>CM032228.1:55560000-56848333 GCA_019009955.1 Riptortus pedestris
CTGGATGTTAGAAGGCCATCTATAACTGGAAGGATTAGAAAAATCTAACACTTCCAATCTGAAAACTCTTTCATTACAAGCACAGCCACTTGCATTAACATTACAAATTCTCGCACGACTTAATAATTCCATCCAAACAAGATGATAAATAGGAGGCTCTATATTATAGTCACACTTAAATTAAATTATATATACATCTAGCGGACCCGACAGACGTTGTCCTGCATGATATTTCAAGCGATTGGGATATCGAATTTAATAAATAAATTTAAAACAAAAGCTACTTTTAATAACACAAAAAACAACTTTTGTTCTGTGCACGTTTGCCTAAAAACAAAGAGAAAATGAAATATCGTGAATTTTTTATTCAGGCCTTCCTTATAACCCCCACTCCCGTTCGAACCTAATAAATTTAATATAGCTTATAATCATAGAAAAATTAATGCTAATTTACATATAGAGTTTTGTTAAGTTCGGTTCAATTGTTAGTGGCCAATAAAATTGTTGGCTCCCACTCTAATTTTTTAGTGTATATCTCGTTTATACTTTGTTATATAAACAATAGTAAATATAACAAAAGTTACTCTAAATAACAAAATAAACAACTTTTATCCTGTGCACATTTGCCAAAAACCAATAGAAAACGAAATTTCGCTATTTTTAATTGTATGCCTCCCTGACAACCCCCACTCCTGCTCCATCTGCCGGGCTGATTTGTAAATCTAAACCTTCCAGGGCGTAATCCAAACGAATACAAAAGAATTCATTCAAATCGTTCTAGCCGTTTAGGAGGAGTTACATACACACGTACAGTAGAATTATATGTATAAAGATCTAAAAAAATGATCAAAAAATGTTAAATTAAGAATTCTCATACGTTCAAAAGTCCCCCACGTAAGGAGCATAAAATAAGTAGATTTCACACGTGCTGGTATTACATTCTATGTATCTCTTCTCCCAATACATTTTCTATTTCTAAATTAAAATCTGATAAGCAGAAGTGGGGATTTACTGAAGGCTGAAAACAAGAGAATACTAATAACTAACTTACTATTTGAAACACGAAAAAATGTATAGAACAACAATTGAGGCGGTCTACGAAAAAAGGGCTTATAAGCAAAACTCTTGTTTTGAGAAAACATCAAATGTCCGTTTCATTGTTGTCTCCTGTTGTCATACTAATTATAATTCCTGTAATATTAATAAATATTGATATTACACCTATTAAATAAATATTCAACAATTAAAAAAAAATTAAGTAACTGGTGTTTTTTAATAATTAAAAAACATAAGTTACTTTATACGCCCTTTTTAGCCAGAATACATTCTTATATAAAAACGTTATTAAAAATAATATAATTAAATAGATTATAACGTATTTATTTGTTACAATAATAATTATTTAACATTTTAAACAGGGAAAACATCAAAATGAAAAGATTTTTCATGGATTTGAAGTATAAATTGAAAAAAAAAAAACATCTTCTACCGAGTAAACTCAGTTTGTTTGTTTGAAATCAGTACAAAATCTCTCTTTCTCTATCAACTTTGAGAAATCATATTTTCAATAAAGTTCACATCCTCTTCCTGTAAAAACCGATATAAGACTTTTAACTTTAAGTTGGTTTCCTGCTGGGTAAGGCACCTTTGAGTCGCAACGTTGTGAAAATCTCCAATCTGATTAGTAGGCCGCCAATAACTGAACACTTCAAACTGTCCAAGATAATTTTTTGAGCACAGCAGAGCACCATTTTGCAATGATTTGATAATGACATATTTCATTAGAGTAAATTTTATTTTGTTTCTTGAGACAGGTTTCTTCAGGAATAGATTATTTAAAAATGGTTCCCAGTCTTGAAGAAGTTCTGCATCCATAACAACTTCAAAGGGTGAAGGGGTTTGCCTGCACTCTACCATTGCTGTTAATCCTTCTTAATTTGAACCTTTTCACTTTCACTTGAGTCACTCATTTTCAGTCTTAATAAGCTACATCAAAAACATAACTATAACTCACATAGTAACATAACCACTAACCCCAAGTCAAGGCCTGGACGTGAAAACCAGCAGATATTACCCGACAAAAACTGGTGTGCCAACGTCAATTTGCAAGATATTGCGATGAAACTTGCACCACTGAACTCTATATGAAACGGCGGATTGAATAAAACGTTCTGCGTAAAAAGGGTTGATGAGCCCATACGCCCTTTTTACGGTGACCGCTTCAATTGTAGAGTATTAATGGCCTAACAAGGTTGGTTCAGTAACATTTTAGCAGATTTCCCTTAAGGGAAATCAGCTATTGAGGTTGTACTCATGACGGAATTTTCGAAATTTTTCTTCAAATGTCCATCGATCCTACCTAGTAGATGACGAAAATGAGGTCCGTTCAAAACTGTATATATATATCTATATATATATATATATATATATATATATATATATATATATATATATTTGTCTGTTACCGCTCTAGCGGTCGCAATTTTTGTTTAAACCTTACCAAACTTCATATTTAAGCGTTTTATGTAAAAAGAAAGATCAAGTTCGTTAACGGCTGAAATCGGACCAGTGGGAGGGGGGGTTTAGAGGGGAGGCGAAAGATCTCCGTTACTATACGTCGGATCGAAAAATTATACAGAATCAATCTTATTACAAATTAAATTTACTATAAATATTGTTATATACATTTATTCTCTATCTTGAATATTAACCGAGATATTTGCATTTTTCAGTTTTCACCAAACCGCCACTTCTACTCATGTTACGTAAACAATACTCTGATACATAATAAATCACATTATTGGAAGTTTAAATACCAAAAATTGTATTCAAGAGATCTTTATTATACGAGATACATGCAAATATGCACTGGTGACTCCCCCCCCCCATCTTAAAGTTTTGGACTACTAAAATTTTATTGATTGAGATAACAATTATTCTGACTCATTATTAATTACAGTACTAGATATAGTAAATAGTTCTCAATAAAATTAATGTGTTTTATTCGGATATATTTCAGTAATAGTTTTTCTTTCCGGTGTGAGGCGGGACCCGTTTGTTTACATTTCTAACCTAACGCTTCCTGTCGGCAGGCTATTGAAATTGGATGAAACATTTCTTATTTCCGTTTGTATTTATTCACGGTGTTGTGTTAGCAGTATGTATATTTCTCTATTACTAAACTTCACGTGGGAAATCTGCTTAGTTTACGCAGCCCCTGCGTGACGGACTTTTATGTAAAAAGAAAGATCAAGTTCGTTAACGGCTGAAATCGGACCAGTGGGAGGGGGGTTTAGAGGCGAGGATTTTCGAAAATTCGTAATATCTCCGTTACTATACATCGGATTGAAAAATTGTACAGAATCAATCTTATTGCAAATTAAATTTACTATTAATATTGTTATATACATTTGTTCTCTATCTTGAATATTAACCGAGATATTTGCATTTTTATTAATTCTGGGCGGCTAACGGATGAGTGACTTTCCCGCCAAAAGCTAGTTCGGCCTTTCCCTTAACTGCTCGGCTCTCGTGAAATTTCTCTATTGTAAAACTACACGTGGGAAATCTGCTTAGTTTACGCTGCCCCTGCGTGACGGACTTTTTCAATACGACTCATAACAACAGAGATATTTTGAATTTTCGATTCCCCCCCCCTCTTAACAACCTCCCAACCTGATCGAAATTTAGCCATTAACGACTATGATTATTGGTGATGAATTAGACGGTTATAATAACGGATATATTAAGGATTTTCGAAATCCCCCCTCTCCCCGGTCGGATTTTACCAATTAACGAAATTTAATTTTACATAAAAAGATTAAATATGGAGTTTGGTAACGACCAGACCAAAATTGCGACCCCTAGAGTGTTCATATTCAAGATAGAAAAAATAAATAAAAAACACTTCCAATAGGTTCAAAGACAAAAGACGGCGGGGGGAGGGGGGTACAAGAACATATTTGTATTTTTCTCGTATAATTAAGGTCTCTTGAAAACAATATTAGGTATTTAACCTTCGAATAATGTGGTTTATTATATAACATAGTATTTTTATGTAACATGAGCAAGAGTGGGGGTTTGCATGAGGCTCAAAATTAAAACAATTGCAAATATCTCGATTAATATTCAAGGTAGAGCATAAATGTATATAATAATAGTTATAGTATATTTAATGTTCAATAAGATAGGTTCTATACAATTTTTCGATCCGACCCATAATATCGGAGATATTTTGAATTTTCAAAAGACAAAACTTCTGGTAAATAGACATATGGACTAAAAGTTATGTACTTCTACTTTATCAAAGTTGTCCACGCGCATCTTAAGGCGTCCAGAACGTGAAGAAACACCGTTTTCAAAGCAGGGATCAGGTGGAAATTAGAAGAAAAAACGTTCAAAAGTTAAGTCAGGAGTACAACCAACAGCACGCAGTGTTCTACAGCAGTATTCATTTACAAAATAATACGGCTCACCAGGGATATTTTTTATATATTTTTCATTAATATAGGATAGAGAAAAAGGGCCCATAGCTGGAAAAGTCATTCTTGGAAGTGAAGTTCCGAGGAGAACTCGAGTCTATGACTCTGATACTTTAAACTTCTCCCTCTGTTCGGACTTTTTCATTTCGGCGCGAAGGGCTTACAAAGTTCTTTGAATTGGTACTGGTAAGTTGAAAGTTGATTAGAAGTGGTTAGGTTGGCTGATTCGTTAGTAGGAATTCAAAGGCCAGGTTAAAGCAATGAAACTCCCCAACTATGTGGACTTTTAATTTATCTGTAAATAAATATATGGCAATACATGAAAAATGGAAGGAAGTTCAAAAAAATACCCGTGCTAGGCAAACTAAGCAAATTCCACTTACAGAAAACCCCACAACCAGTCTATATAGAGCAATAATACATTCGTTAATTTATTATTATCGAATTATATATATATATATATATATATATATATATATATATATATATATATATATAGATATACTAGCTCAGATACCCGGCTTCGCTCGGGAATTCACTTGAGGCTGAATGGTGATGGTATATTTTTGGCAAGGCTTTACTTTTCACGACACTTACCCGTCCCAGTGTTTAGGGTTAACACCCGTCGTTTCTGTGGATTTGTTAATAATGAAATTAGTTTTTTATGTAAGACTTCACTGTCCTGCATATTGTCATATTTCCCGTTTCCTGTGTATTATGTATAGATTTGAATTATTTAGGAGAAAATATTGACATACATTTGAATTAATTTTTTCAGGTGAGGTCCCTGGTAGTTCATATTGAAAAGGATTGTTGAGGAAATTTCTCTAAATAACAAAATAAACAACTTTTTTACGTGCATATTTGGTGAAACGCCAATAGGAAATCACTATTATTAATTTCAGGCCTCCCTTATAACCCCCACTCCTGCCCGTCACTATAAATGTTAGTATGGCTTATTATAAGGAAGGCGTTAAGTACTAATTCACATACCGAGTTTGGTTTAGTTCGGTTGAGTCTTTTGTGCCAAATAAAATTGTTAACTCCCGCCATAATTTTAAGCTTATAACACCTTTATACTTCGGTATACGACGATAGTGTATATAACAAAAGTTACTCTAAATTACAAAATAAACAACTTTTGTTATGTTCATATTTGCCGAAAACCCAATAGGAAACGAAATATCGCTATTTTTAATTTCTGGCTTCCCTCATAACCCCCACTCCTACCCGTCCCTAGAAATGTTGGTATGGCTTGTTATAATAAAAGCGTTATTGCTAATACATATACCAAGTTTTATTTACTTCGGTTGGGTCTTTTGTCCCAAATAAAATTGTTCACTTCCGCTATAGGTTTCAGCGTATATCTCGTTTATAATTCGGTATACGAAAAAAGTGTATATAACAAAAGTTACTCTAAACAACGAAATAAACAACTTTTGTTATGTGCATAATTGCCTAAAATTCTATAGGAAACGAAATATTGCTATTTTTAATTTCAGGCTTCCCCTACAACCCCCACTCCTGCTCGTCTCTAGAAATAATGGTACAGCTTATTATCATGAAGGAGTTAGTGTTAATTCACATAAGGAATTTTATTTAATTCGGTTGGGTCGTTTGTCCCAAATAAAATTGTTCACTTCCGCTATAGGTTTTAGCGTATATCTCGTTTATAATTCGGTATACGAAAAAAAGGTATATAACAAAAGTTACTCTAAATAACAAAATAAACAACTTTTGTTATGTGCATAATTGCCGAAAAACCAATAGGAAACGAAATATCGCTATTTTTAATTTCAGGCTTCCCTTATAACCCCCACTCCTGTTCGTCTCAGAGGATATTAATATAGCCTAAAGTCTAAGTTGGGTTAGTAGTAATATACATACCAGGTTTCATAAAATTCGGTTCAGCCGTTTATGCGTGAAAAGGTAACAAACAAACAAACAAATAAACAAACAAACAAACAGACACGAAAGAAACAAAATGTAGTTATGGTGTCTATGACATGTGAAACGAAAAGTTATCGTGAAATTTCGCGAACAAAATCAATGTACAGACAGAGGTTACAATTTTATATATATATAGATAATATACACATACATACATACATGTGGGTGTGTGTGTGTTACCGCTCTAGCGGTCGCAATCTTGGTTTAATCGTTACCAAACTCGATATTCAACCGTTTTATGTAAAAAAAATAAATAAGATTAAGTTCGTTAATGGCTAAAATCTGACTAGTTGGAGGGGGATTCAGGGGGGAGCATTCTCAAAAATTCGAAATATCTCCGTAACTATACGTCGGATCGAAGCATTGTATAGAACCAATTATATTGTTCATTAAATATACTATAATTATTGAGATAAACATTTATTCTCTATCTTGAATATTAACGGAGATATTTGCATTTTTCAGTTTTCAGCCTTCAGCAAACCCCCACTCCTGCTCATGTTAAATAAACATTACTCAGTTATATAATAAAGCAGATTATTAGAAGTTTAAATACTAAATATTGTTTTCAAGAGACCTTTATTATAGGAGATACATGCAAATAGGGGGGGGGGTCTTGTGACACCCCCCCCCTCCCATCTTTTGTTCTTAGACTATTAAAATTTGGTTGGTTGGGATATAAATTATTCTGATTCATTATAAATTACAGTACTAGATATAGTAAATAGTTTCCAATAAAATTAATATGTTATATTCTGATATATTTCAGCAATTGTTTTTCCCTCCAGTAAGAGGTTGGCAGACCTGATTGTATACATTTCCGACGCTTCCCGTCGGTAGTTTGTTAAAGTTGACTGAATTTTCTTATTGACGTTTGCATTTATTCACTTAATATTCACGGTGGTGTTGAGTTACCAGTACGTAGATTTATCTATTGTTAAACTCTGGAAGAAAATCTGCTTAGTTTTATGCAGCCCATGCGTGTCGGACTTTTCTGATAGTTTGGACTTGTGTTGGAACAAACCTAATTATTGAGCGCAAAAATAAAGGTTAAACGTCTGTTTATTGCTTCCAACTTCACTAACTGCCTCATACGACTATGTACCTACGTAATACAGTAAAATGCCTAAACAGAATTTTACCATATTTTCTTTAATTGCGAAGATTATCAAATCGTTGTCGTAATTTTGTCAGGAAATTAGATTTATTTGAGCCTAAAGCAAAATAAAATTTTCCAATTGCAATTCTGTGTTATACGTTAACACTATAATATGACTGTAACCTGATGGCAATGAAGCGATAACTAAGTACTTGTGTTGATACAATCTTTATATTTAGAAGGGAAATCATTATTATTTAAATTCATTAAAGCTATCATAAACATAAATTCATCAAATAACCAATTTTTAGATCACAAATATTACAACTGAATGGTTGCACATTATCTGAACACGTTACAGGACATTTGAGTTGAGTCGAATATGTCTGGATGAATTACTGTGCTGGTAAATCCAAACGAGGAACCTTGTGAAGCTTGTGTTTTTTTTTTTTTTGACGAGTAATAAAGTTAGTACACAATAGGGTAATATAATGATAACCAATAAAAAAATACTGCTAAAGACCTAAATTATAAATCCGTATTGTTTTAAGCAGGTACCAGCATGAAGAACATTTGTTTATCCTTTAGTTAGATAGAGCTATAAGCAGTGTGATATTGCTGAACCTTAGGACAACCGCTGTCTACAAAAAGACTGGCAAGAATACTTCGAAAATATAATTTACGAACAGTACTCAAACAACACAAAATATCAATGAATACTTAGAAAGTCCGAAAGACAGTCAATTTTTACAAGATATTGGAGTTTATTTGATACCATGTGGTTGCGGTGAAGTTTATGTGGAACAGACATACATATACAGTTTTGGACGTCACCTGGAATGGCTCAATAAAGGAAATATCGAATTGAAATTTGGTGGTTTCTTTCATAAAAGATGTACAGTTTTACCGACGTATTAATTATTCCTGTAGGTATGTGCGGAAAATACTCTCGTAATAAAAAGATAATTTCCTCGAAAGAAGTTGCCATGAGAAAGTTTATATGAAATATATGGAAGAATAGGTATGTATGCTCGTGGTCTCGTATGCTTATTCTCGTAAGAGACACACATCTAGCTGAACTAGATGTAAGGGAAATGAATACATTTGTCCATTAAACTTCAAACTGCAATACATAGTTAGAAAATTCCGCATTGAAAATTTTAAAATACACAATATCGATTCAAAATTATTAACGTTCTTAAAGCTGAATTCAGAATTCTGTATACGATCAACATTAAATATTCATGAAATATGTAAATTTCATTGAATAATATTTCATAAGGTAAATCAGTACTTGAGATTGTGCTAATGAGACCATTTTCGTGAGATTTTAATATTCAAGGATAATATCACGAAGTTAAGTAAAATAGACGTCCGATCAAATTTATACAAACTCTCTAGCAGTCGAAATTTTTTTGTTAACACCATTTTTTTAGTTATCAAACTCCATATCTGGAAAATTTAAGATATCAATAAGGATAATTTAATTTTGTGCTCCATAAATGTTCAGGATGAACCAGTTTTTTTTTTCATTCCTTTCAACTGTTACCGATATAACTAAATAAATCTGCATACGCATTGCCAAGTGTAGTTTAATTACTCAATGCCGACTTCTAAAACGAAGGAAGACAATTACTTTTCAATTTGTCAAGCTTTAATAAAAATAATACTACACAGTAAAAATGCCAGGATTTATGGTTTAGATTTAATAAGAATGAAGTAACGCCTGTAAGGTTTTCGTTTACAGCCAATTTTCATAGGTAACTACGCTTAATTGAAAATTTACTTTCAAAACTTTGACAATACCAATCCGGAGTAAAGCCGTGTTAAAATGGTGGAAATTGAATTAATTTACAACTGTAACCAATACTGGAAAATTGTATTTTAGCAATGAGTTTCACCTGACGCATTGTGAAATGTGATTTCAACCTGACATCTGGACTGGTGTTGTAAATGACATTATACATTTACTGGAATTAGAGATTATTTCATTTCAGTGTGGTCCTATTCCATTTCCAATTAAATTCCATGATATGGTAGAACTAACGGTCCATATTTGAATGTTTACACTTTAGCAATTGTACAGTTCCAGGCAGAGGATAATGTATTCAGCCTTGTTAAGACTAACATAATTCAGAAAAATTAATAATGGTTGCTTTTCGTGAATAACAGTATCATTAAAAAAATTAATGTGTTTGGATTCCACAGAATGCCCTCAGTGGTTGTCCAAAGGTTCAGCAATACCACACTGTTTATAACTCTATCTAATTAACGGTACTATCTTATAAAAAAACTCCCAATTTTTACAAGATAGTGGAGTTTATATGACACCATGTGTAAAGTAAAGTTAATGTGGCACAGACAGGTAAGAAGGCTGCTACAAGAGTTAACCAACACATGGCTGATATAAAACATTAGAGAATAAAAACGTCCGGCATAGATGCGGATATACAAATACTAGACACTCAAGTATTTGTTCTTACCAAATTAAGTTCAACGATACAAACATGCTACATAGAGAAGACCACCTCGGTAAAAGATTAATTCTAGAAGCTCTTGAAATTAACAAGAGAACAAATACAATAAACGGTGTGGACGGTGTAATACATTCCGAAACTTGGAAAGCCATATTAAAAAAGCATATGCTTTAATGAAGTAACTATTATTATTATTTATTAACGTCCACTTTTTGCAACTCAGGCTAATTGGGACGGGTTATCTACAGGTTACCACCCTTTTTAGCCAGGGTGGGACTTAGGATGTTATTTAATGAATTCCGTCACTAAATAATTTCCTTTGCCCAGGCGAGAATTCAACTCGCCACTCTAGGTTTACCATGTGAGATTAAGGTCAACGCATGAACTCACATGGCTAACCTGAGCCCCTGAAGTAACTATTCAAATTAAAAATATTGCCTGACGATGATGGACACATTTCCATTGAAAATTCTCAAACCAACAAAAATTTAAACCGCTGGAGCAGATACCGAACCCGCAATGGAAATACTTCCCAGCGATGTAGCCTCAAAAATAGAATTAACCATTCATGTTAAACCATTGACATCATACAATTGTTGTTTTATGCATTTTTAGTAACTCAAATATTAAGTGGGTTATTCGTACTTTCTGGTTTTTAGGCTTCAGTGACCCCCCTCCACACCCTTTTCTTCGGGTTATTACATAGGAATAGAGAATTTGTTGTAAGATGTGACCAGTAGTATCTTATACCAACTAGCTCGTGGGAAATCTGCTTAATTTACTTTTTACGACCCACAGAATTTCTCCAAGAGAAAAGGCTTCAGCTAAAATAATATTTAATCGTCATAAAGTAAATTTTAAAAATAGTAATAAATATATTAACCAAAATAAACATACTTCGATAAAGAGATAACGAAAACATAACCAGCCCTTGTACGTTCAAAATTAGTTCAGAAGGAATTATATTATCATCAAAATCAATAAGATATGTCCCTAAAATTCATAGAGTTCTATAGATAGCCAATTATTGCTATCTATAGCACAACATCACGCTGGATTTAACGGGATAATAGTAAGTACACTTATACTATTTGGTAAACAAATTAAGGCGATTAATTACTGTCTTCAATTAACAGTAACATGTGAACTTTGGTTTGCAGTGCACACTTTAAATCCCTTTATCAGAAGGAGAAACAATTTACGGACGGCCGGAAAACAGCATTGACTCAGCAGATCAATAAGAGTGGATTCAGCAGTGGATGAAAGTATAAAAAAAATATGCATTTTCAGACAAATTAAATTTTTAAAAATAATCTAAAATAGCATAAAAAACAGGAACAAGAATTATTTTCTATTTAAAACTCAATCCAACACGCAGGGGCTGCGTAAACTAAGCAGATTTCCCTCGCGCTGGTATAGTATACTCATCTCACCACATATTCTCTATTTCAAAGTAAAGAACGGATGAATAAAAGGTGGGGGGAGGGGTTACTGAGGCTGAAAATAATTAAGGACGAATAACTCCATTGGTACTTGATTTACGAAAAAATGCAAAGAACAACCATTGTAGAGCATCAATAGTTTAACAAGATTGGTTCTGTAACATTTTTCTACCCCACTCATAATGAAGGATATATTTTCCAGAAAATAACAAATATGATCAACAGTATTGAAAAAAAATGTTAAAACTCGAGTATGATGTAGATCAAATAAACATTTTTAAGTGATTAATCTCCATATTCATAGAAAGAGCACTGAGCTAAAATTTAGGACCTTTAGAGTTAGAAACCACTAAAAGATTCAGACTGGCTTCATTTGCCTAATTGGTTGAAAGAATAACTGGAGAATACCTAAGAAAATGTCTTGAAGTATCAGACATTGATACTGATATTGTGTAAAATTGTGTGTTCATGATATTGTGTAAAATATCAATAAGGAAAAACTAAGAAAGTTTTTAAAAAATTCATCTTTCTAGCTACTTTATAAATTTTGGGCAGTTTCCTAGATTATGTTTTCCTGAAGCTCTAGTAAACTCTCCTGCAAAATTAAGTTATGAATTTTAGCCGTTTCTATGTTTAAATCCTTCCTCATCTTAAGATGAGAGATGATCATTCGGATCATCAATGCCTGAGTATTCATTTTTACAGTAAGATGCAATGGTAGATATCTTTTGTATGATTAAAGCCCTCATAATCATTAAGACGAGACATGATCATTCGGATCATCAATGCATGAGTATTCGTTTTTACAGTAAGATGCAATGGTAGATATCTTTTGTATGATTAAAGCCCTCATAATCATTAAGACGAGAGATGATCATTCGGATCACCAATGCCTGAGTATTCATTTTTACAGTAAGATGCAATGGTAGATATCTTTTGTATGATTAAAGCCCTCATAATCATTAAGACGAGACATGATCATTCGGATCATCAATGCCTGAGTATTCGTTTTTACAGTAAGATGCAATGGTAGATATCTTTTGTATGATTGAAGCCCTCATAATCATTAAGACGAGAGATGATGATTCGGATCATCAATGCCTGAGTATTCATTTTTACAGTAAGATGCAATGGTAGATATCTTTTGTATGATTAAAGCCCTCATAATCATTAAGACGAGAGATGATCATTCGGATCATCAATGCCTGAGTATTCATTTTTACAGTAACATCCAATGGTAGATATCTTTTGTATGATTAAAGCCCTCATAATCATTAAGACGAGACATGATCATTCGGATCATCAATGCATGAGTATTCATTTTTACAGTAAGATGCAATGGTAGATATCTTTTGTATGATTAAAGCCCTCATAATCATTAAGACGAGACATGATCATTCGGATCATCAATGCATGAGTATTCATTTTTACAGTAAGATGCAATGGTAGATATCTTTTGTATGATTAAAGCCCTCATAATCATTAAGACGAGAGATGATCATTCGGATCACCAATGCCTGAGTATTCATTTTTACAGTAAGATGCAATGGTAGATATCTTTTGTATGTTTAAAGCCCTCATAATCATTAAGACGAGAGATGATCATTCGGATCACCAATGCCTGAGTATTCATTTTTACAGTAAGATGCAATGGTAGATATCTTTTGTATGTTTAAAGCCCTCATAATCATTAAGACGAGAGATGATCATTCGGATCATCAATGCATGAGTATTCGTTTTTACAGTAAGATGCAATGGGTGATATCTTTTGTATGATTAAAGCCCTCATAATCATTAAGACGAGACATGATCATTCGGATCATCAATGCCCCAGGCTTCAATTTTACGATTTTTAAGTTCTCATTATGCATTAGGCAAGAGATGATATTCGGAATCGGTAGTATATTAAGGTAAATGTTTTCCGTAAGTTGTATGATGGATATCTTCAGTATGTTCAAAGCCGTCAACATCATAAATAAGAGTGATCATCATCTATCATACCGGATATCAATGCCCGAGGCTTCAATTTTACGATTTTTAAGTTCTCATTATGCATAAGACGAGAGCTGATCATTCGGAATCTGCAGTATCTTATTATAATTTTTTATCAGTAAATTGAATGATGTTTAAAGCCCACATCATCATTAAGACGAACGATAGTCATTGGGAACTCCAGTGTCCCGAGTCTTCCTTCCATTTTGACATTAAGTTGTATGATATAAATATTATGTATAATAAAAAATTCGTCATCAGCAATCGTTCTATCCAGCTCCTGGGGCCTCTTCGTGAAAATATGAAATACTTAATTTTTGGCCGCTCTTGGTCTACGTTCCCCAGAAAACAAATCGCTTCTATTGTTGATCTGGTTAGATCGCCTTCCATAATTATAGCCTATTGATTAAAAAAGGACTTGATTTATTAGTATTTCATCATTTATCATAGCAGTTATATTACTGTAATTGTAGTGGTTGAGTTGAGTAAGCACATTTTTTTGCAATGCAAAATGAAATTTCCAGTACGTCATTTTAGAGGTAATAATACTTTTCAACTAAAATGACACTTCTCACTTTTAGATCATAAAGATTTTCTTTCAAAATATATAATTCATTCAGGGAAAAATATACTGAGTTCGCTTGTATCTATACTCCTCGACTGTAGGGAATAATGTGTAACCAAGATTGCTGGCCCATAGTAAAGCATACATTTAGTATCCCTCTAAAGCCCCACCTGTTCTGATTTCCGCAATTAACGTATATGACCTATAAGTTGTGAATGAAACGTCTAAATATCGGATTTTTAGAGAAAAAATAATAATTGCGAGTTGAGAGCTGAAAAAGAAATATATACATTTTATATAAATTTGAAGGTAAGGCAGGAGCAGCCATTTTCCTCAGCGACTGTATGTAGGTACTGAGGACGGTTGAAGGAAAAGTTGACAACGATATCGTGCTGACGACAATCTCTACAGACGATTTTCGAAAGGGGACTGATTAAGCCAAATTTATTTATGATAAGAAAAACAAAGATGTAATAACTGCACTAAGTATTGCAGAGTTAACTCGACAAATCAGAAAGGACAATAACCGAGAGAAAGCTAAGTTCTAAGCTTAATATATCCCACCTCCCCCCCCCCTTTCTGGGGAAGTTTCTCGCCTAAGTTCTGGATAAGTCTAATAATGGGGGTTGGAACTAAGCCCTTGCATCTATAATTCGGGCTCCAATGCTTCACTTCTATAACTAGTGTTGTATCACAATTTGTTCTGGTAAAAACAGGTACAGTTGGACAAATTTATACATTTAATAAATAAAATATATGATATAATAATATATCACAATAAATAATAATAAATAACAAATACATTTATAGATGTGCGCCAAGGAGAAGGGATGCAGTGACATGAATGGCTTCCTCTTGCTTTCAGGATCAAGTAATTGCAACTGGAGCAATATTCAATTACATTAGTTCGAATATACCTGTTGCTTGCCTATAATAAGAGTGTGAGTGCGAGAGTGTAAGTACGAGTGTGTGTGTGTGTGTGTGTGTGTGTGTGTGCGTGTGCAAGAAAGAGAAAAAGAGACTTTTTTTTTTTTTTTTTACAATTTGTATTATAGAAATGTTTTACTATTTAATTTCTTAAACGTTGAAAACTATTTTAGCTTTTATTACAATATAATTTAACTTTTTCAATACACTTTTATCATTTATTTATTGCTTTTAATCGTATATTGTTATGCTAGGGTATTTATTTTGATGTATTCTTGATCTACATATTGCGTTTTTGTACTCTTCTATTCCTAGTTATTTTTTATTTTATTTTTAAAATTTAAACGAACAACATCGACTACGTTGCAAAGCTCTTAAAAATAAAAAAATATATTAATAATATAATAAGAGACATTTTTTCTCATGTTTTTAATCAATTTACGAAGTAAAAGATGTATTTTAAGTTATACTAATATCGGTGTCCAAAGAAATTGTCGGTTTTGAAGCTCCTTGAATTTATCTAGACTAGTTTTGGCTTACATATTATTGTGTCATTGATTCAAACACATTCTATTATCTTTATTTCAGGAATACGAAAAATTGAAAGAGTTACCAGGAAGAGGGAATATTTAATATTAATCACACATGGTCATTTACAGTATTTACTAATTCGTATTTAAACGTGTCTACTACGGCTTTTAAAAAATGTTGACGTTGGACCTTCTTGTTATAATATTCTTGAAGCATCCTATAAGACAATTACTTCAATTAAGGGTATGAAATGTGTTCTTCCATCATTAAAATAACACCTATTTAATATTTGTATGTATCGATCGCATTATTAACATGGAAGTTCCAAAACAGACTCTCTCAAGGATAGAATGTCAAGGATGTGATGGTGTATTGCCTTGGCGTGGTTCCACCAAAGACCAATTTAAATAAAGTAAAACAATAATTATTTATGATTTAAGAACGAATTGTCAAGAGTCAAATCTGTGTATCTTGAATGTCTAGTAAGTATTCTACCATTTGAGCAAGAAGAACGTTTCTCTAGAATCCCAAACTACCAAATATACATCTAGCATCGATTATATTGCATGAGTACAAATCGATAGCGATAGCCATTGTCCATCTTCAATATACTAATGGTGAGGTGTTAAAATTGAGCAGTTTGACTTCGATTGAAAGGTTCTGCAAAAAGGATAGTAAAGTCGTGCATGAACATTAAAAAGCTAGAAATTCAACTCCCGAAAGGTGCCAAACAAAATATAATTAAATTAAGAACATACGTATAATCAATATCTGTTCAGGAACAAAGTAAGAAACCATTTGTACGATAAGCCAATTACATTATTCGCCTCTACTGACTATTCTAATAAATTCATATCACATGCATTTCCTTGATTAGAGTTTCACTTTGGGAGATATTTGTTTGTTTGTGTGTTTTCAGCAAACAGAGTTTGAAAAGTTCAAACATTTTTATCTTTGTGAACGCTGAGCATCTAATAAAAAAAAGTCCACCACGCAGGGGATGAGTAAATTAATAATATTTCTCACATGCTCGTAACGCACACTATTGATCTTATCACATATCATATATTCTCAATTTCTAAATAAAATTCATAAACATACTTTTTTGATTGAAAACAGGGACGTTCAAATATCTCGCATAATATTTGAGGTAAGAAAACATGTATAGAACAACAATTGCAGAGCATCAATAGTTGCAGATTGGTTCTATAGCTTTTCCGCCTCAAAATAATTATTCAATAATAACGGAGGTATTTTGAATTTTTGATATTCTCCGGTAGACGTTTTATATGGTAGGATGTGGTCAACAAGAATCTTGAGGAAGATAGATTTTTGCCCAGTATTCATACAGGGAGTTATAGCGTTTTGAACAAACGTATTGTGTACGGTGGACAGAGGGGTTTTTTTTATATGTGTGTAATTCGGATTCCACACGTTATGAAAGGTGAAATTCCTTGTTTCGGGTTACAAATCGAGCTTTGAAAGGATTCCAGTGCTTTATTATTTATTTATTTATTGTGGAGCGTTCTCTGCGGGGCGATATTGCAGATTATCATAAAGATATAAATAAAAATATGGAAAACAGTAACGAGAAAAAATTAAACACTACTATCAGAACAAGGCCAAACTAAAAACGCAAAACACAAAACGGAACAAAAGAACCATAAAAACATGCACGAATCAACAAATAACAATTAACCGTAATAGGAAATAATAAAGTAATACGCATATAAGATTTTTTTTGAGGAGATGCGCTTGAGTGTCAGACGAAAATAAGATAAATGCTGGCTTTATTTCTACCAGAATGTTCATTAGAGTAAATTAGTCCATTTTATTTTTGGGAGCAACTTATAATCCAATTAAGTTAATAGACAGCTGTTACAGGAGAAAATGCTATCATGAGGAAACAATCTGAGCAAAATAAGTCTTTACTAGTCAGAATAACTAAAAAACAACAAGATATAATTGAGAAACAAATTTGTACGTGCTCACTAATTGTTTTTTTTTTTTTTTTCAATCCGAGGTACATGTGGAGGTTGGATTCATTTATTTATTATTTTTTTTGTTTTTTAATATATGAATGAATATTTTAAATAATGATATAGTTTGATTTGAAACCAATCTCGGCATTTAAACCCTTTATGTAAAATTAAAGATCAAGTTCGTTAATGGTTTTAAACCGACCAGTGGGAGGAGGGAGTTTAGAGAGGCGAATTTCGAAAATTCAAAATATCTGCGTTATTATGCGTCGGATTGAATAAATGTATAAAATTAATCTTATTGTAAATTTAATGTTCTTAAAACGTTTTTATGTACATGTTTCCTCTATATTGAATATTAACCGAGATATATGTTTTTTTATTTTAGTTTTCGGCTTTCAGTAAACCACGACTCCTTCTTGAGTCATATTAACAATAAGCTGTTATATAATAGACCAAACAAGATATGGTTCTCATTGAACATTTATTTTGTGAGTTATTTGGAAATACGTTGCGATGACGTTAACAATGAGGATTTTTCGTTCTTTATGCAAAAATGTTTATTGGATTTATAGAATACTTGATATGTAACCGTTTCAGTCAACACTAAATTGTCGAGAATGTTCATTAGAGTAAATTAGTCCATTTTATTTTGTTGTTTAAAATTGCTTCCCATCTATGTTAAGAAGGGTTAAGCTTAAACATTAAAATAGTTGCGTCATCCTACAGCATTTTGTATTTTATGCCAACTTATTGCATTTCACTATTTATTTAGTGTTGAAAAATATTTTATGAACTTACTCCCCAAATTGAAATGTTTCAATGTAATATTTTGAATACAGAAGAAATTATATTTTTATATTAAGCCTACAATAAACATGATGAACGATTTAGAACAACTACTAAGTTAGCGGATTTGGCACAGAATCACCAGAACAAGTTGAACTTAATAATATCTAACATGGAACTTTAAAATTACGTAAGTAAAAGTGATATTGCCATTGAAGGAATGTGATACTTCTTGGGCACATCATAAGACTTGACGATTTCAACACAAATCCAAATGAAAATAAGGTCAATTGAGGAAGAGGGAAGCCTAGAAAATCATTTTTTGAAGACATAGAAGATTTATCGATTTCTGTGGGTGTAGTAATATGAAAAGAACAGCTTCCGAAAGAACACAATAGCTGCAATTACATTTACATTAAGAGTAACAAAATAAAATATAATAAATTATACATTTATTTAATTTAATTCCACTAAATTATAAACTTTATTCTGACATGGTGGGGGGCTAATGGTTTTAAATTTTGGATGCAACAGTAAATAAGTTCCTTTTCTTAGTTCATGAATCTAATTCTAACTATGAGTATACTCACTCACATAAACATGGCTATTGATATCTCGAAATATGGCTAAAATTTTATTTTTAGATATGGGTGATAGTAATTTAATTTGTATTTAAAGTCAAAACTTTGGCTCGAACCACTCATGTAAGGATTAAAATTTACTTATTTAAATAAATTAAAATTTATGATTGACATCTCCAACGTAGGCAAACCTATACATGAGAACATTTTTCCAACAAGTCTTGTTAGGATTATTAAATACAAGAAGCCAAATATGACATCATTATTCAAGTTCTTCCCTAAGAGAAAATAATTTCATTCTCGAGAAATACGGATTCATATAAATTCACATGAATGAGTAATATTATCCAGGAAATTCAATATAAATTCAGTAGAATTCAAAATTCAAATAACATTAACTAAATAAAATTAATTAGCGAAGTTTCCAAGAGCTGATTTATTTTTGTCGAACAGAATATCCCTAGTTGAATAAAACGCACGAATGACTTTAGATATAACATAATTATTGCTGAAACAATTTCAAAGGTCACCTTAATAATGAGGAATGGGATAAATTAGGAGAAGTAATTTACAATTCTGATAATTGGAAGATAATTTAAATTAATTAATAATTAAAAAACTGGCAGAAATATTTGTTGATTTTCTTTATAATTATTAAGACGTAGTGGATATAGAATCATTTTTTAGATTTCAAAATCATGACCTAAATGACCCAAAAGCAAATGTAGATGTCAATTTTATATTAAAAGTATAAAATACCAGTAACACATTAAATGTGCTCTGCATTGTTTTTAGAACTCATTTTAATACATCATAGGCGGCGGTTGCCGAGATCCTAGGAGAAGCTAAACCCGGTAGTACTCATGGAGTAGGCGAGCTGGAGGCTTACTGGGCACCCATTATGGAGGAGAGGTCGAGCCCCTGGACGGCTCCCCGTGTTGAAGGTCCTAGGATCAATGATGCACCCAGTATCTGGACGCCTATAACGCCGGAGGAGGCCGCAAGGCATATGCCTGAAAGGGATTCCGCGACTGGACTGGATGGTGTTTCATCAGAGAAATGGCGGGCGGTTCCTGGCGTGCTGCGCGAGGCTGTCCTTAACTGTATCATGGCTATTGGTAAGGTTCCGTGTGGGCAGCTTCGTGCGCAGGTCACGATGATCCCCAAATCAGACAGCTGAGAGATAATCTAGGATGAATCCTAGGCTGAGGGTTATTCCAGTGACAATCCTTGTCTAAGGGACACTCTAGTGCCAATCTTAGGCTGAAGGATACTCCAGTATCAATCCTAGGCTGAGGGATAGTGTCGAAGGGTACAGGGTGTCAATTTTAGGTTGAGGGATACCATAGTGTCAATCCTATGGTGACAAATAAGATAGTACCAATCTTTGGCTGAAGGATACTCCAGTATCAATCCTAGGCTTAGGGATAGTGTCGAAGGGTACAGGGTGTCAATTTTAGGTTGAGGGATACCATAGTGTCAATCCTATGCTGACAAATAAGATAGTACCAATCTTAGGCTGAAGGATACTCCAGTATCAATCCTAGGCTGAGGGATAGTGTCGAAGGGTACAGGGTGTCAATTTTAGGTTGAGGGATACCATAGTGTCAATCCTATGCTGACAAATAAGATAGTACCAATCTTAGGCTGAGGGATACTCCATTATCAATCCTAGGCTGAGGGATGGTGTCAAAGGGTACAGGGTGTCAATTTTAGGTTGAGGGATACCATAGTGTCAATCCTATGCTGACAAATAAGATAGTACCAATCTTAGGCTGAAGGATACTCCATTATCAATCCTAGACTGAGGGATAGTGTCAAAGGGTACAGGGTGTCAATTTTAGGTTGAGGGATACCATAGTGCCAATCCTATGCTGAGAAATAAGATAGTACCAATCTTAGGCTGAAGGATACTCCATTATCAATCCTAGGCTGAGGGATAGTGTCGAAGGGTACAGGGAGTCAATTATAGGTTGAGGGATACCATAGTGTCAATCCTATGCTGAGAAATAAGATAGTACCAATCTTAGGCTGAAGGATACTCTAGTGCCAATCATAAGCTGAGGGATACCTTAGTGCCAATCCTAGGCTGAGGAATAGTCTATTATCATTCGTAGGCCATGTAACACCACAGTCTCTAGAAAAGCCTCCAAGGATTTAATTAAAAAAAGGTTTGTGCATTGGAAACGCACAACCAACTGTTTTCAGAGTGCAAATAGTTTGAGGAGCATTCAGTAAGCCCTACTATCTTGCATGCACGTGTGAGTGTGTACATATATGGATTACGTTATTTCAATGTATATTGTTCACACACATTTTTCTGCTGTATTTAGAGAACTAATGAAATTCTTGACTTTATTCTTTTTCAGTAAATCACCAATCCTAGTAAAGTGTATTACTATTATAACCTTTTAAAATAGAATTTGAAATGACATCATCTAAGCCCCATTCCTGAACGAGGGGAATGTGTTCAATTTTTGCAGCCCCTACTTCTTAGGACCTTTTTTATGTCACCACGTGAATATTACTTTCCGCGTATTGCATTGACATTTTAATAACGCAGGGAATCATATTTTTTTGGGATTTGCGCAACTGTTTTCTAAATCTCAGCAGTTTGATTTATGAATACCGAAGTGGCATTTTAATTACTACGACTCTAGGAGACAGCTCTAGAAACCAATGCAACAGTTATCACATATTAAGTAGAATAGGAGAGGTGGTTGTGAAAGTGGTGAATGAATTCCAGATAAGAGGCTTAGCCTGTAATAAATTAGTGTAATTGGAATGAATGATTTTAAATTCCTTTATATCTCCATAGAGCGATTGTTTACTAAATGTGTCATGAGTAATTGCCAAGTCACGCTCCACTTTCTTCAATTTATAACTTTAATTGCATTAAATAATTGTTATTTATCTGCTTTCTAAAATTAATCCATCACGGTATTATTAAAAAAATAAATAACAATTTGCAGCCAAAAGAGTGCGCAGCTATATTTTTACTAATTTATTATTTATTGTATAGGTGGTGGACATCATTTTCCAAAAGGTGAATAATATTATACTTTATTAGGGTTATTTTTCTTATAAATAATGCATTCGGTGTCTCAATGCATAGAAGCCCTATATTTTGAAAAGACCGAACGTACTCACCACGAATATAAAGGAAAACATTACAATGGACTTGACACTATTATTCTACTATTGAAAGTTATTAACAGGTTTCCCTTAAGAGCTATTGATATTTTACTTATGACACAACTTTCGAAAATATTCTAATGTCCATCAATCCTACCCAGGAGTTGACAAAAATGAGGCCGTCCAAAACTATATATATATATACCTCCTAAGGGAGAGGCTTTTATCCTGGAAAAAAGGATGCCAATAAAGCTTATTATTATATATATATATATATATATATTTAGTTGTGTGTGTGTGTGTGTCTGTAAAAGCCCTAATAGTCCTAATTTGTGTTTAATCTTTACCAAACTCGACATGTAAACGTTTTATAAAAAAATCAATTTCACTATGTCTGAAGTCAGACTAGCGAAAGGGGGAGGGGGCAATTTAAAGGGGCCGAAACTTCAATATCTACTACATCACTGACATCCATTCTCACGAGATCGTCGATATCTCATCTGACGTTAATGTTTTGGATTTTTTCGGGATGTATCCCACATTTTTTCTCTTGAGAAAACACTTACTAAAATTTTTTACATCAATATTGTCTCAATATTTGAACACGCACTATTATTAAACATTGTTTTGATTTAATAAATACAGGTTAAGAAAGAATGCAATATACAATGAATGATAGTATAATGAGGAATAATCCAATAACAGCTGTTACTTTTCTGTACTAGTAAAGAAAAGAATCACTTTGCGTACTCAAACGATACACTGAAAACACATGTTATTTTAACAGTATAATGAAAAACATATTTGTTATTATACTTCAGACCGAAAAATTTTAAAAACCAATTTTATTGCAAATATAATTATCTATAAATGTCGTTATATAGAGTTTGTTACTATCTTGATTATTAAGGGAGATGTTGGTATTTTTAATTTTTTTTTTTTTTTGAGGCCCCAGAAAAACCCCCACTTCTACTCGTGGGATTTTTACTTTAAAATAGAAAATATATGATGAGTTTAGATTACGAGTGTGTCATACCAGCGCTCTGTGTAGTTATGCGGCCTCTTGATGGGTTTAATTTCGTTAATGGTCGAGATTGGCAGAGACCAGTTAGTAGTGAGTGATTCAGAGAATGAGCAAAATCGAAAATCGTTAATATCTTTCTTTGTAATTGATCAGATGAAATTATTTTAATAACCAATATAAATTGGTCAATTTATTTCCTGTAAATGTTGTTTTAAGCATTTCAATGTATGCCTGCTACCCCAGTGGGCAGGTAAGTAACACAGGTAAGTAAAAGAGAAGGTTAAGTAACACAATGTCATGAAGCATTAATTTATGAAGAACTTATACTAATAATCCATTTATTTATTTTTTATTTCAATCAGTAGTACAAGAGTTATTCATAACTCAAAAGAACATGTTTTGTAAGCAACATATTTCACTTCTGACATTTTTCAACGAGGAGTTATTGTAACTGGCTGGGAAAAGTTATACTTTACCCATATTCAATTTAAAAAAAAAAATAGTACTAAGAAACATAATAAAAAATACGTCACGCATATGTCCCACGTCCTGATATGACACACTTGTGATCTCAACTTAACACACATTATATTTTTCGATGTACAACCAACAATAGAGGGGAGGGGGTACTGACGGATGTATAACAAGAACGTACGAATAACGCTTAATACTTGACTTACGAAAAAATGCATACATGAACATTTGCAGACCTTCAATAGTTTAGTTTTCAAGATTGGTTCTATAACATTTTACGATCCGACTCATTATAATAGAGATATTTCGAATTTTCGAATCCCACACTAAACACCCATCTATCTAGGTCCAATATCAGTCTATAACAAATATTATCTTTAGTGTTGACCAAAACATGAAATATAGAGTATGGTATACATCATAATAAACAATCACCAGATAAGAACGTAAGGTCTCAAGTGATGACGTCATCACACAACAAAATTCATCTATCTCGAATAAAACCGGTCTCTTGAAATCAATATTAAGTATTTAATCTTAGTATGATTTGTTTCACGATACAACAGCTTATTGTTACTACGACATGAGTAGGAGAGGGGTTTTACTGAAGGCAGAAAACGAATAAATCCAAATATTTTGGTTAATATTCATGACAGCGAAATAATTTTATAGAACATTAAATCTGCAATAAGATTTCTTCACTTTTTCGATCCGACATCAGGACAACGGAGATATTCGTCCGATCTACCCACACCACTCCCACTGGTCCGATTTTAGCCGTTAACGAATTTTATTTTTATTGTTACATAAAACGTTTAAATATCCAATTTGGGAACGATCAGACAAAATTGCGACCACTAGAGCAACAACAGACAAATATATATAAAAGTTTTGTCATCTCCGGATCGATGGACATTTTAAGAAATTTTTCGAAAATCCCATCACGAGTACAACCTCAATATCTGATTTCCCCCAAGGTAAATGTGCAAAAAAGAGAAACGGTATTATTAAAATAATACATTATATTATATTATTATTTTATAGTCAAATATATATAATAGTGAGTAATTAGCTAATAATTAAATTAAAATAAATAAATTAAATTATGCATGCCATTCTTATATTCTATAATATTATTTACTTCCCAGTTTCCATTGTATCATTAATATCAAACAAGTACAATTTATACATTTCATAGGTTTAATATTCGGTTGCATAAGGTATCCATCCTGGGCAATAATAAACTTGTTCTAGATGAAGCATGACTGGAACCATTAAGTAAAATTGGTATATTTTCCTAAGCCCATGAAGATCTGCTTTAAAGTTATAATATTTTTATTAAATGTTTACAAAATAAATTCATTGAATGAAAAATTCGAAAATGTTTAATTTTAGAAAGAGCCATCGAACGTAGCCATTACGAACTTTAGAATAAAATTTGTAAAACGTTTTGTGGCAAATAAAGTGGTTCAGAAACATAAAGCAAGGAAATAATTTAAACCTAGACACCTATAAAAAAAGAAATTAAAGATAGAGATTTAGTAGATTAAACTCAACTTCATTACAAATTGTTTATATAACTTTTAATACGTCCAGAACTCATGACGACAAGAAATATTATTTTTAGTATTCAGCAGAAGGCCGTGAATTTCATTATCAGAGAAAGGTCGTAAAGCGACAGGGAGATTATACTATCCATTATATGCATTTTATATTATATTCTTTCCCCCCCTTCCCGGAACCCAAAACACTTTTTAATTAGAATTTTTTTTGACAGGGCGGGTGAATGAAGGCGAATCCAATTAAATAAAGGTTACTCAATTAATGGCCTATAACATTAAGGTTTTCACCCTTAGCAAAGGCCATGGAAATTAATTACACTCATGGTTCATTCATAAGTAATTTAGTTTCGACCCACTGATTAATTGATGTGGGCTGAAAAAGTCTTCTGGAACGTTCAGTTTACGCAATTCCAATTCCAGTGAAACCAATTAATGCAAAAACCATAAATTTATGACTCTTGTTTGAGATGCAATTATCCAATACCGCGTACACTTGAAACGAGACACTCGTCCTACCTTGAATGAAAAGTAAAAGTGAATGAAAGCAACTAAACGTTCCTTGCGCGTATAATACACTTGTCATCTCACTATTTATTTTATATATCTAAGAAAAACTCCGATGAGTAGAAGTGGGGTTCACTAAAGACTGAAAAACAAGAAAGTACAAATAACGCGCTTAATATTTGAGTTACGAAAACATTTATTGAACAACAAAGAATACAACAGTTTGATAAGACTGGTTCTTTAGATAGAAAATCTCTCAATGAAGGAAATTTTAATTTTCAAATTCCGTTTCCCTCTAAACACCGTTATTCCTTGTCCGATGTCAGCCTTTATTAGCTTAAACATTGCATGAAGCGGTTTAATATCAGGTATATTAAATAACAAATAAATATTTTTGTGTTAATCCGTAAATTATGACGATATCATACAATGTACTTGCATGCATCTCACACAGAAAAAGTTAAATCTAGAGAAAACTTGTTGTTCAAGCTTCGAAGAAAACGATTCTTGATATAACTACTTATTATTAATATTATTCATTAGGGGTGGGGATTTTACTGAAGGTTAAAACTAAAAAAATCAAATATCTCGGTAAATATTCAAGGCTGTGAGAAGGCATATATAACAACATTTAAAGCAATTAAAATTGCTATAAGATGGACTGATTCTAAACAATTTTTCTGTCCGACGTATAATAACGGAGATATTGTATTTATCTCCCCCACTCCCCCCGGTCCGATTGACTTTAGCCTTTAACGAACTTGATCTTTAATTATTCAAAACTAATTAAATTTATAAGCTGTAATTTTAGTGGAAAAGGAACCCATTGGTAATTTAAAATGCTCGAAACGCGTTGGGGATGAAAATAAATAAAAGGTTGTAAAGTAGGAAAAGGTTTTTGTTTTTGGCCCCGTATGGCTAAACGTTCAATATATATATATATATATATATATATATATATATATATATATATATATATATATTAATTGCCTGACGAAGATGGAAGCATTTCCATCGAAAATTTGCAGAACAACAAAAATTCCAACCGCTGGAGCAGATAGCCGAAGTTCTCACAATGATAATACTCCCCAGCGATGCAGCTTCAAAAATAGAATATATATAAACGTTTATAATATATGAATTTATATTTAATATAATGATTTATTATATTAATGACCATTGCAAAAATAGTTGGATTTAAAACAAAAGTCGATAATTTAAGTCTTTTACGTAAAATTAAACATCAAGTTTGCTAGTGAGTGAAATCCAACTAGTGGGAGGGGACAATTTAGAGAGGGGGGGATTTCGAAAATTCAAAATATCTCCGTTATTATGCGTCGGATTGAAAAACTGTATAGAATTAATCCTATTGTAAATGTGATTTTCTTAAAATGTTGTTATGTACGTTTTATATTATAATGGTTCTTAAAATTGTATAAGATCTTAATATAAAGACAGAGGAAATAAGAAAAATGTCAACCGATATGCTAAAAGAGTCGATAAAAATAGTGAATTTCCATTTATATCACAATTAAGTTTGACTTAAGCTGCTCCCTTACTAACATCCCCTACAGAATGAATATTTATATGGCATGACAAAATGGAAATAATTACTTTAAATAAGCCAGGTAAGGAGGCTGAATTTGATAGGTATCGCAAAAAGGGGCAGCTTAGCTTAATTTGTTTGCGTGTGTGTGTATTATATATATATATACATACATATACCTCCGATTGCATCAATACTCGTAATAAATACATTTCCTTCGTACCTAACGTTTCGTGTAAGTCAGAACTTCCTTGGAACAGTGACCAAGTCCTGCCTTTATAAAAACAAACTCAAACTGAAAAAAAATTTCGGAGTTTTAGGTAGGACGAGAGAAGTCGAAGGCGTGCGTAATCTAAACAGAATTCTCCTGCGCTGGAATGACACGCACACAGATAACGTCATCTCACATTCTATTCTCTACTTCTCCCTTATCAAGGCTCTATTCCACGTAGTTCAAACAGACTTGAAATTTAAGCTTACGGCTTAGTGGTATAACAAATTAAAAGTTGCCTCAGTTGTAAAGGAACTGAGAGCTGAAATTGCGTAACGACAAATGCCCCAGTTAGAGAAAAATTAGTAAATGAACAATCATATAAGGGAGTGTGTGTGTATGTGTTTCCGTTGGTGAAAGTGTTCTTATCTTTCAGGTGCGTTATAAAAAGAAAATATTTTGAACCTTCCAAGCTCCATTTCAACTTGTTTATCAACGTATGGCCTAGCAGAGGAAATTGAAATTTTTACTTTATCCCCTTTTCTTCTCTTCCCTTATAGCCCCCTCCCTTTATTTATTCCATAAATATACATTCAACTCATATCACACTTCGCACGCTAAATCCTGTAATAAATGTTTAATTTAATGATATTTTGTTTGTACGATTAAAAAAGATTTCCTTCTTAATTATTTTATAGATATTTTTCTTCTTTTACAATTTTCTAACCCTTTAAGATTATTATAATGACGCACTTATAAAGGAAGTAGAGAGATGTCTTAGAAGTAAGAAACGAATGACGAGGCTAATAAATGTTAGAAGTAGAAGTCATCGTTATAGAAGTAAGGATTCTCTCAAAGCTCGGTCACACAGGGGCTGTGTACACTAAGCAGATTTCTCAACCGCTGCTATAACACGCTTGTGATCTCATCTCAACCAAATTCTCTATTTATATATAAAACCGAGTAGTAGGATGGGTGTGGAGGTTACTAAAGCCTTAAAACAAGAAAGTACGAATAACATGCCTAATACTGAAGTTACGAAAAAAAAATGCATTGATAAACAATTGTAGATCATCAATAAATAAACAAGATTGTTTCTAAAACATTTTACGGTCCCGCAAGATATAACGGGATTATTCGTGAATTTTCGAATCCCCTCCCCTTTAACCCCCATTATTCCAGGTCAATTCCTGCTAATATTGGTTTTAACTAAATTGGTTAACTGCCGAGTATGGCGTAGATCCAATGAACATAATCGAAACAAGATCGTGAAATCTTCATTGATGACGTCATCACCCAACGAATTTGCACGTATCTCGCATCATAAACATTTGAAGAAAACTATATTTTTGGTATTTAGGTTTAGAAAAAAGGTGGTTGATATAACAGGATATGAGTACTAGTGGAGGGTTTACTGAAGTTTAAAATTAAAAAAATATGCAAGTTTCGTGATTAGTGTTGAAGATAGGAAATAAATATATATAACTATATTTATAGAATAATAGTTCGTATATTACTGGGTGTGGAGTTCAGATCTGAATATTTATAGTACATTTAATTTTAAATAAGAACAATGTTTCGATCAGATGATATCGATAACGGAGACATTTGGAATTTTCAAAACTACCACTCTAAACCCCCCCCCCTCCATTTCAGAAACTAACTAATTTTAAATAAAGCTTATATATCGAGTTTAGTAACGATATAAAACAATTTCGCAAGAGCGTTAATAGACAAGTTTGTCTACGTATTTACATATATTTTACGAAAATCGCTTCATGAGTACGACTTCAATAGCTGATTTCTGCCAAGGAAAATCTGCTAAAAACCGGTAGACAACCATTCCCCAGTAGCCTGCATAAATTGGCTGATCATAAGTCAGCTCAGTTTGCCCACTTCTGGATTACCCTGTATGAGAAGTAACGTTAATATGGAGATTCTGGTGCTGAGTAAGTTACATTTCTTATTACTTTATTATCTATAGTTTAAGCCAATCATTGGCTAAGCCAAAAATTTCTAGTTTCTGCTAATGACGAAATTTTCGAAAAAATTTCCATTGGTTTTACCTAGGAGATGACGAAAATGAGGCCGGTTTAAACAAAAAATATATATATTGCCGCTAAAGCGGTCGAAAATTTTCTTTGTTTATTATCAAACCGGATATTATGCGTTTCGTGTAAAACTTAACAAGTTCGTTTACAAATCAGACTCGGGGGGGGGGGGGGAGTGCGGTGTCGAGAGGGAAAAAAATTAAAATGTCTCCGTTATTATATATCGGATACAAAAATGTACAGACTCAATCTCCATCAGGGTTTTCCTATCTAGAACATAACTGAGATATTTGCATTTTAGCAGATTTCCCTTAAGGGAAATCAGCTATTGAGGTCGTACTCATGACGCGATTTTTGAAAAATTTCCTCAAATGTCCATCGATCCTACCCAGGAGATGACGAAAATGAGGTCCGTTCAAAATTATATATATATATATATATATATATATATATATATATATATATATATATATTTGTCTGTTAACGCTCTAGCGGTCGCAATTTTTGTTTGATCGTTACCAAACTTCATATTTAAGCGTTTTACGTAAAAAGAGAGATCAAGTTCGTTAATGGCTGTAATCGGACCAGTGGGAGGGGGGGTTTAGAGGGGGGATTTTTGAAAATTCAAAATATCTCTATTATGCGTCGGATCGAAAAATTGTACAGAATAAATCTTATTGCAAATTAAATTTACTATAAATTTTGTTCTATACATTTTTTCTGTATCTTGAATATTAACCGAGATATTTGCATTTGTATTGTGAGTGTGGTCGCCAGTAGACTATGTTCTGACTTTCCGCCGAGAGCTCTGGTGGCCGTTTCCAGAACTATTCGTCCCTCGTGAATAGGTTTAGAGATCCCTTCCTACTACAGCTGTTATTAGGCGGATTTCTCTATTGTAAAACATCACGTGGGAAATCTGCTTAGTTTACGCAGCCCCTGCGTGACGGACTTTTATAGTTTCCAGCCTTGAGTAAACCCCCACTTCTACTCATACCATATTCACAATAACCTGTTATGTCATGAAATACTTTATTCGATGCTTAAATGAAAAATATTGTTTTCAATTAAGATTTTACTTTCGTGAGTGGAAAATATTTATTTTATCTATAGCACTCCCAATAATTAACTGTTTCAATCAACACCAAAGTTCATAGCCGTTAATGGCTGACACAAGACCAGGAATATGGGGCGAGTGGGGGGGAGACACAGAATATTATAGAAGCAATCTTGTTAAACTATTGATGCTCTATATATTGCTGTTCTATACATATTCGCGTAACTCAAATGAAATGAAAAACCCCAGTTCTAGCCAACGGCTTTTTACAAAGAAATAGAAAATATACGGTGAGAAGAGATCAATATAGCTTCATAACGGAACGAGGGAAATCTGCTTAGTTTACGCAGCTCCTTTGTGACGGAATTTTAGAGTTGGCCTAAACGTCTCCCTAGGGGACAAGAAAAGAAATATTTTTTCAGTGGGTTGTGATACTAATGCAGGTCGAAATTATGCTTTGATTGGGCTGCATTGGTTAAATGCGTTGGCACTATTCCCACGTACTATTTTATTAACAGATTTCTCTTAGGGGGAACCAGCTATAGAGGTTATACTCATACCAATACCATACCTCAAATCCAGCCATTGGGAGGGAGGTTAGAGGAGGACATTTATTCGAAATATCTCCAGTATCATATTTCGGATCGAAAAATGGTATAGAAGCAATCTTATTCGAAATAAAATTGACTATGAGTATTGTTTTATTTTTACATAAAACTTTTTTTACGATTTCAGTCTTTAGTAAACCCCCACTCCGACTCATTTCATATTAGCAATAAGCAGTTATACCATAAACAACTTTATTCCAAGATTAATTACCAAATATTGTTTCCATTAAAGGTTTACTGTGTTAGATACATGTGAATACGTAGTGTGATCACGTCATCAATTAAGATTTAAGGTTGTGAGTCGAAAATATTTATTTCTTCTATAACCATACTCGATATTCAACTGCATACTAAAGATAGTATTAATTAATGGCTTAAATCGCAGCAGGGTAATGGAAGGATTTAGAGGGGGAAATTTGAAAATTCAAAATATCGCAGTTATTATGAGTCGTTTCGCGAAATGAAATAAAACCAATTTGTTAAGGTATTGATGCTCCTAGCTCTCTTAATTGTTGTTCGTAACTCAAGTATTAGGCGAGTTATTTGAACTTTCTTGTTTTCAGCTTTCATTATTCCCCCGCACAACCCTTTTATTCATTGCTTAGGAACGACTTTTTTATTTGTTAATGTGTGGTGAGATGAGAAACATAAGTGTGTTATACCAGCACGTGGGAAATCTGTTTAGTTGTCGCAGCCCTTGGCTTGTGTCCTTCGACACATCTGCCAGCAAGTCCTTTGCAATTGGAGACGCAATAAGTCATCGGAACTCGACGTACAACGCCATCCAAAGAGGATCGATAAAGATATGCCTCCAGTAGAGTGACGGGCTTCATTATGCACGGGAAAGGAGGAGATGGGATCTCCTTCCAGGAAGGAGTCTCAGCAGCCTCTAGAGCCAATCTAGGGAAATCTATCAACTATTATTTATCTATTTGTACCTCATTGTATGAAGTCCCACCCTGGATAGAAAAGGATAACCCGTCCCAATTAGCCATAGTAGGCCAAAGTGAACGTTAATAAGTAATATTAATATATTCCTTTTAAGATGTAAATATATCATTGTCCCACTTCCCAATAGAGTTGGTCTCTCCGGGAAGTTAGACCATACTCCCTTCGGCCTATAAAGATTGAACCACCAGTGGTTTTCTAAATTCAAAGTATGTAAGCAATATTTTTTTATTAGTGTATTTGTACATTGAAACCATGTATAAATATTAACTTTGTAAACTATTATTTCACTTTACTCTTTATAATAAAGGCTAAGTTCATTCATATTATTGAAATTGCGAAATATTCCAGTTTTAGCAGATACCCCGTAAGGAATCTTGATTTCAAAAATCCTCGTTTAGGGAATGATTTGCTTAAAACCGTAGGAAACAATAAAGCAGATCGCGAAGGTATTTAGCTTACAACCAGAAAAAGCTTTATATAGTAGTTGTTGTTTTTTTTCAAAAAAATTATCATTTATAATTAGGTATTTTCATTGTTTAATTATAGTAGGAAATTACTACCAATTTCAGAAAAAAATTAATAAAATTGTATTTCTGTACCTTAGTAAAATAAATTGTACTTCCAAAGGTTAACTTCATGACCAAGTAATTTTCTAGTAGTTCAGTCCACTTCATTTTCCATAAAATTTCAATAAACCATAATTACCGACTAAACCCATTAACCACTTAATGGAATTGTGTGTTTAATAAGCCATATATACATACAAATTACTAGCAGTATCGGATTTGGTAATACTTACTACTTAATACGTCATATTATTACAACTTTGCCATACAAAGCGTATTCATTTTTAATGTTATGAAAATTTAATGTTTCGACATAATACCCAAGTTGTGAGGAGTCAGAAATGCACATAGATAGTAAATATGAAATATGCGTTTACTCAAGGTCAGAAGCGAGATGTACGCAAACTTTGTTCATATGTCCATTGATCATACTCAGACGAAAATCAGGCCCGCTAAAAAATTACAGATATACACAAAGACTCTTGCGTGTTACCGTTCTAGCTGTCACTTATTTTTTTATAGTTATAGAACGAATCTTACTGCAAATAAAATTTCTATAAATGTTGTCACATGCATTTTTTCCATTAGCTTGAGTACTAACCGAGATTTGTGCATATTTTAAGCTTCAGTAAACCACCACATTCACTCACTGCATGTTAACAATAAGTCAAAATATCATGAAACGTCTTATTTCATGCTTAAACAACAAATATTGATTTCAACGGACCTTTAGAATGTAAGATAAATGCAAATATGTTATGGTGTGAGAGACAACATCAATAAAGATTTTACGATCATGACTGAAATGTTTCTTTGATGCATGCGATACTCCATATGTACCGCTTCTTCCAACACTAAAGTTCGTATTCGTTAATGTCTGAAATCGTATTAGGAATTAGGGGGGAATTAGAGAGTAGGGGGCAGGATTTAACAATTTAAAATATTTTCGTTATTGTTAGTGATAAAAGAAATGTATAGAACCCCTTTGGTAAAACTATTCATTCCCTACATAGTCTTGTTAAACAAATTTTCTTGTAACTCAAATATTATGCGAGTTATTCTATCTTTCTTGTTTTCAGACTTATGTAAACCCCCTATCCTACTCACAGGATATTTACTTAGAAATAGAGAATATTTAGTCAGATGAGATCACTAGAATGTCAAACGAGCTGACATGAAATCTGCTAGGCTTACGAAGTTCCTACTGTCTGATAACGCTCTAGCGGTCGCAATGTTTGTTTGATCGCTACCAAATTTAAACGTTTTATGGAAAAAGAAAGATCTAGTTCGTTAATGGCTGAAATCGGACCACTGGGAGGGGGGTTTAGAAGAGGGGAGGGATTTCCAAAATTCGAAACACCTCCGTTATTATAGGTCGGTTTCTTAAAATTGTATAGAACCAATTTTATTCGAAATCGAATGATGTATAATTATTGTTCTATGCACATTTTCTATATCATGAATATTAACCGAGATGTTTGGATTTTATAGTTTTCGGCTTCCAGTAAACCCCAACTCTTACTAATGTCATATTAATAATAATCTGTTATATTATGGACCATTTCATTCCATGGTTAAATGCCAAATATTGTTTTCATTTAAGTGACCTTTATTACAGGAGATGCATGCAAATATGTTCTAGTTACCCACCCATCCCCCTTCTTTTGTTCTTGGATTACTAAAATTTGAGTGAATAAGATAAAAAAAATGTCTGATTCGTTATATATTACAACACTTGCTATATTGAATAGTGTTCAATAAAATTAATAAGTTATATTCAGATATATTTCAGTAATTGTTTTTCTTTCCGTGAAGAATATTTCTGTGTTCAGGTATGAGAGGTTGGCAGATCTGTTTGTTTACAATTCAGACGCTTTACTTTGGGAGGTTATTAAAATTGACTGAAAGATTTAGCATTATTGTTTGTATTTATTTACTTAATATTCACGGTGGTGTTGTGTTTGTTACCAGTATGTAGATTTATCTGTTGTAAAACTTCACGTGGGAAATCTGCTTAGTTTACGCAGCCCCAGCGTGACGGACTTTTTTACTAGTCGAACTCTAATTAAAAATAATCATACCTTCATAAGAGCCATCCTCTGGTCATCTGTGAGATCGCGCGGTGGTTGGATAGGCATGCTGTAGGCACTGACGTATACTTCCTAGCGAGGGCACAGTAAGACTGTCTAAGCTGCACAAGCCCGTACCGCTGTTCGGCTGGAGCGGCGGAACCAGCCGACAAAAGCCGAACTCACCTACAGCGCCTGTCATGCTGATAATTATCGTCACGTGTCTCACTCACTGATAAGCGATACGATCACTCGTTATCTTTCTCTAAGCTTTCAAAGTGCGAGCTTCTGGCTCAGCCATTTAAGCTTCCGCGACTAAATTGACTTGTTAAACGCCAAGTTGTTACACAAAAGTCCGTCACGCAGGGGCTGCGTTAACTAAGAGGATTTTCCACGTGGTTTTACAATAGATAAATCTACATACTGCCAACAAACACACCACCGTGAATATTAAGTGAATAAATACAAACAGCAATGAGAAAACTTTTTATAACCTCCCAACGGAAAGTGTCTAAATTGTAAACAAACAGGCCAGGCAACATGAATTCTAGGCCGGAAAGAAAAACCATTAATGAAATATATCTTAATATAACATATTAATTTTATTGAAAGCTATTTACTATAGCTAGTAATGTAATTTGTAAAGAGTCTTAATGAGTAATGAGCTTTAATCTAAATTACTTAAGTTTTAGTAATCCGAGAACAAAAACAACATTCCTTATTTAACCTTGTAATGAAGTGGTTCATGATATAACAGCATATTATTAATATGACATGAGTAGGTGTTCGGGTTTACTGAAATCCGAAAACTATAAAAACCACATATCTCAGTTAATATTCATGACACAGAAAATAAGTAGAGAACAATATTTATCCTTTAATTTGCAATAAGATTTGTTCTATACAGTTCTTCGATCCGAAGTATAGTAACGGAGATATTTCGAATTTTCAAAACTCCCCCGTCCCACTTCCGAGTTCAGTCCTTAACGAAATCGATCATTCTTTTTACATAAAACGATTAAATAGGGAGTTTGGTAACGATAAAACCAAATTCGCGACCGCTAGAGCGCTAACAGATAAATAATCGTAAAGAAAGCTACAAACAATAAAGACTACAATAAATAAGGAGTTGGGTTACAAATTTACATAAAATGCTTCAGGTAGGATCAATGGATATTTTAATTGTTTGTTTGTTGAGTAAATGTTCCCTTAAGGGTTGTGTGAATTGTAAACAAACAGGCCAGCCAACCTCTTAGACCTTAACAGATAGAAATAGTCTTCACCGGAAAGAAAAAAGATTACTGAAATATATCTGAATATAACGTATTAATTTTATAAAAAACTATTTACTAAAGCTAGTGTTGTAATTTACAATTGGAATAACGTTTATCTTAATCACTCAAATTTTATTAATCCAAGAACAAATGAAGGCGGGTCAACAGAACATATTCGCATATACTCACAAAGTAAAAGCTCAATGAAAACAATAAAAGCCGAAAACTATAAAATCCAAATATCTCGGTTAATATTGTATTTCTGATATAGAAAATATGTATAAAGCATTTAATTTGCGATAAGATAAGTTGAAACTGGAAATGTTTTTTTTTTAGTTATAGGCCTTTCTAACCCACCCTACTAAGGACTAATCTACCCTACTAACCCTACTAAACTAGGATTTTAAACTTTTTTAGGGAATTATAATTACATGAATTCTGAGAACTATTTTTAGTGAGGGAAAGATTAAAAAAAAAACCGTCGAAACTAAGCAGATTTCACAATAGACAAATCTTCAGACATAAATTTCCAGAGTTAATTTTGGCCATGATTGGAGCCATTTTGACTAATTTCGTCGTGACGCCTGTACGTATATTCGAATCTCTGAAATATCAAAAACGACTAGCCTCACATTAACAAAATTTCCTATTTAGGACATTTTACCGACTAATTGTGCACCTATCTTCTTACTGAAATTGACTACGGGGGGGGGAGGGGTTAGAAAGGTGTATAAATAAAAAAACATCAGTTGTTTCGACGGTTTCTTTCTATCACTAAATCTTTCCCTCACTAAAGATAGTTCTCAGAATTCATGTAATTATAATTCCCTAAAAAAGTTTAAAATCCTAGTTTTATTCACGAAAGTTAAATGTTTTTGTTTATAACTTTGCTATTTAGCGAATTTCCTAAGAAGTACTCAGGCTTTTGTTTTCGTAAATGCTCTAGGAACTACTCACTGAGCAAGTAGATTACCATGATTTCCAAATGAATAGTTTAACGCTTGCATGAGTTATCTGGGTCCTAACGTTCCCGATCAAATTCTAGATGATTGCACCTCGCCTATCCGACTCATGTTTATTTGAGCATATGGTTATTGGCTACTCGACTTCCAGGAAGACCGGACTATGAGCTTCCATTTAGACGAACAGACCAGTTCCTGTATACAGCTAAAGTAATCTTTCAACAATCGATTACATTAAGGAGTGAAGAGATATACTCCATTCGGGCTTTACATTTTTGATCAAATATTATTATTTGTGAAATAATCATTCAAATTTTTTTAATAATTTATTTTTATAACATAAAATACTGTAATAAATATTCCCCTTAAGGGAAATAAGATATTGAGGCTGTTCTCATGTCGCGATTTTCGGAAAAAACAAGTCAAATATCCATTGATCCTACCTAAAGCATGTTATTCAAATTTTTAACTTTTTAACCAAACTCCTTATATACTGTAGCCGGGATTTGTGCTGGCTGGTGGAGGTCCATCATCAACGGAAGGATAATAAAATAAAAACACCTCCACTCTTAACACTTCATTTATTAAATGCAGATTAAATTAAGATGGGACGGTTCGCCTCGAAAGTACTCTGCATTAGAAAGATAACCGGAAGGATAGTTATTTAGTTTGTTTGTTTTAGTTTAAAAGTTTTTTCATTTGGATGTTTACATATTTATATATTTCTTTTTAACGTTTTAATACGTTGACTTTACCTTTTGATTGACTTATATTATTTATTTATATTACATGTTGTTCCATAAATGTATACGCTGAGTCTCAGAACACTGAAGATGGCACGGTGCGCCCCGAAAGGACTCTGCAGTTAGTAAAAGAAGTATTAAGAGTGGAGGTATTTTGACCTTATTACCCTTCCTTTGATATACTGTAGTCCTTATTGTTTGTAGCTCTGAAGTTGAGAATGTAAATTCCTAAAAGTGCTAAGCGTTTTTTAAATATATATCGTCAGGAGTCACCAAGCTATGTTTTTGATAAATTTATTCGTCATCCTCCCAATTAGAAAAAGATTATTAATTTTTGTAAACTTGAATCTGACTATAATAACTTAAAATAGTCAAAAACATGGCCCCACAATTCACATGAATATAGTAGACTTTCAAAATTCTGTGGGATTATTTTATTTTCCTTCGGATTTATTCTTAACGTTGAAACGGTAAATGGAATGATAACTTAAATTGAAAAATAAAAGTAATCTACCTCATAATCCTAAACTACGATTAAAATATTAGTCCTTAGTCCTGAATACAATTTTAAGTATTCTTAAATTATTACTTAATTCCTTTCCAAAGATTTAGGATTAAACCGTTTAGCCCTTAATCAGGGAGGGACTAAAATCAACTTAGTCCTAAAAAATTAATTCTTTTCAAAGGATTGACAATTGATTTGTGAGTTGTAAAGTATAAATTAATTTCTTGAGATTAAATTGTTCGTTCTAAAGTTAGTTAAATAAATAAGAACATATAGAAAAAATATGTATATCACTGCATTTATAGTCAATTAAATGTGAAATAAGATGTTGGTTCTGTACAAATTTCTAATCCAACGTATAATAACAGAGATATTTGGAATTTTCGAAATATAATCCTATAAAGTCATGACTTATAAGAAACCCATTCGCTCTAGGTCAACATGACTAATCAGTAAATTATTTATAGTTAAAATTTGTAAATTATTTATGGGGTCAGCTTAGCAGAGTGGTTAAAGCGCTCGATCATAAAGTCAAGAGTTCGAGTACCCAGTTCCCAGTTCGCCAGGTCCAGTAGGTTACAGATTGAAATATAGCTCTAAAACGGGCTTGATAAAAAAGAAAAAGAGAATTTAAACTGAAAACTAAAAGAAAGCATTTTTAAATTATTTATTAACGCCCACTTTTTGCTACTATTGCTAATTGGGAGGGTTAGCTACAGGTTACCACCCTTTTAGCAGATTTCCCATAAGGGAAATCAGCTATTGAGGTCGTACTCATGACGCGAGTTTCGAAAAATTCCTTCAAATGTCCATCGATCCTACCCAGGAGATGACAAAAATGAGGTCCGTTCAAAATTATATATATATATATATATATATATATATATATATATATACTAGCTCAGATACCCGGCTTCGCCCGGGAATTTATTTGAGGCTGAATGGTGATGGTATTTTTTTGGCAAGGCTTTACTTTGCACAATATTTTCACATATACCCGTCCCAGTGTTTAGGGTTAATACCCGTTGTAGGCATTTGTTTATTTTTATTGTGTCTCCACTGTCCTCCATTTTGTCATATTTCCCGTTTCCTGTGCGTTATAGGTTTTAGCGTATATCTCGTTTATACTTCGGTATACGACGAAAGTGTATATAATAAAAGTTACTCTAAATAACAAAGAAAAACAACTTTTGTTATGTGCGTATTTGCCGAAAAACCAATAGGAAACGAAATATCGCTATTTTTAATTTCAGGCCTCCATTACAACCCCCACTCCTGCCCGTTCCTAGAAATATTAGTATGGCTTATTATAAGGAAGACGTTAGTGCTACCTCACATACCGGTTTGGTATAGTTCGGTCTCCAGTCTTTTTGTGCCAAATAAAATTGCTGCCTCCCGCTATAATTTTTATCGTATAACGCATTTATACTTCGAGTATATGACGAAAGTGTATATGACAAAAGTTACTCTAAATAACAAAATAAATAACTTTTTGTTATGTGTGTATTGCCAAAAACCAATAGGAAACGAAATATCGCTATTTTTTATTTCTGGCCTCCCTTATAACCCCCACTCCTGTTTGCCTTAGAGAATATTAATAATAGCCTAAAGTCTAAGTTGGGCTAGTAGTAATATACATATACCAAGTTTTTCATAAATTCGGTTCAGCCGTTTTATGCGTGAAAAGGTAACAAACAAACAAACAAACAAACAAACAAACAAACAAACAAACAAATAAACAAACAAACAAACAAACATACACGAAAGAAAACAAAATGCAGTTATGGTGTCTATGGCATGTGAAACGAAAGTTATCGTGAAATTTCGCGAAAAAAAAAAAAATCAATGTACAGACAGAGGTTACAATTTATATATATATATAGATTTGTCTGTTAACGCTCTAGCGGTCGCAATTTTTGTTTGATCGTTACCAAACTCGGAATTTAATCGTTTTATTTAAAAGGAAGCTCAAGTTCGTTAATGGCTGAAATCGGACCAGTGGGAGGGGGGGTTTAGAGGGGGGGGGGATTTTTGAAAATTCAAAATATCTCTATTATGCGTCGGATCGAAAAATTGTACAGGATAAATCTTATTGCAAATTAAATTTACTATAAATTTTGTTCTATACATTTCTTCTGTATCTTGAATATTAACCGAGATATTTGCATTTGTATTCTCCGTGTGGTCGCCAGTAGACTATGTTCGGACTTTCCGCCGAGAGCTCTGGTGGCCGTTTCCATAACTATTCGTCCCTCGTGAATAGGTTTAGAGGTTAGGTTAACTGGCTAGAAACCTACTGGGTTATTACGCCCTAAATAATGTTTTAGGTTTAGAGGTTTCTTACTACTACAGTTGTTATTAGGCAGATTTCTCTTTTGTAAAACCACGTGGGAAATCTGCTTAGTTTACGCAGCCCCTGCGTGCGGACTTTTCTAACAAGGGTGGGACTAAGGATTTTACCTAGTGAGTCGGCCAGGATATAAATTCCTATTCCCCAGGCGGGAATCAGGAAAGGGTTTACTGTTTTAATAACCTTACTTCCTCGTTGCCTGCCGACAGTCGGCGCTCATTGATCTGATCGGCGCCGTACTTGTGTGTATTATTAAATTAGGTCTATTTTACAGGCTGCATCGCTGGGAAAATATTTGCATTGTGAGGAGTTCGGCTGACCGCTCCAGAGGTTTGATTTTTTTACTGATTTGCAAATTTTCATTGCCATCATCGTCAGGCAGTGCTTTTAATTTGGCTAGCTACTTCGATTAAATCATCTGTTTTGAATTTTTAATAGTAGCTTTTCAATACGTTTCGGAGAGTTTAACACGTCTCGCACGCCGTTTATTGTATTTGTTCTCTCGTTTATTTCGAGAGTTTCCAGTACTAATTTTCTACTAAGGTGATCTTCTCTATGTAGAAGTTTTGTCTCGTCGAATTAAATTTGGTGAGAAAAAATACTCGCGTGTCCTAGCTATGGTGAATGTTTTTGTTGTCTGGTGTTTCAGATCAGTCACCCATTGGTTGACTCTTGTTGACGGTCTTCTTTGTAGTCTATATCCTCGAAATCTCATAGTAACGTATAAACTCCACTATCCTGTAAAAATTGGCTGTCTTTAGGACTTTTTAAATATTCATTGAATAGTTTGAATACTGTTCGTAAATTATATTTCCGGTGTACCCTTGCCAGTATTTCGGAGAAGTTCCTGTCATATAGAGAAGGGGTACATTGTTCAACGGACTAACTTGAGTATTTTCGCATTGTCATGTTGAATCTGATATCAAGATTCTTCTTATTTTTAGCAGATTTCCCTTTAAGGAAATCAGCTATTGAGGTTCGTACTCATGCCACCGGATTTCGAAAAATTTTTTCTTCAAAAGTCAATCGATCCCACCTAGGAGATGACGAAAATGCAATTATTGTTTAGATCATTACCAATTCAATATTTAGTCATTGTATGTAAAAAGAAAGATCAAGTTCGTTAATGGCTGAAATCGGACTAGGGAGAGGGGGGATGGTTAGAGGGGGGGAAGAATTTTGAAAATTCGAAAATATCTCCATTACTATACGTCGGATCGAATTAATGTTATTGCAAATTAAAATTTACTATAAATATTGTTTATATAAAATGTATTCCCTATCATGTATATTAACCATGATATTTGTATTTATCAGATAGAAAAATGTACAGACTCAATCTCCAATCAGGTTTTTCCTATCTAGATATTAACTGAGGTATTAGCATTCAGTTTTCAGCAAAACCCCCACTTTTCTACTCCTGCTACAAAAACAATAATCGGTTATGTTTCACTATTATTCGAAACTTAAATTCCAAATATTGTTTTCAAGATATTATACGAGATACATCCAAATATGTTCTGGTGGACACCCCCCCCCCTTAGTTTTTTGGACTATTTAAATTGATTGATGTTGATAAAATTTATTCTGATTCATTATAAATTCAGTACTAGTAAATAGTAAATAGTTTTCAATCAAATTAATATGTTATGTTCTGATATATTTTGGTAACGTAACTGTTTTTCTTTCCGGGTGAGAAGTTGGTATAAGTGTAGAACTGTTCTTTACATATCAGGAGGTTACTTATTATCGTCTGTATTTATTCACATGAATTCAGGTAGTTTTGAGTTGCCAGTATGTAGATTTATCTATTATTAAACTTCAAACAGGAAATCTGCTTAGTTTACGAAATCCCCTGCGTGGCAGACTTTTTCTTAATACACTTATCACTTCCCTTTTATTTTTTTAGGTCTTTGTTGATTGTATGTATCTGTATGCTCCCACAGATTCAGACTCCATTAACCCACAGTTCCCCTAGTCCTAAGGAAAGAACATTGCTAATTTCAAAGCAATTACTCTTGCTGATGCCCGTTGAATCGGGGGAAGATTAGCAATTAATGCTAGCAGTTAGCGCATCGATGACTAAACCCTAATCCGGGTGACGAACTTTCGCAACAGCAGCCAAGCGAATCGAGAACTTCCATTCCAGGCAACAGAGCGAGCACTAACAGCTCCAACTAAATGGCGAGAGTTATTTATGTGAATGCAAGACGAGATGAAAGTGGCAGATGAACAACACATATGTACGTCGACTTTACGACGTGTTTGGCACAATTTTGCGAGCCACTGACTTGCTGAAGTAAACTTTATTACCTTACTGACTAACTATGCCTCCTCCTAGCAGATTTCCCATAAGAGAAATCAGATATTGATACTGTTCTCATCACAGGAATTTCGAAAAATGTCCACAAATGTCCATTGGTCCTACCTAGAAGATGTCGGAAATGCGGTCTGCTAAAAGTTATACACACGTGTGTCTATGTATGTATGTATGTGTGTGTGTTTGTGTGAAATGAAATGTGTTGATAAAAGTCTACGGGAAAATAAATTGATTCTGAAATAAAATAAAAAGGATTTACAAACGAAATAACGCAAAAATTTCTTTTTTAAATGAAAGTATTCAGGTAGAAAAATGTATTCCTTTTAGAAATAATTACTACGTAATTAGGTTAAAATCAATAATTTATGAGAACATTGATGTTTACTTCATATTTTTTGGGTCCATTCAAGAATACTTTTATGTTATTCCATTTTAAATCCTCTTATTGCTCTTATTAATCCAGATATTTGGATTTTTTAGTTTTCGGCCTTCAGTAAATCCCCGCTCCAACCCATGCCATATATTAATAATATGGTGTTATATTATGAACAACTTTATTTGAAGCCTGAAAACCAAATGTTGTTCTGATTGAACTTTTACGTTTTAAAATAAATGCAAATACGTGACGTACGTGTGAAATCTGCTTAGCTAACGCAGCCTCTGCATGACCAACAGTTTAACTATGCCAAGCTGAAGACTATTTCTCTTATTATTATATCAAACGCTCTCCCATTTAGGCTAAATGTTACTATATTACTATATCAAGAACATCTGATATTTCTAGCTAGGTTCCGTCGGCTTCTTAAACATGAGATTTAACACTAAGAAACATTTTTTATATTAAAGATACAAATTAATTCTAAAAACAAAAAGAAACTCCAAGAAACTAGTCGAACAAATAGTATAAAATGTTTGCCAAGGCTCACCAACTTTCTAATGATAATGCCCATTTGTGACGCAAGCAAATGCGTTCCTGACTCTTATGGTGGTAAGCACAGCGTTCTAAAACTTCAGAGGCTTTAACTGATTAAATTAACGACCGCGAGAAATATTTCCACGGCAGATTCTATTTCGAAGATGATAGATATCTCACTGAATGTGTATTAAAACGCCACCATAAAACACGTTTTCATTCAACATAAAATAAACGCTTTTATGGCCTTCAACCAGCCTTTGAAAACATACCATTACTCTAGTTAATTTTATTATACATAAAATTTTTATGGGAAATCACCGTAGACAAGTTTATTTATACAAGCTTAACGAGATCTAAGGACATAAATGGCTCACGTAATAAAAAACTTTATATGAAAATAATGGAATCGTAAATTCAGGCAAGTTAGATTTATGCAATATTATTTTGTGTAAATTCACTGCATATCGCATTAAATGAATTGCATTTGTAGGAATTTTATTAAATATTGCGATCTGATATGTTCAAACATTATTAATTTATAGCAGAGTTATTAATTTATAGCAGAGTATGTGGTAAAGCTTTTTTGGAATGTCTAGAATTAATTATAAGAAACATTAGAGATAGATTTGAATGTGGTTTATGAACGAGAGGTTGAATGACAAAAAAGCTATAGAAAGACACAAAACGTGTACAGAATGTTCGAAGTAGTTTGATATAATTAGATATAAAAAAAATAATTTTGTTTGTTTGGACAAAAACAATGGTCATCAGTAGGTTTTAGCAGATTTCCCTTAAGGGGGTCAGCTATTCAGGTCGTACTCATTGCACGATTTTGACTAAGTTCTTCCAATGTCCGTCAAGTTCCTACGTTGGTTCTTGCTTCCTGGTTCACACCTGACTAGCTCAGGGAGGTTCATTGTTCTCAAATTGTTGTACACCAATGCCGTTATAGCTCACGAATTGCTATTTCATCCTCTCCTCCACTAACTTCTATTTCCTCAACGTTTATGACTTGTAGGTTCCAGTATTCTGTTTTCAAGTATATAATCCGAAAGCGTTGTAACCTTGTAGACCTCCTAGTCATGGAGGTTTTTTTGAATCTGCATATCATTTGCTGATTGATCAGCCCAAGCCATAGAGGTACCGGTTACCATGGAGCAACATACTTCCTGTACTCCTTTACCTCCTCAAGGCTGCCATCATCCTCTCAGCGATGTGTCATTCAAAGGTAGATTCTGTTCCACTAAAAGCTACAGTTCCAAAGCGTTCAATATTGCTACCCCCTGGTATTAATATATTGTTTATACGAAGTAGCAAACATTGACTTCCAGTATAATGTTCATTCAGAGAAGTAAAACTATTGGCAATTATTCATGAAACATGGTTACAATTTCATATATATATATATATATATATATATATATATATATATATATATATATATATATATATATATATATATATATACATGCATTGTTACGTTTTATTACAAAACCAGGAATAAACGTTGTTAATAAGAGTTCTTTTTGGGTTGCAAAATTAAACACACACAAGTTTCACAGTTTATCACTGCACCATTTATTTCACAATGCACAATACTCTTGGTTAATTATTACTACTCACAGTATACAATGATAGTGTCACTGTTCTTCAGATTACACAGTCCAATAATTCACTCACGGTCACTGTAATTCACAAAAAGACGGCACTGCACTGTCCTTTACTTCGCGGCACTGCACTATCTTAAACACGGCACTAAACTGTTACTTACAGTCACGGCACAACACTGTTCTTCTTATAAAAACACTTTACCGCACTGCACTAAGTCGCACTGGAGCACTGATGTGACCATCAAGACATCTGACCATAAACTGAAACTGAGGTACTGGCAGGGTCTCTTATAAATGCCTGTAGAAGGGGCTAGCCAAGGAAAGGTAGTAGAGCCATTTAATTTTCGCAACAATATATATATATATATATATATATATATATATAATTGTAACCTTCGTCTGCACATTGATTTTTTTCTGGAAATTTCACGATAACTTTTCGTTTCACATGTCACCATAACTGCATTTTGTTTCTTTCGTGTATGTTTGTTTGTTACCTTTTCACGCATAAACGTCTGAACCGAATTTTATGAAACTCGGTATGTATATTACTACTACCCCAACTTAGACTTTAGGCAATATTAATATTCTTTGAGACGAAGAGGAGTTGGGGTTCTAAGGGAGGCCTGAAATTAAAAATAGCAATATTTAGTTTCCTATTGGTTTTTCGGCAAATATGAACTGAACAATCGGAAAAAGTTGTTTATTTTGTTATTTAGAGTAACTTTTGTCATATATACTTTCGTCGTATCCCGACGAATAAATGTCAGGTAAGAAAAAACGCCTCGTTCCTTCACTATTCTTTATTCGTTGTGACAGAGCGCTTTCAGAGCATACGCTCCATCATCAGTGCCCTGCCATTAATATGTCATTTAATTAAGAAATGATCTCATGGTAGCTGTAGAAGGTATTGATTGTGATAATGTCACGATGAAGGAAATAGCTATTGAAATCGAGAGGTTTTTAAGTGTGGATTCTCATAGTGGTTCTCAGAACAAAAATAATAATAGTAAACTCATCCATAATAAAAATAATTCCGCAAGGGTCTTAAAGATAATTAAGAATATAAATAAAAGGTTAAAAGAGAACAATTTGATTGTTCTTAAGGCCGATAAAGGCCAAGGTTTAGTCATTATGAGCAAAGATGAGTATGAGAATAAAGTGTATTCTCTGTTGATTGAGGAAGGCTGCATCCAACTAGCACGTGACCCAACGGACTCGTTCAATACAAAAATAAAAGAAGCTATATTACGAGCCCCTAATCTATTTAAAAAGGAGGAATTGCCATACCTAGTACACATGAATCCACTCCCCCCGTTGCTATATTGTTTACCCAAAGTTCATAAAGAAAACCACCCCTTCAGACCCATAGTTTCATTTAATTCGGCTCCTTCGGAAAAACTCAGTAAACGTTTGGTACAAATATTTAAAAATCTTACTAACTTCAAACCCACCCACTCAATATCCAATAGTAGTGATCTTATCTCTAAATTAAACAGTGTTTCTTTCACGGAACCAAGAATCTTGGCATCATTTGATGTTGTCAATATGCTTGGGAATATTCCACCCCCACAAGTCATCAAGGTGTTCGAGACATTTTTCAAAAACAAAAATGTCAATCCCTTAATTTCAAACGAATTTGTCAGCTTACTCTCGGTCTGTTTGGGTCAAAATTATTTCAAATTCAGTGGCAGCTGTTACAAAATGGACCATGGTTTAATTATGGGATCGGGGATCAGCCCTCTAGCTGCCGATATGTTTATGAACTACATGGAAGAAAGGTATATATTGTCCCCACGCAACCCCTACTTCAAGTTCATTGAGTTCTGGGGACGCTATGTTGATGACATTCTTATCGTTTTTAAAGGTACCATGCTAGAACTTAATGGGTTGCACTCGTACCTGAATAGTTGCCATGAGACAATAAAGTACACCCTGGAAGTAGAGCAGCATAATAAGCTGTGCTACCTAGATTTGGAGATAGAGAAGCGAGGTAGTGGACATTCTTTTAGTATTTTTAGGAAGAGGTCATCGACAGACCTGATAATCGCGGCAGATTCTTTCCACCACCCCCAATGCAAGATGTCAAGCCTGATTTTCCTCGTAGACAGGCTGTTGAATGTGCCGTTGGATGAAAAGAACTATGAAGCTGAGCTGCGCAACATCAAGTGCATAGCATCCAACAACGGCTACAAGGATGGGGTGGTGGACAGACTAGTCCAGAAGAGGCTCCGTCGGAAGTTGACCATGGATATGGAGGTCGGCGACGGTCAGATGAACCGAAATAAGGACGTATGTTTCCCTCTTTCTATTCCGTATCTGGGCTCTGTGTCTCATAAGATAGGAAATAAACTCAAGACACTCGGGATGACGACTGCTTTCAAAAGTCGACACTCTTTGAAAGCAATGCTCCCGAGGGTCAAGGACTCACTGAACAAGTCGGGAGTTTACAGGGTAACATGCTCTAGCTGTGAGGCATCGTACGTCGGTCAAAGTGGAAGAAAGATCAGAACCCGGCTGAAAGAGCATGTTACCAGAGACACAGAGTTCCATGCCCACACCAAGAAGGAGGGTCATGAGAAATCTGCTATAAAGTATGAGCTGCTCTACGAAGCAAAAAAAGGCAAGACCCTGAGCATAGCCGAAAACCTATTTATAAAGCTAGATAGGATGAAAAAAGGAGGCTTGAATATTAATAAGACGGGAGAAGGAACCAGGTTGAGGCATGTCTCGGAAGCCTCTCTCATGGCTCTCCGGTCCCGAGGCCTCAGTCACATCATTGTGAAGAGGTTAGTCATTGTCTCGCTTTTCTATTTCTCTTCTTTTACGTTTTTTGTTTGTATGGCTTTCTGTAGCTCCTCCGGTGGTTGTTCCTTCATTTTTTGTTTTTTTTTAATTTTAATTGGACTATTCGTTTTTTACTATTTATTCTATTTTAGACTTTTTAGCTGTAAATATTCATTTATTTATTTTAACTATTTATTGAAATTGTGTGTATATTCTACTGACAAGTTTTTAATTTTTAACTTTAATCTGTGAAAATAGTTTTTCTTATTTCTGTAAATATTCACTGGGACACTAATTTTTAGGTTGTAATTTAAAGTTGTATGTTTTAACTCTTGACCATCGACATGTACATATATTTTCCAAATTTCTCAATTAAATGACATATTGTACAACGTTTTTATGGTATTTGTTTGCCAGCAGGGCACTGATGATGGAGCGTATGCTCTGAAAGCGCCCTGTCACAACGAATAAAGAATAGTGAAGGAACGAGGCGTTTTTTCCTACCTGAGATAATAATTCCTTCACCATTCAGCACCTCAAAAATTGACGTATAAATGTGTTATACGCCAAAAATGATAGCGGGAGTCAACAATTTTATTTGACACGAAAGACTCAACCAAACTAAATAAAACTCGGTATGTGAATTACCACTAATACCTTCATTATAATAAGCCATGCCAACAGTTCTAGAGACGGGCAGGAGTGGGGGTTGTAAGGGATGCCTAAAATTAAAAATAGAGGTATTTCGTTTTCATTTGAGTTTTCTGCAAATATGCATATGACAAAAGTAGTTTATTTTTTTATTTAGAGTAACTTTTGTGATATTTATTTTTGTCTTTTAACAAAGTATAAACGAGACATACCCTATAAACTAAAGCGGGAGTCAACTATTTCATCAAACCGAACTTAAAAAAACTCGGTATGTCAATTAGCATTAATTTTTCCATGATTATAGGCTATATTAAAAGTTTTAGGTTAGAACGGGAGGGGGGGGGGTTATAAGGGAAGCCTGAAATAAAAATTCGAGATATTTCATTGTCTATTTGTTTTTCGACAAACATGCACATAACAAAAGTTGTTTACTTTGTTATTTAGATTAACTTTTGTTTTATACATTTCTGCAGGAACAATGTGTGGAGCAAGTAATTTGCGTAGAAATATTGATATGCTCAACAATTCACTCCAATTTGATCTATGAGGTACCTCACCAGGAAAAATTAATTCAAATCTATGTTAATATTTTGTCCTTACAGACCCCTCCTCCCTAACAGAATTGTATGCATAATGCACAGGAGACAGGAAATATGACAATTTGGAGGACAGTGAAGACTTAACTAAAAAATTAATTTTATTATTAACAAATGCCCACAACGGGTATTAACCCTAAACACTAGGACGGGTAAATGCCAAAATATTGTGCAAAGTAAAGCCTAGCCAAAAAAATACCATCACCATTCAGCCTCAAATCAATTCCCGGGCGCAGCCGGGTATTTGAGCTAGTATATATATAAAATTGTAACCACTGTCTGTACATTGATTTTTTTCTCAAAATTTTACGATAGTTTTTCGTTTCAAATGTCATAGACACCATAACTGCAATTTGGTTTTTTTTGTGTTTGTTTGTTACCTTTTCACGCATAAACGGCTGAACCGAATTTTATGAAACTTGACATGTATATTAGTATTAACTCAACTTTGACTTTAGGCTATATTAATATTCTCTGAAACGAACAGGAGTGGGGGTTATAAGGGAGGACTGGTAGTGTTTAAATTGTTTATACATACATAGACTTCCAGTATTATGTTCTTTCAGAGAAGTTGATCTATTCGCAATCATTCATGAAAACATTTATATGTCAACGTCCATAATTCCCAGGTAAATTCTATATCTACTTCTTTTTTTCTGGGGTCTGTACAGCATTATACAAAATCAAACCCAGAGCAAAAAGTCCTTTATAGAGTGATGAGTAAACTAAGCAGATTTCCCACGTGCTATGACAGTACCGATCCTATCTCACCACATGTTCCCTATTCCCAGAAAAAAAACAATCGATTAGTAGAAGTGGGGGTTTACTGTAGCCTCAAAGAAGAAAGTACGGATAACTCGCCTAATATTTCAGTCACGAAAAAAATGTATATTAAAACAATTGTATAGCAACAATAGTTCTACAAGATTAATTTTACGTCATTTTTCTGTACGGCTCATAAATCGGAGATACAATATAATTCATTTTTGTATTCCCACTCCCTCTAAACCCTTTCATTCCTGGTTCGAGATCAGACATTGACGAATATGATCTTTAGTGTTGAATGAAACAGTTAAATATTGCATGCGATTTGGTACAAATGCATGTCTAGCAAAAGATACCGTCACTTTTAGGTTCAATGTTACTCTTTGCTGTTACCAGCTTTTGCCGGGTAACCTACACCCATAATCCATTACACCCCGTTTATACTCACAACATCCCCTTAAAATGGAACAAAAGAGTTCAGTAGAAAGAGAACTGTCAAAACACACCCAGCAGGCCATACCTGTCATTTCACAAAAATTGCTGTCTGTATATAACTGTGTCTCATATAAATAATAAATAAATAAAAAATATTACTCTTGCCATCAATTGAGTCTCACACGAGTTTAGTCCGTTAATGCTTTTAAGGTCTACAAAGTGTCAGAAGGACGTCCATAAAGTTATAACATCATCATTTCATTGCATAGTTTGAAGGTTAGTATAGTATATATTTATCTGTTCAGCAAACATTTATTAAACAAAATTCTAAAGATGTTTATAATACAAAAGAGCAATCAGTCACCAAGATTAAAATAAAAATGGTGACCGTTTTCGTGTGAACAATTGTTTCAGGCCAGTAATCAAATTAGACTGTGAGAATCTTCTGGAAACGCAATAATTCAGCTTCAGAACATTAAACTGGATTTCCTCTTTAGCCACCAGGAAGGAAAACGGAGTTTCCTCCCGGAAAAGCGAGTTTCCGGTGCTTATTGTTTTGAGTTAGCCTTCTAGCTAAACCACTCCGAGTAATTTTGGTTCGCTTCCAGGAAATCATACCTTAAAAAAGTACTTCTGTTTCTTCTAAACTTTCTGTATTGGAGTAATTCAATAGTAATGCTAGAATAGTAGCTGTAATGTGTGCGTGTGTGTGTGTACACCTTACGGTTGAAAATTTCAGATACACAATAGGTCAAAATAGGTAAATACAAAAAGAAACACAACACCTTATCTTTGAATCTTAATTAATTAATAAAACCCAATACTCGTTATAATCAGTCTTATTATAAGTTACAATTCTTAAAAATGAATACTATTACAATTTTCTTCATATTCTGGACTCAATATTATTTATATATTCTTCACATCTTATCGCAAGTGTCTCCAATAAAAAATTTTTTTCGGTGCCAACTTTATTTTTTTCGGTACATGAATTATTAAGGGAAGTGTTAAATTAATGTTATTAATAATTTATTATATTTTTTTTCTTTTGAAAGGGATAGCCCCTGAAGATGTAGCAAATAATCCACGAAACATGTAGGCCAGTTTCAATAAAGTTTGCGCCGAAAAAATGTTTTTTTATTGGAGACCCTTGGCATAAAATTTGAAGAATATATTACAATTTTATTTTAATTATGTCATCTATTGTATAATTATAGAAATATTGTTCATTGCATCCACAACTTCGGTAATCAACAAGTAACACACACATATTGTGAGGGCGTGCGGTTAGCTTTTGCGGTAATTATAATAGAGCTATTTCGGCGCCAAAATGTCGGGGCGGGGAAGCTATTTAGTCCCGGGTTTCGGCACCAAAATGTTTTGGCGGGAAGCTTTTTAAAGGCGGGAATAAGAGAGAGCATTAGACTGAAATATTTAATATTTTCTATTGGAAAGATGAGGGGAAATAACACAAATAACTATTTGAGTTCTCCTAAGAATCAAGTATATTGAATTGATTAAAACTACATATAATACACGTTATAAACATATGAACAAGAAATAGAAAGAACTTAACTTTATAAACTAATTTAGCGGCAATATAAATATATACATAGAATAAGCGATAGGTCCTATATTGTGTGAGTACTCATTTGATACTTTGCGCAAATAATGCTAGCATTATTAAAATAGGCACCTGCGGGAAACGAAAACGTTCCTAGAAGTGGAGTCCTCCTCCTTTGCTATTTTTTGAGTTCCGTAGAAGATCCGACGTCCAGCCGGTTGCGGCGATCAGCACAGGATGGCAGCTTTGCGGGAGATGAAAAACTGACTGTAACTCTATCACGGGTGAATTCCTACTGAGCGGTTATCTGTAGCGGAGGGAGAGGGGCAAGGCCCCACTGGCCGTAAAAACCCTTGTAACTAGCCGATGCCTTCTTGAGCTGCAAAGGAGTTTCCGCTGTAGGCCACAGCCTTGGTGATCTGAATATGTGTGGCGGGTTTGTGAACTCAGCGAGCGCGGGAGATTCAAATTGAAATGACGACTGAACACATATCATTTATATGATGTATGGATAATCATGATGTATAAAAACTATTTATATTCCATTTTAAATTTAATATCTGTAGTAGTCATCTTATATCATTTATTATCTATTTTAATTGCATATATATCGAATATCTATATGCATGATGTATTGATGATACATATCCTGTATATATATATATTCATGGTATATAATATTGTTGCGAAAATTAAAGGATTAGCAGACAGAGTCACGTATTTGGGAAGTGAGATATAGATCAAAGAAGCCGACAGAGGGTCGAGCTCCTACTAGACCCTTCCAGTCTAGACGTCGAAAGTCCAGCCAATTCCCCTTTGATGTATGCCGACGACCTATATAAAGAACCGGCCAGCAACGAGCGAGTCAGTTTTCTTCTCAAGTTCTTATATGTGCGTTCGGTGGTGCTACAGTGCGACTTAGTGCAGTGCGGTAAAGTGTTTTTATAAGAAGAACAGTGTTGTGCCGTGACTGTAAGTAACAGTTTAGTGCCGTGTTTAAGACAGTGCAGTACTGCGAAGTAAAGGACAGTGCAGTGCCGTCTTTTGGTGTACTTCAGTGACCGTGAGTGAATTATTGGGCTGTGTAATCTGAAGAACAGTGACACTATCAGTGTATACTGTGAGTAGTAATTAAGAATAATTACCAAGTGTATTGTGCATTGTGAAATAAATTGTGCAGTGATAAAAACTGTGAATCTTGTGAGTATTTAATTTGGCAATCCAAAAAAGAACTCTTATTAACTACGTTTATTACTGGTTTTGGTAATAAAACGTAACAATATGTATCATGTTTGTATATACTTATGTTTCATTTTAACAATTTTGAGATTTTACATTTTTGAAAAACATTAATCATTAATAATTCAAATAAAGGATTAGAACCGCCAATATAAATAATACTGTTGTCATACCTTTCGGTGGAGACCGTCGTCGCTGGCTGATCGTCGAGTACTGCTGGCAAGCGCTTTCGATGCAATGGCACCATCTTCAAGCCCGTCGAAAAGTTGTACTGAATTAGATGTCTGTTGGTCAGTAGGTTTTATGCGTCTGGTCACCGTATTAAACAACCCACCACACGAAAACATTTTACCTGGACACTAGCTAACACCCCTCGCTTGACAGATCTGAGGTAAGTAAACAGACTTGGACTAAACGTAAACAAACTAATACGGTGACCAGACGCATAAAACCTACTGACCAACAGACATCTAACTCAGTACAACTTTTCGACGGGCTTGAAGATGATGCCATCGCATCGAAAGCGCTTGCCAGCTGTACTCGACCATCAGCCAGTGACGACGGTCTCCACCGACAGGTATGACAACAGTATCATTAGTAATAAAAGTCCGTCACGCAGGGGCTGCGTAAACTAAGCAGATTTCCCACGTGACGTTTTCCAGTAGATAAATCTGCCCAATAACACCAGTAGTAGTAAGGTATCTCTAAACCTATTCAAGAGGGACGAATAGTTATGGAAACGGCCGCAAGAGCTCTCGGCGGAAATTCCCGAACATAGCCGACTCCTGCCGACGACACACAGAATACAAATGCAAATATCTCGGTTAATATTCAAGATAGAGAATAAATGTATAGAACAATATTTATAGTAAATTTAATTTGCAATAAGATTGATTTATACGATTTTTCGATCCGACGCATAATAACGGAGATATTTCGAATTTTCAAAAATCCCCCACTCTAAATCTCCCCTCCCTCCCATTGGTCCGATTTCAGTCATTAACGAACTTGATCTATTTTTTTTTTTACATAAAACGATGAAATTCCGAGTTTGGTAACGATCAAACAAAAAATGCGAACGCTAGAGCGTTAACAGACAAATATATATATATATATATATATATATATATATATATATATATATATATATATAATTTTGAACGGACCTCATTTTCGTCATCTCCTGGGTAGGATCGATGGATATTTGAGGAAATTTTTTGAAACTCGCGTCATGAGTATGATCTCAATAGCTGATTTCCCTCAAGGGAAATCTGCTAAAACCTGCTTTGAAACTAGTGTTCTTTTTGTATTTTTATTTTTATTTTCCTTCTAAACTTTATTGTTTGTAACTCATAGTTGGGGAAACCCTTTAATAGCAAGTAGAATTCTTAAACACTCAAAAGTCTATAAACATACTAGTAATCTTCCATCCCCCCCCCCTTAAATCATTCTTCAGCCCGATTTTGTTTATATGTAATTATAATTTGGTATTTTTCCTACTTATTCATTGATAAAAGAAGTAAAAATTTAATTTAATTTTTAGATCTTTATTGGGGCTCAGGTTGGACGTGAGGCATTGACCTTAAATCTCACATGGTAAACCTAGAATGGCGAGTTCGATTCCCGCCTGGGCAAATCGGAATTTATTTGGTTACGGACTCATTAAATAAAGTCCTAGTCCCACTCTCGCTAGAAAAGGGTGGTAACCTTTAGATAACCCGTCCCAATTAGCCATAGCAGCATAAAGTGGATGTAAATAAATAAAGAAAAAAAAATTGTTTATTCAATTCACTTAAGGACGTCCAGAAACATATGATACATAATATTGTAAGCGAAATCTCGTACATTATGCAGACATGCAGTTTCTCATATTTTAAGCGTTTTATCTGCATTTTAAAGGTAGTTTAGCTATCTTATTACATTCAAATCCGGCATTTAGTTTTAACAGATCGAGTGGTTCCTTGAGCAATGTTTATGTTATGTAATTAGTGTTTTAATGATAGAAACTTCGCTAAATAAATCCTTTCTACATACGAAGTTCCAGGAAAAGAGCTAATATTTACAACTTATGTGGCTCTTTTTATCGGCTGCCTACGTTAAAAGAACTACTTCCCATAAAATGTTCCTTAGTCTGTAAACTTATAGGAGAGTTAGTTTCGATTTAAAGAGATATGTTCTAATAGGTTTTCTCATGTAGGTATCGTAAATTCCGTGAACGGTTTTTCAGCTCAATTTATGCCTTCCTTCATTCGAGAGGTGTAGTTGAGCAAAGAAGATACGAAATTTCTACCTCACGAACTATATTCTTTGTTGTGCAATAAGCCAATTTTCATTTTTATGGCCCACCTAGTATAAAATATGAATTTCTATCTACTTAAGAGAGTATTGTTAGCATGCTCTTAAGTATATTTTGGCTGGGTCCATAAATCAAAATTGCACTTTCTTCTTACCTAGAAATGGGTATTATCAAAGCAAATGCAGTAGGGCAAAATATTTACTCCTCAATACCTTTATTATTATCGTTAACGCGTGGATATCAAAAGATTCAATTTCAACAGATTTTAAATTCTTTTTGGAATCGTTGGCATATTGAATACTTATCCTCGTTTCAGTTGCGATATAAGTGAAACAAACCCTTTCCGAACCTGAAGTTGGCAACTTTGGTTCTCCTTAAGGACCCTAATCTTCCCCCACTGAGGTGTGAATTAGGAAGAATTGTTGAACCCCACTCTGGATGGGATGGTATAGTTGGAATTGCTTCAGTTGAAACGTCGACAGGGTTTTTGACCCAGAGCTATCGTAATGCTTTTACCTCTTCCTTTTTAGACATTTAATATTTTATATGGTATTTTCTTAGGCATGCTAGCCCTCATGTTTTAAAATGCATAGTCTAGTAGAATTCTATTTTTTTCTTTTTGGTCAGACTTCCTTTGAGGTAAAGCAGCTATTGAGGTTGTAAAAACCACGCGATTTTCGAAAAATTTCCGTCTATCCTACCTAGGAGATGACGAAAATGAGGTCCAATCGAAATTATATATATATTTCGTTTATTGCTCTAGCGGTCACAATTTTTGTTTAATCGTTACCAAAGACGGTATATAAGCGTTTTATTTTAAAAGAAAGATCAAGTTCGTTGTCGGCTGAAATCACACTGGGGGAAGAGGTTAAGAAATTTCGAAAATTCCGAATACCTTCGTTATTATACGTCGGATCGATGTGAATAGAACCAGTGTTATTGCAAATGTAATTGCCTATAGTTGTTGTTCTATACATATTTTCTCTATCATGATTATTAACAGAGATATTCCCATATTTTAGTTTTCGGTTATGAGTAAACCCCCACTCCTACTCAAATCATATTAAAAATAAGCTGCTATTTTATGAACTACTTTATTTTAAGCATTAATACCAAATATTGTTTTCAAGAGACCTTCATTATGAAAGATTGATGACGTTATCAATTAAGATTTTCCGTTCTTTTCGTGTTTCGGAGATGTTTACTTGATCTATACCATACTCGATATTAAACTGTTTCAGTCGGCACTAAAGACTTGTTAAGACCCATTTCCAGGTTCAACTTCCACCAATAACAAATTATTGACGGTTAGAGGGGGGGGGGGGAATTTCCAAAATACTGTCGTTAATATGGCTAGGATCGTAAAATGTTTTAGCACCATGTTAAACTATTGATGCTTTACAATTTTGGCGCTATTCATTTCTTCATAACTCAGGTATTTTTAGCAAGTTATTCGTGCTTTTAGCAGATTTCCCTTCAGGGAAATCAGCAATTGAGGTCGTACTCATGACGCGAGTTTCGAAAAATTTCTTCAAATGTCCATCGATCCTACCCAGGAGATGACGAAAATGAGGTCCGTTCAAAATTTTATATATATATATATATATATATATATATATATATTTGTCTGTTAACGCTCTAGTGGTCGCAATTTTTGTTTGATCATTACCACACTCGGAATTTAATCGTTTTATGTAAAAAGAAAGATCAAGTTCGTTAATGGCTGAAATCGGACAAGTGGGAGGGGGGGTTTAGAGCGGGGATTCTCGGAAAATTCGAAATATCTCCGTTATTATGCGTCGGATCGAAAAATTCTATAGAATCAATCTTATTGCAAATTACATTTACTATAAATATTGATCTATACATGTATTCTGTATCTTGAATATTAACCGAGATATTTGCATTTGTATTCTGCATTGGTCGGCAGGAGTGAGCCGTTTGGTACTTTCCGAAAAGAGCTCTGGCGGCCGTTTTCGTAACTATTCGTCCCTCGTGTATAAGTTTAGTGATCCCTTACTACTTACTACACTTGTTATTGGGCAGATTTCTCTATTGTAAAACTTCACGTGGGAAATCTGCTTAGTTTACGCAGCCCCTGCGTGACGGACTTTTTTGTTTTAACCCAATAAGTCCCCCTCTCGCTCCACCCAACCCCGCTCTCTTCTTCTCATGTGTTTTTTACATATAAATAGGGAATATGTTGTGATATGAGATGAAAAGTGTGTTATACCAGCACGTGGGAAAATTGCTTAGTTTACGCAGACCCTGCGTGTCGGCCGGCCTTATTTTCTATTTATTAGATTGTGTGGTACTAATTATTTTATCCCCTTAGTGGCCTGCCTTCGCGAAGTATCTTCCAAAGCTCCCTAAAAGTGAACATATCATTTTCATTATCCGTTCCTTTTTTTCCTTATTTCCCTTCCCGGTTCCATACTAGGATGGTTATTATATCTCGTAAATAGTATAATTTTATTGGTATGCTTCCATTGTTATTAATTCTTTTCAAAGTTTATTTGTATTTATACTGTCTTTTTATTTGTTTTGATAACCTTTTGGTTCATGAATTTTTCTACAAAATTCCTGCCTGGTCGTTAGATAGATAGATTTATAGATAGATAGATAGATAGATTTATTAAAGCGATTAAGCCCTTTTGAAGCAGCGCTTCATCATCAGCATTATGTTAAAACAAAATTAATGCAATACCTAGGTCTAATATGATAACTACAAATGCAATTAGTGTATAAGTATAGTATAAGTGTACAAATACACTTAAAACTGATTCTACAAAATTAAATGATAATTAAAAAAAAAAAAATTAACATCAATATCATAAGCCACATTATTTGGTTTAAAATTAAAAACCCCATATATTTCACACAACCTAAATTATCTTTACAATATATGCTTTTAAATGATATAGTTAATAAGAATGAACAAGAGAGGAGAGTAGGAGCCTACCTGATGTCCTGGATGTTGACTTGGAGGGTCCTATGACCAGACTGGCATCTCACAACAGCCTAAGGATGCTGCTGGCAAGAACTTGAGCGGGCAACCATCGCCTTTGACATTTATATTCCTCTTCAATGTTAAGAAGTACAGTTTAACTCAATCCCCTTAACCCGGTTCATTTTCTTCCCTTTTAGCAAGAGAAAGCAAAACCTCAACTTGTAAGATCCTTGTTCTGTCTCGTAGTGTTTTAGCAGATTTCCCTTAAGGGAAATCAGCTATTAAAGTCGCACTCATGACGCGAGTTTTGAAAAATTTCCTCAAAAGTCCATCGATCCTACCCAGGAGAGGGCGAAAATGAGGTCCGTTCAAAATTATATATATATATATATATATATATATATATATATATATATATATATATATATATATATATTTGTCTGTTAACGCTCTAGCGGTCGCAATTTTTGTATGATCGTTACCAAACTTTATATTTAAGCGTTTTCTGTATAAAAAAAAAGATCAAGTTCGTAAATGGCTGAAATCGGACCAATGGGAAGGGGGGGGGGAGAGTGGGAGTTTTGAAAATTCGAAATATCTCAGTTATTATGCGTCTCATCGAAAAATTGTATAGAATGAATCTTATTGCAAATTTAATTATCTATAAATATTGTTCTATACACTTATTCTCTATTTTGAATATTAACCGAGATATTTGCATTTGTATTGTGTGTGTGGTCGGCAGGAGTCGGCTATGTTCGGCACTATCCGTCGAGAGCTAGTGCGTCCGTTTCCGTAACTATTCGTCCCTCGTGAATAGGTCTATAGATACCTTACTACTACTGTTATTATTAGGCAGATTTCTCTATTGTAATACCACGTGGGAAATCTGCTTAGTTTATGTAGCCCCTGCGTGGCGGACACTTATCAATTCACTTGCCTTTGTAGTGAATTGTTCGTTAACTCGGATTTTAATCATCTGGCCAATCTTGCTTCACAGGAAGGACAGGATATCAGGTAAACGCCTGACCCCTCCAGTGGTGGAACCGATCTTTGGGCTTGGGGGAAGATTTCTGAGCGTCTTCTTGCAACGATAAGCCACCAATATACCACATTTTCCTAATAGACTTCCTTTTTTTCGGAAGAGGCTTAATAAGCGGAATGCAAATAGGATACATGGGATTTTCACTCTTTTTGTTGATGTGATTTAGTAGCAGCTCTTTCCTGTGCCGCTTTTCTAGGACTTTATTCACGAAACCCATTTTATCTACAAGTGGGTGACACGTACTTAATGTACTATAATTCCTGGCGGAAATCGTCTTCTGATGGGGGAATATTGATGAGCCCTGAACCCAGGCATTTTATATTGCATGTGGTGACAAGAATCGGCTGGAATCATTGTGTTATTTGTTCAAAATAATCTATTAGTCTTAAATGAATGTCTGCTCCCTTCCATTCTTATTTGGAAATCAAAATAATTTAAAAACCCTTCCATTTCATTTTCTACAGTGATCTTTACTGATCTATGATATATTTTAAAAACTCATTGACCTAATCCCCATACCTTTAAAGAGAGACAGTTCATCTTCACAAGGAACACAATACTTAATTTTATCGCAAAAACAGTTACTGAATAACATAGTATATTTAGCCTCCAGGAATTCCGTAAAAACATTACCTGCAGAGAGGAGAAACCGCAGAGCCCATGTTCATCCCTGTGGTTACTTGTATAACTTTGAATAATAAATCAAATGCTTTAAGAAAAACCTCAGGAGGTATACTTTAATGTGATGAAAATACAGAGATTATTGATGTTTCCTTGAAAACATTTTTATATCACATCACACAAGTTAATAATAACTTACCGTTGATGAAAATGATGGTATTACTTAGTGCAGAAATTAATCCAATCTTTATATTTTCACCATTAAACATATAACCCGCCAAAAACGGTTAAAACAACTAGTTAGTGAATAAAATAAGTGTGATGTAAGAACGTGCAAATGGGAAGACGGGTCGACATAATATTTTAAACATTTACGGACGGTATGGTGGGGTTGTGTGGACCTAGTAAAAGAAAATGGATTCTAATTAAATTGTTACTTATTTCTAGAAAGTATTCTAAAAAGGTTTCCTCAAGGAGTTTCAGATTCTCAATTTTCCCAATGCTCTCCAGGGCAGCCTTAGTATATATAATACAAGGTTCCTGAAAGGGCAGTAACGGCAGAATTTCGAAAAAAAAAAAAAACTTTAGCTCCTAATTCATTATAAAGGCGCTCGAGCCCTGTTTGCTTCTATCGTTTTCCGATAGGGAGTTGAGGCATTTTTAATAAACCTGCCTCTTGAAATTTTAGAGCGGAAATTTATTTTGCACAGGACTAGGTCAAACACTGCTCTAATCAAATTTCAGGTTACAGCCAGACAATCAGTTGGTAGGCAAAACTTGTATCTAAAATATGTTTAAATATTTCTTAACAGATAGTAAACAAAAATTTAATGGTTTCGTACTCGTATAAGCTGGAAAGCAGCTCTATTTATTGTTTATCAAAAACACATTTTAGTTGCGCCTCAAAATCTGCCTTGCCATCATCAAGCCTATAAATGAAAATAAATAAAAATCAATAAGTGTTATAGTATAATACCAATCAATGGTTAACAAATTGTTGACAAAGGAATCATTAAGCTAACTCTATTTAAAGAATATTTAAAAAAAACGCATATTAGCTCAATAGTTGAGTTCCCTTAAGGGAAATATGCTAAAAACAAACATTTTAGAGATAATACCATAAATCAAAAACTTTATGAGTTATGTATAATACACGCAGATGAAATTATAAGGCGATTAGACTTATATTGACAGAATACCTTAAACGAAAACATCAGGACTTCCTCTATGACTTAAAGAACTATAGACGGAAGGAAGCATTAACAATATATTCTCATATCTATACAAAATTCAAATATACGACAAAATTTAACTTAGTACGGTGTACAACATTTTTTTCAAATTATATGCATTAATTGAAAAATATTGTGTCTGTATGATATATATATGTATAAAATTGTAACCTCTGTCTGTACATTCATTTTTTTCTCGAAATTCCATGATAACTATTCGTTTCACATATCATAGACACCATATTTGCATTTTGCTTCTTTCGTGTATGTTTGTTTGTTTATTTATTTGTTTGTTTGTTACCTTTTCACGCATAAACGGCAGAACCAAATTTTATGAAACTTGGTATGTTTATTACAACTAGACCAACTTAGACTTTAGGCTATATTAATATTAATACTATTAAGGTCTTCGGGTCTTGACCGTGTCTTCATATTGGTTGCCCAATACCATTGTGGCAACAATATGAACCACGGTCAAGACCCGAAGACCTTAATAGTATTAATGACCAGGACCGTGGAAGTCTACGAGTATATTTATATTAATATTCTCTAAGACAAACAGGAGTGGGGGTTATAAGGGAGGCCTGAAATTAAAAATAGCGATATTTCGTTCCCTATTGCTTTTTCAGCAAATATGCCCATAAAAAAAGTTTTTTATTTTGTAATTTAGGGTAACTTTTGTTATATGCACTTTTGCCGTATACGGAAGTATAAATGAGTTATACGCTAAAAACTATAGAGAGAGTCCACAATTTTATTTGGCACATAAGACTCAACCGAACTAAACCAAACTCTCAGGTAAGAAAAAACGCCTCGTTCCTTCACTGTTCTTTATTCGTTGTGACAGAGCGCTTTCAGAGCATACGCTGCCCTGCTCTTCACAATGATGTGACAGGAACCAAGGATTCCCTGTGACTGCAGGCTTCCCCGACATATGCACATAACAAAAGCTGTTTATTTTGTTATTTATAGAAACTCTTTTTTATATACACTATCGTCGTATACCGAAGTATAAAGGCGTTATACGCTAAAAATTATAGCGGGAGTCAACAATTTTATTTGGCACAAAAGACTCAACCGAACTAAACCAAACTCGGTATGTGAATTAGTACTAACGCCTTCCTTATAATAAGCCATACTAACATTTCTAGGGACGGGCAGGAGTGGGGGTTATAAGGTTGGCCTGAAATTAATAATAGTGATTTCCTATTGGGGTTTCGGCAAATATACACATAACAAAAGTTGTTTATTTTGTTATTTAGAGAAATTTGCTCAACACTTCTTTTCAATATGAACTACCAGGTACCTCACCTTAAAAAATTAATTCAAATGTATGTCAATATTTTCTCCTTAATAATTCAAATCTATGCATAATGCACAGGAAACGGGAAATATGACAATATGCAGGATGTTATATATATATATATATATATATATATATATATATATATATATATATATATATATATATATCATACACACATAATATGTGTCAATTAATGCATATATATATATATATATATATATATATATATATATATATATACTCTAATATACACACACACACACACACACGCGCACACACACACACACACAGGTAACTCAAGGAGGACATTACGACAAAAATTAGCAAAAGGGCCATTTCTAACCATTCAATTTCTATTAATGATTCACCAACTATACTCATCACCTTTTTATTTTTTTTGCAATAACGGCGATAGCCTAATTTGTTTTTATGTATCTATATGTAGATTTGGCTGCAGAGAATGATTTTGAATGCCTTTTCCACAGATAGGAATAAAATTTTGAGTAAGAATTTGAGAAACCATTTTGAGTAAAGAGAATGAGTTTCAAAGAAAATCAATTCTTACGTACTCCCATGTAATATTATAAAACCTGGGTATTAAGATTCTGATCTATAATCTATGACACTACTGTCATGTTCACACCTATTAGCCATATTAGCAGTAGTTCATACTGCGTTCGACTTATAAACAGTGTATATAATTGTGGTCTCGCTTGTAACAGTACACTGTACATTGTCTTATATATGTAGTATATCATGTCATGTTATCAAAATTAAGTATTATTTCACGTTTTGATTCCACCTATAATCAGTATAACTGATTTTCTCTCATCTAAAATCAGTACATCTTGTTTTCGTCTGACTATATAGTAAAACACCTCAAGTATATAATTGTTGAGGAAGATTATTTATAGCTGACAAAAATCCCAATTAGAAAAGGAGAAAATATGTTTCCCAATTGAGCCGAATATTGGTCTTTAAGATCACTTTAATTTGTACACTGAACAATGTTTATGGAATCTATGAAGAACCGGCCACCAAACCTTATAAAGGATACCAGCATATAATATACAGAAAAGTCCCTCATAAAAAGCACCAAAGCCTACCTGACTGTTCCCTCATTGTTTTATTCATTTACTAGAGTAACGCAACATTGGCTATCTTCACTTTCACAGATCTGTCAGTGCCGGTTGGTATAAAGAGGATAAATAATTGAAATTAAAGGAGGTCAAAATCCGCGTACAACGAAACCTTATAGTGGGTTATACGTATATTCATCGGTTTGAAGAAAGCATACGACTCCGTAGATCAGCAATGTGCAATCAAAAGAACCTTGATCCAAAAACCTCAACAAGAGATGCTGACAAGCACAAATTCAAAAATAAAATTCCTGTGAGATATCTCTCAACCATTCCCTATCAACGCCGGTGTACCTCAAGGAGAGGGACTTGCCCCACTTCTATTCTACACTATCCTCAATAAGATGTCGCTGGCCGCACTGAAAGAACAAAACAAGTGGAAAAATATCACACATGGTGATCAATGAACAAAGTCAAGATCTGTCATTTTGCATTCAATGGCGACCTCGCCTTCCTCGCTGATAACGAACAGACACCAAGTTGAAATGGTGAGAAAGGAAGTGGTGAAAACGTTGGACACAATTCTCCTTTAGTTAGTTTTTATACGAAAACTAAATGCAAAATGTGGCGCAATCAATCGAAAAGGTCACTTTAAGTATATAGGTGTTTTTTTTTTTAGCTAATACCCAGCTAATTCAATTGCTTATGTACTAATGTAGTCAGATGGCTACTGGGTGACAGGAAGAATAGGCCCTTATGCTAAAACCAGAGCTTTATTTGAAGGGGGGATTGCCAGACTTATATTAGAGTGATATAATTGGGTTGAGGTTTAGCTGACGGCGGGTATGGTCGCCAGCTGGGGTGATAAGTATATAGGTGAAATGATTGAATCTTCGTGAAATGAAAAACTAGCACCTAAGTAGCGAGAACTCAAGATGTAAAATCCTATAGAAAAGCCGCTAGGTAAATATAACAAAAATGTATGAACGTTACACAATCATCCTGCATAACAGCTCAGTTATAAAGCCAGTAACTGTATATGTCACTGGACACTTAACCTGAATTACAAATGTAACCTGGATAACACAATGAAAGCTGAAAAGGAAATCATCAGAAAAATCCTCGGTCCAAAACTAACAGAGGAAGGCTATAATTTGCTTTGAGACCGACTTCCGTTAACGCCAACTGAAATTCATTGGGCACATCTGAGACTGGACGAACACCGGCAAACCTACTAAACACACTGAAACTAAATTGCACGACAGCCTGGTTCTAAAAAGTCAAAATTAAACATCCTAGGAAGAATCCTATGTTGCCTAGGAAATCCAACATAAAAATAACAGTGCTAAAGACCGTAAAAAATACAGACAAAAAAATCTACAACTAGGAAGTTAGATCTGAGATCAAACCCCAAACAAAATGGACAGAAGAGTGACAATTCCAACATAGTGAAAGGACGAGAAGTATTGGGGAAACAAAAAAAAAAAAAAATCAGATCATAAGATGGGTTGAAACACGTAAATAAATAAATCAAAAGAGGAAAGAAAAGAAAAAGGGAGGAAGAAATCTATGAAACATGTGAACTTGTTATGTCACAGAGCACTGAAAATGAAACGGGGCGCCCTAAAAGTATTCTACTTTTAATAAAGAATTGTTAAGAGTAAAGGTACATGCCCTCATCCTTCCGTTGAATAAAGGGAAGAATTTAGTAAAAATAAATTTTTAAATAAGAGAATTAATAAAATATTAAACAGAAAAGGTATAAAATTATACAATTATTGTGTCATAATAATTGTAGTAAATTGATATATAAATTATATATATGTATGTATAAAAGAAAGCAACAATTAACAACAATAACATTTTCGCTTCGTTTTTGAGAAAATCACAAAAAAATGAAAATAGTTGTGCAAAAAGTGTATTTTTTTTTAATAATGTATTTAAATTACAAAAAACTATTGGCTTTTTGAGTAAGCTTAATTTTTTAATTTACGAGGAGTAAATTTAGAAAACATGAATATTCTCACGCTTTCCTTATCAATAAAACGTCTAGGTTGAGTGTTTAAACTTAAAAAGAAAGGATTAAAATGTTTACTATCATTTTAATCCTTTTTGGGGGGAATCCAGCCTCGCATTCTCACATTAGTGGTGTTGCTAGTACTGTTCAGTGAAGTCAACAAATATGGCTAGATTTACCAACGCTGAATACGCGGACATAGTCTACATCTACGGATTCTGCGATGGCAATGCACGTCAGGCAGTTCGGGAATATTGCAGACGGTTTCCTGACCGAGAAACCCCACACAGAGGTATTTTTACCAGCACTTTCAGAAGGCTTCGAGAGACTGGGTCCTTCTCATGTAATCGTCGTGGAAACCGTATGCAGGCTCCGATGGAAGCCGACCTGAGGCGGAGGGAGAGGATACTGAGGCACTTCAATACCAACCCTAGCACAAGCGTCCGGAGAGCTGCTTCAGTTCTAAGCATACCAAAGACAACCATTTGGCGCACATTAAGGGCTGACCGCAGGCATGCTTACCATGTACAAAAGGTACAAAATTTAATACCCGCTGATTATCCCCGCCGATTAAATTTTTGTAATTGGTACAAAGAACAATTGCAAAACGATGTAAACTTAAGTTCGAAAGTAATCTGGACGGACGAAGCGACTTTTACACGTGCGGGCATATTCAATCAAAGAAACTACCACCTTTGGGCACATGAAAATCCCCGCGCTGTTGGAGAATTTCACTACCAGCATGAGTTTTCTGTAAACGTGTGGGTCGGTCTTTGTTATAATCTCATAATAGGTCCCGTATTTTTACCTGCTCGACTTCACGCTGAAAGTTATCATCTATTCCTGGAGAATGACTTACGGGCACTTTTGGAAGATATCCCTTTGGAAACAAGGCTTGAGAGCTGGTTTCAACTCGATGGTTGTCCTGCACATTACGGAAGGGCCGTACGAGACTGGTTGGACATCAACTACCCAGGTCGCTGGATAGGACGGGGTGGGCCGGTGCCTTGGCCTCCCCGGTCTCCGGACCTCACGCCACTAGATTTCTTCGTGTGGGGATACGTGAAAGAAAATGTCTACCGAGAGCCCGTCCGCACAAGGGATGACCTCATCGAGCGCATCAGAATGGTTTGCAACCAGTTCACCGCAGAACAATGTTTAGATGCAGTGCGATCTGTGAGTACGCGATGTGATGCGTGTATTGCAGCGAGAGGCCAGCACTTCGAACAACATTTACGTTGACGCTTTAGAAATTAACGATGTAATTTTAGAGAAGGTAAAACCTTCAAAATTTTCAGGGTCTTTTTTCTCACTAAGGTAGACCCATATAAAAACTGAAACATTTATGTTTTCCAAGTAAGAATATTTAATTATTTTATTAATTTTCTAAATTTTTAATCTTTTTTTTATGTTTTAATCTTCAGTTATTGTTCATAATGTTATCTACTTTAAATAGGTAACTTTTTTTATACTATGAATATTTGAATAAAAAAGTATTTATTATTTTTTCTTAATAAAAAATAATTTTTTTTTCAATTACCTTTATGTTAGTATAAGATTAGAATACAATAATTGTATTGGAATAACATTTATTGCTAAAATTCATTCAAGGAATAAAATCCGCTCTTCCATTGGCCTTAACTAGTTTTTGCACAACTATTTTTAGTTTTTTGTGATTTTCTCGAAAACGAGGCATATGCCAGAGGACTTTTTGTTTTAGTTTTTCGAACCTCTATCGATCCCTAAAGTTTGGCCGTTTGGTTTGGGGACACCCTGTGTATATATATATAAAAAATTGTAACCTCTATCTGTACATTGATTTTTTTCGCGAAATTTCACGATAACTTTTCGTTTCACATGTCATAGACACCATAACTACATTTTGTTTCTTTCGTGTCTGTTTGTTTGTTTATTTGTTTGTTTGTTACCTTTTCACGCATAAACGGCTGAACCGAATTTTATGAAACTTGGTATGTATATTACTATTAGCCCAACTTAGACTTTAGGCTATTTAATATTCTCTAAGACGAACAGGAGTGGGGGTTATAAGGGAGGCCTGAAATTAAAAATAGCGATATTTCGTTTCCTATTGCTTTTTCAGCAAATATGCACATAACAAAAGTTGTTTATTTTGTAATTTAGAGTAACTTGTGTTATATGCACTTTTGCCGTATACGCGTATGAGTTATATGCTAAAAACAATAGCGGGAGTCCACAATTTTATTTGGCACAAAAGACTCAACCGAACTAAACCAAACTCGCTATGTGAATTAATACTAACGATTTCCTTATAATAAGCCATACTAACATTTCTAGGGACGGGCAGGAGTGGGGGTTATAAGGAAGGCCTTTAGAAGAAATTTATGAAACATGTGAACTTGTTATGTCACAGAGCACTGAAAATGAAACGGGGCGCCCTAAAAGTATTCTACCTTTAATAAAGAATTGTTAAGAGTAAAGGTACATGCCCTCATCCTTCCGTTGAAAAAAGGGAAGAATTTAGTAAAAATAAACTTTTAAATAAGAGAATTAATAAAAACAAATAAAATATTAAACAGAAAAGGTATAAAATTATACAAATATTGTGTCATAATAATTGTAGTAAATTGATATATAAATTATATATATATGTGTGTGTGTGTGTGTGTGTGTGTGTGTGTGTGTAAAAGAAAGCCACAATTAACAATAATTTGTTCTAAGACAAAATATTTTTGGATAGATATTTGTTTTATGTAAATGTAGTATCTTGATGACCTTCAGTTGATTAGTCGTGTGGTATTAGAATTAGCTAACGAAGCCTGTAGTCTATCATTAAATGTTTCATTGTTAGAGGTACATTGTACTCTTCAAATATTGGTCTGCCAGTACTTTGCAATAAATATGATTGTATTATTGATCAATAGCTTATACCTAATCTAGTTTTACCACTTTTTTTCTTCTCGTAAAGTGTTCATTTGTACATCCTTTGTAACATGTATTTAATCTGGCTTAGTTTGCAGTACGTTCCCACAACTCCAATGAAGTCAGGTCTAGGTCGTTTATTAGCAACTTTGGCTTGATGATCTGCAATAGTAGTGAAATGTCTTCATGTCCCAACATTGTTGTTTAGCACTGTGTGCCATTTGAAAATGGGCCGGTTCTTTTTTTTTTAAGATGAGGACCTTCTAGGGCTTGCGACAACGACTGCATCTTAATTCTTAGTAAAACCTATTAAGAATTGGTTCAGGATTAGTTTCTGGTAAAACCATTCAATAACACTGTGTCGGAAGTTAGTTTGAGAAAATTAAACTTACTCTATAAAAGTTCTCGTCCCCCCCCCCCGAATCCAACAAAGCCATCAAAGCAATAATATTTTGTGTTGCGGGAAGTCTCTGGGCCATTCAGCAAGCTTCATGTATGGAAAAAGATAAATTTACTGAGATTTTTCCCCCCTGCCTCTGGCAAACAGCCCGGCCTTTTGAATAGCCTCTATATTCCTCCTTTTTAATATTTACATTTCAGCTGCCGATATTGTCAAAGAGACGGAGAGCTTTCCACGTATTCATATGAAAACGGGACAATACTCAATCCTCAAAGTAAAGCTAAATGAATTTATTTTTCTCTCTCTCTTTTTTAAATTTACGATGATAAAGAATGCATATAGTCAGGCATATTTCAGGCTTTATTGTTGGTTTGTGATATCATTTGGAAATGGTAAAACATTAGAAAGAGTCCGTCACAGAAGGGTTGCGTAAAGCAAATAGATTTCCCACGCCATGGAACACACACTAGGAAAGACATCTCACTATATATTCTCTATTTCTAAGTCAAAATTTGTAATCTAGATGTATGTGTATTACGGAACACTAAAAATTTGAGATTTGACCATTTTAGAGTATCAATAGTTAAAGAAGATTGGTTCCGTAATATTTTTTCGAATCGACAAATAATAAAGGAGATATTTCGAATTCCACCAACGTATTCGTTGTTCGATTCCATCCATAACTGCTATGAAATGAGTTTTACATCACTCTGATCTGAAAGTAGTTACTTTTGCTACCGTATGTAAGTATGGAAAGTGGGTCTTTTTATAATAACGTGAAACAGCTGTTCTCTTTCCCACTCTAGGGAGGGAAAAACTTTTCCCTCCCTTTAATGAAGTTACAGTTTCCAACGCTAGGTTACGCTAGCGTTTCTATTCGAAAAACGATTTATATTTTAGTTATTTTAAAGCACTAAAGATATTATTGGTCGATTACTTATCATTAGAAAATATAATTACACTAATTTAACTTAGTTTTATTATAAAATTCGTTTATGTCATTTAAAAGAGTTCTGTATAAATCCAAATTTGTGACATTGTTGTCATTTGTTATCAACTAATCGATTGTCGCAGCTACATCTCATGTTTACAAACCACTTATTTTATTTATACAAAATGGCTGGGAGCATACCAGAAAATAATGAAGGAAGCCACTAAAATTGTTGAGTTGTAAATGTTTGAATTTGTTATAAATTTATTTCAAATAATAAAGAATTGTGTTTGAAAGAGTTATTAAAGTTATGTTACTTGCATCAGGTTAGTGCTCTAAATCAGCTGTTCAGAAATAATCGATACTACAGAATGCAAAACAAATCATTTAATATGATAATACTTAATAATTACGAGTTTAAATTATATTTCGCATTTTTTGCCTCGTGATGTAAAGTATCGTTCATAACTCGGGCGGAAAGTGAGTTTCCAATGCTCGATCTAATTTCCAGCCTCGGCTGTAAAACACGATCTCGCATAGGAAACAGTCACTTTCCGCCCTTGTAATGAAATATACTATTTCCACAAGGTTTTTCAAGTTAAGAAAGTAAAATCTTAATTGTTACGAATTTTAATTAATTTTTTCGTAATCACGTATTTGCATGGATCTCACATAATAAAGTTACGTTGAAAAATATATTTGGTATATAAGCTGAGAGATAATTTGAAATTTCGAATTTCCCTCCCTCACTCTGATACGGAAAATTGTATATAATAATATTTATACAACACTTAATTTTCAATAATGTGTTTTATAAAAGTATTCGATCCGATTCATAGTAACGGAGGTCTGCTAAAATTATGTAGCTAACTAAAAAAAATAAAAAAATTATAAATTATATTACTATATCAGACTTACGCACGACTGTGAAGTTGGACTCTCGAAAAGTACGATAGTAGATTAGAAGAACTGTCCGTTGTGTAAAGATTGATATTGAGGCCCAGGTCCCCCAAGGACTGTAGTGCATTTTGGTTGAAGTAATTGAAATTGAGTTCAAGCGTTCAATAAACTCCACGCACTAAGCCAGAGAAATTAATACATATTTTTAATAAAATCTATTCATATTCCTGTGAAAAACTAACAGGACGTGAATTTCTTCAAATCAAAAGATTGTACATTAGTGTATATGCACAATCCTTTGATTTGAAAAACTATATTTTACACTATACATATACACTATATTTTATGCAAATGAATATACCCACATATGCAACTCATTAAACATTTCCTTATTAATGAATTCTTTATACATTTATGCTACAACTATGACACAAATTTCCGATGTTCTCGGGTAGTACAACAATTTCACACAAGAGTATAGAAAATTAGAATAAATCGCCCCCAAAATGAGTGTAAGTCACGATCATGCAATTCGAAAGATGATTTTTGATCAAATCAACCCACTATTGAAGTGGTTAGACAAAATTGGAGCCTACGAACAAAATGCCAAAAATTGTAGTACCATTAAAATATGGGTTACATTTTGAAACCATTCGAAAAATTCCTCCTTGTTGTATTTAGGCCATCAACAAATTGGTTTTTAGTTTTACATGAAACGTTGCAATTTCTAGTTTCGTAACGAATGACCGTCTGGGCTCTGAAGAGTTAAAAGACACAATGTAGATAGATAAACACGAGCACTCTCACTAACACAATACATACATACATATATATATATATATATATATATATATATTATGTGTTTGTGGGTGTCTTTAAAATAAGGGAACTCTGCTTGTACTATGAATTGCAAAATTAGACTTTTCTACTTAATATTTTAATATTCCTCCAAAACCCATTGAATACATTTTCCAAAAGGCTTACTTGGTTACTTTGAACGAATCTTCCTGGATTGGACTAACTAGGCTGTACAACTACTCTTCTAATTCAGCCATGATGACTGAATGAAAATTATGACCTCATGAAACATTATTTGACCTTCATTCAGCAAAGTATATAGACCTTCGTATTATTCTGCAGTTGCAATCATAAATAATGAGGAATATTGAAAGTCATTTGGAAGAACTTGTAATAAAATAAACCGCAAAAAACAATATGATTGCAGATATTATCAATTCCCAACAGCCTTGTAAAACTGATACTTTGCGTAATAGTTTCATCCAAAGGTTTATTTCAAGGAAATTCACTGGAATTAACATGTCTGTAGTGCAGTAGTATTACTATTACGTTCACATTTTCAATGTAATTTACTTATATGTATAAATAAAAGTCGATCACGCAGGGGCTGCGTAAACTAAGCAGATTTACCTCGTGATGTTTAACAAAAGATAAATCTACATACTGAGTACAAAATAGCAACGTGAACATCAAGTGAATAAATACAAACGATAATAAGAAACCTCCAGACGGGAAGCACCTGAAACGTAAAAAAACAGGTGTACCGACTTCTCAAAGGAAAAGAAAAAAATTACGGAAATATATCAGAATATAAAATATTAATTTTATTGAAAACTATTTACTATATCTAGTACTGTAATTTATAATGGATCAGAATAATTATAATCACAATCATCAAATTTTAGTAGTCCAAGAACATAAGAAGAGAGGGGGGGGGTTAACGATATTTGGATTTATCTTGTATAATAAAGGTCTCTTGAAAATAATTTATGGTATTTAAGCTTCAATTCACAAGAATAATGTGGTTTATTACATAAAAGAGTATTGTAAATGTAACATGAGTAGAAGTGGGGGGTTTGCTCCAGGCTGAAAAATGCAAATATCTCGGTTAATATTCAAGATAGAGAATAAATGTATATGACAATATTTATAGTACATGTAATTTGCAATTAGATTATTTCTATACACTTTTTCAATCCGACGTATAGTAACGGAGATATTTCCAATTTTCGAACATCTCCCCCATTAACCCCCCCCCCCTCCCACTGGTGTGATGTCAGCCATTAACGAACTTGATCTGTCTTTTGACGCCCTTAAAGGAAATCTGCTAAAAAGGGGAGAGAAAAATCATAAATGGTTTCCTTCCTATATTTATTACAAAAATTAGAATCAATTGCTTTAATAGGCAGAGTACACTTTCAGAGACCAAGCCTCATTATGAATTTCTGCTTGTTATAGACGTGTAGCCTGAAGCAACGTCGTGTCTGCTTCAGGCTGTACCTACAAGGACAAGGAACCTCAATATGTCTTCTCCATCTTTAACATTGTTTTTCACTTCTCTTTTTCACCCAAGTTCCTCCAGTGTATGCATTCTGGGTTTTTTTTAGTCCGTGTGTCAGCAGGCACTGATGAAGGAGCTTGGTCTCTGGAAGTGCAGTCTGCATATTAAAGTGCTTGTAAGTGGCAAGTCTTTCATCGATCTCGATATTGGTTCCTCTATCGTCCATTATCTCCGAATCAGGCTTGTGTAAATCAAAAAAAGTCCAGGAAATAATATTGTCAAGGTGCGTCTCTAGTGCCAAGGTGTGTCTCTTTTGTCAAGTTCCACAAGTCTGCCAGAACATCAGAAGAGCAAAACTGGAGGCCATTAGAAATTTTAATTCTTATTATTATACTGGCTAATGACAATCATTAGATCCCCACTCATGGGCAATAGTTGTTAACCTGTTGGCTACTACGTTAGAGTGGCCTCTAAAACATTCTGAAAATTCGTACTACAACAAGACTAGTGGGGCTTGACACTATGTCAACGAACAAAATCGGTAACTAATATGCAATAAAGTACTTAGAGCGAAGCGGCTGCGGTCTAATAAGTTACGCAGTCGATTACTGTAAGAAATCGAGAAATGCCCCAAGTACAATAGATTGCGGGTATCCTGCACTGAATTTTATTTGCAGATTCCCCTTGGGGGAATTCATCTATTGAGGTCGTACTCACGACATAATTTTTGAAAACTTTCCTCTAATGTCCATCGAACCTACCCAGGAGATGACGGAAATGAGGTCCGGTAAAACTATGTATATATTTGTCTGTTGACGCTCTATCGGTCGCAATTTTTGTTTGATCATTACCTAACGCTTTATGTAAAACTAAAGATCAAGTCTATTAATATCTAAAATTCGACCAGTGGGAGGGGGATTTTACAGAGGGGGGATTGCCATACTAACAATAACCTGTTATATTATGAAGCACCTCATATGAAGCCTAAATACCCAATATCGTTTTCATTGAACTTATACGTTTTGAGATAACGGCAAATACGTGACACACGGGGGAAATCTGCTTAGTAAACGCAGCCCCTGAGCGACGGAATTTCTAATTGTGTAGTTACAGGTCTCCGAGGTGGATTCGGTGGATCGTGTGTCTATTGAGTGGCTGCTTAAAAAAGAAGAAGCGATCTTGGCCAGGAATGCTACCACAACCTGTCAATATATGTAGACCGCTTATGGGGTTGGGTAGAGTTGTGGCTGTTGGCCAAATGATTTCCATTTTTTGGCTCTGATGGAGGTTCGTTAGTAATAAAAGAACTAAAAGTTGTGTGAAATAGTATTCTAACGTTGAAAAGGTAGAAGAAAAAAAAAGAAAATATTCTTCAGAAAATAAAAACGGTCGTGAAAGAGGTGAGATCGACTTAGTCATTGTATTGTATCAACTAACATTATAAATTTTTACAGAGGTTTACTAAAGGTGAAAAACTAGCAAATGCATATATTCAATATAGATAAAACAACTATTAAAAGAAAATGAAATTTGCACCAAGATTGGTGACGATCTAATTTTGATACGACTCATAACAACAGAGATGAATATGGAAATTCCCTCTTACCTCTAGCCTATTTTCAGTCGTAACAAGGGGGCTCGTGAACACAGAGAAACTCGCTGGAATGATAATCTAAACTTATGGCATACGGACAGACAGGGAGAATACTTTAGATTTGTTTAGTATTACTTGAAACATAATAAATTGAGTTCGGTAAAGAACAAACAAAAATTATGGCAGGTAAAGTGTTAACAGAAGTATATGTGTACATATTTTAAATATTTATGTAAGTCTTTATTATATATATACAAAACCAAATAAATAATAATTAAAACTCAACCTCATTTTTTTAAAAAAAATAAATAAATAATTGAATTCTAACATTTATTTTACAAGAATGGAATAAATAATAAGTAAATCTTATTTTTTCTTTAACGAGCTAAAATAAATAGTAATTCCATTTATTATTCATTAGATTATTAAGGGAAAAATCAAAGGTACGAAATAAAAAATAATGTTTATAAATCCCAAATGATCCATAGGAATAATAAACTTTTTCAAAGACGACTCGAACAGAATAGTTATTTATTATACAAGTGACGAAAGTAGATCATTTTACAACTCGAGTGAAGCGTTTACCCACACAAGCAAAGCGAGTGTGGTAATTTCACGAGAGTTGTAAATTCTACTTTCGTCACGAGTGTAATATTAAATTTTTTCTGTAATCGTGTAATACATGATCAGATCTAACCAGAATATGAACAAAATTAGGATGTTGTGAAGATTATGGTATGTTGTTGGTAGGTTATAAACATGGTTGTGAAAGGTGTTAAGCATAGTTATAAAACAACTAGTGATGATTGTGAAGTAGTGCAGTTATAAACAAGTACGGGTTATAAACAAGGAAGGTAATTATTATTATATTTTAATTTTAAAATATATTGATTAATTCAACCAATAATTCATTCACATTTCAATTTATTTTGTTAAAATAAATTCTTACAATGTTAATAAACATTTAAAAGCATTTAATTTCCAACTTCAAATTATTTTTTAATTTATACTTATTACTAATTAAGAAGGCAATTCACTTTCTCCACTATATTGCAAAATATTTCACTTTCTTCACTCATTTCAGTTTAGTAATGTTACCATTATTCAACGATTACAGAAAGAGTATTTATGGAACCTATGGTAAATTATTCAGAGATTATGACTCCGGTAATTTAAGTCAAAGACCTCCATTAATGTTATTTTTACTCGATTAACACAGGATGCATGCATACCACTTATAATTTTTTTTTAGCCTTACACCAAATAAAAAGAGTTGTAAATTTGGCATTTAACGAGCTAATAATAGAAGAATAATTGCTGGAAATGGTGGCTGATTCTCGTACCTTGTTGTCACCTGATGAGTTCATTTCCTTAATGACGTCCAATGATAAATTGTTCTGTGTATGCAATTTGTACAATGAGCTTGTAAGATAGAAAAGCAATTATCACGTTGAGTGTTGTTTCGTCACTCGCTAATTTATAAAATGCCTGACAATTAATCAGAAAATTTTGTCGACAGGGTTTTTCTTCCTATGTGAGATCCTGTTACGCAGAGACCAGAGAGACGTAGACAAAGAGGATTTCCCATATCCCGGAAAAATCCACATATGATACTATCCGTTAGGAAATCAAGTATGTCCTGTAGACTGTTTCTCACTTAATAAGAACTCTTTGTATACCAGAACTTGAATTAGTTTTTTGCATCTAATACTTACAGAAACCGACTAAAGTATTTCAGGGCAAAAGAAAGGATCTCAACAATCAAAAGAAAGTCTCAAAACAGATTTATTCTCTTATTTAAGAAGACGAATTAAGGTGCTTTGATTCTGTGGAGACTTATTAGTATTATATTGACTGAAAGGAATAGTTTTAAAGGTTAGAACTCTATGAATCTATGAAAATGATGAATTGTCTTTATGGATGAGATATAAAAAAATTTACTCTGTATGTTTTAGCAGATTTCCCTTAAGGAAAATCAGCTATTGAGGTTGTACTCATGACGGAATTTTCGACATTTTTCTTCAAATGCCCATCGATCCTACCTAGGAGATGACGAAAATGAGGTCCGTTCAAAACAATATATCAATCTATCTATCTATCTATATATATATATATATATATATATATATATATATATATTTGTCTGTTACCACATATATACTATGTAATCGTTACCAAACTCGATATTTAGTCGTTTTATGTAAAAAGAAAGATCAAGTTCGTTAACGGCTGAAATCGGACCAGGGGGAGGGGGGATTTAGAAGGAGAGAATTTTGAAAAGTCAAAATATCTCCGTTACTATAAGTTGGATCAAAAAAGTGTATAGAATCAATCTTATTGAAAAGTAAATACACTATAAATAATGTTATATACATTTATTCTCTATCTTGAATATTAACCGAGATATTTGCATTTTTCAGTTTTCAGCCTTCAGTAAACCCCCACTTCTACTAGTGTTACATAAATAATGCTCTGTTATATAATAAAAAATATTAATTGAAGCCTAAATACCAAATATTGTTTTCATTGAACTTTTACTTTGTGAGATATATGCAAATACGTTCTGTTGACCCCCCCCCCCTTCTTTTGTTTTTGGATTACTAAAATTTGAGTGATTGAGATAAAACTGATTCTGATTCATTACAAATTACACCACTAGTAAATTGTTTTCAATAAAATTAATATGTTATGTTCAAATATATTTCATGAATTGTTTGTCTTTCCGGTCTATCTATGCAGCGCTACGAGGTTGGCTTGCCTGTTTGTTTACAATTCAGCCTTGTATTGTACATTTACTGAGCATTCACGGCTGTGTTACCTGTATGTATATTTATCTATTGTAAACCTTCACGTGGGAAATCTGCTTAGTTTACGCAGCCCCTGCGTGACGGACTTTTTAGCATTGCTAATGCCCAGGAGAGCATAAAGTCTGCTTTCTGAAATAAGGGAATAACGGCAGCTGAGACCTAGAGGTACTTTCTTTTTTTCTGAAAGAATTAGTTTTTTTATAAAAATGCTAGCGCAAAGGAGTCATTCCATGTCAGTTCAACACACATTGAATAAACATTTTACCTGACCATTTTAGAATTTTGTTTACTGGTAGTATGGCTTCGTAAAGTTTTGAAAATAATGCCTATCACGCAGGGGATGAGTAAACTAAACAGATTTCCCGAGTCAAGTTTTAGAATAGATAAATCTACATAATTCTACACTTAACGTCACCGTGAATATTTTAAGTGAACAAATACAATTGACAATGAGAAATCTAGATTTTATTGAAAACTATTTACTACATCTATTGCTGCAATTTATAATGAACCAGATTATTTTTATCTTAAACACTCTAATTTTAGTAATCCAAGAACTGGCTTATTCATAACGTGCGATGACAAAGAAGTGGGGTTTATTGAAGGCTAAAAATTAAACAATGCAATTATTTGAGATAGAGAAAAAATGTATCCTACAACATTTATAGGTGATTTAATTTTCTATAAAACTGGTTTTGCACAATTTTTTGGCCCGACTTATAATAAGGAGATATTTCAAATTTTTGAGATCCCCCAGTTTTAAACCGCCCCCCCCCCTCTCGCTGCTCCGATTTCTGTCATTAACGAACTTGTTGTAGTTTGGTAACGATCAAACAAAAATTGCGAACGCTAGAGTGTTATACACACACACACACACATATATATATACACTGGGTCAAAAAAGTCTCCATACACTTACACCTGTTTTAAAAAATATTATAATTTCTGAGGAATTTTCAGGAAAAACAAATTGTTTATTGACCAAATTTATATTTGAAGTATATAATTACATTTTATAACAATTTGTAAACTTTTACAAATGTATTTTTGTATATAAACAGAAATTAAAGAAACAAAGTATCAATGCAATCTCAAAAAATTATCCATACAGTTGTAATATTTGTATACTACTGAGTAGTTGACTATTTTAATAGTTTGTATTTCCTCCTTTTTCTCTAATAACTTCAATCAAACGACTTTTCATCGTAGCAATTACTTTCTTGGTTACTTGTGGCTCAATTGAATTCCATTCGGAGATTATGGTATTTTTAAGCTCATTTTTATTTTTAAAATCTTGTTTTCAGATTCTTCTTCCTATTTCATCCCATAGATGCTCAATTGGATTAAGATCGGGGCTCTGAGGGAGTGTATGAAGTTGTTTAGGGATATTAAAACTAAGCCATTCCTTTGCAGTTTGTTTCGGATCATTAACCTGTTGAAAGATAAATGAGCCTCTAAACCCCAGATTACGAGCACTGGCTTTCAAATTTGTTTTCAATATATCTAAATAAACATGTTGATTCATTTTACCATCTATAAATACCAAGTTTCCTACTCCTCAAACACTCATACACACCCACACAAGCACGCTTCCTCCCCCATGTTTGACGGTTCTAATCATGTTTTTAATTTTTAAATGTTCTCCGATTTTTTTTCCAGACACAGGTAATCCCATCTGATTAGAATACCTTGAATTTTCATTAATCACTGAAAATAATGGAATCCCAGAACGTTTGTGGCTTGTGTAAATAAGTTCTTGAAAATTCTAAGCGTTTCTTCTGGTTTACTTTGCTGATCAGTGGTTTTTTCTTGATACACAACCATTATAATCCTTTGATCTTAGAACAGTTCTCACTATTTCAGGCACAACATTGAAATTATAAAGACTTGAAAGCATACAGATTAAGTTAGGATCACTAGCCATTGGGTTTTTCCTTACTTCTTCCAAAATCGCTCTTTTATGAATGCCAAGTAATTTTCTTCAGCGGTCTAATTGAGATCTATTCCCTAAGTTTTTATTTTCTTTATAACGATTAATTTATGTACAGAACTGTGACGTGTGACTTGTTGAATATTTTTCCAATTTCTCGCAATGAATGACCTTTTTCTCTCATATTAATTATCAAAGCACGAATGTCTTTTGATACCTCCATTTGTAATTTAAACATTAAATTTTAACTTTGAAAAATTGTCTTGACGTATCAAAGGATAGCTTAGAACTTACTATTCCATTCTTTCATATTCTCAATTCCATTTAGTAATTGTAAACATTTATAGATAAAAGAGTGTATGGAAACTTTTTTGACCTATAATCCTGCAATATTTTCTTTACATCAGAATTTCTTATCTAAAGTGTTTCAAAACAAAATTTGTTTCGGTATATATTTTGTTCTATTGCTCATATAAATAACAATAAAAAATAACTAATTTTAGAATGTAAATATAATGAAAAGTAAACCAGTTTCAAAACAATGTATATGGAGACTTTTTTGGCCCAGTGTGTGTGTATATATTATATATCTATATATATATAAAATTGTAACCTCTGTCTGTACATTGATTTTTTTCGCGAAATTTCACGATAACTTTTCGTTTCACATGTCATAGACACCATAACTGCATTTTGTTTCTTTGGTGTCTGTTTGTTTGTTTGTTTGTTTATTTGTTTGTTTGTTTGTTTGTTACCTTTTCACGCATAAACGGCTGAACCGAATTTTATGAAACTTGGTATGTATATTACTACTAACCCAACTTAGACTTTAGGCTATATTAATATCCTCTGAGACGAACAGGAGTGGGGGTTATAAGGGAAGCCAGAAATTAAAAATAGCGATATTTCGTTTCCTATTGGTTTTGCGCCAAATGTGGTCATAACAAAAGTTGTTTATTTTGTTATTTAGAGTCACTTTTGTTATATACACTTTTTTCGTATACCGAATTATAAACGAAATATACGCTAAAACCTATAGCGGAAGTGAACAATTTTTTTTGGGACAAAAGACCGAACCGAAATAAATAAAACCCGGTATATGTACTAGCACAAACGCTTTCATTATAACAAGCCATACCAACATTTCTAGGGACGGGCAGGAGTGGGGGTTATGAGGGAAGCCAGAAATTAAAAATAGCGATATTTCGAATCCTATTGGTTTTTCGGCAAATATGAACATAACAAAAGTTGTTTATTTTGTTATTTAGATTAACTTTTGTTTTATACATTTCTCCAGGAACAATGTATGGAGCAAGTAATTTGAGTAGAAATATTGATATGCTCAACAATTCATTTCAATTTGAACAATGAGGTACCTCACCTGGAAAAAATAATTCAAATCTATGTTAATATTTTGTCCTTAATAACTGAAATCAATGCATTATGCTCAGGAGACGGGAAATATGACAATTTGGAGGGCAGTGAAGACTTACATAAAAAATTAATTTTATTGTTAACAAGTGCCAACAACGGGTATTAACCCTAAACACTGCGACGGGTAAATGTCAAAATATTGTGCAAAGTAAAACCTTGCCAAAAAAATTCCATCACAATTCAGCCTCAAATCAATTCCCGGGCGAAGCCGGGTATCTGAGCTAGTATATATATATATATATATATATATATATATATATATATATATATATATATTATTTTGAACGGACCTCATTTTCGCCATCTCCTGAGTAGGACTGGTGGACATTTGAATAAGGTTTTCGAAAATCGCGTCATGAGCAAAACCTGAATAGCCAATTTCCCTTAAGGGGAATCTCCTAAAAGCACCCAAAACGCCAGACAGGCTTTCTTGAAGTAACTCTAGAACCTGTTCATATTGAGTTAGGAAGGTGAGATTGGTGTCATTTGGCACACACACACTCACAAATATATATATATATATATATATATATATATATATATATATGCATGCCGCTGGTCCTTCTCCCTAAAGATCTTTAACTTTAAACCCCCCCCCAAAAAAAAATAATAAGAAAGTTTGCAGTTTTACCAGACCACGAAAAAGGAACTCCTAACTCAGCTAAAGAACTAAAACTTGATCCTGCGATAAAATCAATCTTATAAGAACTTTAGCAGTTGAACTTTCGATTTCTAACTGATTTACTGCTGAAAGAGATTGTCACAGTAGGTCTTGGACCTTTAGCAGTTCTGAAGTTGAACTTTGGCAACTTTGGTTAACTCAATTAGATTCATATATCCTATCAGTGAAAAGTTCTCATTGAGCACAACTTTCTATCTTTAGAAGGAAATTCGCTAAAAATGCTCCAATACGTTTATTCTTATACCGATTAAACTTGGAATTTAAGTATTTAGGTTAGGAAAAATATTAGCTGTTGGGTGATTAGAAATATTATACCAAATAAATATATAATGTGTGAATATAATACGAGGGGGATGGGGCTTATCCAACAAAAACTAATTCCAATATTTTTTTTTAGTAAGGACGGAGGATTTGGTAAGTAGGTTTTTTGCATGTAAAGCAACTTCCCATCTAGCTCTAGATCTTGAATGTTCACTGAGTTATTTGGTATTGTTCTGCCCCCTGCAAGTCTCGCTTTACTATAAGCTATTACAGCACTAAAAATCTCTATAGAGTTAAGGATAAGGGAGAAATAGTGTATAGGGTGTGTGGTGTTATCTTTTGTGTTTCATTCCGGCACATGGAAAATCTGCTTATTTCACGATAAAGCTGTATGGCCGACTTTGGGCACTGCGATTAAAACTAGGTTCCCTTTTAAAATATGGTAAATGTTTCTATTAAATATTGGAACATATATCCTAAAACATATTGGAATTCAAAATATTTTAGCCTTAGTGGTAAGTTTAGTCAGTAATGGGGAAGTATCGTGAAAACTAGGGTACTAAGAACATTCCAGTCCAAGTACCCAAAAGTCCGTCACGCAGGGCCTGCGTAAACTAAGCAGATTTCCCGCGTGAAGTTTAACAATAGATAAATCTACACACCGTTAACACAACACCACCGTGGATATTAAGTGAATAAATAAAAACTATAATAAGAAACCTCTCGACGGAATGCTTCTGAAATGTAAAGAAGCTGTTCTGCCAACTTCATACCGAAAAGAAAAAACAATTACTGTAATATATCTGAATATAACGTATTAATTTGATTGAAAACTATTTACTATATCTAGTACTGTAATTTATAATGAATCAAAATAATTTTTATCTCAATCAATCAAATTTAAGTAGTCCAAAAACTTAAGAAGGGCGGCGGTCACCAGAACTTATTTGCAACTTTTTTTTTACACAAAACGACTAAATATCGAGTTTAGTGACGATTAAACCATAATTACGAACGCTAGAGCGGTAACAGACAAATATATAGATATGTGTGTGTATATATATACAGTTTTGAACGGACCTCATTTTCATCTTCTCCTAGGTAGGATCGGTGGACATTTGAAGAAAAATTTCGAAAATCGCGTCATGAGTACGACCTCAATAGCTGATTTCCCTTAAGGGAAATCTGCTAAAATGGAGTAAGGACCCCAAAACTTTTCAACCAGGAATACGATATGAAGTTTTCAATTTTACAGCTTTTTAATATCGAACATTGTCCAACTAGTGACAGTTAAGGGTATTAGGCTGAAATAGATTGAACAATTTAAAAAAAATAATAATGAAAGTTCAATCATGAAAAAAATGGGATGACCGCAATCAGATCTTAGTTGTATTCATTTTTGAAGTAATCGGTTAAGTGGGGGGGTGGGGGCAAAAAATCAAAAAGACTGCTTTGCCGACCGCCCGGCGGCACTTTTATTATCTTTTTCGAGGCCATACTGCAACTAAATATTTTAGCATTATGGAGAAAATGTGTTATATTAAAACATGAATGTCATATGTCAGCCCTAATTCGTAGAAACTTAAAGTAATTGGAACAAAAGACCCTACTAATCACACTCTAGCATCATATATATTGTTCGCAACGTGTCTTAATCTGTTTTTTTTTTAGAATTGTTTAAGGCTCTACTAATTAAAGCAGAGATAAGACTTACATTTTTTAATGTTTCACATTTTCTCCATAATGCTAAACTTATTACACATACCTAAAAAGTCTACACAAATACAACATAACTATGTTGTGGCTACCTGGACATACAGACGTAAACACAAAATACTGACATCGACAGACAAGCTAAATTATCAGCCAGAAAAAGAACTGTGAAATTCGACAGGATGACTACGCAAGACTCCAAACGGGCAATAAAATCTCATGCACTCCAACTGGTTACAAACTAACAAGAAACTCTGAGAAATCCTAGACAGCCCAAACAAAGGAAAATCAGTGGAAAATCTTACCACACGAGATCAAGCGGTATTGACGGGACTTAGAATCGGACATTCACTACTTCCACATTCATACCTCATAAACCGAAAAGATCGACCTACATGCAGTCATTTTAACACAGTACTGGCCATTAAACATCTCCTGACCGACTTACCGAACAACTTGTACGAACTATTAACGGAAGGTAGCATAAAATCACTTGAAGGCAATTGACATTTACAAGAAACTTTAAAACACACCTACTCTTCTTTCTCTACGATTTATTAATTTAACTCAAATTACGTTACTAATTATTGTGTGTGTGTGTGTGTGTGTGTGTGTGTGTGTGTGTGTGTGTGTGTGTGTGTGTGTGTGTGTGTGTGTGTGCAAGCTTGTGAATTAGAGTGTAAAATAAATTTTAAATAAAGTTGTGCCTTAGACTTCTTCATACCATCTCATTATTCCAGGAGCTAATTGCAAAATGTATTGGTTTACATAGTTTTAATTTAACATCGAGAAAATATTCGTTTTGATTTTTTTCTCGTTCACTGGACGGAATACCACAGAAAAGAATTTAGCTGTAATTCTTTCTGTTATTCTTTCAAGTGAACGATAAAAAATAAAAAAATACTATTTTGACAAGGTTTAAGCACTTTTTATTCATTTTTAGAGGCAAAACTATGTTTAATTATATAAATAACCCATATATTATGCCTCAATTGATTCTTTCATATAGTCTGATACTTATTTATTTCTATTCAAGTAGTTTAAAAAAATTAAAGCTTAATTAGACAATATCCGTACAATTTAGGTGCTATTTTCAAGGGACTAATTTCATGGCACAGAATTTAACATATCTACACATTATTTTGAAATCTAGTCAACCTTTTTGCTCCTTATGGTAAAACTATCTTCGGTACAAATGGCACTAATTTTGTTATTTTTCGTGATGAAAGAATTCAGTAATAGCAATGACAGAGAGTAAGAATTTTTTTTTTTTTTTTTAAAGGCGAACATTTCCAAATAAATATAAGAATATATACTATTACAATTAAATCATTTGTAAATATAATATGGGAATGGTGAATAGCACAAAATGTAGAGAAGAAAATATGAAGTACATGAGGCAGGGGCTGCGTAAAGGACAAGGAAGAATTCCCTCGCCTTGGAATGACCTTACCATATATTCTCTATTTCTATGTCCAAATTCGATGAGTGGAATTGGAGTTTTATTGTAGGCTTTAAACAAGAAAATAATAATAACTCATTTAACATTTTTGATTTACGAGAAAATGTATAGAACAATTCTAGAGCACCAATAGTTTAGAAGATCGGTTCTATAACATTTTGAGATTCGACTCCATAATAACGGATATATATTGAATTTCCGCAACCTCACCCTCCCACCCTATTCCAAGTCCTATTTCAGATATTAATTAATATGAACATGTTGAATGAAAAATTAAAATATCGAATATGGTATATATGAAATAAATATGTTTCAGTGGAACCAGTAAAATCATAATTGATGGCGTGACCACACTACAGATTTGCATATCACTCATATAATTCAGGCCCATTGAAAACAATATTTAGTATTAAACCTTGAAATAAGACGTTTCATGATATATTGGCAAATTGATAACGTGCTATGACATATAGTGGGGTGTTTAAAGAAGGCTGTGTGTGTTTGTATGTTTGCTCTGAGCTCTTTATGAATTCTTTGGAATATATGTAATGTAAATATTTCATCCTGTGTTCCAGTCTAGCAAAACTAAAAGTCCCCCCCCCTTAGATACATATTCCATTTTATTTATCACTTTATCTACTTTTTCTTATATTTTGTTTAATATTTTTTATTTGATTTCCCTATTATCCAACGTGACTCTTTTTTTCTTTTTTGGTATTCTCACCTTTTAGTTTTTTTAATTAGTTTTGGATTCTACCTTTTGTTTGTTCCTTTATTGTGTTCGATTTTTGTTTATTGTTCGATTTTTGTATTTGTTTTCCATTTATGTTTTTTGGCTCATTTCTGTTATTTGTTTCCTTTTTGTTTTCTATTTCTCTTATGTGTTCCATGTCTCTTCATGGTTTTCCATTTTGTTTTTGTGTTCCATTTCTGTTTTTTGTTTCACATTTTCTTTTTTGTTCCATTTCTGTTTTTTTTGTTTTTGTGTTCCATTTCTGTTTTTTTTTGTTTTTGTGTTCCATTTCTGTTTTTTGTGTTCCATTTCTGTTTTTTTTTGTTTTTGTGTTCCATTTCTGGTTTTGGTTTTCCATTTTGTTTTTGTGTTCCATTTCTGTTTTTGGTTTTCCATTTTCTTTTTGTGTTCCATTTCTGTTTTTTGTTTTAATTTTCTTTTTGTGTTCAATTTCTGTTTTTTTTTTGTTTTTGTATTCCATTTCTGGTTTTGGTTTTGTGTTCCATCTCTGTTTTTTGTTTTACATTTTCTTTTTATGTTCTATTTCTGTTTTTTTTTGTTTTTCGTTTCAGATCTGTATTCTGGTCCAATTTTGTTTTTTATGTTTATTTTCTTTTGCATTTCTGTTTTAGGTTTCCATCTCTGTTTTGTGTTGCATTTCTGTTTCTCGTGTTCAATTGCTGTTATGTAGTTTTATTTTCGTTTAAATTAATTTTGTTTCGTTTTTTAATTTTATACAGTCCTCCCCCGCAACACCGCCACAGTTGCGAAGCTCTAAAGAAATAAAGAAGGCTGAAAATTAATGAATGAAAATATCTCCATTAATATTCGGGGCACAGTAAATGTAGATGTAACAACATTTTTAGGACATTACACTTTTTCGATCCAACTCATTATAACGGAGAAATTTGAAATTTTCGAAATTTCAACCTCTAACCCCCCCCCTGCTCCAATTTCCGCCGTTAACGAACAGTTTTTCATAAACCATTTAAATATCGAGTTTGGTAACGATCATACAGAAATTCATATTCCATGAAATTCCGCGGGTAGTTTATCTGAGACATAACAAAATCGCGTCGTCTTTAAAGAACTGGTTAAACTTCATGAGGGGTTTACAGCCCGAACTTGATATGTTGCCGCATATCTGAAGTTCAAGAGGAATTTCATCTGTCAACCCTTTTAGCAGATTTCCCTTAAGGGAAATCATCTATTGAGGTCTTACTGAATGACGCGATTTTCAAAACATTTCTTCAAATATCCATCGCTCCCTACAAAGGAGATAACGAAAATCAAGTATGTATGGGTCGTAATTTCTCCATTACTATATGTCGGATCGAAAAATTGTATAAAACCAATCTTATTGGCTGATTAGAGATTATTAACTTGTAAATTTACATGAAGATTTCTCATTACCATTTCTATTTATTCACTTATTAATATTGTTAATATTCACAGTGGTGTTACCAGTTTGTAGATTTATCTATTATAAATCTTCATGTGCTTAGTTTACGTTATGAAATCTGCTTAGTTTACGCAGCCCCTGCGTGTCGGACTTTTTGAGACCTATGTGGTACTGATTTTTGACTATTGGAGTTGTATTCGTGACGCGATTTTCCTCAAATTTCCACCAATACTAAGTGGTAGATAACGAAAATGAGGTCCGTTCAAAATTGTAAGTATATATTATATCTACTAATTTTACGAAGCTCCTGCGTGAGAGACTCTCTTGAATTCTCATTCCCGTTCTCTTGTTCCGAATATGTGGGGACCCATATTCTAGGCTATGGATTATTTTGAGTTATAGCCGAATGTAAATGAAGTGAAGTCTTGGAGAAGCACTTTGCTTTGGTATAAGCTGCTTGTAAGGGCCCTCCCCCCTTGGGGCGCTGCCAACCTAACGCCGCTCTAGATCTTGTCTCTGGCTATGCCAAGTACAAATTACCTACTACCTTCCTTCCCTCCTACTACTACACTTCTAAAATAAAGTCCGTCACGCAGGGGGTGCGTAAACTAAGCAGATTTCCCATGTGGTTCTACATTAGCGAAATCTGCATACTGGTAATACAACACCACCGTGATTAAATACAAACGGTAATAAGAAATCTTTCAGTTAATTAAAATAAATTCCCAACTGAAACGACTTCTGAATTGTAAGAATAATTTATATTTTAATATATTTATATATTTAAATTTTAGTAGTCCAAGAACGAAAGAAGGGAAGGGGGCGGATGAACAGAGCGTATTTGCATAAATCTCACAAAGTAACGAAGGTAAGGTTAGAAGAATTTTCCATCTGAGCCGATCAGTTACGGAAACGGCCGACCTAATCCGAACTATACCCGACCACAGACTTTATAAAAATGCAAATATCTCGGTTAATATTTAAGATAGAGAATAAATGTATATTTACTTTGCAATAAGATTGGTTCTATACAATTTTTCGATCCGATGCATAATAACGGAGATATTTTGAATTTTCGAAAATCCCCCTAAATCCTCCCCCTCCCTCTAGTCCGATTTCAGCCATTAACGATCTGTCTTTTTACATAAAACGGTTAAATATCGAGTTTCGTAACGATCAAACAAAAATTGCGACCGCTAGAGCGTTAACACACACACACACACACACACACACACACACACACAAACACACACACACACACATATATATATATATATATATATATATATATATATATATATAACGGACCGGATTTTGAACGGACCTCATGGATGGACATTTGAAGAATTTTTTCGAAAATCGCGTCATGAGTACGACCTCAATAGCTGATTTCCCTTAGGAGAAATCTGCTAAAACATTTTCACTATATAGAAGAGAAATCTTCAAACCAATAAAATATTATCTCTAATAGATGTGAAGAAGATAAAAGAGGGATGAACACAAAATTGTCAACTTCATCCGCCCAAATCTCAGCAAATTTTGAAATTCAGAAATTTAATCGCAAATATTTCCAAGAAGTAATAAATGATTGCTATCCAATGAACTATTACAATGTAGGACCTTCAAAAAAAGTTGGAAGAGATGAAGCTAAGTCCGTCACGCAGGGGCTGCGTTAACTAAGCAGATTTCCCACGAGCTGGTATGACATACTACTAACCTCAACTGACCATATATTCTATATATCTAAGGAAGACCCGATGAGTAGACGCGGAGGCTTACAGAAGCTTGAAACAATAACATACGATAACAATACGATACGAATAAATGTATAGAGCAAAAATTGTCGAGAATAAAGGAGATAAGGGGCTCGGGTTGGCCGTGCGAGTTAGGGCGTTGGTCCTAATCTCGTGTGGTAGACCTAGAGTGAGGCGGGTTCGAATCCCGCCCTGGCAGTAGAAATTTATTTAATGACGGACTCATTAAATAAACTCCTTGTGCCCACCCTGTCTAGAAAAGGATGGCAACCTGTAGATAACCCGTCCCGATTAGCCTAGTAGCTTAAAGTGGACGTAAAATAAAAAAAAAGAGATATTTTGAAATCTTCTTCTCCTCCCTCTATTCCCTTCTGATTTTACCCACTAACGAATATGAGCAATAGAATTGAATAAACGGTTAAATATCGAGTATGGTATCTCATTTTCGAATCAAGGCCGGAATATCATAATTGATGACGTCGTCTCACTGCATATTTGCATGTATCTCACTCAGTAAAAGTTCAAGAATATATTTGGTACTTAAGCTTTGAGAAATGTGGATCATCAAATACCAATTTATAGTTAATATGACAAGAGGGCAATAATAACATTGGTAGGAGTGGGGGTTTACAGAGGATGAAAACTAAAAATGCAAATATCTGAATTAACAATCAAAATATTGAAAAAACATATATATAACATAATTACAGAACATTTAAATTGCAATAAAATTGAAGAATGACACACTATTGATCTCATCTCAGCATATATTCTCTATTACAAACAAAAAATCTGATGAGTGGGTAGGTAGAAGTGAGAGGTCAATAAATCCATCAATAATGTCCATGTCATCAAACAGATAGTCTGATAGTTAATTGGCATGTATTTCGCATATTAAAGGTCGGTTGAAAACAATATTTGGTTTTTACGCATGTAATAAGCCGTTTAGTAATATATTCTCATATTTTAAAAGTGGGGCATTGAAGGTTGAATTCTAAAAAAAAAATGCCAATATCTGGGTTAATTTGTAGAAAATATGTGTATAACAGCATTTACAAAGCATTAAATTCTCAATGATATTGGTTTTAATCAATTTTTCGTTCCAACTAAATATTACAGAGACATTTCAAATTTTTAGAAATCTGCGCCTCGGTGAAGACCGTCTTGAGTGGTTGATCATCGAGTGCAACTGACCTTCTTCAAGCCCAATAAAAGTTGTGCTGAGTTATTTGTCCTTTAGTCAGTAAGTTTTATATGTGTGTGTGAGTGTGTGTGTGTGTATATATATATTAGTCCTAGGTAGGATCGATGGACATTTGAAGAAACTTTTCGAAAATCACGTCATAAGTACGACTTCAATAGCTGATTACCCTTGAGGGAAATCTTCTATAACGTATTTTATCTTAAAACCGAGGTTTATATATTGCAGGTGTATTCACCGTGAATATTAAGCTAATCGCCAACATCTCTGTAGCATTTGTGTTAATTTATAAATAAATCATCTTAAAGCCAATGTCTAATACGAGCTTATAAAAAGCTCTGACTAAAAATATCCGGGTTTGATAATAATAATAAATGCCTGTTGTTATATAATAACGGAGAAGTCACTTCCAGATAATCAGCTCAAATTAGCTTTAGTTCCTTAAAACTGTCGAAATAATATATAATTATGCAATTTTAAAAAAAAGAATAACCATCAAATTCTCTGCTCAAGGATACCTTTTATCACTCTTTTATTAAAATGGAGTATGCTAATCAATGTCTTGCCATGAAAATGCCCCGTTTCTTCTACTTGATATCCTTCCAAGCAGTCATTTATTATTTTTTTATTTCACTCCCATTCTCCGTTATTTTTGTTTTTCCTTAAAACTTTGACTAATTGTATAAGCGATTTAAATATTAACATTTTTGCAAGGGGCAAAACAGAATAACAGAATTTGTGTTTGTATATCAAGTAACGGGTTAAGTACCGACATTATAAATGTTACTGTTGGTATACCTATAGGTGAAGACCGTCGTCACTGGCTGATCATCAAGTAAAATTGACAAGAGCTTTCGATGCGATGGTATCATCTTCAAACCTGTCAAAAGTTGTATGTACTGAATTAGTTGCCTGTTAGTAAGTTTTACATTAAACATGTACCCATACACAAGCAACTATACCAGACCAAACGCAAACTACCCAATACAGATAACTGACACCGTCCTGCTACACAAAAAACAATTTACCTGGGCATAAGCTAAAACCACCGTTCGATTGACAGATCTAAGATGCAAATAAACAATCCCGGACTAAAACGTAAACAGGCATAAAAACCTGCTGACTAAGAGACAACTGACTCAGTACAACTTTTGACGGGCTAGAAGATGGTGCCTTCGGCATCGAAAGCTCTTGCTAGCTGTGCTCGACTATCAGCCAGTGACGACGTTCTTCAACGAAAGGTATGACAACAGAAATGGTATTAATTGGCAATGTCATATGAAGTAACTCAGAAGTTAACTTTCACAGGTATATGATTCTTTGGATGTATCTATTAAACACAAATAATAGTCAAAACTTGTAATGCGATAAGCTTCATGGCTAGGCTTAATTGTAGCAATAAGAGGAATCAATAAAAGGAATGCGTTTTGAAGGGATGATAGCCCAAATCCTCAGTAGGAGACGTGCTTCCACTGGATGTGGATGTCACCCAGAACCAAAAACTCCGCCACGTAGGGGCTGCATAAAGTAAGAAAATATCCAACATGTTGGAATGGCTCACTAATCTCATCTCAAAATATATTGTTTCAAAAATTAAATGGCTCTACTATTCAAGGCGTGATTGGGGAGTGCGGAGGGGTTCAAAGAAGTGCCGCTAATTTGTGGAAGGCACTAGTCCCTTCCAGTCCTTCTTGGAAGAGCCTCGATCTCATCCTGCTTCTCTATTTAAGCCTGTACAGCTCGACCTAGTGGAGCCGGCAGAATCTAATTAGGGCCCGCCGTGCCTATCTTCCTGGAACTTCTGGACCTTTCCTTGGCTAGCCCCTTCTACAGGCATTTATAAGAGACCCTGCCAGTACCTCAGTTTCACTCCTTACAATCCCTCCCGGCAACTGCCCGTTGCCGGGCAACCTACCTATGAGTTACATTCACACCCTCACCAAGTCTACAGACCCCCCTTATAATGGAACTCTCAGTTCAGCAGGAGGGGAACTGTCCGTACCACCTCGCATGGCTTGGCGGCCTGCGCAGTTGACGAGCCGTGGTATAAATTTGAAAGGGCCTCAGATAAAAAAAAAAAAAATAAAAAAATAAAAAAAAAAAAAAAAAACAACTCAGTTTTAGTATACGCTCAGATGTCTTGATGGTCACATCGGTGCTGCAGTGCGACTTAGTGCAGTGCGGTAAAGTGTTTTTATAAGAAGAACAGTGTTGTGCCGTGACTGTAAGTAACAGTTTAGTGTTTTTTAAGACACTGCAGTGCCGCGAAGTAAAGGACAGTGCAGTGCCGTCTTTTTGTGAATTTCAGTGACCGTGAGTGAATTATTGGACTGTGTAATCTGAAGAACAGAGACACTATCAGTGTAATACTGTGAGCAGTAATAATTAACCAAGAGTATTGTGCACTGTGAAATAAATCGTGCATTGAAAAATTGTGAAACTTGTGTGTGTTTAATTTTGCAATCCAAAAGAACTCTTATTAACAACGTTTATTACTGGTTTTGTAATAAAACGTGACAATATTCTCTATTTCCAAATAAAAATTCGATTTGTAGAAGTGGGTTTTTATCAGATTTACCTTAGGGGGAATCAGCTATTGAGGTTGTAGTCATGACGCGATTTTCGAAATTTGTCTTCTAATGTCCATCGACTTTTCAAATCCATTGATCCAATTCGTAATCACAGGACACAGCCCCTTTTCTTCATGAGTGGAATTACTCGAAATTAGTATGTATTCTTTGTTTGTTCTCTCCGTGATAACAAGAATATTAGCTTCCCTCATTTTCCTTTAAGTCGAATCAACTATTCAAGTTGTATTCATGACTTTATTTTGGAAACATGTCCTTAAGTGCCCACCGATCTCACTTAGGAGGTGAGTCGCGTTTAGTTGTAGATTGCCGCTCTAGTGGTCCCAAATGACGCGAGTACAACCTCAATAGCTGATTTACCTTCAGGGAAATCTGCTAAAAAGGAGAACTAATAATGTCTCAATAAGGAAACGAAAGTAGGCTCATGAAATAAATATTTGTGTGGAGTTAAAGCGTTTAACTGTACGTCGAAAAACTGTTATAAGGGTTGAGCAATATCCTGAGACCTTGGGCACTTGTTCTGTTCAGATGGTTGTTTGATAATGGGATTTAAAATTCTGGGCTCATTAACTCCAACAGGTGGTTCGGTGGTTCTATATTCTTTTAAGTAGCTGAGAAAAAGTCGTTCTTAAAAAAAAAGAAAAAAAAAACCCTTTTCTGACCTTCTGTCTAATTCGATCTACAAAACTTCTTTATTTTCTTTTGTATAATTTCCGATGTTTCTCATGGTCAAGCCATGTATTAAATTGAGTAGGTAGTTCGGGAGAACAGTTTTATACGCGTTTAAGGACTCCATTCAAATGGGCAATTACTGACGATGCGAATGATATTAAAAGCGCGCGTGCGCCCGCTCACACACACACACACACACACACACACACACACATCCAATACACTAAATTAAACCTTTATTTTGGTAGTTTATAGGTTCATTATTTATTTTGGAAGGTGTTTTCTTACATATTAAACACAGAAATGTTATTAGTTCTTGATGTAGTTCAATGAAAATATTTGTAATATTAAACAAAATAAACAGCTTCTACTTAAGGACAATTTATTCTTTTAATTTTATTACTGGATTGTTCGGTGTGTCATTCTTTTATTGAAGTCGAATCCAATTACCTGCAAAGCAAAATAATATTTTAAAAAAATATACTTAATGGTTGTCTTAATCATATGTAGACATTGGAATAACTAATTTAAATTTAATTTAGGCGAGTGACAGTGAACTATTATTTGTTCTAGTAAAAGTATTTTCAACTTAATTAATGAACAGAATAATTTGGATGCTCATTTTTCATTAAACGAATTCTGCTAAAAAAGCATACAATTTCAACTAAAATTTATATAATGGCAACAATTTGTTTCATGGATAATCCAATTTGTGCTTGTCATTCCATTGTCACGATGGAAATCTGCTAAATACATAGCTACTGCGTGACGGACTTTCTTAAACGAGCACAGTATATATTCTTTATCTTATACATTGCATTTCATTAAACAGCTAACAATAAAATAAGGAATCAGTTAAATATAATTTCCATTGTATCGGCTTAAAATCCCAAATTTTTAATTCGGAGTTATTTTTGAGCTTTCCGGTATAAAGAACTAATGAATCCACTATCAAAAACTATAACCACAAACAAATATGAAAAAAAAAGTCCACCACAAGAACTGAGCATATTTCCCTTCTGCTGGACACCGAAATTCCATTTATATATATATATATATATATATATATATATATATATATATATATATATATATACTGGCTAAGGTACCCGGCGATGACCGGGAAATTATTGTTAACTGACTAATGATGGTATTTTGATAGTAAGACTTCAAGGTGTACAATTACACTGCCCTCCATGACGTAATGATTTTCCGAAATAGCCAACTCTGAAGGGTAACTTTTGGGGATTAATAGAATAAAGATTTTAGTTTTGAAGGATAAATGAAAATATCTTCCTAATTTATCCTTCTACACTTTATGACTCACCGTATTTCAATAATTCAAACCATATTCATGGGTAGCATTTATTACAATTAAATATCATCCATAATGAACTTATTTTCTTTCAAAAACCTACCCGAGTTCAAATAGTTCAGGCAAAGTTTTGCACGTAAGATTATATTTGTAATAGTGAATCTCACTGGAAATCACTTCCAGCAATGCCAGACGGGAAATAAGTAAACTCAATTAACTGGTAAGGCTCCCGTCATCTTCCGCACCCGCATTAGACTTCTCGCTTTTCAGCCTCTTTTATAATCCCCACTCCCGTTTGGAACTAAAATTTTTAATATAGCTTATAATCATGGAAGATTTAATGCTCATTGACATACCGAGTTTTGCTAAGTTCAGTTCAATCGTTAGTGTCCAACAAAATTGTTGGCTCCCGCTTTAGATTTTAGTGCATCACGTTTATACTTTTCTATACGACAAAAGTGAATATAACAAAAGTTACTTAAATAAAAAAATAAACAACTTTTGTAATGTGCATATTTGCCGAAACCCCAATAGGAAACGTAATATCACTATATTTAATTTCAGGCCTCCCTTATAACCCCCACTCCTGCCCGTCCCTAGAAATGTTAGTATGGATTATTATAAGGAAGGCGTTAGTGCTAATTCACATACCGAGTTTGGTTTAGTTCGGTTGAGTTTTTTGTGCCAAATAAAATTGTTGACTTCCGCAGTAGTTTTTAACGTATAACTCATTTATACTTAGGTATACGACAAAAGTGTATATAACAAAAGTTACTCTAAATGACAAAATAAATAACTTTTGTTATGTGCATATTTGCCAGAACCCCAATAGGAAACGAAATATCACTATTTTTCATTTCAGGCCTCCCTTACAACCCCCACTCCTGCCCGTCCCTAGAAACGTTGGTATGGCTTATTATAATGAAGGTCTTAGTGCTAATACACATACCGAGTTTTATTTAGTTCCGTTGAGTCTTTCGTTCCAAATAAAATTGTTGACTCCCGCTATAATGTTTGGCGTATAACGCATTTGTACTTCCGTATACGACAAAAGTATATATGACAAAAGTTACTCTAAATAACAAAATAAACAACTTTTGTTATGTTCATACTTGCCGAAAAAGCAATAGGAAACGAAATATCGCTATTTTTAACTTTAGGCCTCCCTTAAACCCCCCACTCCTGTTCATCTCAGAGAATTTTAATATAGCCTAAAGTCTAAGATGGGTTAGTAGTAATATACATACCAAGTTTCATAAAATTTGGTTCAGCTGTTTATGCGTGAAAAGGTAACAAACAAACATACACGAAAGAAACAAAATGCAGTTATGGTGTCTGTGACATGTGAAACGAAACCTCTGTCTGTACATTGATTTTTTTCGCGAATTTTCACGATAACTTTTCGTTTCACATGTCATAGACAGCATAACTGTATTTTGTTTCTTTCGTGTATGTTTGTTTGTTGTTTGTTTGTTTGTTACCTTTACACGCATAAACGGCTGAACCGAATTTGATGAAACTTGGTATGTATATTACTACTAACCAAACTTATACTTTACGCTATATTAATATCCTCTGAGACGAACAGGAGTTGGGGTTATAAGGGAAGCCTGAAATTAAAAATAGCGATATTTCGTTTCCTATTGCTTTTTCAGCATATATGCACAAAACAAAAGTTGTTTATTTTGTTATTTACAGTAACTTTTGTTATATTCACTTTCGTCGTATACTAAAGTGCAAATGCGTTATACGCTAAAAATTATAGCGGGAGCCAACAATATTATTTGGCACAAAAGACTCAACCGAACTAAACCAAACTCGGTATGTGAATTAGCACTAATGCCCTCATTACAATAAGCCTTACAAAGATTTCTAGGGACGAGCAGGAGTGGAGGTTGTAAGGGAGGCATGAATTTAAAAATAGCAATATGTCGTTTTTCTGCAAATATGGACATGACAAAAGTAGTTTATTTTTTTATTTGAAGTAACTTTTGTAGTATTCACTTTTGTCTTATAACAAGGTATAAACGAGATATACGCTAAAACGTTAGCGGGAGCCAACAATTTTATTGGGCGCTAACGATTGAACCGAACTTAACAAAACTCAGTATGTCAATTAGCATTAATTCTTCCATGATTATAAGCTATATTAAAATTTTTAGGTTCGAACGGGAGTGGGGGTTATAAGGGAGGCCTGAAATAATATTCCGCAATATTTCGTTGTCTATTTGTTTTTCGACAAACGTGCACATAACAAAAGTTGTTTACTTTGTTATTTAGAGTAACTTTTGTTTTGTTTTTTACATTTTTTCGGGAACAATGTATGAAGCAAATAATTTGCGTATAATATTGATATGCTCATCAATTCTTTCCAATATGAACTACCAGGTACCTCACCTGGAAAAATTAATTCAAATCTATGTTAATATTTTGTCCTTAATAACTGAAATCTATGCATACAGTAGACGGGAAATATGACAATTTGGAGGACAGTGAAGACTTACATAAAAAATTAATTTTATTATTAACAAATGCCAGCAACGGGTATTAACCCTAAACACTGGGACGGGGGGATTGGGGATAATTTTGAAAATCCATATTATCTCTGTTATTACGCCTCGGATAAAAAATATTGTAAATTGTGTAAATTGTAAATGGTGTGAATTGTAAATTGCGTAAATTGTAAATTGTGATTCAACGAATTACTTTTAGAGCAAATTCCAGTATACATCTCTTGGATTAAGGCTATCGCAGGGCACTACGAAAAGACCTAAGGAAGTTGTAAAAGACGAACACAACCACACATTAAAATAAAATTTCGATAAGACATATGGTAAATACATCACGTTTTAAACAGTCAAATTTTGGCAGGTGCAATGAGACAGAAGACAGACTTTTACACGTAAAAAGCTCCATTCAAAATAACCAGGAATATTTAAACACAATATATTACTACTGATTTGCCCATATCCTCACTAGGTAAAGGACTACAAGGACGGACTCAGACAGATTCAAACTTGTAAACATTTTACTTATGCCTCTGTAATAATACTACGGAACAGGCTTGAACATTGTCTTTACAAGAAGTAATAAATAAAGGGGGGGAATGATCGGCATCTCAAGTCAATTTACGAAAAAAACATATAATAATACTTTTAAAATGATAAAATAAAATCAAATTAAACTGATAATCTATATGTCAATGCCTGAACACCTTCCTATCTCAGGATCCCGGATGCCATTAAATTTACAATAAGTACGTACTATGTAATCTGGATGAAAATGTTTCCAACCTTCCAGATAATGATAACCAAGAACAAATTAATATTAACTACCCAGCAAAACAAAAAAGAAAAATTATTTCCTGTAATTAGATACAGTGTTGATATTTAAAATTATAAACTCTTCTTAATTCAACCAATTTCGGGTCTCAGGTTAGCCACGTGACGTAAAGATTTAATCTCACTGAGTGATGAGTTCGATCCCTGCCTGAGCAACAGCATTTTATTTTGATGAATGACAAACTCATTAAATAAAATCCTTAGTCACACCCTGGTTAGAAATGGGTGGTACAATTGTAATTGCAACAATAGTAGCAAAACTTGGAGGTTGATAAATAATAATATTAATTAATATAAACATTTTATGGGATCGGCCTTTATTGTTACAATAATTTAACCACTGATGTTAAAAAAATAAATAATATACCATAACAATATGCTGGTAGATCATAAACAAAGCGTGAAATTTCAATTAAAATCTGCACTAAACTCAAGATTCCGTCCTATTAATATCATTAAAATATAGAGCATAGATGACGTTACTGGCATTTTAAAGTCTTGGGTTAAATTATTTCTTTAAATTCTAGAGGACTAGACGTCCATTGTAAGGCAGCTTCAAGAAGCTTGAATCTACTCACCTAGGAATTTTATGCCGTCAACATTTATTAAAGGTATGCTGAAAACCAGGTGGTAAAAGTTATACTCCCTCCCATATGGTACCCGGTTCAAAACGGGGCTGTCCAGTAAATCGTATCCTTAAGGGAAATCAGCTATTGAGGTTGTACTCATGACGGAATTTTCGACATTTTTCTTCAAATGTCCATCGATCCTACTTAGTAGATGACGAAAATGAGGTCCGTTCAAAACTGTATATATATTTGTCTGTTACCGCTCCAGCGGTCGCAATTATTGTTTAATCGTTACCAAACTCGAAATTTAGTCGTTTTATGTAAAAAGAAAGATCAAGTTTGTTAACGGCTGAAATCGGACCAGTGGGAGGGGGGGTTTAGAGGGGGGGGGATTTTCGAAAATTCGAAATATCTCCGTTACTATACGTCGGATCTAAAAATTGTATAGATTCAATCTTATTGCAAATTAAATTTACTATAAATATTGTTAAGAATGTTCTTTTTTTTTTTCACTTTCTTGAATATTGACCAAGATGTTTGCAATTTTTAGTTTCGGGCTATAGGGTTACTTATAGTACTCATGTCATATTAACAGTTAACAGTCATATCATGAAGTACTTTATTTTATTTAAACACCAAATATTGTTCTCATTGAACTTTTAGGTTTTGAGTTAATGCAAATACATAACTCACGTAGGAAGTCTGCTTAGTTAACGCAGCCCCTGAGTGACTGCCTTTTTGTTACCTGGCTACCCATTGCCCAAATAGCACATTGAACCAATTGAGAAGCTACTAGATTAACAGACCCGCTTGCTTATCTTCGGTCTGTAATGCCACCACAATCAAGTTGACCACTTCCCGCCAAGCCAAAACCAGTCTGGCTGTCCTTGGTCCTTCATTGGCTATAGATCCATCTATATAAACCTGTTTTCTTTGTAAGATGTTTATCATGTTTTACATTTAGTATTTTTTTCATGTTTTTAGAAAAATACTAAAATGATCAATCAATAAAACTACCTTTCCTGTTGATTTGAAACAGCTTTAAGGCTGCACCCTGAGATACATTATGAAATTTGTCACTTGTGACCATGTTTTAAAGTGTTTTTCCGTGAATCCAGATACTTAAGATCCCCTATTCATTTTAAACAGACTTAAGCCGGGCCCTTACAAACATTGTAAATTAGTCAGATATGACCATGTTTTCTAGTGATTTACTATGACTCCGGTTACATTATTATTTAGTAAAAACAGGGTTAATGCCGGATTCATTCAAGAATACTTTTGCGTTATTTCGTTTTAAATCTTGTAGACTCGTTTCAAAGATAATTTTGTTGGCTACAAATTTTATGTCGCCGCAAAACGTGCCGTTTCTGAAATGTGTTCAAAGATGCGTTACATCGAAAAATTCATGTGTGCCCGGAGCGGGTTTAACAGAAAATATGTGCATTATAGATACTATTTAATTATAATAAATGCCATCCGTGATTATGATTTGAATTATTCACGTGTGTCAATCAGTAGAGAGGAATTGATTGGGAACTCATTCTCATTTACTCTTTTTAATTCAAATTTCTATTCTATAAGTCCCTTACAGATACCTGGCCCTTATGGAAAAATATTACGCCCAGACGGGAAGTATAATTGTACACATTGAAGCCTTGCTATAACAATACCCTCAATCTTCAGCCTCTAATGATTTACCTGGTACCTTAGCCAGTTGTCTGTAATGTTGTCATATACTTATTTTCTCTAATATGTATATCAACCGAGATATTTTTAATTTTCAGTTTTCAGCCTTCAGTAAACCCTCACTCATACTCATGTCACAATAAGAGTAACCTGTTATAACATGGACCGCTTTATTCAAAGCTGAATTACCAAATATTGTTTTCATGAGACCTTTATTAAGGGATATACATGCGAATTCGTTGTGCGATGACGGCGTCAATTAAGGTTTTACGTTCTTGTCTCGAAATGTTCGTTTTATCTATACCACATTCAATGTGTAAGCGTTCCAGTTGACTGTAAAGATCATATTTGTTATTGGCAGAAATCGGACCACGAATGTTGGGAATTTATACAGGGCGGGGGTCGCAAGAATTCAAAATATCAGAGTTATTATGAATCTTATCAGAACATGTTATAGAACGGATCTTGTCAAAATATTGATGCTCTACAATTGAAGGGTTTGCTGCAAAAAGGAGGTAGCTCCATCCTATAGCTGTTGGGAGTTATAAACACTTTCTTGTGCCAAAAAAAAAAAAAAACTCTTTTATTTGGGAGAAAAAGGATGCAGCTCCAATCGTTATGATATTATTTTCGTTATAAGTATGTTATTTGCGTATTTTATGTTATTCGTTATAATGAAGATATTTTCTGTTTGTAAAACCAATAATTTTGCAGTACTTTATTTTCAGTTTTCATTGAATAAAAAATACATAATAATAGTACATTCTATTTATTTTTACACCTTTTTCCAAGACATAACATATTCCTCCATTCCTCATATTCCATTCTTTTGGGCAAAAAAGAGGTAGCTCCAAGGATCATCCACGTACCACCAACATTTGGATGATATTTTTTGAATGAAAATACTCTTCTAATATGTAAACTCCATAATTGAAAGTAAGCAACAACAATATTTTTACATAACTTAAAAATTGAATTTTTTAAACGTTTTTTTTTGGTTTCCCAAAAACTGAAAAAATTGGAGCTACCTCCTTTTTGCAGCAAACCCTTCAATTGTTCTTCTATGCATTTTATGGAACCACAAATATTAAGCGAGTAATTTGTACTTTCTTCAGTCCGAATATGTGTTGGGATGTGATCACTACTGAGACATACCAGCTCGTGGGGAATCTGCTTAGTTTACGCAGCCCCTGCGTGCCGGACTTTGTTTCACTGAAGGCCGATGAGGGAAATACATTTTGAAGTAAATGCAATTCCTTTTTTGCAATAATCGTCCTATATTTTGTAATCATTCATTCAGTTATCATTTAAACTATGATCAATGAAATAACTATTATTTAACTTTTCCTACATTATTAACTCATAAGAGTTTCAACCTAACAATCTTCTGGTGCCATAGATCATTGAATGCTCCAATTATTGGTAGTTATTTTTGTTACAGTAATTAAATTCAATTGTATGCTCTAAAAAATGGTCATAGCATTAAATGCCACCCTTACTGTAGAGTTAATTTGGAAGAAGTCATTTTGGGAAATATAAAATACTCCATATTGATTATTGTATTCAACTTTAAGATTTAAACTTATTTCTTCTATTCAGCTATTCTTCTGTAAAATTATAAATATTATTGAATCTAATAGAACAGGAGTGATTGAGATCTGGGCTTGATTAACAGAGACTGATTAGGCCATCTAATTATTCATTTAGGTATGATTAATTATGACTTTCGATAATTGCTATCCCCTTTGGGACATGGATGTACATAATATTATGTATGTAACCCAAATTATTAAAACTGTAGCATTTAATTGTGATCCAAATGAAGGGCATTAACTAGAATGTTTATACTAAAACAAAAAGTATAAAGTCGATTTGATATACGTATGTAATTGGATAGAAAGATGGTACAAAATATAATTAGCCAATTACTTCAGAGACTAGTATCTTTATATTTATTTATAAAACATTTATGGCTGTTTGGAATCAGATAATATAACCTCACGGATTAGTCATTTTAAGTAAACCGCTCTATATGTAAGGTTAACCTATATTAAAATTGTTTCTGTTACCTCAGTAATAAGCAGACTATAACTGATTCTCCAACTACTGCCAATTTTGAAGCAGGTCATGATACGTACGCATCAACTTCATCACCGTCTTTCATATCTAGCTGTTGGGAAAAAATAAATTAGTCTAATTATCACATCGTTATTATCAATTGGATATAAAAGGAATTTTCTAATTCGCCATTTATTTACTGGTGAATGATCGAAAATGGAAGTCTGATTGTAATTTGTTCATCACAAAACTTATTTCAATGCGAATTAAAATAAATCATTTCTGGATGGAGTTACGTATTCTTAATTTCAACCGCCATTTATCCAGCTATTACAATATAAATGAGAATTACTAGTTATTAAAACTTTTGCAAGGCCTTGACGCTTCATGGGTTTGTGAGCCAATGATTTTCAACATATATTTCCATCTCGCGGGGGCTGCCTAAATTAAGCTAATTTCCTACGTGCGGGAATAACACACTACTGATCTCAATTCACAATATATTCTCTATTTCTAAATTTTAAAATTAGTACAAGTAGGGGGATTACTGAAGGCTGCAAAACTAGAGGGTGCGAAAACATTTATTAATATTTGAGTTAGAAAGACATACAAACGACAATAATTTGAAAACAATATCAGTAGTTTAACAATATTAGTTCTATAACAATTTTCCATCCTATTCATAATAACGGAGATATTTTGAATTTCGAATCCCCCCCCCATGTATCCAGGTCAGAGTTGGGCCATTAACGAATATGATTTTTAGTGTTGAATGAAACGGTTAAATATTGAGTATGGTATGATAAAATAAACATTTTCGAGTCAAGAACGTAATATTTTAATTGGTTATGCCATCACATTCCTCTTTGCTCGTATCTCATCTAATAAAAAAAGTCCGTCACGCAGAGGCTGCGTAAACTAAGCAGATTTCCCATGTGAAGTTTTACAATAGAGAAATCTGCATACTGGTAACACAACACCACCCTGATTAAATACAAACGGTAGTGAGAAATCTTTCAGTTAATTAAAATAAACTCACAACTGAAACGGCTTCTGAATTGTAAGAATAATTTATATTTTAATAACTCAAATTTTAGTAGTCCAAGAACTAAAGAAGGGGGGGGGGCGGATGAACAAAACGTATTTGCATAAATCTCACAAAGTAACGAAGGTAAGGTAAGGTTAGAAACGACAGGAAAGGTTAGAAGAAGCTTCCACCTGAGCCGAGCACTTCCGAAAACGGCCGACATAATCCGAACTATACCCGACCACAGACTTCATAAAAATGCAAATATCTCGGTTAATATTCAAGATACAGAATAAATGTATAGAACAATATTTATAGTAAATTTAATTTGCAATAAGATTGGTTCTATACAATATTTCGGTCCGATGCATAATAACGGAGATATTTTGAATTTTCGAAAATCCCCCCTCTAAACCTCCCCCCTCCCTCTTGTCCGATTTCTGCCATTAACGAAGTTGATCTGTCTTTTTACATTAAACGGTTAAATATCGAGTTTCGTAACGATCAAACAAAACTTGCGACCGCTAGAGCGTTAACAGACAAATATATATATATACAGTTTTTAACGGACCTCATTTTCGTCATCTCCTGGGTAAGATCGATGGCCATTTAAAGAAAAATTTCAAAAATCGCGTCATGAGTACGACCTCAATAGCTGATTTCCCTTGAGGGAAATCTGCTAAAATTATTTAATGGCACCATTTGATTTCGTTGAGAACCACTTGAAACAAGAATACATAAATATCAAGTTAATTTCCATAACCGTACATTTACGCTCCCCAGAAGTCATAACAGGTATATCAGGTTTTATAAATATTTCATTCAAGATGAGATTACTTAACTAGGGGTATTCGTTTACATAGTAGTTAAGGAATCTACAATAATAGTTTCCTTAGTAAGAATAAATTAATTACTGCATAATAGCACATGAGATATTTTTCATATGAGATGAGGTTTGTGAACACAAAAAGTGTGTTTATTTCTAGACTCAGGCTAGACGTGTTATTTAAGGCGTTGATCTTAATACTTGGTAAACTTGGCGTCTTTGGTACAATTTCCTGGTGGTGCAATATAAGTTTATTTCGCGACGTAAATAAAATAAATGCAGGATTACGGGACGTGGGAGTTTCACAGTATTGTATTAAAGAATAAAGTTTCTCCACAACGAAGGTTTTTCCCTTAAGGCAAATCTGCCATTGAGGTTGTACAGATGGGACGATTTTCGAAAAAATTGTCTCAAATGTCCATTGAACCTACCTAAGAGATTTCGAAAATGATGTTCCTTCAAAACTATACATATAGGCGAGTTACAGCGTTGGGCGTAATCTGAAACGGTAAACCAAGAGTGGCGAGTTCGATTCCCGCCTGTGCAGTAGGAATTTATTTAGAGACGAAATCATTACATAAAACCCTTAGTCCCACTATTGCTAGAATAGGGTGATACCCTGTAGATCTCAATTCACCGTAGTCGCACAAAGTGGACGTAAATAAATGTGCATTTGTCTGTTAACGCATTAGGATCGAAATTTTCTTTTGAACATTACCAAACTCGATATATTTGCGTTCATATACACCTAAAGATCTAGTTTGCCATCAGCTAAAAGCGGGCCACAAATAACAGGGGGGGGGGGGGTTAGAAATAAGGGGAATTAGAAAATTAAAAATATCTCTGTTATTTTATTAAGCTCTACGGTTGCTTTCCTGTTCATTTTTTCTTAAAGTCCGTTTTTAGTTATTCGTACTTTCTTGTGTTCAGCCTTCAGTATACCCGCATACATCGGATTTGTATTTAGAAAGCGAGAACACGTGGTGAAATGAGACCAGTAGTGCGTCACACTAGCACGTGAGAACTCTGCTTAGTTTACGCATCCCCTGGGTGAAAGACTTTCTTTATTCTCTGAACCAGGCCTTTGAGCACATCCTTGCCATTCTCGAATGCTAGGATCAATAATGGTTTGAACACCCCGTAGAGGCAGCATCCATTATTTCCCACAGCCCTTGGGAATAGCACGGATGTGCTGATAGGGATCGAGAATAAAAAAAAAAAACTTCCATTGTGTTATCACACTTTTCTTCTTCCCTATAGATAAAACAAATATATATTGTATAGAAATTATGGTAATTTGAAGATAACCAGTCCGAACAGCCATAGAACCCTGAGATGATGTTAATAAGTCACTTTTAGCAGATTTCCCTTAAGGGAAATCAGCTATTGAGGTCGTACTCATGACGCTCATGAGATTACGAAAATGAGGTCCGTTCAAAATTATATATATATATATATTTGTCTGTCATCGCTCTAGTGGTCGCAAGTTTTCTTTGATCGTTACCAAACTCGATATTTAAACGTTTCATGTAAAAAGAATCGTTAATGGCTGAAATCGGATGATGGGGAGGGGGGGGGGGTTTACAGGATTTTCGAACATTCGAGATATCTCCGTTAATATCCGTCGGATTAAAAACTTGTATAGAATCAATAGTATAATAAATTAAATGATCTATAAATATTGTTATATACAGTTATCCTCTATATTGAATATTAACCCAGATATTTGCTTTTTTCAGTTTTCATCCTTCAGCAAACACCCACTTCTACTCATGTTACATAAACAATACTCGGTTATCTAATAAACCACATCGTTTGAAGCTTAAATACCAATTGTTGTTATTTTTAAGCTTAAATACCAATTGTTGTTATTTTTAAGCTTAAATACCAATTGTTGTTATTTTTAAGCTTAAATACCAATTGTTGTTATTTTTAAGCTTAAATACCAATTGTTATATATTGTTTTCAAGAGACACTTATTATACGAGATACGAGATGATCTGGTGACCCCCCCCCCTCTCAAGTTTTTGGACTACTTAAATTAATTAATTCACATAAAAATTATTCTGACTCATTATAAATTACAGTACTAGATATAGTAAATAGTTTTCAATCAAATTAATACGTTATATTCAGATATATTACAGTAATTGTTTTTCTTTCCGGTAAGAAGTTGGCAGAACTGTTTGTTTACATTCCAGATGCTTTCCGTCGGAAGGTTTCTTATTATCGTTTGAATTTCTTCACTTAATATTCATGGTGGTGTTGTGTTACCGGTATGTAGATTTATCTATTGTTAAACATCTCGAAGGAAATCTGCTTTGTTTACGCAGCTCCTGCATGACGGTCTTTTTATTTTAATTTTTATGAAGTTTTGATTATTTCTTATTCCTGTACTATTTATGGTAATGTCTTAATCTATAGAGTGAAGAGTGTCTACATGACACACTAATCCATATGGAGTTAGTGGCAGCTTTACACGATAAATTTTGCAAGATATTTAGATACTACATGGTGATTTCCTGCCATGTTTCCACGCTTGCTTTATTAACAAGCATCCTCACAGTTAGTAATTCTGTGTGACAGAGCGCTTCGGATCATTTGCTCCATCATCAGTGCCCTCTTCACAAAGATGCTACTGGAACCATGGTGTCACAGGGAATCCTTGGTTTCAGTAACATCCTTGTGAAGAGCAAGGCACTAATGATGTAGCGAATGCTCTGAAAGCGCTCTGTCGCATAGAATAAATAACTGTGGAGAAACGAGGCCATTGTTTTCTTTATGTGAATATATGGGGAATTAAATGTGCAACAAGATTTTGTACGTAAATATTTCGATCCGACTCATAATAAAGGAGATCGAATCCTCGAAACCCCCCTCCACCCAGTCTAATTTTAGTCGTTAACGAACCTGATCTTTTTTTTTAAATGAATGGCTTATATTTCGAGTAACAATACGACAAAAATTGCGAATGCTAGAGCGGTAAGAGACTATAAGTATTTATATAATTTTGAACGGACCTCATTTTCGTCATCTCTAAGGTAGAATCGAAAGGCATTTGTGGAAAGTCGCGTCACGAGTACAACATTAATAGCTGATTGCCCTATCTAAAATCTGCCAACTTGAGGTGAAGTCTTCTTTAAGTAATTACAGCACGTGGGATATTTTCTTACTTAACACAGTCCTATGTTTACAATCAATGGAGATGATACTTTTATTAAATAATAAATAAATATTTATTTGTTAAAATCCACTTTTTGCAACTGCGGCTAATTGGGACGGGTTATCTACATGTTTTCTTTTAATAAGTTCGTCACTAAATAAATTCCTATTGCCCATGCGGGAATCTAACTCGCGTCTCCAGGTTTACCATGTGAGATATTAAAGGCAAAGCTTTAACTGACATCATTAAACAATAATAACAAAATTGTTTGACCCTTTGAGCGATTGATAGTCACTAGGTCTAAGCACGTATGTTGGGATTTACTCGTTGGCAGGCAAGAGAGGTACTACTGAAGTCAGTGTTCATTAATTGTGCAAGGTTAAGGCCCCATAATTGCCTACTATTTACACGTATAATCATCCTTCTCCATCTGACTCCATATCTAGTGAGTTAAGACTAGAGTCAGATTAATTCTTAGCTCTCATAATCCTACTGGCTAATGCATGTCCATTAGTTTGCTCAGACAGGCTATAGACAAAGAGGGAATGCCCTCCTAACCTATCCTCATCTAAAGTTGGAATTATCTCCAATTTTCCTGAAGCCTTTATTGTTTACTCTGGTGGAAAAGGCTGCCGGAAACCACTGCTCTCAAACCACCTGTTGATGGTTTTACTCATGGCGAGATTTCCTAAATATCCATCCTAGTAGTAGATGACAGAAATGAAGTCCGTTTAAAATTATATATTGAGTTATATCTATCCATGTTCTTGCAAACTTAGTTCCCCAAAAACGTTGTTATAAACATGAATATTAACTGAGATATGTTGATTTTTGAGTTTTCGGCCTTCAGTAAACCCCCACCCCTACTATAGTAATTTCATATTAGAAAAAAGTCTGTCACGCAGAGGCTGTGTTAAATTAGATTTCCCACGAGTGGTTATAACGCACCCTACATCTTGTCTCACCATATATTTTAGCAGATTTCCCTTAAGGGAAATCAGCTATTGAGGTTGTACTCATGACGCGATTTTCGAAATTTTTCTTCCTCCTCCTACCCAGGAGATGACGAAAATGAGGTCCGTTCAAAACTATGTACATATATATATATAATATATATATAAATATAATATATATTATATATAAATATATATATATGTCTGTTTACCGCTCAAGCGGTCCGCAAATATTGTTTACTCGTTACCAAACTTCGATATTTAGTCGTTTGTTGTAAACAAAAAGATCAAGTTCGTTAATGGCTGAAATCGAGCCAGAGGGAGGGGGGGTTTAGAAGGGAGGATTTTCGAAAATTCAAAATATCTCCGTTACCATAGGTCGGATTGTATAGAACCAATCTTATTGCAAATTAAATGTACTATAAATATTGTTATATACATGCATTCACCATCTTGAATATTAACCGAGATATTTGCATTTTTCAGTTTTCAGCCACCAGCAAACCGCCACTTCTACTCATGTTACACAAACAATACTCTGCTACATAATATAACACATTATTCGAAGTCTAAATACCAAAAATTGTATATAAAAGACCTTTATTAAACTATACATTCAAATATGTTCTGGTGACCCCCCCCCCTTCTTAAGTTTTTGGACTACTTAAATTTGATTGATTGAGATAAAAATTATTCTGATTCATTATAAATAAAGTACTATTTATAGTAAGTAGTTTCCAATCAAATTAATAAGGTATATTCAGATATATTACAGTAATTGTTTTTCGTTCCTGTGTGAGGCGGCCACCGACCCGTTTGTTTACATTTCTAACCTAACGCTTCCTGTCGGCAGGTATTGAAATTGGATGAAACATTTCTTATTTCCGTTTGTATTTATTCACGGTGGTGTTGTGTTAGCAGTATGCAGATTTATCTATTACTAAGCTTCACGAGGGAAATCTGCTTAGTTTACGCAGCCCCTGCGTGACGGACTTTTTTTATTTCTAAGTAAAAACCCGATGACTAAGATGTCAGGGCTTACTGAAGGCTGAAAACATGAAAGGACAAATAACTGGCTTAATCATACAGCTACGAACAAATGAATATAACGACAATTGTAAAACATCAACACCTTAACCAGATTGATTCTATAACATTTTTGGACCCTACTCATAATAAAGGAGATATTTTTTAATTTCTACCCTTCCCCTTCTACCCCCCTCATTACTGGTGCAAGTTCAGCCATTAATGAATATGAATATTAGATTTGAATTAAACGGTTAAATATTGATTTCGGCTTACATCAAATAAACGTTTTAGAGTAAAGACCCGAAAGTATTAATTGATGCCACCATGTAACTCACAAAGTAAAAGTCCGTCACGCAGGGGCTGCGTAAACTAAGCAGATTTCCCTCGTGAAGTTTAGTAATAGATAAATCTACATACTGGTAACACAACACCACCGTGAATAAATACAAACGGAAATAAGAAATGGTTCATCCTATTTCAATAACCTGCCGACAGGAAGCGTTAGGTTAGAAATGTAAACAAACGTGTCTGTCCGCTTCACACCGGAAAGAAAAACTATTACTGAAATATATCAGAATATAAGATATTAATTTTATTGAGAATTATTTACTATATCTAGTAATGTAATTAATAATGAGTCAGAATAATTGTTATCCCTATCAATCAAATTAATTAATTTAAGACGGGGGGTAGGGTATCTCCAGAACATATTTGCATGTATCTCGTATAATAAAGGTCTCTTGAATACAATTTTTGGTATTTAAACTTCGAATAATGTGATTTATTATGTAGCAGAGTATTGTTTATGTAACATTGGTAGAAGTGGCGGTTTGCTGGTGGCTGAAAACTGAAAAATGCCAATATCTCGGTTAATATTCAAGATAGTGAATTAATGTATATAACAATATTTATAGTAAATTTAATTTACAATAGGATTTGTTCTATACAAGTTTTCGATCCGACCTATAGTAACGGAGATATTTTGAATTTTCGAAAATCCTCCCCTCTAAATCCCCCTCCCCCTGGCCCGATTTCAGCCGTCAACGAACCTGATCTTTCTTTTTTACATAAAACGACTAAATGTCGTGTTTGGTAACGATTAAACAATAATTGCGACCACTGGAACGGTAACAGACAAATATTATGTATGTATGTATGTATGTATGTATGTATGTATATATATATATATATATATATATATATATTAAAATATATATATATATATATATATATATATATATATATATATATATATATATATATATAAATCTCCTGTCACGATGTTTGTCCGCGATGGACTCCTAAACTACTTAACCAATTTTAAATTAAATTGGCACACCGTGAGCAGTCTGGTCCAACTTGAGAGATAGGCTATATTAATTTTCTCTGAGACGAACAGGAGTGGGGGTTATAAGGGAGGCCTGAAATTAAAAGTCGCGATATTTCGTTTTCTATTGGGTTTTTCGCAAATATGCACATAACAAAAGTTGTTTATTTTGTTATTTAGAGTAACTTTTGTCATAAACACTTTCATCGTATTCCGAAGTTTAAATGAGTTATACGCTTATGACTATAGCGGGAGTCAACAATATTATTTGGGACAAAAGACCCAACCGAAATAAATAAAACTCGGTATGTGTATTAGCACTAACGCTTTCATTATAAGAAGCCATACCAACATTTCTAGGGACGGGCAGGAGTGGGGGTTATAAGGGAGGCCTGAAATTAAATATAGCGATATTTCGTTTCCTATTGGTTTATCGGCAAATATGAACATAACAAAAGTTGTTTATTTTGCTATTTAGAGTAACTTTTGTTATATACACTTTTTTCGTATACCGAATTATAAACGAGATATACGCTAAAAATTATAGCGGAAGTGAAAAATTTTATTTGGCACAAAAGACTCAACCGAACTAAATAAAACACTCAGTATGTGTATTAGCACTAACGCCTTCCTTATAAAAAGCCATACTATTTCTAGGGACAGGCAGGAGTGGGGGTTATAAGGGAGCCCTGAAATTAATAATAGTGATATTTCGTTTCCTATTGTAGTTTCGGCAAATATGAACATAACAAAAGTTGTTTATTTTGTTATTTATAGAAGTTTTCTCAAGAATTCTTTTCAATATGAACTACAAGGAACCACACCAGGAAAAAAAAATTAAAATGTATGTTAATATTTAGTCCTTAATAATTAAATTATGCATAATGCAAGGAAGCGGGAAATATGAAATATGGAGTAAAGTGAAGTATTAATTAAAAAATTTATTTTATTATTAACAAATCCACAGAAACGACGGGTATTAACCCTAAACACTGGGACGGGTAAATGTCAAAATATTGTGCAAAATAAAGCCTTGCCAAAAAAATACCATCAACATTCAGCCTCAAATGAATTCCCGAGCGAAGCCGGGTATCTGAGCTAGTATATATATATATATATATATATATATATATATATATATATATATATATATATATATATACAATTTTGAACGGACCTCATTTTCGTCATCTCCTGGGTAGGATCGATGGACATTTGACGAAAATTTTCGAAAATCGCGTCATGAGTACGACCTCAATAGCTGATTTCCCTTAAGGGAAATCTGCTAAAAGTGGAATGAAGACTTAATCTTCGAATAAAGAGGTGCATTAAATAACAATTACTCTTGATAAGAAATGAGTGGGAGTGGGGGGTTTATTGCGGGCTGAAAATTAAAAAAAAAAAAAAATAAACATATCTCGTTTAATAAGCAAGAAAATAAAAAAAAACATATGTAACAACTTTAATTGAACATTTAATTTGCAATAAGATAGGATCTATCAGGGTTTTTTTTTTTTCAATCCGACGAAAAATAACAGAGATATTTCAAATTTTCTAAATTTCCTCTTCTAAACCCCAACCCCTCTCACTGGTTCGATACCAGCTATCAACGAACTTTATCTTTATTTTTACGTAAACCGTTTAAATAGAGAGTTGGGTAACGAAAATTGCACCCGCTAGAGCGCACATATATAGTTTTGAAAGGACCTCATTTTTTCGTATACTCCCGGTGTGGGCATTTGGGGAAATCTTTCGAAAATCGCGTCATGAGTACAACCTCACTTGCCGATTTCCCCTCAGGGAAATCTGCAATAAGCTATTATACCATGAACCACATTATTAGAAGCTTAAATACCAAATATTGTTTTCATTGTAATTTTTCTGGGAAGTTTATGCAAATAAGTTGTGTGATGACGCCATCGTTTAAGATTGTAAGTTCTGAACTCGAAAATGTTTATTTCATCTATGCCAAACTTGATATTAATCTTTTTATTCAACACTTACGCTCTTCGTCGCTAATGGCTGAAATCGGACCTGGAATGGGGAGGGGTTGGTTAGAGGTGGGGGATTCGAAAATTTATAATATATCTGTTATTGCTTCGAAAAATGTATAGTACTAATCTTGATGAACAATTGACACTCTACAATTGTTGTTCTATACATTTTTTCGTAGCTCAAATATTAAGCGAGTTATTTGTACTTTCATGTTTTCAGTCTCCAGTAAACACCCCCACTCCCTACTCATCCAATTTTACTTAGAAACGTAAAATATTTAGTGAGATGAGATCAAGAGTGTATTATGCTCACACGTGAGAAATCTGTTTAATTTTAATTTACTTATTATTTAATTTGCGATGCCCATGGGAGACGGACTTTTATTGAAAAGCAGGGCTGCTTTTTCACTGAAATAATCGCCAAATAAGAACTGCAGATGCAGTAGGCATATATATGTTTAATATTTAAAAAGTCCGTCACGCAGGGGCTGCGTAAACTAAGCAAATTTCCCACGTGAAGGTTTACAATAGATACATATACATACATGTAACACTACCGTGAATGTTAAATGATTAAATACAAACGGTAATGAGAAATCATTCAGTCAATTTACAATACAAGTTAATAATCTCTACAACGGAAAGTGGCTGAATTGTAAACAAACAGGCCAGCCAACCTCGCAGCGCTGACTAACTAGATCCGGAAAACACAATTAATGAAATATATCTGAATATAACAAGTTAATTTTATTGAAAACTGCTTACTATAGTTAGTGGAGTAATTTGAAATGAATCAGAATAATTTTTATTCCAATCTCCCCGTCCCACTGGTCCGATTTCTGCCATTAACGAACTTCATCTTTCTTTTTACATAAAACTACTAAATATCGAGTTTGGTAACGGTTAAACAATAATTGCGACCGCTAGAGCGGTAACAGATAAATATATATATATATATATTTATATATATAGATTTATAATATATATTTATATATATACAGTTTTGAAACGGGACCTAATTTTCGTCATGCCTAGGTAGGATTCGATGGAACATTTGAAGAATTAATTTCGAAAATCGCATCATGGAGTACGACCTCAATAGCTGATTACCCTTAAGGGAAATCTGCTAAAAGTGTAATGGTCCTCATTTTCCTCTATCGCGAAGGGACAATTGAAGAACTCTTTCAAAAATGCCCTCTTCAGTACAGCCTCAATGAGTAACATTTAGAAGTGTGTTGCAATGATTTAAAGTTGTTTCAACAATTTCAAATCTGCCTTAATTCTAATTGATGCCTGAGACGGCCGGACATAGCCTTAAATTCCGCAATTATTAAACCAGAATGAATGAACAGAAAATCGAATCCATATTAATAAATACTAATGCTTAGTACGTTGAAGTTGTTATGTTTCGAAGGAAAGGATATTTATTTCAACATGACAACAGATAACACCCATTCTAAACATAAATTTGTCAATATCAGACCAACCAAACTTCCGTTCCGAATGAATTTACGTGTATAACAGAAGAATGGCTGAATAGAAGGGAATTTTATTCCAATATCCTGGACAGTAGAACCAATTGATCAGAACCAATAATAAATCCGTCACGCAGTGGATATGTAAACTAAGAATATGCAGTGTTCCCATATGTTGGTATGACACTTAATACCAAAAGGAAAGTATAACTTAATACTTGAGTTATGAGAAAATGTATGTTGCAACAATTGCAGATCATCGGTTGAATAACAAGATTGGTCCAATAACATTTTTCGATACGACTTACTGAAATATTATGTATTTTTGAATTCTCCGCCAACGCACCCCCCCCCCCTCATTACTCGTCCGGCTTTAGCCTATAATCAATATGACCATTAGTATCGTATCTCCAATGGCTCTGTGTTTAGTAAGACTTATGCGGTATTCCTGGTTTTAGAAATGTATTATATTTATTAGTTCTTCTATTATAAATACGTTTAATATCATGTTCCGCTGATTGAGGAGGCACTGGCGGAAAAGCCGTTCCAGTTAGTTGTTATGTAAACCTGTTTCTGGGCATTGTGTTTGTGTTAAAATGTAATACGGAACAGGGAATTATCAGATTCTACGCCTTTTTACTGATCTCACTCATAGTTATTCCCAAAAATTAGTGCTGAATAAAACAGATACCCATGGAGTATGGTATAGATAAAAAAAAAGAAAATTTCTAGTTAAAACGTAAAATGATGACGGTATTTAAGCTTTGAATAGAATGTTTCTTGATAGAAATACTTATTATTAAAATAAATGAATAGGAGTGGTTTTGTTTTTTTATTGTGGCGTGTCAACCCTTACGGTCATTAACGCCAGAAAAGGAGTGGGGGTTTACTGTAGACTGAAAATTAAAGAATGCAAATATCTTGGATAATATACAAAATAGAGAACAAATGTATAGAGTAACATTTATATAACATTACATTTTTATTAAGACTGGTTGTATATAATTTTTCAATCCGAGGTATAATAACGGAAATATTTCAAATTTGTAGGTAACGGCACAAATATGTATTTCATTTTGGCCAGACCTCATTTACGTCATCCACTAGGTATTTTTCCAAAGTCGAGTCTTGAGTGCAACCTCCCTTAAGGGAAATCTGCTTTTCCCGCACGCACACGTGTGCATATATATATATATATATATATATATATATATATATATATATATATATATATATATATATATTTGTCTGTTACCGACAAATTCCAAATATCTCCATTATTATACTTCCGATCGAAAAAATATATATAACCAGTCTTAATGAAAGTGTAATGTTCTCTAAGTGTTACTATATGTATTCGTTTTCTATTTTGAAAATTATCCAAAAAATTTGAATTTTGGAATTTTCAGTCTTCAGCTACTGTTAGTACTGAACCGAATGTCGCATGGCTGCTTTAGTGCGGGCAACACCTCTAATCAGCCAGCACTGATGATGGGGCTTGGTCACTGAAAGTGCACTCTGCATATTAAAGTACTTGTACAGGACGAGGCTTTTTAATGATCCCGACCAGAAAGGAATTTTTCGGTCGGCGACGAAAATGAATGGGTTATTTAGTGTTAAACTTCATTTGAATCCAGTTTTCTACATTTGGGTGGGAAAATATTTTACACTACACAACCGCTGTTAAAACAGTCGGTATTACAAATACAATACAAATAATATAATACTTACCCAATTGGGGGTGTCGTCATCTAATATTTTCATCCCATTATACATAAAAGTTATCTTATCAATAGGTATATCCTGAAATATTATATAAAAATAATTAAGAATACTATTTTAGACTTAATAACTAACTACATTATAATAAATAAAATACTCACCACTAATTTACTGTAGCTATATTTCAATTTTAAGAATTTAGAGGATGCTCTCATCTTAAAGTAAACTCCTTTACCTTCCTGTATATTCAATAGAACATTAACAAAATTAAATAAAGTAGATTATTAAGATTTTACAAAATAAATTTTTAAAACACATCCATGCCTGTTAATTCTGGGAAACATTTAATTTACCTCTATTGTCACCACATTCACCTTGAATATTCCGAAGTTCTAACTCATTTACTGACAATGTTATTTGATTTGCATTAGCCTTAGCATTTCCCCCACTCCTATACGTGCAATTTTCAAGTAAGGTTGCCCATCCATTCCCAGCTTAAATTTCACGGTCTGTTTACGCTAGGTTCTTATTTCAGGAGGAAGTGGGGTAATTATGTAGAGAATAAGCCTCGCATTTGGGAAGTCTGTTTAGGATACGAATTTTTTAGCAGATTTCCCTTAAGGGTCGTACTCACGAAGCGAGTTTTAAAACTTTCCTCAAATGTCCATCGATCCTACCCAGGAGATGACGAAAATGAGGTTATATATATATATTTGTATGTTAACTCTCTAGTGGTCGCAAGTTTTGTTTGATCGTTACAAAACTTTATACTTAATCGTTTTATGTAAAAAGGGACATCAAGTTCGTTAATGGCTGAAATCAGACCAGTAGGAAGGGGGGGGGTTAGTGGGGGGAATTTAAAAAAATCGAAATATCTCCGTTACTATAAGTCCGATCGAAAATTGTATAGACCCAATCTTATTGAAAATGTAATGATCTAAAAATATTCTCCTATACATATTTTCTGTATCATGCTTATTAGTCGAGATATTTAGATTTTATAGTTTTCAGCCTTCAGCAAATCCCCACTTCTACGCATGTTAAACTAATCAAAAGTCCGTCACGCAGGGGCTGCGTAAACTAAGCAGATTTCCCACGTGAAGTTTTACAATAGAGAAATTTCACGAAAGCCGAGCAAGTGAAAGAAACGGCCGAACTAGCTTTTGGCGGGAAAGTAACTCTCGTCCGTTAGGCTCCGAGATTAAATTAAAAACAATTCAATCTCAAAAAACAACAAGAACACAAAAGATGGACTTACCTTTAATGATAGCAGTGCTCTGAACACTTATTACACCAACACTAAATAGTACCATAGAATATCCATTATTTGTAAGACTTAATACTGCTGTGAATATTAAGTAAACAAATAAAGGGCAAGTCAAATGGTAAGAACCTTCCTGATAGCAAACAGTCTGAGTTCTAAACAATCAGGTTAGCCAGCTTTTACCGGAAATAAAAGCAATTACGGAAATATATTTGAATATAAGTTATAAATTTTATTCATATAACTATTTATTATATCTAGAACTGTAATTAATAATAGACCAGGATAATTTTAATCACAACTATTCCAAATTTAGGAATACTGGAAGAAAATATAAAGGAGGGGGGGGGGGAAATATTATGACCAATTGGTGAATAATTACAAACGGCAATGAGAAATCTTTCAGTGAATTTACAATATAAGTTAATAGTCCCTACAACGTAATACGGCTGGATTGTAAACAAACAGGTTAGCCAACCTTGTAGTGCAGTATCGATAGATAGACCGGAAAAACAAACAATTAAAGAAATATATCTGAATATAAAATATTAATTTTATTGGAAACTATTTATTATAGTTAGTGGAGTAATTTGAAATGAATCAAAATAATTTCTATCTCAATCACTCAGATTTTTGTAGTCCAAGAAAAGGGGGGGGGGGGTAAACAGAAAGTATTTTTTTGTAACACGTAAAATAAAGCTTTGGTGAAAAAAAAAATTTGTATTTAACCTAATAATGAGGTGGTTCATTAGATATCAGCTTATTAATATGTCCCTAGTAGCAGTAGGGGTTTACTGAAAGCGGAACTCATTACAAAAAATACAAATATCTCGGTTAATACTCATTATACGGAAAATATGTATACAACAATATTTATAGTAAAGTTAATTTGCAATAAGAGTGATTTTATACAATTTTTTGATCCGATTATAGTAACGGAGATATTTCGAAAATCCTCCCCTTTAAACCCCCCCTTCCACTGGTCCGATTTCAGCCGTTAACGAACTTAATCTTTCTTTTTTCATGAAACGACTAAATTTCTAGTTTGGTAACGACAAGACAAAAATTGCGACCGCTAGAGCGGAAACAGACAAATATACATATATATATATATAGATATATTTGTCTATATATATATATATATATATATATATATATATACAGTTTTGAACGGACCTAATTTTCGACATCTACTAAGTGGGATCGGTGGACATTTGATGAAAAATGTCGAAAATTCCGTCATGTGTACAACCTCAATAGCTGATTTCCCTGAAGGGAAATATGCTAATACTCGGTTATGTAATAAACCACATTATTCGAACCTTAAATACCAAATATTGTTTTCAAGAGACCTTTATTATACGACATACATGCAAATATGCTCTGGTGACCCCCTCTCTTAAGTTTTTGGAACTTGATCACTAGTTTTACATGGAATACACTCACACATATAATTTTGAAAAGATTGATGGTCAAGGAACTAGCGTTTGATTGTTGGTTAAGGAAAATCGCGTCACGAGGACACACCAATAGCTGATGTCCCTTAAAGGAAATTTGCTGAAAGGAAAATATTTGTTTTTCTTCAAAAATCCTATCCCCTCTCTCGCTTCCTCTCTTTCACTGAACGTACTATATCTTAAACTTACGCCTGGACGCGCGTGAATAAATACTCGACAGGAAAGAAGAGAGTATAATTCGGGCCGTGGTGGTATGTGTGTAATTCAAAGTAATTTATCCCGAACAGTGGGTTTTCGGGGGGTATATGTAGAGAAACTAGGGAATGTTTTCTGTATGCAGTTCCTGACAGTACGAAATTAACTTTAATCAGTGTTGTTAAGGAGTGCATATATCCTGGAAGCACTGTCATATCGGACTGTTGGAAAAGTTACGACAGTATTCCAAAACTGGAGTGATATGACTTCCAACATCTAACAGTGAATCACTCCAAAAACTTCCGAGACCCAGATACAGGAGCTCAGACCAACACCGTGGAGGAGATGTGGGCGTTAGCGAAGAGAAGGAACAAAATACAGTGTGGGACAAGCAGGAAGCTCCTCGACTCCTACATTTGCGAGTTCATCTGGAGGCAAAGAAACAAAAACGAAGACCTTTTCGACCAAATAATTAAAGACATTTGTGCGTTCATGCCTCCTAAATTAATATAATTATTTAATAAATTGTTTTATTGTTAAGCTGTTCATTGTTTCAATTACTGCAGTGCTATAGGTTAGAATGCATATGGCCACTTTGTTTATTATAGGTAGGTAACAGATGTTATCACCTAAGCCTGATATGAGTAAAATAACATAACGTGTAGTCACTGGGGGTCGTCTTTTGCAAAAGACCCCAGAGATAGCCCTGAGGAAGCTAGAAGCATTGTCTAGCGAAACGTTATGGGCAACAAAAAATCCCAGACACGGTCAAGACCCGAAGATCTTAATAGTATTAATGACCAGGACCGTGGAAGTCTACGAGTATATATCTCGGTTAATATTCATGTTACAGAAAATATGTGTAATCAACATTTATAGATCATTCAATTTGCACTAAGATTGGTTGTACGAAAAATTTTCGACCGTTAACAGACAAATGTATTCATATATATCTCTCATTTTGAGCGGACCTCATATTCGTCATCTACTATGTAGGATCGATGGACATTTGAAGAAAGTTTTCGAAAATTGCGTCATGAGTACGACCTCAATAGCGGATTTCCCTGAAGTGGAATCTGCTAAATGTCCATGTGGGAGTGGAATCTCACACATTAACACAAAGTTAACCAAGACTATCATTACCTAAACCGGAATAACAGGTAGGATACATTTCATTCAAAAAGGTTCTCTCAAAACGGGACGATGTTCACTGACCCCATGTTAAATTCTCTTCAATTTAGCTCTTCAGATAACACTTAATAACCTAAGAAATGAAAAATATACAACGTATTTTTACTCACTTCTCCTACGACAATGAGCCTAACAAGATAGGTGGTTTTTTTCTTATCTTCATATATGCCCAGTAAATTTTCGTTGAAGAAATGATAATCACCTTGAATCTGTCAGAAGAAGAAAAAATGTATCAGAAAGGTTAATTTTTTTTTTTTTTTTGCAATTCATAATACAGTTCTGGAAATTAGTTCAACCTCGTTGTCTGACAATTCACCAAAAGTTCTCATTTTTTTTTGTTGTATTTATGTTGGACTAAACCACGGAAAAGAGACCAAATAACTAAAATTTCGGAAACATGAACTCTTGGTGTTCATATGTGACGAACGTTTGTCACATGAATCGAAATTCTTGAGAGTTCACATGTTTGACAATAACATAGAATAAAGTGTTAAAAAGGTTGTATTTATGGCATATTAGAATGAGGAATAATACTTTTTTTTTTTCAATGCATTATCGACGTATACGTTATGGACTTTAAACACCATTCCACTTAGCTACAATGGAAAGTGGCATGATAAATGTTTAACTAGCACTGATAAATAATCTGCTGATGTATAGGTTAGCTCAGCACTCATATACAAAGTACAGGATGTGACAATAAAAAGTTCGTCACGCAGGGGCTGCGTAAACTAAGCAGATTTCCCTCGTGAAGTTTAGTAATAGATAAATCTACATACTGGTAAAACAACAGCACCGTGAATAAATATAAACGGAAATAAATGTTTCATCCAATTTCAATAACCTGCCGACAGGAAGCGTTAGGTTAGAAATGTAAACAAACGGGTCTGCCCACCTCATACTGGAAAGAAAAATAATTACTGAAATATATCAGAATATAAGATATTAATTTTATTTAGAACTATTTACTATATCTAGTACTGTAATTAATCATGAGTTAGAATAATTGTTATCTCAATCAATCAAATTTTAGTAGTCCAAAACCTTAAGACGGGGGACCAGGACTTATTTGCATGAATAATGTGATTTATTATGTAGCAGAGTATTGTTTGTGTACCATGAGTAGAAGTGGCGGGTTGCTGAGGGCTGAAAACTGAAAAATGCAAATACCTCGGTTAATATTCAAGATGAATATACTATATATATATATATATAATTATAACCTCTGTCTGTACATTGATTTTTTTTGCGAAATTTCACGATAACTTTTCGTTTCACATGTCATAGACACCATAACTGCATTTTGTTTCTTTGGTGTCTGTTTGTTTGTTTGTTTGTTTATTTGTTTGTTTGTTTATTTGTTTGTTTGTTTGTTTGTTACCTTTTCACGCATAAACGGCTAAACCGAATTTTATGAAACTTGGTATGTATATTACTACTAGCCCAACTTAGACTTTAGGCTATATTAATATTCTCTAAGACGAACAGGAGTGGGGGTTATAAGGGAGGCCTGAAATTAAAAATAGCGATATTTCGTTTCCTATTGCTTTTTCAGCAAATATGCACATAACAAAAGTTGTTTATTTTGTAATTTAGAGTAACTTTTGTTATATGCACTTTTGCCGTATACGGAAGTATAAATGAGTTATACGCTTAAAACTATAGCGGGAGTCCACAATTTTATTTGGCACAAAAGACTCAACCGAACTAAACCAAACTCGCTATGTGAATTAATACTTACGATTTCCTTATAATAAGCCATACTAACATTTCTAGGGACGGGCAGGAGTGGGAGTTATAAGGGAGGCCTGAAATTAAAAATAGCGATATTTCATTTCCTATTGCTTTTTCAGCAAATATGCACATAACAAAAGTTGTTTATTTTGTAATTTAGAGTAACTTTTGTTATATGCACATTTGCCGTATACGGAAGTATAAATGAGTTATACGCTAAAACTATAGCGGGAGTCCACAATTTTATTTGGCACAAAAGACTCAACCGAACTAAACCAAACTCGCTATGTGAATTAATACTTACGATTTACTTATAAGAAGCCATACTAACATTTCTAGGGACGGGCAGGAGTGGGGGTTATAAGGGACGCCTGAAATTAAAAATAGCGATATTTCGTTTCCTATTGCTTTTTCAGCAAATATGCACATAACACAAGTTGTTTATTTTGTTATTTAGGGTAACTTTTGATTTATGCACTTTTGCCGTATACGGAAGCATAAATGAGTTATACGCTATAAGCTATAGCGGGAGTCCACAATTTTATTTGGCACTAAAGACTCAACCGAATTAAACCAAACTCGGTATGTGAATTAGTACTAACGCCTTCATTATAATAAGCTATACTAGCATTTCTAGGGACGGGCAGGAGTGGGGGTTATAAGGAAGGCCTGAAATTAATAATAATGATTTCCTATTGGGGTTTCGGCAAATATGCACATAACAAAAGTTGTTTATTTTGTTATTTAGAGAAATTTGCTCAACACTTCTTTTCAATATGAACTACCAGGTACCTCACCTGAAAAAATTAATTCAAATGTATGTCAATATTTTCTCCTTAATAATTCAAATCTATGCATAATGCACAAGAGACGGGAAATATGACAATATGGAGGACAGTGAAGTCTTACATGAAATATTAATTTTATTATTAACAAATCCATAGCAACGACAGGTATAATAAACTCTAAACTCTGGGACGGGGAAATGTCAAAATATTGTGCAAAGTAAAGCCTTGCCAAAAAAAAAAAAATACCATCACCATTAAGCCTCAAATTAATTCCCGGGCGAAGCCGGGTATCTGAGCTAGTATATATATATATATATATATATATATATATATATCGCAATTTTTTTTTATCTCTACTAAACTCTATGTTTAATCGTTTTATGTAAAAAGAAAGATCAAGTTCGTTAATGGCTGAAATCCGACCGGTAGGAGGGGAGATTTTCGAAAAATCGATATATCTCCGTTACTATACGTCGGATCAAAAAAAAATATAAAGTCAATCTTATTACAAATTAAAGTTAATTTAAATTTTGTTCTATACATTTATTCTCTATCTTGAATATTAACCGAGATATTTGCATTTTTTTCAGTTTTTAGCAACCCCCACTTCTGCTCGTGTTTATATAAACAATACTTTTCTATATAATAAACCACATTATTCAAAGCTTAAATACCACATATTTTTTTCAAGAGACCTTTATTATACGAGATACATGCAAATATATTCTGGTAACCCCCCCCCCCTCCCCAACTGTATTTAAGCTCTAGTTCTACTAAAATTTGATTGATTGAGATAAAAATTTGTTGATTCATTATAAATTACAGTACTACATATACTTAATAGTTTTCAATAAAATGAATGTTACATACTGATATATTTCAGTAATTGTTTTTATTTCCGGTAAATGGTTGGCAGACCTGTTTGTTTACATTTCAGTATGTAGATTTTTATTTATTGTTGTTGTTAACTTCTGCGTAAACTAAGCAGATTTCCCTCTTAGTGGAAGGAACAATTAATGAAATATATCTGAATATAACATATTAATCTTATTAAAAAGAATTGGTACTTGTGTATTATATCCACCACATTTTAGTTCCACTAGCTCCACGCTAGAGTGCGGTACTGTTTTAAGTAGTACGATTCATTGCCCGCAAGGGAGGTTATACTTACCTTATAACCTTGTACGGGATTATAATGATAAATAAAAGAAAACACAATTTTTCAAAATAAAACATTTTATTCACTTTTAGGCGGGAAATGTGTGGAAATACTGTTCTTCATATCTAAGGACACAACTCCCTCATGTAACTGTTCCAATCAATAGCAGTCTTATTGGAAATTTTGAGTTGTTTTTTGCAAAAATTGACAGATGTCAATTCTTCGGCACAGCAGTAAATGAACTTCAATGCATTACAAAAATGGAATTTTACTTCCTTCGAACCAAGTGCTATCCGAACGCCGACTTGCTCACCACACTTTCTTAAATTACACTTCCAAAAAAGACTTTTTTCCACTATACATTTCATATAATGTGATTTAGAACACTTTCTTCTGATAGCCAAAATATTCCTCTCATGTAAATATTTAACAGCGTCTTCTACAGTCGTTGGCAAATCCCAAAGAGGCATTTTTAAAGAACTAAGAAACTCTAAACAGCAAACGCAAATAAACAGCAAACGCAACTATGACAAAAGATAGCCTCATTAGCCTGGGAGAGCTAACGTCGCACTTCAGTAGCGCATTCTAGCGTGGGACTAGTGGAACTAAAATGTGGTGGATATAATACACAAGTACCGCTATTTACTATATCTAGTACTGTGATTTATAATGAATCAGAATAATGTTTATCTCAATCAAATTTTAGTAGTCCGAGAACTTAAGCCGGGGGGGGGGGATCACCAAAGCATATTTGCATGTATCTCGTATAATAATGGCCTCTTGAAAACAATATCTGATATTTAAGCTTCGACTAATGTGTTTTATTACATAACAGAGTATTGTTTATATAACATGAGCAGAAGTGGGGGTTAGCTGAAGGATGAAAACTGAAAAATGCAAATGTCTCGGTTAATATTCAATATAGAGAATAAATGTCAATATGTCAATATTTATAGTAACTTTAATTTTCAATAAGATTGACTATACAATTTTTTTGATCCGACGTATTGTAACGGAGATATATCGATTTGTCGAAAATCCCCCTCTACCCCCTCCTACTGGTCGGAATTCAGCCATTAACGAACTTGATCTTCCTTTTTACATAAAATGATTAAACATCTCCATTAATATTCAAGATAGAGAATAAAATATATATATCCATATTTACAGTTAATTTAATTTGCAATATGATTGGTTCTATACAATTTTTTGATTCGAGTATAGTAATGGAAATATTAAAATTTTCGAAAATTCCACCCACTAAACCCCCTCTCACTGGTCCGATTTCAGCCTATCCTAGTATAAAACAAATTTAATTCAAATTTAATCTATATATATAAAATTGTACCCTCTGTCTGTACATTGATTTTTTTCGCGTAATTTCAAGATAATTTTTCGTTTCACATGTCATAGACAACATAACTACATTTTGTTTCTTTCGTGTCTGTTTCTTTATTTGTTTGTTACTTTTTCACGCATAAACGGCAGAACAGAATTTTATGAAACTTGGTATGTATATTACTACTAACCCAACTTAGACTTTGGGCTATATTAATATTCTCTAAGACGAACAGGAGTGGGGGTTATAAGGGAGGCCTGAAATTAATAATAATGATTTCCTATTGGGGTTTCGGCAATATGCACATAACAAAAGTTGTTTATTTTGTTATTTAGAGAAATTTGCTCAACACTTCTTTTCAATATGAACTACCAGATACCTCACCTGAAAAAATTAATTCAAATGTATGTCAATATTTTCTCCTTAATAATTCAAATCTATGCATAATACATAGGAGACGGGAAATATGACAATATTGAGGACAGTGACGTCTTACATAAAAAAATAAGTTTATTATTAACAAATGCCAATATAAAACACTGGAACGGGTAAATGTCAAAATATTTTGCAAAGTAAAGCCTTGCCAAAAATATACCATCACCATTCAGCCTCAAATGAATTCCCGAGCGAAGCCGGGTATCTGAGCTAGTGTTCTATAAATATATACGTTTTTTTTTTGATTATTAAACTAGAAACTCATTTTTTAGTTATCACTCTTCAGTAAATCCCCTCTCCTACTCATGTTAAATTAATAATAAGCTGGTGTAGCATGAAGCACTTTATTTGAAGCATAAATACCAAATATTATTCTCATTGAACTTTTACTTTTTGAGATAATTGCAGTTGATGTCATCAATCTGATTTTATTTCTTTGCTCGAAAACATTTGTTTGATCGAAACCATAATCAATATTTAATCGTTTAATTCCACTAAAGTTCATAGTTATTAATGGCTGAAATCAGACCAGGAACAGGAGATTTATAGGGGGGATTTAAAACATTCAAAATAGCATCGTTAATATAAGCCGTATCAAAACATGTTCTAGAATCAGTCTTGTTAAACTATTAGTGTTCTACAATTGTCCTTCCATTCATTTTTTTGTAGCTTAAATATTAAGCGAGTTATACACACTTTCTGGTTTTCAGCAGTCAGTAAACTCCCACTACTCGAATTTGTATTTAGATATAGAAAATATATGGAGAGAATAGATCAATAATGTGTGAGTAGGTAGGAAATCTGCTTAGTTAACGCAGACCCTGGGTGACTTGACTTTCCTATTAATTATTGCCTCATCAATGTAAACTGGCAAGACCCTCTGCAGAACTAGTGATATAAATATTAATCCTCACCAATTTTGTTCTATATTTCATAAAAATGAATCTTGTTTTATTAGATAGTTGTCTTGAGTTGTGGGTCTTTGAATATCTCATAACTAAAATGCCGATATCATCTTTTTAGTCTAGTCCTCCAGGAATTTAGTCTCCATTGGAAAACCCCCTTGTTTACATTTGCGTGACTGTATTCAAAATATATATATATATATATATATATATATATATATATATATATATATATATATATATATATATATACATACCTGGTACTGGACCTAGCTCAGAAATTGGTCTCATATAGACAATGTAATTTCAACAATTTGCAAGTTATATCAAGACATTACATGAATTATGTATCCTTAATAGCTAGTGCGTAGATCTTTCTAATATGTTCATCAACACTTTAGTTCTAACAGAATTGTAATACTCCTTAATTGGTTGTATATCACAAAATATTTGTTCTTGGAAATTTCCGTGTAAGAAAGAAAAGCTTTCAGGACATTCGTATTCCAGAACTTAGGTAATCAATTCTTTTGCAATATAATATATAACAGTTGAAGAATAGTCTCAGTTCCTTCTAAAGGACCAATTTTCAATACTCATGTTTTTATATTGTCATACTGAAGTTTTAATTTCATTAATTGTCAGTACAGTATCTAGTAGCCTGGGCAATCCTTGATTCTTCATGGGCTGTTGAGGCAACAATTATTATATTGCTCCATCATGCTGGAGAATATGATGTATCTAATCATTTGTTTTTTTCTGAACCAAATTTTTTTTTATATAAATTTGTAAAAAGTCTATCAGTTTCAGGAGTGTGTCTTAATATAAATTGATAGTCAAATATTTGATGTTTAAAACAGCTTTTAAAAACACATCATGTCTGAAGGATGTTTTTATACAAAAGACATTGACTATTAACAATAACCAATACGAAATAATTATAAAACATGATTCTTTCTTCTTTTTGGTGCTACAGTGCATAAAGGACCTGGGCCCTCTGCCCTGCTATTCTTAGCCAGGCTTGTTCCCTTAGGGATGAACAGTCTCGGTTAATCCTTGTCTAGATCAGCAAGCTAACTTCCTTCAAACTTTGTAACATCTAGTTGGACATAAATGATGTAGCTTTTTTAAACCCTAAAATATATTATGCACTAATTTTATCTAGGCATTTGTCTCAAGAGGTATATTGTCTCTTCGATGGGGGAAAAATACGATATTGTGCAAAATAAGTCTCTTTGTAGAGCAACACCCTCCAAATGGATACAAAATAAGTGCCATAAGTCCAGTGAATTTTTCCTAGAGTTTAAGAAAAGTAGATAAGGTGGGGGGAGGGTAATGTGATTTTTGTTTCGCACAGAATTAACTGTTACTAATAATGAATCATGCTAATTAATATAATAAATAATTCATGTATTGAAATGACAATATAAAATGCCTTTGAATTGTATTACATTTCTTTTTTTCACATTTGTAATACTGTTAGTTACGTATGTCATGTAAGAATGCGATAATAAAATAATTATGGTATATTCAATATATTTTACAAGATTTTTTTTTGTTGACTAATAAGTTCTGCACGATTGAAATTCAAAGGTAATAAATGTATTTCATTTCATTCTTGGTCATGGTGACTTAAAAATTTCTGAAAGTGCTCACACCATATTTTCAATTATTCAGTATTATTTTAGCATATTTTATTCATGGGGAACCAGGTATGGAGGATTTACTCATGAGGGGGGATTATCAACAATTTTTTTCAAATGACCACTGATTTTACCTAGTGGATGCTGAAAATAAGGCCAGTTCAAATTTATACGTATAAACTAGCGGACCTGACAGACGTTGTCCTCCATGATATTTCAAGCGATTAGGATATTAAATTTAATAATATTTTTAAAACAAAAGCTACTTTTAATAAGACAGAAAACAACTTTTGTTATGTGCAAGTTTGCCTAGAAACAAATAAAAAATAAAATATCGAGAATTTTTTATTCAGACCTCCCTTATAACCCCCATTCCCGTTCAAACCAAAAAAATTTAATATAGCTTATAATCATGGAGGAATTAATGCTAATTCACATACCGTGTTTTGTTAAATTTGGTTCAATTGTTAGTGGCCAATAAAATTGTTGGCTTCCACTTTAATTTTTTAGTGTATATCTCGTTTATACTTTGTTATAGGACAAAAGTGTATATGACAAACATTACTCTAAATAACAAAATAAACAACTTTTATCCTGTGCATATTTGCCGAAAAACTACTCTTGTTTGTCTCAGAGAATATTAATATAGCCTAAAGTCTAAGTTGGGTTAGTAATAATATACATACCAAGTTTCATAAAATTCGGTTCAGCTGTTTATGCGTGAAAATGTAACAAACATACACGAAAGAAACAAATTGCAAATTTGGTGTCTATGACATGTGAAACGAAAAAGTATCATGAAATTTCAAGAAAAAAATCAAAGTACAGACAGGGGCTACAATTTTATATATATATATATATATATATATATATATATATATATATATATATATATATAGATAGATAGATAGATAGATATTTGTCTGTTACCACTCTATCGGTCGCAATTATTGGTTAATTGTTACCAAACTCAATATTTAGTCGTTTTATGTAAAAAGAAAGATCATGTTTGTTAACAGCTGAAATTGGACCAGAGGGAGCCCTACCTCCCTCTCCCCCGTTTAGAGGGGGAGAATTTTGAAAATTCAAAATATTCCTGTTACTATAATTTGTTGAGTAATTTGGATTTTAGCATTTTAAACATTCAGTAAACCTGCAATCCTATTCATGAGAATATCATTTAAGCTTATTATACTATTAATCATCTCATGTTTAGCAAACATTTTAAGTATTGTCCACACAAAGTTCTATCTAAGAAGAAACAGCATGAAATATCTTGGGAAATTGTTTAATTTATGTATATCATTTATGTTATTCTTGATAATGCTCTAGGGGAGCAATTTGTATTTATTGGATATCAAACTTAAAATTTAGATTTTCACGTGAAACTAAGGGTCAAGGATTCATTGTTGAAATCAAACTATGAGTAGTTATTAAAAAAGAGGTAAAATTTAAATTCTTAAATATCTCCATTATGATTGAATAAAAAGAAATTTCATATTTTTATATATTTTTTTCTATTCATAATTTATTTTTAATTCATAAATTAACAGAATATTTCTATTTTTCGTTTCTAACCATCGGTAATCAATCACCCACCCCTGTTTTTGGAATATTCACTTTAAGCTATCACATTACTTAAAATTTTAAGTCCAGCTTAGTTTTCACTGGCTAATTACTAAGGGAGGAATAGAGATTAGGATGTCAAGAGGATGCCACTTGTTAATCATCCTTGCAGTTGGGAAATCTGCTTATTTTTTTTATTTTTATTTTATTTTATATATATTTTTTTTATATTTTTATATTTTATTATTTTACGTCCACTTTATGCAACTAGGCTAATCGGGACGAGTTATCTACAGGTTACCACCCTTTTCCAGCCAGGGTGGGCCTAAGGAGTTTATTTAATGAGGCCGTCATTAAATAAATTTCTACTGCCCAGGGCGGGATTCGAACCCGCCACTCTAGGTCTGCCGTGGGAGATTAGGACCAACGCCCTAACTCGCACGGCCAACCCGAGCCCCAATCTGCTTATTTTGCCCCTGTGTGATAGTTTTTTTTTTTTTTTTTACTTTTCGCAGGTATTCCATGTGCATAGATAGTTATTAGCAAGCTACCTGAATGACCTGATGGACTGGTGATCCACAGTCTTTAATTCCTCCGCTATCCTCTACACCAGGTATGGGTTTGACATGTTGTGGGCCAAACTTTAGTGTGCAAATACGTTCACAGGCGTTTTTTAAATTATAATCAGTCAGCGTTGTAAGTTTTGATTTATTAACTATCATCATTGAAAAGAACTATTCGCATTTATAAGTACTGCCAAACACACAAATCTCTCCTCATCTTCCTCATTTGGAGTACGTAGTGTAATAATCCTGTTTAATTGGGCAGTCGTTTAATATTCTTGTCTGTCAGCACTATATCAGTCGCAATTTTTTTTTAATTGTTACCAAACTCGCTATAGAAGCCTCTCATGTTAAATTAAAGATCAATTTTGTTAAACAGCTAGAATTGGACTGGAGGGAGGGAGGTTAGAGGGAGAAATTTAGAAAATTTGAAATACCTCCGTTATTATGCGTTGGTTCAAAAAATTGTATTAAATGTATCTTATTGCAAATTCAGTTGTATATAAACATTGTTATATACATATTTTCTCTAATGAATATAAACCGATATATTTGCATTTTTTAGCAGCTATTGAGGTTGTACTAATGATGCAATTTTCGAAAAATTTCCTCAAATATCCATCAATCCTACATAGATGACGAAAATGAGGTCCGTTCAAAATTGTATATATATATATATATAAAATTGTAACTTCTGTCTGTACATTGATTTTTTTTCTCAAAATTTCATGATAACTTTTCGTTTCACATGTCATAGACATCATAACTGCATTTTGTTTCTTTTGTGTATGTTTGTTACCTTTTAACGCATAAACGGCTGAACCGAATTTTATGAAACTTCGTATGTATATTACTACTAACCCAACTTAGACTTTAGGCTATATTAAAATTCTCTGAGATGAACAGGAGTGGGGGTTATAAGGGAGGCCTGAAATTAAAAATAGTGATATTTTGTTTCCTATTGGTTTTTCGGCAAGTATGAACATGAAGTTGTTTATTTTGTTATTTTCAGTAACTTTTGTTATATTCACTTTTGTCCTATAACAAAGTATAAACGAGATATACATTATAAACTAAAGCGGAAGCCAACAATTTTGTTGGTAAATAACGATTGAACCGAACTTAACAAAACTCGGTATGTGAATTACCATGAATTCTCCCATGATTATAAGCTATATTCAAATTTTTAGGTTCGAATGGGAGTGGGAGTTATAAGGGAGGCCTGAAGTAAAAATTCACGATATTTCATTTTCTATTTGTTTTTGGCAAACGTGCACATAACAAAAGTTGTTTACTTCGTTATTTAGAGCAACTTTTGTTTCATTCACTTATCTTAAATCTCAATTCATCTTATCTTCACTTAAAATGAAGTAAATACGGGATATAAGCTAAATCTATAGCGGGAGTCAACGATTTTATTAGTACTTATTTAAGTGTTTTTATGACAAATGATGTTATGTTTTAGTCTTATCTATTTCGATTATTTAGTTCTAAGTATGATTCGGATCAGTGAGGTTATAAATCTCCCCCCCCCCCTTCTCCTCATGTATTTATTTTCCTAGAAAATAACCTTGTTATTTATTTCCAATAGAAATTTAAACTATAAGAGCATTTCCATTATTTAATTTGTATAATGTACTATTTAAAAAAAATCGTGGTGAATTTCCTCAAGGAGTGATAGCGGAAGTAGTAGGGAATCAAACTCTTTGATTTTGGTAATATATTATCTTATTTCCGATATCTTCATGTTATTGAAAAAAATATGTACTATCATAACAATTAAACGTTAATGGTAATGCCATTATGACAAAAGACAATATGCGTTTAAACTCAATATAATTGTTTAAACTATTACTTAGGTTGCAGGGACGGCTACGATCTCTTTCCCTCGACTAGCTTTTTTAATATAAATGAAATTATAATTTTTTTTACACTAATATTTAATTCTATCAGGTAGATAAATTATTACAATAATATTTTGAATCAATAATTTAAGGAGAAGAATGTTGATAGCGCTAAAGCAAGAGCGGAAATAGAGGGGAGGCTAACAAAGTTAATTGAGTTTACTTATTTCCTGTTTAATGCTGGTATTACTGGAAGTGATTTCCACTGAGATCTACTATTATGAATATAACCTTACGTGCTAGACTATGCTTAAACTATATGTGCTCGGATTGGTTTTTGAACGGAAATATATTCATTATAGATGATATTTAATTGTAATAAATGCTATTCATGATTATGGTTTGAATTATTCAAAAACGGTGAGTCAAAAAGTGGAGATAGATAGATTAGGAACACATTTTTAGTTATTCTTCATAACTAAAATTTCTATTCTATTAATACCCAAAATTTGCCTTCAGGATTGGCTATTTTTGAAAAACATTACGTCGTGGAGTGAAGTGTATTTGCACACATTGAAGTCTTCCTATATGATTACCATCATTAGTCAGTCAACAATGATTTTCCGGGCATCGCCGGGTACCTTAGCTAGTATATATATATACATACAATTTTGAACTGACCTCATTTTCATAAATATATATTTATATTTGTCTGTCACCGCTTCAGATCAAAATATTGTATAGAATCAATCTTATTTAAAATGTAATGCTCTATAAATGTTCTTACGTGTGCTTTTACACTAACTTTATTATTTACCAGATATTTGCATTTTTTAGATTTTGGCCATGAGTAAACCTCCACTCCTACTCATATCGTATTAACAATAAGCTGTTACATAATGAAACATTTTATTTGAAGCCTAAAAATAATTGTTTATATTGAACTTTTACGCTACGAGGTAAATGCAAATACGTGACGCACGTAGGAAATCTCCATAGTTAACGCAGCCCCTGCGTGACAGACTTTTTAATTGTCAGCTTTCAATAAAACCCCACTTCTAGTCATGTAATATCAACTATAAGCTGCTATATCACGAATGACTTTATTGGAAGCTTAAATATCAAATATTGTTTTCATTGGTCATTTACTATGTGAAGTACATTCAAGTACATAGAGAGATGATATCGTTTAAGATTTTAGGTTTTAACTCAAAAATGTTTATTTGATCTATGGCATACTCGATAATTAATTGTTCTACTTAGCACTAAAGGCCATACTAGTAAATGCTGAACTCGGACTATGAGTAGGGGGAGGGAGTTAAGAGGGTTGGGAATTAAAAAATCTTTGATATTTCCATTATTATGAGTTGTGTCGAAAAATGTTATAGAATCAATCTTGTTAAACTATTGATGCTCTACAATTGTTGTTGTTAACATTTTTTTTCAACTCATATATTAAGTGAGTTATACTTACTTTCTTGTTTATGGCCTTCACTAAACCTCCACTTCTACTCATTGGATTTTAGAAATAGCGAATGAGATTAATAGTGCGTCTTACCAGCACGTGGGAAATCTGCATAGTTTATGTAGTCCCTGGGTGACAAGACTTTTTCAAGAGCATAGTACACTTGACGACCACAGTTCTAACACATTGAGTTTGGAACATCTTTTGTAATCTCATAAAGGCAGAGCTAAAGAAGTTGTAGCAAATAAATGATAATTGATTTTCTATTTCCCTACACAAACCTTCTATGATCGAATTTTAAAGCTCTACTTATTGTATAAATTGGGAGGCCGGTTTTACAAGAATAAAAAAAATTGGTTCAAACACTCCAGATGTAACTTTAATAAAAATACTGGAAATTAAAATCTTTATCTTTCCTTAAAAATGTAAACAATAATATAAAAACAAACAGAATAGAGGACAAACTAAATTGCACATTTTGGTCTTATTCACAACATGTATTTGCTATAATTTGCTATATTGTACAAAAATATTTTTTTACATATATTTATATAACAGGTTGACCATAACTTCAATTTCCATTGTGTGAGAATAAGACATCACGGTTTGAAAATTAAACAATTAGAAATCATTTCAAGTAAATGAGTGAGATCAGCCCACAAGAGTCAGTAAAATTTTACTATATTTTTCAAATACCTTCATTCTCATGGAATAATATCTTTTAAAGAACTGAAGTTCTTGCATATAAAGCAAATGGAAATTGAAGATTTAAAATTTATATATTGATAACATCAAAGTTTTTTTTTTTCACACAACTAATTCGTTCAATCATTGAATAATTCATTATTCCCATCAACAGTTAAACAAAAATTCCTTTTAAACCCTAAATGTCCTAACTAATTTTTTTTTAGTGATCCTCTCTTACAAAAATATGAAAATACAAAAACTGTTAGTTGAAACACTCCACAATCAAAATACTTAATCAAATAATCAAATTTCTTAATAACCAATGATGTCTTACAATAATATTGCTAATTAAAAAAAAATATAATAAAACCTACTATTAGTCACAATTAACATTAAATATCCTTATAAGAGAGGATAACGTCATAAACACTTATTTAAAAAATTATACAAACATATCACAAGAAAATTAAATTAATTATTTAAATTGTACGTGATGTAAGTACATTCTAATGACTCCACAAAACATAAGGCCTAAGTTAACATCAAGTACATTCAAAGATAGAGCAACGAGCTTCAACACATGCTCACTTTAAGAAATGGTATCACCAGCTAACTGACTTCTTCAAATAAATATGTCTTTTAAGTAAAGTATTATTACAACATAATATATATTAAGTTAAAAAAAAAATCATTCTGACCTTTAGGATAATACAATGCTTTAATGAATAAATACATAATATAAATGAGTAACAAGTCGAACTGAATCGGAATGTTTGGCTGGATTAATTTAAACAAAAGTTTTCTAAAATTATATAAAAACTGATGTAGTTTAACATTTATCTACACTTAATGTTTTATATATTGGATTTCTATAAGGTACGTATCGACAACACATTTTGCCAGGGACTTGCTCTCCATAATGGAGTTAGCCGAGATAGTTATGAGACCCAGGTATCGAGGTTGTGCAGTCTCCAGTCTTTTAGAGCCATTGTTTTCCACCGGGGGAAATTCAGCTGGAGCCCGAACTCCAACCATCACGCTGGGGTGCTAAGGTCTTCGTCTGGTGGGTTCACGTTCTTCTCTAACTCCTGACCCTGCAAATAAATAGGAGTACTTAGTATTGAGCATTTGGTCACAACTTTACAATTTATATAAGAAAAAGTCTGTCGCGCAGAGGCTGCATAAACTAAGCAGATTTTCCATGTGAAGTTTTACCTTCACCTTTTGTGACGCCATATTGTTTTTAAAATACACAAATAATAAACAAATCATTTTTTATATTACCTGAGAAAGAAGCTGCTGAGCCTTTTCCTCCCAGACAGCAGAGTTTTCCTGGACTTTCCTCGTGTTATCTGCTACTACATTATCAGGAGATCCGTAGTTGGGAGGGTTGGCGCGTGGGTCATAGCCCAGCTTGGCGAGCATAGGGGCAATAGATGCCATGTCTCTTATCACATCGTTTGGTATTTGGCCCACCCACTTTGTAAGAGCTTCCACATTCACTGGTTTGATCACTTGATCTGACGAACGCTCTACCCTAAAATATTATAAATCATAATAGTCATTTTTACTTTTAACTATGAATTAAATGTAGAATAGTGTAGTTCACATTTTTTAACAAGAAGAGACATGAAATAAATGAAATTACTTCAACTCACAAAATTTCCTCCTGCTTTTAACGCTTTGAATAATTCAATATTTAAAAGAACTTTGCTAAAAGCATTGCAAAAAGTATAATTTGAAACAACCAAGATGTAAATGAATCTTATATTTACACTTTTTGAAGAAGAAGTGACCCAATCATTAGACATACGTGGAATATGCGGGGGGGGGGGGATCTGATTGTAACCTGGAGATTATCAAGTGAAAGTATGTGGATGAGATGACTCTTGATGGTTTAATATAGTGGTTGAAATGAAACAAAATAAATTTATTTACATTAAATGTTTTCTATAAAAAATGTATTAATATTACGCCAATTAATTTCTCTATAAATTATTTAATAGCATTTAAACTTAGTAACACATTTGAAATAAAATTAGCTCAAATTCCATGAATTTTTTTTATAAAATCTTATCAATTTAATAATTATATATAACAAATTAATTTTGTTAACAATCTTAACACTACAATAAAATATATAACATGTTATCAACATTAATTGTTTTAAGTTAGTGACATACTAGTTATTAGTTTAGTTTTATTAAAGCATGACATGCTTTATAAATGATGAGAAACTTGTTTCAACCTTAAAAAGACAATGTGCCTGATCATACATTATTGTTTGACCAATTTTTATGACTAATATTTAATAATTGAATCTTTTTGAGAGTGTTCATTTCGTGTACAAAAATTTTAAGTGGAATGAGCTAGGTACTTGGTTCATATTAACGCAAACTCTGGTACGCACTACTTGGAGAAAAATGTCAAGCTATATAAATCAACATATCAATTATCAGTACGTATGGCCCTTCCTGTTTTCCACGCAGGGTATCCCTCTAACGTGGGAATTTATTGAAATTGTGTGTGCTCCATCCTTTGGATGGCCCTTGTGAGAATGCTAAAGAAGAGAAATAACACATATATGCCTTCCTTACAATACATATATATGTTGCAGCAACAAACTATGACACCAAATTGGTAATATATGATTTAAATATTCACTTAAGCAAGTGATTTGTGGAACAAGCACAACAAAAATGAGTTGCACAATAAGAATGGAATCTGAACTGTGGTTTCCTGTGCACTTAGAGGTCTGAGGGATATGACCACTGTATTCACTTACAACTTTGAACTAGGCTCAGCCTGTATTAAGATTCTTAAGTAACTTTGGGCGAATAAGTTAAATAAATATTAATTTAAATAAAATTAAGTTAAATAAGTATCAATTGGTATAGAATTACATGATAAAGAAAGTGAATGAATCATTAACGAAATCCCTCCAACAAACCACTAATAGATTTGAGTGGAAAACACATCAATGTTATAATTTATTTTTATTAAAAATTAAATATTTATAAAGACATAAAATAAGACACATTGGTCACATTGTAATAATGGGGCATGAAGAATAAGAATTGGTCAGAGCATGTACTCATCAAGATATACAGTTCTTGAAGAGTTGAGAGGATGTGATAACTAAATAGGGATTACATTGATACTTTTTGGGCATATCCTAAGGCACAACAATTTCAGCACAAAGACTTTTGAATCTCTCCCGAGATGCTGACCAATATATTTGTAGGTAAGGTCCTTTTGCATATGGGAAGAGGAAGGCCTAGAAAATCCTATTCTGAAGACAACAAACATCTTATGGATTTCAATGAGCATAGTAATATGAAAAGAGTAGCTTCTGATAGAACACAATGGTAGCAACTACATAGCATAGTATTGTTTTGCCTAATGCTGAAGACATTGGGTTGTTGAACAAATTTAATAATAATATCCCTCGAAAGAAAATCTCTAATTTTTGTAATATTAACTTACTTTGAAAGCTGGACTCCTCCAGGTTTATTAATATGATCCTCATGATGAAGGACTGAATCGTCCCAAGGAACATCAAGGAATTCGAGTATCCTAGTGAGCCACGTCTGTGGGTGGAGAACAAGCTGCTCGTAATAGACAATCATGCACCTGCTCTTTCCTACAGCGGCACATTTCTCATACATTGTCCTAATGGCATCATTCCATTTTGCCATGCACTGTCGATAGCTCGACAAGTCAAAACCAGTGATTGTTACCTGAAAATATATTAACAAGTCAGTAATAAGAGTCCTTCCAGGCATATGTTTAGTTTTCATATTTTTATATGAGAATATAAATACATGATATCAGGACTCATGATTGAAGTAGCTCAAAGCCTTCAATTGATTTTATTTTACCTTTTCAACCGCTCTTGCTGCTGAGAGCATTTTTCAATACAGTTCAGCATTCATCTCTTTGATTCATGTAGGAGAAAACTCAAATAATGAGTTTGAGTTCAGGATGTGACATTTAGTTTGGATTAGCAAACACATGCTGAATTAAGCCTGTTGCTAGGTTGAGGTTCTTCTCTCAATTATTCTGATTGATTCATAACAATAACATTACTTTTGTCTATTTCTGATCAAATAATTGTCATCCTGAATCTTGAAGAAAATTATAGTATTGTTGCAAAATATCCACCCATTAGACTACTTTAGGGTTTTTTTTGCTACTTCAAAATTGAAAACAGTCCTACTTAACCCTAGAAGTACCAAGGGGGGGGGGCTCCTTGAGCCCACAACTTTTTGTTTTTGTTCCCTATCACCCAATTTTAATGGGATATTTTTGATATTTTATGTATTCCTCAGAAAAACATCCTAGAATGAGGGCATAACAACAAAATTAAATAAAAAAATTTCTATGTTGAGAAAAAATTTTTTTGTTGACGTATGGGCTCGAGGAGCCCCCCCCCCTGGTAATGCAAGGGGTAGTTATACACTTAAGTACCAAGTGGGGGGGTGGGCTCCTCGAGCCCACTGATATTTAATACTACTTTTAACTAGTAATTCAAGTGTTATTAATTATATTGCTCAAATAATAATTACGTTGATGTAATTTTAACATACACAAACCTTCTAAAGTTTTTTTTTCCCAATAAAAAAATATATATATTCTCCCCATATAATTTTTTTTTTCATATAAAAATATATTACTGAGATGGTTATAATTATTGCTCCTGATAGGTACTTTTTTAGAAAAGAGAAGATTTTCTAGGTTGTTCCCAACTAGGGGAACAGTTAGTCAATGCTGCATCCTGGACACAACATGGAGAAGAAATAGTGCTGGCTGAAGAAAGTACTTTTTATTTGAACTATCTGAGAGTTTAGTAAAATTGTGTGTTGCTGAAAGGAGTGAAAATCTTGTGGGCATTCCTAGATCTTCAGTGAAAGCCATGGAGCATGTTCTAGGGCGAGAACTCATTTATCCCCAATTGGAGGAACAAGTTCATCAAGTGGAAGGCTAAGGTGTTACACTTGTGTTAGAGAAGCCAAATCAAAAAAAGAAAAATACAACAACCTATCAAAATCTAAGCAGTGTTGCTTCAAATGTAAACGTTCAGTGTATAACAAACACTCGGAAAAAAAATTATTGTGCAAAAGCACCGATAATTGCAATTACGAATCTGATAATTAGATTTTCTTAAATTATTATTCTATTATAATGTTATAATAACTTAGATATAGATAACTTTTTATTCTAACAATGTTTAGATATGTTCCTCTAGTAGAATAAAATTACATTTAATTTAAAGCCATCCTTTTTTCCCCATCCGAACTTTTTTTTTCCACAGGTGTCATAAGAAACGTTCATTAAACATAATCCAATAGAAATAAAAATTATAGAACCAAAATAAAAGGTTTTTAAGGATGTGGGCTCAAGGAGCCCCCCCCTTGGTAATCCATGCGACCTGGGAGAGGTGGGTAATACTAGGGTTAAGAAGTACAAAGAAAATGAGGGCATTTCTGCAAAGATTGGTGTAGATGGAGCCAGAGTGGGAATCTAGAACCTTCCAGGCTACTCAACCTGGCTCTGACCAATAAACGGGCAAGTTGGGGCTTCGAATTTACTAGAGTGGATGGTGACCATAAACCCGCTCGACCGTTCAGTTTTAGTTGAGAATCAGAGATATTGCCAGTGATTAGAGTGATTGACTCATGAATTGTTGTGCTGTGTAATAAGCTTGTGAATTTAACAATGTATATTGATGTTAGTCATGGAAAATAGATTAACAAGTGTGTAAATAAAACTGTGGAGTGTGCCATCAAATAAATTCTCTACTGATAAAAATGTTAAGTTTATATATTTAATTTTGCAATAAAAAGAACCATAAGAATCCACATTTATTAGTTTTGTGATAAACGTAACAACTCACGTTAGAAATGGGATTGCAAAATAAAGATACACGAAAATGAAGTTAGAGGAGCTAAAAGTGGAACATCTGAATAAGGAGATGAGTAAATTGGATCTGCCAACAGCAGGAAATAAGGCTGAACTTCAAAAGCGGTTAATAGATGGATTCCGAAGACGAGGCATTGATGTAGGTACATATGAGTTGTACAAAGAAGATATTGCTGTATGTACTCCTATCAAAAGCAGTAATTTGGAATTAAATGCAATTTTTGTTACTATGATGTAAAAAATGGCAGATCATAACCAGAAACTCTTGGAAGCTTCTAAAGCTAATTGCGAGAGACTAGAAGAAGCTTCTACATCTAATTGCGAGAGACTAGAAGAAAAATTTAAAGAATAATAATCAACGTTTTTATATTTGTAATAAATATAAGAGTATCGTGGAAGTTGGAATACTTTTTTTTTTGGTAAATGGAAGTTAAAGAAATTGCTTCCAACTAGAGCATACAACATCCTAGTCTTTCTCTTTACAAGAGATAGAATGCATAATGCGTTCTACATGTCGAACAATTATATGTATTTTTCACATTATACGATTAACTGGGTATGTAAATTTATTTCCGAAGTTGAGTATTTTCTTGGTTGGTAGTGGGTGTTGGGTAGAAGAGATCTTATTTCAGTTACTAATTTATCAAACTTTTCTTAAAAGTGCTTTGTCAAGTATGTCCATTCTGCTATATTCAGTTCCCGAATATCCTTAAACACTTTTCTTCTCACAGGTCAAGCTTTCACCACTCTCAGGGTTTTAAGAAGGAAAGCCCACTTTAAAATACTATAGACCATCAAAAGAAAACTAATATTGCAAATAAAAAAATATAATGAAGCAAAATTGAACAACTGTATTATAGTCCCACCAGAGTAGTCAGGAAAATCACATCTACAGGTAAAAATATTGGACAAATTTCTACAAATACTAAGATTTTACGAAGAGTAAAACCAATGTGTCATATATAGGATAAATTGAATTTAAAAGATACTTAATATAAATATATATATATATATATACACACACACAAAATTAACTGTATGGATTGCAATAGAAGTTATATAGGGTAATCATCACAATTACTCAAAAGATGAGTCAAACAAAATGTGATAAACATAGATAATAAGAATAATAAAATGTCCCTTTTCGACCACGCTATTAAATACACTAATAATTTGGATTTCGAAATCATAAGAATATAAGAAAAAGGTAACACATATATACAAGCAAGAGGAAAATAAAAGGGAATATTAATATATTAAATAGGAAAAAAGGAGATAATAAATAACCAGAATTAAACATCTGAGTTACATAAATTTTTATTTTATTAGAAACTATAAAGTAATATTTATTCAATTATAATATTTTTCTTTCGGCATTTACGCCACACTTATTTAGGGATAGCAGATATTTCTTATTTTTTGACGTATCAATACTAATCAGCTGACGACCTACCATACTGTGTAAGCCATTCTCAGATAAATACACTTAGTGGATGGTCCCATGTAAGGATGTAATTGTTGTACATTAGCTCATAGTATTTTAATTTTCTCATTGCCACATCACTGATGAGGCATTATGTGGACGCAAAACTAACAGGACAGAAAATAAAAAAGTCTGTCACGCAGGGGGCTATGTAAACTAAGCAGATTTCCCTCATGCTGGTATAACATTTGTGATGTCTCACCAAGTATTCTCTTTTTCTTTGTTAGAAAATCCAATGAGTAAAAATCGGGGAGGGGTTACTGTAGGCTGAAAATAAGAAAATGCGATATCTCGCTTAACACTGGAATTACAAAAAAAAAATGCAGAGAACAACAATTGTAGAACATCAAGATTGGTTCTATAACATTTTACGATCCAACTTATAATAACAGAAAATTTTTGAATTTTCAGTCCCCCAGAGTAAACCTCCACTATTCCACTCCTAATTTCAACCAATAGGAAATACGATCTTTAATGTTGAATGAAATGGTTAAATATGATGTATGATTTAGATAAAATAAACATTTTTGAGTAAAGAACAAAAAATTGATGATGTCATCATCACATGACATATTAGCATGTATCACACAAAGAAATAGTTCATTGAAAACCATATTTGGAATTTAACCTTGGAATGAAGAGGTTCATGATATAACAGCTTATTGTTAATATTAGTAGAATTGGGGGTTATGGACAAAACCTAAAAATCCAAATATCTCGGTTAATACAGTATAAATTTATAATGAGATTAGTTATTTACACTTCTTTGATCTGAAGAATAATAATGGAGATATTCTTAAGAAATATAAAATGATATTTATAATCACTTGAAGCTTTTCTTTTTGTTGGTCTTCCACCATAGAATTGGTTAAATGATAAACGGGCCAAAATTATTTATTTCAACATGATTTAAAATGAAATGCCATCCATTTAATTTGCACTTTTAAATACAAAGACAATAATATAAATGATTGCTTACCTTCCTAGATATAATAGAGTGAACAGTAGCCCTCCCATCCCTCACCATGAATATGAACTTTGAGTTTGGGAATAGGCCAGAGAGATAATCGGCAGCCTTCAGGGTAAGGGGATCCTTGTTACAAAGTCGTTCCGCAGGCTCTCCATGCTTCGCTATTACCTCCAGGCAGAAAGCAGCTATAGCTGAATCTAACACCTAGTCAACAAAAATATGTATATATTAAAAATAATGTCAAAAAATATAGCCAAAATAATTTCTTTAATAATGGTTTTCAACTTTCTGGGCAGCAGAATGGAAAATTTGGATACAATAATATCAAGCATTCCTCTTATACCATTTATAAGATGTCCAAAAGTTTTGATAATAAAAAAAATGTCCGTCATGCAGGGGCTGCGTCAAATAAGCAGATTTCCCAAATGTGCCACATATTTGCATTTGTCTCAAAATGTAAAAGTTCAGTGAGAACAATATTTGGTATTAAAACTTCAAATAAAGAGCTTATTGTTAATATGTCATAAGAAGGAGTGGGGATTTACTGAAGGCCAAAAACTTCAAATATCTCAGTTAATAATCACGATACTGAAGAAACGTATAAAACAACATTTTTCGAATATTTAATTTGCAATAAGATTTGCTCTATACACTTTTTCGATCAGACACATAATAACAGAGATATTTAGAATTTTCGAAATTCACCTCCTCTAAACCCCTCACTGGTCGGATTTCAGCCATTAATGAACTTGATCTTTACTTTTACAGAAAATATTTATATATCGAGTTTGATAATGATGAATCAAAAATTGCGACTGCTAGTACTACTATATATATAGTTTTTGGATGGACCTCATTTTCATCATGTCCTGGGTAGGATCAATGGACATTTGAGGAAATTTTTTGAAAATTGTGTCATGGGTATGACTTCAATAGCTAATTTCCCTTAGAGGTAACTCTTGTGATCTCCGGTGAAGTTTTCTAATCTTTCTAATTGGGAAATTTGCTAAAAATAATTGACTCAAAATCCTGTAATCCAGGCTATAAATAACTTATGCTACAAAATGAGTGAAAAAAAAATTAATTTTAGTGTGGAGTTTCATCCCATAAAAATATTGAAAACATATTAAGAAGCCAAAAATGCTCGCAGTTCTACAAACAGTGCAACCACAAGGATGACCAAAATACGTCCAAAAATAAGTTTGAAGAATACTGAACCAAGAGTGGAACAAAAGATAGCTATCATTTTTTGGCACTGATGATGATGCACTGCTTCGAAAGCGCTCTGTTGCTTCAATAAAAAGTTGTTACTGTGAAAGTGTGCCGTGTCCATTTTTTCTCTATCTGCTTTAAATATTCTGTTTTAAAGTTTCCCAGTATTTATGAAACTTGAAAACATATACAATTCTTTTGTATATGCTTACAAATTTCTCAGTTCCATCAGTTTCTTTTAGTAATGAGAATGTACACTAAACCACACCTCTAGATTCTATTTTTATCTGGTTTTTTTTTTCGATAAACATTCATAATTACTCTTATTAAATAATGTTGGGCAGAGTTGATAATATTATTTTTATGAGGTGGAAGATGATGGCACCAGAAAACCAATTAAAAAAAAAAAATCCATCACAGTATTTAATGTGATGGAAACTGTTTTTGTATTGTACAATTTCCTGGTGCATTAAATATTGTAGCAGTCCATTAATGTTTTACACAAATGGTTTTGGGGTAAAGGGAAAAAATAAGAAACAGAATTAACAATTAGTAAAACTAAACAGTTGTATCTGACAGCATGCCAGCAAAAAGTAAATAGCTGAAATTAGAATTTAATTTATAAGATACAGAAAGGAGTCTTAGAAGAGAAAATTTCTTAATCAAAATAACTATATGGCTCAATGTATTGCATTTATTCCTTTAATATAATTTTGATAATTGACTTCTGGTCACTTCCTCCCAAGCATTCTGCATTATATTGTTATTTAATTATAAAGCCATCCAATTCCCCAAGCTTCCAAGTTCTCCAATATCTGACCTCAAAAGGGCCTAACTTAGTTATCCTCTTTCAATTATGTCGTTATAATTACCTCTGAGGTTTGCTACTTTACAACAAAACTAAGTAATCCCTTAATTTCCTGAAGCTTGTTTTCCCTAACCATAAGCAACGTTTAATATTCATACCATTTATGGAAGAAAGGATTTATCGTGTGGTGTTTATGTTTGAATATTGTCTCTCCAAGGGCCAAGGGCACTATCAAGTCGTTACTCACATTCTCTTAACTCTATTACCGAGCAATCCTTCCCCAGCTATCAAAGCTATAGATATAAAATATATATAAAGGAATAGTTCTGTAGAAATTTGAAAAATAAAAATGCTTGTGATTACAATACTTTACTTTGTACAAGGAAGCAAGACTTTTAACAATAAATTATACTTTAAAAAATCTCTAACACCCCTCACCATTATATATATATATATATATATATATATATATATATATATATATATATAAAATTAATTGTAACGCCAGTCTGTACATTGATTTTTTTCTCTTAAATTTTCGCAATACATTTTTTTTGTTTCACATAGAATTGAAATGACATCAAGAATTTTGGGATTTGATGTTTGAATGAAACTACTGAACTGAATTTAATGCAATTTGTTATGTGGATTACTCCTAACCCAAATTAGACTTCAGGCTACACTAATATTCTCAGGGATGAAGAGTGGGGGTTATAAGGGACACCTGAAATTAAAACTAATAATATTTAGTTTCCTATTGGTTTTTCAGCAAACGTTCACACATTCAAAATTTGTTTATTTCATTTTTTAGAGTAATTTTTATATATGGACTCTTGTTTGCATAACGAAGTCTAAATGAGATATATGTTAGAAACTATAGCAAGAGTCAACAATTGTACTGGTCACTAATGACTGAATCAAACTAAGCAAAACTCAATATGTGAAGTAGCATTAACTTTTTCATGATTATAACTCTATTAAAATTTTTAGGGACGAACAGGAGTGGGGCTTATAAGGTAGGCCTGAAATGAAAAAGTAGCAATATTTCGTATCCTATTGGTTTTTCAGCAAACGTGTACATAACAAAAGTTGTTTTTTGTTTTTTAGAGAAACTTTTGTCATATAAACTTTTGCCATATAATGAACTATAAATGAGATATTTGCTAAAAACTAAAGCGGGAGTAAATAATATTTTGGGCAGTAATGGTTCTTGGCAGGAAAGAGGTAGATGATGCATAGTAATGATGAATACTATCAATTATTATTATTTACACCATCAATTTTGTTCTAAATAATGATGAGTAATAGAGTGGCAAGTGGATTTCTTTTGATTGATTATTTTTATGATTTATGTTTCTTCTGTGAGATTGGGAGGTCAGGTCAGCTATGTGAGCTAAGACATTGGCCTTAATCTCACCTCGTCAATAGGAATTTATTTAGTGAGGAACTCTTTAAATAAACTCCTTAGTCCTACTGTGGCCAGAGAAGGATGGTGACCTGTAGAAAACCCTTACCTATTAGCCTTAGTTGCATAAAGTGGATGTTAATAAATAACATAACATATTCTGCAAAGCCCAAGAAAACTACAAAATTTGCTATAATTACCAGAAAGCTATGGATTCAGCACATAATCACTAAGATTTAGAGTATTTTTTCTCATATACTTATAGTATGCTTTCTTATAGCATGTGACAAAAGTAATGATGGTGTGGGCTTTAAACTACAACTAAAAAATAAATGGTGTGTAATGTTAAACAAAGAAAGTAACTAAGAGTAAGATATTCACTTCCACTTCATGTAATGCTTACTCTTTTAACGAATGAAAGTGTTGGGGAGGTGAACATAGTTATGTCTGCTATTAATTATCATTGTTCCATTAATATGTTACACACAACAGACTATATATTATAAAAAATGATGAATACTACGTATCTTCTTCAGGCATATGATAAACTATTTTTAATAATGGTTATTGAATAAATAAAACAGATGCATTTGTTGTGCTTGAGATCACTTTGGGAACAGAAATTGTTAATATTACAAACTTATAATAAAGAAATACAATCCACTATTATGATATTTATGATCCATAATATTTTGAACAACAAATTGTGATTGAACAGTAACCGCTTCAGAACATTTAGACTGACGGACCCAGCAATAGTACATACTGTAACCACAAGAATTTCCGTTATTCGAATTTCTACTAAATTATTGAGTTTTTTTATTATTTGGCTTATAATCATAATTGATGGTCTGTGGTGTTAATGATATATTTATTATTTTTAGGAAGGGGGACACTACACAGCTATTACTGGAAGAGAATCCTTTCTAGTAATTTTTAGAGGAACCGCAATGAAGAAATAAGATACCTGAATTTGAGTTGTATGTATTGTTGCTGTTTTCATATACCAAGAAGTCTGTGACTTCTCCGACAAGGAAAGAAGACAACAATAGCATGCAGGGGGTTTCCATGGCCTTATAATTGATGAGGCTACCTAGCAACAAATGTATCAGGAAACATTATCATATCCATTATACTTTGTGAACTGCAATACGGTGTGAGGTCGCCTCTTGACGGTTAGGTTGCATGTAATAATGATGTGACAAGGAGAGAGTATGAGAGATTATATCCTAGTATTATTATATGCTTGGGAAAATTATTCAAGAGTTTTACCTCGCTTGTTACCCCTGCCTCATCTAATCGTAGATTTTCTTTTTTTGATTTCACCCAATGTTGTCGCATTTGAAGAATTCTTGGTATTACTCTTGTTTCTTGTCCACATCTAAAAAATGAAGGCAAAAAATATATTAATATTTTACAGAAACAAAATCTCAATAATAATAAAACATTGGCAAGTAATTTATTTCATGAATAAAAAAAAAAAAAAAAAAAAAAAAAAAAAAAAAAAGACTAAGCTAAGGTATAATTTTATATTAAGCTCATTCTTTCAATTCAATGTCTCTACAACTTGAACTTGCTTGAGGAGAGTATCTCCCCGAAGAGTATTAACCAGAGTCGTTAACCAGACTGTGAGGGGCGAAGAGAAGTAAGACAATTTTTTTCCTGGTTTTGGTAGACCACTATATTGATATTTGCCAGTCTTGTTGAGACCAATGTGGTGGATGGATCAATGTTCAAAGTGTGAAACTTAGTTTTTAAGTGGTTAGCATGTTACTTCTAAAGAGGTTCCCACGGTAACAAGAAAGATATAAGCTGTTTGTAATGAACTCATTTATTTTATTAATGATGAGTGTTATATGACCTTAACAAAAAATTAAACATTTTTTTTTTGGTTTTTAGCAGATTTCCCTTAAGGGAAATCAGCTATTGAGGTCGTACTCATGACGCGAGTTTTGAAAAATTTCCTCAAATGTCCATCGATCCTACCCAGGAGATGACGAAAATGAGGTCCGTTCAAAATTATATATATATATCTATATATATATATATATATATATATATATATATATATATATATATATATCTATATATATATATATTTGTCTGTTAACGCTCTAGCGGTCGCAATTTTTGTTTAATCGTTACCAAACTTCATATTTAAGCGTTTTACGTAAAAAGGAAGATCAAGTTCGTTAATGGCTGAAATCGGACCAGTGGGAGAGGGGGTTTAGAGGGAGGGACTTTTGAAAATTCAAAATATCTCCGTTACTATACGTCGGATCGACAAATATTATAGAATCAATCTTATTGCAAATTAAATTTACTATAAATATTGTTATATACATTTATTCTCTATCTTGAATATTAACTGAGATATTTGCATTTGTATTCTGCATGTGCTCGGCAGGCTATGTTCGGACTTTCCGCCGTGAGCTCTGGCGGCCGTTTTTGTAATTATTCGTCCCTCTCGTGAATAGGTTTATAGGTTACTTACTACTACAGCTGTTATTAGGCAGATTTCTCTATTGTAAAACTTCACGTGGGAAATCTGCTTAGTTTACGCAGCCCCTGCGTGACGGACTTTTATGTGATTTAGGGCCACTATGTTAAAAAATTCACATTTCCTTCGAGTGAACTATTTACATAAGGCTAAATTAATGAAAATTAATAAGAAATATGGACGAGTGTGTTGAATTTCTTTAATATTTATCACCTCAAAATTACTACTTCATACTTTTTTCCATGTTCTTTATGCATTACAGTATATAACTCAAAAGTATTGCCTACATACCTTCCTAATCTGTATTTGTAATCTTCAAATGAACCAATCCTGAGTTCCCTGGAGTCAAGAGGTATACCTCTATGTATACTTAAACTGTAAACTTACAAGGCGAGGGATGAGCTAATAGTACACAGTCATGAGAAGAGTAACATGAGACAAACAGACTGAACTCACTAAACTATCTTCAAATATCCAATTCTTGACTTTTTTTAAAAAAAAGAAATAAAAAACATGTTTTTTTCATTTGACTTATAATTTAAGAAATCACAGATGAAGTGACTTAAATAATGTTGTCAGGTCTTTCTGTGAATGCCGGATTGTCAACTACACCTGACCAGAGGTATCAATGTAAGAAATCATCTTCAAGCTTGAAAATTGATCAGTGTAGATAGACCATAATTTCAAGTTGTATTAAGTCCAATAGTCAGTTAGTGGTTGCGCTATATTAGCCTGGATAAATTTGTAAAAACTGAAGTTTACCAAGTGATTGCACACAAAAAGAACATGCTTGAAAGTGGTGTTCTCATATAAAAAGTACTTGCCAAGCGTATTCGACAATTGACCAGTAATAAAGACCTCTATCAACAGATTTGGAAATAGTATTATATTATTAAATATAAAGGGGGAACTATCAAACTGCTTGATAGTAGATCACATGATTTAAATAAATCTTGATTTAGACGATTAGCCAAGAAGAAAATTTATTCTTCAACCATTAGGGAAGAATAATTTAATCGTTAAATAGGAATCGGATATTAATTAAAGTTTATATTCCTATGCCATCCGTTCAATGAACAATGTGTGCTCATTTATAAATAATTATCATAATTGAATAAATTCTTTGGTAATTAAATAAGAGCACTCGGCCTCATAGGCAGTAATTATATACACAATATTATCTTATGGATTGATGAGCAGTATTCTAATGAAGTTCATAGAGTAAAAAGTGTTAATTGGAGAACATTAAGCCAAAATGAATACCTGACTAGAGGATGAGCATCGAGCATGGCTCGCATGAGAGTCGTTCCAGATCTTGGCACTCCTCCAATGAAAATAAGGGGCATAAGTCTATCATAGTGGTATATTTTATGGTCCTTGCTTACTACAAAACTCTGAAACAAAAATAAGTCGCATACAATATTTTTTAAATGAAATATGATGGCATATTATACATTCTAATAAGTAATGTGACTCTTGGTCAACAGTGGAAACTTTAAAATTAAAAGAAAGTCATGTTTCAAAAGCCATACAAAAAATAAATAAGGGAACATGAAAATGATTAAAAGTGTAATAAATGTATATAGTAATCCATATCTAACCAATTAAATGAATTATGTATATTGAATGGCTAAATCACTGAATTAAAAGCATTAACATGTAAAAAATGAACTGTTAATATTTATTTATTGTATTTCTTTAAACAGTAGAGAATTTAGTTTATTTCGTATAAATAAAAGAGAACTCGTGTACTCTCGAGGTAAATAACACAGTGTTATCAGGCTCACTGATAGAAGAAAAGTTCATCAGGCAGGGGCTGCGTAAACTAAGCAGATTTCCCATGTGCTGATATCAGACATTTGTGATCTTATCTCACCACATATTATCTATTCATATGTAAAACTCTGATGAGTAGAAGGCAGGGTGTGGGGGGGGGGGGTTACTGAAGACGGAAAACAAGAAAGTAGGAATATTAAGAGAATATAACAGCTTATTGTTGATATGACATGAGTAGGAGTCTTGGTTTACAATGCAAATATCTCGGTTAAGAATGAAGATTGTGAAAACACGTACATAACATTTATAGAACATTACATTTACAATAAAATTGGTTCTATACAATTTTTCGATCCGACGCATAATAAAGGAGATAATTTGAATTTTCTAAATTTCCCCTCTCTAAACCCACCCTCCGCCTAATCCGATTTCAGTCACTAACAATCTTGATCTTTTTTTTTTTTTTTTTTTTTTTTTTTTTTACATAAAACGACTAAATATAGAGTATATACAATAATTGCGACCGCTAGAGCGGTAACAGCCAAATATATATATATATATATATATATATATATATATATATATATATATATATATATATAGGTTGGCCTTAAACTCACATGGTAAAGCCTTGAGTGGCGAGTTCGATTCTCGCCAGGACAACAGAAATTTATTTAATGACGGAATTCATTAAATAAAATCCTTAGTCCCACCCTGGCTAGAAAAGGGCAGTAACCTGTAGATAACCCGTCCCAATTAGTCTTAGTTGCATAAAGTGGACGTTAATATAAATAAATATATATAAAAGCACAATATTTTGAACAAACCTCCTTTTGGTAGTTAGGATCGATGGACTTTTGAGGAAATTTTTCGAAAAACGCGTCACGTGCTTTAAGGAAAATCTGCTAAAAAGCCAAGTAACTACGTAAGATGAGGTCAATAGTTTGCTAGACCACGTGTCGGACGTTTTTCTCAAAAAAGAGCAAAAATATTTCTGGGAATTAAACTGAGCTAATACATCAATAACTAAGCAAGAAACTGGCTACACTGATAAATTATAATGACCCCATACTGAAAACAAAGCAAGGCCGGACCCCATGTATCAAGGGAGGCAGTGAATAATTTGAAGAGGCTGGCATATGAAGTTCTTCAACAAGCACATTACTCTCCAGGCTTCTCTTCAGCTAGTCTTCACCTGTATAGAAATTTGGAACAATTTTTCAAATGAACTATTTTAGCAGACTTCCCATAAGGGATCAGTTGTGGGGAGAAAGCAAATTGAGAATCCTAATTGAACTGACCAAACGACTATTGCCGAAATTTTGATTCAACCCTGTAAATCTACTCCATATTCCATTTTCGCAGATTTCCCTTAAGGGAAATCAGCTATTGAGGTCGTACTCATGACACGATTTTCGAAAATTTTCTTCAAATGTCCATCAAACCTTCCCAGGAGATGACGAAAATGAGATCCGTTCAAAACTGTATATATATATTTGTCTGTTACCGCTCTAGCGATCGCTATTTGTGTCTTATCGTTACCAAACTTGATATATAATCGTTTTATACATAAAGAAAGATCAAGTTAGTTAACGGCTGGAATCGGACCAGGGGGAGGGGGGGGGGGGGTTAGACAGGGAGAACATCGAAAATTCTTAATATCTCCGTTATTATGCGTCGGATCGAAAGATTGTATAGGACCAATATTATTGCAAATGTAAGGTTCTATAACATTTTTTCACTATCTTGATTATTAACTGAGATATTTGCATTTTTTAGTTTTCGGTCTTTAGTAAAGCCCCACTCCTACTTATCTCATATTAACAATATTCTATTATGTTATGAAGCACTTTATTTGAAACTTAAATACCAAGTATTGTTCTCATTGAACTTTTAAGTTTTGAGATAGATGCAAATACGTGGCGCATGTGGGAAATCTGCTTAATTAACGCAGCCCCTGCGTGTAGGACTTTTTCTTTTATCTGAGACTACTTCAAATTGTTACTCAAAGGCTTGTTCTTGCCAAAAACTACAACAATATTTCGTCGTGCAATTGTGTTAATAATGATTGTCAAAATAAAAAAAGATTGATAATTTGAATTCTTTTTTCGGATAATTTATGATAAAAAAAAAAAGTCCGTCTAGCAGGGGCAGCCTAAACTAAGCAAACTTCCCAAGAGCTGGTATAATAGCTCACTTTTGAACTCATCTCACCACATACTCTCTATTTATAGATGCAAAAAACCAATGAGCAGAGGGGGGGGGGGTACTAAAGGCCGAAAACATAAAAATTAGAATAACTCGCTTAATGCTTGCGTTATGAAAACAAAGTCTGTCACGCTGGGGCTGCGTACACCATGCAGATTTCCCATGTGAAGTTTAGCAATAGAGAAATCTGCATACTGTAACACAACGCCACCATGAGGTAAATACAAACGGTGATGAGAAATCTTACTGTTAATTTTAATAAATTCCCAACTGAAACGGCTTCTGAATTGTAGGAATAATTTATATTTTAATAACTCAAATTTTTAGTAGTCCAAGAACTAAAGAAGTGGAGGGGGGGGATGCGGATGAACAGAACGTATTTGCATAAATCTAACAAAAGTAACGAAGGTAAGGTAAGGTTAGAAACGACAGGTAAGGTTTAGAAGAATCTTCCAGCCAGAGAACTGAACAGTTACGAAAACGGCCGAACTAATCCGAAAAGATATCCGACCACGTGTCCCACGACTTCATACAAATGCAAATATTTCGGTTAGTATTCAAGATAGAGAATAAATGTATATAACAATTTTTATAGTAAATGTACTTTGAAATAAGATTGGTTCTATACAATTTTTCGACCCGGTGCATAATAACGGAGATATTTCAAGTTTTCGAAAATCCCCCTCTAAACCATCCCTCCCTCTGGTCCAATTTCAGCCATTAAACGAACGTGATCTGTCTTTTTACATAAAACGGTTAAATCGAGTTTCGTAACGATCAAACAAAAATTGCGACCGCTAGAGCGTTAACAGACATATATATATATATATATATATATATATATATATATATATACTAGCTCAGATACCCCGGCTTCGCTCGGAAATTCATTTTGAGGCTGAATGTTGATGGTATTTTTTGGCAAGGCTTTATTTTGCACAATATTTTGACATTTACCCGTCCCAGTGTTTAGGGTTTAATACCCGTCGTTTCTGTGGATTTGTTAATAATAAAATTAATTTTTTATGTAAGACTTCACTGTCCTCCATATTGTCATATTTCCCGCTTTCCTGTGCATTATGCATAGATTTGAATTATTAAGGACTAAATATTAACATACATTTGAATTAATTTTTCCAGGTGAGGTACCTGGTAGTTCATATTGAAAAGAATTCTTGAGCAATTTTTTCTAAAATTAACACTTTTGTTAGTGCATATTTGCCGAAACTACAATAGGAAAACGAAAATATCACTATTATTATTTTCAGGTCTCCCTTATAACCCCCACTCTGCCTGTCCCTAGAAATAGTATGGCTTTTTTATAAGGAAAGGCGTTAGTGCTAATACACATACTGAGTGTTTTATTTAGTTCGGTTGAGTCTTTTGTGCCAAAATAAAATTTTTCACTTCCGCTATAATTTTTGGCGTATATCTCGTTTATAATTCGGTATACGAATAAAAAGTGTATATAACAAAAGTTACTCTAAATAGCAAAATAAACAACTTTTGTTATGTTCATATTTGCCGATAAACCAATAGGAAACGAAAAATATCGCTATTTTTAAATTTCTGGCTTCTTCCCTTAAAACGCCCCACTCCTGCCCGTCCCTTGAAATGTTGGTATGGCTTCTCTATAATGAAAGCGTTAGTGCTAATACACTTACCGAGTTTTATTTATTTCGGTTGGGTCTTTTTGTCCCAAATAATATTGTTGACTTCCCGCTATAGTTATAAGCGTATAACTCATTTAAACTTCGGGAATACGATGAAAGTGTTTATGACAAAAGTTACTCTAAATAACAAAATAAACAACTTTTGTTATGTGCATATTTGCGAAAAAAAAAAACAATAGAAAACGAAATATCACGACTTTTTAATTTCAGGCCCCCTTTATAACCCCCACTCCTGTTCGTCTCAGAGAAAATTAATATAGCCTATCTCTCAAGTTGGACAAGAACTGCTCACGGTGCTGCCCAATTTTAAATTTAAAATCGGTTAAGTAGTTTAGGGAGTTCCATCGCTGACAAACATCGTGACAGGAGATTTATATATATTAAGATATATATATATATATATATATATATTTATATATATAAATTTTGAACGGACCTTATTTTCGTCATCTCCTGGTTAGGATCGATAGGCATTTTGAAGAAATTTTTCGAAAATTGCATCATGAGTACAACCTCAATAGCTGATTTCCCTTAAGGGAAATCTGCTAAAATGCATAGAACAACAATTGTAGACCTTCAATTGTTTAACAAGATTTGTTCTATAACATTTTACGATCTGACTCATTATAATGGAGATATTTTGAATTTTCGAATCCCCTCCCCCACATAACCCACCTTATTACAAGCTCGATTTCAACTTTTAATGGATGGATCTCATTTTTTTCATCTGCTACTAAGAAAGTTTTCTAAAACCGCGTCATCAGTGCAACATTAAGGGAATTCTGCTAACGAGATACTTTCTCGGCGCGGGTGTATAGGCTAGCCCGCCGTACAGCTGAGTGAGTATGATGTGAAACTGTTAGAAAGAAATTTCATACAATTCCAATCCGGCACAACCAAACCTTGTGGCCAGATTTAGTTCAATGCTTGCCTAGTTCAAAAGAGTGTTACTGACAAGATACGCGTTCATCATTATATTAGTTTACAACGAAGTTCAAGCCCCAAGACTTATTGGAATTATCTCGTAAACAGTGCATCCATATTTCGTGGAAGTAGTTAAGATATAAAAATGTATTTTGAAATTTATAATTATTGATATTAGTATAAAATATGGATATGCTTACAAAATAAGTTAATTTTCATCCCTTGCCCGATTAAAATTTTATTAATAATTGCCATTCATTTAATAAATTTTACGTTTTCTTTTAGAACCTTCCTAAAAAAAAAAAAAAGTCCGTCATGCAGGAGCTGCGTAAACTAAGCAGATTCCCCCCGTGAAGTTTAACAACAGATAAATCTACATACCGGTAATATTACACAACACCACCGTGAATATTAAGTAAATAAATACAAACGATAATAAGAAACCTCCCGACGGAAAGCATCTGAAACGTAAACGTTCAGCCAACTTCTTACCGGAAAGAAAAACAAGTACTGTAATATATCTGAATATAACGTATTAATTTGATTGGAAACTATTTACTATATCTAGTTCTGTAATATGTAATGAATCAGAATCCCGTATAGCGAATTACTCTATACATGAGTTACATACCTCCCTCGGCATCATATATGGCCCATTGCCGTAGGAGCTGGTGCAGAACTGGAGTTTGTAGGTAACATACAGGAATATGGAGGCGAGGGCCAATAGGAGCAGCCATCGTCTGCTCCCTCTGCTCATCCTGCCAGCTTCATTCTTCACCTAAACAGATTAATCAACATAAAGTAATAAGTCAACAATATCAACATACATAATGCCAATTATCACAACCAAAGAAAATAAAGGTAAAGGAGTAAAACGAAAATACATGGTCCAAGTATTCAACACATTTTTAGCACTGTCACCTCTCTTACGACCGCGATCAAACACAATATTTAAGCCATTCATGTAAACCTAAAGACTACGTTCATTAATGGCTGAAATCTGACCAAAAGGTGGAAGTAAAACTTAAAATTCCGTCATTATGAGTCGGTTCGAAAAATGTTATAGATCCAACCATTTTCCAGGGCCCAACAAAACCTAATATTTTCAAAATTCAATGAAAAATCCCCCTACTTTTCAAGGGCATTTTCCATTGTAAGAAAATGAGACATCAAAAGTAAAGAGCCTTGGAATAAGTCGGTTAAGCTTTAGCTAGAAGCCCCCCCCCCCTTTGAGTGGCAGAGCCGTTCCTGTACGAAGGCAGCTAGTCGTTAAGAATCCAAGTCACGATCCTACCAACTAGGCTTCTGGAGTAGAGTGAGGAAAAGTTTTAGAGCATCATTAAAGATCACTCTTCTCCATTTTAATCTGGCCATACTAGTCTACATAATAGCAGGTTATTCTTGCTCAACAGACACTAGACATTCTGAATTAAATTTATCAAAGTATTTCTTCCATGGAAGATATTTTAATATCAAATTAACAGCAGTGCATTCTGCGCTGTTTGGAGTTACGCCAGAAACACACAATATTCGCCCAATAGCCATTCCATGAAAACAAAGGGGTTAATCAGAGCTTAGTTAACCAAACATTTATATTTCCACGGAAAACCCATACGAATTCAATTCGTCCATTGCCACATTTTACATCCCTGGTATTAAAACAGAACTGTAGAGATGTTGTACGTATTCCAGGGCATTTCTATAACGTGGTGAAAATAAATGGATGCTTTATTTATAAGTTATATATATTTATATTTACATGGGAAACCATTTCTTTTTGTACCAGTCAAGGACGGCTTGTTTTTAATAAATCTTAACCTTATAAACAGTCATGAAAGGAAATCAGTTGTTGGGGTTGCACTGATGATCTGTCTTTTGAATATTTTCTCCATGGATCTACCCTAGAAGATGGTGAAAATTAAGTAAATTTGTGTTTTTATGAGTGTATATATATATATATATATACACACACACACACACGCACGCACACACGCACACACGCACGCACACACACACACACACACACACTCACACACACACACACACACTTGAATTAGTTCCTAGGATTTTCCCATATATGGCGCAACTAGTAGGGTTTTCCAATTGATAGCGTGACTCCTCCTCTACATATACCTTATGCTTTATTTTTATTATAAGTGATTTGGTTGAAGCGTAAATAATTAATCGTTTTTCGTTTATCAAGTATGTATAACTTCGTAGCTGATTAAGAGTTTTTGGTGGGAGTTTTTCTTCATCACTTTAATATTAAGAAAATCGCTGGTGAAAGCCTTCGGTTTTTAGTTGATGTTTATGAAGAGCATTCTTCAGGTGAACAAACGTGATGATTTTGAGCTGGAAGTCAAGGAACGATGTGTGAAGCCTAAAAAAAATCGAAGACGAAGAATTAGAGTAATTGCTTGACGAAGATCCATGCCACCAAACGCTTATTTATAGGAATGAGTTTGCATTTGAAGTTGCGAAATATGCATCATTGGTCTACTTGAGGTGGTTTGTTGCTACTCCAAATCCAATCACGCTCCTATTTAATCACGTATTTAAGAACTACAAGGAAAATGAGAGCATTCCTACTAACCTTTGTTTCTGACGTATTTAGAATGCATTGTTTAAATCAAATAAAGGATTTCACATTCGTGACTAACTGCAAATTAAAGTTGCACCGTTCTATCGATCTTGTCTTCAAGGTCAGGTCTCAATGGAATTTTGGGGATATTCGTGCATTGAAGACCACCTAATTTCCACAAATATTCACAAAGTTCCACGCAGAAAAAGTGTTTAGTATTCATTTTAATCACTAATATATTATCATGTAGTACTTTCATTTCAACTGTTCTAAATGAGGGTCTCCAACCCTAGAGAGAGGTAGAGTAATAAAACTGGAGATGTAATTCAGCGGCAGGAAAGCGGAACGGATGGGAGTCCATTGATCAGCGTTGACATTTTAATCCGAAAGCAGAATATAATCGATACAGGTAGGTAGAGGAGCAGAGCAGGGCGGATATTAAAGATGCATATCGCTCTCGTCCGGCCCTAGCTCATTCTATTAGACCAAATAGCCACCACGGAATATCCTCCTTTCCGCCACATTCAGATGGAATATCGCTATAATGACAGGCCAAAAAGGACTCGAACAAATAACGAGATTCGCTCGCCCGGATACCAGCCGGAACCATCAAAGATAATGGACAAGTCCAGGTACTAGCCAAACATACAGAATGCTTTAACCCTGTTTGAATTTGAAAAGACAATGAATGACAAACAACTCTCATATCCTCTCAAATTCAACTTTGAAAATTATGAAGGCTTCGTGTCAAAGACGTGCCTCGTCATTATGAATATATAAGTGACTGGCTTCTACCGTCTACAATGGAAACTCCAATTTACAAACATATCACTATAGTGAAATAGTGATTCTACCGCAAGAGGTGCAGGCATGGAATCCGGCTATTGGACACTTCATATTAGCAGATTTCCCTTAAGAGAAATCAGCTATTGAGGTCGTACTCATGACGCGATTTTCGAAATTTTTCTTTAAATGTCCAACGATCCTCCCCAGGAGATGACGAAAATGTGCTGCTTTCAAGACTGTGTATATATATCATCTATATATTTGTCTGTTACCGCTCTAGTGGTCGCAATTATTATTTAATCGTTACCAAACTCGATATTTAGTCGTTGTTATCAAAAAATAAAGATCAAGTTCGTTAACGGCTAAAATTTGACTAGGGAAAGGGGTGGTTTAGAGGGGGAGAATTTTGAAAATTCGAAATACCTCCGTTACTATACGCCGAATCCAAAAAATATATAGAATCAATCGTACAGCAAATTAAATGTACTACAAATAGTGTTATATACATTTATTCTCTATCTTGAATGTTACCTGAGTTATTTGCATTTTTCAGTTTTCAGCCTTCAGCAAACCCACACTTCTACTCATGTTACATAAACAATACTCGGTTATGTAATAAACCACATCATTAGAAGCTTAAATACCAAATATTGTTTTCAATAGATATTTATTAAACGAGATACATACAAATATGTTCTAGTGAACCCCCCCCCCTTTCTTAAGTTTTTGGACTAGTTAAATTTGATTGATCGAGATAAAAATTATTCTGATTCATTATAAATTACACTACTAGATATAGTAAATAGTTTTTAATCAAATTAATACGTTATATTCCGATATATTATAGTAATTGTTTTTCTTTCCTGTAAGAAGTTGACAGAACTGTTTATTTACATTTCAGATGCTTTCCGTCGGAAGGTTTCTTATTGTCGTTTGTATTTATTTACTTAATATTCATGGTGGTGTTGTTTTATCGGTATGTATATTTATCTATTGTTATACTTCACGCGGGAAATCTGCTTAGTTTACGCAGCCCCTGCGTGACGGACTTTTATTTGTTTTATTCGGCAATGAAGTTACCAAGTTTCGAGGTTGGACTTCTACCAGATTTTCGGGGCCGATTCTCCATAGTTAGGTAATTGAGTTTTTGAATATGTACACGACTGTGCAGTAGACACTTGAGCTATCAGAAACCAGCGTAGCAGAACCTGATCACATCCATTGGAAGACCTACCGATTTTCTCCCAATCACTATGAAAACCTTCTTTTGAACGGACCTCATTTTCATCATCTCACAAATAAATCAATACCAAATATTCAAGTTCAAAATAATACTCATGATAATAATATATTATTTTACTGTTGGAAATAACTTAAATAAGAAGATCGTCGATGAAATATTTGTCGATACGGATTATAATAAAGCATAACATTTATTTTATTCATACTACCTTAGACCACCTACCCGCGTGGTTCCATCTCAGCGATTAAAGAAATTGAATTTTTATTTTATAAATCTCATATAAAATTTCATTTGTATTATTTAAAATCGTTCAAAATCGTATTAAATTTCTCATATAGACAAAATCAAAAAAGAGAAAAGTTAAATTTTGTAAAACACATTCATTTTTTTTTTTTAAAGGTGATTTAGTGTATTATCGATATGTGGGTTCCTGCTTGTAAGAAGTTCGTACATGTAAAGTGGAGTCTCTAAGTATTCATTGTTCCTGCAGTTAGTCAGTATCCTGTTTTCCACGCAGAGTATCCCTCTAACGTGGGAATTTATTGAAATTTTGTGTGCTCCATCCTTTGGATACTACACACATTTCATTGATTACATTATAGTATTTCGCATACAATAATTAATTATAAACATTATAAGAACAATAAAAAAAAAGAAAAAGAAAAGAAAAAAAGACATATGTAAACATTACATATGTCTATATACATTAGGTGTAGATTTACAAAATGGTGCCACTTCTTAAATAAATGCACTAAATTCCTTGTTGAATTTGAATAAAAGTTTTGGTTTGTCCGTTGGCCAAGTTCCGTGTTGTAAGGCAATGAACTTGATGAGTTTTGTTCTTGGTCCGTCAAGTAATGTACGTTCAGTCATATAAGAGGTGGTCACATGTCTGTTCAGTCTCATTGTCACATTTGCATGAATTTGTGTTTGTTAGTTTAAATTTGTACAAGTAACTTTTTGTAGGTCCTGCATATGGCATGTTCTGCATAGACGTCTTTCTGTTCTGGCATGAGGTATGAGTGCGTTAAATGTGAGTGTCCTATCCTAAAGTCTCGTTAGTTCAACATCGTCTAGTCTATTGTTTCGCTTATAGAAGGCTTTATTTCTCGTATATTATTTTCTGCTGTACTATGCCAACATTTCTGCAATCCATTTATGTTGTCTGTAGAATTTGTAAATGTAAGTCTGTAGTGTTTAAACTATTCGTAAATGCAGGTCAATTAGTGCTTGCGTTCGACTTGACTCGCATAATATTATTTAACAAATTGAATTTAAATATCATTGAGCTAGAAAATGAATAGGAAACGAATTTCGTGAATTTTATTTTCGATACATTCGTATGTAAAAATATTAAAATAGTAGAAAGTCCTAATTGTTGAAAATGTGTTCCATGTGAAAGTATCGCAAAATTTCCGGGGAAAAATCAATTTACAGAAGGAGTTACCAATTTTATATATTTTTGGGATATACTAGGCATGATTGATGAGCATTGAAAGGGGATAAAAATTTAGATGAATTTGTAGATAAAAACTCTGTAAAAATAGTTTTATACATATATTTTTGGCCCAGAAAATGATACATTAAATGCATTTAATTTGAGTATCTTGAGATAAAATAAAAGGCCACATGTGCATTCAATGGGAAAATTATACAATGTCCCCCCTCATATATTATGTACTCGGGACTAAACTCTCCTCATAAAATATTCAATTGTAATCACAAAACATCGACCTAAATAATAAATAATTCATCAACAAAATTTTTAATTCACGACAGCGCATTTAAGATTGGCCGCAGTCACGATTTATAATTCTACTTTTGAATACAATGTCATGGAGTAGCGGATGCGTCAGATGTTCCCCGAGTCCATGTGGACCAGGGGGAGGAATATGTTAAACGAGACGTGATGAATCCTCGAGGGATAAGAGTCGGAAAGATCTCCATGATATCGGGACCTGGGAAGGAGCAGCTCCGTACTGGGTTCAATTCACATTTGCATTATTCAAAAGGATACGGTGAGGTGTTGTGATTAGAGGTCAGTCCTGGGGAGGGACTTCACAGGCATTAGCGGCCCCTTATACAGGCTCTACATGGCAACGGGAATCGGGAAGGTAAGTCTGGAGGACCTGGGTCTAACAGTTTGTGAGTGTGTTTGTGGTGTGTGTGTGTGTGTGTGTGTGTGTGTGTGAGAGAGAGAGAGAGAGAGAGAGAGAGAGAGAGGGAGAGAGAGAGAGAGAGAGAGAGAGAGAGAGAGAGAGAGAGAGAGAGAGAGAGAGAGAGAGAGAGAGAGAGAGAGAGAGAGAGAGAGAGAGAGAGAGAGAGAGAGAGAGGGAGAGAGAGAGAGAGGGAGAGAGAGAGAGAGAGAGAAAGAGGAGTAGAGAGAGAGAGAGAGAGAGAGAGAGAGAGAGTGCGAGAGAGAGAGAGAGAGAGAGAGAGCGAGAGAGAGAGAGAGAGAGAGAAAGAGAGAGAGAGAGAGAGAGAGAGAGAGAGAGAGAGAGAGAGAGAGAGAGTGAGAGAGAGAGAGAGAGAGAGAGAGAGAGAGAGAGAGAGAGAGAGAGAGAGAGAGAGAATATAGATGAGAGAGAGAGAGAGTGAGAGAGAGAGAGAGAGAGAGAGAGAGAGGAGTAGGAGATGAGAGAGAGAGAGAGACAGAGATGGCGAACCTCAAGCAACGCCTGACACCATCTGCGCTACAAAGAATTGTGAGCTATGGTGTCTAGGATGTGCGAAAAAAATGGAACTCGTCAGGCTGCCCCAGATTATGTCGAGGGACTTAACAATAGAAAATAAGAGGAGACATACGACTAGCCAAAGGAGGTATGACAGCCTGGAAAAGATCTGGGTCTTTTCTACTTTAGGTACACCACTTACTTTTTCTAGTAATATGATCACTTTTTGCGATACCAGTTATTATTCTTCCATATGATCTATATATATATATATATATATATATATATATATATATATATATACCTCCTAGGAGTTATTATTAATTAAGGTTATTCAAAAATTAAACTTAGAAATCATGAATTTAATACAGTTCTTGATGATTCCTAAATCATGTAATACTGAATATTACACGGGAGAAAGAAATGCAGGAGCCCATACCCAGGGAATAGAGTCGCTTTGGGCCAGCTTCAAGAGAAGGAATAAGATTGAATATAGGACTAGGAGGTCACCTTCACTCATATTGGTGTGAATATGTTTGGAGAAGATGTTATGAAAAGTAAGACTTATTTGAATGTATACTAAAATCCATTAAAAATTATTGGCCGCCCAAATGAAATATTATGTTATGCACCTTTCTATAGGAGCTTAATTGTTTGTTTTGGTAAATAAAGGTTATTTCAAGTTGATTTTTTTTTCTTAAATAAACAACATATGTTATATAATGATAATAACATAGTATTAAAATAAATCACTGATATTCATCAAAAGTAACTGGCGTACCTTAAGTAGAAGAGACAGCTTACAGAGGAAGAAAGTCATCTGTAAATCTAGCTCCAGTAATGGTCAAGAAAGTATTGCCATGAAAGTAAAAAAAAAACACTCGAAGGGCGCTTATGTCACCCTTTGATTTGTATGTCGATCTCAAAATAAATACGACCTTATGGTAGAAAAAACGAAATGACTTACATCTTAAAAAAATTATCGACCCATATTTTACATCCATTTCTTTTTGTATCAAAATTTTGAAATAAGACGTGTAAAGTACGTTCTCCCTTCTGGGAAAAACCACTCGTTTATTATGCAACACCAGCTTGATACAAACAACAGGAATTTGACAAGTTGGTCCGAAGTAATTGTAAAGTTAACAACTATTGTTGGGGAATTCAAAACCGATCAGCTGAGGGCCTCGAAATGAATTAAACCTGATGTCAAGAACGCAAGGTGAAACTGGAATTAGGAGTGACTATTATAGCAACATACGTAGACCTAATAGACATCCTTACAACACTACGTCAGCCATTGGCAACTTATACAAACGTCACCTTTGACAGCTTGTGTGGGCAAACATAACACTCCACAGTGTAAGCATAAACGTATCCCTAACACTCCTGACAGGTTCAAATCAGGCTGAATGAAGCTTACCTTCCAGGATTTCTGACAACATAGAAATATGGGACTGTTTTAAAAACAGTACTAGAAGAATTTGTACCATACGAAGCACTATTCCCACATTTCGGTAAAAAAGTTGGTACAAAGTTCTTATTAAATAAATTGTGCCTGGACATAGGAAAATATAATGTGACTTGCAAAGAGCATTTCCTTCATTTTAATTTTAATGTAATATAGTCATACATAGATTGTGGAGTAAGTGAAATAAAGAGAAATAGTAAATTAAGGAATTAAAATTTTGAATATTTAATTATTTATGTACTTTTTTGTTATAAATATAAAATACAATGGAATAGAAAAATGCGTTCATATTATCCAAGAAGACTTCTTGCATTAGCCTGTTTAAAAATAAAATCCAATGTCCTTATATTTTTGTTGTTATTTATTAACGTCCACTTTTTCGCTACTAAGGCTAATTGGGACTGGTTATCTATAGGTTACCACCTTGGCTTTCTAGCCAGCATGGGGCAAAAGATTTTATTTAATGAGTTCGTCAATAAATAAATTCCAATTTCCCAGGCGAGAATCGAACTCGACACTCTAGGTTTATCATGTGACATTGCTTATATTTTTATACTAGGTAAAATCTGTACTAATAAACATGATGGGCGGAGGGGGGGGGTCTGTTCACACCCAGTTGCCTAAAATCGATGTCCATTTTCGCCTACAGCCTGATTATACAGAATGATTGGATTATATAAAGCTACTGATAACGTTTGTTTTGCTATTCCCCCGGCTCGGGGTTTTCTATTTTTTTCTTCTGTATTATGCTGATAACGGTTGTGATGATTGACAATAAGGTGATAATGTTTTTTGAGAAGGAGATTAGAATCAGAACTTGGCCTTTAAAGTTTCGAAGAGAGGGAGCCGGCGAGGGGTGCGAAGTTAAAGGGAATAAATTGAAGAACGGGGGTAGTTTAGTGATAAGGCCCGTATGGCTGTTGATAAGTTACAAAAGGAACTTTTATCAACACAATTGGCTCACAAAACTCCTCTTTCAACTTTTCGGCTCAACTCTCTCAGACAAAGTCACGAGGGACACAAAGGATTCAAAATATATTATCATCCATTTCACGCTAATTAACTAAAACTGGAGGCTTTAATGACTAAATAAGGGGAAGTGAAATTTTTAATTTTTTAGTGTCTTATATATGTATATTCAACCGAAGGCAGGATATTTATTTTTGCAGAATACGCAGCTGCTTGAACAACAAGTTGAATTTCTGCCGGAATATCTCCTCTATCCAGACTGATTAATTTCAAGAAACTGCCCAATGATTCCATTGCTAATAATAAGAGTTTCTATTTAGTACTTGACGGGAAGCTGAGTGCTAAACGCATTCAGTTGCGGTAGAATTACATACTAAAGATAACTAGTTCAAAGGGCTACCGAATTGCCCCTCTATACTGATCGGAAACTGGGGTGTGGCCAGGAAGAACACATTGCGTACAAAGAACGTATTGCAGAGGTTTACTCTTTACTTGTATAGTTGAGGCTAACCAACACTTAAAAAAACAATAAGAGGTGAGAGGCTCTACTCGATGCCATAATTACTACAGATAAAGCGACCAATGGTTAGTATTTGTCAGTATGAAAACTGTCCGTCTATGATAAAACATGTCAGAGAAAGACCATGCACCAGTTAATGTTCACATTGGATGTAAATAAACTGGTTTATTTACTTACGCTTTATGTAACTACGGGGACAGGAGGGGTTGATTGTAACTACGTGGAGGGGAGGGGTTGAGTCAGGGTGGGGCAACGGATTTTATTAAGTCCATCAATATATACATTTCTATTGTCCAGAAATCAAGCCCACGTCTATAGTTTAGCCAGAGTATTAAAACTAACGCCTTAACTCACATGGCTAACCTGACCCTCCAAGTCAAATTGCAAACTTTAAGATAAAATAATTCAAACACATGTTCCAAGTTACGCAAAACCATATTTATTAGCTTTTATTTATCAGTTAGATAGTTGTTTGTAGTTGTGTTTCTTTTATCCTTTAATGAGTAGCCAAGAAGGACTCTGCACACCCATAGAAGACTGGTCTTCTTATTTAGCCAAGTCTAAGAGGCATTTTCAAAATAACTGGAGTAACGATGACAAATGCACCCTTAAGAAGAAAGATTTTTTATTTATTCGTACCATTGCAAAGGGGGGATTTAGCAATGTTCAACTGGCAAGGAAAGGCACATCTATTTACGCCATCAAAGTTATGAAGAATAAACATCTTCCAGATTGTTCACATTTACTGCAAAAGATTATCGAAGTGCGCGTTCTTAGGGTGGCTAAATTTCCGTTCATTATTCAAATGAAATGTTACTTCATTGATTCCACCCACTTGTACGTCGTCATGCCATATATACCAGTAGATCTATGGGGCCTTTTGTTCAGACGTAAGCAATTTTCAGAAGACATGGCGAGATTTTATTCCTCTCAAGTTCTTCTAGCTATTGAATATCTTCACTACATGGGGATTGTTTATAGAGATATTAAGACGGAAAATATTCTCGTAAACAAAGACGGATACATCAAGCTTATAGACTTCGGGTTCTGTAAAAGAATTGAAGCACGGACTTACACGATGTGCGGCACCGTCCAGTACACAGCTCCTGAAGTCATGTTGAACAAAGGTTATGGGTTTGCTGTGGATTGGTGGTCTTTTGGTGTGCTTCTCTACGAGCTCGTGACAGGTTACACGCCCTTCTTCAGCAGAGATGAGAGGGCAATGTGCGAGGCAATAATAGCTGGCAAGTACACTATGAATCCCCATATGTCTCACGAATTAAAAAACATCATACATAACTTACTTCAAGTAAATCCGACCAAAAGACTCGGCAACCTCAAAAACAAAGTGCGAGATATCAAGAGCCATCGCTGGTTTCAAAATGTAGATTGGATGTCAGTCCTTAACAAGCAGGTAACTCCGCCTTATATTCCTGATATTACTGTTTCTCAAGAATTCAATACTGTGGAATCAGAATAAGCCAAACTAGATCTACGAATGAAGACATGGTGTGCAAGAATTTTGTTCTAGAAATAAAATATAATTGGAAAAAGTAGTTATTTTTATCACATGTTTTAGTGCGGTTATCTTGAATTTAATTAGTGGAATTGACACACACATGGTATTACAAAATTATCTGTGGAATAAGTATATATTCAATACCCAGTTTCCTTCGACCATCTTCGACCATCCAATGCAGTCTGTCACTGGACTGGGGGAGAACAAGGTGGGACTGTATGTCCCACCACATACAACGAATCGATGCATAGAGCTTTAGACCATACTAGTATCACGGGGTTGGCGGAGGAAGCCTTCGCCAACAATCAGTTAGACCATGAACCGATGGGTTTTGTCTGATCCGAAATTACTTACCGGGACTTCTCAACCCCTTCTGTCACTGATGACAATAATCGTCTCATTTAATGATGCGATTACCAGATAACTATGGGTCTCTTGGAGTTGTAGGATTCTTCCATCCCCTTCTTAAGCCTAATGGTTAGGAGAGGCTAGGTACCCTCTTATTCCAGTTTCCGTCCTCCTGTCGCCTACACACTGCCAGGTTCATTCCTCTAGGTAGAATGCCGTAAGCCTCGCTCAAGACGATCTTACCCTGTGCAAGGAGAAAGGAAGAAATTGCCATGTGAGACCATTCTTCGTTGCGTTGCCAATGGTGTTCTCCTCCGGCAAGGTTTTGCAGGAAAACTGTAGGGGCAGTGCGTCCTTTGCTGTACCGATCCCCCAACCTTTCACAGGCTTTGAGGTTTAGAGCGGTGCCATGGGGTCGGCGGATGTAACCCCCACAGACAGCCAGTGAGTCCAGACAGGTGGTGGCCTTGCGACTACCTGTCACAGACGTGGTGGTCTTCGTTGAATTGTTGTAGTATTAGAAGTTATTTGGGAAGGTCTTGGAAGCACTGTACATCACAAGTGAACATCTCATCCTAGCATTCTTAGGTGCGAAAGGATAGGTGAGTGCATGGCTAGATATACACACACTCTTTCCACTAATCGCAACATCATACAAACATTGTCTGGTTCATTCCATCGAAAAGAGAAATCTGTCTTGATTAGAGCACAGGTGAAATAAGGTTTGTCACAAAAATTCAATATTTTGGAGTTACTGCAGAACCTAGCAATACCTCAGGCACTAATAAGGTACTAAAACTCCAGTGTGTATATATATATATATATATATATATATATATATATATATAAATATATATATATCTATATATATATATATGTGTGTGTGTGTGTGTAAATATATATATATATATATATATATATATATATATATATATATATATATATATATATTCACTCTTTCAAGCCAAGAAAAACACACAACTTTGAACGTTTAGTAAATACTGCCAGAGGCGTTGCTCGGGAAATTGTTAGGTATTGTAGGCTTTGGCAGGAAATATTTAGACTGAATAATTAGTGTGCAAACTACACTCAATCAGATTGCATTTCCCGTCTCAGTATTTACAGATCTATTCTAGCATAGTCCACAGCTGTGTAGAAACCATGGAAATATTATGTAGCTACTATAGGAGAATCTCAAGGAATAAACATCCGCTTAAATATTCAAATAATTATTGAATAAATTAATCAAGGATCGTATTTATTATTATCAAGCACTGCGTAATAAAAAAAAACAAACAAACATTTTTCGTGCAAAAAGCGGTCCCTAGTATTACAATGATGGAGAATGTTTTCATGAAACTAATAACTTTTCTCTAATAGCAACTATTATTAAAAGTAATCTTGTCTATATTGAAACATACTCAATATTCATAACACTGCATAGAAGTACATAGTTTGCTCAGTGATGTTGTGTAACATATTAAAGGAGCAATGTTTAATTAATAAACGATATAACAGGGCAAGCCAGCACATTCACTCCTCTACAGCGTAGTTTAGTTTAAATTATTTAGTTATGAAACCGAATAATAATGTTTTTTAATAATTCACATTTTTAAGGATAATATAGGTTCAATGTTAATTTCTATTTAGTACCACAGTACTCTTGTTAATTCTTGATCTTAATCTCTCGATATTCAGGAATGGTCAAAACGGATAATTGGGTCGAAACACGAGAAACAAAATTTGCCACGATTACAAAACTTCCTTTACTTCGTAGAAGGACAATAAACATTTTTTTCTTAAGTATGTATTTTCCTGGAACATAATGTCCATATTATTCATTTCAGGCCTGCCCTACATCCCTCACTTCTGTTTCCTAAGAATATTGTTACGTTTTTATTACAAAACCAGTAATAAACGTTGTTAATAAGAGTTCTTTTGGATTGTAAAATTAAACACAGACAAGTTTCACAGTTTAACACTGCACAATTTATTTCACAATGCACAATACTCTTGGTTAATTATTACTACTCAGAGAATTACACTGATAGTGTCACTGTTCTTCAGGTTACACAGTCCAATAATTCACTCACGGCCACTGTCCTTTACTTCGTGGCACTGCACTGTCTTAAACACGGCACTGCACTGTCTTAAACACGGCACTAAACTGTTGCTTACAGACACGGCACAACACTTTTCTTCACGGCACAACACTTTACCGCACTGCACTAAGTCGCACTGAACATCCCTCAAAGACCGTCGAGCGTCCACTGAACTGCGGTACTGGCAGGGTCTCTTATAAATGCCTGGAGAAGGGACTAGGCAAGAAGGTCTAGACTAAAAGTTCCAGAACTTCCTGGAAGGCTCTAATTAGATTCTCTCGTTCCACTAGTCTTTGTTCCTCCTTTCACGCGGCTCTCTCTTTGTGTATTCGCCCACTCATCCGATTCTCGCAACAATATTAATACTGCCTGTCGTCAGTAATTTCAGATACAGGTGATAAGCCTAAAAAGTTTCATGAAACTAAGTTCAGATATAGGAAACAAATCAAGAAGCAACTTGTCACCAAAAACAGAAGTAAGTCAAATCCTTTAATTTATTTTGCCTGTTTAAGAAGGTCCTCCTAATAAAGTTTATATGAATCTTTTAAAGTAATGTTACTTATTATAAAATAAGAAGTGATAGAATAATAGCCATTGTAGAAAAAAAATAATAAAGAGTGAGTACATAACATGTTCAAAAATTCGAAATATCTGGATCTAATTTGAAATATTAACGGAGATAGTTGGATTTTTTTAGTTTTCAGCCTTAAGTAAATCCCCCCTTCTTTGTCATCGAGATTTAACAATAAGCCTATATGTCATGAGCTGTCTTATTTCAAGCCGAAATACCAAATATTGTGTTGAACAAATCTTTTCTACATAAGATACATGCAAATACGTTCTAATGACCCCCCCCCAGTATTTTTTCTTGGATTACTAAAATTAGAATGCTTGAGATAAAAATTATTCCAAGAATATGGCTATGTATCTATTCCGTTCTGAAAGGTATGCTGACCTGTTTGTTTACAATTAAGACACTTCCTGTTATGGAAGTTATTAAAATGTAAATTGACTGAAAGTTTTCTCGTTATCGTTTGTATTTGCTCACTTAATATTGACGGTAGTGTTAAGTGCTACAATTATGTACATTTATCTATTGTAAAACGTCACGTGGGAAGTCTGTTTAATTTACGCAGCTCCCCTTGCGTGACGAATTTTTGTTAAATACCAATTCCTGGTCCATTTTCAGCCTTTAACTATAATGATCTTTAGTGTTGAATCCAAAGAGTTAAATATCAAGTATGGTGTTAAGAAATAATAATTTCCAAGGTAAGTACGTACAATTTTAAATGAAGACGTCATCAAACAAGAAATGTGCAAGTACGTCATCTAGTAAATACCTTTTGAAAAGAATATTTGGTATTATTATTTATTAACGTCCACTTTTTGCAACTAAGGCTAATTGGGACGGGTTATCTAAAGGTTACCACTCTTTTCTAGCCAGGGTATTTAACATTTAATAAAGTGGTGCATAATATTCAGAGTAAAGTTTGCTCTGTGTTATTCATGTCACACATGAGTGGGGGCATGGGTTTACTGGAGGCTGAAAATTAAATAATCCAAATGTATCGGTTAATGATGGAGATAGGGAATAATTCCACATAACAATATTTATAGTAAATCAAGTTGATTCTAAGGGGGATATCCCACTGGTTGGATTTCTGTCATTAACGAACTTGAGCTTTGTTTTTACATAAGACGTGTAAATATAGAAACTATTCCACATAAATTGCGACCGCTATAGCGTTAACTGATATACATATACATTCATATAATCAGGAAACGGGCCTAATTTTCGTCATTTCTTGGGTAGGATCGGTGGGCATTTGCAGATATTTTTCGATAACCGCGTCATGAGTGCACCCTCCAGAAAACCCGTACCCGTGGCATCAGTATAAGGATGGTAATCATAAATTACAAATCTGATTTATGTTTATTGTTGTTATTATTATTATTATTATTTATTAACGTCCACTTTTTGCAACTCAAGCTAATCGGGACGGGTTATCTACAGGTTACCATACTTTCTAGCCAGGGTGGGACTCAAGATGTTATTTAATGAATTCCGTCACTAAATAATTTCCTTTGGCCAGGCGAGAATCGAACTCGCCACTCTAGGTTTACCATGTGAGATTAAGGTCAACGCTTTATATTTAAGAAAATAAAACTATTTTGAATAATAACTTTGGCTTAAGTAATTCCTTAAATAAAAAAAAAATACGGGAAACATAAGGTTAATTTTAAAGTCAAAATAACCGCGGGTTAATATTGAGAATGATAGACGGTGAGCCAGGTGTATCTATTAAAAAAGTAATTAAACAAGGATTAAGTAAAAACCCTAAAATTTAGGCAGGATAAAGTTTTAAGAAAGAACTTCAACTAACCAGGTTATTAACAATCTTTCGTAAATTACTCTTTAAAAGACTTTTGAGTAGGTATTGCAAGTATACGAAGAATCATTAAAAAGATTAGAGCAATTAATATGTTTAAAAGCACGATTGAAATTGATGGCCATTTTCAAATGTAATCCAGATGTGAAGCCGCCATTGGAGTATTTCTACTAATATTTTCTATATTTTATAGTATATCTAAGTTTCGAATTTTCCCCTCAATCCATCACCCATCCTTCCACCCGCCCCATTTCAGCCATTAACGAAATTGATCTATCATAAAAAAAAAAATCAGGGACTTCCACCCGCCAGAATACCAACTTATAATTGTGATTAACAGACAATATATGCATACATATGTGTGTGTATACGGGGGATGTAGGGAATAAATTCGCTCTCTGAGGAACTACTTCACTGAGGAAATAAATACATAATGTATATAGTTTTCTAGCTATTTTAGTCATCTCCTGGGTAGAATCGATGGACATTCAAGGAAATTTTTCAGAAATAGAAATCAGTTCATGAGTACAATTACGAACCTAGAAGTTATCCTACTAATATCTATCTATCTATCTATCTATCTATCTATATATATATATATAAATTTTGGCCTTAGCTAGTTTTTGCCATCTTTCATGAAGGATCGAGGCAGTACAACCATTATATGATAGTTCCTTTAAAGGAATTCTGATAAAACCAGAAGGATCTGATCATCTGTAGCAGAGAGGAAATCTCTTGAGTTATGCAGGGTATATTGTGCAGGGAGGGATCCAGGATGAACCGCATATCCTGGGAAAATATCCCCTTGTGAGCTTTTATAAATGTTTCCTAGAACATAATATCAGTTTTATTAGTTCTTTATTCGTCCCATTCAGGGGATGTTACATTTATAAGTGCTCTAAGATGGGAGCCAGAAGGCAGAGCTAACACTCAAAGAAGGAAAGGTTCTTTTGAATAAAAGATTCCTCCCTTTTTTTTTCTTTTCTTTTATTCTTCTACGATGGTCTTATATTTTTCCTAGAAATATTTTCAAGGTTTATCGATGAATCCTCTCTAACTCTATTTTGAATACATTGACGACGCTTCATACCCTCGATAAAAAGTCGTCAACAAGATATTTTTGAATCTTAAAAGTGATTTTCATGAAATTACAGCCCGTGAAGCAGGGACTGCAAATATGAACTAATTTCCGGAGAGTTCTAGGAGAGAAAACAAAAATGTTTGGTAATTACTGAATTCTAGGCCTCTTCTACATTTTGAAGTATCAATTTACAAATTTAGAGAGTTGATAATAGCAGTAGCGTTGGAAATTTAAAAGAGTGGCGGCGAAAAATTCTCACAAACACACTGGTCTGGGGAATTCAAGGAAAAAGTTTTAACTTCAGTAAAAATTATTTAAGCAATAGACATTTCTGAGTCAGGTTTGGAATAACTCTTCTGACAGGATTCTACATGAAAACGGAGTACCACAAGGGAGTGTACTAAGTACTACTCTCTTTAACGTTGTTATGAACTCAATTCATGAATACATTTCTTCATCTAAAAAATACTGCCTGTATGGTGACGATTTGTTTATTTACTATTGTTCTTGTTCTTATAAACAAGCAGTTTCCATTGTACAACAAATGATAGTTAATTTAGAGAGCTGGTACACTCTCATACTGGGATGAATTTTTTTCTCCGGAAAATTTAAAAGTATTATATTCACTAAAAGAAGAAATTCCCCAACTCCAAATTTTACCATCAATAATGACCCGATTCTGAATGTGAACAGCATTAAAATATTAGGTTTAACATTTGTTACAACACTAACATGGATACTCCACATCAAAGATCTTCTTACAAGATGCAAGAAATCCTTGAATACTTTATGAATTGTAATTAATACTAAGTGGAGTACGGACAGATGCTCTATACTAAAACTCTACCGAGCTTACACCAGGTCTCTGCTGGACTATGGCTCCATGGCATATTAAAATGCTTCCTTTTCGTTATTCGTTAAATACGTTTAATCCATGGAAATTGGAAGGATTGTTATCGGACATGTCTTTATGAGTGCAACCTCCATTTGCCATGATGGAAAGCTGCTAAACCCTGAACAGCAATACACAGGGAGTGAGAGCAATGACAGAAGAGATAAATAAATGAGATGGGAGACAGGTTTATAGGCCTGGGCGAACCGACTGATCAGCCAGTAATTATCTAGCGGTAGCGAGTCGTTAAATATCCCCGTCTGCTATCTACTAATGGAGATATCAACCAACTCGATTCTATCTCTTTGGCGCACTCTCTTGGGCTCATCTACAACTACTTTAGTAGGTTTCTTAACGACTCTGCTCTTTACCCACAAAGCTTAAAGTACCTCTTCAATTTTTATGGTCACGAAAATATATAAATCATTAGATAGACGATTTTATGCACTCTACATCCAGCCAAGAGACGGCACTTATTCTAAAAAGCTGTATAAAATTTACAAGTTTAATTTTACATTAACATACATCTCTTTGTACATGAAATTCTTCATGCTAATGTGAATTTAATCTGAAGCCTACAAAGAAATAAATATGGATAATGTCCAAATTGAAGTAACAAATAGTTGATATTACATAAACGAAAACTTCATTAAACCTGCCCAGTAGGGAAAATTCGATAATTTCAAGGACTAGGGTCATTTTAAATAGAATAGGGTAATTGATGGGCCTCAATAGGATGCATAAAATTTACGCACAAACAATTTGGGGCAACAATGTGGGACTTAGAAGCCCGTCAACTAAGCAGATTCCCCACGTACGTATTTGTCAAAACGTAAAGGTTCAATGAGAACAATATTTGGTACTTTGCCTTTAAATAAAGAGATTCTTAACATAACAGCTTTTTGTTAATATGAAATGAGTAGGAGTGGGGGTTTACTGATGGCCGAAAAATAAAATATGAAAATACTTAGGTTAATATTTAATTTAGAGAAAACGTGTATATAGCAACATTTTTAGAACATCACATTTACTATAAGATTGATTTTGACATAGGAGATATTTCGAATTTTCGAAATTTAATTATATCAATATAAAATGACTCCAACAGTTAAGGAATTTATGGTTTAATTTTATTGTGAAAAATGAAAGTGCAACATCTGACACATTTAAATCCTTTTATTTACTTTATATGGCATTGGTTAACTTTCCCTATCGTTTATAAGACAAGAAGCTGACGGAATCTTTAAACACTCATATGAATGTATGCATGCTTGGAAAAAAGAAATAATTACATAGTTTATTCGGTCCCAGATATTCACTTATTCCTATTTATTGTATACAGGTTTATACTCTTTTCTCAAGAGACACCATTAAGTAGAAAATTAATTCCAAAAGAGCTTGAGTGTTATTATTTTTAAATAATGTAACCATGATGATTATTTTTAAATAATGTAACCATGATGATTATTTTTAAATAATGTAACCAAACTGTGCAGCACAGTTAATTGTGGCACACATTTTAGGTTATAAATTGTTATGGAGGTGGTAAAATTTTATGTTTTACTGTCTTTCATCCTGCATTCATTTTCAGGTTCTTAACGAAAAGGTTCCAAAAAAAGATAACCCGAAAAAGGAACGGATAAAATCGAGAATTAAGTGCATAGCATATCAGTGAGGACAAACCCGATAAAAGCGGTAGGGTATTAAATTAGGTGCTCCTGTAACCTGCCTGAGCTGCTACTCTTACTCCAATGTGGAACTGCAGAAAAAAAGAAAAAAAAAGTTTCCAAAGTCATTCAGGAATATTCGTAAATCGGTGATACAAGATTCTCAAGAAACACCATCGTTAAAAGTCAATGATTAACCAAAATCACCAGATGGCTTGGTTATAGTAAACATTGTATTTTACCAACTCTTATGCAATGGGCTAAACAATATTAATTAAATCATTTTTAGTGCTTTCAATTTAAGTTTTCTAAGTTATTGGATTCTAAATGAAACGGTTTCAAAAGAACGAATCCTGTAAATGATCTGTTCAAATGGAGAACGATACTGAGGAAGAACAAGTCCTTTAAGGATCACTTTACTGTTAATATAACTGTGAATATAAACTCAGTCCGAGAGGTGGGTTACAAGATCAGCTGACCCTTCCTGTCACCTGCCTGAACCACTAACTCCTGTTCTAATTATCCTGCCCTAGCAAGCTTTTGGACGTATAATAGTTTCCACAACATACAAGTTGTACACATTCATAAGATAATATATTTCTTTTACTTGTAAGATAAATAAAACAAAAATTAAAACTAATACTTTTATTTAAAACAACGTACATTTTGTCGGGAGAGTTAAATATTTGTAAGATACAGCAATTATTTATTCTACGGAAGGTGGGTGGTAGAGTAACGAATCACAACAGGCCTACTGTGTGCATCCAGATGCAGTGTCTATGTTTTGGTATAATTAAACCAACATTAAAGAAGTCCGTCAGTTAACTAAGGTGACTTTCCACGTATTTGTGTATTTAACTCAAAACGTAAAAGTTTTTATTTAATGGCAATCTTGGTTATTAATATTAAATTACTAATGGGTGGCATGCTTTATAAATGGCGGGAAACATGTCTCTAGATACAATATACAATTAACGGGTTGTCTAAATGGAAACATATGGGATATCATACGGTGAGAAGAGGTCAATATAATTCCTGAGTTGGCAATTTAGCAGATTTCCCTTAGGGGAAATCAGCTATTGAGGTGGTACTCATGGCGCGATTTTCGAAAAATTTCTTCAAATGTCCATCGATCCTATCCAGGAGATGACGAAAATGAGGTCCGTTCAAAATTATATATATATATATATATATATATATATATATATATATATATATATGTCTGTTAACGCTCTAGCGGTCGCAATTTTTGTTTGATCGTTACGAAATTCGACATTTCCCGGAAATCGTTTTATGTAAAAAGACAGATCAAGTTCTTCGTTAATGGCTCAAATCAGACCAGAGGGAGGGGGGTTTAGAGGGGGGATTTTCGAAAATTCGAAATATCTTCGTTATTATGCATAGGATCGAACAATTGTATAGAACCAATCTTATTGCAAATTAAATTTACTATAAATAATTGTTATATACATTTATTCTCTATCTAGAATATTAACCGAGATATTTGGATTTTTATGAAGTCTGTGGGACATGTGGTCCCGTATTATATCTATATATATATATATATATATATATATATATATATATATATATATATAAAATTGTAACCTCTGTCTGTACATTGATTTTTTTCGCGAAATATTACGATCTTTTCGTTTCACATGTCATAGACACCATAACTGCATTTTGTTTCTTTCTTGTCTGTTTGTTTATTTGTTTGTTTGTTACCTTTTCACGCATTAACGGCTGAACCGAATTTTATGAAACTTGGTATGCATATTACTACTTGCCCAACTTAGACTTTAGGCTATATTAATATTCTATGAGACGAACAGGAGTGGGGAGTGGGGGTTATAAGGGAGGCCTGAAATTAAATATAGCGATATTTCACTATGCGATATTTAGATAATGTACAGGAGACGGGAAATATGACGACAATATGGAGGACAGCGATGTCTTACATAAAAAAATAATCTTATTATTAACAAATCCACAGCAACGAGAAATATATATAAACCCTTATAAACACTGGGACGAGTAAATGTCAAAATATTGTGGAAAGTAAAGCCTTGCCAAAAAAATACCATCGACATTCAGCCTCAAATGAATTCCTGGGCGAAGCCGGGTATCTGAGCTAGTATATATATATATATATATATATATATATATATATATATAGATATACTAGCTAAGGTACCCGGCTTCGCCCGGGAATTCATTTGACCCTGAATGAAGATGGTATTTTTTGGCAAGGCTTTACATTGTATATTGATGTATATTGATTACACTGTATATTGATATTGGTGTTGAGTAAAGTATATTTTTTCTCTTTCTTATAACGAAGCAGAGTTAATAAATACCAGAAATAACTGGGCGCACCTCCCCAGCGTTCGTCCATTTAAATTATTTATTTTTGGCCATTAAAGAAATTCACATTCCTGAGAATAACACTACATTGCTATAAGCATCAATTAACATGTAAACATAAACCAATATGAGGTCGGCAGGGAAGCGGCAGAACAGATAGTACAAAGGAAGTAGCTTGACACCTCCCTATGCTCAGTGCTGCCCACTCATTTAGGATATTAATCCTGTAATACCTTAAATTATATGAAAAAATCATATTACATTTTCTTCACAATACTAAAACTGTTTGTTCAAATATTTTTCAGGTTCTAATTAAATAAAGTATTAAATACACATAGGGAAAACCGGCATTTCACATGAATAATGTTTGGGTGAAGAGAAGGGAGGGGGGCAGTATACTTTAATGGTGCAAGCTGTTACTGACGTTAAAAAATAACATAGATTTGAATTATCAAGGATAAAATATTAACATGGATTTGAAATCATTTATCCAGGTGAGGTACCTACCTGGTTGTTCGAATTGGAAAGAATTGTTAAGCATATCAATATTTCTACGCAAATTACTTCCTTTTACACTGTTATACAAAAATTTTTATAAAACAAAAGTTACTCTAAATACCAAAGTTAACATCTATTGTTATGTGCACGTTTGACGAAAAACAAATAAAAAATGAAATATCGCGAATTTTTATTTCAGGCCTCCCTTATAACCCCCACTCCCGTTCGAACCTAAAAAATGTAATATACATTATAATCATGGAAGTATTAATGCTAATTCACATACCGAGCTTTGTTCATTTCGGTTCAATCGTTAGTACCCAATAAAATTGTAGACTTTCGCTTTAGTTTTTAACCTATATCTCGTATATACTTTATTATACGGCAAAAGTTAATATTACAAAAGTTACTTTAAATAACAAAATAAACAACTTTTGTCATGTTCATATTTGCAGCAAAACTAATAGAAAACGAGATACCGCTATTTTTAATTTCAGGCGTCCCTTACAACCCCCCCTCCTGCCCGTCCCTAGATATGTTGGTATGGCTTATTATAATGAAGGCGTTAGTCCTAATACACATGCCGAGTTTTATTTAGTTCGGTAGAGTCTTTTGTGCCGAATAAAATTGTTGACTTCCCCTGTACTTTTTAACGTATAACGCATTTATATTCGATATACGACGAAGGTGTATATAACAAACGTTACTCTAAATAACAAAATAAACAACATTTGTTATGTGCATATTTGCCGAAAAACGAATAGAAAACGAAATATCACTACATTTACTTTCAGGCCTCCCTTATAACCCCCACTCCTTCCCGTCCCTACAAATGTTGGTATGGCTTATTATAATGAAAGCGTTAGTGCTAATACACATACCGAGTTTTATTGATTTCGGTTGGATCTTTTGTCCCAAATAAAATTGTTGACTCCCGCTATAATTTTTAGCGTATATCTCGTTTATAATTCGGTATACGAAAAAAGTGTATATAACAAAAGTTACTCTAAATAACAAAATAAACAACTTTTGTCATGTTCATATTTGCTGAAAAACCAATAGCAAACGAAATATCGCTATTTTTAATTTCTGGCTTCCCTTATAACCCCCACTCCTGTTCGTCTCAGAGGATATTAATATAGCCTAAAGTCTAAGTTGGGTTAGTAGTAATATACATACCAAGTTTCATAAAATTCGGTTCAGCCATTTATGCGTGAAAAGGTAACAAACAAACAAACAAACAAACAAACAAATAAACAAACAAACAGACACCAAAGAAACAAAATGCAGTTATGGTGTCTATGACATGTGAAACGAAAAGTTATCGTGAAATTTTGCGAAAAAAATCAATGTACAGACAGAGGTTACAATTTTATATATATATATATATATATATATATATATATATATATATATATGTGTGTGTGTATGTATATATATATATATATATATATATATATATATATATATGTATATATGTCTGTTAACGCTCTAGCGGTCGAAAGTTTTGTTTGATCGTTACCAAATTCGATATTTAATCGTATTATGTAAAAAGAAAGATCAAGTTCGTTAATGGCTGAAATCGGACCAGTGAGAGGGGGGTTTAGAAGGGGGATTTTCAAAAACTCAAAATATCTCCTTTATTACGTTTCGGATCGAACAATTGAATAGAACTAATCTTATTAAAAATTAAATTTACTATAAATATGGTTATATACATTTATTCTCTATCTTGAATATTAACCAAGATATTTCGATTTTATAGTTTTCCGCTTTCAGTGAACCCCCACTCCTATTCATGTTATATTAATAATAAGCTGTTGAACCTAGTGGCACCATGAGGAAAGTTCCATTTACACCAGTAAAAGGCATGATTAGAGAAAATTCTATTGAAGGCTGGAGTTGTTATAGCCATCCCTCGGTAGCCTGTAGCCTGCATAAGCTGACAATTGACTATTAGCCAGTATGAGTATGCAGACTCCAACTTTAATCTACCCTCCAGTCTTGCCTCACTCACATGTTGTAAGTTAGAATTTAGGCAAGGTGGGAAATATATATGCAGTTTGGACGGATCTCATTTTCGTCATATCTTGGGTAGGATCGATGGACATTTGAAGAAATTTTTCGAAAATCGCGTAATGAGTACAAACTCAATAGCTGATTTCTTTAAGGGAAATCTGCTAAATGTACTGTCTTTGGTCCCTTGATTGACCATTGATTGAAGTTGGGTCGAAAAAGTTTTAAACTATTATTTCCTTTTTCATGAAGTCTATTAAACACTTAATACATAACTATGCATCGTTGAGATAACTGTAAACATTTCTCGAGAAACGAACGAATCATTTTGGGCAAGATAAATTGATTTTCGGAGAACGATCCCGCCTAATATAATTTGAGTGAAGAATCCGTGGAGAAATGTTAAACATATGGTAATAGTCCGGTTATTTACCACGGGGAGAGAGGCAATCGGCTGATTTGCTATGTAAATGCCAATTTGCAAGGATAACGTATCCTTTGAATAAATATTCCTAAGAAAGGAGAGAGCTGATAAGGAAGGACCCGCCCCACTCCTTCGATTTTTACAACTTTTCTTATCACTTGTCATAGCCATCTCAGGCCTCATGCATATTACAACACCCCATTCTACAAAAGCCCTTATCCACGGCCAACTTGTCCCGGCCCTTTAAAAAACTTAGTAGGGAATTTAGTTAGCTTTAGACGGAATTTCGGGTGTCACTCAAATTTTATCCCCTTAATATTATACTCGAGGAATGACAGACAGTCCAAACTTTTCTAATGTTATGTCACAAAGATTAAACTTCTAACATTTTCAGTAAAGTCCCAAAAAAATAAAAAAGAAAGGCATGTTTATATTGTCACTGTACTCCCACGGATAGATGGCGATATAACCTAAGTGCTTTCATGCACGACAGATTGACCAAAGTCATGGGGAATAACATTCAAGAACTCAATTGGGAAACTACAATTAAATCTTATTAAAAATTAAGTCATTCATGTACTAGTAATAGCCGGGCTCAGCTTAGCCATGCGAGTTAAAGCGTTGACCTTAATCTCACATGGCAAACCTAGAGTGACGAGTTCGATTCTCGCCTGGGCAAAGGAAATTATTTAGTGACGGCATTCATTAAATAAGATCCTAAGTCCCACCCTGGCTAGAAAAGAGTGGTAACCTGTAGATAACCCGTCCCAATTAGCCTGAGTTGCAGAAAGTGGACGTTAATAAATAAATAATAATAGCCGGAACAGCTGTTCTCACAAATAAAATAAATAATTTAACATCTCAGACCCTGCAAGAATTGTTGCATCTGTTACTCTCGAAACAAGTAACCATGGTGTCTCTATCAAAGCAGAGCTTCTGTTAATCTTCCACCAGAAGGCCGAACTGACCGCCTCTGGGCATGTCTCGTTTTCTGTCCGTCTTGTTATACTATATGACATTTTTGAACAATCTACATTCTGCCCGTATTCCTTTACACTCTTCTTAGTCATGTTCACATTACAATAATTTCAGACGATTAAGTACGTTTCGTTGTTGCTACAGAAAACCATTAAACGAAATCAGTACGGATAAAACCATATACTGGAGCTCAGAGTAGCCGTGCGATTTAAGACATTTGTTCTTAGTACACTTAGTAAAACAAGGGTCGGGCTAAGGGAATAAAATAATGGCTCTAAAAGAGCAGTAATCTACAGCTTGTCTACAGACAACCCTTCCCAATTAGCCACAGTAATACTACATGGACGTTGGTAAATAGTTATTATTTTTTTTAAACCGTAACTCATAATTTTATTATCAACAATGTATTCCTGGAGAGGATTTTAAATAGAAGAGCTTGGCAAAAATGACCGTGAAGTCAGATTTTTTTTTGTTCCACAATATCTGTGAAAGTAGAGTGGATATTACCATCTTGACTGAGTATATATAGGTTTTTATCATGAATAATATAGGTAGGTTCTATGGTAGAGTTTTTAGATTGGTTTGGCTATTGAAAATATTTTATTTATTTTTTAAATGAGTTCAGCAATGCCGGCGATACACTGATTAATTAGGTGTGCTCTAAAAGGCAAACAGGAAAAAAAAAGTAACGAAAAAAAAAGAGAAAAGAAATGGACAATGAAATAAGGTGATTCCTGAAAAAGTTCATTACCATAGAAAATATATTGTACATGAAAACATATTGCGTATGAGAACATCAGAGTAATGAAAGTGATTTAATGAAATTATTTATTAACGTTCAAGTTTTGCAACTAATGCTACTTAGAACAGGTTACCACTCTTTTCTAGGCAGGGTGGGACAAAATAATTTTATTTAATGACATCGTCACTAAATAAATCCCTATTACCCAGGCGGGAATCGAACTCGCCACTTTAGGTTTACCACATGAGATTAAGATCAATGCTTTAACTCTCAGTAATAACCTGAGCCTCGTAGTAAAAGTAATATAAATGCAAATATGAGTATAGAAGGGAGATAAAAAAATAGAAATAAAGGGGAAAATCAAACAAAAGAGAAAAGATAAATGAATAAAAAAGTACACACCCTGCTAATGTAATCGAGAAATGAAGAGTTGTGTTTAAAATATCTAGACTTCAGCATGTTGAATATATTTATGTTTTTTGGGGATTTCTAATGATTGGGTCTATGTAGTTACTGTTATCGTTCAAAAGTTCCTGTAAGTCATGTGGAATGTCTAAATTGTCTCTTCGGCGGCAGTCAGTCAATATGTGGCATACTGCCAAAGTTCAGCTGCAATGTCTCCAAGTCGCATTTCAATAAATTAAAAAAGGTATGTTATATATTTAGAGTGGTATTAGGAATGATAATGAAATTAATTTATAGTATATAATTATTTAAAATGATGGATTTTATAATATGTTTTTGTGTAATATTTTATTTATTTGGCAAATCGCAGGTGATTGGCAAGATCAAGTTTAGGGGTGGTTAGAATAACATATTTATCCCTTCATGTAAACCTTGGTTATACTTTATTTATGTAGTATCGAAAATATTCCTTACATATCTGAGGGTTTTTTTTTCCCTTACACGTACTTGCCTATTAAAATACGATAAAAGTTATTCCTTTAAAATCGTCCTAAGTATACTGAAGACCTATTGTATTCTATATATATTTGTAGATGTTTATATGTTTTAGATATGTTAGTATTTGTGGGATATATTGGCTGCTATTAGTTAGTAGTTCTGTCATATCGTGGGGTATGTCAAGGTTTTTTCGTTGAATGGAGTTAGTCAATATGTGTTTTATCATTAGTTGTTGCAGTATTTGCATATAGAGTTCTTTTCCTGGTCATTAAGTGTCAGGTATGTGTGGCCGATCCTGAGTCTGGTAAGAACAACTTCCGCCCAATTATCCTATGGCTCGATGGCCACATCTTAATTGCACTTTTGATACTACGGAGGTCGTTGTTTACTTTCATCCATTCTGATTGCCATTTGTTCAGGATTCGGTGGCATATATGTCTCTTTATGTCTTCGCATAGTAAGTTTATTTGCGTGATTTGAGTTTGTTGAGTAATTAGTTTAGCCCGGTAGTCTGCTGTCGTACTAAGTCCGGGGTCCTGATGTCCTGGCAGCCAATATAGGGTAATTGTATTTTGGTATGTTTGTTGTTTATAAATTACTTCTGTTATGTTTAGTGCTATTGGGTGAGTGGTGTAAATGTCTCGGAGAGTTAATAATGAACTTAGTGAATCGGAACAAATTAGTGTGTGTTTGGGCTGTGATAATGTAGGTGTCATGTTTTTAAGTGTTAACCAAATTGCGTGGAGTTCACCTCCAAGTATGCTGTAGTGTGATGTCAATTTTTCTGAAAAAAAAGCGTCTCTTTCTGTGACTGCCGCGTCCCGACTAATGTCATCGCTTATATCATGTCAGGCTTATATATAGGTCAGTATACCAAAAAGAATTGAAGTTTTTCGTTGCTAAAAGTGATTTGAAGTCATTTTTAAAAATAGTGTGGATGATGTGTCTGATTTTTTAAACTTGGTTAAAGATAAGTCTACAACGTACTTAATAAGCCAAGGAGGTGTTTAACCTTAGTGGGAATATTTTCTCGCTTTGGATACCAAATAGACCTTCACATTCATTATATCTGATAGCAAAAGGATGGATATGTGAGAGTTTTTTCCGTATAGTGTAATGAACACTTTAAATTTCACATAATATAAATTTGATGTAATATAAATTTGAGGTAATTTTATAACGAACGTACTATATAAGTAAAAATGTTATTCAATAATATGTAAAGAAATCAATTATTTATAAAAAACAAAACTATTTGGCATATCCTATCATGTTAATTAATTAATTATTTATTAAAGTCCACTTTTTGCAACTAAGGCTAATTGGGTCGGGTTATCTACTGGTTACCACCCATTTCTAGCCAGGGTGGCAGTAAAGATTTTATTTAGTGAATTCCGTCAGTAAATAAACTCCTATTATCCAGGGCGGGAATCGAACTCGGCACTCTAGGTTTACCATGTGAGATTAAGGGCGACGCATTAACTCTCATGGCTAACCTGAGCCCCTATCATATTATGGTAACATTTAATGGAAATAATCACATTTCAGAACAGGATCTACTTCGACTTGTAGTACTGGAAGGTTATGTACCCGTACGTCCCGTAAATACAACATATTAGTATTGCAGTTCTGTGAACACACAGGACATTACACACAGTCACGGTCTTGTGGACACACAGGAGGTTACATTAAAGCTCGGTGAGTTGTAGCGTGTAATGCTCGCTGTATAATTGGTCTGAAACCTCTCAAGATTGTATTGAGACCTGGTCTTGAGGTAGAGGAAGTTTAGGACGATAGATTCTGAGAATAGGGAGAGAGCTAAAAGAGCCGATATCCGGCGAGAGGGAGGGAGAAAGAGAGAGAGAGAGAGAGAGAGAGAGAGAGAGAGAGAGAGAGAGAGAGAGAGAGAGAGAGAGAGAGAGAGAGAGAGAGAGAGAGAGAGAGAGAGAGAGAGAGAGAGAGAGCGAGAGAGGGAGAGAGAGAGAGAGAGTGAGCGAGGGAGAGAGGGAGAGAGAGAGAGAGAGAGAGAGAGAGAGAGAGAGAGAGAGACAGAGAGAGAGAGAGAGAGAGAGAGAGAGAGAGAGAGAGAAGAGATGAGAGAGTGTTGTCTGGATGATCCTGGACTAGACAGGTGATGGATGTTAACAAGGTCATTATGTAGGAAGCAGCGAGCTAGTCAATCCCCAAGACGAATGTCCTGTCTTCCACTCTCTCCCGACACATGCACACACTACGTCAATAACTGCTCCTCTCTCACAAGGGCTTAAATCACCTCACTCCAACCTTATCACGAAATAAAACTAAGGAAATTTATTATTAATTTGATCCAAAAATCTTTTAAACAATACTTTTCTTTTTTAGCAGATTTGCCATAAGGGAAATCAGCTATTGGGGTCGTACTAATGACGCAATTTACGAAAAAAATGTTCTCAATGTCCACCGATCCTACCCAGGAGATGACAAAAATGAGGTCCGTTCAAAACTGCAAATATATTTCCCTCCTTGCCAAAATTCTCACTTACAACATGTCAGTGAGGCAAGACTGGAGGGTAGATTAAAGTTGGAGTCTGCATACCCATACTGGCTAATAGTCTATCATTAGACAGCTTAAGGAGGCTACAGGCTACCGAGGGATGGCTATCTAACAACTACGGCCTCGAATAGAATTTTCTCTAATCATGCCTTTTACTGGTGTGAATGGACCATTCCTCATGAAGTCTTATTGCTGGATGGTCTGATGCAGAAGGGAAAGCACTGAATGTCCTTTTGATCCTCTTGACTCTGATAACGCGGTTCATGCAAAACATAAAGTTCGTTAACGGCTAAAATAGGACCAGGAGATGGGGGGCTAGGGGGGGATTTTGAAAAATCTCCTTTATTATGAGTCGTATGATAAAATTGTATAGAATCAATCTTGTTTTAAGTTTTCCTCTACATATTTTGGAATAGAACCGAAATATTGGGATTTTTTAGTTTTCAGCCTTCAGTAAACCCCAGGCCCTTCTTTGTCATCACACATTAAGAATAAGCCAATATATCATGAACCGTTTATTTCAAGACGAAATACCAAATAAAGTATTTATCAAATCTTCTCTGGATGAGATAATGCAAATACACCATGATGACCCGCCAGTGATTCAGATATAAATTATTTTTATTATTATTATTTATTAACGTCCACTTTTTGCAACTGAGGCTAATTGGGACGGGTTATCTACAGGTTACCACCCTTTTCTAGTCAGGGTGGGATTTTAGGACGTTATTTAATGAATTCCGTCACTAAATAATTTCCTTTGCCCAGGCAAGAATCGAGGTTTACCATGTGAGATAAAGGGAAAGTCCGGAGCGCCCCAGTGTCATGAAACTTAACATTTATAGTCAATAAATTATTTTTAATCATTATAAACTGCAGCTGGATGCAGTAAATAGTTTTCAATAAAATTAAGATATTATATTCAGATATATTTCAGTAAGAATAATTCTATCTATTCAGCTCTGAGAGCTTGGGTGACCTGTTTGTTTAGAATTCAGACGCTTTCCGTTGTGGAGTTAATTAAAATGTAGACGGACTGAATGATTTCTCGTTCTCATTTGTATTTGTTGTGTTAATATTCATTGTGGTATTCAGAGTGGCAAGTATGTAGGTTTATCTATTGTAAAACTTCACGTGGGAAATTTGCTTAGTTTACGCAGCCCCCGAGTGACGACTTTTTTCTTTATTCCAATATGATCAGGAAGCGTGGCCTTGGATTTCCGGTCTACCCTTTGACAGTTTCTTTACTGAGATAACAGAACAGTGACGATTCACAGGAAACTCTGATTTTCAATGAATTCAGTTGTTGTTGCTAGGTAAATTTTAAGATATACATTGAAATATTACTGCAGTTGAATGGAATTCTGTATTTAATCTTTTTAAAGAGGTAGTAATGTATTTACAAGCCGTATAGGACCATTTAAAAGAGGGCATATTTAGGGGGAGGGACAAGTCAAATAACAAAATCCCCCTTTTCTCCGTTGTAATCGTCTTTAGGATGAAAGTATCATATGGCATAATTTGTAGGCCTTGTTACGACAAACACAAAATTGAGAGTAGCTCTAATATCAAGGAAGAAATCGGTAATTTCGTATTTTTGCCTCCAACAAAACACCTCTCAGATTGCATGATTGGGTTAACGAACTTAGATCTACAAATTACAAAACCACTTATACTATATGCTTAGTAGATAATGTATCGTTATATATGTCGGTATCGTGATAATGGATAAATTACACAGATAAAGATAGAGGACTTTAAACCAACGATAATCGCAGATTTGGCTTAAGGAAAATCAGCTCTTGAGGTCGTATTCTTGGTGAGTTTTGAAACAAATTTCCTCGAAGGAGATGACAAAAATTGGGTCCGTTCAAAATTATACATATACTTGTCTGTTGCCGCCCTACTCACCGCAATTTTTGGTTGACCGTTACCAAACTCGATATGTAAGTCTTTCATGCAAAACTAAAAGGCAAGTCGTTGATGACTGAAATCGAACTAATGGGATAAGAGGGAAGGGGATTTCGAAACTTCAAAATATCTCCGTTATTATGAGCCGGATAGAAAAATTGCTTAGGAGTAAGCTTATTACACATTGAAATTGTATAAAAGTTGTATGCATTTATCTTGAAGAAATTAAATTATTTATTAAGGTCCAATTTTTGCAACTAAGGATGTTATTTAATGAATTCCGCCACTAAATAAAATGAGAATCGAACTCGCCACCTTAGGTTTATCATGTGAGATTAAGACCAACGCTTTAACTCACATTCCTTAGTCCCACCCTGGCTAGAAAATGGTGGTAACCTGTAGATAACCCTCCCCCCTTAGCCTTAGTTGCAAAAAGTGGACGTAAATAAATAATAATTTAATTTAGCTCACATGGCTAACCTGAGCACGCGTCATGAATAAAATATGTTGGAACTTCGATGAGTCCCATTCTTTGTCCATGTAATATTTCCGGTATTTTTCACTTAGATGGACAACTTCATCACCGCCAGCCTCATTCAAGTTATACCCTCCAATTCCTGAATAGGTTCTTTATACAATAACACCCTTGGTACCTTGTATCCCTCTAGATTACTATTACACTACAGCTCTGCTCACGAATTCTCCCTTTTCATGTACGTATTTAAGGTGTACGAATAGTCAACAATTGAACACCTCACGTTTTCCATTTCCTCCCAAATAGTCCAAAGCTAAATCACCGTGTACGATACAAGGAGCATGTACTCCAGCTGAGACTTTATGTACAAACATTAAAGATTTATGTGATGTGGCTGGACTAACAGACTACACCGAGAAGGTCGTTAAGCCCACAATTCGAGCCACTAACCAGACCACTACAATTCCAACTTCTCAGAGTTAAATATAGGCTTACAGAACTCTCGGCCCTGTCTGATCTCATCACAGAGACAAATTGATACCTTTCTCTTCCAGAGGAGAGTCATTTAATGATTTTATTGATAACCAATCCAGATATAATTTAAACCCGAATTATGAGGTGGAAAAAAAATCCTGTGCCATTAAGTTGTCAGCAACATTTCTGTAGTATTCTATTTTGCTATTTGTACAATAATGAATAAATTGAGGAGATACGTATGAAGGAGTCTTCTAAAGAGAGTCTGTCCATCCTTAAATAAATCTTAGGTTAACTGGTCTCCAAGTCGGAAAATTAAAAAGTCCGTCACGATGGGGCAGCTTAAACTAAGTAGATTTCCCACGCGAAGGTTTACAATAGATAAATATACATACAGGTAACACTACCTTGAATGCTCAGTAAACTTACAATACAATTTAATAATCTCTACAAAAGGAAAGCGGCTGAATTGTAAACAAACAGGCCGGTCATCCTCGAAGCGCTGTATAGATGACCGGAAAGTCAAACAATTAATGAAATATGTCTGAATATAACATATTAATTTTATTGAAAACTATATACTAAAGCTAGTGCTGTAATTTGTAATGAAACAGAATCAGTTTTTTCTCAATCACTCAAATTTTAGTAACTCAAAAACGAAAGAAGGGGTGGGGTGAGGAGGGTGGTCAACAGAACGTATTTCCATAGATCTCACAAAGTAAAGATTCAATGAAAACAATATTTGGTATTTAGGCTTCGAATAACATTGTAAAACAAATTATTGTTTACGTAACACTAGTAGTAGTGAGGTTTAACTGAAGGCTCAAAACTGAAAAATGCAAACATCTCGGTTAATATACAAGATAGAGAATAAATGTAAATAACAATATTAATAATACATTTAATTTGCAATAAGGTTTATTCTATACACTTTTTCGATCCGACTTATATTAAAGAGGTATTTGGAATTTTCAAATTTCAGATTCCTTTGAGGGAAATCTCCTAAAAATAATGTTGATACTAAAATCACTTTAAAACATAGAAAGGGTTACTAGTGAATACTTAAGCTCTGTTGTTAATTATAAATCTTTCATGAAAATTCTTAAACGTTCCTTCACCTTTTGGAAAATCTTTCGCGCACAAAAACCGTCGCGAGGAAAATAATATTAATCAGATTATTTGGTTTCATTATGGTTGAATCAGCTGTGTTCGGCATTATTTCTTGACTAGAAAACGTAGTTTAGTTGGTTTGCGTGGTTTAGAGTATTTTATCTTTCATCTGGTGGTTTTCTTACTTAATAAAATTAACATAAAAGGATGATTAAAGGGGAACGTATATATTGGAAGAAAAAAATAGATAGTTTGGATATATGGCCAATATACCAGATTCAATGAATACTAGGAAACACTGACAATCTTGGATTAAAATAAGAAGACCCGCTCTCTTGGAAAATAATCTGAAAAAAGACACTCTGAAAAGCATTCGCATCGCTTGTCTGTTCAGAGTGCAGTGTCCCTACATGAACACTGTTCTACTTTTGGCTAGAAATTTGGGGGTTAGTATTTGCTGGACGAAATAGGTTCAAAATGTTTTACAATATATATATTATATATATATATATATATATACATATACATATATGACATAAACATACATACATACAGAATAAATCTCGGTCTTTCCTTAATTAAAGAAATTTTATAGCACTTTTTCTTTTTATACTCTATGTTCCATAAGTTCTAGGATAAATAAAAAATAAATTTAAAGATATAACCCACAATAATCAGTTGATACGTTTGATGATAATCTTGAATGGCAGAACAACTATCTCAATTCTGACGAAATTCGTTAAGCTTGTAGCATTTTTGGTGTAACACGTAGTGTAAATATATCTATTTAACAACATCATTTCTTTCTTTTTATTTATTTTTTTTTTGTACAATTTATAGTACAAGATAGTTTCGTACTTCCGGGTCTCCAGACTCTCAAAACTAGTGAGTGCTCTCTCTCTATACCTTGAGCCACAGATTCGAGTGGCATCTACTTCCACCAATTTAGCTTTCCTATTATATTCAGGCTGAGGGTCCGTATAACTCATAAAAACAAAATGAAATGGATAAATAATTCTTCAGTCACAGACCATAAATAATTTCATACTATTGATTAATGCCAGGATGTCGGCGTAGTAACTATTAAAATTATTTAAGTAAGTTTTGAAATTAAGTGCTCTATTAATATTTATGGAAATAAGTAAGGACTCCTAAATTTCCCTCTAAGATCAATGGACTACTTTTAGCGGATTCCCGGGCGTTTCGACTTAACTCATTGTTTCATTGGTGTTTCACGTTTGTACGCCATGTAATTTAATTTTGTGATCATTTTAATTAGATTTTCTATATTGAACGCATTATCAACATCATTAAACACAATTTTTCACTATATATATATAATGGACTATGAAATAAAACGAAAGTATTATTTAAATATAAATTCTGATAGGATGGTTGGAAAAATACAATTGAATTCCGTCATTTGTCATGTATAAAAAAAAAAAATTTAAAATATAAAAAATATAATTTATTTCAGAGTTGAACTTAAAATAGTTATTTATTATACAAGTGACGAAAGTAGATCATTTTACAACTCGAGTGAAACGTTTACCCACACGTGCGAAGCGAGTGTGGTAATTTCACGAGAGTTGTAAATTCTACTTTCGTCACGAGTGCAATATTAAATTTTTTCTGTAATCGTGTAATACATGATCAGGTCTAACCAGAATATGAACAAAATTAGGATGTTGTGAAGATTATGGTATGTTGTTGGTAGGTTATAAGCATGGTTGTGAAAGGTTATAAGCATAGTTATAAAACAACTAGTGATGATTGTGAAGTGGTGCAGTTATAAACAAGTGCAGGTTATAAACAAGGAAGGTAATTATTATTATATTTAAATTTTAAAATATATTGATTATTTCCACCAATAATTCATCCACATTTCAATTTATTTTGTTAAAATAAATTCTTACAATGTTAAGAAACATTTAAAAGCATTTAACTTCCAACTTCAAATTATTTTTTAATTTATACTTATTACTAATTAAGAAGGCAATTCACTTTCTTCACTTGTGAAGAAAGTGATTACTTTCTTCACTCTATTGCAAAATGTTTCACTTTCTTCACTCATTTCAGTTTAGTAATGTTACCATTATTCAACGATTACAGAAAAAATAAAATCTTCCATCCTCCTTTGTGATACATAAATTTAAGAAAGGTCACTGGCGGAGTTAAAAAGGAATGTTTTAAATTTTACATTAACATTTTAATTTTTTATTTTAAATTCTTCTAATGTTCTCAATTTTTTTACTATTTTCTAATGTTTCTATTTATGATATTTAAAATATTTTAGACTATTAGACTAGTAAACGAGATAAATACGAGCAGCAAGAATATATGTGAACAGTAGAAAGAGTAGCATAGAAGTAAATGATTGTGCCCTGGGATTTGTTTATCTGACTCTGCCCGAGAGATTTCAAAGAATTTAGAAGTTCATCGATTACCCAGGGGTATTATTTATAATTATATTTTGAAAAATAGTAATGCCGGCCCTTCTATAATATTAAGAACCCGCGTTATTTTTCATAAAAGGAATAACTTAATTTTGAAATTAAATTTTATTCTAAAAGCAGGCCTGAGGGTTTTCATAATTTTTTTGAGAAGCAGGAGTCAATCGAATTATATTGAATGCATCTCTTGAAACTGAATGAAACCTTTTACCAATTAGTAGTCTAAACATTTGATTATTTTGAGTTCTAGAAATTTATTCTAAAATTATAGTCCAGTGAACTCAATTTGCTGGCGTAGGTATAAATTAGATTCTTTAGCAAACTTAAAAAAAATAAATAAATAAAGAGAAAATAATTCATCAACGATTACTGAAGTTTTAATACTTAAAATTAGTTTCTTAGGAAGCAGAAAGGGGAAAAGTGCCTTACAAGAAAAATGGGCTTGTCTTGAAAATTATAAGCAGCTTTATATTAATGAAATATAAATTGAAAAAAATAAGCTTCTTATTCGCTGTGAATAGAATACAGAGACAATTTAGTGTCAGTGTATAATGCTTTTGTTTAAATTATCTTTGGGGAAAAGCCATTAACAAGCTCAAAATACGCCCACACCCCCTACTTTATTTCTTTGTCAAAAGTTTCCTCACAAAGCCAATAAATTCGCGAGAATGGTTATTTTCTTTAACGAAGTTTTCACCGCGATACAACATAAATTAGGCCCCAGACTGAGACTGTAATACCGCTGTGACTTTAATTATAACTTTCAAGTGACAAAGTAATATGATTTATAAAAACTTTAAATCATGAAATAATATTTAAACAAAGCTCGGGTGGGACGTTAATTGCAGAGGGTATAGTCTTAATTAAAATTTATTATACAAAGTGAAGATCGTAAAAATAGTAATTACGTCCATTGGATAAAATATAAAAGAACGTCTTCAATCTCTTGCATTTTATGAGAAAAATAATTAGCTTGGGAAAAACTAAAAATACATAGTACATACTATCAGGTATACCTGTTACCCACACTCTTCGTGTATACCTGTCAAGTTTGTCAGTACACCACAGATCCTTCAGTAAGATTATATGCTTTATCTCCCCTTATTTTTTGTAATTTTTGCAACACATAAAAACAAGTGATAAAAATACAAACAATTGTGCAAGGAATGGTCGCCCATATAACAAGGAAATAAATTTGCCCATATAATTATCCTTAATGCATTGAGATGAACCATCTGATTATCACAAATTCCTGAGCTTGAACGAATCAGTGGAGATCGAGTTAACTGTTAGAGTACTGCAAGGTTTACTTTTACAAATTTCAATGAAGTCACCAAGAACTTCATTATTTAATTGCGATATTTTTCAGTGCAAACCGGTTATTTTATTTGCTAAAAAAATAACAAGGACACAACAGTAAAACAACTTAAAATTTAAACTGTTCACACCAAAAGATTACTGAAAACTGAGTCGTGTTCAGGTACACATGATGGTACATGTGCTATCCTAAGAAACTAGAAAAGTATGGAAACAATGGGAAGAATATTAAGATTTATGTTAAAAAGTTCATTTTATTTCTCAGTACGAATGAATTAATCACAGTTAACTCTGAAGTGCTTTTGAAAGCCCTTGAATTTGAGGAAGAGCTGAATCATATTGAAACGGCCTTTACCAGATTTCTGAGAAGGGAAATCAGAAAATGTTTTCATTTCCCAAACTTGAGAGGGAAGTAATGTAATATTAAAAAAAAATATAAAACTAAAAAATTAATACCTTTATTTAACAAAATACAAACAGAATTATAAAAAAATTACAAAATATAGTGATATTAATGGCACCAATTTTGTTTACACTTTGATAAAGTTTTGAACCAAAATAAATGGAATGTGAATGTCAGCTACCTCTAAGCCCTAAACTACTTCGATTTGACTCAAACAAACAATAGCATAAACGAAAAGAGGGAAACTCGAAGAGAAATGAATACATTTGACATAACGAGGACAACAAGAAGGAAATGGAGCAGAAAAACCAAACGGGATGTGTTTCCCGATAATGTTATTCTAACGACAGAATCGCCATTATCATAATGCAAGAGTTATGGCGTTTCTCTTTGGCTTTCATATGAGATAAACCAGCCCAAGTAATAGATGGGTTCAAAAATGCCAAATATCTTCATTAATACAACCCTATTCTTAAATTGTTTGAAAGTGTAGCCACACTGATCCAAAAAAATCGTTTTGACTTCATTCAGTATATTTTCTTCATTTCCCCCACATAACATATTAGGATGTAACGATAAAGAAAAAAGTCCGTCACGCAGGGGCTGCGTTAATTGAGATTTCCCACGTACCTCACGCATTTGCATTTATCTCAAAACGTAAACGCTCAATGAAACAAATATTTGGTATTTAGACTAAATAATGTGCTTTATAATATAATCTCTTCTTGCTAATATGACAAGAGTAGGAGTGGGGGTTTACTAAAAGGCCGAAAACTAAAAAATGCACATATCTCGGGTAATAATCATGATAGTGAAAACATGTACACAACAACATTTATAGAACATTACACTTGCAATAAGATTGATTCTATGCAAATTTTCGATCCGACGCATAATATTTAGATATTTTGAAACCCCCCTCTAAACACCCCTCCCACTGTTCCGATTTAGCCGTTACTGAACTTAATCTTCATTTCTATATAAAACGTTTAAATATCGAGTTTGATATCGATCAAACAAACACTGCGATCGCTAGAGCGTTAGCACACACACACACACATATATATATATATATATATATGTGTGTGTATGTGTATGTGTGTGTGTGCGCGTGCGCACGCGAGTGCATGTGTGTGTAATTTTGAACGGACCTCAAGAGTACAACCTCAATAGCTGATTTCCGCTAAGGTAATCTGATAAAGTGTTTCTTTATAACCCAGTATGGCTAATGTTTCAAACTATATTTATATTTTCCAATTAACTATCAAGATAAGGGAGGTGCATAGAATTTATAATTTTACCACTTTCCTAAACCCCCACTGCCTCAGGCACTTAAAACGTAAACGCCTAATTATAGAGTTGAGTAATGATGAATTAAACAATATGACTGCCAGTATGATATATATATATATATATATATATATATATATATATATATATATATATATATATATATATGAAGCAGAAGGCGAGAAACCACGACTTGTCCATTTAATACCTCCCCCTTTGTTCTTTTCCGTGGATATAAGGGTTACCTGTTCACGTGTACATGTACCATTCATATTTTCTAATTAAAACAACACCATATGCACTAAGTTTGCATAGAGAACAAGGAAGAGTGAAGGTTTAGAGAAGTGGGAAAATGTATAATCATAAATATCTGTGTTCTTCTTCAAATTGTAACATTATTTTGGCAACCACGACAAGGAGGGATACAAGCACATTATGAAAGAAAAATGGCCAATGCCGACAAGGCGGTAAAAATAATCATCCGGCAAAACAATAACTCAAAATAATGTTTCACATTATAAACGTCAAAAGCTCCTTAGCGTCGCCTAGAGAAAATTAATCTCTTTAGCTGCCCTAAAATAATTATTTATGGAACATTTTATGTTACTAAAAGATTACCAGCCTTTTGAATAGACTGACCTTTGCTTTTCAAAGAAAAGTTCCTCCAATAGCAAAAAGCCCATCACGTAGTAGTTGCTTAAACTTAGCAGATTTCCCAAGTGAATGTTTACAATAGATAAATCTACCTACTGGTTAACCACCGTGAATATTAAGTTAATAAACTCACTCTCTCTAAAGCCCCCCCCCCTTTACTTGTCCAATTTCAGCCATTAACAAACTTGATCTTTCTTTTTATATAAAACGATTAAATATCAAGCTTGGTGACGATCCAACAAAAGTTGCGACCGCTAGAGCGTTAACAGACAAATATATATATAATTTTGAAAGGGCCTCTTTTCGTCCTCTCCTGGGTAGGATTGATGGAATTTCGAAGGTATGAGATCGAGGACGATCTCAATAGCTGATTCGCTTAAAGGAAATCAGCTAAAATGTTTCAGAAACACCCTTCTCATTCTAACGCTGAATATGACCTACTAAAATACTTCTCAAAATGTCAATAGAATGAACACTTTGAGTCGCCCGAATACTACAGCCTAGCAAGAAATAAAGGATTGAAAAAAACATTTCTCAATAAAGATATAACTCACTCAATGGCCCAAAGAAAGGAGCACTTAGGCAAACACGGCCCAAGTCAACACAACCTCATGACCTCCCTGGATGGAAATTCAAGACGGTACACTTTCTATCTTCTGTTGATTCTAATCAGCGCAAGATAGAAACTCAGAAAGATCGGCAGATTATTTGGAGAAGAGAAGAGAGGGGAAATTGTGTTTGTCTTAATTTATACAAACTGTTTTATAACAATCTAATTGTGACATGAACAAATGGGAAATAAACAAAGAATGTAATTCCCAAATGCTTTTCTAACGACAGAATCGTTACTAACACAATGTAAGAATTATGGCTTTTCTCTCTGGCTTTCATATGAGATAAACCAACCCGAGATAAAATAGATTGTTCGAAAATTGCCAAATTTACATATGACCCTCCTCTTAAATTTTTTGAGAGTATAGCATTACTGGATAAAAAAAACAAAAACAAAAAAAAAACATTTTTTTTTTTTAATACAGCACATTTTAATCATTTTCATACGGACACTAAATAAGATGTAATGATATAGAAAAAAAAGTCCGTCATGGAGGGACACCTCCCCCACTGGTCCGATTTCAGCCATTAACGAACTTGACCTTGATTTTTGCATAAAACGATTAAATATGGAGGAGTTTGGTAGCTATACAACAAAAATTACTACCGCTAGAGCGTATATATATACCTCATTTTCGTCATCTTCAGGGTAGGATTGATGGACATTTGAAAAAATATTTCGAAAATCGCGTAATGACGACCTCAATAGCTGATTTCCCTTAAGAGAAATCTGCTAATATGTTTGATTTTGACCCAGTATGGGCATACTTTCGAATTATTTTTATATTGGTAACTATCAAGATAAGGTAGATGTTTCGAATTTTGTCTTTATTTTACTAAAGGTGCTGGCGTTACTCAGCCGAAGAACCTTTTCATAGTAAGAATGATTAAATTAAATAAAAATGGACTGAAGAAATCTAATAATTTAAAGAACTGAGCACGGATCTATTCACCATTCTGGGCACGTAGGGCGCGTTAGTGGTAAAAAAATAAATAAAAAAAATCGATTTGAAATAACAAAAAAGCCTTCCTACACTTTAACTCACAAATCCTACAGACGTCAGGTTAACCATATGCTATGCCTGAGTCTTCAGAGAATTAGTCATCGAATCGTGAAATGTACTTTACAAATGTCTATTGAACGTTATTTATTAGGATTGTTTTTACATAACATTTCTTGTATCTGTAATACTAAAGAAGTTAATTGTACCTTGTCATTTTCAAACCCTCACCCATCTAACATAATAAATTAATATACCACAATACGCTAATTTCAAATTAAATGAAATGTAATTGAAAAATAGAAACAATTTATATAATAAAATCATATGAACAAATTATCGTGTGAAAAAAAAAAAGTCCGTCACGCAGGGGCTGCGTAAACTAAGCAGATTTCCCTCGTGAAGTTTAGTAATAGATAAATATACATACTGCTAACACAACACCGTGAATAAATACAAACGGAAATAAGAAATGTTTCATCCAATTTCAATAGCCTGCCGACAGGAAGCGCTAGGTTAGAAATGTAAACAAACGGGTCCCGCCTCACACCGGAAAGAAAAACAATTACTGAAATATATCATAACAAATATATAACACATTAATTTTATTGAGAACTATTTACTATATCTAGTACTGTAATTAATAATGAGTCAGAATAATTGTTATCTCAATCAATAAAATTTTAGTAGTCCAAAACTTTAAGATGGGGGGGGGGGAGTCACCAGTGCATATTTGCATGTATCTCGTATAATAAAGGTCTCTTGAATACAATTTTTGGTATTTAAACTTCCAATAATGTGATTTATTATGTATCAGAGTATTGTTTACGTAACATGAGTAGAAGTGGCGGTTTGGTGAAAACTGAAAAATGCAAATATCTCGGTTAATATTCAAGACAGAGAATAAATGTATATAACAATATTTATAGTAAATTTAATTTGTAATAATATTGATTCTGTATAATTTTTCGATCCGACGTATAGTAACGGAGATATTTCGAATTTTCGAAAATCCTCCCCTCTAAACCCCCCCTCCCACTGGTCCAATTTCAGCCGTTAACGAACTTGATCTTTCTTTTTACATAAAACGCTTAAATATGAAGTTTGGTAAGGATTAAACCAAAAATTGCGACCGCTAGAGCGCTAACAGACAAATATATATATATATATATATATATATATATATATATATATACTAGCTCAGATACCCGGCTTCGCTCGGGAATTCATTTGAGGCTGAATGTTGATGGTATTTTTTTTGGCAAGGCTTTATTTTGCACAATATTTTGACATTTACCCGTCCCAGTGTTTAGGGTTAATACCCGTCGTTTCTGTGGATTTGTTAATAATAAAATTAATTTTTTATGTAAGACTTCACTGTCCTCCATATTGTCATATTTCCCGCTTCCTGTGCATTATGCATAGATTTGAATTATTAAGGACTAAATATTAACATACATTTGAATTAATTTTTCAAGGTGAGGTACCTGGTAGTTCATATTGAAAAGAATTCTTGAGCAAATTTCTCTAAATAACAAAATAAACAACTTTTGTTATGTTCATATTTGCCGATAAACCAATAGGAAACGAAATATCTCTATTTTTAATTTCTGGCTTCCTTAAAACCCCCACTCCTGCCCGTCCCTAGAAATGTTGGTGTGGCTTCTTATAATGAAAGCGTTAGTGCTAATAGACATACCGAGTTTTATTTATTTCGGTTGGGTCTTTTGTCTCAAATAATATAGTTGACTCCCGCTATAGTCATAAGCGTATAACTCATTTAAACTTCGGAATACGATGAAAGTGTTTATGACAAAAGTTACTCTAAATAACAAAATAAACAACTTTTGTTATGTGCATATTTGCGAAAAAAACAATAGAAAACGAAATATCACGACTTTTAATTTCAGGCCTCCCTTATAACCCCCTCTCCTGTTCGTCTCAGTGAAAATTAATATAGCCTATCTCTCAAGTTGGACCAGACTGCTCACGGTGTGCCAATTCAATTTAAAATCGGTTTAATAGTTTAGGAGTCCATCGCGGACAAACATCGTGACAGGAGATTTATATATATTAAGATATATATATATATATATATATATATATATATATATATATATATACAGTTTTGAACGGACCTCATTTTCGTCATCTACTAGGTAGGATCGATGGACATTTGAAGAAAAATGTCAAAAATTCCGTCATGAGTACAACCTCAATAGCTGATTTCCCTTAAGGGAAATCTGCTAAAACCGTGAAAGACCACCTTTTGCCTTGAGTGTATGAGTTATGCCATAAAACACTTTCATACAGGATTGTTCACAGGATTCATATAGTTTTCGAAATTTAATATAGCTTTAGAAATTATTAAAGTAAAAAGTGCTTTACGAGGAAGAGGATGCGTTTATAGTGTGTTTTCAAAACATATGCAAATGATATATGTTAGTTAACACTGATAGGTCCACAATAAATTCGTTAATTTTTACCAAACTCGGATATTTACTAAGTTATTTTTATTCACTCGTTATTTACTTTCCGTAAACCCCTCCCCTTAAGGATACGAATTTGACAGGAAGCTATTATTCACTAAATATCTTACATCTAGCTAAATTTCAAGTTTTATTTACAAAGGATCACTGGAAATGGATGAGAATTACGACATTGACGCGTATAGGCTCATAACTTTAGTTATTTCTTGTGAGAACTTTTCATAGCAACACATCAAGTTACTGAGGTCCTTTTTAATAAGACTTATCAAGGCGTATCGAACATTTTCTTACGTGGGGGAGAATGTAATTGCTGGTGTGTCACCAATAGAAGTAGTACTAGAAGCCAAGATCACAGAGAAGTTCAGGATCAATGGCTGACCAACTCCACAGATTGCTCTTAGAGAACAAACAGAATTTTTAAGTCAGCCCTACGGAGGAGATGTAGTTAAAGCAATGCAGGAGAGGACGAAATACGTACTGGAGGCATGGCAGAACATTTGGAGCAAATGCCAAAAAGGAGACACGACGAAAAACTTCTTCCCGACAATTAATGAAAGGATATCACTCCAGTGGGTAACACCAGATGACTGGACGACCCAGTTCGTGAACGGCCTCGGAGATTTCGGCTCATATCTGCACAGATTTAAGAAAGTCCATCACGCAGGGGTTGCGTAAACTAAGCAGATTTCCCACGAAAAGTTTAACAATAGAGAAATTTCACGAGAGCCGAACAGTCATAGAAACGGGCGAACTAGCTTTTGACGGAAACCCACGACTACACCCAAAGTTAGCCGATTTTATCTCGTCCGTTACAATTAATAAAAATGCAAATATCTCCGTTAATATTCAAAATAGAGAATACATGTATATAACAATATTTATAGTAAATTTAATTTGCAATAAGGTTGATTCCATACGATTTTTCGATCCGACGTATAGTATAGTAGATATTTCGAAAATCCTCCCCTCTAAACCCCCACCCCTCCACTTGTCCGATTTGAGCCCTTAACGAACTTGATCTTTATTTTTACATAAAACGTTTAAATATCGAGTTTGGTAACAATCAAGCAAAAATTGCGACCGCTAGAGCATTAACAGTCATATATATATATATATATATATATATATATATATATATATATATATATATATATATATATAATTATAAACGGAACTCATTTTTGTCATCTCCTGGGTAGGATCAATGGACATTTGAAGAAAATGTTTGAAAATCGCGTCATGAGTACGACCTCAATAGCATGCGTTTGCTGTGCAAGAAACGAGACTGCACTACACGTGCTTAGCGAGCGCATAACCCCCTTGACCCAGCAAGGCTGAAATTGATGAGAGGGGTTTATAAACACGATATAGATACGCAAGATTTGATAGTATCACCTGAAAACTAAGTACACTTAAAGGAATTCGTGCATCAATGAAGAAAGCGAAGAGAACAAGAAAACTAAGCAATATAAAGTAGATTATATAAAACCGGTCGAAAGTAACCTTGTCCTTTCCTAAACTCCAAGATCCGACAAAGGCAATGGTTCAGAGGACCAGGAGCTACAAACAAAACAAAAAAAAAAGCATCACATTAGCTAACTTCTTCATTCAAGCTCAACGGCAGAAATTCATCGAAAACAGTAACGGAATTGGTCTCATGCAGTATACTACATAATACCAAGGAGCTGAAAGTCTGCTTATCCTATTCAGTGATATCTTCAAGCTATTGATAAAGAAAGCGAAATATTTTCCGCGATAAGGATTTCAACTACTGATAAGGAAGCTTGCCTTATCAGTCGCTGGTAGAGAAGTGAAGCTGAAAATTTGGTTCAGTGAGCTGAGTACAATACTACGGGTAAATCAACTCTCGGCCCATTGGATTCAGAGAATTGCCCTCTCTCTGCTAGAAATAAATGATTTTCAGACCCTCCGTCCGAATCAGGAAGAATACACTCTAGCGAATGAGGAAAAACAATAATATTAAAAAAACTCCGAAAATTTTATCTTTTTAGGGAGGGTGCCAATAAAAATGATGGAATAGAGGATACTCCATGTCAATTACTATACCCATGCGGACGATGATAAACTTGTAGTTTTTGCCCTAAAACCTTATGAAACAACACAATTTTCGGATTAAATATAATTTTTTGTAATTCATCAATCACTTATGTTACTATATTTTACTAGCCTCCATATAATGTAAAACAGCCCTTTCATACTTTTTAGGGAGGGTGCCAATAAAAATGATGAAATAGAGGATACTCCATGTCAATTACTACACACATGCGCGGTCAACGGACTTTGATCAGTTGGACTTGTACTTGTGGGCACTCGGCATCGGGAGGTAATTGTACTGCAACTTCAACAAAGAAGTTATGTGATTTTGGTTCTTACTGGTACCTACGCACGGCAGGAAATGGGTCTAGCTGGCCACTAAACCATGTGCTGACATTGACTCGATGGGCTATTGATAAAAGATTTTTATTTCTTTGCACTGTTATTTAGTTTTAATAATTGAATGAATCATAATCGATTCTTAACAATTATACTAAAACAAGATTTCAGCCGATTTCCCCTAAGGGAAATCAGCTATTGAGGTTGTGCCCTTGAAGCGATTCCGGAAATTTTTTGTTCAAATGCCAATAGATCCTACCCAGGAGATGACGAAAATGAGGGTTCGTTCAAAACTCTCTCTCTCTCTCTCTCTCTCTCTCTCTCTATATATATATATATATATATATATATATATATATGTGTGTGTGTGTGTGTGTGTGTGTGTGTGTGTGTGTGTGTGTGTGTGTGTGTGTGTGTGTATCTTAACGCTCTAGAGATCGCAATTTTCGTTTGACCTTTAGGAAACTAAATATTTCAATCGGTTTATGTAAAAAGAAAGATCAAGTTCGTTAATGTCAGAAATCGGACAAGTGGAAAGGAGGAAACTAATGATTACAATAAGAATACAGTTTCCAAGATTCTACCCTAGAAGGAGAACAAGAAGCTGGAGAGTTTAATCTTTCCGACGGTTGGTCAGGAAGTGTAGGTGAGAGGAAATGGTGGATGTGGCTATAAATATATGTGTATATATATATATATATATATATATATATATATATATATATATATATATATATATATATATATATACATATATAAGTATGCATTGTTGACAGAGCCATGCTTGACCTAGCGTGAAAAGAATTCGACTGCAGATTAACGCGTGGCGTGAAAGCGGAAGTAACTATAGAACATACCCAAGAAGCATTAACTGAATTATAAAACTGATATCTTTTATAACATACATATGTCTCTATTTTTGGATATACATTTAAATTTAAAATAAATGTTCCTACCATTGTTAATAAAATAAGATTATCTAAGAATAGATATAAGACTTTCCAGATGGTAAATAAATCAAAATTAAGATGTAGACTAAGCAATAAATAATGATATAAATGAAGTAATTGTAAAAATATTTACAACTTGCATAAAAACAATTTACACATGAAATTCAGGTACTTATCCAAAACGAGAGTTATAAATATTTCCGGGCGATGATAAACTTGTAGTTTTTCGCCAAAAACTTCACGAAATAACACAATTTTCGGATTTAATATAATGTTTAGTAATTCATCAATCACTTCTGTTACTATATTTTACTAGCTGCCATATATTTTAAAACAGCCCTTTCATACTTTTATAATTAAATGGAGTAAATGAAACGGCTTTTATGTTTGAGGGCAACGATTGTTGTATTTCAAAAGAAAGGTCATCGAGATGTTAAATTCAAATGCGCTTAAAATATATTAAAACTGGAAAATAAATGAAAGACAATATAACGAGAATAAAAGACAATAGAGGATAGAATATGAGTTTAATAATACTCCTTGGAACAAAGTTCATCAAACTGAAACAATCATGGCCAGAATAATGAGTTAGTGAAAGGTCAGGGCAAAATGTCACCCATTGTGCTACGCATCGGAATCGAGTTCAAAAGTTGTATTCACTTCAAAGGTCGCGCAATTTATTTAATGCATAATAAATTCGTTTTCAACTCATAACAATTCGAAAAGCGGGGATGTCAACGTTCAACAACTGGGATATTATAAGCGCGGCTTTTTGTACACATAATTCATAAACAAAGAGGCCAGCCAATTAATAAGTTCTGCCGGTAATTTTAAAAATGGTGAATTTTAAATTTTTATTTACTTTATTTATGAAACCTTTATTAGTTCAACACTGTAACAGGACATTTTAGGTTAATGTTGTTTTGTTTTTTTTAATAATCCTGATAGTAGCTTACGAAATAGATTTTGACACTTGACAAATGTCTATCACTTTACATTTCATGCCTTCATCAATGGACGTCAGTTATTTAATCCATTTTCATCCAATTATCATTGTTGAGCTATAATTGAAAAGCGAGTATATTTCATTCTTAGACATGTACAAGAAAAGGTTACAGACACTAAATTTACTTTACTAATTTAAAACCTCAATGACCATATCGTTTAAATCATACGTGGGTAACAACCCGCTAGTCCGTAAGATCCCGTAAGATTTGACCCGGCCCGCAAGACATTTTGAAAAACCCAATTAAACAAAAATAATACACTACTTACTCCAAATTTTAAACATGAAGAACTCCAATTCAGGAATATGAGGGGAGCTTTGTGCAGTTGGCAGTACTTATAAATGCGAACAGTTATTTTCTATGATAAAAGTCAATAAATCAAAACATCCTACAAGGCTGACTGACGATAATTTGGAAAATTATTTACGTCTATTTTATTAATTTCATTTTGTTATTTTAATAAATTGTATTATAATTACATTGTCGTATAATTTCATATCTGATATTTATCGTTAAAAATTATGAACACTACTTTAACTTCACTACTTTTAAAAAGTGGCCCGCGAACGTATTTACACACTAAAGTTCGGTCCATAACATGTCAGAGGTTGCCCATACCTGGTTTAAACCATAATCAATTTAGAGTAACCCTCTTCAGAAATAGTACCTTTAAAGAAGGAGCTAAACGGTATTTTTAGACTTTCCCAGCATCTGCTTCCTTTAAATTTAGCTTTATTCAATCGTTGGTCGTGGAATACGTGAACCCTTAGAGAATTTCAATTTTATTTTGACAATTTTCATGGCTGCATGAATTTTAATTAATTTTCATTATCTGAGTGGAAAGAAAGCAAAAAGAAAAACATTGGTGATATTTTATTCAAAAGTGATAAACCTAAATATTCAAAGCTGGCAATACTTATGTTAACCCGAATAATTTTTGAAAAAAATATGAAATACTGGCCAAAAATTCGCACATTGTATTTGTACGTTGCATGACTGTGTCCTTTTCAGCCTTGATTATTGCAATGCCAGTGTACTATCATCCAGTCAAAACTTTGGCAAAACATTTTAAATTACAAAACGTAAATAAACAGGATAAGAAAGACAAAGAACAGAAAACGAAGAAAAACAGTAAGCGTAAGGAAATTAAAAAAAAATCATTTCAACTACATTCAAATTTAAATATTTGAACAATGGACAACTATGCATGTCACCAGTTTTGAGCATATACAAAGCCGTATCGCAGTACTAAAGCAAAAAAATAAAATTAAAAAAATTGTATGAGTGCTGAGATCATAGTTTAACACATTCGCAGTAATAACACTACGGTTGACTTTTTGATCGATTTCATTGATTCACGATGAATGTTATTATAATAGGTTTTAGTAGTATTGCTGAACATTTTTAAAAGAAACAAAACTAATTGTTACCTACAAATTCTCATGGGCTTCATAATTTTCCAGAACTTACCTGAAACAAAAGTAAGAAAAACGGATAAGTGAACCATGATTTTAAACATTAAAAATTCAAAAAATAGGGATAAATTGCTACTAACAATAATAATTATTTGACGACCTTAAACATTTTATATATATATATATATACACACACACACACACACACACACACACACACACACACACACACACACACACACACACACACACACAGAATGTATCTCTAATTGAAAAGGAAAATTTTTAAAATATATATAAGCTTCCTGTGTATGAATTAAATGAGGTGGCCTACAATGTATCAAAACTATTTATTTTTCCCTCCCAACTCTTCTTCCTATCTTTAGGTCACCCCTTTCCTACATCAATATCAGCATTCAGGTACATTTATTAGCTGTTTTGCTGATTTCCCCAGAGGGAAATTAGCTATTGAGGTTGTTCTCATGACACGATTTTCGAAAATATTCCTCAAATGTCTGTCGATCCTAGAAGATGATGAAAATAATATCCGTTCAATATTTTATATATATATATATATATATATATATATATATATATATATATATATATATATATACTAGCTAAGGTACCCGGCGATGCCCGGGAAATCATTGCTGACTGACTAATGATTGTATTTTTATAGCAAGACTTCAATGTGTACAATTGCACTTCCCTCCACGATGTATTGTTTTTTTCAAAACAGCCAATCCTAAAGTGAACTTTCAGAGTTAATAGAATAGAAATTTTAGTTTTGAAGAATATATGAAAATGGGTTCCTAATTTATCCCTCACGACTTTTTGACTCACGGTTTTGAATAATTCAAACCATAATCATGGGTAGCATTTATCACAATTAAATATCTTCTATAATGAACATATTTCCTGCCAAAAATCAAACCAAGCACATATAGTTTTAGCATAGTTTTATACATAAGATTATTTTCGTATTAGTAAGCCTCAGTGGAAATCACTTCCCGTCGTTCCACAGGAAATAACTAAACTCAATTACCTCCCGTCCATTTCCGCTCTCGCAGGAGCGTTATCATCGTTGTTTTCCTTAGAATATTGCTTCAGAATATTATTTTAATAATTTATCTCCCTGATGGAACTAAATAATAGATCCCTAAACATAATTTCATTTATGTTCAAAAAGCTAGATGAGGGGAAGAGAGCCCCCCTGCAACCTAGTAATACTTTAAACATTCATATCGAGTATATATTAAATACCAGAAATGCTCTTATAGTTTATATTCTATTAGAAATAAATAACAAAGTTATAGGGAAAATAAATAAATAAATGAGGAGGCGACGGAGATTTATAAGCTCGCTAATCCGAATCATACTTGCAACTATCATATAAGACTAAAACATAACATCTTTTGTTATAATATGCATTTATTAAAAACACTTAAATAAGCACAAATAAAATTATTGACTCCCGCTATGGATTTAGCGTATATGCTGTGTTAACTTCATTTATGGCAAAAGTGAATACAACAAAAGTTACTTCAAATAACGAAAGTAAACAACTTTTGCTATGTGCACGTTAGCCGAAAAAAAAAATAGAAAATGAAAATTGCGAATTTTTATCTCAGGCCTTTCTTATAACCCCCACTCCCGTTTGAACCTAAACATTTTAATGTAGCTTATAATCATGGAAGAATTAATGCTAATTCGCATACCAAGTTTTGTTAAATTCGGTTCAATCGTTTGTGCTCAACAAAATTGTTGGCTTCCGATTTAGTTTTTAACGCATATCTCGTTTATGTTATACAGCAAAAGTGAATATAACCAAAGTTACTTTAAATAACAAAATAAACAACTTTTGTCATGTGTATATTTGCAGAAAAACCAGTAGAAAAAGAAATATCACTATTTTTAATTTCAGGCCTCCCTTATAACCCCCACTCCTGCCCTTCCCTAGAAATGTTTGTATAGCTTATTATAAGGAAGGAGTTAGTGCTAATACACATACCGAGTTTTATTTAGTTCAGTTGAGTCTTTGTGCCAAATAAAATTGTTGACTCCCTCTATAATTTTTAGCGTATAACGCCTTTATAGTTCGGTATACGAAAAAAGTGTATATAACAAAAGTTACTTTAAATAACAAAATAAACAACTTTTGTTATATGCATATTTGCCGAAAAACCATTAGGGAACGAAATATCGCTATTTTTAATTTCAGGCCTCCCTTATAACCCCCACTCCTGTTCGTCTCAGAGAATATTAATATAGCCTAAAGTCTAAGTTGGATTAGTAGTAATATACATACCAACTTTCATAAAATTCGGTTCAGCCGTTTATGCGTGAAAAGGTAACAAACAAACAAATAAACAAACAAACAAACAGACACCAAAGAAACAAAATGCAGTTATGGTGTCTATGACATGTGAAACGAAAAGTTATCGTGAAATTTCGCGAAAAAAATCAATGTACAGACAGAGGTTACAATTTTATATATATACTAGCTAAGGTACCCGGCTTCGCTCGGGAAATCATTTAAGGCAGAATGATAATAGTATTTTTTTTTTTTTGAGCAAGGCTTCAATGTTTACTACACTTCCCGTCTGGGCGCATTGTTTTCCCGTGAGGGTCAGACAGGCGACGTATAGATGAGAAATATTAATTTTGAAGAATAAATAAAAATGTGTTCCTAATCTATCCCTCTCCACTTTTCCAACTCACCTTTTTGAATACTTCAAAACATTATCGTGGATAGGATTTATTACGATTAAATATCCTCTATAATGAAACTTATTTCCTGTCAAAAACAAATCCGAGCAAATATAGTTTAAACATAGTTTTGTACATTAGATTATATTCGTAATAGTAGAGCTCAGTGGAAATCATTTCCAGTAATAGCAGCCAGGAAGTAAATTAACTCAATTAACTGTTTAGACTTCGACCTCCTTCCGCTCCAGCATCTCCATAGTTTTCCTTAAAATATTGATTCAAAGAATTATTTTATTATTCATTTGAGGCTGAATGGTGATGGTATATTTTTGGCAAGGCTTTACTTTGCACAATATTTTGACATTTACCCGTTCCAGTGTTTAGGGTTAATACCCGTTGTTGGCATTTTTTAATAATAAAATAATTTTTTTATGTAAGACTTCACTGTCCTGCATATTGTCATATTTCCCGTCTCCTGTGCATTATGCATAGATTTGAATTAATAAGGAGAAAATATTGTCATACATTTGAATTAATTTTTTCAGGAGAGGTACCTGGTAGTTCATATTGAAATGAAGTGTTCAGCAAATTTCTCTAAATAACAAAATAAACAACTTTTGTTATGTGTATATTTGCCGAAAATGCAATAGGAAACGAAATATCACTATTATTAATTTCAGGCCTTCCTTATAACCCCCACTCCTGCCCGTCCCAAGAAATGTTAGTATAGCTTATTATAATGAAGGCGTTAGTACTAATTCAGATACCGAGTTTGGTTTAATTCAGTTGAGTCTTTTGTGCCAAATAAAATTGTGGACTCCCGCTATAGTTTTTAGCGTATAACTCATTTATACTTCCGTATACGGCAAAAGTGCATATGACAAAAGTTTCTCTAAATAGCAAAATAAACAACTTTGGTTAAGTGCATATTTGCCGAAAATGCAATAGGAAATGAAATATCACTATTATCAATTTCAGGCCTCCTATATAACCCCCACTCCTGCACGTCCCTAGAAATGTTAGTATAGCTTATTAAAAGGAAGGCTTTAGTGCTAATTCACATACCGAGTTTTATTTATTTCGGTTGGGTCTTTTGTCCCAAATAAAATTGTGGACTCCCGCTATAGCTTTTAGCGTATAACTCATTTATACTTCCGTATACGGCAAAAGTGCATATAACAAAAGTTACTCTAAATTACAAAATAAATAACTTTTGTTATGGGCATATTTGCTGAAAAAGCAATAGAAAACGAAATATCGCTATTTTTAATTTCAGTCCTCCCTTATAACCCCCACTCCTGTTCGTCTTAGAGAATATTAATATAGCCTAAAGTCTAAGTTGGGCTAGTAGTAATAAACATACCAAGTTTCATAAAATTCGGTTCAGCCGTTTATGCGTGAAAAGGTAACAAACAAACAAACAAACAAACAAACAAACATACACGAAAGAAACAAAATGCAGTTATGGTGTCTATGACATGTGAAACGAAAAGTTACCGTGAAATTTCGCGAAAAAAATCAATGTACAGACAGAGGTTACAATTTTATATATATACTAGCTCAGATACCCGGCTACGCCCGGGAATTCATTTGAGGCTGAATGGTGATGGTATTTTTTCGCAGGCTTTACATTGCACAATATTTTGACATTTAGCCGTCCCAGTGTTTAGGATTGATACCCGTCTTTCCCGTGGATTTGCTAATAATAGAATTATTTGTTCGATAATTCTTCACAGTCTACGATATTTTTATATTTCCCGTCTCTTATACATGTAAATATGGTGAATTTTTATTTCAGGCCTCCCTTTTAACCCCCCTCCCGTTCGAACCTAAAAATTTTAGTATAATTTATAATCATGGAAGAATTAATGCTAATTGACATACCGAGTTTTGTTAAGTTCGGTTCAGCCGTTAGTGCCCGCTAAAATTTTAACGTATAACTCATTTATACTTAGGTATACGACAAAAGTGTATATAACAAAAGTTACTCCAAATAACAAAATAAACAACTTTTGTTATGTTTATATTTGCGGAAAACCCAATAGGAAACGAAATATCGCTATTTTTAATTTCAGGCTTCCCTTATAACCCCCACTCCTGCCCGTCCATTGAAATGTTGGTATGGCTTATTATAATGAAGGCCTCACTGCTAATACACATACCGAGTTTTATTTAGTTCGGTTGAGTCTTTTTTGGCAAATAATATTGTTGACTCCCACTATAATTTTTAGCGTATAACGCATTTAAACTTCGGTATACGACAAAAGTGTATATAACAAAAGTTACTCTAAATAACAAAATAAACAACTTTTGTTATGTGCATATTTGCCGAAAAGCCAATAGAAAACGAAATATCGCTATTTTTAATTTCAGGCTTCCCTTATAACCCCCACTCCTGTTCGTCTCAGAGAAAATTAGTATAGCCTAAAGTCTAAGTTGGGTTAGTAGTAATATACATACCAAGTTTCATAAAATTCGGTTCAGCCGTTTATGCGTGAAAAGGTAACAAACAAACAAACAAACAAACAAACAAACAAACAAACAAACAAACATACACGAAAGAAACAAAATGCAGATATGGTGTCTATGACATGTGAAACGAAAAGTTATCGTGAAATTTCGCGAAAAAAATCAATGTACAGACAGAGGTTACAATTTTATATATATACTAGCTAAGGTACCCGGCTTCGCTCGGGAAATCATTTGAGGCTGAATGATGATAGTATTTTTTTTTTTTGAGCAATGTTTCAATGTTTACTACACTTCCCGTCTGGGCGCATTGTCTTCCCGTGAGGGTCAGGCAGGCGGCTTACAGAAAAAAAAAAATTGTAATTCAAGAATAAATGAAAATAAGCCCCTAATCATTGTTTCCCGTGAGGGTCAGGCGGGCGACGTATAGATGTGAAATTTTAATTTTGAAGAATAAATAAAAATGTGTTCCTGATCTATCCCTCTCCACTTTTTAACTCACCTTTTTGAATACTTCAAACCATACTCGTGGATAGCATTTATTAAAATTAAATATCCTCTATAATGAAACTTATTTCCTGTTAAAAACCAATTCGAGCTCGCATAGTTTTGTAATTAGATTATATTCGTAATAGTAGAGCGCAGTGGAAATCATTTCACAGGAAATAAGTTAACTCAATTAACTGTTTAGGCTCTGGCCTCCTTCCGCTCCAGCATCTCCATAGTTTTCCTTTAAATGTTGATTCGAAGTATTATTTTAATCATTTATCTACCAGATGGAATTAAATAATAGTATTACCCTAAAAATAATTTCATTTATATTAAAAATATAGGTGAGGGGAAGAGAACGTAGCCCTCCCTGCAAAATAAGTAGTACTTTAAATCATATCAAATATAAATGGATATTGTCTTTTTTCATAGTAACATTACCAATAACGTCTAATTGTTATGATGGTACATATTTGTTTCAATAACATCAAGATATTGGAAATAATATAATAGCAGAACCAAAGAGTATGATCCCATAACTTCCGCTATCGCTCCTTGTGCCAATCCAGCATGACTTTGTTTAAATGATACATTAGACAAATTAAATAACGGAAATGCTCTTATAGTTTACATTTCTATTGGAAATAAATAGCAACGTTATTTTCTAGGAGAAATAAATAAATGAGAAGGGGACGACGGAGATATATAACCTCACTAATCCGAATCATATATAGAGTTATCATATGTGACTAAAACATAAAATCTTTTGTCATAATATTCATTAATTAAAAACACTTAAATAAGCACTAATAAAATTAATGACTCCCGCTATAGTTTTAGCGTATATCCCGTGTTTACTTCATTTTACGAACATAGTGAATGCAACAAAAGTTACACTAAATAATAAAATAAACAACTTTTTTGTGCATGTTTGCCGAAAATCTAATAGGAAACGAAATATCATAATTTTTCATTTCAGGCCTCCCTCATAACCCCCACTCCCGTCCGGACGTAAAAATTTTATTATAGCTTATAATCATGGAAGAATTAATGCTAATTCACATACCGAGTCTTGTTAATTTCGGTTCAATCGTTAGTGCACAACAAAATTGTTGGCTCCCGCTTTAGTATTAAGTGTAAATCTCGTTTATGCTTCCGTATACGGCAAAAGTGTTTATGACAAAAGTTACTCTAAATAAAAAAATAAACAACTTTTGTAATGTGCATATTTGCTGAAAATGCAATAGGAAACGAAATATCGCCATTTTTAATTTCAGGTCTCCCTTATAACCCCCACTCCTGTTCGTCTTAGAGAATATTAATATAGCCTAAAGTCTAAGTTGGGCTAGTAGTAATATACATTCCAAGTTTCATAAAATTCGGTTCAGCCGTTTATGCGTGAAAAGGTAACAAACAAACAAACAAATAAACAGACAAACAAATAAACAAACAAACAAACACACACCAAAAAAACAAAATGCAGTTATGGTGTCTATGACATGTGAAACGAAAAGTTATCGTGAAAATTCGCGAAAAAAATCAATGTACAGACAGAGGTTACAATTTTATATATATATATAGATATAGAAGATATATATATATATATATATATATATATATATATATATATATATGTGTGTGTGTGTGTGTGTGTGTGTGAGGGTGTGTGTGTCAGTTCAAAATGGTTCAAAGGATTTGATGACGTATTGTAGAGATTCGAGTGATCTTCAACGGGGCCGAGTATTGTGTAAATGCAAAATTGTTGAAGAGAGATGCGGGAGTTAAAAGAACTGAGTAAGGAGCCTGTGGATTGGAAAGTTATGGACGTGTGCAGAGCATGACTCAAGTATTCAATATTCCAAGCATATACTGCCTATCCTAATCCTAGGTACTAGCATTCTGATAGCACCTTGTAATTACAATAGCTAATTGACTAACGAAGGATTTATTGCAAAGGACCTAACACCGAAATTCAACGAAAAGATTCCTCGGTTTTTTGGGGGTATCTGGGGGAAACATTTCAACGTCAATAATACAAACGCCTGTTTATGAAAGTATACTTCCAACCTCGCACGAAACTAGATCCCAAATATAGTGCCAAGTTTTCAATGGCTCAAACATATGTAATACAACTTGTTAAAACAAGAATGACTGTAACATCCAAAATAAACCTGCTAAAATCTACGCTGAAGCGCAGCTGACAACCCATCAATGTAAAAAACTGATGTAGAGTAAAAGGTGCCCATCCAAACAAACCCATATTAAATTAACTATATTTAAAATGTCTCTACCCATTCCCAACAACACTAAAGATACGAAGTAGATAACTGACAGTCAATATATTGGCGATAACCTTCAGTTCAATTGCTCTTTAGTTCACCAAACAGAACCCAATCAATAATAAGTCACAAATATAAACATTCCACCACGAAGAGACATTGTAATATGTTCTGCCGTTTAATCGTTTAATCTCACACCGTTTTCTTTATGCATGCATTAATAAGTTCCCTGTGTGAACAAGACGGTATTGAAGCTGATCTTGATATATTCAGGTATAAAGGAGTGTAATATGAAAATGGTAGGACATGGCGAATAAGCTAAATAAAATAGAAATGAAAAAACCCCACTAATATTCAAGTTAAATAAATGTGTATAAAACGATAATCCTAACATTACTTTAACCACAAGAATGACTACAGAACACTCATAACAGAGATTTTATGTAACTTCAATTCCGAAACATTAACGAATTTGATCTTTAATGTTAGTCTTTCATCAATCCTCTTTAATATGGTCATTAACATATGTCAACCAAGTTGGCTTCCTACAGGGTACGGAAAGAAGATGACAATGATGTACCACCCACCTTTGAACAAGAGTCCAATGATGGCTTAAATCGTGCAGCGCTTGAGGATCAATCCATAGACGTGACTTAGTTTGGAGTTTAGATTACATGTTGTCTGGATTTACCTTGAAATACCTCTTTTCATAACACGGTTCCGATGTAGTTGTGCCTGACTGGAATGGTGTTCTATTTACACTAAACTGGGCACCATGGAAGCCGCAAAAAAAGGGCTTATGTTTTACCCCATTGGTACCTGGAAGACACATTCGTGTTCAGCTCCCCCAGATAGATGAGGAACTTAAATGAAAAATGTTACTCCCCTGACACTAACATAGCTAATATCCGCACATCAATGAGTGTTGGTGAACTTGGTAATTCCCCCCTGATAGTGAGGTAAGGCAGTGGCCTCTAGTCCTGGGATATTGCATATGCCATAAGACAGAATGAAAGGGTAGTTAACCATCAGGCCTCCAAACCTGTTACCCTCTCTTCACCTCGAGGCTTAATGATGGTAATGGGCAATGTTTTCTGATAATTATGACAAATTGTAATATGGGAACGAGGGGGTTAGTCACATGTAGAACTCAGTGTGTGGAGATGAAGATAACAGCTCACGTCCTGAGTAGAAGGCTTCGAATACCGCGACTCAATAACGCCAGGAACTTTGATATGCTCAAAGAATATTTTTTATGCGCCAAGGATTCTTACTAAAGAAATAAAAAAGTATAAAATGGTATTTGATGAGAAATCTTGCCTGAGTGAATACACCATCACATAACATTTCGCAACCACTGCGTGACATCTTTTTATAATTAATTCCTAACATTAAACGATGCCTCTACTCCATAAAAGAGGAGCTTTTTGATATTTTCAAGGTACAAGTTATTACCCCACAACGCACTTTTAAATTAAAAAATGATTCCTAATTCGAGCTCGAACTTTCTATCCCCTATCACAGTTGAATATCATAAATTTTCTACCCTCGGGGGTATGGGAAGAATTTTTTCCCCTCTAAGGAAATTACGAGAGAGGAAGGGAAGTGAGAAAACTCCCTTTAAAAATTGAGAGGAGTGGTGAGTTCTTTAAAGGAAGGCTCTTTAGCACCCTGAGAAGCTAAATCAAATTAGCCCAGAGGTTGGTAGGGGTCCTGGTGGTTTAGGGGAGGGGGTGAGAAGGGGTTGCTTTCCACTCTGCAATATTTCCACGTACATATCGCGCTAGGCTTTGACTGGATGGCCTCAACTCTATTAAGGTTTCAAAATTCTATTAGGACTTGCCCTCCATCAGGCCACTCGACATTCCTTCTCTCTGCGCTTCCGTTATTATTTTTTGTCTCTCTCTCTCTCTCTCTCTCTCTCACACACACACACACACACACACACACACACACACACACACACACACACACACACGCACACACGATCTCTCTCTCTCACAATCACATACACACACACAACGCGCGTCGTTTCTCTCTCTTTCACATACCCCTCCCCAGCCACCCGCCCCCTTTCACTCTCCTGTCATCGGTAAAACAGAACTTTCATCTTGAAGATAGGAAGGATCCATGAGATGAACCAAGATAGTTTCTACATTCAATGTATTACACTTCGGGACCCTTGTTCACGGAGAACACCGCAGCAATTAGTTGTATCTATATATCACAACAAAATATTATAAAACTTTGTTCTTTTTTATGTTTGCAACTAATTCTGAGCTGTAAGAAACTCAACTTTCTTCGAAAGGTCGAAATTGGAGCTCCTTAGTTTTTGAAGTTCTTATCAAGATAATGAGCAATACGCTGACGATTTTTATTGAAATCATGAATAAATGATGGTTTACATGAAATATTCAATCTATCCATCATCTCTTTAATCTTAATGAGCAGGTTTCCATCTAGGCCCAGCGGAAATAGAGGAAACGTAATGTCTTTAATTCATTCTTTCAGAGTAAACACCGGACTTGAAACTTCCAAATGAATATATAGTAATTTCAAAATATTCCTAACTTAAAAATGCTCCAGCATTTCTTATTTGTCATGAACTTTTTTTTTTCAGTGCGCTTCTTTTATGTATACAAAAAATAAGAAGAGAGTATTTTTCTTTGACATATTCTTAACCCAGCATTGTTGTCCGTCCATTCAGAACCCTCTCACATCCATCGTCCAAACTAAGGATTCTTTTCTGCTTCTTTTTCTGATTCATTGGTGTATTTTCTTTCTCACTGACGTCTCTTTTACACGAAATTCGTACCCGAAATTATTGCTGGCACGAGTAATAGTAGTATATCTTTACTAAAAATATTTGCCCCTTTATTGTTAATAAATAGACGGTATGAGTATTGTAAATAAATAATATAATAATAATATTATTGAACATCCTTAACGCCTACTTTTAAGCGGATATGAGAGCCGCTCAAATTGTCTTTCTCTTGCAATCCGTGGCACATTTATCTAAATTTTAGGCATGTCACTTGCTACTTACAATTTTTTTAAAAATATCAATTTGAAATAATACAATAAACCATTATTACAAGTGACCTATAAAATAATATTGATTCAGAGAATTCCAATTTAGTACCTGATTATATTTGTATATAAAAATACTTATGAAGTTGAAATAAGTAAGACTTTTAGAGAAATAAACAAATTGAAGTAGAAATTAATACATCTTGATCTCCTGCTCGAATCATAGGATAGTTAATTGTACAACATTCTGGTTTAAGGTAATGTCAATAGAGGCTTTGATTCAGATGCTTAAAACATTAAAGGAACGCATTGTAAAATTCAAATACTGTATTTTGGCACTTGATGAGAGTAGCGATACAGCACAACTGGCTATATTTTTACGTGGTATAGACACCAAATTTAATATTACCGAAGAATTGTGTTTATTGATTCCAATACAAGGGACTACAACCGGTAATGACCCGTACGATGAACTTTTTTGGAAACTCTTCAATTTATCGACAGTATATCGACAGATGGAGCACGTGCAATGTAAAACATTGTGATAGAAGAATCGGGAAGGCTATTTCAAGACATAAAGAAGGCCACAAGAAGGGAAACACTCGTTAACCACTGCATAATTCACCAGGAAAATTAGTGTGCGAAAAGATGGAGTTTTCCAACAGTACCATTAATTAAACAAATCAGTTTTATAAAGTCGCGCACGTTAAATCACCGTGAATTTAAAGAATCCCCAAAAATTTAGAAACTGAATATGGCGACGTGGTTTTCAATACCGAAGTAAGTTGGCTTAGTAGAGGTGCAATGCTAAATAGAGTATACAACTTAAAAAGCGAAAGACAAGTGTTCTTGGATATAAAGGGATATGCCTTTCCTCACTTTGGTAATAGAGAATGGATGTGCGTTTTTGGGTTTCTTATCGACTTGCCTCAGCATCTCAATAATATTAATGTGGAACTTCAAGGCAAAGAACTGTTTATTTACAATTTGCATGATTAAATTGAGGGCTTTGAAAGCAAATTAAAATTGTGGAAACAGCATTTTTTGCAGAATAATATGTCTCACTTTCCACATTTAGAAAAAGAAAACGTTACTACTTCTTAAAAATACGCACAATATATAGACATTGGTTTCCATGAAAATGTTTTCCTCGCCATTTAATATCGATGTGGATACAGTTCCCGAAGACTTTCAAATGGAAGTGATTGACAAACAGAATAATACCGATTTAAAAAAATGTATTTATCTCAGTAATCATTAAAAGTTTTTATAAACCGTATGTGAGCCCTGAGAATTTTCCGCTTTTTAAGAAAAATGCAAAGCAAATGATGTCTCTGTTCGGAAGTACATGTGTTACTTATTTTCGACCATGAAATTAATCAAAAATGACCACCTATCAAGACTGAGTGATGCACGATTATAAAGCTGTATTCGTATAGCTTCTTCATCAATTCCGGCTGAAATTGATTAGCTTGACCGAAAAAAACAGTGCTAAATGTCTGATTAAAAATTTCAAGTAAATTTTTTTTTCTGTTATTTTTTTTTTATTTTGCATTAAAATGTGTATATGAAATCTTTAATTATTTTTAATTTTTCTATTCTAATGATAAATAATGTTTTCAAAATAATAAATAGAGTTCTAAATAATAATAAAGTTTTCTAAATAATAACTCTTAATAAGAGTTACTTTATGTGCGGCCCACGAAAAAAATTAAAAATTTTAATTGGCCCGTTGATTAAAAAGGTTGCTCACCCCTGAACTAGAGCATTACTTAAATGAAAGACTGACAAAAAAGTCATGCCTACTATAACTGTAACATGTACAAAGCCTGAAAATGATATGAAAAACGCCAAACTGATTTATCATTTATTAGCTACAAAGTTTACGACTTTTTTTTTTTTTAATACAATGTTTATTTGTTAAATAGATCTTTCATTTTAGAAATACCCTGATATCCTTCCCTTCCAATGTTATTACAATGTTAAGAAATTAACTTTTACTTAGAAAATTCACTGTACAAAGACAGTTTAACATCTTAATGTTCTAATGATGCCAATCGAAAATATTATCTCCCTTTGATGGAAATCTGCTACAAGAAAACTGTTCACTGTTATTATTTTATTTTAGCTAAGGAGGTAATTACTTTCTTCATATTTACAGTTATTTGTTTTAATATTTAATTTATCAATATGTAATTATTGGAGAATAAAGTTTATTATTATTGTAAGTCCCTCAAATATTTCTAAAAGTAAGGAGAGATTAATTAAGAACTGTTCTTGTTATATCTTCACAAAGATAGATGCAAATTTATAGTTAAGAGAGCAAAACAGAGAGGGAAATATGAGCACTTTTATGCATAGAGATGAATGTAATAAGCATTCTTCATTAAGTCATTAAAAAAGTCCCGAAAACCTAGATCAAAATAAAGGATATAACGACGAGGATAACAAGTAAAAATGTTTGAAAAAAGCAACATTTTTTGAGTAAATTGTTATAAAGATACCTACACGAAAAGCAGTCTCTCAGTGAAATTTTCCCGACAGAACATTTCATAAAGGAAAATAAATTGCCAGTTAAGTGTACGGGGTTGTATAAAAAAGAATAATAATAAATTTGAGCAATACATCCCGGAGATCTGTCAGCCCCTTCAGACTCGCATTCCCTCAGAAACATAGAATTTCCAACATTCCAGGGGATATTATTTATTACATTCATTCCCTCGTAGAAATGGACTTAGATAATCCTCTTGGAACGCACTTTTGTGCTAGGTTATAAATAATAACAGTTCAGCCCCATACTATAAAGCGTCTGGCACGCAGATTTTCCACGCGCGGGTATGACACACGTTGAATCTCGTCTCAATATATATTCTCTATTTCTTAGTAAAAAAAAAAATGTTCGTCACGCAGGAGCTACTTTAACTAAGCAGATTTCCCACGTGAGTCACGTATTTGCATTTACCTCATAACGTAAAAATTCAATGAGAATAATACTTGGTATTTAGGCTTCAAACAATGTGCTTCATAATATAACAGCTTATAGTTAATATGACATGAGTAGGAGTGAGGGTTTACTGAAGGCCAAAAACTAAAAATATGCAAATATCAACGTTAATAATCAAGATAGTGAAAAAAAAACATACATAACAACATTTATAGCACATTAAATTTGCAATAAGATTGGGTGCATACAATTTTTCGAACGACGCATAATAACGGAGATATTAAGAATTTTCGAAATTCCCTCCTTCCACCCCCCCCCCGGGGGAGCGTTAACGCACACACACACACACACACATATATATATATATATATATATATATATATATATATATATATATATATATATAGTTTTGAACGGACCATTCGTCATCTCTTGGGTACGATCGATGGAAATTGGAGGAGATTTTTCAAAAATCGCGTCCATGAGTAAGACCTCAATTCCCTTAAGGGAAATCAGCTAAAATACGAAGAGTATAAGTGGGGGTTTAAAGAAGGATGAACACATGAAAATGAGAATAACCCTCTCAATATATGAGTTACGAATATACAATAGTTAACTAAAGGAACTTTAAGCATCAATATTTAAACATGGTTGTTTCTATAAAAATGTTCGACCCGACTCATAATAAATCAGATATTTTGAAATGTCGAAACCCCCCCTCCCCACTTTATTTCAGGTGCAGATTCAGGTACTAATGAATATGAACTACCTAAATTTATTTTATAATAAATCATACAGCGTTTGTGCGCGCAGCATGATATGTGCGGCATAGCGGGATAAAGGTTTTTAGCTTATTTTTGAATAAAGTGATTGGAATACAACTTTATCATGTATATTTGAATTTGTCGTTAAATATATTATATGATTCATTATAGAACCAAAATACAAATTTTTAAGAACTGAGAGTGTGGGAACATTTATGAAAAATACTACATTGAAAAAAGTCTGATTACTCAGGTTTAAAGTATAATAAAACCATAAAGCTATTATTAGGTTTTTTCAGTTTTATTACCTTTTTTAACAATATTCTATAAATAACCAATTTTTTCAAGAGGTGATTTTGCCCCTTCAAATCGTAGTTCCGCACGAACAAAAAATAATTTTGTGTTAGTGATGAACTACTCTCGTTCAAAGTTTCAGATTTTTTTTTAATTTTCGGGTTCCCTATCCTGCCTTGTTAGTTAAAACTAGACCTGATAATACTGAAAATTACCCGTTCTTAGGAAAAGCAATTTACATAAAATAAATGGTCAACACCTAGCGATGATACTGGTTTGATTTATGATCCAGTTGTCAAACTGGCTGTCGACTATCGTCACTAGCTGATCGTCGGTGGAGAGAGTCTTTGTACGGCTAAGTACAACTTTTGACGAGCTAGAAGATGGTTCTCTAGAATTGAAAAGATTTGCCAGCCATGATCAATTATTGCCTGTCCCTACGGTCTCCACCGACAGCTGTGACAACAAAAACAACTTATTTTCTTCACATTTTTAATTATATTTTCCCCCCATTGAAAATACTACTTTAAGGGTAATTATAACCCACTTTTACCTTATCACTGATAATCTTGCATGCACGGACATCAATTTTGTCCTCCCTTTAATAATCACTACAGCATCATGATCAGATGATTGCCACAGCCCAGAGTATGTGTAAGCATGCAAGGGGAAATTAGCCTCGGGCTAAATAAAATGGCGGACCTTTGCGTGCATCGGCAGAAATAGGGTTAACAAGTATTTATGGACGTTTGGTCACGAATTTCGAAACGAGGAGACTACTAATTACTAGAAAATCCAAGCAAATCTTCAAAGGAATCTCACATACATTCCAAAATAGTGGCAATGAATCTCGAGGGATCTTGATGGTACTTTAACTTGTAATAAGTAACTATTTTCAAAAGGTTGGATAACTCACGCACTGACGATAACATCTCTGGAATGCTTACAAACATGCAAATTGCTCTATTAGACCGGACACGAACTGCTCTCTAACTTTATTGATAATTCTAAAACAAAGGTTTCAAAATTGAATTCTAATTGAAGAAAACTGTGGTCTAAAAATCTCCAAAAGCATTAATTTAACATAATTATTTATGAGCGTCCACTTTTTCCAACTACGTGGACAACTAATTGGACGGGTTATCTACACTTTTCCACCCTTTTCTATCATGGTTGGGACTAAGGATTTTATTAGGAATTATTTATTTAGGAGTCTGTCACTAAATGAATTCCTATTTCCCAGGCAGGAATCAAACTCAACACTCTAGGTTTACCAATTGAGATAAAGGCATATACTTTAACTCACGTGGCTTACCTGAGACCCGAAATTAGGAATAGCAATATACAAAAAAAAAATATGTTTTAAGACCAATGTGATATGTACGCCTAAAAATATATATAAAAGCTTATCTAAGGGAATATGTGTGAAAGTAAATTAAATCAGCCAGTAGTTTATTTCAACATCCAGACAACTTACAATAAGATTATAGTAAACTTATAGACATCTATTATTATTAATCCCCTATATATAACAGAGTTAGGTAGTTTCAGTGTTAAGTCTACAGTAGAATTTAAAAATGAAACAAATAGACATAAACATTGCTTTCTCCCTTTTTCGTATATTATGTCTTATGATTTTAGACATAAGGCAGAGCAATAACTAAAAAAAATCCTCAAAATTCACTTTTGAAAGTTTAAATATTCAGTATTTTAGAAAAGCTTTGAAAGGTTTGTCAAGATCACAAGAGTGATATAATGTGTCCGTCATGTTGGGTTATTAATTTATCAACAGTCCCATGACATGAAACATGTAACATTGGACCTACCTTCGAGGAACACGTCTATTGTGTGAATCGTAAAGCCCCTCAAGAACCCATGTGTTGTTTATAGAAAATGAGAGACTTTTTAGAAAAAGGAATATATATATGTGTATATGTGTGTGTGTGTGTGTGTGTGTGTGTGTGTGTGTGTGTGGTTGGACGTGTGTGTGTTATAATATAGGTATTGCTGATGCATTTGTGGGCACAAATTTCTTTTGATCAAGGAGTATGCTTGTTAATTCCGAAAATTGGAAAAGGTAGAGTGACGGTTTACACAATGGGGTAAATGTAGATCCCAATATCTATATTATTCATTTCTGACATGGCGAAGGTAAAGGAAACAGACCCCAGGTAAGAATCAATAAAAAGGCATCATTACTTTACAAATATTTAATACAATCGGTAGGTTGCTTTGAAGGCACCCATTTACTTCGTGTATGCCAGCATTTTGAATGAATCAGCCTAGTAGTTGACATATTAATTCATATGGTTATGCACATATGAAGCTATGTATGTATGTGAATATAGGTATGGAAATCGCCCTAAAGGTAGGTATGAACATATGTAGTGAGTGCTCTGTTACTGATTCGTTCAAGAAGAAAGGACCTAGATTTTTGATGAGAGTCAGTGGAGAGAGTGGGTTGAATTGCCACTTTCTTGTACATGAACAATTTACTAAACAATTTTCGAAATCGCGCAATTAGTCCAAGTTCAGAAGAATGTGGAAGAAATTCTTCCTTTCGCCGCCAAAATTTAGAGCGTTCCCTAAGTAGAAGACGTAGACAGCCTAATGTCATAGCTAGTGATGTTGGGGAGAGTTTCGCAAGATAATTGGCATGCACACAAAACCCAAAATTATTTGGGTAGTCGGATATGCAACCCAAATAATCGCCAAAAGCGGCTTGACCTAAGATAACATTGAAAAATGCCTTCTGTTCAGTGGTTTCTCTTTAGCTGGCAACCTAATTTCAGCTGACACTTTGCTGTCATAAATCGTTACCAATTTTCAATAGTTCAGTCCTATTAACTATGAAATAGTTAAATTTGGTCACATTAACAAGTATCTAAAGAAAAAATAATGCTAAAGACTATTTTTTCTTCTCTTCTTTTGCTGTTTCCTGCAACGGCTATCATCTAACATTACATTTGTCAGTAATATATGAGAAGTATGTGAAGTATTCAAGATTGAGAGACATGATTACATTTTTATGAGTGGTAAAGTATGTTTTAGCACATGAGACAAATACTCATCATGAGAAATTAATTATCGATTTGATTTCATCATGAAGCAAAAATTAAATCAAATAAAAACCTGAATGCTTACTTTTAAATGAAGAAAAAAATGCCTTCCAAAAAGAAAATAGTTGTTGTTGGGTCAGGCTTTTAAAATATTTTCATTTCCGGACCGTCCCTAGAGGGATAGAGGGGGAAGAGTTCATTTATTCGTGGGAGCTACAGGGATTCCTCTGAAAATAATATTTTGTAAGAGGGGTGGGGGAAGAAGGTAGGGGCTGCAATTACCATTCCCATCCCAGATACTCCTTTAGAACAAATCAACCATTTTTCCTATGTTTTTTTTTTTATTTTATATTTCAGCTTTACCCCCTTTTATTCTTTCGTGTATTATATGTTGGGGGTTTAAATGGAACCTTGGCTAAAGAAAATGCGATGAATATCTCTTTTACACATATGTTTGTTTATAAATGCAACTTTCAAAAGAGTATTAATGCTTATAAAATAGGCTTAGGAGTAATCAAATATAAATAATTCATTAAATAACATCCTAAAATCCCACCCAGGCTAGAAAAGGACGGTAACCTGTAGATAACCCGTCCCAATTAGTTGCAAAAAGTGGACGTTAATAAATAATAATAATAAAGAATTTGTGAATTAATAAATCAGCTGTTGATACAGAGTTTATTTAATACTTGAGAACGCATTCTACATTAGGTGTTCACAAAGAGAGATAACGATGACCAAGAATTCTTTCACAGACTGTTAAATGCAGTTAACAGGAAATATTTGAAGATGAATACACAGACAAAAAAATAATTTGAAATTTATTAGGCTCACTATTTCAAATTTCCAGCTATGTTCATCAAGTGCGTTATATCTAAGAGGTTTAACTAAAACGATGAGAAATGGAAAGAACACAAATATCTCTCACAATTCATCGCATTTTCAATACATAGGCTTTTTCAGTGCAATTTCTGTAGGTCTTCGAAGGCTTGGCAGCTCTCATATTAGTGTTTAAAGGACAATAATTTCTTATAAAAAATTCCCTGGCTCATGAAGGAGGCCTCTGATTTTGTAATTTAGATAATCTTCAATATCAACTGAAGAATATTGTTGGTATTTTAAAACGAAAAGGAGAGGTTAGAAGCTTACTAAATGCAGAACTGTATTTCTGAAGTTTGAGAGTAAAAATATTTTCTTCAGATAGTGGTGCAATAAAAGAAGAAAGTTTACAGAGGAAGAAAATCTCGTTACTTATTCTCATTAAACATCCTTAGTTCTTCCTTTACAGTGACATATGGTCAAACTTGGGACATCATTTTAAGGAATATTAACTGCTCTTTTGAATGGTAAACTCAGATTTTCGATATTGGAAGAAATTCTGGAGATACGGCTTGTTATATGATAAAAAATAGCTCCAATTTGAAAAATTAAAAACCTATAGTTTCTCCAAAACAAGTAAGAATTGGACCAGACCATATAGGAACTTTTTTGTTGGAAATTGTGTCTAGAACTATCTCTCAAAGTTTGCGCCCTAAAGTCTGTTACCCTGTATATAACTCTGAACGAACCATTTTTACATGATCTCCTAGAAGGATCAATGGACATTTGAGGACTCGATTTTCGAAAAATATCCTCAAACATCCTTCTATCCTACCAAAGAGACTACGAAAATGGTATATATATATATATATATATATATATATATATATATATGTATATATATATATATTACATATATAATACACGAGTCTGTTACCGTTCTAGTGGTCACAATTTTTGTATAATCGTTACGAAAATCAACATATAAGCGTTTTGCGGAAAGATAAAGATAAAGTTCTTTAACGGCTACAATCTGACAGGAGGAAGGGTGGAGCTTGAGCTTGAAATTCTATATCCCCAAAAAATGTTATATAACTTTTTAAAATATAAATGCTCTACAATTGCTGTTATATAACTTACTTTTTACTTTTTCTTAACTCAAATATTATGGGAGTTTATTCGTGCACCCCTCTTCTATTCATGGGTGTGATCAGTAACTTCACATACCAACTCATCGGAAATTTGCTTAATTAACGAAGCCCCTGCGTGACGGATTTTGAGCCATGGGCAGCGTTTGTATCACCACTCGGTTACGAGGTTTAGGAGATACTGGCGGTCAGCCTGATTTACATTTTAGACTCCCACTATCACTCCACTAGAGTACCCTGGTAGCGAGCTGGTGACCTAACTCTCCGGTCGTCCATTCAAAGATCTAACCACCTGAAGTCTGACGACCTGTCATCGAGTATCAGCACTCATATAAATTGCTAAAATGTAGCCTGGATGGAGCTGTCTTATTTTACATAAAACCCTTCAGTTTACAAGTTTTTACAGCTACTTTACATTTCGGACCGAATGGTATTGGTGTCCTGGAATGGGTTATAATACTGCGTTTGTGACAAGAAAAAGTCTTGTTCTGAGTCAAGAGGAAAGAACCTCAATCTCAATGTAAATAGTTTCCGGCTTCATGATTCAGATCAAAAAAGAATTAGGAAGTATGAAGATTTTTTTTATTTATTTTTTAACATGCACTGTTTGACGCTACATTGATTACTTGTATTTAAATAAACGCAGAACAATAGAGATACTAATCAAAACCAAATTCAGATACTGCAATTTGATATTCAGATGATCCGAGTACCAATTATTAAAGGACTCAAAGAGATGCTAAATAATGCAACATGGACTGCGCCGAGGAATTCATATTAGTGTTGATGAGGAGGCGTTGTAATTAATGGTGCATTATAAATTTGATATCAACTACAGAAGGAATTCGTCAGCTCATTTCATACATATGCATACAATGGCAATGTTAATATATGCACTTGTCGGATTCTGAGCACAAAACCATAGACTATCTAGACTTAAGTGGTCTCACATTTTTTTAATTTTGGCATCAGTTAGATTTTAAATAAGTCAAAATTAAATATAATAAAATCCGTCACGCAGGGGCTGCGTTAACCAAGCAGATTTCCCAGGCGCGCCACGTATTTGCATTTATCTCAAAACGTAAAAGTTCAATGAGAACAATATCTTCGTTTGTAAATTGGTAATTATTTTGTATCAAGAGGAAAAAAAGCAACTAGAGACAGGATTATTAAAGAAATGTGGCTACGGGTGTCTGAAGTATCAGTTCATTTTGGAAAAGGGTCTCTGTGTCTCTAAATAGTTTGGGAATCCCTGGTCAAGATTAATATATATATCTTTTTTTTTAATTTCTGGATTTAATATTTCAATTGGCCAAGAGTTTTTTGGGTTTCCCCAAAATTTAAATTAAAAACTAAACGGATCACTCATAAAGATTTAAAGATGTCAGTATAATCACTCAATAATGAAATAAGTAGAGACCATAGTTTTCAAATTTTACAAACTGTATTTAAATTTTGGAAGTATTATACGGATCATTGCCTTCAAATAACCATTTGCTCTGTGGAACTAGCACAGGTCAGAATCTTGTTCCGTATTCTCAAAGCTTCAGTCGCAATAATAACTACTCATAAAGGAACTAATTGAATAAGCTCATAATAATGTAAAATTGAATCCCGATGTAGTTATGTGTGATATATATTACAAAACTCTCTGTCTCTCTCTCGCACACGCACCGACACACAAATGTAGGAGGAACCGTAAATATGATGAAGCTGAAAGCTGATAAAAGGAGAGGATGCAACCCCACAAAAAACAAGGAGGGGAACTAAAATTAATTACTTTTCCAGTAAAATGGAGCGCAAGAAAGGACAGGAGGCTCTTAACAACTTTTTAATTAAGAAGACTTTTTCACATTTTCTTCCTAGAAGGGATATTCATTTTCAATTGGCAGATGGCTCTTCGAATAAGTGCTTCACTAAATCGGTTTCTAAATTAAATTGCTCAAAATACTTAAGTCGAAAATTCAATATACTATTTAGTTCTTCAGATCCAATGTTAAATAATAATTAAAAGAGATTTGTCGCGGTGATCGGTGAAGAATTTGAATGACTAAACCTGTGTTAACACTGGTTCCATATAATTGGAATTTTAAGGTTCTCGAAAAAGAAGTCTCATTAAAATTATTCTCCAAAGTCATTATAAAAACCTTCTAGGAAAACAAAAACTTATAATAAATCGCCTTAAATAATCAGGTAAAAAGTCAAGAATAGGTAACTTGGTTTTAGATTTAAATAAGTTAAATTATTTCCCTGCGGGGTTTTTATGTTGAAATACGGGAATAATTTTAAACTGACATTTGCAAATACCTAGGAGGACGAGACGTTAGCTCTCAAATAATAAAGATTGTTAATGAGACCTGAAGATATTTTTTTTAGTGCACTTAAATACATTTATTGGTATCAAGAAGGATTAGGTTCAGACATAATTGGTATATTTCTCAAGATCTAGTAGAAAGAAGTACCGCTTTCTAATATGGACGTGAGCCATAAGCTGAGCTTCTGGACTTGTAAAACTATCAAGAAATTTGAAAGGATAATAAAACGATGTTGCAATTGAAAAAAGTGGCCAATATGAGAGTTAAGTATCGAATGTATTGAAAATATTAATCGAAACGTTGACATTAAAGAGGCAGTCATTCAGCTACCTATTGACCGATCTCTACAGTACAGCCCGGCATGGTCGTACTACAACTGTAGTACAATTTTCATTCTTTTGGTTGAGGTAGGCAAGGTGTTATGCGCGATCTATCATTAAGACTTTAAAAAGCTTGTCTCCAGTCATCTCTTAGACATGTCCACACAGAATTAAACACCTTTCCAGGTCTTTAGAAAATCCCATTAGGCGGTCTCAAAAAGCTAACAAAAGGAGTATTTGATCCAAATTAAGTCTGGATTAATAATATTTCCACTTAGACACAGAACTTTGGAAGACAGCTACACGAAAACCATTGGACGTCAATCAATGCTTTCTCCTTGCGACCAGCAACCGGCAGGAGGGAGGTTGTAGTCAGGACTATGGCATGAGTATGATAGGCCCAATGTTTAAGGTATTTATTTATGTCCTTGTGGCCAGAATGACAAGTCAGAAGAAAGATCCATTCAGTCTACTCAATGTGACCAGAATGTCCTTGTGACCAGCACGTCAGGTAGGAAAGGAGGATAGGTTTAGTATAGTAATTGTAGCCAGAATGGCATTTAGTTCATTCAATGTGACCAGAATGTCAGATTCAATGAAGAAGGCATTTATTTTAGTCCTTGTGACTAGCATGCCAGGTCAGAAGAACGAGGCATTTAGTCTAGTCAATGTGACCAGAATGTCAGATTCAATGAAGAAGGCATTTATTTTAGTCCTTGTGACTAGCATGCCAGGTCAGATGAAGAAGGCATTTAGTTCATTCAATGGGATCAGAATGTCTGAATCAATGAAAAAGGCATTTATTTTAGTCCTTGTGACAAGCATGCCAGGTCAGATGAAGAAGGCATTTAGATCATTCAATGGGATCAGAATGTCTGAATCAATGAAAAAGGCATTTATTTTAGTCCTTGTGACAAGCATGCCAGGTCAGATGAAGAAGGCATTTAGTTCAGTCAATGTGATCAGAATGTCAGATTCAATGAAGAAGGCATTTATTTTAGTCCTTTTGACTAGCATGCCAGGTCAGATGAAGAAGGCATTTAGTCTAGTCAATGTGACCAGAATGTCAGATTCAATGAAGAAGGCATTTATTTTAGTCCTTGTGACTAGCATGCCAGGTCAGATGAAGAAGGCATTTAGTCTAGTCAATGTGACCAGAATGTCAGATTCAATGAAGAAGGCATTTATTTTAGTCCTTGTGACAAGCATGCCAGGTCAGATGAAGAAGGCATTTAGTTCAGTCAATGTGACAAGAATGTCTGAATCAATGAAGAAGGCATTTATTTTAGTCCTTGTGACTAGCATGCCAGGTCAGATGAAGAAGGCATTTAGTCTAGTCAATGTGACCAGAATGTCAGATTCAATGAAGAAGGCATTTATTTTAGTCCTTGTGACTAGCATGCCAGGTCAGATGAAGAAGGCATTTAGTCTAGTCAATGTGACCAGAATGTCAGATTCAATGAAGAAGGCATTTATTTTAGTCCTTGTGACTAGCACAACAGGTTATAAGAAGAAGGCATTTAGTTCAGTCAATGTGACCAGAATGTCTGAATCAATGAAAAAGGCATTTATTTTAGTCCTTGTGACCAGCACAACAGGTTATAAGAAGAATTATTTTAGTCCTTGTGACCAGCACGACTCCTTGTGACTAGCATGCCAGGTCAGAAGAAGAAGGCATTTAGTTCAGTCAATGTGACCAGAATGTCTGAATCAATGAAAAAGGCATTTATTTTAGTCCTTGTGACCAGCACGACAGGTCAGAAGGAGGCATTTAGTTCAGTCAATGTGACCGAATGTCTGACTCAATGAGGAAGGCATTTATTTTTGTCCTTGTGACCAGCACGACAGGTCAAAAGAAGAAGACATTTAGTTTAGCCAATGTGATCAGAATGTCAGATTCAATGAAGAAGGCATTTTATTTTGTCCTTGTTGGCAGGTGAGAAGGAGCAAGCATTTAGTGTAGTCCAGGTGAACCTATTCTTACCGGAAGTTGCTCAACCATTTCACATAAAATGATAATTTAACCACCCAAAAACTGCAAGAAACATGAAAACATTTTAAAGCATTACGTTAATTTTACCTAATGATGTTTACCCCCTCAGCCGAAGAAACTGAAAAATCTGAACTACCAAAACAGTGGATTCGTTTTAAAAGAATGTTAGGATGAGAATGGTTATTATTTTGTTGACGTGTTTTGGATATTTAGGATTGGCTTTCAAAATATAACCATGCTATTGTACAGTCCCTTTCTAGAAAAAAAAGCTGTATGTGACAAAAAAAACATACGACGCTAACGACAAGAATATTGCTGACACAACTTAGCTATTAAAGGCCTCTAATGAGGAAGAGAATGTAACCACACAATATTTATTTCCAGAGGATAACTGGATAAAAAAGTTGCGAGAGAGCCGTTGATGGACATACGCTTCCTTCATTGGAGACCATTAAACAAATATTTAGGGTGATCAACAAACAGAAACTCTACCTTTAAAAAAAACCGCTTACAAAATATGAGACTAACGCAATTAACGCGGCTGGATAACGGTGAATTCCGAACATATTGCAATTATTGCTATGGCTTCAATATTAATTCAAAATTCACAAAATTGTTCTGTCTTTAAACATTGTTCACACTTTGGGGTGTGTTGGCGCTTCTTGAGCCTTTAATACACCTAGGGATCCAAAACTATGATTTTGACAAGAAACGCATAGCAGAAGCCAGACTAGCTCAGATTATCTGAAACAGTTCCCGGCTTTAGGGGACAAAAAACTGATGAATATGGAGCAGGGGAAATGGGTTGTTCCGAGTTTTTCAGCTTTAAATGAAGCTTCTCCGCCCATGGCTTGTATTCAGTTTTTGGTCCAGATATGGCTGGTTACACTGTCCAGAATGGCCGAGCTTGTTTAGCAAAAATACGACATAGGAAAAAATCGTCACGCACAAGTTGCCTTAGCTATAAAAATTTCAATTTTAGAAGATTTCTCTTAAGGTAAATCTGCTATTGAGTCGTACTCATGGCGGCATTTTCGAAATTTTTCTTCAAATGTCCATCGATCCTACCTAGTAGATGACGAAAATGAGGTCCTTTCAAAACTGTGTATATATATATATATATATATATATATATATATATATATATATATATATATATATATATATATATAAAATTTGGAACGGACCTCATTTTCGTCATCTCCTGGGTAGGATCGATGGACATTTGAAGAAATTTTTCGAAACTCGCGTCATGAGTACGACCTGCTAAAAACGTGCAATTCTTCACAAGTTCTTATTTCAGCGCTAAGCGCTTTCCAAGACTATTGTCTCCATCTTCAGAGCTACTTACATTCGCTCACAGGGAAACACAGCAAGTGACTCGGTGATTTGGTTATCATTATTCACACATATAAATATACATACGGGGGGGGGGCGCCAGTTAGGGCTTGGGTACATGCACGACTACCCTCAGGTAATGGTGGATAAGATAAAAATAGGTATGGGTTCGATCTTCACCGAGGGAGAACATTAGTTCTCGAGTCCACTACCAGAGCGCGCTAGTGTCACAGCGCTTGTGGATTAGCAGGAGTTTAGCGTTTATACAAAATATCACGTCTGACAGCCAACCGGGATAACTAACTACTATGATTCTCTAGATAGGCTACAATGAGGTCCGTTATGCCAGGTCCCTTCGTTAACGGGGAGGTCATCAAGTGCACTACTCCCTACGTCAAACACTGATCACAAATCCATCGAGTCACATATATATATATATATATATATATATATATATATATATATGTATATATACCTAAAGGTTCCTTATCTGCTTACATAATCAGTTTGTGTTTTCCCAAAACACCACTTAACCGCAATTAGGAGTAAGAATTAGAACTACAGGAGCTACAACATTTATCAGAGTTTGCAGAATTAGATTTACCAGTTGGAGTGTTAGGCCCAAAACAGGGTGTAAATCTGAATCGACGGCTGTATTTTAAATAATAAAGAGGGCAACTGTCGAGAGTAAAAAGTTTAGATAAAGCTGAGAGTTAAGTTTGAAGTGGGAGTAAAGTTAGGGGACTAAACTCCAAGTAATTCAGCTATGAAAGTTTTAGTTGACTATTGGTCTGGGGAGGCAGAGAACCCCTAATCCAGGTAAACTTAGTAACAAACAGAGTCCCTGGACAGCAAACGTCGGCCACGATGGACCAAAGAAGTACAGAGGAAGGGCAATCCACGGCCCAAAATGCACTTCTTCAAGGGTCTCAAATAAATGGAGAAAGAAATTTTCTCAATTCACAAAAAGTATAAAGTATAATAAGATTAAAAACAAAAATAATGATTTGCTCTCAAATATATAATTTTGTACCAAATCATTTGAGTCACATTTTTTTCAAAAATTATAGAAAATTTCTAACTTCTTAGTGGTTTTCCTAATTCAAACGTCCGTTCCGTAGGGACTGCCTAAACTAAGCAGACTTCCCACGAGCTGCCTAAAGTTCACATATTCCTGGTCCGATTAAGAGCATCTGACCTTTAGTTTTCACGGTGGTGTTGATCAAATAAAAATCATATAGTTTAGAGAACAAATCTTAATGTTCACGCAATGTATTTTCAAGTATCTCACTTTGTATTTTCAAGTGTCGTTGGAAATAAAATTTGTTATTTAAGCTTGGAATGCCTTTCATGATATATTGGCTTATGGCTAACATACAATAACTACAATTGCAAATATCTCGGTTATCGTTCAAGATAAAGAAGTAATAAGTTTAACAGCGATAGAATCATTTTATAGAAAAACTTAAAGATTGGTTCTCGTATTTTTTTTCCGATCTGACGTTAAATAATGGAAATGTTTCGAATATTCGAAATTCCCCCTCTACACCACCTCCCTCTCCTACTGGTTCGAATGATCCAAGTTGTTTGAGATATTTTAAATGTAGATAAAAGCATTAAAAACAAATAAAACCTCCGTGCTTTAATGGATAACAAAAATACAAGAACACGATATCACAATATCCTCCAACAATGGAAAAATGGAGGAATATTTCAACTCTCCCTCCATCTCTCATTCTATTAATGATCTGTACCGTATATTATTTTGATGATTCATTTGTCCATGCAACTGTATCCATCAAATCCTAGTGGCTTGGACGGATCCCTTCGGCCTAAGTACATCGGCAGAGTTCAGCTCACTAGTATATCTCCAAGCACGTTCTATCTGATGCAAAATGGTAAATTTTAATCTATTTTGTTTAAAGATAAATATGTAAATTTTAATTTATTCTATTTTCATCATACATTTTAAGGTACTTATGTAAATTGCTGTTTATTTTATTTTCATCATAAATATTGCAACTTATTATATTTTAATCATAAACATGGAATTATTATAACATTTTATTGTAAAAGGTTTCATTGAAAGCTTTTATGTACTTGTTAAGTACATTCTTACTTTTTAGACCAAACTCCTTATTTATTGTGGTTTTTATTGTATGTAGCACTGAAGATGGAAATGTAAATCCCTGAATGCGCTAAACGGTTTAAAAAAAATACAATGAAAGGAGTCACAAAATTGAGTACTTGATAACCGGAATCCATAAAACAGACTTACGTGTTACTGGCAATTGATACAATTATTATCAATTAAAATAAATATGCAAATAAATCTTGTCCAAGAGCACCAGTATTAATCATCGTGAAAATAATTTAAAAAAAAAATTGGTTGAGAGGAGTAGGGTTTTTGAATTGTCATATCTGTCCCGTAATTAGTAAGAGCTTAATACTATCCGTCGCGAAATTCCTTAATATATTTAATAACTGGAACTTCCATAAAATAATAATACAATTCAAGGGTATCCCATTAAAACGGCACATGACTTTAGGATAATTCATTTAAACAAATTAGAAATGGAACAGCTGGACTCAGAGCTCGTGTAATAAAGCCCCAAGTTAATTGGGAGTTAGGGTATATTTTAAACGCCAATAAATCTATTCCGGTAGTGGCTATCATTTACAGTGCCATAAGAAGTATGAAGTATATCCAAGGAAATATGAAGGAATTTAATTCAGTAGAAGAAAAAAAAATATGCTTGAAATTTATAACCATATCTCCGCGTAACATAAGGCTAGGTACCTACCTCTATATACGAGTATACAGCATTAGAGATTATGAAACAGCTGTAAAATATAATCTTACTGGATGTAAATAATTTGAATTATAAATCATAAGAGGGATTAGCACTCGCTCATAAATCGCCTCGACTATAGCTAGAGGATCACTAACAGCCCTTTTGACAGGCGCGCTAAATTCTACTGAAGTACAGATGTATACCGCTAGTGCGGCCGTTACTGCAGCACATTCTTGGTTGTGCAAATGGAAATATAATCCCTCTAATTAGCTACTTCAGAACTCACAACTGAAGAGAAATAGAATTCTCTTGTCTATATAAAATGGCTGTAGATAACACACGGCGGAAAAGACTGTTAAAAGGGAACAACTGTAAAGCGTGCAGACAAAAACAATTTTTGTTCACATTAAGGTGGAGTTAGATCAAGGGCTACATTTTATACAGACATTCTTGGCCGTTCTGTTGTGGGATGGAGTAGTTGGAGGACGAGTAGTCAATGAATTTTAGCAAGGAGAGCTACAACGGAGCCACCAATGTAAAAACGCCGGCCACTCAGGGGCTGCGAAAAATAAGCAGATTTCCCACCTGACATTAGTGATCTCATCTCACTGTACATTCTCTATTTATAAATTTGATTTATTTATGGACATCACATCAAAGGTGATTTCCCTGTCAAAAGTCAAAAATTGTACAAAGTGAAATAACAAAAGTAAAAAAAGTCCGTCACTCAGGGGCTGCGTAAACTAAGCAGATTTCCCACGTAAAGTTTTACAATAGAGAAATTTCACCCGTCCGTTAGCCGCCCAGATTTAATAAAAATGCAAATATCTCGGTTAATATTCAAGATAGAGAACAAATGTATATAACAATATTTATAGTAAATTTAATTTGCAATAAGATTGATTCTGTACAATTTTTCGATCCGCCGTATAGTAACGGAGATATTTCGAATTTTCAAAAATCCTCCCGTCTAACCCCCCCCCTGCTACTGGTCCGATTTCAGCCGTTAACGAACTTGATCTTTATTTTTACATAAAACGACTAAATATCGAGTTTGGTAACGATAAAACAAAAATTGCGACCACTAGAGCGGTAACAGATAAATATATATATATATATATATATATATATATATATATATATATATATATATACAGTTTTGAACGGACCTCATTTTCGTCATCTACTAGGTAAGATCGATGGACATTTGAAGAAAAATTTCGAAAATTCCGTCATGAGTACAACCTCAATAGCTGATTTCCCTTAAGGAAAATCTGCTAATAGTTAAGAGATAATAACAAGTAACAATAACAAATACCGAAAAACAACGACAAATAACAAAAGTGAAATAGATGAACATTTTATAAGTGAACATAGGAAAAAAAAAATAAAAAAAATTGGTGATGAGTATAGCTGGTGGACGATCAATCCAGGAAATGAATGGCTGAAAATGGTACTTTTGGTAATGATTGTCGCAATTTCTTCCTTCGGGATAAATATATACAAGTGGTACAAACGCATATAATACAGTTTAAGCATATAATTTGAAATTTTGTTGCACACCAGAAACTTAATTTGTATGTTAGATTTTGTCGTATATTTCAATTTTGTGTAGGTATGAGAATATATTGTTAATGTGTGGGCTGGGCTGCTTTCCGTCAAAAGCTCTTGTAAGTCGTAGGGGAAGTCCTGATATTGTCGATTTTGGCATTCCGTCAGTATGTGTCTTATCGTCAAGAGAATGTTACAAGTTAAGCTCTGTAAGTACTTGTCATTAAGTATGAGTGTGTTAATTTGGTGTGGCCGATACTAAGTCTCGAGAGAACTACTTCTTTATTTGTAAATAAAAATCCGGTAATTAGAAGGGATGAGGGGTTGTTGAAAGCTGAAAACTACAAAGTACGATTAACGGGCTTAATATTTGTGTTACAAAAATATGTACACTACAACAACTGTAGAGCATCAATAGTGGAACATTATTCGATCCAGCTCATACTAACGGACATATATTGAATTTTCGAAGGATTAACATTTACAGAACCTGTAAATAAAACGTGTGATAATGCTAACAAAGTGATTTGCCAGATTTACCATTACTTTAATCGTAAATCGAAACTTACCCCTGGTAATAAACTAATTTTATACAAAGCCTGCATTAGATCAGTATTAACATATGCTTGCCCTGTATGGAGCTATATATAGAACCCTAATTTAAGAAAGCTACAAATATTTCAAAACGAATGTCGTTTGTGTATAATCTCCCCTATCATACATAAATAAGAAAATTACATCAAATTTACAACTTACCCATAATAAAGACATATATCCGTAAGCTGATCACTATGTTTTTCAAATTTTGTAAACACAATTATAACCCACTCATCAATAAAATAGGTAATTATAACAAACAAAGCACTCCAAGATACGCGCACAAACGAACTAAGCACATTTTACTCTAGCATAAGAAACAGTTTGAATTAAGGCCCAGCAGGCTAGACTAAAGACATGAAAACATCTTTACCTTAATCTCGATTTTACCTGTAATCATATTTAATATAAAAAAACGTCGATGGTGATTGGCAAGATCTCTGTTAGAATAATACATTTATTCCTTTATGTACACCTTAGTTGCACTTTATTTATATATTATGGAAAATATTCCTTAAATATCTGGGTGCTTCTCATATCCATGCTTTGTCTAAATGAATATAATAAAAGTTACCCCTTTTAAATCTTTTTAAGTATGCTGTAGACCTATTCTATTTTATACTATATGTATTTGTAAATGTTTATATGTTTTAGATATGTTAGTATTTGTGGAATATATTGGCTGCTGTCAGTTAATAGTTCTGTCATATCGAGGGGTATGACAAGGTTTTTTCGTTGGATGCCTTCTGTCAGCATTTGTTTTATCGTTAGGTGTTTGTTGCAGTATTTGCATGTAGGGTTATCAGTCCTTGTCATTAAGTGTCTATGTGTCAGGTATGTGTGACCGATCCTGAGTCTGGCAAGAACTACTTCCGCCCGTCTAGTACCCCTATGGCTCGATGGTCACTCCTTAATAGTACTACTTTCGATACTGCGGAGGTGGTTCTTTACTTCCATCCATTCTGGTTGCCATTTGTTAGAATTCAGTGGCGTATAGTATAGTATAGTAAGTTTGTTTGTGTGTATTGTGTTTATTGACTAATTAGTTTAGCCTGGTAGTCTGCTGTCGTACTAAGTCCGAGGTCCTCGTGTCCTGGCAGCCAATATAGGGTAATTGTATTTTGGCATGTTTGTTGTTCATAAATTTCTTCTGTTATGATAAAATTTTGTACATGTTAATATTATTAGCTTAATATTAGTTCATTTTCGTAGCGTTGGGAGTGTGCCTTAATCCACAACGTAAGGTATTCTGTTACTTGCTCTCAAAGTAAGAGGTTGAATAGTTGTCTTGCACTGTAAAGGGCAAAGGGTTTATTGATTGTCCATTAGGGACTGACCCAAGAAAGAAACATAGGTCCAAAATAGTGTTTCCAAGAGGTGCAACCTCGGCCACAAAAAGATTTACTCATGTTTACTTACAATTGAGCAGCACCAATTTCATCAACGACAGAGTTTAGGCGATCGATTCCTCCAATTTATGAGACAACTTTAATATTCAACGACAGAAATCGAACGAGTTCGATAAACTCCTCTAGTCACGCTGCGACATACATTCATTATTTAGCACAACACGAAATTCATACGTGCGCCAGATGTCGTTTAAGAGCTTCTACGAAAACAATCGTTAGTATTCATTTAATGTGTAAAGCAGTATTCTATGATGAAAAAAACAAACAAACAAGTAGTATTATAATCAATACTATACTAAATTGAAAATTTCCATAAAAATTACATAATAAACTAACAAATAAAATTAGTATTTAGAATTCTACAACAACTGACTTTGAAATAAAAAATCCGTCACGCCGGGACGAACTACGCAAATTTCCCACTTGCGTCACGCATTTGCATTTATTTGTCTCAAAACGTTGAAGTTCAATGAGATTTTTCGTATTTAGCTTATAACTAATATAACAAGAGTAGAAGTGTGTGTGTGTGGGGGGGGGTTACTGAAGGCTGGAAACTAAAAAATGAAAATATCTCCGTTAATAATCAAGTTAATGAATAAAAATATATAATAGAATTCATAGAACTTTAAATTTTCAATAAGTTTGGTCCTATTCACTTTTTCGATCCGATAAATAATAACGGAGTTATTTCGAATTTTTAAAATCTCTCCTAAACACCGCCTCCCACTGGTGCTATTTCTTTCTTCATAAAACATATAAATATCGAGTTTGGTAACGATACAACAAAAATTGTGACCACTAGAGCGTTAACAAACAAATATATATGACCGCTCACGTACCTCATTTCCCTTGAGAGAAATCAGCTAAAATGTGTACTACTCATATTTTCTTTGATGGAAACAATTTTTTGAATTTAAAAACAGTAAATTCTACGCATTGATATATGAAACCAACTTATACCTCAGAGACAGGATACTCTATGCCTCCCTGACCCATATTAATGTTTTTCTAGAAGGAGGAAAAAGTGTAAATTAATAAAACAGATTTGACAACAACAGACATTTATTTAGTGGGCCGGACCTCGTCTCTTTAACGAGAGACCAGCATTCCAGGAAAAGAGCTACCTAGCAGGCGTGAGTTTTACTGGGACAGCCAAACTGTCTGCAAAATACGGCTCTGCAAATGTGGGGGAATTTGGTCTTTTTCTTACGTCAATCCTCCAATTATGGTTTCCATAACTAATGTCCTATTCTGATACTTAGGTATGACAGTGATAATAGACTTGCACTGGAGAAACTTCTGCGTCTGGGAGAAGAAAAAAACCCTTAAAACAATGCAAAGGAGTTTTGGGATTTAGCTATGAAAGAGGTCATGTTGTAATGGGTTGAAAGATTGGGGCCTGGCAGGCTCCTCCAAAAACAGTAACATTGCTTCTCCTTATGACACGAGAGAGAACAAAACGGAGATTATGGAGATGACATAATTGCTATCTACCATGACTTGGGATGACTGATAGTCATGACTTGATGGTACTGACAGAAGAAGTAATATAAGATATTAGAGCTCCTAGAAATTATTCATTTAAATTCCCGAATTCATATGATACTGATGTTTAAATAATTACCTTTTTATAATTACTGTGAGCAGATTTCCGTAAATTGACGTTGAGCGAAGAAGGGGATATACACACGCACACGACAGACACACTTGTCTGCAAGCGCATTGGCGGTCGCATTTTTTGTTTGATACTTGCCAAACTCGCATATACGACTTCCATGTAAAACTATAGGTCTAGTTCGTTAATAGTTGAAAACGAACGATAGGGAGGGGGGTGTTAAAAGGGAGGATGTCCTTTATTATACGTCGGATCGAAAAATTGTACAGAAATCTTATTGTAAGTTAATGTATTTTTAGTGGCTCAGGTTAGCCATGTGACTTAAAGCGTGGGCTTTAATCCTACATGGTGAACCAAGAGTGGCGAACTCGATCCCGCCAGGGCGAATATGAATTTATTTAGAGACGAACTCAGTAAATATAATCCTTATTCCCCCATGTAGATAACCCATCCTAATTATCCGCAGTAGCAAAAGTGGACGCTAATAAATAATAAAATAAAATGTACGTTAAATATTATTATATACATTTATTCTCTATCTTGAGTATTAACCAAGATATTTAAATTTTTTAGTTGTCAGCCTTCATCAAATCCCCACTCCTACTAATGTCACATAAAACATGTAGGCCTTGCTCTGACTTCACCATAATGAGAACTAAAATGCTTTCTCCATCCATGTTTGAAAAAAGGTCAACCCCCCCCCCCACACTACGTTCTAAATGTGTACTCCCGTGCTAGCTTTCGAGGGACCAGCCGCATCATCAGTGTACTTTCCCAGACTTTGAAGTGTTCCTCAGACTCTGGAATAAACATTTTAAACCTATTGAAGGGGTTAAACTCTTTTCAACCATGGATATTTATACATAAAACCCGCCACGGTATTCAAGTGAAAAAACTTTCTTTCTGAACGCTCTATAGTTATTCCTTTTAAACATTGTTTTCTTCCGTGCGTATTCCAACCGGCGGACTTGTATGACTACAAGACTGGAAAGAGACGATTAACCACATTTTTTTACAAGTCATAACAGCGAGTAGATAATTACCTGAGATAAGGTGGCATCAGCTGAGCCCGAGCAGTAGACTGAAGGCCCGAAGCAGGCTAGCTGGACGTGGCATCGACTGATGTAAATGAAGCTCAGAGAGGCATCCGGACAGACATTGTTTCCCTTCACTTCCTCTGTTCACGTCTATCAGCCACGTCTACAGTAAAAGTAACGGAACCTATCCCATTGCATCCGATACACTTTCCATTTCGCTAGCTCTTCTTACAGCCAGCAGTTGGCCGGCAGCACCTCTAGGTAGTACTTAACAGGCTCGTTTGTAAGCCACAGAAGCTTTCCTTCCAGATAGGGTCATTATCAATTTACACGCTTAAAGCAAGACAGATTCCATACTCATTGAGAGTTTCCTAGTTTTTTTTTTTTTTTGAATAAAATACAGAAAATATTTTAGAATCTTCTAGTAGATGTGCTATTACTATTTTATATATATACTAGTGGACCCCGCAGACTTTGTCCTACATGATATTTCAAGCGATTAGGATATTAAATTTAATAATATTATGTTTAAAACAAAAACTGCTTTTAATAACACAAAAAACAACTTCAGTTATGTGCACGTTTGCCTAAAAAAAATAGAAAATGAAATATCGCGAATATTTTATTCAGGCGAACCCAAAAAATTTAATATAGTTTAAAATCATGGAAGAATTAATGCTAATTTACATATAGATTATTGATGAAGAATTAATGCTAATTTACATATAGATTATTGATGAAGAATTAATGCTAATTTACATATAGATTATTGATGAAGAATTAATGCTAATTTACATATAGATTATCGATAAGTTCGGTACAATCGTTAGTGCCCAATAAAATTGTTGGCCCCCACTTTAATTTTTCATTGTATATCTCGTTTATACTTTGTTACGACAAATGTGAACATAACAAAAGTTACTCTAAATAACAAACACCCACCTACTACTACCCATTGCACTACCTACTTTACCCCTACGCACTACGTCCTACTTTTAACCTGTGCATATTTACCGAAAAACCAATAGGAAACGAAATATCGCTATTTTTAATTTTAGGCCTCCTTACAACCCCCACTCCTGCACCATCTGCCGGGCTGATTTGTGAATATAAACCATCCAGGGCGTCACCCAAACGCATACGAAAAAAAATCATTCAAATCGTTCCAGCCGTTTAGGAGTGTTTTAGTGACATCAACACGTACAGTAGAATTATATATATATTAATATATATATAAATACATGTTTACGTCCACTTTATGCTACTAGGCTAATCGGGAATAATCTACAGGTTAAAAACCTTTCCTGGTTTACCGTGAGCTTTTTAATGAGTCCGTCATTATTTAAATAAATTTCTACTGCCCAGGGCGGAATTGGAAGGGCGCCGCCTTATGCTTAGAGGGAACAATTTCACCCTTTTAATTTTGTAAATGACGCACAAACCGCTGGACAAAAAAATCAACTTTTGCTAGCCTCAATATAATAACGCTAGGGAAAAGGTATTTAAAAAATTTAATGAGCTAACTAAAGAAAAAAAAATCCCCATAACTCGGTTCATATTGGAGTTAGATAATAATTTATTTTGTAACGCACTCATTAAATAAAATCCCTTGGTAGAAAGGATGACAACCTATAGGTGTCTCTACCTTTCTCCAGACAACCCTTCCCAATTAGCCGTAAAAACATGAAGTAGGTTTTAAATGACAATAAAAATAATATAACAACCGGTTACATAAACTGCCGAGAAGTCACTCCTAGCAACTAATCCGGAAACATTCGATTGAGCTGCTGTTGACGACGTAACTCCATGCAAGAAGCTTACAATTTTTCTCACGCCTTAAAAAATGGTTACGAACAGTATCCCACAATTTTATTTTTGAGAAGTGAGATTAATTACAGGTTACACGAGGATACCTGTCACGTGAAACATTTCGGGAACATGATCACGCGATTGAAAAAATTGTGGTCACGGGGAAAGGGGGGTTGGCTTTTTATCTAACCTTACCAATAAATGCGGGGGGAAAAAAAACTTTATTACAAAGAGATATTTTTTGTAGTAGCCACGCTCGCAATAAAATTAAAACTATATAGGAAAAAGCAATGAGCTTGTACCCCTGACAATTTATTTATTAACTGTTTACAAAATAAAAGAAACCCTAAAAATTACAATGAATAATAGCTTTTACAAACTGATGAATTATTTAAGTTTTAAAAGTAAACCAACCACACAAAAAAAAACCAATTTTTCAGAAAATCTAAGTCTGGAAAAGTCTGAAGTAATACGTAAACAAACAACAATCAAATTCTAAAGAAGAATAGGAGATTATTATTTTCGTGCACTATTTAATTATTCATTTATATAGCCTGAGAAAAAATAATATAATAAACTCAAATTAATTTATAATTTCCTTAGAGGGATATTGAAATATTACTGTAACACCAAGACAGTTTTATAATGGTTCTTATAAAATTCTTCAAGGTGAATTTTACATTTATTGAATGCATATTAAAATCAGAAACAATTTTTGTTCTTGTTTAGAATAGTCTAACAATTTTCCTCGATCTAAAGGGCTTTCCCTGGAAGAAAATTCTCTATTAGACAGTCCGTCCGCCGATGAAGTGAACAACATGATTTGTTATAAAAAAAAATTATTGTTAATATTCGGTATTTAAGCTTGCAATAAAGTGGTTCATGAGGTAACAGCTTATTGGTAATATGACATAAGTTGGAGTGGAATTTAATGGAAGCTGAAAACTAAAAATGGAAATAATATTAAAGATAGGGAATAAATGAATATAACAATATTTATAGTACATTGTATTAGCAATGTGGTCCTATACAATTTTGCGACCTGAAGCATAATAACGGAGATATTAAGAATTTTCGAAATTTCCCGCTGGTCGGATTTGAGCCGTTAACAAACTCGATCTTTAGTTTTACATAAAAAGTTTAAAAACCGAGTTTGGAAACCATTAAACAAATAAAGTCCGTCACGCAGGGGCTGCGTAAACTAAGCAGATTTCCCACGTAAAGTTTTACAATAGAGAAATTTCAGAATAGAGAGCCGAACAGTTACGGGAGCGGCCCGAACTAGCTCTTGACGGAAACTCACAACTAGACCCGAAGTTATCCGACCACATCTCTGAAGCTGAAAACAGAAAAATGCAAATATCTCGGTTAATATTCAAGATACAGAATACATGTATATAACACTATTTCTAGTAAATGTAATATTAAATAAGAATGATTCTATATAATTTTTCGATCCGACGTATAGTAACGGAGATATTTCGAATTTTTGAAAATCCCCCCTCCCACTTGTCCGATGTCAGCCATTAACGAACTTGATCTTTATTTTTACATAAAACATACGGAGTATGGTAACGATCAAACGAAAATTGCGACCGCTAGAGCGTTAACAGACAAATATATCTATCTATCTATCTATCTATCTATCTATCTATATATATATATATATATATATATATATATATATATATATATATATATATATATATATAATTTTGAACGGACTTCATTTTCGTCATTTCCTGGGTAGGATCGATGGACATTTGAAGAAATTTTTCGAAACTCGCGTCATGAGTACGACCTCAATAGCTCAATCCCTAAGGGAAAATCTGTGGTAGAGGTTTTTGATGGAAGTGCAATTCGCCTTAGTCATTGTAAATACGAGTATTACCACGAGTGTCATTTCAAATATGTGGATTGCAGAATTACTGTGGAAAATCCGCTAAGGACGAACGTTTTTTTGTATCCTGACTCGAAGCGGGGAAAGAACATGTTAATAGCCTCTCATTCTCAAACTATAACCGTAACGTACAATCAAGCCAGCCAAGGAATAAGAAGGAAATAATGGATATCTTGATTTTGAAAATGTAAATGAGAAGTCGTTCACCATAAATATCAAGGGCCACATCAGTATGTACACCGCATCACTATGGTGGAATTAGCTCGGCAGCTGATAATGACGGGAAAATATCCAACATGGCAGAAAATGATCATGGCCTAGTGACGATCTAAATGATCAGCGCTCTAACAGAGATATCATTAGTGATGGCTGCACTAAAGGCTGATGAGGAGCTCGTATTTATCGCCAGTAAAGGTCTACTAGAATCGTTTCAACCTCTCGCAATATCGACACTGCTCTCTAACGTTTTCCTCTTCGCCTAGCTTCACACTGACAGCACATCACAGAGGTACTTTGGAGTTGGGGATAGTGGGCATAATGACATTGGTTAATTACTAATATCCATCAGCTCAAACAGACTTCGGGCAATGTAAGAACTCCTTTTGCAATTCTGCCACCTATTGCACTATTTTTTTATTGTTGGTTAACCTCAAGAAGAAATCAACTGGAAATTCCTGCATGTACTTTACCATCTCCATTTCTTTGTTTTCTCCCGTGAGAATAAGAACGTACTACCATCGGAAACGATCACAGGTCATAGACAGAAGATACCATAACCTCAGTGTACAGAAACTATATAAACGATGCCACTAGTTTTGAGAAATTGTGAAAGCAGATATTACTCATCCTTTGGAACAATAAAGTAATTGCAAAAAGATAGTAAAATTAAAAAGGAAGCCATTAATGTCAGAAACCTTGAAATAATGTCCGAATGGAAAAAAAATAATGTTTTAAAAATATGTTACCACTCATTTCGTCTTATCCTTCAGTAAAACATTATTATTATTTTTTATTTATACAGGAGCATCCGAAACTAGGGGATTTGACTCAAACAATGTAAAATAAAACCAAAATTATAGAAAAATAACAATAAACTGAACCAACAAATACAAAATTAAACACAATAAATAAATATTAAATACAAGTATTAAAGACAACAAATTAAAATGGTTTTAATAAAAAAAATATGTTATTCCTATATACTAGTACATTAAAAATATTTAAAATTGTTCAAAATTATATTAAATTTCTCACTAACAAGGGGAGTGCACGGCCTTCCCACTACCGAATTTAACGAAACTTTTTCAGTGTGCAGTACATAATGAAATTCAAAGTCTGTTAAAGCAAGAGAACACACTTCTCTTTAAATATGTGAAACACGTTTAAAATTAAATACCAATAATTAAAAAGAACTTTTTTATTTATTTATTAATATTAAATAAACGTCCTAGAAAAAAAAAAGTAAAACAAAAATACCGGCGAGATTCGACCTCGAGATCTTGTGGTTACAAATAGACAACCACTATGCCACCGATTCAACCTTACCTTTGCCACCTTTCAAATACTTACCTTAACAACATCTCAAGACTTTCAGGCAATCTTTAACATTTTTTTTTTAGACTAACGCTACAGAAGTGCGTTCTCTCGCTTTAATTGGTTTTGTTTTTCATTAGGTACTAGACAGTGAAAAAGTTTCGTTCAAATAGGTGGGGGAGGCCGTGCATTCCCCTTGTAAGTCAAAGTTAAATTTTGCAATCAAATTTCAATTTCTTTAGTGATTTAGTGTATTGTCGATATGTGGGTTCCTGTCTGTAAAACGTTCGTACATGTTATGTTCGTATGTGGAGTCTCTAAGTATTTAGTGTTTCTGCAGTTAGTCAGTCCTAACTAACAACAGTAAGACATTAGCTGAACGTTATTTCTTTGGATTAATATGATCTTTCTGGCAATTATAGCTTGCTTTCTAATCTTACCAAACATTCGCACTTACATTATTGTTTTAATGCCTGAAGAAATAATAAAAATGTTTTCTCTTGTAAAAAGGTTTTTTTTTATTAATTTTCAAAACTAATCACACTAAAAAGGTTGTGGAATTGTTATTAGTCCAAAATATAAAGCCACATCATTAATCGTTAAGATCATTAATCATTAAGGATTAAAAAGCTCCATTATTTGTTATAATTTATCCATTAACCTATATTTCTTAAGGAACTGCTAGTTTTCCCTCGTCGACGCAGTAGAATATTAGTTTCGTACGATTTACAATGGGAAAAAGAGAAATCAGAGAAATTTAAAAGAAGTTCACTACGCTGTGACTGCATTGTAAATGAATTACAATATAAATGGTTTGCATTGTTTCTTTTTACATCTAGCATTTTTGTTTATTAAGCATTTATCTTGAGCTAAAACAGATCACCCGGTGTACTTTGGGAGTTGCTAATTATTGCCACTTCGGACCTTCCCACCTGCGCAATGTTATCTGCGAATCAAATTTACCATAATTCACCTACAACCTTCTTTCTAGTTTTCCTTACAAATTTATTTATTATCATTTGTGTAGCATCTGTTCAAACACGCCCTATTTTTTGTATACAGACGGAAGCACATCAATGTTTAGGTAATTGCATCGAAGTCTTTTTCTAGATCAATATGTGCAAGAATGCATCAGGTTACTTCTTTATTTCAGTGTAACTGTATTAATGCTCAATGGCTTCACACTTTCCTCTTCCAAATGGAAACTCAAATTAATTTTCAAAACGTAGCGTGGAATTTTATTTTTAGAACATGATATGATTATACATAATATTTCTATATTTTGGTTTTTGGCCATGAAAACTCCCATTCCTACTCATGTCATATTAACAATAAGCTGTTATATCATGAACACTTCATTTCAAGTTTCAATACCAAATATGGTTACGTGATGACGTCTTCAATTAATATTTTTTGTCTTTACTGGAAAATATTTACTTGATATTTGACCGTTTACCTGTTTATAAATGGGGTCAAGTGGCAAGTGTTCAATACAGTTATTTCAGGAACACAATGAAGTCTAAGACTCTTTGTGAAGGAATCAAGACCTGGTAAATGATGATAATATTGCACGTAAATCATCTAAGACCGTTTAACTATCAGATGAAAAGGAATTTTATTGTTCTAATCGGGAGCGAAACAGTCTATCTTAAAAATCCTCAAGGCCGTCCAAAACACAGGCCTATGATTAGCAACAGGTGCCTTTCGAACAACTCCAAGCATAAGCTTGTGTGCAGAAACTGGAGAACTTTAATTAAATCATCGATATTCATATAATATCATGAAATACAGCATATCAACACTTCCCAGAAAATCATGCCCTTAAATTGAATACACCACACTAAATCCAAACATGACCGGCTATATTGATAATCCCAATTCGCATAAACCCTATGACTTTAGACTGTTTCAAACGCTATTTACTTAGAACATTACATTACCGAACATTTATCCCATACAATACAAAATAGCACCCTAGCTAATACATATGCCAAAAACTAACATTTCTCTAAAAAAATTCAAGAAATCAAACCCACTCTCTTCCTTACACTATAAATACGAGTACCGGAACATAATTACAGAAAACAGGACAGGACTTTTCATATATACAGATGGCTCGAAATATGCAGAAAAATGTGGCTCAGCCACCATAGTGGAGAACCAAGCAACTTCACTGCAGAACTACAAGGCTTACTTCTTTGACTGCAACACCTTACTAACGTACGACAAGACAACATTCATGTTTTTAGAGACACCTACAGCTCTATACAGTCAATACTTGATCTTTACTCAACTCACCCACTCACGAGACGACTTCAGGAATTACTAACTAACTTACAGACAAAGATGGATCATCGGGATCTATCCGTTGGATACCAGGACATGTAGACATCACGGAAAATATTTTAGCTGACAAACAGGCAAAATTAGCAACTCAACTTGACACATTACAGCACACGATGTCATTAAACTTATTAAAAAAGAGGTCAGCATAAAATGGGAAGTGGACTGGCGTCACACACAAAACTACGAGAAATAAAAGACACTATTCGTGAATGGTTGTCAAGTAACTAGAAGAGAAGAAGTAGTTCTTGCTCGTTTGAGGCACGACCATTCACGGATAACACACGGACACCTCATAACTAGGACTGATCCACCTTTATGCACACAATGCAATACATAACTAACTATCAAACACTTACAGACTGTAGACTAATAACCGACAAGACCTTACCCACCAACCTATCAGAAATACTACACGACAGCAGCCCATGCATTACAACAATCATGAAACAACTCAAAGAAACACAACTTTACAACCGGATTTAACATTAAATAATTAAACATTAGACTTCATGAATTAGATTTTTACTCAGAATATTATCCACTGGAGAAAAAAACAAACCGTGCTTTTACTTATGACTGCAGATTTTTTAACCTTTTTTTTGTTTGTATAAAGTGGCTTCCACCATAATGAATAATATCACTAATAGTGAATTCCATCACTAAATAAATTCCATTGCCCAGGCGGTGGGAATCGAACGCGCCACTCGAAAAGAATGTTTACTTAGTAAACATACTAAGATATTAGAAAGCATTACTGACATTTATCCACAGTTTTAATTTAAATTATGTTTTATATTCCGGTAATACATAAATAAATATCCACACGTTTTTTATATGTATTTTATTTAATAGCATATATCTCAGGAGTAATCTGCAGGCGTTTTCCGAAATGAGACTAATATTTTATTCCATTATCCAAATATTGTGAGCTCACCAGAGCGTTGCCAAAAATTAGCATTGACACCTGAGACCATATATTCCCCAATTCAGATTATTTTAAGTCCCTTCTTCTGTTTCATTTAACAGGAGGTATTAATCACTTTAAGCAGCTCAGCTTTTATCATAAAACTTGTGAAGAATTAAGAGAGTTCTCTTTTACTACTCCTCCAATTGCAGCCAGCTCTCAAATAGATTAGAGTTCCATTAGAAGACTCTCTCAAACCTCGCAACCTAATTCATCCGATTCTGTCTCCCAATATTACTGTTTAGAGACAAAGCAAACAAATAAAGCCTGCGACTAATCAGGAATGAAAGCCAAGCAAACATTTATCTTGGAGGTAATTAGTGAAGTGGAGATGAGTTGGGAGAGAGTAAATTCGTGCGTAACTCTGTTTGATAAAACTAATTTGATAAGAGGGAAGTAGAATGGAGGGATGAAGGAGGAGGTAATCAGGTTAGGGAGGGGAGACCTGTTCCTAGGGGATAGCCTCTTGTCCTCTAGAACCTCTCCCATACGCCGCTCTAAGCCTATTTAGTGAAGTCCTTACCAAAAATGTCTTCTTCACGCCAAAAACTAAAAGTCCACACAAGACTTGCTACAAATTCTTTTATGACTACCGATATTTTGAAAGAGAAAAGAAATTTGCAATAAAAATCATAGTTTCAAACAATGTTTGACAACATATCACAAACTACATTTATAGACAATAAAACCTACAATTAGATTGGTTCTATACAATTTTTCGATCCGAATCAAAGTAACGGGGGTATTTAAAACGTCCAAAATTCTTCTGGTCTAAACGCCCCTCCCTAGATCCGATTTTAGTCGTTAACAAACATGACCATTAATTTTGCATGAAACGATTATATATCGAGTCTGGTAACGAAAAAACAAAAATTGCGACCACTAGACCGATAACAAACAAATAAATTATATATATATATATATATATATATATATATATATATATATATATATATATATATATTGTTGCGAAAACTAAGTTCATGAAAAAGTACACAGCTAATCAAGTATTTAAGAAGTACGAAGTAGATGAAAGGAACCGCCAGAAGGTAGGGACTTTGGCACCAAAGAATGTTCTCGGCGATACCCTTCTGGGACTTAGGCTTGTCTGGGCAGTTCTCTTTTGCTGACCCCCCCCCCCCCGTCTATAAAAGCTGTCCAGTTCGGCCATGACTTTGTTTCGCCTCAGTTCTCTTTAAGTGAATAACTGCGTTCAGGGCAGCTTTAGTGGACAGTGCTTTTAGTGTCCGTACAATTTTTAATGTAAAGAACAGTGTAGTGTCATGTTTATGTATAGAACAGTACGGTGCCGTGTTTTTTGTGAAGATCTGTGCAGTGCCGCTTTTTTGTGAACTTCAGTGATCATAAGTTATTCCAGTGTGCAAAAAAGAATTGAATTTATCAGTGCATACTGTGGGTAATAGTTAAGAACAATTTAGCAAGTGTGTAGTCCATCAAATAAATTGTTTGTGTAAGCTTGAGTATTTCAGTTTGCATTCCAAAATAAAATCTAATATACAACGTTTATTATTTTTGTTAATAAAATTATATATATATATATATATATATATATATATATATATATATATATATATATATATTCATTAAGGTCTACTTTTTGAAACTTAGGCTAATCGGGACGGGTTATCTACAGGTAACCACCCATTTCTAGCCAGGGTGGGATTTTAGGACGTTATTTAAAGAATTATATATATATATATATATATATATATATATATAATTTTTAACGGACCACAGTTTGACATTTCCTGAGGATCGAAGGTCATTTGAGGAGCTTTTTCGAAAATCGGGTCATGAGTACGGCCTCAATAGCTGACTTCCCATAAGGGAAATACGCTAATGCATTTAGTAGTAAAAAAAAAATGTTTCTTCTTTTACATTTATCTTAAAGAGCAGGAATGATATTGCTAGAAAAAGCTTTCAAATGGTCACAATAAATCAGTGTATATATTGAGTTTTGTTTAACTATTCATTCATATTTATTACACACATGCATATATATGTATATATATATATATATATATATATATATATATATATATATATATGTGTGTGTGTGTGTGTGTGTGAGAGAGAGAGAGAGAGCACTCTAGTGTCGTAGCGCGTATGGATGTCCGGGAGCCAAAAGAGTATGTACGTTGGACAACCCACCGGAATGACTAACGATCCTGTCCATAATTAGGTTGACACATAGCGATCCAGTCCATAAGTAGGTTAACACATAGCGATCCAGTCCATAAGTAGGTTAACACATAGCGATCCAGTCCATAAGTAGGTTAACACATAGCGATCCAGTCCATAAGTAGGTTAACACATAGCGATCCAGTCCATAAGTAGGTTAACACATAGCGATTCAGTCCATAAGTAGGTTAACACATAGCGATCCAGTCCATAAGTAGGTTAACACATAGCGATCCAGTCCATAAGTAGGTTAACACATAGCGATCCAGTCCATAAGTAGGTTAACACATAGCGATCCAGTCCATAAGTAGGTTAACACATAGCGATCCAGTCCATAAGTACGTTAACACATAGCGATCCAGTCCATAAGTAGGTAAACACATAGCGATCCAGTCCATAAGTAGGTTAACAAATAGCGATCCATTACATAAGTAGGTTAACACATAGCGATCCAGTCCATAAGTAGGTTAACACATAGCGATCTTGTTCATAAGTAGGTTAACACATAGCGATCCAGTCCATAAGTAGGTTAACACATAGCGATCCAGTCCATAAGTAGGTTAACACATAGCGATCCAGTCCATAAGTAGGTTAACACATAGCGATCCAGTCCATAAGTAGGTTAACACATAGCGATCCAGTCCATAAGTAGGTTAACACATAGCGATCCAGTCCATAAGTAGGTTAACACATAGCGATCCAGTCCATAAGTAGGTTAACACATAGCGATCCAGTCCATAAGTAGGTTAACACATAGCGATCCAGTCCATAAGTAGGTTAACACATAGCGATCCAGTCCATAAGTAGGTTAACACATAGCGATCCAGTCCATAAGTAGGTTAACACATAGCGATCCAGTCCATAAGTAGTTTAACACATAGCGATCCAGTCCATAAGTAGGTTAACACATAGCGATCCAGTCCATAAGTAGGTTAACACATAGCGATCCAGTCCATAAGTAGGTTAACACATAGCGATCCAGTCCATAAGTAGGTTAACACATAGCGATCCAGTCCATAAGTAGGTTAACACATAGCGATCCAGTCCATAAGTAGGTTAACACATAGCGATCCAGTCCATAAGTAGGTTAACACATAGCGATCTTGTTCATAAGTAGGTTAACACATAGCGATCCAGTCCATAAGTAGGTTAACACATAGCGATCTTGTCCATAAGTAGGTTAACACATAGCGATCCAGTTCATAAGTAGGTTAACACATAGCGATCCCCGCGGCCGCCTGCCTTCTGGGGACGACTCACTGTAGGTCATCCGTGGTTAACAGGGGATGTACGTCTTGATCACTCACAAGGAAGACTTTTACTCGGGGGTGCTGAAGAGCTCAAAGGTCATAAAGGTAAAGCTATAATGCCGACCGAAAAGAAAGATTATATAAACAGTGAAAGAGACCCATGACCAAGTAGAAACTGTAACACCCAGCAAGTGATTTTAAAATTAAAATACATTTTGTAAAAACCTAAACTTTTTATATTCTTCTAATTTCAGTAGATACGTGGGAGAGCCCTTATAAACTTCGCTATTTGTTATGTAAGTAATGTTCAACAGTAATGATGGATGGTCTGATGACTGAAACTGAAGTACTAATAATTCCTTCTTCACTGGCCCGCTATTCCGGGAGTATCATGTCTGTTTTGATTAGTGAGTTCTTTTTATCCAAATATAGGGATTTGTACCGCATATTCTTTATATAATTTCCCTTGAAATACTCCCAGTATGGTCCACACTTCTAAAACATCATGATTATTGATAGTTTATTCATGCTTATAGTTATATATTCTTAAACTTGTTATATAAATATTGCTAGTATTTTTTTTACAACATACAAATTTAGTTTGGAATAGGAAAATAGAACCGTATTAATATATTTTACTGGCGTTGAGGAGAGTCCGTCCTTAAATAACATACAATTTAAGTACTTTTTATATGACAAAACCAAACTCCAACCCCATGATACACAGCACAGCAACAGGTACAAGTAACGAATAGTACACAAATTATACTCAAACCAAATTATGAACAAAATGATAAAAAGATCGCCTTCTTGTTGATAAACTTAGAGCAATTCTATAGTCCAGTGACCACAGAAAGGAAAGAGGAGAGGAAGAATTTGAAGGAATTTCTGTAAAAAAAAGAAGAGAAAAGTTGGAGGAATAAGTTGGGGGAATATGGGTTAAAGTTTAGGATCAATTGCCACGAGAAGACGGAGAGGGGAGCAGGAAGAGACAGGGGGAGGGAAGAGAAACTTCATATTTCGACCTGTCACCAGCAGGCGAAAACACAGAACTGAAAACATTCACCACCTAACCTCTCTCGCATCACGGATCAAAGCAAAAACTGACGACAAACAAACATTTTTATAATATTAAAGTCACATTGAATACAAAATAAAAGTTGTGCAGGAAAATGTAAACGCTGGTCGGTGACAGTAACTATATTATAGCTATTGGCAACAAAACTCAACTAATTCTAAGATGTCTGCTCAGTGCACACACAGTCGGCGACAGATTGTTATTGCATACATCAACTACAATTACATTTAATACTAATGATTGAAGAAGGCAACTGAAAGTTCTTATATATACTAACTGCATCTTCTAGGCTAATCAGCTATTGAGGTTGTACTCATGATGGGATTTTTGAAAAATGTCTTCCAATGTCCATCGATCCTACCTAGGAGACGATGAAAATGAGGTCCGTTCAAAATTATATATATATATATATATATATATGTGTGTGTGTGTGTGTGTGTGTGTGTGTGTGTGTGTGTGTTAACTCTCTAGCGGGTGCTATTTTTTTTTCATAAAAACAAAACTCGATATTTAAACGTTATATGCAAAAATGAAGATCAAGTTCGTTAACAGCTAAAATCGGAACAGTCGGAGAGGGGGGGGGAGTTTAGAGGGGTGAATTTCGAAAATTTAATGTAGTGTTATATAAATGTTATTATGCACGTTTTTTCACTATCTTGATAATTAACGTTGATATTCGCAATTTATAGTTTTCGGCCTTCAGTAAACCCCCACTCCTACTCATGCCATATTAATAATAAGCTATTGTATTATGAAACACATTATTCGAAGGCTAAACCAAGTATTCGTCTTGTGTATAATAACCTGAAGTTCTTTAATTTAAACAAACAGTATATTTTAAAAGATTTCATACATTCGGGAGAGCGTTAAAGTTTTTTACTCCTGAAAATGATACACTTTTCTCGAAATATTTATGTTTGTGTTGGTGGGCTTGAAGGAAGCATATTCTTGAATCTTGTTTTATGATTATGAGTTATACTATCTTTGTTCACGTTTTGATTCACAAATAATAAACATTCTTTGGAATATATATATATATATATATATATATATATAAAATTGTAACCTCTGTCTGTACATTGATTTTTTTCGCGAAATTTCACGATAACTTTTCGTTTCACATGTCATAGACACCAAAACTGCATTTTGTTTCTTTCGTGTATGTTTGTTTGTTTGTTTGTTTGTTTGTTACCTTTTCATGCATAAACGGCTGAACCGAATTTTATGAAACTTGGTATGTATATTACTACTAGCCCAACTTAGACTTTAGGCTATATTATTATTCTCTAAGACAAACAGGAGTGGGGGTTATAAGGAAGGTCTGAAATTAAAAATAGCGATATTTCGTTTTCTATTGGTTTTTCGGCAAATATGCACATAACAAAAGTTATTTATTTTGTTATTTAGAGTAATTTTTGTTATATACACTTTCGTCGTATACCGAAGTATAAATGAGTTATACGCTAAAAATTATAGCGGGAGTCAACAATTTTATTTGTCACAAAACACTCAACCGAACTAAGTAAAACTCGGTATATCTATTAGCACTAACGCTTTCATTATAACAAGCCATACCAACATTTCTAGGGACGGGCAGGAGTGGGGGTTATAAGGGAAGCCAGAAATTAAAAATAGCGATATTTCGTTTCCTATTGGTTTTTCGGTAAATATGAACATAACAAAAGTTGTTTACTTTGTTATTTAGAGTAACATTTGTTATATACACTTTTTTCGTATACCGAATAATAAACGAGATATACGCTAAAATCTATAGCGGAAGTGAACAATTTTATTTGGGACAATAGACCCAACCGAAATAAATAAAACTCGGTATGTGTATTAGCACTAACGCTTTCATTATAACAAACCATATCAACATTTCTAGGCACGGGCAGGAGTGGGGGTTATAAGGGAAGCCAGAAATTAAATATAGCGATATTTCGTTTCCTACTGGTTTTTCGGCAAATATGAACATGACGATAAACAAGAACATTTCAATTGTATGAAGCATTTTAAAAATAAGTAGCTGTTTCATGAGGAGCAAAGTATATTACTCCCCCCCCCCTTCCTCTGTCTTTCAGTGGAACATTAATTAATCGGAAGTAAGTAATTTCATCCTTTAATGTGTTTAAAACATCAATTAATTCACAAAAAACGAAAGTATTTAAACATACATAATTAGAATTGAAAATAGAATCTGAATATAAGGTAATGTTAGCGGAATTGAGAGTTAGCCGTTAGTCATGTTCTGTTGGTTAACCTGGAGCGTCAGGGACGGGTGGGGAGATCTTCCTGTAATCTAGAACATTTCTCACTCCCTCTTTCTTTCCTCAGTTGTTTTACACACTTTTTTCGTATACCGTATTATAAATGAGATATACGCTAAAACCTATAGCGGAAGTGTATTTTGTTATTTAGAGTAAATTTTGTTATATACACTATTTTAGTATACTGAATTATAAACGAGATATATGCTAAAACCTATAGCGGAAGTGAACAATTTTATTTGGGACAAAAGACCCAGCCGAAATAAATAAAACTTGGTTATGTATTAGCACTAACGCTTTCCTTATAATAAGCCATACTAACATTTCTAGGGACGGGCAGGAGTGGGGGTTATAAGGGGGGCCTGAAATTAATAATGGTGATATTTCGTTTCACCACAATATTTTGTGCTTAATAACTGAGATCTATGCATAATGCACAGGAGACGGGAAATATGACAATTTGGAGGACAGTGAAGACTTCCATAAAAAATTAATTTTATTATTAACTAATGCCAACAACGGGTGTTAATTCTAAATAGTGGGACGGGTAAAGGTGAAAATATTGTGCAAACTAAAGCCTTGCCAAAAAAATACCATCACCATTCAGCCTCAAATGAATTCCCGAGCGAAGCCGGGTATCTGAGCTAGTATATATATATATATATATATATATATATATATATATATATATATATATATATATATATATATATTATATATATATATATATATATATATATATATATATATATATATGTGTGTGTGTGTGTGTGTGTGTATATGTATATATATATATATATATATATATATATATATATATATATTTTGAGGGGAAAAGCCATTATTTTTGACCCCTTAAAAAATGGACGGCAGGAGTCTCTCAACTTTCTGTTGTATAGAAACCTTATTTCTCTCTTTTGCAATTTAAATATTAAAATGTGTTTTTTCGAGTTGCCACAATGCATAACACCATAAGTTAATCAGACTATGGAAATACCCATGTTATATTAATAATATAGTCTCCACTGGAAGATATTTTTTAACACATTTTAATAAGAAGCAAAGCGATTTGAGCTTCTCACTCAATTTTTCAATATGATTGAACCAGTCAAGGCGTTTGTCCACAGTCCTTCCTAAAACCTTTTACCTTGGGGGCTGGGCTGGTAAGACGTCCCGATTATAAAGATGAATTTATGTTTACAATTGTTGTTATGCGTAAATGAAATATAAAGACTGGATTAGCGGAAGCACTAAATAATCAATTTATTGGCAACAAATTAGTCATATTATTATTATTATTTATTAACGTCCACTTTTTGCAACTTAGGCTAATCGGGACGGGTTATCTACAGGTTACCACCCTTTTATAGCAAGGGTGGGATTTTAGGATGTTATTTAATGAATTTCGTCACTAAATAATTTCCTTTGCCCAGGCGAGAATCGAACTCGCCACTTTAGGTTTACCATGTGAGATAAAGGTCAACGCTTTAACTCGCATGGCTAACCTGAGCCCAATTAGTCATATTGATAGTTTTAAACATGAAGTGTGGAATACCTTTTGGACGAATTTTGAAGAATTAATTTTCATTCTGGAGATCAAATAAATCCAGTCTCCAGTCAAAATAAAACGATTATATCATCTTAAAAATACGATAACATTTTGTTCAGGTATTCTGCTGTAATACCACAGAATAATGTATGAGGTGTTGACCCAAGTCGGAAGTAATTAGAAATTTTGTTATCAGTCTTTCTCCGTTGAAATAAAATTGTTTCCCGTCGTCCAATTAAGGAAAATCCAATTAAGGTTTTCGCAGTCCCTACCCTTATCAATCGTAGAGGAGCATAATATAGACCACGGTGACAAAATTATTTCCTAAATAAATATGAAATACATATCAATAATGCATTATGAATATAGATAATATAATAATTTCTTTGAGACATTCTTACAGAGCATTATTTGCGGCACAAAAGTTGGAAGTCAGAATTTTTAAATTAAATAATGTAATCTATGTATTAGGACTGAAAAATGCATTTTAAACACTATTTACAATTAGTAGTAACTAGTTATTTATAAAACTAACAAAGACGTCCATATTGGCGAAAATAAGTTTTGACTATCAGGTATTCCACTAGTAAAAAAGAATTAAATAGCCCACTTTGACAATACTCATATCCTTGCTTAAAACACAAATATTTCACAATTTTATCTAAGCACTGTTATGAAAACTATTAAACTCAATTTAGTGAGTCTACTGTTTCATCGATATAAATAACGTTCTAGGTTCGTAAAATAAATTATAAACATAATTCGTTTTCATATGAAAAACATTTTTCTTTATTGAAATATTTTCGTAGAACACGAATAAAGTCTTAGAAGCCCCTAAGTTGGAAGCCAAAACCTCGAGATTTATAAAAGTATAAAGGCCTTAAGTTGTTATTCATTACACAATATGTTATTTACATTGCAGGTTGAGTAAAACGGCCACACTTCCACAATATCAATTTATTCAAGGGACAGAGCGGATTCAACGGAGTGCATCATCGGCAGTGCCCTGTTGACAAACCAAAAAATATTAAGGAACCTATGTATATTACAGTATTCAAAAATATTAAAATGCCGGGCACTTAAAACAATAAAATATATTATTCCTAAAAACTAATAACTTTTTAATGGGCCGATATTTAGTTTTAAGAATAAAGTCTTTTGTTTTAAGTGTTCTATATTTTCACATATTTACAGACTCTAATAGACATAGGTTTCACATCACTTTTTGGTGAGTCAACAGGGCTCTGACGACGATGCACTGTATCGAAAGCGCTCCGTAGCTTAAATAAATTGTTATTGTGGAAGAGTAGCCGTTTTACACTTAAGCTTGCCATATAAATCACTTTCAACTGCCATTAAACCAACATAGAATATGTTCTTTACATTTTCTCGAAAAAACCGAATAAATTGACGAAAATATGTTTTGACGTCGACCAGCACCCGTCCTACTTATCTCTAGTCGTGCAATAGATTGGCGTAACTGGTGTTTCTTTTAAATAGCGATTGCACTCAATATTACTGACTTGAGTCGACTAATTCTTCTAGCGTGAATCAATTACAACCACTGTTCGTACTTTGGAGTAATCGAATCTATATTTCTTCTTTATCCTAATTCATTCACTTTACTGTTAGCCGATTGAAGAGTTTTGTTCTGAAGTGGAGGATTGGCGTCTCATAAGTAACCAATCCATTCATCTCGAAAAAATAGCAAAGCAATTGCTGTTGCTGCAGAGGATTGGGCAGAGCCACTGACTACCACTGCAACTCCATTGAAGTCTGCAATGATTGTTCCTGAACATGCAAATTACATTCTCTTTTACAGTTTTGATCTGACACGGAGGATTGACTTCTCCTAAACAGCAATCCGTTTATCTCGAAAAGATAGCAAAGCAATCGCAGTTGCTGCAAAGGATTGTGGAGAGCCACTGACTACCACTGAAAGTCGATTGAAGTCTGCATTGATTGTCCCTGAACATACAAATTGTATTCCCTTTTACAGTTTTGTTCTGATGTGGAGGATTGACTTCTTATAACCGACCAATCCATACATCTCGAAAACATAGCAATTTAATTGCTCTTGCTGCAGAAGATAGTGGAGTCCGACATGTTCGGCTTTGAACTGCTCCCATTTCACCTTTGCATTCCCTTTTATTTGTTTATGCTATGTTTATAAAAACAGATTTTTTTTTTATAAATTATTAGAGATGTATGGCGCAAATACTAAATCATAATATGTATGCTGTTAGCTCGGTGGATATTGACATCAGTTAAATTTATAGTAGCAATAGTGTCCCAAATTGTGACTTTTAGAATGCAAATTACTACAACCTCTGTCATCGCCAAACAAAATATATGGACCTCACCGTTCCTCCAAGAATGCTGCACAACTCAGCATGAGAAAGACCCTCCTCCCCAAACACAGACCCCGTAATTGCTCTGAGCAATTGTACCTCATCCATTCCTACCATTTAGGGCGTGCCTCCCAAATTGAGGTCGATGATAACCTCTCCATCTCACATCCAATTCGGCTAGGAGTGCCTCAACCACCCCTTGTCTATTTTACATCTCTACCTCGTATATTGTGATTGGATACTGGACAGATGACATTACTCCAGTATCAGTGTTAATCCATCAATACACACCAGTGGTCACCTCTGCAAATCCATTAAGCTTTAACGCAACAGCCAAACACATTTACAAAACCACAGTATTCATGTGATTCAACCACTAACATATACAACCCAACCAAACACCAACTCACTCCCCTATTATCCTTGATATCTCTCCTTACATAAGTCTGAATTTCATGATATATAGAGATCCCAGCTCCTCCACTATACTCAAGCACTCCTTAAATTCCTCAAGAAAACTTCCTCCCTAGAGCCTTCTTTTGTTCTGGAACGATATCAGTTATGTTCGTAAGAATAAGAAACGATAATTCATTTATATTAAAAACTATCTTCAATTCCTACTATTATCTCCATAAAACCTCTCTCCCTCCTTCCTGTTCCCCTAATGGTATCACATTCCTACTTTATTATGAATTGTGTAGTTAAAAAATTAAGTGGTACTACGAGGGACTCTACATCGTCCAGACGGGGATTTATCTTTGTAGTTGTTATATAAGGACATATGAGTCTCAGAGAGAACCCTGAGAAAGCTAGAAATATGTCTAGTGAAACGTCACGGACAGAAACGTGAAGACGGTAAGACATAGATTGTAATATTGGCAAAAACCGTGCAAGTCCTGTGATTTTCAATCAGAAATTGTATTAGAATGTAGTCCGACCATTAGCCTGGGATAAAAGATAAGAAAATACAAGCTAATGACAATGATGATATTCAATAAGGCCTCGAGGCAATGACACTGTAAACTATGCAAATTTTAGAAATGCTGGGATGGCAGTGTTTCTCCCATTGTCAGAACCCTTTGCAATCAGCATCCGAAATGTTTGAGACGTTTAGCAACATAATAAATAGTCTTAAGTAGAGAAAACGTTAAGAGATAACGGTTTGTTGAAAGCATTAACTAAAAGTACTCTACAAGGCAAATCGCCTACAACGTGGTGAAGGTATAATTAACATAAAGGAAATAAAATGAGCTTGTAATCATGACACAATTTAAAAACTAAAAACATGTCAACAGAGCCTTCAATGTGTAAATAACAATGAGGTCCATTCAAATCCGGGTATATATTCACACATACATTCAAACAACACTAATAAGCTCTAGAGAATAAAGAATTTCGTTTTTGAATATCATGCTGGCTATTCGGCGGTGGTTGTCGCCCGGTTCCAGTATAAAGTTACATTAAACAAGCTGAGAGAATATTAAATACGCTCATTTATATGGATTAGGAAGCAAGCGACGTAATGTGTGATGGTATAATAGGATTTGCGGCTACCACCCAGGGGCTGGAAGGTGTCCGACACAAACACATCAATATAACCATCTCTCTCTCTAATGACTCAAAAAGAAACAAGGAAATCTGCTCATTCATGTAACCTCTATAATCTGATACAACCATCATCTCATTCTAGCAACGGTTAAAGAGTTCTTCAACTCTAATTAGGCCCATAAATAATTAACATTTAATAATTAACACAAAATTACGACGTGAAACGCGGGCAAGAATAATACTAGTTTAAATATTCATCTTCAAGAACCAAGTTATAATTTAAAACCAGCGTAAGATGGTCACGGTTGATTTAAACCGCCCACATCCCATTTTGAAATACGGGTTTTAATACTAAGTTTTAGTGTATTTCTATAACAGAATATCTTTAATTTATGTTTTAAGAGTTTATTTTTAATGTTAGTCCTCAGGCATAAAATTTTAAATCTCTATGTAACCCTATTATTTGTTTACTTCAATATTTCTAATTCAGAAAATAATTCCGTTACAATAAAATAAAAAAAAAGTATTTTTCATTATTGCTTTCCGTTTTAAATTGGTCGATAAGAAGAGAGATCTCATCCAGACTTAAAAAAAAAAACTTGACAATAAAAAAAATAGACCTTCTTAAAGGCGATAAGGATAAGTGTAAATCTAAGTCGAAAAAATAATTATCTATTTTAATAAATTGCATCATTCTAAAATAAATAGAAGGTTTATGAATTTGAAGTTACAAATTACGTAAGTATACATGTAAATTAAAAGTCTCTTAGACCGTAAATAAACATAACTTATAAATATTAATCCTCTTTTTAATATTGTGCATATGCCTGAAGAGTTTATTTAAATTGTCATTTTTTTGGAAGAAATAATATAAAATAATTTCAATTGAGTTATATGTTATTTTAAAAGGCTTTTTTAAAAAAAAAAAAAAAAAAGTTCTATATTTAACTTATAAAAACGGTTACCATATCTTTATTCATACTAAAAAAAGAAATACCAGATCAAATGATTTATGAGGCTACCACCAATGTAGGATATAATGGTCAAGTGACCACGCTTTGTAATATCCTCCGTGAATGGGGCTGTTAGCAGATACTGTTTGAATGGACGGACACAGGTCGAAAGTATAAAACTCATATCCTGGATAAATATTCAAATAATTTCACAAATCTATTTAGACACTTTTCTCGAACACTAATAAAGCATATATCATCGTATATAAGCTCGACGATCACACAGGTATTACAATAGGAGACAAGTTACCCAAAGTGAAAATAGCATAAGTAGGAGTGGGGGATAACGGAAGTCAGAAAACAAAAATAAATACAATAGATCCGTAATTATTTGAGGAAAATATCTAAAACAGCAATTGTCTAAAAATTTGGGCAATAAGAAATAAGCCTCTTTCAAGGCGAGAAGGACAAATGTAAATTGAAGTTGATAAAATAGGAAAAAATATTAAGCTACTTTAATGTAATACTTAATAATAATTAATACATTCTAACTAATAAATTACATTATAATAATAAAAAACTCTAAATTCTAAAATAAACGGAGGGTTATGAATGCGAAGGTACAAATTAAGCAAGTACATCTGTAAATTAAACGTCTCTTAGACCGTAAATAAGCATAACTTATTAACCCGTTATTAAATATTGTACATAAGTCTGAACAGATAATTTAATTTATGCCATTATTATTTATTTTGTTTTGAAGAAGAAGAAGAAGAAATGATATAAAATAATTTTAATTTAGTTATATATTATTTTAAAAGGTTTAATTTTTTTTTAAAGTTCCATATTTAACTTATTAAACAGTACTCAGACCAATATGGACATACGGACTTGAACTTTGGGGTTCCACTAAACCTTCAAATTCCTATAAAATCCAAACCCTCCAATCCAGAATACTCCGCAAAATTACAGATTCCCCAATTTACGTATCCAATTTAACTCTCCATAACTCAACATTCCTTTTGTACATGCCCTCACAAAATCCCGATATCAGAAATTCCACTCTCTCCTTCCCGCACATCCTAATCCTCTAGTCGAATCACTTGAAGCGTATGTGGCCAAGAGATCTTGTGTAGTGGTCAGAATAACTCCATGTAGTACCAGCCAATGTTCCTCCAATGTGGGTATTGTCAATGGACAACTTCCCACCTCAAGTGAATAATCAAGCCAATTGTTTTATCATTCACATCATTTGCTTGTAATATGTATATATATGCTGTTGCAAATGAACGAATAAATATTTAAAAAAAAAAACTTATTAAAACATTTACCATTTCTTTATACAAAAAAAAGAAATAACAGGAAAAAGAAATACCAGACCAAATGATTTATGAGGCTATCACCAATGTAGGTCTCAACATTAACATTATGAAAACCATATTTAGCGACCAGAAGGCGAAAGTCAAGACCTATAAAATTCATAAATTTAAATAACATTTTAGAACTGTAAAATGCATTTTAAACACAATTCGTTCTTTTTATTTGTCCGATAAAATTAATAATAACGAATATAGGATTATATCAAACGATTTCTCATACAACCTATGTTGCACCAGAAGGCTCCTACCTCCATAAAACGAACAATGACGGGCGGAGGAAAAACGTTTACAGCAACTTGAAGTAATTGATATTTTTCAGAAGCATTGACAAAAATGACCAAATATATAAATATTGGAAACGAAAACTTTCTTTTTTTCTTAGTATTAGTATACAGATTTCTTTTAAGGAAAATGTTGACTTGATTATCGAAAAATTTCTTCAAAAGTCCATGGATCCCATCAAATAGATGCCGAAAGAGATGTCGTTAAAATGTATATGTGAGTAAGATCGAATAATTGTATAGAACTAGTCTTACTAAAAATTTTATTTTCTATAAATGTTATTCTATACATTTCTTTTTTGTTATCTGGAATATTAAGGAAAATGTGTGAACTATTTAGTTTTCAGCTTTCAGTAAACCCCCACTTAAACTCATTCCATGTTAAAAATGCCCTGAAGTTCTTGAAACGTCTTATTCGTAGCAATATTATTATTAACTATCAAATATGGTTTCCAACGAACCTTTACAACATGTCATCATTACTGATCATATTACTAAGATTTTCCTTTCTTGGCCGGAAAATGTTTATTTGATCCATAAGATACCAGATATTTAACGTATCTTCCAACTTTCAAGATCATATTCTTTAAAAGTTGAAGTCAGAACAAGGGCGGATTAGAAAATCTAAAAATCTCAGTTTTACATGTCAGATTAAAAAATGTTATAGTATCACATCTTTTTTAATTCCAAAATGTAGCGAGCTTAGTTTACGACGGCCCTGCATAGAGAACGTTTTTTTTTTTTTTTTTTTTCAATTGATATTATCCATTTTCGTTATTGTCTACTGGTTTTCATCGGCTGGTTGAATTTCTCTATCTCGCCACTATAGAAATCCTGAATCTGGGGTGGGTGATGCAAAATTACAAACAAATACAGCATTATAATTGATCGTTCAAAGGTATGATTCTCTATAGCAAGGTATTAGTAATATGTAAACATTTTGCAGGAATAATAAAAAACACCGATTTTATATTTGCGTTTAAATAACGATTTCGAATAACTACTTCTCTTTTTTTTAAATTTACTTTTATTTACTACAAACAAATTGGAAAGTGGCATTTGTAGAACATGGTGTTCAGAGTAAATGTTGTTCCTCCGGTAGAGAAGTAGCAAATCCCCATTGATTTGGCAGAATCCCTTTAAATCCCACATTAATCCCTTAGATCTCCTCTTTTCTACCGGCAACTACACAACAACAAGGCATATAAAACCCTCAAGAGATATTAGCTCAATAATCATTATTGCTATATTTAAAAACTATTTTTTATGGTACTCTTTTCAACATCCCAGACACTTTAACAAGATGTGAAGAATCCAAATACTTCGATTCAAATAAAATAAAGTTCTCCTACAGCGATATTAATAATCTTTATTATTAGATAACTAAATTTAAACTGTGAATATTAGAAAATAAAAAATTCAGCTTAGAGATAAGCCTATGCACATGCTTGACCATAGAAAGAATAATCCCGGGCTGCAATCCTGTCTAATCTCTGAATTTCATACTTGTTGCATCATTTTAAATATACCAATTTAACACTACTAATAATTAATACCGCCAACATTAAATGAATGTAATTGAAAATCGTTATTTAAACTGTAAAAAAAATGTGTACACACACACACACACACATATTAATTATTTACAATTGAAAAAAAAAAGAAGGTTTCAAGGTATAGATTTCAACGATGAATTAAGTTAACAATATTGGAGTTTTAAATAATTCATACAGTTATACTTTTCTTCAGTATATTTTTTTTAGAAGTGTATTGTATTTATAAATAGAAGTTTTACTCCCGTTTTAAATTCTCTTCATTGGTCCATTAGTAATCTACAGCCATGCAACAAATGTCTGTAAGTCTGTTCAGTAGTGTAGTCGGTGTAACATTATGGTTGATATGTTAGGCCAAAACTCTTAAAGTAAGTAGTTTTGTTATTCCGCATGTCCTGTTAATAATTGTGTCAAGTAATAGTGTGTTGATAATCATTTTTATCCTTAATACTCTTTAGTGTCTGGAATAAATAATTTTAGGTGTTATCCTATATGAATATAAATATATTTATATATATTATAAAAATTAAAAACTTCAACACTCAGAACTGCGTCAACTAAGCAGATTTCCCATTGGCAAGATGACTTACTGGTGATCTCATCTCTCCATATACACTCAACCGCAAAAAAAAAAACCGGACACTTCATTTTTGTCGTATTAAAAGCTAATTTTCAACTATTTTCTTTATGTGGGTATTCTAGTTATTACAGAGAATATAGAGTCTAAGTCCATTGAACTAATCCCTTCAGTATTAATAAACAAATAGATAAAACTCAGATTAGATTTATTTGTCGTGAAGTTGATCTATTCTAAACTGTAAGTAGTTTTTCGCACATTTAAAAATCTTTAATTATTAACCAAGCATTTTCTTTAATTAATGTTTTATTTTTATTTCGGTCCAGAATAATGGGTCTTTCAAACTTAGATGGAAGGCCGGAGCTTACGTTACATTGCCGAAACGCTTGGGGTAGCGAAGTCTATCATTCACTGTAATAAAAATGAAGAATAATTTTTTTTTTTAAATGTGTTAATTTATCTTTTTATTTTTTTTAATTTTGTATTTTTGTGTAAATAATCAATAAAAATTATTCACTTTTGGCAGATTTTGTTTAAATAACCTATAGATTAACCAATTATTTTAATTAAAAAGATTAATATACATATATATTAAGTATTTAACAAAATTATAAGACTAAATCTAAGTGTCCGGTTTTTTTTTGCGGTTGAGTGTTTTTACTCTCTACTATATTCTATTTCTACGTACAAATTCCATGAATAGAAGTTAGGAGTTTACTGACGGCTGAAAACAATAAAATTAGAATAACTCGCTTGATATTCGCTATTTCCACATATATCAAAGCTAGACTATGATGTTTAGTGACACACTTTACGTAGTGGGTTTGTTCCGCCAATATATAATATAATTGTGTCATACTCGTCGGTAGATGCCGTTATTACTGGCTGATTGTGGAGAACACCTGGTAGGTGCTTTCCGTGTTATGGCACTAATGCTCGGTGATCAAACAATTACAAAATAGTGGACTTTAGTTACCTAAAGTGAAAATAGTATAAGTAAGAGTGAGGGTTAAGGGATGTCAAAAAATGAAAAATAAAATAGCTAGGTAACTATGCGAGTTAGAGGAAAATATCTAAAACAACAATTGTCCTAATAAATTTGTTTATATAATTTTTTTCAATTTAAAGTTTAATAACGGAGATATACATGATTTTTTTTATTTATTCCGGTTACTGACAGTATTCAAAATGAAGTGGAGAAGCCTTTCAACAAGGGAAATCATGGTTATTATTTGTTCATAAGAGGATCCCCCTGTTCCTATAAATCAAACATTGTTTAATTAAAGTTATATGTAGCTGTTGGTTTCAATTTCATTGATTGATTACAAGACCGTGAACACCTAATTGGTAGTTTGAGAAGCACTGAGTGGTATCCGAGCAAATTGATGCTTCTCAAGCTGAATGTGAAGTGAAAACATTAAACAGCTAAAATAATTAATTACCAAAGTAATTAGACTTTCTATCTTAATTTGAGAACAAATAGAAGAACTTCTTCCACCAATGCTATAATAATGACAAAATATATTTAAGAGCTAACCTTATCTCCTCAATGACTTCTGGCAACAAATATAAGAAGCCATAACTCCTTTATTTCATACCAGTATAATATATGTGTGTGTATATATATATTCTAGCGGCCCCGACAGACGTTGTCCTGCATGATATTTCAAGCGATTAGGATATTAAATTTAATAATATGTTTAAAACAAAAGCTACTTTTAATAACACAAAAAACAACTTTTGTTATCCTAAAACAATGTAATGTTTGTTTGCCTAAAAACAAATAGAAAATGAAATATCGTGAATTTTTTATTCAAGCCTCCCTTATAACCCTCAATCACGTTCGAGCCTAAAAAAATTTAATATAGCTTATAATCATGGAAGAATTAATGCTAATTTACATATAAAGTTTTGTTAAGTTCGGTTCAATCGTTAGTGCCCAATAAAATTGTTGGGTTCCACTTTAATTGTTTAGTGTATATCTTGTTTATACATTGTTATACGACAAAAGTGAATATAACCAAAGCTACTCTAAATAACAAAATAAACAACTTTTATCCAGTGAATATTTGGCTAAAAACCAATAGGAAACGAAATATCGTTATTTTTACTTTAGGCTTCCCTTACAACACCACTCCTGCTCCATCTGCCGGGCTAATTTGTGAATCTAAACCATCCAGGGCGTCACCCAAACGCATACAACAAATTCATTCAAATCGGTCCAGCCGTTTAGGAGTTCAGTGACATACACACGTACAGTAGAATTATATTTTGTATATATATATATATATATATATATATATATATATATATATATATATATATTAATTGAAAAATAGTAAAAATTAAAAACAGGATAAAATTGCAAATAGCTGTAAACATTATTAAAATAAAAGGAACATTAAATTAAGCTTGTTGAAAAAAAATAAATATATAATTTCGTAAATTATATCTACGAATCAATTAAAAAAAAAACTCTTTGTTTAAAAATAAATTAAAGAACTTCATGTATGACAGATGTTTTTATCCTCCGACAGTTCCAAACATGTTCAATTAATAAATAAAACTACTAATTCGTTGTCGTAAATATCGGTCTAAATGAATTTGTGATCAGGTACATTCTCTCTATAAGATGGGAAGACAAGTTTCTCAACATTTATATAGCTTGTCATACTTTAATAAATTTGTATATCAACAAATAAAAAAATATATGTTTTAGAGTAGTAAAAAAATTGCACATATTTAGAGTCGTATTAAGATAGTTAATGAAACAAATTTATTGTATATAATTATTTAAATTGGTGAATTTTATACTGTGTATACTTAGAATTTGATCTAAATTTTTAAGGAATGTATTATATAGGTATGATTTAATAATTTGTAAAAAAATAATTTAAATAAAATTAGATAATTGTTTATAGAAAAAAATTGTTTGATGATAACATTTAATTTCATTTCGGGTGCGAGTGGAAAAAAAATCAACAGGTGAGCAATAAGTAGGTACGCAAATCATGAAAGCCCGATCTACTTACTTAAAGTACTTGAGCGATAAGAAATGCCATATTACTTTAAATTGTCAGAAGAGAAGCAGTCGGCGACTTGAAATAAAAAGTGCATTGCTAAGAATAGAAGACGTCCTCAGTTCTAGATCTTATCTCTGAACCGCTCAAGCCTGATAAGTTAAAGTCTATCTAGACCAAGGTCTAGGAGTGCACTTGGTGCTTACGAAGCATTTTATCCACCCACTTGTCTCTATTGGATTTTCTCAACCCAACTGCATCTCTTCTTAAAAGTGAATCCCTTATTTATCTACCTTCACTGACGATATAATAGCGATATTATGCGCAACAAAGACTGCAAATATAACTCTCAATAAATTTAAGGCGTGGATTGCCACGGGAAATACTATCACTGGTGTTCTCACCAAATAAATCCCATCTTACTTAAAAAAAAAGAGAAGTGTAACCAGTTCACATCATGCCAAGCTTAGCTTTAGTTGGATAAAGTGAATGCTGCTTATAAATAATAAAAAAATCAGGTGGACTATTCGATTTTTACTATTTATTCTATTTTATACTTCTTAACTGTAAATATTCATTTTTTATTCATTTATTTATTTTAACTATTTATTGAAATTGTGTATATATTCTACTGGCAAGTTTTTAATTTTAATCTGTAAAAATAGTTTTCTTATTTCTGTAAATATTCACTGGGACACTAATTTATATTCTTAAAGTTTTATGTTTTAACTCTAATTCTTGACCATCGACATGAACATATATTTCTCATTTTTTAATTAAATGACATATTATACAACGTTATTTATGGGAAATGTTTGCCAGCAGGGCACTGATGATGGAATGTATGCTCTGAAAACGCTCTGTCGCAACAAATAAACAACAGTGAAGGAACGAGGCGTTTTTTTGTTACCTGAGAAAAAAAATCAGATGTGGCCATGACTTACTTGTACTCCAATTAAATTAAATAAACAAAATGTTTTGATAAAGTTCATTTCAAAACGATTTCAATTAGAAACTTGCATGCGACACCTCCGTTTCAATGCATCGCATAAATATAGAATATAACTTATAGATCTTTGTTATGATGAACAAAAAGGATGATTTTGGAGATCACATCAATTTCAAATGTCATTATGAAAATAAGTGGATCCAAAGAACTTCATTATTTTATTTAATAGGAGTATAAGGAGAAGTCATGTGGCGTCCAGATCAATTTCTTTTGATGTATCTTATTTAAAACGTCTATCGAACCTTAGCCTTAAAGAATTAGAATCGGCTTTCATAATATATCAACTGGAGGTGTAACCGTGACCTACGACCTACGACTGTAGATATTTTAACATATATTTTTTTATAATAAGGTGGCTATACCAATTTTTAGTTTTGTAATATGAGTAAGTGTGAATCACTAAAATTGCGACACACCTAAATAAATAAATTATTTGGGCTGACAGCCGTAAACCAAGAAACGAAAAATTGCACTTTTGACAATTTCATACCCAACCAATGATATCAATTCATATTATGAATATTTTTCATATAAATAGTTTATTGATAATGGACCTGATTAAAATATTGGTTAGGATCACAAGAAGTGCTAAAAGTGTAAATTATACTCCGATTTTTCTCAAAACTCACGCTGGAACCAAAAATAATCATTACATTCAAAATTTGCTTAATGGTTGAAATCAGCTGGCTGGAACAAAACATAGGTTCTCTGGCATCATGAGACCTGTAGTTTATTTATATGAATCGTAAATGAAAAAAAGCTTGATCATTTTTCTCCATTCCCTCAACGTGGCTTTCGGGGACGATTCGTATTCTCGCTTTTGTAGAGAAGTATTAATTATTCCGAACTTTAAGTACGGAAAAGACAATAAACTTCCATCAAGCAACAGGTGGACCTATCTATCATTTTACCAGCTGTGTTAACAAAACCGTGGAAAAACAGATCAGCACAATACTTATTCGCTTAATTATCCAACTGTCAACAATCGATTTCATAAATTACGCGGACACCACAAAACAATATTTCAATACAATACTTTGTCTATGTGGGCACGACAACGTTTCACAAAGTTCAGACGTTGATGAGTTTTTTGTGTTTCCATATCTTCGTTTAATCACTTGAATAGTTTTATTTATTTTCATACATTAGCTTTTTAGTAAGACGTAAGTTGAAGTAATGTAACGATACTCAAAAATTTGAATATAAAAATATATCAGAGCTAACTTCATAAAGGCATTACTATTCCAAAACAACTGCAATACAGTGATGTCAATTAATTGTACCAATCGTTGTAATAACGACCAAACGTTACTCAAGTTTGATTTTGAATTAAAGATATTTTCATTCTTAATTATGTTAATTTTTTATCAAGGAAGCTCTCAAAACCGGCACGACATAAACATTAAACAGAAGGGCAGTTTTAACTTTAATTACGAGAAATTCATTCGAAACAAATAGAATCCTCGGAACATGAAGATTAGCATTTTTAAAGGGGCCTTACATGATTAAAGGACTCTAAAGGGGTTAGTCTCTACTTTTAGAACTCTAAAAATACACACGTTGTTTACACTTTGATTAAAAGCGAAAAATTAGCTCTTTTCAACAGAAGGTCAAAAGTTTTTAGTTTCTTTGAAGTGGGCCAGAATACCAACAAAGTGGAGTTGAAGTAATTACCCTAAAAAATTATCGAATCACGGCAAAGCTGCGTGCTCGGCGAATTTCCTCCAGTATAAGACGGGAAGAAAATAGCAATATAAGCCAACATGTGGATCTGTGATTCGTGCTAGTTGTGAAAGAGATTTAATAAGAATTTCGTATAAAAGCTGTGAGTGGCTGGTACTGCGTGGTGTGCTACGTAAACACACAGTGGATTGTTTTGCGTTGAAATAGAAAGTACAAAGGGCTGAAACCAAAAAAATATTAACTCCTATAATATTTGAATCTCAGAAAAGATGTATAAGACAACAGTGGTAGAAAATTCAACTTTCAACAACTGTACCCGAGATATTCCAAATTATTTCACCCTATAACACCCCCCCCCCTTCCCAAAAACAGAGATTTCAGCGATTACTTAATAAACTTCAGGTATTTATGAAACAGTTAAAAACCGAGTGCGATGTTCAAGATATAAAAACTAAAAATTCCAAATATATTGATTAATATTAAACTCAGTAAAAATATGTATATAACAACAATTATGGTAACAATAAGATTGTTCAATACACATTTTCAATAATAACGGGGAAATTTCGAGTTTCTAAATTCTCCACCTCTAACCCCCCCCCTCCCCCAGGTTCGATTTTAGCCGTTAACAAACTTGATCTTTAGTTTGTCATGAAACGTTTAATATCGAGTTTGGTAAAGATAAAACAATAATTGCGGCTGCTAGAGCGGTAACAGACAAACACACACACACACACACACACACACACACACACACACACACACACATATATATATATATATATATATATATATATATATATATATATATACAATTTTGAAAGGACCTCATTTTCGTCCCTCGGTAGAATCGATTGACTTTTGAAGACATTTTCAAGAATGTTTCTGAGTACGATCTCAATAGCTTATTTCCTTTAGGAAATACTTGCATTTGTATATCGGAATAATAATTATGAAGACAGTTTAAAATCTTTATAATAACATTTATAGGAAATTAATTGTACATTAAGATGGTTCTTTACAATTTTCAGATGTATAATAACAGAGATATTCTAAATCTCGAAATTTCCCTTCTCCAAACCTCCCACCTCCTATTGATCAGCCATTTACAAATTTGATCTACGTCGAGTTTTACATAAAGTATTTAAGTCAAACAAAAATTGCAATCGGTAGATCGATGGACATTCGAAGACATATTTCGAAAATCGCGACATGAGTACAACCTCAATTGTTGATTTCCTTTGAGGTTCCTGCTAAAAAAAAGTACTCTTTATAAAGGAAAATTTCGAGCGCAAACGAATCCTGGCAAATAGGATCAGGAGAAGCTACAATTTATAAAAATATATGTTTAGAGTAGCCCGGGCCTCTACCGATAGAACCAATAAATAATTTAGAAACGCCTAGTCAAAGGTTTTTCTTAATATAAATGAGAAGTGAGATTATTGAGTACAATAGAAATTATGATATGTGATGTTCTCTCAATAGCACAAAACGTAATATCATTTTAAATGAAGCGATGATGGGTAATAATCCCCCCTCCTCCTCTTCCATAAAAAAGTTTGAAAAAAAAGTCAACCCTATTGTACGTTTGGTATCGTTTTTGAATGCTCCTCGCGTAGTTGGCCTTAAAACGGTAATAGTAATAATTGAAATGTCTACTTCATTACGTAGGTTCATTCCTTACAGTGCAAATATAAAATAAAAAGGCCGGGGCTGCGTAAACTAAGCAGATGTCCCACGCGAAGGTTTACAATAGATAAATATACATACAGGTATAATGGTAATAAATACAAACGGTAGTGAGAAATCTTTCAGTCAATTTACAATACAAGTTAATAATCTCTACAACGGAAAGCGGCTGAATTGTAAAATAACAGACTACCCAACCTCGTAGCACTGATAGACCGGAAAGACGAACTATTAACGAAATATATCTGAATATAACATATTAATTTTAATGAAAACAATTTACTAAAGCTAGTGCTGTAATTTTTAATGAATCAGAACCAGTTTTATCTCAATCGCTTAAATTTTATAAAAACGGGGTGGTCAACAGAACTTATTTGCGTATATCTCACAAAATAAAAAATTCAATGAAAACAATCATTGGTATTTAGCCTTGTCATGAAGTGGTTCATGATATAACAGCTTATTAGTAATATGCCTCTAGTAGGAGTGGGGTTTTTTAATGAATGCGTAAAACTAAAAAATCCAAATATCTCGGTTAATACTCATACGAAAAGTATGTATAGAACAATATTTATAGTGAATTTCATTTGCAATAAGATTCTTTCTTCGATCCGACGTATAGTAACAGAGATATTTCGAATTTTCAAAATTCCTCCCTTCTAAACCCGCTCTCCCCCTGGTCCGATTTCCGCCTTTAACGAACTTGATCTTTCTTTTTATATAAAACGACTAAATATCGAGTTTGGTGACGGTTAAACAATAATTGCGACCGCTAGGGCGGTAACAGACAAATACAAATATATATACAATTTTGAACGGACATTTTCGTCATCTCCTAGGTAGGATCGATGGACATTTGAAGAGAAATTTCTAAAAACGCTATTATATATTGGTGGTGTATATGGTTGTTCATACTTGACTAGGTTATCTTAAGCATTCTATGACTTTTGTTATCAGGAAATGAGTAATCGTTTATTAACTACCACTTCGAGTTTACTAAAACCACTTGTTGATCATTTATTATTACGCCACTTGGACAGCTACCTTGCAGAGTTCATGTGGCAGATGACAGCCGGGGACGACCGATTTATGCAGCGAATCCGAAACATCGTCCAGTTTTGGGCTAACTGTAATTTATAATTACATTTTGTCAATCAAATAAATTCTAGATGTGTTATTTTAAACAAAGAATTTTTTTTTCTTTTAATATGATTTAATGACCGTCTTTAAATGGGTGGCCTCCCGATAATCGATAAGTACCAAAAAAAAAATTAAAACCAATAAAAATGTTTCATTTAAAATGGAAAAATGTTCTAAACGTAACCTATTTTCATCATTATTTATTGTTACAAAAACCAATATTAAGATAATGAAAATTAAAAAATCTTTGCACTCCGATATAAATTCACAGGTACGGTGAAAAATCCGGATTCTCATATGGAATTATTGCGTGTTTTCATATGAAATAATATAAAATTTGATTGAAATCCTTGGAGGGGCTGAGTGACAGAAAGACAGAGACAGACAAGAATATCAATACTGATACTGACGATCAAATTAATTAATTAGCTTTTCGTGGATTAAGCACATCAGTGCACGAATAGAGCTACTCTGGATTTAACAGAACCTGCCTGAACGCTAAACAACATAAATTTAGTTAAACATGTCCCTGGACTAAGAGCGATTTGGTGAAGGCGAGAGAACCAACAGCGGGACTCCATTAGGCAAACCGTGTTCGGCGAAACCTACTTAAGCCATTCCATCTAATCAGACAAATAGCTGCATTTCCATAATTGGATGAGACTCCACAATCCGTATAGGATTGGAATCCAGTGTCCCCATTTCATGTACATTCCCAATTACAAGTAAGCAACAACTTGTATCTAATATTTGATGATGAAAATAATAAAAAGATAAACTCAGCGTAACTAAAGGAAAAGTGCGTCACGCAGGGCTGCGTAAACTAAGCATTTCCCTCGTGATGTTTAACAATAGATAAATCTACATGCTGATAACACAATAGCACCATCGACATCAAGTGAATAAATACAAATGGTAATAAGAAACCTCAAGACGGGAAGCACCTGAAAAGTAAAAACAAACAGGTCTGCCAACCCGACTCTCACCGGAAAGAAAAAAGAAATTACTAAAATATATCAGAATATAATATATTAATTTGATAGAAAACTATTTACTATATCTAGTGCAGTAATTTATAATAAATCAGAATAATTTTTATCTCATCTTTACAGTCAAAAGACTGTGAATTTCCTCAAAAGACTGCGAGTAGTGTAAATAATAAATTAAAACGTCAAATTTAAAATCGGAAAACCATAATATTTTGATTACGTGTTTATAGATATTCTAGAGGATAGATGGTACTCAAGGATGTTTAATATTACGAAAATCCAAGAAATATACCTTCACAAATTATATTTACATGATTCATTAATCATATAGGCTAAAGCGTTTTCAGGGACTCAAATACCAATCATGATTCCTATGAAGAAAAGCACAAGTTAATAAGATAGTTGCCCCATTAAAGCCAATAACAATATTTAGGTGCTGTTAAGACGTGTGATGTGTTATATAATGTGTAATAATTCTTTTTAGAAAATTTTTGCTAAAGTAAATCAACTATTAAAATTGTTACTCAATGGCCTGATTTATGAAAAGAATCTTCGAATGCCAATCCATACTCGCTAGGGACGGGGAGGCCAAAATTAGCCCCATTCCAGAATATTTATTCACGTATTTAATTGGTGTGGTGGGTTGGCACAACAGAGGTGGTTCACGTAGAATCGCCAGTTTTAATAAGGTCAGGTAAAGCTACCCATACGCCACCATTACAGGACACACACGCGCGCACACACACATACACATTTATGTATATATACACATATAGAAACCTGATAACGATCTAGTGGCGTGAACTGGATATTTAAACTTATAAAGGAAAACTAAAGATTAAGTTCTTGAATAGTCGATAGTGAACAAGGGGTGAGGGTTTAGGGCAGTTGTAAAATGAACACTAGCAAATATTCTCGGTATTATATACCCAATCGGAAACTTATATACAACCTATAAATAAAGTAATGCCCTACAATTATGTTCAGAATCTACATATTTCAGTTGAATATTTGTATTTACGCTCCCAGCCTTTAGCATTCCTGCTATCTCTACCCCAGAGAGAGTCACATAAAGTTATTATACCGCTAAACTCTCATTGTCCAGACTAAATTTTTGTACTCTAACATAGGGAGAAACAGAGAATTGAATATCAATACGGAAACTCTGCTTAACTTGAGGAAGGGCCTTATAGCACAGCTCTCAAAACCTCTCAGCTACAGAAAGCGAATTCTTTATTATGGAAGAATTATTCTTAGACTTCTTTATTATTATTCTTTAAGAAAGATAACTGATCCTATCATTTCCATAAAAATAAGTGACTTAATAATGTAAAAAAAAGGTGAATGACATTTGGTTTCTTTCGACATGAATTCTAGTTTAGCCACCAAATAAAATTGAGAAGATTAATTGTGAACTTTGAAAGGAGGGAAAGAAGAAAGAAAACATAATAAATCAGTGCCTAATATAGTTTGGCCATCTCTGCTATAAATCAAAACAAAGAAAAATGGCTTTAAATGGCTTTCAACATCCGAGTCTGAGTCCTAATGTGTTTCGAATATTTCAATCTCATTCTCATATTCACAAAAGTCCTTCAAAATGTTTTAACTTCATCGAACGATTCCCCGGGAAATAGGGGTTAAATAAACAATACGCCCACAATATTCATTCAACAGAATTTTCTATAGCGTTTGAATAACTAAAAGCTGAACAGCTCACAGATCAGTCTTACAAATGTTTCCTACTGCACTGATGCTGAGGTTAAAGCTTTCAATGTACTAATGCCTTAATTAATGTAAATTGTGCAAATATTGATGTTGCTCATTAACCGCGATAATTAATATATGATTTCGTATCCTAATACTGTTGGATGATAATAAAAGCTACGATATTAACTAAAAAATTATTTTTCTAAAACTATTGAGTATTATGATAATATCTCAATCATATATAAATCAATAATAACTTTACATGTTCCAGGATTGGGGCTTGCTTTAGAATATTACATCCACCAAAACCTGATGAAGCCAGCTGAACTGGGGAAATATTCTTGGGAGCATACCCGATACTAAATAAGTTCAATGTTATTTCTACCTCACCCAAACGAAGTAAAACAGTAAACAAATCTGTTTCTTACGCTAACACATTTTATTCAAGTTCTCAATATTTCATGATTGGTTTCACATTAGTAAATTTTAAGGTCTGACAAAATATACTTCATATACGCACTCAAAAACGCACTGGAAGAGAGACACGTTATTTTTTTTTTTTGTAATAGATTAAGTCCAGTGTTTTTTTTAATAGTTTTTGATATTAATAATTGTAGTCCATTTAATAGTATTGTTTTTAGTATTTATTTAAATAGTTAGTCTGTTAATTTAATTGTTGTACAGTATACTTGTGATGCCGGTACGTAGGTTTCAAAGCACACGACAAAGAACCCCCCTTACAAAAAAAACAGAGAGGGGGGGTTGAGACAGAAAACTAAATGAAAATAATGAAGCAGGAATATTGAAAAAGTTAAATGTTAAAAAAAATTATATATAAAAAAATAAGTAAAAAATAAATGAGTAAAATATATTTAAAAAAAGTAAAATAAAAACGGCCTAGTGTGCATGTGTCTGCGATTTCCCATGGTCGAATTAAAATACGGTTCTGCGAGCGATGGGCATTGATAACCTTGATGTTTTATACCCGAAACACAACAAACAAACAAACACGTTATTGGCTAATGGTGAACATTATGTTTTTTGTAAATGAAAAGAGAGTCTCACCAATTATAATATCTGCTGCATGTATACCTAAATAAATAATTAAGTTATGATGATGCTTTGATTGAAAAAGTCCTCCTAATTTTTCATTGAGAAAGCAAAGGTTTGATTCTTAAAAAAACGTCGAAAAGTGTTTATATCATTTTTAATATGCAGATAAGCAAAATAACCGATATATACCCAATACATACAATAAAAAATATTTAAAAAAATGTATGATATGCATTAACGTAGAATTAATTTAATTTTCTATTTTGAATAATAAATTAAATTTACATTAATTGTTACCTTCGAGAGGGAAGTGGTACATACCTGCAAAAAAAAAAAAAGAGATGAATTATTTAATCAAAATAAAAACAATAGTTATATTAATAAATAAGTTATTGCATAGCATTAATATTTTAAATACAAAAAACAATATAAAATGAAATACAATAAGATTAGAAGAAAAATCTCAAAGACTTACAATGACACACCATTTACAGATTTTGACAAATATTGTCTACATGAAGAATTACCAAAAGTTGGGAAACTCGGGAGTAATTTTAAAAGTCCGACACGCAGGTGCTTCGTAAACTAAGCAGATTTCTCACGTGCTGATATGACACACTAACGAAAACATCTCAGAACATATTTTGATTAAAACCCAGAAAGTAAGAATTATTCGCTTAATATATGAGTTACAAAATAATGCATATAACAACAATTCTAGAATATCAATATTTTAATAGGAATGGTTCTATAACATTTTTCGGTCCGACACAGGATAATGCAGATTTTTTGAATTTTTTAACCCCCCCCCCGCTATTCCTGGTTCGATATTTGCCAAAAACAAATATGACTGAATCGGTAAAATATCGAATATGATCACAACGATTTTGCATAATAAAGGTCTCATAAAAAATGTTTGGCATTTAAGCTTAGAATAAAGAAATTCATGTTATAACAGCTTATTTTTATTATGACATTAATAGAGTGGAGGTTTACTGAAGGATGAAAACTAAAAAAAATTCAAAAATCTTGGTTAATATTCTTATTAGAGAAAATATACATTTAACAACATTTATGGGCAATTAAATTTACTATAAGATTGTTTCTATAGGATATTTCGATCCGACGTACAATAACGTCAAGATTTTTCGAATTTTCGAAATTCTCTGCCTCAAAACCCCCGTTCCCATAGTTAATGAACTTCATCTTTAGTTTTGCATTAAACGCTTATATATCGACTTTTGTAACAATAAAACAAAAATTGCGACCGCTAGAGTGGCAAAAAACAAATATATATACTTTTGTCTGTTACCGCTCACAAAAATCGAGTCATGAGTACAATCTCTATAGCTAATTCCCCTTGGGAAATCTGCTAAAAGTACAACTGCAGCATGCATAGAAGCATGGGTGTAATACGTGAGTCCATATGCTAACTTTACTAGAATGGGTTATAAATATGTAATTCACGTAATAATGCAGTACCTAATTTACCTGGTAATTTATTTATCAGTTACGTCAAAAGAGTGTAAAGCTTGTATAGAAATCTTGCTATCTTGTGTTAAAATGAACTTATAAATGCCCGTACTCTGACAAGAAAACTTGACAACAAACAATTTACTCAAACAGACAATCTGAATATGTTCAATAATACACGCGTATGCTTAAAAACAGAAAATACCTATTTATACTCAACAATACAAATTTTAAACAAAAAGTTATATGTATGTTAAAAGTGTATGTTCTTTGCTGACACCCTACAAGACTTGCTACAAATTATTTTATGACTTCCGATACTCTGAAAGAGAAAAGAAAACTTTAATAGAAAACATAGTTTCAAACAATGGGGTATGTCGAGAATCACAAACCGTTTTCTTTCTGAAAAAAAACCCCACAATTAACAGAGTTTAATTAAGAAAACTACTTTTACAAAACTCAATTAGGCTGTTGGTCCATTGCTGAATATTCATGCCATCGGCCAATTTGGAAGGACATCATTCAATAGCCCATATGTTACATAAAGACACATGCCATGCTTTTTAATTTATTTCTCTGCTTTTTTATTGTTTACTATAGTTTCTAAATACCTCTTTTTGTTTATTTTTTCTGTTTTAGTACTTTTAGTATAATACTTTTGATTCATAGTATGCCTTTTTGATCCATAGTATGTATTTTTAATTCATAAATAATATACAAAAATATGTAATCACGCTTATAATATGATTTTATACGGTATTAAAATTACACAATAACTCAACAAAAACCAAAAAAAAAAAATGCTCTAAAAACGGGCATACTTTAGAATTTTAATAATTTAGTTCAAAGTAAATAAAAGTCCGCCATCAGGGGCTGCGTAAACTAAGCAAAGTTCCCACGAGCAAGTATGGCACACTAGTGATATCTCACTACATATTCTCACTGAAAAGAAGAAAGAACGAATAACTTCCTGATATTTGAGTTACAAAAATAATTGCATTGAAAACCAATTTTGGCTCTAAACATTTTTCGATACGACTCAAAATATCACGGATATTTTGAATTGAAATTTGAATCCATCCCTTAAAACAACCTAGCCCTGTTTCAGCCAATAAAAAATATGATCTTTAGTGTTGATTGGAGCGGTTAAATATCAAGTATTGTACAAATCGATAAAAAGCTTAGCGCTGAATTAAAAAAAAAAAATGTGAAGAATTGGACGTATTTTTCTCTCTCCAAGTACACAATAATCTTCACTTCCAACAACACTACTGTGAAAATCAATAAACCTTTTTGAGACAAAAATGTCAAATCGATAACGTAATGTATCTCGCATACCAAAGGTCTCTTGAAAACAATATTTGTAATTTAGCCTTAAAATAAAGAGTTTATGATATAAATGCTTATTGTTATTTTGACATGAGTTGTAGAAAGTCTGAAAAATAAAAAAAAAAATCTAAATATCTCGGTTAATATTCGTATTAAAGAAAGTTTGTACATAATAACATTTTAGGCAATGAAATGTGAATATATATATATATATATATATATATATATATATATAATTTATCTCTTAGGTAGATGAGAACAACTTCAATAACTGATTTCTCTTATGGGAAATCCACTAAAAATCAGATAAAAAAAAAAGAATAATAAAGAACGAAAAAGATTTGTTTTGTTTCCATTAAAAAAGAAAGGAAAAAAAAGCATTTTAAAATATTACCTTAAACTTGCCACTTCTACAGCACTGCAGCACTTTAGGCTTAGAATTAGCTTATGAGGATTTAAAGAAATAAAAAAAGGCCCAGAGAACAACAAGATTTTTTTAAAAATATTTTACTTCTAATGCTTAAGTTCCTTCAACAGGTAAAGAGTTTCACTAAGAAGGAAATATATAAAATGTTCTTTGGTAAGCCGATTTGCGATATTGGTGTCAGGAATATAAAATCGTTGTGTGAAAAGTATAAATATATTTGTGGGAGGCACAATTTTTTATCCTGAAATAAATAAAATCTCAAAAATCACGGGTTCTATTAAAGCTTTTAAGCAGATTTACTGATCAGGTGTCACATTTTGAATATCATTTAATGTCCAAAATGGGCAAGTGTCTTCAGAATGTCCTTAAGAAAAACCGAAAGCAGGAAAATTTAAAAACTATAACGAAAACAAAGGACACAGTTAATATTAATTCAGTTATTCTTTAAATGATAGTTTGCATGCATAGTATTTTTCGTTCCGACTCATAATAAAGGACATACTTATTTTATCTCTTCTCTAATCCGCACCTTAGCTCTTATCTAATTTTCGTTAAGGGAAATCTACTAAAAATGTACACTCCTGAAGTATTTTCCTTTAATATGGCACAAGCAGGGATAAGATTAAGATAATTCGCTAGTTTTGACCTAACAGTAGGCCCAAAATGAAGAGTAGGACTATCACAGGGCTTGGTAAGTTAGAAGATAAATGATAGCAACCGAATAGAAAACACATCACACTCTGGGAGAATATGACAATTAATTATAATGGAATGAAATGAATATAATAAATAATAATAAATTGACAAATGAATATAATAATCATTACATACACGAAAAAAATGATCTACTCAATAGTTATTTGAACTTTAAAACACATCATTTAGGTATAAGGGTCTTTTAGGAAGGAGATGTCACCTTTTTAGCAAATTTCCTCTCAAGGGAAATCAGCTATTGAGGTCATACTCTTGATGATATTTACGAGGACGTTTTAGCAGATATATATACATATATATATATATATATATATATATATATATATAATACCTATCTATCTATCTATATATTTGCCTGTTACCGCTCTAGCGGTCGCAATTATTGTTTAATCGTTACCAAACTTGACATTTAGTCGTTTTATGTAAAAAGAAAGATAAAGTTCGTTAACGGCTGAATTCGGGCTAGGACGATGGGGGGTTTAGAGGGGAGGATTTTCGAAAATTCGAAATATCTCCGTTACCATACGTCGGATCGAAAAATTGTATAGATCCAATCTTATTGCAAGTTAACACTGCAGTAGTCGCGCCCCTCATTAGTACAAGAGTGGTCCCACGTCATCTCTCATATGACTTACCACTTTTTCATAAGTATTAAAGTAAGAAGGCTAGTTTTAATTAAGCCTGTACTAATATTTGCATAAAAGTTATAATTGATACATTATATGAAGAATATAAATGATTAATGATTATATAATATGAAAAAAAAATATTTCACACATTATCTTGGCTTACACAATATAAAATTGATACATATATATGTTATACATACACATTATATAGTAAGATTTATAAAATGAAACAGTTCGGCAGGATTGTAAAATGAAATATGGCCATTTCCTAAATAAATTACTTGAGAATTGATCTCCGAAATATTCATAAGAGAAAAAAATACTACCATAGGCCACCTTCTGGCTTTTCTCGATACATTATAAAGTGAGCACATTTTATCCAATATGTCAAGACCTACTTTGGTTTGATTATAATGGAAGGCTTTTTCTTTTCTCCTGTTCTCTCATTTATTTCTCCATCAAAATGCATACTTGATATAGCCAATACATTTCTAAGCTTGGGCTTATTTTTTGGGACATAGGAAACCTGGGTGCTCTCCTTCCTATAACCGAAGATGCTTGAATTTATTTCCCTATTTTTTATACTTTTAAGCTCCCTGTAAATCTGCCACTGCACTCCTTACAAAGGTACTCGCGCGGGATCTCACAGATGCCTCAAGGTCATGCGCAGTACTGGAGAATCAGAAAAAGGTTGCAACAGTACTGGTGGAAGGCTCTAGACATGAGAAGGTACTGAGGGTGGAGGGCACCCAGGTTCTAGCCTCTACTCAGCAGTTCAAAAAGTCTCTCCAAGTCATCTCCCAGATGACGTGCGACTACTGCAGTGTTAAATGTACTATAATTATTGTTATATACACTATATCAACTACTACCTATTATACTATTTTGAATATTAACCGAGATATTTTCCTTTTTCAATTTTCAGCCTTCAGTAAACCCCCACTTCTAATGGTGTTACATAAACAATACCCTGCAACATAACAAATCACATTATTCGAAGCTTAAATACCAAAAATTATATTCAAGAGACCTTTATTATATGAGATACATGCAAATATGTTCTGGTGATCCCCTCCCCCCGTCTTAAAAGGTTTTGGACTACTAAAATTTGGTTGATTGAGATAACAATTATTCTGACTCATTATTAATTACAGTAATGGATATAGTAAATAGTTCTCAATAAAATTAATATGTTATATTCTGATATATTTCAGTAATTGTTTTTCTTTCCGGTGTGACGCAGGCAGACCTGTTTGTTTATATTTCTAACGCTTCCTGTCGGCAGGTTATTGAAATTGGCTGAAATACTTCTTATTTCCGTTTGTATTTATTCACTTAATATTCACGGTGGTGTTGTGTTACCAGTATGTAGATTTATCAATTACTAAACTTCACGAGGGAAATCTGCTTAGTTTACGCAGCCCCTGCGTGACGGACTTTTTTATTGATCCTGGTTAATTGGTTCCTTTACCGTCCAACATCTCGGGAGAAATATAAACCCAGTCGAAATCTACTGAGTAAATACTAATATCTACAAGTGAGCTAGCTTTTAATTAACTGCTCCTAATTTTAAGTGCTTTAGCTGAAATATATCTTTTCCGTACGAGTATAGAAACGAACTCTCAGAATTACAGAAACGCATGCCGAAAAAACATAACAGAAAACGTTAAAAAGCTCTGGAATTTCTTTAGCAGGTATATTATCATAAATTCTCAAATTATAGGACCTAAAGCAGGAAAATTACTTCGGAAAATGTTTTCAGGGAAAAAGTGCGGGAATGAAAGGATGCATAAAAAGACGGAATAAAAACTTCTAAAAAGGAAAGTTAGATGGCTCTTGATTGAATTTATAATTTGCTTTCAGAAACGTAAAAAGGAAAAAAGTATGTATATCTGAAGAAAAATTGATTTAGAGACAAATTAAGGCTTTTATCAGGGGGTTCACCGCTGGTTCTTACACACTAATTTAAAGATTGGTTTCTAGAATGAAAAATAAATTGGGAAAACGAAAGGAAGAGTAATTTAAAATGAATGTAGTTAGTTTACAGAGTGCCGCTCTCAACCCGGGAAGACTTATCAGAATGTAGGTATTCATTTTAGGCATATACGAAATTTGATACCTTTCGAATATCTTTATAAACAATGTTCACGTGTATATATGTAATGTATACATATCAATATGTACACACACACGCACGCACACAAACACACACACACACACACACACACACACACACACACATATATGAATATTTTATAGGCATTTATGGGGGACGGATATTCTGGGTTAGCAACATCATAGCATTAATTGTCTATGTCAATTTTGTTTGTATACCAATTCCAACTTTTTTAAAAAAAAATTAAAAGGTCTTTAAAAATAAAAAATCCAAAGTTTGTTTTGGCAGATTTCCCTTAATGAAAATCGGCTATTGAGGTTGTACTCATGGCCACAGTTTCGAAATATTTCCAATACCCATTTTTCTACCAAGAAGATGTGTGTGTATGTGTGTTCGTGTATGCGTGTGTGTGAGAGAGAGAGAGCGTGTTTGTGTGTTTGCCGGTCTGTCTGTTATCGCTCTAGTGGTCGCAAGGTTTATTTGATCGTTACCAAACTCGATATTTAAACGTTTCATGTAAAACCAAAGATCAAGTTCGTCAATAGCTGAAAATTCTGAGAGAAAGTTTTCGAGTGGGGATTTTCGAAATATCTCCGTTATTATTCGTTGATCAATAGAGTTTAAAGGCCGTATTAGCAATTTTTAGCTTTCAGCGCCCAGTAAGCTCCTACTATAACTATATAAAGTGTTCCATATTATTAATAAGCGGTTGGCTAATGAACCACTTTATTCCAACATCAAATTCCAAATATTGTTTTCACTGAAAATTTACTGTGTCAGATTTACGTAATTATTTTAGGTGTGCCGTAATCATTTAAGATTTTACGATCTGAACTACTACTCATAAAAAATAAATTGTTAGATTCCAACATGTGGGAAATCTGCTTAAACCTTGCCTGACAGTCTTTTTAAATTAATAATGAAACATCTATTAACATTCAAATGGCCTTATGACATTAATACACAATAAATAAAACATTATCCCAAAAATAAAAGAAGACAGCTTATAACAACGTTAATAAATTCGTGAAATGTATATCGATATTATCTCTGGCCAACTTATAAATTAGGGTATTACATAATGGAAGCCGGTAATTACATAAAATAAACTATAGGACTGGAAATTCAAAAATTCAGAATATAAAGAAGAAAGGACAAAATATGAACATCAATTAGGCAGTAATAAAATAAAATATAAGTGTTGAGCGTTATCATACGTTACTGGGACCTGTTAAATATGCAACATTATGCCCAGGGACATGATAATAAACGCACGCTAGAGAACAAAGCGTGACACCTAAAATCGTAAATTATGCACACTTAACACTTAGGCGATTATCTCTACCCTCTTTATAACCTCGTAAACGTCGGGAGACACATAATTTACAGTTCCATCACCTAAAGCTGTCAACATAATTTGTACACCGGTTTTAACGCTAAGTTTAGTTTATGGCGTTGTTTCAAGGGAAAAAAGTAATAAAGTACAAAAAAAATAAATAAAAAAATAAAAAATGAAAATTACTCCTTTCATAATTTGAAGTTGCCTAGAAAGAAAGTATAATAAAAGTCCACAATGCAGGGCTGTGTATACGAAAATCTCCGTCACGCAGGGGCTGCGTAAAGTAAGCAGATTCCTCTCGTGACGTTTTGCACTAGATAAATCTGCATACTGGTAACACTTAACACCACCCTGAATATTAAATGAATAAATACAAACGGTAATGAGAAATATTTCAGTCAATTTTAATAACCTCCCAACGGAAAGCTCTGAATGATAACAGGACTGCCAACCACTCAGAGCTGAACAGAGAATAGGCATATTCTTCTCGGGAAAGAAAAACAATTACTGAAGTTTTGCCTATGTTACAGACGAAGCTTACACCAGTCTACAGCAATTTTCTCGAGACCCGAACAATTATGGAAACGGCCGAACTAAATTTCAACGGAATCTCAGGAAGAGAACCGACAAAAGTCGAATATGAAAAATGCAAATATCTCGGTTAATATTCAAGATAGAGAATAAATGTATATAACAATATTAATAGCACATTTAATTTTCAATAAGATTGGTTCTATATAAGTTTTCAACAAGACGTATAGTACCAGAGATATTTCGAAAATCCTCCTTTCCACTGGTCCCATTTCAGCCATTAACGAAATTGGTCTTTCTTTTGCATAAAACGATTAAATATCAAGTTTGGTACCGATGAGAAAAAAATTACGACCGCTAGAGCGTTAAACTCATTTTCGAGATCTCCTGGGTAGGATTGATGGACATTTGAAGAAAGTTTTCGAAAATTGCGTCAGGAGTACGACCTGAATGGCTGATTTCCTAAAAGGGAAATCTGCTAAAAGAGCGTTCATTCATGCAAACAGCTACTGTCGCCATCCGAAATAGAATGTCAAATAGGAAAAGAATGACGCTGGAAATGGAAGTGGAAACATGCTCAGATTGTTTTACAGGTTATTACCACGTGAAGTCAATAAGCAGCAGGTATGACGTACCAGAAGTAAAGCCAAGCTAAGGAGTTCAACATTATCCTGACATTTTCTGTATGGGATAAAATTGACTAGTCGTCAAACGTAAAATACAAAGACTTATGAAACTCTTATAAGTGAAACATTTAAACCGCTGGTTTCCACGAGGGAAGAAAAATGTAGAAAATATTAATTAGAATTCAATTATAAAGAAGTAGTTATCAAACTCTTTCCTAGAAAGAATGAGAAAAAAAGGCGAAACCAAATATAGAAAGAAACAAGACAGAAAGAGAACTCAGCCAACCTTAGTCAAAGGTTTTCATTACATAAATTCTAGGAAGTAAAGTATGAAAACTGAGATTTTCTGCCAGGGTTTTTATAGCTACAAAATCCACTTTTAGCATATTTCCCTTGAGGGAAATGAGCTCTTGAGGTTGTAGTCATGACGCAATTTTCAAAAAAATGTCTTCAAATATTCATCGATTCTACCTAGTAGATTGTAGCTCAAGCGATTGCAATTTTTGTTTGATCGAGACCAAACTTGATATTTAAGCATTTCACCTAAAACTAATGATCAATCGGCTAAAATCAGACCCGGAGGTTTAAAGGAACGAGAAAATCGAAAATTTAAAATATCTTCGTAACCATGATTTCATTTTCTATCAATGTTGTGTTTTCTACAAACATTTTTTCTATCATCAATGTTAACCGTATTTATGATTTTTTTTAGGATTTGAGAGAAAGTACATTTCGGTTATTCAATGACATTTGTTCCCTAATATACTCGTTGATAGACGTAGTATCGAGTTCTAAGAGTATGAGAAAAATTCCGTCACGCAGGAGCAGCTTAAACTAAGCAGATTTCCCACGTGAAGTTTTACAATTGCTAAATATTCATCAACACCAACGTGAATATTAATTGAATAAATACAAAAGGTAATGAGAAATATTTCAGTCAATTTACATTTTAATAACATCCACAATGGATAAACGTCTGAATTGTAAACAAATATATCTGCCAACCTCTCACAGCTGAACAGATAGATAGAAATATTTTCACCGGAAGTAAAAACAATTACTGAAATATATCTGAATATAACATATTAATTAGTTATAATGAAAATTTATAATTTTTATCTCAATCACTCAAATTTTAGTAATCCGAGAACTAAAGACGGAGGGAGGGGATAAACAGAACGTATTTGCATGCATCTTGTATAATAAAGGTCTCTTGAAAACAATATTTGGTATTTAAGCTTCGAATAAAGTGGTCAATTATATAACAGAGTATTCTTTATATGGCATGAGTAGGAGTGGGTGTTTGCTGAAGGCTGAAAAAAAAAAATTCAAATATCTCGGTTAATATTCAAGATAGAGAATAAATGTATATAACAATATTTATAGTTCATTCAATTTGCAATAAGAATGGTTTAATACGCTTTTTCAATCCGACGTATAATAAATAACGGAGATTTAGAACTTTTGAAATCCCTCTCTAAACTCCCCCCCCCACGGATCCGATTTCTGCTATTAACGAACGTGGCCTTCCATTTTATATGAAAGGATTAAATGTAGAGTTTGGTAACGATAAAACAAAGATTGCGACCGCTGGAGCGATGACAAGACACATTCAATTTTGAACAGACCTCATTTTCGTCATCTCCTGGGTTGGATCGATGGACATTTGAAAACATTTTTCGAAAACCTCGTCATGAGTACAACCTCAACAGTACCGAATCGTCAGCTAGCTGACGTGATTCGAATTCACCCTATGTATTTGACAACCACAGAAGTGAAGGATAAATCGAACAGCGGCCCTCAAAGATAATCTTAGAAAAGTTATTTATTATACAAAAGTAGACGTTTCGTATTTTTTAAAATTAAATTAAAATGAACAATCTTTTAAATTCTACAGCATTCGTACTTTCAATAAAGCTGTATTAAAAAAAAAAAAAGAAGAAAAATACTTCAACCAAAGTTATATTTATAAACTAGCCTGCAAAACGATTGCCTGAGATTTTTCATCTCCAAATAAAATAAGAAATCCCATTAAGGCTTTTAATATGTTAAAATATAAAACAAAATATATTCCTTCTGCATATTTCAATAGAAGCAGACATTTTGAGCCCTTTGAGATTTACTACTTTATTATGCCCTTTCGTGGATTAATTTTACTTTGAATGCAAACTTGATGAAGTATGGTTTTGTTTTTAAGATTTATAACGTTTTCATATTTTGCTGGAGGAAAAGGAAATAAAGTATAAAGAAGAGACTTCCCGGAGCACGAAGCCCCTCATAAATAAGGCTTCTGTTTCATTTTAAAACAAACGGCTCTCATTACTGAATTATAATTTTCCATACAGTTTTCATTATTTCTATAAGCATCCCTTGGAAGCTAATAAAATTAACCTGGACAATATTCTAAAGTCGAATAAGAAGAAAACTCTATCAGATGATCCCACATTACGCGAAGAAGTATCGAAATGGAGGAATCTGTTCAAGGAGTTTCTTCATAATTTGAATAATTTCGATGAGACAGACTTCGACTTAAAGGTTAAGGGGTTTCTATTGTTCTTAAAGGAAGCTAATAGTCAGCTTCCTGGCCCAAAGCATCCAGCAGTGCGGCATTTCAAGCAGAGGGAGAAGAGCAAAGGAACCAACAACGAACAGAAAGGGCATGCTAAGGCCTCGAACCCTACGAGGTCAAACAAGGCTGCGCGAGAACGGCGGCGTGAGACCTACCAATATGAGTTGGCCCAATACCACTATTACAATAGAAGAAAAAGAGTAGTCAACGATGTGTTGAATGCAAATGCGCCTAAACAATGTCCAATTCCTACAGAGGATATTGAAAGGCATTTCAAGAGTACATTGGGAGTAACAAACAGTAAAGAGAGAAGTTCCTATAGCACAGTTCAATCTAGGCCGGATATTTTGAATGTTAGGGAAGAAACCATCCGGAGTGCTATCAAGTCAACTTCTCTCGATACGGCTCCCGGGCCGGATGGAGTATTCGTCAGAACTCTCAAGGCTCTTGATATTGTCCCAGTGATAAAAGTGTTGGCGGATGTTATGTTGAGGACTTCCTATGTTCCAGAGCCTCTGCGCAGAGGTAAGACTATCCTCATATACAAAGGAAAGGGACCTGCTGCTAAGATTGCTTCTTGGAGGCCCATAACAGTGTTCCCTATTCTGAGACGCATAATCGAGAAGGTCTTGGACGCAGAACTGAGGCAACAAGTAGGCTTCCATAAGTGCCAAAGGGGCTTTGTAAAAGGGATGCCTGGTTGTCATATGAATGCCCGTATAATTAATGCGATCCTCAAAGACGCCAGGTTGAAAAGGAAGTCTGCTGTGGTCGCTTTCCTGGATGTGATTGGAGCATTCGACAATGTAGGTCACTCTCATGTACTGCGAACATTGGAATCCAAGGGTGTGTCGAAGGATGTCAAGAACCTGATAGCGGCGTTGCTAACGGATAACACAATATGGGTGACCTCGGGGGGAAAGTCAACAGGCCCTATTAAGGTCCGAAGAGGAGTCCCACAAGGTGGGCCACTGTCTCCAACACTCTTTAACCTTTGTATTAATTTCCTTTACGAAGAAATTTGTGATGAGGTGCTGGCTAACAACTTGGGTTATAAGGTGGTTGAAGAGGAGGAGGGTGTTATCCTTACCGGATTTGCCGATGACCAGGCTGTGACAACGAGGGACAAGATGTGTGCAGAGCGAGTGACGGATCTGGTCCAAAGGCTCTTACGGGAAATCGGACTTGAGGTAAACCCTTCCAAGAGCACAGCAATAATATTGGTTGAGGGTCAGCTTGTGAAAGATAAACTATCATTGGAGGACGGAAGCTACATTCAGTCAATAGATCAGGACGAATCTGTCAAGTATCTCGGCTGCACTATTTCTGGTGAAGTAGTAATCAATGATAAAGCCATTCAACAGATGACAGAAAATCTGGAGAAGCTAATGTCCTCCCAGCTACTAAAACCTGACCAAAAACTAAATGTACTCAACCAGTATTTGTTCCCCACTCTGACATACCCATTACAGACAGCACCGCTTAGTAAGCTTCGTCAAGCCTTGCTGGAAGGTATCGATGTCGTGATACGACGTTGTGTCAAAGCTATGCTTGGACTGCCAGCAGGTACAAATTCCGCCATGCTATACGCTCCGCGTCGTTATCGGGGCCTTGGTCTATTGAGGTGCGAATGGGAGGCTCCACTTCAGCATCTGGCAATGGCTTGCAAATTGGCGCGGGTGAGCGATCCACTGTATCAGAGGATCTTCCATTATGAAGCAGAGGCAGACATGTGTCTGAGCAGGTTGGATTTGGAAGTTGTTTCCAGAGGAGACACAGTCTCGGTTAAAAAAATTAGGCAGACTCTTCGAGAAAAGTCCTTTGAGGTGTGGGCTTCTTGCAAGTGGCAGGGGGTTGGAGTCCACCATTTTAAAGAAAACGCAGGACTGAACAAGCATATGACCGAGAAACAGTTGCTGTCTGCTTCAGAATGGACAAACTCTGTCAAACTTAATACAAATTACGCCCCATTGCGTGGTGTTCCTGGAGTAGTCTTGAAATCAGCAGATGTTGGACCCCTCTGTCGAAGATGTGGCAGGGAGACCGAAACACCGGCCCATGTGGTCGGGAATTGTCCACATAACATGTTGCTGATCACGAGGCGACATCACCGGGTGAAGCATGCTATCATGGAGCTCCTGAAAACAAAGAATTTTACATGTTTTGAAGAGGTGTACGCCGTCGATGACGCAGGTTCAACGAGGTACGCGGACATTATAGCCTTCAAGGAGAATTGTAAATTTGCCTACATTCTGGACCCAACAATAAGGTACGAGACCAACGACCCTGATCAAGCGGAGAAGATCCACCAGGAAAAGAAGAATATTTATGAAAACTGTACTAAATTTTACTCCGAAAAATTCAGGGAATCATTTGGGGAGCGAGATTTTCTGGTGTTAGGCTTGTGGTTCGGCGCCCGAGGAACGGTCCCTAAACGTACACAGACATTTTTTGACGAGGTGGGTATAGAGAAGAACGTTCTGCAAACCTTGGTCGAGGGTATCATTATTGATACCTTAGGGATTATTTCCTACCATATATTTTAATTTTAGCGGTGACCAGTGATCTTATTATAGATCGACGGATTATATTATTACAATATTGCTGTTTCTTATTTATATATAGTGACATTCACCTTTTAGGTTCTTCTCTGTGCTTATTTTAGTTAATATTTTAGTTATTGTGTTGACTAAATACAAATTTGTATTGTTTACTGTTGTCCTAGGGATTGACTTAAGTTGCTGTGTGCTTCAGCATCTCAATGTAATTGAGCAGCCCCACAAACTGTATATAAATTTGTACAATAAAGTGATTCTCTTATTGCTACTGTGGAATCGTCTACATTATTGTTTCTTCACTTACTAAGATAGATTTAAAAAAGCTAGGTCTTCACAAGTGCAGTTTCTACACAAGACCTTGTGAAGTAATCATTATTCCACTTAAGTATTATTTGTTGATTGAAATAATTTATGCCATGCTATTATGAAGTATATATATATATGGATAATCTAATAACACCAGAATATGCTATTCGTAAGTAGAATGATGCATTAGGAGTTTTTTTTAGACTTTAGATTTTGAACGGACCACATTTTCGGATCCTAGAGATTTAATCGGTGGATGTCATAATCGTACAGATTATTACAAAGGCTTCATTCAAACATAATGATCTGGGGAAAACGGATCTATAAATCGGTACTGTAAAAGGGCGCTGATTTTAAAGCACATATTAACTAACTGAAAAGAGTAATAATGAAACCATGGTCCTTAAATGCATGCGAACTACTTGCCGACAGTAGTCAATTAGTACTTAAAATGATGTTTTTCAGTATTAAAAAAATAATTGATTATTTGATGAGATATATAAGCCATTAGATTGTTTAACGGGTAAAACTAAAGCTTTTCGGCTGTAACTGCATAACGGGAAGACTTTTCAAAATGAATACCTATTCGATATTATTGCAGGAATCAAAGGCAGACTCGATAACTAAATACTTTTCGATTATCTGTATAAACAATGAATTTATATGTGTATATATGTATATATATATATATGAGTGTGTTTGTGTATGTATATATGGACATTATACGGGCATTTATCGCATATTTTGGGTTAGCAACATAATAGTGTTAATTGTCTACGTATTTTTTTTATACCAAATGTAACTTCTTGAAAATAATAAGAACGCCTTATAAAAAAAAAAAGGAATCCGTTAGGGAAGCATGTTTCAGCAGATTTCCCACAATGAAAATCGGGTATTGAGGTTGTACTCATGACGCCATTTTCGAAATATTTGTAATGTCCGTTGTGCTAACGGAGAAGGAGATGACCAAAATGAGGTCCATTCAAAAGTATAATATATATATATATATATATATATATATGTGTGTGTGTGTGTGTGTGTGTGTGTGTGTGTGTGTGTGTGTGTGTGTGTGTGTGTGTGTGTGTGTGTGTGTGTGTGTGTGTGTATAGAGAGTGTTCATTGTAGTTGAATCATAAACACCCAACGGATTCAATAATATGCGTCAATTCCGTTACTTCTTATTCTTAATAATGCTCTCTCCCAAAGTCCAATTTTTGATTTTCCTAAAATTCATTATTCACATTCAGGAACTCTGTCTAACGAGGGCTTCCGCTATAAACGAAAAATGCTCTTCCTATATCCCCAGGCCTTCCGCCGACGTCCATAAAGAAGTAAACATAAAATCAACTAAACGCAAACTCATTTCCACGCCTACACCCAGCCCCGTTACATCATTGACTGACTCAGCTGCTGCTACATAACCTGCCTTTGATGACTGACACAAGGAAGCGTCCCTCGAGTTTGACTAATAAACCACCACTAGGATATGTTTCAGGTGAGTGTCGTTATGGGACTTTATATATATATATATATATATATATATATATATATGTATATATATATGTCTACTGTACGCGTGCATGTCACTGAACTCCTCCTAAACAGCTAAACCGATTTGAATGATTTTTTTTTGTACGCGTTTGGGTGCTCTGGATGGTTTAGATTCACTAATCAGCCCGGCAGATGGAGTAGGAGCGGGGGTTGTAAGGGATGCCTAAAATTAAAAATAGCGATAATTCGTTTCCCATTGGTTTTTCGGCAAATATGCACAGGATAAAATTTGTTTATGTTGTTATTTAGAGTAACTTTTGTTATATTCACTTTTGTCGTATAACAAAGTATAAACGAGATATACTCTAAAACATTAAAGTGGGAGCCATCAATTTTATTGGGCACTAACGATTGAACCGAAATTAACAAGATTCTATATGTAAATTAGCATTAATTCTTCCATGATTATAAGCTATATTAATTTTTTTAGGTTCGAACGGGAGTGGGGGTTATAAGGGAGGACTGAATAAAAAATTCGCAATATTTCATTTTTCTATTTGTTTTTAGGCAAACGTTCACATAACAAAAGTTGTTTTTTGTGTTATTTAAAGTAGCATTTGTTTTAAACATAATATTATTAAATTTAATATCCTAATCGCTTCTTCCTATCATGCAGCGCGATGTCTGTCGGGTCCGCTAGTGTACTATAAATAATTTCCATCCACCATTTCAAATTTTATATAACAATGTTCTTACTTATTTATTATAGATACTATTATTTTTATAGGTTTATAAATAAATAACCAAAATATTGTTTATAAGCTACTTGGTATTAATATACAAATATTATACGGGAGATGTACATTAGATTTGTATATCCATAATTGGCGAGGTAGTAGTTGGTCGATATTGGATGGCTTTTGCATGGAGGTCAGTTTTTCATTATTGGATTTCAGGGATTTGGAGGTTGTGGTCTCTGAATAAGGCAATTCCCTTTCCGATATAACATCACATCCAGCTATTCTACTCTCTCCCTCATTCTCATTTTCACCCTCCCCTCCCCTGTTCTCTCTCTCTCCCCCCCCCTCTCTCTCTCTCTCTCTCTCTCTCGCTCTCTCTCTCTCTCTCTCTCTCTCTCTCTCTCTCTCTCTCTCACACACACACACACACACACGAGACTCACTCTCTATCACATCTCTCTTTCTTTCTGTCTACTATGCCTCTCTATTTTATAATGAGCCTCTCTAACTTGATTAATAATTTAACATTTAAATTATTATTTTTTTAACGTAAATATTCTTGCTTATTTAAACTAAAAATTTTGTTTTTTTATGTTTTATCATATTTTTATTATATTGTGGTACATCTACTTATTTCTTCATTGTTAATATTTTAAATTAGTTCCCTACTGCATTTAATTGGTAATATTTTAAATTTATTTTAACCTTTTATATTATTTATTTGTAAATAATTTTGATAGATTGTTTAGTTTCGTATTTTCTTGTTCTTGATTGGTTTCAATTTTTGTGTTTTGTTGTACTTTGTTGTCACCTATTTCTTTTCTTGTATTTCTGTTCCTGGTATTTCATATTTTTATTTTACGGTCATGATATTTTGTTTTTTCTTCCGAGCAATATTGCCCTTGTTGCGAAGCTCCTTTTATATATAGAGAATTTATTTATTTATAAATATTTACATTCATATTTTAAATCAATTTTACTTATGTGCATTCAGATATCATCTTGCTTTTTACTCACAAAATTCTAAAATGAATTGAGCATTTATGAAAATAGTGTGTGTTTTGTGTGCCGGTTTTCCATTGAAAATAAAACTCCTTTATGCAATTTACTTTAACTCATTTTGATAATTGACCGTCCCTGAACGCCACTAACCGGAAAACTAGTCACGTCTTGGTTTATTAGTCATACTCGAGGGACGCTTCCTTGTGTCAGTCATCAAAGGCAGGTTATGTAGCAGCAGCTGAGTCAGTCAATGATGTAACGGGGCTGGGTGTAGGCGTGGAAATGAGTTTGCGTTTAGTTGATTTTATGTTTACTTCTTTATGGACGTCGGCGGAAGGCCTGGGGATATAGGAAGAGGATTTTTCGTTTATAGCGGAAGCCCTCGTTAGACAGAGTTCCTGAATGTGAATAATGAATTTGAGGAAAATCAAAAAGTGGACTTTGGGAGAGAGCATTATTAAGAATAAGAAGTAACGGAATTGACGCATATTATTGAATCCGTTGGGTGTTTATGATTCAACTACAAAGAACACTCTCTATACACACACACACACACACACACACACACACACACACACACACACACACACACATATATATATATATATATATATATATATATATATATATATATATATTATACTTTTGAATGGACCTCATTTTGGTCATCTCCTTCTCAGTTAGCACAACGGACATTACAAATATTTCGAAAATCGCGTCATGAGAACAACCTCAATACCCGATTTTCATTGTGGGAAATCTGCTAAAACATGCTTCCCTAACGGATATAAAGATAAACAATTTACCCATAATAGTTATTCTAATAACTTATTTTCCGGTAAAACACTTTTGAAAATGACCCAAGCCCTTATAGAATAAAATTTTATCTTCAACAGGTCATCAGTTTATTATTTCCTTTACTGTCTCTTTTCTAGGATACCTAAGGTTTGTTAGCAGTCTATAGTCATGTATGAGATGGGTGTATGTCTGCCCAGTAGCAAAATCGCATGGGCATAATGGGTTGTTGGTCAGTGTGAATATGTGTAGCTAGATTTTAACTGAGCCATGCCAATGTTAGTAATTGTGTTGTCTAAAAGTCAGTAGATGTTTATATCTAGTTCAAATATTCTGTTACGTCGGGAATGAAAGACAACATTAAAGTCCTTTATTTGTTCTTGTCCAGGTGTGTAGCACTTGTTTATGTGTTTTGTTTGTATGAAATATTTAATACGTGGCTTGGGTATTTTTGAGTAAACTCTGAATTTCAGTTTGCTTCTCTATCAGCAACTTCATTACCGAAACTTCCAGAATGTCCGGAATGCCTAATGGAGGAATGAATACATAAATATGAATAGATAACCATTTCAGAAAAGAGGAAATCAGCTGTTGAGATTGAACTAGCTACGCGAATTTCGAAAAATTGCAGATGCCTTAAAATTCAGGGATGTTTTTTAAATGAAAAAAAATGAAGAGAACCATTTCTTGAGACTTTAGAAATAATTAGCGTTAGAATTTTGAAATTTCATATATAGGTCTGCTATGCTCATCCCATTTTGGATCAAATTGACTATTTTTACTGTTATGGGCAATACAGAGTAAAATTTTTCAAAAATAAAATATTGTTTAGTTGGTAAAGAGACGTGAAAACTGGTATGTTTTGGAAGTTTTTTTCTTTTTTCTCTGATGGTATTATAACCTTTGAGTTCCTTTGCCTCTCCCGTGCGAGACTCCAGGGGTTCTAAGCTTTTACATAGTGAATGATCAACTCGACAAAATTCCCACGTTTTCAAGGAGGGCCTGGATGAATTGTCTCCAGTAGAATGCCCCATTGCACCAGGCCCAGTTCATGCTGGTAGCCTGCCTGTGGAAGAGATCTAAGAAAGTCATAATCGTTACGTCATCCCGAGGGGCTGTCAGACCTATATTCTCTTTAGACTCCCACATAAGCTGGGGACAGTAGCGCACTCAGGTAGAGGACTAGAGAAGTAATGTTCTCCCTAGGCGGTGATGGGCCTGCACCTATTTCTACCTGCAGCTTGCTGACGGTATTGAAAGGTATAGCAAAGCCTAAACCCGCACGGTCACCGGCTCTTCTAGTTTGGGTGGTAATGATTTATTAATATTTAACCACTGCTCCCTAAATTACAACGAAAATTCCAATACTACTCTGCTCCAGGGAGGTGGAACATTTGTAGTTTCTTTTTAGCAGATTTCCCTTTAGGGAAATCAGCTATCGAGGTCGTACTTATGAATAATATATATATATATATATATATATATATATATATATTTGTCTGTTAACGCTCTAGCGGTCGCAATTTTTGTTTGATCGTTACGAAACTCGATATTTAACCGTTTTATGTAAAAAGACAGATCAAGTTCGTTAATGGCTGAAATCGGACCAGAGGGACCCCTCCCTCTGAACCCCCCGGTTTAGAGGGGGGATTTTCGAAAATTCAAAATATCTCCGTTATTATGCATCGGACTGAAAAATTATATAGAACCAATCTTAATGCAAATTAAATTTAATATAAATATTGTTATATATATTTATTCTCTATCTTGAATATTAACCGAGATATTTGCATTTTTATGAAGTCTGTGGTCGGGTATAGTTCGGATTACGTCGGCCATCTTCATCATTTCTCGGCTCAGGTGGAAGCTTCTTCTAACCTGTCGTTTCTAACCTTACTTTACCTTCGTTACTTTGTGAGATTTATGCAAATACGTTCTGTTCATCCGCCCCCCCCCTTCTTTAGTTCTTGGCCTACTAAAATTTGAGTTATTAAAATATAAATTATTCTTACAATTCAGAAGCCGTTTCAGTTGGGAATTTATTTTAATTAACTGAAAGATTTCTCATTATCTAATCAGGGTGGTATTGTCTCACCAGTATGCAGATTCCTCTATTGTAAAATAGAGTTGTGTGGGAAATCTGCTTAGTTTCGCAGCCCCTGCGTGACGGACTCTTTACTATAGTCGTCCTGCTCATATTGAATTTTAATATAATTCCATTAAAGGAAATCAACTATTGTACTCACGACGCGATAGAAAACCGTTTTGTATAATAAAACTGTAGATGAGGTTATTTAATCATCAAAATTCCATTAGGGATAGTGTGGACTATAATGCTAGTTTTATTAAGTAAAGAAGAAATTAAAACATTTACACTGGTTAAATAAGTTTTTAAAAATATTTATTATTATGTAAAGCCTTTCAAACTTAGTTAAATTTCTGCAGATACTAAAACTATTTTTACATAATCGACTTTAAACTTTAAGACGACATTTTACTAGATGTGGAGCTAGTATAAAATGAGTAGAAAAAATAACTAATTATTATTGTTCGAATGGGTATTTTAGTTTATGAAATACTGTCACTTTTAGTTTTGTTTATTTAACATATTTTATGAATCTATTTTGAAGGCCTTTATTTGTAAATATTCGAGATTTTATGTCATATTTTGTATTAAATAATACTGTTGGCAAAGTATATAAAAAATTATAGGTGGTGCAGTTCTAGGATGTTTCGCTTATCATTAAATTTTAATTTTTGTCATACCTATTTATTTATGCATTGTAATTATAATGATATACAAAGAGTAAAATACAAAATTGGGGCTCAGATTCGCCATGTTAGTTAGCCCTAATCTCACATGATTAAACCTAGAGTGGCGAATCGGATTAAGCAATAGAAATTTATTCAGTGAAGAACCTATTAAATAAAATCCTTAGTCTCACCCTGGATAAAAAAGGGTAGTAGCCTGTAGATACCTTATCCCAATTAGCCATAATAGTAAAAAAAATGGACGTTAATGGATAATAATTTAAAAAAAAATAGTAATAAATCGCGTTGTCTACATAAGGTTGTTTGTAAGGGAAACATATAAACTAGAATACGGAAAGTGAGATATGCAAGAAACACTTCAGCAAGTGGAAATTGTCCAAGTTTACACAGTATCGCGTGACGGGCTTTTCCGCTGATAAGAAAAACAACAACTGGGAAAACACGTAGATAGAGAAATAGAATAAAAATAGTTAATTAAGTCTTGGGGGTAACGAATCCTGGAGTATCGAAGCTGGAGTTGATCAGATCCCCTGGCAGATGTTCATCAGGGCAAAAGCTTGATCAGGTGTGCTAAAGTTTTACGATCCGGCCATAAAGCGAGGCCCTTCAATCGCCTCACCTCTACATCTCTCTCCTCTCAGGGTATATTGGTTTTAGGCCCAAGCACTGGGGCTGTCAGCGGGAAAATTGGTCACCTTGGGGGCACAAATAGCCTTCTCAACAATATATGACACCGAATAACGAGTTATGGCCCATCATGGAACTTTCTTACTGCACTTATCTTATTTATGGAGGTTATAATATTCACTGAATCTTGGTGATAGAAAATGTCAATATTCAACCCTCGGTGCCCCTAAGTTTTATGGGATTAAAAAAGATTAATAATTTTACAGCTTTGTATCAAAATACAATTTAACTACTATATTGATCCCAAGCTTCAAAGTTTATTTAATCTCCATAATCCTTAAATAGAGTCTAGAGACTGGAGTGAGAGTGTGTATCATCGGTCACTAAACAGATTTCCCACGTGCTACTATAACACACTTGTGATATCCTCGTAGAATCACTAGAACAAGTTGAAGAAAAAAAAGTCCGAGACGCAGGGGCTGCGTAAACTAAGCAGATTTCCCACTTGAAGTTATACAATAGAGAAATCTCCATAGGAGAGCCGAACAGTTACGGCAACGGGCCGAACTAGCTTTTGGCGGGAAACAGTCGTCTCCTATCGGCCCAAATTAAATAAAAATGCAAATATCTCGGTTAATATTCAAGATAGAGAATAAATGTATAGAACAATATTTATAGTAAATTTAATTTACAATAAGATTGGCTCTATACAATTTTTTGATCCGACGTATGGTAACGGAGATATTTCGGATTTTCGAAAATCCCCCTCTAACCCCCCCCCCTCCCACTGGTCCGATTTCAGCCGTTTACCAACTTGATCTGTCTTTTTACATAAAACGTTCAAATATCGAGTTTCGTAACGATCAAACCAAAATTGCGACCGCTAGAGAGTTAACATTCAAATATATATATATATATATATATATATATATATATATATATATATATATATATATATATAATTTTGAACGCACCTCATTTTCGTCATTTCCTGGGTAGGATCGATGGACATCTGAAATTTATTTTTCAAAATCGCGTCATGAGTACGACCTCAATCGCTGATTTCCCTTAAGGGAAATCTGCTAAAAAATCCAACAGGGAAGTTTTAAATGAGAGCAAAAGTCTTACAAGGCCATGGAAAAAGTAGAGAGAAACTTCTTGGGCATATCATAAGGCACACTTCATTACAAATATATTTGAAGGAAAGATTCATAGACATAGGGGAAGAAGAAGGACAAAAAAATCCTATTTTGAAGACATCAGGCATCTTATGGATTTCAGAAACTATAGTTAGAAGAGCATCTTCCGAAAGAACACAATGGTTTCAACTAAAAGGCGTAGCCTTTAAATCATGGTGATGATATCATCTTCCCACATATTTTCTAGCAACCAATTTAAAAAAAAAAAAAAAAAAAAAAAAAAAAAAAAAAAAAAAAAAAAAGGATAAGTAGTAGTAAGAGGGAGGAGGGGGGAGTTACAGAAGGCTAAAAACCAAAAAGTAAGAATAACTCCTTTAATACATGAGTTACGAAAAAATGCAACAACAATTGTATAACAGGAATATTTCAATAACAAATATGATCTTTAGTGTTATCAGAAACGGTTAAATATCGAATATGGTATAGATCAAATAAACATTTCTGAGAGAAGAACCCAAAATCTTAATTGACTTCAACACACAACGAATTTGCATTTATCTCGCAAAATAAAAGTCTAATGAAAACAATATTTGGCATTTAATAAGAAGGTTCATGTTAAAGTAGCTTATTGTTATTATGACTGGAGTAGGAGTGGGGATTTACTGAAAGCTAACAGGGGGTAACAGACATATATCATTTTGAAAGGAACTCATTTTCGTCATCTCCTAGGCAGGATCGATGGAAATTGCAGGAAATTTGCATATGCGTGTGTGTGTGTGTGTGTGAGTGAGAGAGTCATGAATGTCAAGAGCGATTAACTCCCAGTATAATCCCCATTAGCCAAGGAGAGCTGTCCCTGTAGACTAAAGGGGGACCTCTTTATACCTGGGGGGAAGGGTTGCGGTCTGCTGGCAATTTATTCAGGGTAAGCCAATATTGAATGGAATTTAAGACTAACACTAATCCACAAGACACCCGTGAGCTCTGGTAGCGAACTCGTGTACTAACTCTCTTAACATGCATTGAATCTGCACCTGGTTTATGATATGCATATTAAGAGAGTTTTAGAAATTCGTGATAACAGCCTCAATAGGTGGATTTTTCTGATGGAATGTCAGCTGAAATGGGCAATGCACAAAAGGTCCCAAATACTGATTCCTTCGGTATTCTGATAATACCTTCACAAAATCATGGAGTAGTCCGAAAGACTTATCGCCCTCTGATAAACTCCAATAGAGTCGTTACACTAGTTGACGACACAACGAGAGGTACCAAACAGCTCATTGAGCAGTGAAACTCCAGATTAAATTGGTCTAGACTCAATCCCCTTTATGCAAGCCTCAGGTGGAAGTCTAATCAGGCGGAGTAATGAGCTAGCTGTTTGAAGAACTGCTCAGAGGCGGGGACGGCCTCTCAAATACACCCGGGTACATCTCATTTAGATTCAATCTCTCAGCCTGCTAAATCTGAATGAAAAGCTCCCACTAATAAGGAAAACAAGATTAAATCATTACTCATTTATTAATCAAAAGGGAAGGCAGAGAGGGCAACACCGCCTTCTTTCAGTCCCTATTAAAACTTCCATTGACAGAAAAATGATTTACCACGATGCAAAACAACTTGAGTAATTAATATTTACCTCAAGATATTCGCTTTGAGATTACTCCTCAAGTGATGACTAAAATATTTCACTGACAAAGATATCTTTCCTCTAAAATTTTCAATTGAGCAATTCCAAAAAAATTTGGATAATTTTCCAACAACCTATCATAGAGCTAAGGCAGTTTCAAGCCAGGTTGAGGCAAATTATTAGAATAGCCCAACGCCAAATAAATACCCCTGTTGAACCAATAACAAAAATATACATCAGGGCTCGGTATGTATGTGTATATCCCGTGTACATACATGCGTGTGCACTTGAGGTACTTGTTTTTATTTTGCATGCTTGCACTTTTTTCTTTCGCTTAGTTTTCTTCGAATGCCCTTCTTCAACGCATGATTTCTCTTTTGGTCTTTCTTCTTTAGTCAGGTGTTAGGGGGGGGGGTAACAAAAAGAGAGAATTAAAACCAAATCATGAAAAATAAGCAACAATGGATGGTAAACAAGATTGGTTCTATTGTAATAAGGAAGATATCTCCAAAATTCCCCTCTCCCAGTCAGATTTCAGCCGTTAACTAGCTTGATCTTTAGTTTTACATGAATCACTTATGTATGGAGTTTGGTAACGATTAAAAAAAAACATTGCGACAACTGGAGCGGCAACAGACACAAAGAAACAAACACACACACACACACACACACTCACATAATTTTTAACGGAGCTTATTTTCGTTAACTCCTAAGTAGGATCGATGAACATTTGAAGAAAATGTTACGAATTTATTCTCGTACATTTTATCTTCAATAATAACCACGGTATTTGCATTTTTTAGTTTTTAGCCTTAGTAAGCCACCACTCCTACTCATGCCATTATAGCAATACGCAATTATATCATGAACCAGATTATTTTAAGCTTAAATACCAAATATTATTTTCAAAAGACCTTTATTATAGAAGATATATGAAAATTCGTTGGTTGATGACGTTGTCAATCTATATTTTACGTTATTGTTTCGAAAATGTGTTATGTGATCTAGCCATACTCGATAACCGTCTCAGTCAATACTGAAGATGTTATTTGTTATTGGTTGAAATCGGACCTGGAAAAATGGTGGTTTAGAGGGGGAGGGGATTAGAAAATTCAAAATATCTCAGTTATTATGAGTCGGATAGTAAAATGTTCTAGAGCCAATCTAGTTAAACTATTGATGATCAACAATTGTTGTTCTATTCGTCTTTTTATAACTCAAGTATTAAATGAGTTATTTGTACTTTCTTGTTTTTAGCCATGTAATCCCCCCTCCCCGTTGCTGTCTTCTATTCCATTGGTTGTTTTACATAGAACTAGAGAATATATGGTGGGGTGACATTACAAGCGCGTTATACCAACACGTAAGAAATCTGCTTATTTTACGCAGCCTCTCAGTGACGGACTTTTTATTTGAAAGGAACAAATACAAAATAATAATAATAAAGAAAACAAATGAATAATTCAGACATATACATCCAGGGGTAGGAGTTCATGCAAATTGAAAAGTGATTCGGTTTTGCCCTTTGTTAAAGACACTAAATTTTACTGAAACGTCGGCCATTCTGTAGTTTTAATTATGAGAATATTGTGCGGCCGAGCATTTTATGTGCTGTTGAAATATTGTTTCAGTCATGCCTAAATCAAATACACAATAATCAAAACCATTTCGCCCCGATGTGAGAGTTATCACCATCTAAATCACATGACGTTCATTACCATCTGAATGTTTAGAAATCCGCTCCCGCACAATAAACATTGAGAGAACAAGAGCAATGGCTAACGGGCACACATATATAAACAATACTGTCAAAGATTCTATCTCTTCAATCTCAAATACTTCATGTAATAGTTAATACTTTGATTCATACTCGCGGCTGTGATATTCTGTCCGATCCCAAACGATTCATCAATTAGTCCACTTAATTTCCATTCCGAACTGTTCGGCAATGCAAATCCCACCGCAAACCACTCTCCCACGAGAGATATCACATCGCAAGCAAGCGTGGAGAAGGTCACGAGATGCATAGCCCTGATGAATATTCTCTAGACGTAATAATCCATATCTTGGAAGGTCAGTGCTCTTTGGGTGACCCAAATCTTAGGTGGATAGGATCTCGATGGAATAATGGCCGATTAATTTGATCCTAATCCTCAAGAAGAAAAAAATGATTGACAGGATATAAAAAAAGTCCGTCACGCAGGGGCTGCGTTTACTAAGCAGATTTCCCACGTAGGCCACGTATTAGCATTCATTTCAAAACCTAAAATTTCAATGAGAACAAAATTTGGTAGTTATGCTTCAAATTAAGTGTTTCATAACATAATAGAATATTGTTAATATGGCATGAGTAGGAGTGGGGCTTTACTGAAGACTGAAAACTAAAAAATGCAAATATTTCAGCTAATAATCAAGATAATGAAAAAATGTGCATAACAACATTTATAGAACATTACATTTGCAATAAGATTGGTTCTATACAATTTTTCAATATCCAACGCATAATAACGGAGATATTAAGAACTTTGGAAATTCTCCCCCTCCCCCTGGTCCGATTTCAGCAGTTAACGAACTCGATCTTTTTTTTTTTTGTATGAAACGATTATATATCAAGTTTGGAAACGATAAACATAAAATTGCGACCGCTAGAGCGGTAACAGACAAATAAATACATAAATACACACACACACACACACACGCATACGCACACACACACACACACACACGCATACGCACACACACACACACACACACACACACAGTTTTGAACGAACCTCATTTTCTCATTTTCGTCATCTCCTGTGTAGGATCGGTGGACATTTGACGAAAAATTTCGAAAATCGCGTCATGAGTACGACCTCAATAGCTGATTTCCCTTAGGAGAAATCTGCTAAAATGTCCATCGTGCTGGAGCTGAGATAACTATGATTTCCCAACCGGTGCGCCATGAGACACTATTGAGCTCTTCTTACTATATATTTTCTGAGTAGGGCTTACTGAAGTTTGAATAGAAGAGTGTAAGAACATTTCTCTTGATATTTACGAAAAACTCCGTCACACAGGGGCAGCTTAAACTAATCAGATTTCCCACTTGCTGGTGTGACACATTAGTGGAAGAACTAATAACTCGTTTAATGATTGGTTTAGAGACAAAATATAGAATAGTAATTTTAGAACATCAATAGCTATACAAAACGTGTCTTACACACAGTAAAAGGTCCCTTAAGGGAAGTCTTCTAAAAATGTATAGAATTATAATTGTAGAGGATGAGTAGTTAAACAAGATTGGTTCTATAACATTTTACAGCCTGACATAACAATGAAGATATTTTGCATTCCTCTCCTCCCCTCCCTCTCCCTCCCATTCCGTGTTCTATTTTAGCTATTAATGACAATGATCTTTAGTAATAAATAAAACCGTTAAATATCGTATAGATCAAATAAACATTTTCAAGACAAGGTAAGAAACGCTTAATTGATCACGTCATCACACTACGCATTTTCATATATTTCACACAGTTAAAAAAAAAACATTTTTGGTATTTAGCCTTAAGATATAACACCTTATTGTACCATTATTATAACATTCATAAATAAACATTTGGTAGTAGGAGAGTACTTTTAATATTCGAACATTAATAATTTTCTTTCATTTTTTTACGAACTTTTGGGTCAACAAAGAAGTAAGAGGAAAATGAGAACATGGAAAATTTAAACCGAATTAGTCCATAAATTTGTAAATAATTTAAATGAAAAAGTTGAAAGCCAGACAACCCGAATAACTTTGTTCATACAAAACTTATATTAAGTGAAGAAATTAATTATGTTTTAAACTTCAAAACACATTAATTTTAGTAAGCTAATCATGTAGGTTTGAAATAAACAGAGTGGGAGTTAGAGTAAGAATTTTTATTCAGCCAGTAAATAAATTAGATAAATAAGAAGTCTTGGACCCACGAAACAAAAATTAAATATAGCTATATTTTAATTTAATAAGTTAACATGTTAGAAATACCTATTTATATTATGAACTCATTTAAATATAATATTTTTTTTATTGTGGGGGACAACTCATATAAGAAAATATTAAATTATTATTTATATAATGACAGTGTATTTCGTCAATAACATCAAGAAAATGTACTATTTTTAATCTGTTAGAATAAAAAGAAAATGTATTGATTACCTTAAATAGTAATAATAGAAATAAAAAGATTTTTAGTGAAAAAAAACAAAAACGTTTTTAATCCCCAGTCTCTCTCTGGGCATAAAAGGGTGGCAACCTGTAGACAGTCCGTCCCGATTACCCGTCATTTGGACATTTTAAAAAAAATATATATATATTTCTAAAATATCACTCCTCGTGATCAACTAGGTTTGGGCATCACTCAACCAGCAGCTGTGTAAACTAAGCAGAATTCCAAAGTCCAGGAATGAAAAAAAATCTGGCAATCTCACCATCTATTCTACTAGTTCTCAAGAAGTAAGAAGCCTATGAAAACAGAAATTGAAATCTAAGGAGGAGACGGGATGTTCAGTGGCTCAGTAACTCGAAGTAAATAATCGAGGAGTAGAAGAGGGAATTTACTGAAAGCTGAAAACATGAAATACAAATACATATTCCAGTTTCGAAAGAAATTATGGAAGAATAATTGGTGGAATTAAATCCTTAACAAGTTTGATTCCACGACATTTTTTATCTACCATATAATAACGGAGATATTACGAATTTTGAAATTCTCGCATCTAAAATCCCTCAAGGGGAATCTGATAAAAGAGAATTTATGCCACTAGGTTCAGTAAATATCAACTGGATGTGCCATCTGAGCACATGCTAATTCTATTAGCACATTGCACACAAATTCTAATATTTATCATTCAGCGCCCAACGGATAAAATGATATAATTAAAAGAGCGTCTCCCCCTCAATATTAATATCAAGTGATGAAAATTGTATTTACCATCAAATTAAAATTCGAATTTAAAGTGAATACCGCTACATTTTATTCGCCAGTTTTCAGATATTATATGTTTTTCATAATTATATTTTCAAAAAATATTATGAAACCTTTTGGAAAGTCAAAATGTTGAAATTCTTAGGTCAATTAAAGTAATATATTTTTTACATTACGCATTTTTAGATTTTTTTTTATTGTTCCGATGCGTTGCTCATTTGTATAAAAATATGTTTTAACATTTTTGAAGCAGAAATATTTTTCCCTGACCCCTAAATGTTTCCAGATTTTGTGTGGAAGAAAACCTGATAGACGAATTTCAGATTACCAAAGTTTTAGTCCTTTAATCAATAAGGGTGGAGTAATAAATGAAAGAAATTCTTGTCAAAATGTTGTAAGTCATTGACGGCTTCAAATAAAAAAGGTTTCCCTAGAAGACATAATGATTGAATTAATTTATTAATTAAATAATGCTTTTATTTTGATCAAGTAAAACTAGCAGCAACAGTTCAATAATTCACGAGTTATACCTAATAATTAGTTAAAATTGTATGGATATTAACGAAATAATGTTTAGGACCCCAATTACTCATCCATCAAAGGCGGGTGCACATTAATAAATGTACATCAAAATCAAATTTACCACCCTTGCAAATCTAAAAATTTGATTAACTCGAGCATTAAAAATCTCTTAAATTCCATCACATGAAATGGATTTGGAGGAATATGGACGATTTAGTGACCACTCGTGGGTATAAATAAATAAAAAGAGTAAGATGACAATATTAAAATAAAAAAAAATATGGCATGTTCCTATCACAAGAAAATAAGGACATAAAAGCTTATAAAACTATATAATTCAAATCAAAATTCAACAAATTCAAGGAAGTAATGAAATTTCAGAAAAATACATAAATGACTTTGCTTCAATGTACAAGAATTTTAGTGAAGAACGTAACATATCTATGATAACATTGACTAAAATATACGATCCGTTAAATACAGACAAATCTGGCCAATAATTATTCTACCTCAACGTCAAATTGCAAATCAAAATGAACAAAGAAAAGTCCTTCAAGCAGGGGCTGCGTAAACTAAGCAGATTTCCCACGTGAAGTTTTACAATAGAGAAATCTTACTACTAATAACAGTAGTAGAAACGAATCTCTAAACCAATTCATTATATATATATATATTCGTCATCTCCTGGGTAGGATCGATGGAGATTTGAAGAAATTTTTCGAAAATCGCGTCATGAGTACGACCTCAATAGCTGATTTCCTTTAAGGGAAATCTGCTAAAACGCAGACCTCGTAGTGTATTTTACTTTCTGGTATTAACGTTTTAATTATTTATATTTAATTCAAACACCTCCCCAAAAGTAAACACACTCACGCACGAAAAATATACACTCAAATGATAGTAGTCGATAATAATAATTAGCAATTAATTTCAAAATAAAAGGAATAACTGATGTACAATCAGTCATATTATTAACTCTCCCACCTCCCGAAAAATATAAAATAAGAAATTGATGAATGCAAAAACTTAGTCAGTATTATTGATTAACAGGGTATTAATTTTACATGCATTGCCTTAGAAAAATTAAAAGTAGTAAAAAGACTAGATCAATAATTCTTAATGCGAGAAGAAAAAAAACTGTGGAGGCGCCGGGCATCGATCCCGGTACCTCTCGCATGCTAAGCGAGCGCTCTACCATCTGAGCTACGCCCCCTGTGCTCTAGATACTAATAACTGGTGTCCTTCAGTATACCCGGCACTCCTTGTACTGGGTCAGTAGTAACAACGCCTATTCACAGAGAGCGCACCTGAGAAACTTCCTCCTGGGATTAAACCATGTACCGTCGTCTACAACTGCAAGTCTGGATGACTGCATAGTTTACCATATGATGTGACTGCACCTATTTATAAGTTATCAGTATGTAAAATTATATATAGTAAGCAATGTATTTGTAAAACATAAAGGTACAGATATGCCTCCTTTCAGATTCTAGCGTCTTCCAGTTTACCTCTTTATAGTTTTTTTTTTTTTTTTTTTTTTTTTTTTTTTTTTTTTTTTTTTTTTTTTTTTTTTTTTTTGCAAATTAACTAATATAACTAATATTTTAGATTTCATTTTGTGCATTGTAATATCGCCATCCCAAATAAATAAATATAGAAAAAACAATAATAATAATACAACTACAAAGTAATAATGATTCACATTAAAATACAACATCAATATTACCTTACTTTCATTTATAAATTTAACTGGAAACTAGACCTATTAGCATATTCGTAATAGGTTTTAGTTGCTCAGATTGAGAAAAAAGTCCATTTCCATATTCAGAGGCGTCCATGGTGCCGGGGAAAAAGGGAAAGCTTTGTTTTACATTTATGAGAAATATAGAGTAAACTACAAAATTTTCGAATAAAACAAATAACAGGAAAAAAAGGAGGAGGGAAAGCTTTCTTTAACATTTATGAGAATATGAATCAAACTATACAACATTCGAATAAAATAAATTACAGGGAAAAAGGAAAGGGGAAAGGGAGAAGTTTTCTTTTACATTTATTAGAATATGAATGGCACTAGGCCACATTCAAAATAAATATAAAATAAAATAAATAACAGGAAATAAGAGACAGCTTAATTTAACATTTATGAGAGCATGGTTTAAACTACACAACTGCGAATAAAATAAATAATAAGAAGAAAGGGGGAGGGAAAGGGGAAGCTTTCTTTTACATTTATGAGAATATGAACCAAACTAAAGAATTTTCGAATAAAAAAAAATATAAAAAAAAAAGAAGCCAAATAATGAGTTCTAACGCATTCAAGAGGCTCCGTTGCACTATTATTCTAAAAAAACCGTCTTAACTTTCTAATACAGTAATGGCAAAAAGAGAATGAAAACGCACAAGGAGTTATTTCGTTCAATTTTTACTTTTCCTACATTTCTAGTCAGTTAATACAATAGACATTCTTCATACTTCCCTTCGTTTTTATGATGAAGAAGGTAATAATTTTAACACCGATATTGGATGTCTTAAAAGAAATGAAATTAAATAAGCTACCAAAGGAAATATTAATAAAAACAACGTTTAGATTTTAACATTAAGTAAAACAAAAAAAACAGACGAAATAGCACCAAGTATTGAGGTGAGATTGTTGCAGAGTTTACGCTAATTGAACAAAACTACGAACTCTGAAGAAATATATTCACTCCACAAACAAAATTATTTACAATGGAAATAATAATTTTGACTTAAGCGCCGAGGCATAAAATATTTACAACGTTATTTACTATACCCATAAAAAATAAATCAGTTACCTGAAAAGTTCCTTCTACAATTATTAAAGAGGTACCCACCTGGAAAAAGAAGAAAACGAACATTAAAACATAAAGTAATTATAGAAAAATACATAAACTTCAATTTTACAGGTGGAAAATTGTATTTGTTTGACAAGGATTTCAGTCACGAATCTTTCCAAGGAAAACTGACTATCAAAGAAAATGACTTTGGGAAATGCCTCCTTTTAGCAGTTTTCTCTAAGTGTTGCTTGCTAACCTCTATCTGTGAAGCTTTTTCTTTGGGCTCTTCTCCCCAAAACCAGCAGAAAAGTCACTTTGGTTTTATTTCTATATTCGCGGTGAAGGAAGCACATCACAAGTAAGAATCTACGAAAAAGGACTTTTTCCTTCATAGATAATAATTATAAATGGAAGACCACTGTCAAGCACTCGCTACATCATCAGTGCCCTGCTGGAAACCGCAAATCATTGAAAATTGTTAATTTTTTAATAAAAGTGTTCACTTCGATTATTATTATTTAGTAACGTCCACTTTTTACTAATGTACTGGTAGCCCTTTTCTAGCCAGGATGGGACTAAGGATTTTATTAAATGAGTTCGTCACTAAATGAATTACTTTTGAATAGTGGAATTAAACTCGCCACTCTAGGTTTACCATAAACATTAATTAAGAAAGTTTATTTTACACAATTTTTATTTGGGGAGAGTCACTGCTTTACAGGCACTTGATGCACTGAAATATATTTTGTTGGTGAGGGACTGATCTTTTATTGGTGCCTTGATGTCTTCTGTACCTCTAATAGTTCAGAAGAAATATGCTAGTTTTATTTTCATCCTCATCTAAGCGCCCTTCCCTCCCCTTAGTCAATTTCAATCAAAACGTACACGGCCATGTTACAACTCTAAACACTCCAGGAGTATTTTTGAGTTGTGAGAGATAGGTTTATAAATACAGAGCTACGCCAAGACTAGTCATAATATAGCTTTCAAACAGATCTTTACTAGAAGGTACGTATAGAAATACCTGGTGTTTTGACGTCATCAATTCATATTTGACGTTCATAGCTCGAAAATGGTTGATTTAAACGATACTGGATATTTAATAGCTTCACTCGACAATAAAGCTTATATTCGTTAATGGTTAAAATCGGGCCTGGAGTAGAAATGTTTTAGAGGAATTGGAATTTGAAAAGTCAAAATCACCACTATTATGAGTCTGTTCAAAAAATGTTTTAGGATAAATCTTGTTGTTTTAACTAGTATTGGTCTATAATTCTTGTTATATAATTTTTTTTCGAAACTCAAATCGTAAGGGTGTTATTTGTACTTTTTTTGTTTTCTGTCTTAATGAAAAATCTTCCTGCTTCTACTCATCAGATGAGATAAGTAGTGTGTCGTACCAGCACGTTGGATATCTGCCTAGTTTACGCAGCCCCTGCGTGGGTTACTTTCTTCCTTCAAGAAAGAGGCTCCGAATGGAGGCAGTGGGAGCGAGTCCAGCTGGAGTAAGGTGAGCGTGAGGTATAAATTGATATCCTATCCAGGGGGAGGAGTAATAGTATTAGGGATAGAGCTAAGCCTTGGCCCGGGGTATTAGGGAAGCCTGTAGGGCTACCTTCCTCAGGGGATCAAGGGAATCAGCCGACTCAGCCGCTCTCATTAACTTAGGCCCAGGTCTCTCTTAAAGGACTTTGTTAATTGTTAATATTCATGATATCCACTCGCAACTTGAGGCACTAACCTAATTACCTCTCATTACTACCCTCTGCGTAATGTTTTAATCAGTGACAACACGTGTCCCCTGCCTACACCTCTTAAGAACATACATGAAGTTAAACCCTTCTCAAACATAGAAAAATCCTTCAAGCAGGGGTTACATTAACTAACAAGATATTCCACGTATTTGCATTTATCTCAAAAAGTAAAAGTTCAATGGGAACAATATTTGGAATTCAAGCTTCAAATAATGCGATTCATGATATAACAGTTTAATATGACATATAAGTAGGAGTGAAGGCCAAAAACTATAAAACGCAAATACCCCGGTAAATAATCAAACTAGTGAAAAAGCTTACCTAACAACATTTATAGAACATTTCATTAGCAATATGATTGGTTCTGTACAAGTTTTCGATCCCACGCATAATAACGGAGATATTAAGAATTTTCGAAATTCCCCCTGTAACAACCTCCCCCCCCCTCACATTGGTCGGATTTCAGTTATTAACAAATTAACTTGAGTTTTAGTTTTATAAAAACGTTTATATATCAAGTTTGGTAACGATCAAAGACAAATTGCGACCTCTAGAGCGTTAACAGACAAATACACACACACACACACACACACACACACACACACACACACACACACACACACACACACATATTATTTTGAATGGAACTCATTTTCGTCCCCTCTGGGTAGGATAGGGAAATTTTTCGAAAACCGTGTCATTAGTACAACATCAATAGCTGATTTCTCTTAAGGGAAATGTTATATTTGTACTTAGCTTTACTCTTTATGTGGTGCTCCGCCAAGTGGGTGCTAAAAAAAAAAGGTCTGTCATGCAGGGGCTCTGTAAACTAACCATATTTCCCTCGTGCTTGTCATATTGTCATATATTCTCTATTTCTAAAGAAAAATCGAATGAGTAGAAGTGGCGGGTATAGTGAAGGCTGAAAACTTGAACAACTCCCTTAATATATGAATTAAGAACGTTATAGAGCAACAATTGTAGAGCATCAATTGCTTCTATAAAAGTTTTCGATCCGACTTCATAATAAAGAAGATATTTTGGAATTTCAAAAATTCCGTCACACAGGGGCTGCGTTACTAAGGAGATTTCTCACGTACGCCAAGTATTTGCATTTATTTCAAAACTTAAAAGTTCAATGAGAACAATATTTGGTATTTAAGCTTCAAATAAAGTGCTTCATAAAAAAATAGAATATTGTTAATATGAGATGAGTAGGTGTGGGGGTTTACTGAAGACCGAAATCTAAAAAAATGCAAATATCTCAGTTAATAATCAAGATAGTGAAAAAATGCATGTAACAACATTTATAGAACATTACATTTGCAATATGATTGCTTCTATACAATTTTTCGATCCGACGCATATTAACGGAGATAATGTTAGAAATTGTCCCCAGAATGGCACTCCATTTTGGTTGAATTCATTTTCGAACTATCAGCAACCCGCAGGTCTTAGCCAAAGTGTTGGAACGATCTGAATTGTAACAGTAAAACTGCTTTAATTTGAGCTTGTGAAGAAAAGACTTTTCATAACGAAGGTCAGCATCTCGTTCAGGTTGTAAGCTAACAAGCCTTCTTTCCGAGAAATTAGAAAGAAAGCCTTTTCCGCAGGAGTTTTTTTTTCCCCCGAGAGGTCCGTTTATTACTCAGGGAAGAGAGGTTTAAAAGCTTCCTTACTATGATCAGAATGAAAAGTTATGCGAAAGGAGTTATAATGGCACGTTAAACATCATGAAAACAGGATAGTCTTTGCCTAGAGAGAAGGCTCTTTCTTAATGAAAATATTTGGAGTCGTTAAAGAGCAACCTGTTGCGGTATCACATCCAGGTCGGTTACGCAATGAATTTTAAATATATTAGCTGCGAAAATGCAATTTTTAATAAGCTCTATTCTACAACTTAGGAATTTTTATTGTGTAGTGACACACCACTCAGTGTCTTTACCGCTACGTTTTTAGCAGATTTCCCTTAGGGGAAATCAGCTATTGAGGTCGTACTCATGACGAGGGGTTTCGAAAAATTTCTTCAAATGTCCATCGATCCTACCCAAGAGATGACGAAAATGAGGTCCGTTCAAATTATATATATATATATATATATATATATATATATATATATATATACATATTTGTCTGTTAACGCTCTAGCGGTCGCAATTTTCGTTTGATCATTACCAAACTCGATATTTAAACGTTTTATGCAAAAATAAAGATCAAGTTCGTTAATGGCTGAAATCGAACCAGTGGGAGGGGTGGTTTAGAGGGGAGGATTTTCGAAAATTCATAATATCTCCGTTACTATAAGTCGGATCGAAAAATTATATAAAATCAATCTTATTGCAAATTAAATTGACTATAAATAATGTTATATACATTTATTCTGTATCTTGAATATTAACCGAGATATTTGCATTTTTCTGTTTTCAGCTTCTGAGATTAGATCTGTTTTCAGATTTCTGAGCTAGTTCGGGCCCTTCCCGTAACAGTTTGACTCTCTATTCTGAAATTTCTCTATTATAAAACTTCACGTGGGAAATCTGCTTAGTTTACGCAGCCCCTGCGTGATGGACTTTTTCAATGTTTTAGCACATTTCCCTTAAGCGTTGAAGTAATGATGCGAATTTTTCAACAATTTCCCCATTGCCATCGATCCTGCCTCGTTTATGACGAAATGACAGGTCCGTTCAAAATTATATATATATATATATATATATATATATATATATAGATATATTTGTCTTTTACCGCTCTAGCGGTCGCAGTTTTTGTTTTATCGCTCCATATATAAGCATTTCATGCGAAACTAAAGATCAGGTTCGTTAACGGCTGAAATCGAATCTGGAGGAGGGGGTCGGTTTGGAGGGGAGGAATTCGAAATACTTCCGTTATTATACGTCGGATTGAAAAATTGTATAAAAGCAATCTTATTGGAAATTTAATGTTCTATAAATATTGTTACGGGGCTCGGGTTGGCCGTGCGAGTTAGGGCGTTGGTCCTAATCTCACATGGCGGCAGACCTAGAGTGGCGGGTTCGAATCCCGCCCTGGGCAGTGGAAATTTATTTAATGACGGTCTCATTAATAAACTCCTTAGGCCCACCCTGGTTAGAAAAGGATGGTAACCTGTAGATAACCCGTCCCGATTAGCCTAGTAGCATAAAGTGGACTTAAAATGAAATAATAAAAAAAATGTTATGTACGTATTTTCTCTAATATGAATATTAACCGAGATATTGTGTTTTTAATTTTCAACCTTCAGTGAACCCCGACCCCTAGTCATGTCCCAATTAGTAGTTATAACATGAAATACATAAACACATTATAAGCATAAAATCCAATTATTGTTTTCATTGAACTTTTACTTGTTGAGATAAATACAAATATGTGGCGCATGTGGGAAATCTGCTTAGTTAACGCGGCCCCTACGTGACGGGCTTTTATAAATAAAGTTTAAATTATTTACAGGTTCATGAGTGGACAAACCTCTGAAAGGAAGTTACTCGGAATGGAAGTAAAACGCGAATATAAGTGTGTAAGGCATTGATAAACCAGTCTTGAGAAGAAGGAGAGGATTGGTTGAGACAGACCGCCAAAGGGAGCTCAATTTGGAGAGATAAGAGTGGCATGCAGTATCCGCCGCGGTCACATTACTGAACCACTGGACGTGATACTCACCTCGCAATCGGCATACATAATTCATAAAATACGAGAGGCGGGGGGGGGGCACCGATTCGCAAACATATCCCCCTCACCCCACTTCGAGATTTTATAACCCCCCCCCCCTCCCCCCTCACTCATCTTGAATATGCTCAAAGCTCTCCCAGTCCTTTTTCAGACTTCAGCCAATAAATTCTTTACCTATAAAGCCACGGTTCAATAACTAGAGCACTTTTACTTCATTACCATACGAGCATAAGTCAAACAGCAAAGTATACAATCGCCTATAAACAGTAATAGTTATTTACTTACGAAATATTTGACTTCGTTAAAGTCTTACTTATTAAATAACCTACGATTATTTTATATCTTCTAATAAAATAGAAGAGTGGATGAGGAAGTGTCATGAATTATCTAAGCTAGTTTACGGCTAAATGTATATATCAGATTCTTTATATGACAAGTTACAACTCAAATTTGCATTTAATATGTCTTTAAACTTAAACAATATAACTTTCTTAGGAATATTGAAAGCCAGGAAAACAAGATTACTCATAGTTAAAGCATCTTTATGAGAGGATGCAGTGAAAATTAAATATGTCAATTGTGGTTGGCGTCATTGCTGGTCTTTTCTGATATATGAACATTCGGCTGCAAACAATAAATGTACACCTTAATTTTCTATTACCTTTATCATATATATTTCGATTAAAATTGAATTTAAAAAAACAAAAAAAAAACAGAAGGAATTAAAATATATTTTAGAGCCTAATGAGGGGAAACATGTAACCTTCTCTTGAATATTAGTTGTATACAAGCTCAAATTTAATCACAATTTTCAAAGTTTGACAATAAAAAATCTATGCGGACCTTATAAAGATTTCATTCATGCCGACCTGATTCTGATGACTCCTTAAAAATTCAATTCCCAATTTCTTAGAAACCAGACTTGAAATTTAAGCAAGGCACGAGATATAAAGTGATACTCGTATTATAGCTCATAAAATCTTTGTGTTATTATGTTGTTTATTTCCTTCCACTATATGCTACTATGGTTAATTGGGACGGGCTTTCTGCAACCTATTACCCTTTTCTAGCAAGGATGGGCCTCAGGATTTTATTTAGTTAATTCGCCACTATTGCACACATTGAAAACGAACTCATTCTAGAGTCATCAAGTTTATTAAGACGAAAGCCTTAACTCATATGGTCAAACCTCAGGTCTTATAAGCTTTTGACTAGAATTCTGCTCTTGTTAATCTAATTTTAAGAATTAACTAGTTGGCTTAATTTTTAGTTTATATGAAGCGTTTATAGTCTGTTAATGAGAAAACAAAAATTATAGCAGATAAATGTTGAAATGAATGAAAATATAGGCAAATATGCATTTGAACTAATTTTTGTCGTCAGCAAGGCTTTGACATTGGAATTGCGTCTTTAATACGACAGCAATTTCGATTTTCTGTCAAGGGATATGAGCTCATATAGGTAACGCTACACACACCATAAGTATAATCAATCATCATAACATTCAGTTCCGTCCATGAATTAAAAGAGTATGGTAGTGTACTTTAAACGTAATTCATAACAGAGAAATTCATAAGTAAACGTACGATAAAAATAATAATTATTATAGAATCCACTCATACAGAGTTACACTAGGTAATTATATGTCTAATATGAAGACCGAAACCTACACGTCTCAACCCGTAAGAACAAAAGTTTATAGTTTGCCGACCATTAGCTTTATCAGATTTCCCTTAAGGGAAATCTGCTATTGAGTTTGTGCTCATGATGGAATTTTCGAAAAATTTCTTCAAATGTATATTGATCCTCCCCAGGAGATAACGAAAATGAGGTTCGTTCAAAGTTTTATATATATATATAAATATTTGTCTGTTACCACTCTAGCGGTCGTAATTTGTGTCTTATCGTTACCAAAATTGATATATAATCGTTTTATGTAAAAAGAAAGATCAAGTTCGTTAACAGCTGGGGGAAAATTTCGAAAATTCTTGATATATCCGTTATTTTGGTTCGGATCGAAAAAGTGTATAGAACCAATGTTATCGCAAATGTAATGTTCTATAAATGTTGTTATGTACTTTTTTTCACTATCTTGATTATTAACCAAGATATTTGAATTTTTTAGTTTTTGGTCTTCGGTAACCCACCACCCCTACTCATCCCATATTAACAATATTCTATTGTATTATGAAGCACTTTATTTGAAGCCTAAATACCAAATATTGTTATCATTGAACTATTACGTTTTGAGGTAAAAAAATACATAACGCACGTGGGAAATCTGCTTAGTTAACTGGACTTTTAGATGATTCTTCCGCCCTATCCAAATATCAACTACAAATTGTTCGTTGGTGAACCAAGATATGAAAAATTTAGTGAGATTTTCAAATATTTTTGGTGCCTCAACCTAACTTCTCTATTAAATACAGACCGCTGAAGCGATAGCAGTAAAACATAAAATTAAGGCTGAAGACTAATAACCATTCCAATAAAGAAGAAATAAGGATGTGAATGAAAGAGCAATTTGAGTAACAACAAAAAAAAATAATAGAAAATAAACAAAAAAAAACTACGAATCTAGATATGGAATGAGAGGGTATACAAAAGGCGGGAAAGAGTGAAATGCCCGGGAAGGTAGAGAAAGATAAGTGAGACGTCAAATACAGATATGATTCGTTTTAGGAATGAACGTGACAGCCGTGGCGTTCCTTCATCAGTCGGGGCAGAGCTATTTCACTAGCTCCCTTCTAGGGCAGCTCTATTGTCAATACTACCTCTCAATACTTCATTCTATCATGACAACAATAAATTTACTTATGTACTGCATCAATACGGACAGACATACAAACATCTTCCAACAAAATTCTGGTCTCTGGAGTGCAGAGATACCCTTACAAGAATCGACTTAAATATAAAAAAGTACGTTACGCAGGGGCTGCGTTAGCTAAGCAGATTTCCCACGTGCGATACGTATTTGCATTTACCTCAAAACATAATAGTTAAATATTTGGTGTTTAGGCTTCAAATCAAGTGCTTCATAACATAACAGTATATTGTTAATATGAGATGAGTAAGAGTGGAGGTTTACTGAAAGCAGAAAACTAAAAAATACATATATCTCGGTTAATAAACAAGATAGTGAAAAAATGTACCTAACAACATTTATAGAATATTGCATTTGCGATAAGATTGTTTCTATACAATTTTTCGATCAGACGCATAATATATTAAGAATTTTCGAAATTCTCCCCCTCTAAACCCTCCTCCCCTCCCCCTGGTCCGATTTCAGCCGTTAATGAATTTGATCTTTTTTATTTTCATGAAAAGATTATATATGAAGTTTTGTAACGATAAGACAAAAATTGCGACCACTAGAGCGGCAACAGACAAACAAATATATATACAATTTTGAACGGACCACATTCTCGTCATCTCCTAGGTAGGATCTATGCACATTTGAAGAAAGGTTTCGAAAATCGCGTCATGAGTAAGATCTCATTAGCTGATTTCCCTTAAGGGAATTCTGCTAATAAAAAGGATCTGTATTTGTCAAGGATAACATTTAAGTGCCCATTTTCTTTTTGATTTGCAGTAGTGGCATTCCGGACACATAATCAATTCACCTAGTCTTAGTTCCAATGTTCGAAAGGCAAACTCGATCGAAAAAGCCTCCACAGGGACAGTGTTTGAATGCATTTAGTGGGTCAATAGGCAAATAGCATTCAGCAGATTTCTATTATTCAAGAAAGCTAATGAAGTTGTACTCAAGGCGTGGTACTTAAAATGTTTTATCAAAATGCATCATAAATCAAGAATTATATAACAAAGTTCTATCAACACAATTAGTTGTATAAAAATGTTTTGAAAACGGAGATATACAGAAAATACACATAAATATATCTAATTAAACAAAGAACAACGAATAAAAAAATACAGCCACATAATGTTAAAACACATCCTATGAAAAATGTTACCTTTATTATTTATTTGAGATGCCGCTACAATGGCGAGGAATGACCTTTAGAATACATTTGTATTATCACCAAGATGTAATAGTCACCATACTACTTACTATTGCACTAAAATAAAAATTAACAAAAAATATTTTTAAGGAAAACAATTATAAATGCAAGATCTACTCTGACAAGGAGGTATAAAAACACTAGTACTATTAAACTTTTATTACTTCGGTGCGGACTCCGTTGAATGATAAGAACTTCATCTTCAAACTTTGATGTTGTAGCTAATGGAGTTCTGCCAAAAACTGCTGCCATTCTGCTACTCCCACTAAAATATTTGAGCTGTTCGCTCTTCATACAATTTTTCGAAAATCCCATCATCAATACAACCCCAATTGCTCGTAAGGGAAATCTGCTAAAAAATTACTTCCAGGGTTCCCTGTTCCCTTCGTAACAACAACAATGTTCCCTTGAAGTCGTTGTGCGTTACAATGTTTCCAATAACAGGATTATGTCTGGACTTTAACATACGTATTTTAGAATTTAAGTGGCATTTGCCCTGTACCCAACAAACTCCGTTGCTTATAACGATAAATAAAAGACACCATTCGTGAATGACCGTCAAGTATCATCGGGCACTAGATGAGAAGAAGTAGTTCTTGCTCAGTTGAGACATGACCATTCACTGATGGACACCTCATGACTAGGAATGAACCACCATTATGTACACTCTGCAATATACAACTAACTATCAAACACTTACTTACAGACTGGAGACTAATAACTGACAAGAACATACCCACCAACCTATCAGAACTACTACACGACGACAGCCCATACATTACGGCAATCATGAAACACCTCAAAGAAACACAATCTTACAACCAGTTTTAACATTAAATAATTAAACATTAGAGCTAATGAATTAGATTTTTGCTCAGAACAATATCAAATGGAGAAAAAAAACAAAAACATCCATCACGCAGGGCCGGTGTAAACTAAGCAGATTTCCCACGTGAACTTTTACAATAGAGAAATCTGCCTAATAACAGCTGTAGTAGTAAGAAACCTCTAAACCTATTCACGAGGGACTTATAGTTACAAAAGCGGCCGCCAGAGCTCACGGCGGAAAGTCCGAACATAGCCACTGCTGCCGAGCATTCAGAATACAAATGCAAATATCTCAGTTAATATTCAAGATACAGAATAAATGTATAGAACAATATTTATAGTAAATTTAATTTGCAATAAGATTGATTCTGTAATATTTTTCGATCCGACGTATAGTAACGGAGATATTTCGAATTTTCGAAAATCCTCCCCTCTAAACCCCCCCTCCCACTTGTCAGATTTTAGCCATTATAGAGTAGAGGACTTGGCCTTCTTATTGATCCTTACCAATTGGTTCCTCTACCATCCAGCATATTCCAGAGATATCTAGCTGTTTTTCGCACAAAGACCTTATGAAATAAACAACAAATATATACACACAAATGGGTGTACAGAATTCCCAGGCGCGGGTCATGCTGTTGATCTGACACAATGTACTCCCCATTTTTTCCTGTATTAAGAAGTATGTCTTTTAGCTGAATTTGAACTTGATTTATGGAAACAAAAAAATATATGGCATCTTTACATTCTGTATCATTTACGTATTTACAAAGGTTTTATATATTTGTTTGCAAGTTATCTATGTGAACAGGAAGAATAATTTAATCAGGAATGGAGATCTTTAGTGGCTCAACTGTTCCAAGTTGGAGTGAGAATGTACAGAAGACTGAGAACTGAAGCACTAATATGTTGTCAAATATTTGGAGCTGGAGAAAAACTATATAGAACAAGAATTGTAGAAATTAAATTTCCAATAAGATCAACTTTATAAAATTGTTGCGAGTTTTTCCAATTTCGAATCTTGTTCAATGTAAACTATACGTCGTACTCAATGTTGAAATAAAACGATTCATGAAGTATTCGCGAATTTCTAATATGAGATGAGTAGGAGTAAAAGTATGGGCTTACTGATGAAACCAATTCATTTGCGGATAACACCTAATGTAAATTTTAAATTCATCGAATAGCAACTTTTTATGTCAGGTTTAACAACTCAATGACTAGACTGAGTTCCGCCAAGAGTTTATAATTCAATCAGTCTCAACTACGGCTGACACAGCTAGTTATAATATACTTACCAATCAAACCTGTGTTCAAAACGTTTATCCACAAAAGCAATACGAAGAAAAACTGTTCAAGGAACTTTTAGAATGAATCACCACTTTAAAATCTTTAAGCATTGCATCTGAGCCTTAAATGATATTGAGAAAGCGGGAAACGTAAGTGATAGCTGATCTCTGTTTAGTCAGACTACTAAACTCAGCTCTTGCCTGCTCTAGCTTGGCTTAACCAGCTGCAGGAAAATGCACCAGTCGCTTCTTCTTTTAGTAGATTTCCCTTAAAGAAAATCTGCTATTGAAGTTGTGCTCATGTCCCGATTTTCGAAAAAAAATAATTAAAATGCCCGTCGACCCTACCCCGCAGCCTTTATCTTTCTTTTTTCATAAACGACTAAATATCGAGTTTGGTAACGATTAAACAATAATTGCGACCGCTAGAGCGGTAACAGACAAATATATATATATATATATATATATATATATATATATATAATATACAGTTTTGAATGGACCTCATTTTCGTCCATCTCCTGGGTAGCATTGATGGACATTTGAAGAAACTTTACGAATATCGCGTCATGAGTACCAACCTCAATAGCTGATTTCCCCTTAAGGGAAATCTGCTAATAACCGTGCTTTTTACCAACGACTGTTGACTTCTTAAGCTTTTTTTTTGTTTTATAAGGTAGCTTTGCCTAAACTATTTTAGTGTTATAATTAGAAGAAGTGTGAAAAGGCGAATTTTCACTTTCGTGAAGAAGACCCAAATGGATAAATAAATATCAGTTTAATATATTTACACAAGTACTTTATAGTAAACATATCTCTAGTGTTCTAGACGACATATTTAGCTAGTGAGTCCCCAAATAAATTCCAGGTATGCTCTCATTTTGTTAGTCGTAAATAAATGAAAATATTTATTTTTTGGCAACAGCGTCACAGTCCCAGGACATGGTCTGGTTCGTTAACAGCAAATGATGTTACGTAATTAGCGGTTGGACTTATAACTAAGAAAAACACGAAGCGATTTCTTTTCCAAACAATGGTTAATTACGGGGGGCAGTGCTCTTAGACCCAGAGCATCTCAACGTTACGGCCAAGAAAAGCGACCAAAATTAGCCGTAAAAGCTCCCATTAGTCATGGTTAGCCGATCAACTTCCACGGCCCCGGAGATAAATTATAGCATGCTCTTAGTCAAATACAGGCTCATGTTTCCATTAGTTTGAACTTTCAAAAAATTCAGTTATTCCATCCAAAAGAGACGAAATTGAAAAAAAAAAAAGTTAAAGTTTAATATAATTATATACAAAATATTCAATAATAATAAATATTTATAGGTACAACTGTCTTAATAAGGTACTGGGGTGGCTTCAGAAAGGAATTTAGTACTTTGACTTCTAGCTGGTTCATGTATTGTATCAGGGCTATTATAAAGCTACTTTTTTTCTGCGTACAATTAACTATAAAATACGTTTAACGGACTTCATTCTACCATCAGTGTTTTTGTTGTTGTTTTAGTTATTAGACCAAATAGGTGGGAATTTGAACATATCATTGAATGTCTAGAGCGTAAGTAACTAATCATACAAAAATCTGATGTGAGTATCACATGACTTCTTGTACTCCGATTAACTTAAATAAACAAAATACTTGGTTAAACTTCATTAAGAATTATTTCATTTAAAAGTAATAAACGATATCGTAGTTCCAATCCATCGGACAGAAACCTACAGATCATAATTTAACGATCTTTTTTGAAAACCAGAAAACGACCTATAGATTTAGTTGTTATATTTAATACGTACAGAAATGCTTGATTTTTTTTTTTTTTTTTTGCCACCTCTAAACCCTCTCCCCATAAGTCAATATCGCTGTTCAGAACTAGACATTAGAAGAATAGTAAATATCTAATTTCAACAAACTGAATCTACCCAATTTTGAGTTCGCGAAATGTACAGACACCACACTGAAACTAGTCAAAATGGGTCCAGTGGTGGTCAAAGCGAATAATTCAGTTGAAATCAGAAAACCGGAATTTTTCGCGAATATAATAGCTCATTTATTTCGTACAATGAAGTGTAAACTTCTAATGAAAAATGAAAACTACTCAAAACAGCTTTATCACTGAGTAATAGTCCATAGTGCTTAGTAGGTGAAAAGGTGGAAACGCGAGTTGCACTTATGGAAAGTTTATAATACTTGTAGATCATATTTGTAATATGTGTCAATGTTATCAATGTTAGAAGATTTCCTTTAAGGAAAATCAGCTATTAAGGTTGTAGTCATGACGCGATTTTCGGAAAGGTTCCTCAAATGTATAGATCGTACCTGGTAGATGACGAAAATGAGGTCGGTTCAACATTATACACACACATATATATATATATATATATATATATATATATATATATATATATATATAAGTCTGTTAACGTTCTACACCGCTTTAGAGGTAACAATGTTTGGTTGGTCGTTACCAAATATATTTAACAAATCGATATATAAGCGTTTCATTCAAAACTAAAGGTCAAGTTCGTTAATAACATCCAGTGAAAGGGGTGAGGGTTAAGAGGGGGAATTTCAGAACTTCAAAATATTTCTGTTATTATAAGTCAAATCGAAAAATTTATAGAATCAATCTTATTGAAAATTAAATTTACTATAAATATTGTCATGTAGAGTTATTCTCTTATCTTTAATATTAACCAATATATTTGGATTCTTTAGATTTCAGCCTTCAGTAAACCCCCACTTTTCTCATGTTATTTAAACTATACTCTGTTATATAATAACCTCATTACTTGAAGCTTAAATAATAATTATTTTTTTTCAGCAGATATTTAGGATATGAGGTACTTGTAAATACGTTGAGTGATGACGTCATCATTTAAGATTGTACGCTCTCCTGGTAAATGTTTATTTTTTCTACACCACACTAGGTATTTAACTGATTAGGATTAATATGAATAATTAATAATAATAATTGAAATTGATTAATATGAATAACTAGGTTATTATGCCATTTATAGTAGTATAATGCTGTAATATTTAACTGTTTCATTCAATACTAAAGATCATAATAGTGGATGGCTGAAATAGGTTTCGTATTCAATGATGGAACCATTTCTAAAAAGAATATTAGAGCATATAGCACATTAGTGTACGGAAGTAAAAATATAAAAAAAGTTAAATGCTAATTTTAAAAGAGGAGGGGCTCAGGTTGACCGTGTGAGTTAAGGCGTTGGTCTTAATCTCATATGGTAAACCTAGAGTGGCGGGCTCGATTCCCTGCCTGGGCAATAGGAATTTGTTTAGTTATGGACTCATTAAATAGATTCCTTAGTTCCACCCTGGCTAGAAAAGGGTGGTACCCCGAAGATAAGCCGACTTAATTAGCCATAGTAGCATAAAGTGGACGTAAATAAATAAAAAATAATAATTTAAAAGGTTATGTTAACACTGACTAAGTTAACGATTTTGCAAATAGAAGAAGGACCTTGAGAAAGAAATACTTCTCAGTTGTTTGCCCGCAGCCATATTAGCAGCTGCCGACAGGCTTAAAGAACTTTTTAGCTGGAAATACCACAGGTGACGTTCTTCACTTGACCCCGGTCGCAAAACGTCAAAGACGACGAAGGCTAAGAAGAGGCCGAGCTCTAAGTGGAGTAGGCGGGGTGTTTTGACTCTCTTGCCGGAGATAAAAAGAGCGAGAGAGCAAACTGCGGTGGCAAAAAGTTAGCACTCCCATTCCGTCAAAATTTACGGTCTCCATTACAGGGAAGAGGGCCGCATTTTTCTAGGGCTGCCCTCTTCGGCTTTCTATGGACGGCTACTCGAGAGGGATAGCAGGAAAAAACTTAATTTACGTCCTCAACCAACGTCTTCCGCTTCACTAAGACTCCCCTGACTGAGCAACTCGAGCGGAAATGGAGAGTTCACAACAGTAAGGTCACTCTGACTGTAGCTCCCAATTTAGTCCAACAATAACTCCCAAGGAATTAGTATACTTCATTCTGATATAGCTTGTTCATTTTTTTTTTTACATGAAATATCCACATAGTTAAAAAATAATAATTGAACTACATAATGATTTTGTTTTGGTCTGTTTCAGACATCTTTTCAATAACTGCAAATATTATAAACAAGGAGCGGAACCTAGTTAATGTTAAAAACTAAGCGGGGAGCTCAGGTTAGCCAGTGAGTTAAAGCGTTGGCCTTAATCGCACATGGTAAACCTAGAGTGGCCAGTTCGATTCTTGCCTGGGCAAAGGAAATTATTTAGTGACGAAATTCATTAAATAACCCCCCCCCCTGGATTCAAAGTCCCACCCTGGCTAGAAAAGGGTGGTAACCTGTAGATAATCCGTCCCAATTAGCCTGAGTTGCAAAAAATGGACGTTAATAAATAATAATAATAATAATAAAAACTAAGCGAAAAATATATGAACTAATAATTACATTTCTGAGCAACAAAATAGAGGCTACATTAAAACCATGAAATCAAAAGTACAATACGTTGTCAAAAGTTTTACAAAATTATCAATTGTTTTAGCAGCAGTAAAATCTGTAAACTCTTAAATAGGCTATTGAGTTTGTGTTTAATCACACTCCTCGTGGAATGAAGATTCTAAGAATGCAAATAAAGTCCAACAAGGTTTTAATTACGTGAGTCAGTACTGCACTAAAATTAAGGAAAACTGCCCAACCACAACGGCGCAGATATTTCGTGTAAATTATAAAATTAAATAAAAAAAAATTAAGAGCATAAGAAAATGGAATTAGCTGTGGGTTACCATATTGAGCAATATATATAAACAGAGATTTAGAATCAATTTGGAAATAGAATTTCATTATTCCATGAACTTACTCCCTTAAAATCTAATAGGAGCGGGTAGGGTCATCAGGTTTTTATGGACACCTGCGAATGCCGGTTGACATTGGAAGTACTCAGATGCAAGACCCCCAAACTAAATGTAATAAATACAGTACGTGGACACTGATTGATGATAAAGATGAATTTAAAACATTATAAAGGAAGTAGTTTTCATATATATATATATATATATATATATATATATATATATATATATATAGTTGTTGTATCTACAGGCTCCATCTGGTATTTGATTTCGTAAACCTGATTTTAAAGGGAACAAACAGAGGAAAAGAGTTGCCCCTCGTTGCCTTTTGCATCAGGCAAACCAATAACATAGGCATAATGAGGAAAATTTCATTCACACCAATAATGGAATGAACGTAGAAAGTTCCACTAGAGGGAAGCTTTCATCAAAATTCGCTGGTACCTACTGAGGCCGGCTTCAGACTGAAGCTACCCAGCAGCACAACTAGCGCCTCGTGCGGCACCTATCCTCTCCATAGAGGTTGAGGTTCCTGCTCCCATTTCTGAACTTTTCCCATTCAATATATATTTCCTCGGGCAAGATCAATGTCCAACTCTTTTTGGCCCCATACAATAGTTCGTACTGGAGCCTCGTGGTGCCATGGTTCACCCTTTCCATGTGCGTACGGAACTGTTCTCCTTTAACCTGGTAACTATTTTTCTTCCACTTTACCTACGTACGTCGAGCCACAATCTGAACTGATATTCGGTTCACCCCCGAATTGTCTAGAGTATGCACATTATCTTTGGATTTTGGCAGCATGGACTTCAGGGAATGCTTATTTTTGAAGGCCGATTGTCTCAGAGATCTTCCCAAGCACCGAATAGTGGCGAAATTGGAACTTTTTCAGTCCTTGTGTACATTTTGGGACTCTCCTGATTCATGTTCGGTATCCACGGCTGCTCGTCTCTTCGACCTCTTGTCTATCAGCCTATCCACAAGGCGTTCATTGCACCCTTTGCTGGAGGCAATATTGTTGATATTCTCTCGATCAGAAATATCTCCCCTACTATATATAAACCCTTCAGTTCGATGAACCGGTTTTTAGGTACTATGCAATATGACGAGAAAACAATCCAAACTTATTTATAAAATAATTTAAAACTTGAGGAAATTGTGAAAGGTAAAGGGACGATAAGTCAATTACCGAACGGGTAATAGGGAGTGGGCAGGAGAGGATGAAATTCCGTGGATTTTATGGAGTTAAGGGAGGGGGTAGGTTTGGGAAAGGTTATAGATAGCAAGAAGGAGATAAGATTTCCCCAGAGAAAATTAGGGGAGATGAGAAAAGATGAGAGGGGGAGGGAGGTGGTAATAAGCCAGACAGCAATATTGAAAAGGTGAAGAGGCTCCTACCAGAGGTGTTTGCCTAACCAGCCTATATCGGCAGGCTACTCTATAACCTATAGTATAACCACAGGTCAGAGGTTATATAACCTTACAACAGGGCTACAGGAAATTCTAAATTTATAATCACCATATCTGAGGAACTCATTTTAGTGGGCAAATTTTAAAAGAATGAATAGCATAGAGTATATACGTATATATATATATATTAATATATATATATATATATATATATATATATATATATATATATGAGTATAGTATATACTCTTATACATCCCATGTTATGTATACATGAAATTTTTGAAAATTTCCCTTAAGGAAAATCAGCTATTGAAATTTTAGTTATAACATGAGTTTAGACAAATGTCGGCATCATACCAAGGAGATAAAAAAAAAAAAACTTTGTCACACAGGCGATGCGTAAACTAAGCAAATTTCCCATGTGCTGGTATAACACAATTTTGATCTCATCTCACGACATCCTCTATATTGCTATGTTAAAAACCGATCGGAAGGACACGAAAGTTCCAATAATTCGCATATTCGTATAAAACGTAATAATTTAACAAGAATGGTTATCTAACATTTTACGATCTGACTCAATATAACGGAGATACTATTAACTGATAAGCAACTGTAATTTTCAGTGGAATATAGGCACAAGTGGTTTTGTAATCTTTATTATTATTAATTATTAACGTCCACTTTTTGCAACTTAGGCTAATCGGGACGGGTTATCTACAGGTTACCACCCTTTTCTAGCCAGGGTGGGATTTTAGGATGTTATTTAATAAATTTCGTCACTAAATAATTTCCTTTGCCCAGGCGAGAATCGCACTCGCCACTCTAGGTTTACCATGTGTAATCTAGAAGGAATATAATTTTGATAAGCCTATACATTTGAACAACGACGCTCGTGAACTCTGAGTAGTTATTTATTTATTTTTATTAGCAATTGTATGTCATGGCAGTCATTGTTTACATGAAAAATCAGCTGGAAGAGATTATGAGAATAGGGGGTTGATTTCATGAAAATTGTAAATCATATTTTGCAAAGGACTAAATGAGTAGAACATTCTTTACTCATTTAACTTGCCTTAAAAATTTTCACTTGCTACGAATTTTATATAATTCATTTCAGTTTTAGCAGTTTCCCTTAGGGGAAATCAGCTATTGAATTGGTACTTACATTTTCGAAAAAAATCTTCAAATACCTATTGGTCCTACGCAAGAGATAACAAAAATGAATACCGTTAAAAATTTTATATATATATATATATATATATATATATATATACAATTTTTGTGCGTTAACGGCTAAAATCGGACCTGTGGAAGGGGGGGGATATCGAAAATTCAAAATATCTCCGTTGTTAAGCGTCGGATCGAAAAATAGCACAGAATCAATCTTATTGCAAATTTAATGTTCTAGAAATCTTTTTATGTGCGTTTTTTTATATTTTGATTATTAACCGAGATATTTGTATTTTTTACTTTTCAGCCTTCAGTAATCCTCCACTCCTACTCAGGTCATATTAACAATAAGCTGTTATAAGAAGAAACACTTTATTTGAAGCCTAAATACAGAATATTGTTCTCATTGGACTTTTACGTTTTGAGATAAATGCAAATACGTGACGCACGTGGGAAATCTGCTACGTTAACGCAGCCCCTGCGTGACGAACGTTTTGGATTTTCTGTAAAACTGCACTTACGTAGTTGTTCAACGGGATGAGGTATATAATATAATAAATAGTAGCCATCTCTGTAAAGCAAACATATTGCAAGAGAAATGGTCATAGTCCTAAAAATGAGTCCACTCCACGTTTAAAGAAGTAAAATTGTTCACTGAACAGTCTTAATAATAAACATCTACTAAGAAAATGATACTAAAAATTTACCTAACTAAACGTTACCCAAAAAATGCATTGATTAGCTTAACAAAAAAATAGAAAAAAAAAATAATGGGCCTAAATCCCATCTAGTAGATAGAAATCTAATTCACACTTCAAACGCCAAAGAGACGCTGATTTCAGACTAGAAATATTCCAAAATAGTGGTAATTAAGGAATGGAACACCTGATTTCACCGAGTGTAATCTTTTATTTATAAAATAAATTAATAAATATAATTACACCAATAAATATACTAATCGATATAGCTTGAAAATGAAAGAAAAATGTCCACAGATTAATTCAATGTCCATTGGCATTGTTATTTGAAAATAAGTCAGAAAACATTTCACTAATAATTTCATCATAATAAATAAATCTGACATTTAATACGGACAACCCAATGATAATAATGGAGCCTATCGCTAGGTGAATACACAACCAATTTAAATAGATAAAGATTCTATTGTATCCTGAATTGAAGATGATGCACTCCCTCAAGAGGAATGATGGTTTACCCTTAGACATCTTCCTAGCATGGATTAGCATAATTCAGGTCAGCTGTCTACATCAGCTGTTTAGAGGCGGCCATTCCTCTTTCAGCCAGCATAATCTATTCAACAGACTCTTTGAAGAAGATCTCTTTAAAAGGTGGTACTAAAGAGCATCATAAATATCAGTGGCGTTGGAGCTCTGAATGGTCCAGACTTATGAACCAAGTACGGCTTATCCGTTGAGACCTTATCCAGCTATTATATATCTCCGATCCTCATGAATGACAACAGAACCATATCATTGAAAAATAAAAAAAAACCGAATAACTGATAGACAACATATGTACTTCGTTCAATAAATGCCGTAGATTATTTTATTTGTATACTAGCTGACCCGACCGACGACGTCCTGTCTTAACTATGAATATTGAATTCGAATTGGTATAATTATTCAAAAGCATAGTGTTTATTCTTCTAATGCTTTATAATGCACAATATTCTTCGTTGTGTTGATGAAAAACCATTTGTAATTGTTCCACAACTGGTCTTTTCGCCGAATTGTTGTGTGCACATTTTTAGAAGATTTCCCTCAAGGGAAATCAGCTATTGAGGTCGAATATTTATTCAAATATCCATCGATCCTAAGCAGGAGATGAAGGAAATGAGGTCCGTTCAAAATTATATATATATTTATCTATATATATATATATATATATATATATATACATACATACATACATATTTGTCTGTTAACGTTCTAGCAGTTGCAATTTTAGTTTGATGGTTACCAAACTCGATATTTAATTATTTTATGTAAAAAGAAATATCAAATTCGTCAACTGCTGAAATCGGACCAGTGGGAGGGGGGTTAGAGAGGGGACTTTTGAAAATTCGAAATATCTCCATGACTATACGCCGGCCCAAAAAATTGCCTAGAACCAATCTTATTGCAAATTAAATTGCATAATGTTACCAGTATGTAGATTTATCTATTTTAAAACTTCAAGAGGGAAATCTGCTTTGTTTACGCAGCACCTGCGAGTCAGACATTTATGTATACAGATTTAGTGTTAGCAGGGAAGTTCTAGATAAAACAAGTACTATCGAAAAGAATATTCATGCCACTATTTAATAAAAATAATCAAATTAAATTAAAACAACTGACTTTTGGTAAATTATTTTATTTGATGGCCCACATCTGAAGTGATTGGCTTACGGTAAATGTAGGTGAACCTCTAATTAAGATAATCTATTTACTCAGTCATATAAACCCGGATACTTTTTTTATACATTTTGAAAACAATACCTTCAATTGCTGAAGTTTTCTTGTATCCGTGCTTTGTTTATTAGAATATAATAAAAGTTATACATTTGTAAATCTTTTGTAAGCCAGATGTAAACCTATTTTATTATAATTCTATAATTATCAGTAAATAATATTTATATGTTGTAAACGCGTTAGTATGCATCTGACAGTTAGTAGGAGGCTTATCGAGTGAGATTAAGATCTATGCCTTAACTCACAAGGCTACCCTGGGCTCCAGAATATGTAAACATTTGACTGTGTTAAAATAGTAACATCATGCGAAAATTCTAAATGAAAAAGTAGGGATATTTTTTCTTGCGTAAAAAAAAAAAAAAAACATCCTATTTCGTGGCTCAGCAACTCCAACTTACACGCATCGTCGGCCACGTCCCACTCTACATCTTTATTTTCTCAGATCTACTTCTCTGACCTAGCCCTTCTCTCAAAAAGGAAAAGAAGTGAGAGAGAAAAAAAAGAGAGCAGGCAATTTGAAGGGCGTGGAATGCCGGTGAACATAGATTTTTTTTACGTTTTTCAGAAACATTAGGATAAAAATGATATCCCAAAAAAAAACTGAATACTTCGAAATATTTGTATTACAGTAGATTTTCCAGTTTATTAAAAAACACCTTCGAAATTCATAAATTGCTAAATATTTAAGATTCTTATTCAATCAAACTAATTTATGACTAATATTGTGGAATGAACCTTGTTCGGTTAGTAACAAAATTGACCGTATGCTTCCGATAGAAAAAACATTATAACAATCACTAAGATAAGCTGGCCAATCTAGTACAAGAGCCCCCGGGCAACAAAAACCTTATCAATCGGATGAAATAAACTCATAATAAAATAGGAAAAATAAAAATATTCAATTTAATAAATAAAAAGTACTGTAAAAGAACAACAACAGGATAAATGATAACCAATACTTGTGGTATTATAAACACACCTTCTTTAATAAATAGTAAATAAAATGCATCCAAAAGTAGATCCTAAATAAACGCAAATGTATTTGGTGAATATGTCTAGTGATTATCAATAAACTGCCTTCATTTGTATGTTTATGAACATTCATTCTATAAGAAAGTATGTAGAGGAATAGTTCCTCTTGCCCTGCAACTTAGGTAGAGTTCATCAAACTCCATATGAAACTTTGAATGGTAAAATATGGGAATACGATTATAATACATTTCTTATTTTTTTCCATGACTCATCTTCAGGTTATTTCTTCAGAATTGGGGGGTTGGTTCAATTACCTGCCTTCATACTTTATTCTTTAAGTGCTACAATACACGAACATCGTTCGTATCTGTCTTTAATCATTGGCATAGAGCTATCGTTATAAAATAATTTTATTTTAAATTAATTTTTTTTTTTTTTTGTATTTTGTCCTTTACACCTTATTTTGGACAGAGATATCTCATTATTTTGCAGTTGACCGAGACACAATATCTGATTATATTGCACGAGATACAATATCTGATTACATTCCGTTCAACAGAGATACAATATCTGATTATACTGCAAGTGGACCAAGACACAATATCTGATTATATTACAGTGGACGCGGATAAAATATCTGATTATATTGCACGAGAACCGAGTTACAATATCTGATTATACTGCGTTGAACACAGATATAATATCTGATTATATTGCGTTGAATACAGATAAAATATATGATTATACTGCAAGTGGACCAAGACACAATATCTGATTATATTACAGTGGACCGAGACACAATATCTGATATATTGCACGAGAACCGAGACACAATATCTGATTATATTGCGTTGAACACAGATATAATATCTGATTATATTGCGTTGAACACAGATACAATATCTGATTACATTCCGTTCAACAGAGATACAATATCTGATTATACTGCAAGTGGACCAAGACACAATATCTGATTATATTACAGTGGACGCGGATAAAATATCTGATTATATTGCACGAGAACCGAGTTACAATATCTGATTATATTGCGTTGAACACAGATATAATATCTGATTATATTGCGTTGAACACAGATAAAATATCTGATTATACTGCAAGTGGACCAAGACACAATATCTGATTATATTACAGTGGACCGAGACACAATATCTGATTATATTGCACGAGAACCGAGATACAATATCTGATTATATTGCGTTGAACACAGATATAATATCTGATTATATTGCGTTGAACACAGATACAATATCTGATTACATTCCGTTCAACAGAGATACAATATCTGATTATACTGCAAGTGGACCAAGACACAATATCTGATTATATTACAGTGGACGCGGATAAAATATCTGATTATATTGCACGAGAACCGAGTTACAATATCTGATTATATTGCGTTGAACACAGATATAATATCTGATTATATTGCGTTGAACACAGATACAATATCTGATTATACTGCAAGTGGACCAAGACACAATATCTGATTATATTGCGTTGAACACAGATACAATATCTGATTATACTGCAAGTGGACCAAGACACAATATCTGATTATATTACAGTCGACGCGGATAAAATATCTGATTATATTGCACGAGAACCGAGTTACAATATCTGATTATACTGCGTTGAACACAGATATAATATCTGATTATATTGCGTTGAATACAGATAAAATATCTGATTATACTGCAAGTGGACCAAGACACAATATCTGATTATATTACAGTGGACCGAGACACAATATCTGATTATATTGCAAGAGAACCGAGACACAATATCTGATTATATTGCGTTGAACACAGATATAATATCTGATTATATTGCGTTGAACACAGATACAATATCTGATTACATTCCGTTCAACAGAGATACAATATCTGATTATACTGCAAGTGGACCAAGACACAATATCTGATTATATTACAGTGGACGCGGATAAAATATCTGATTATATTGCACGAGAACCGAGTTACAATATCTGATTATACTGCGTTGAACACAGATATAATATCTGATTATATTGCGTTGAACACAGATAAAATATCTGATTATACTGCAAGTGAACCAAGACACAATATCTGATTATATTACAGTGGTCCGAGACACAATATCTGATTATATTGCACGAGAACCGAGATACAATATCTGATTATATTGCGTTGAACACAGATATAATATCTGATTATATTGCGTTGAACAGAGATACAATATCTGATTACATTCCGTTCAACAGAGATACAATATCTGATTATACTGCAAGTGGACCAAGACACAATATCTGATTATATTACAGTGGACGTGGATAAAATATCTGATTATATTGCACGAGAACCGAGTTACAATATCTGATTATATTGCGTTGAACACAGATATAATATCTGATTATATTGCGTTGAACACAGATACAATATCTGATTATACTGCAAGTGGACCAAGACACAATATCTGATTATATTGCGTTGAAAACAGATACAATATCTGATTATACTGCAAGTGGACCAAGACACAATATCTGATTATATTACAGTGAGCCGAGACACAATATCTGATTATATTGCACGAGAACCGAGATACAATATCTGATAATATTGCGTTGAACACAGATACAATATCTGATTATACTGCAAGTGGACCAAGACACAATATCTGATTATATTACGCTGGACAAAGATAGAATACCTAATTATATTGAAAGTGGCCCGAGATACAATATCTGATTATATTGCTGTGGAGACAGATACAATATCTGATTATTCTGTAAGTAGACCAAAACACAATATCTGATTACATTCCGTTCAACAGAGATACAATATCTGATTATACTGCAAGTGGACCAAGACACAATATCTGATTATATTACAGTGGACGCGGATAAAATATCTGATTATATTGCACGAGAACCGAGTTACAATATCTGATTATATTGCGTTGAACACAGATATAATATCTGATTATATTGCGTTGAACACAGATATAATATCTGATTATATTGCGTTGAACACAGATATAATATCTGATTATATTGCGTTGAACACAGATACAATATCTGATTATACTGTAAGTGGACCAAGACACAATATCTGATTATATTACAGTGGACCGGACACAATATCTGATTATATTGCACGTGAACCGAGATACAATATCTGTTTATATTGCGTTGAACACAGATACAATATCTGATTATACTGCAAGTGCACCAAGACACAATATCTGATTATATTACGCTGGACAAGGATAGAATACCTAATTACATTGAAAGTGGCCCGAGATGCAATATCCGATTATATTGCTGTGGAGACAGATACAATATCTGATTATATTGCACGAGAACCGAGATACAATATCTGATAATATTGCGTTGAACACAGATACAATATCTGATTATACTGCAAGTGGACCAAGACACAATATCTGATTATATTACGCTGGACAAAGATAGAATACCTAATTATATTGAAAGTGGCCCGAGATACAATATCTGATTATATTGCTGTGGAGACAGATACAATATCTGATTATTCTGTAAGTAGACCAAAACACAATATCTGATTACATTCCGTTCAACAGAGATACAATATCTGATTATACTGCAAGTGGACCAAGACACAATATCTGATTATATTACAGTGGACGCGGATAAAATATCTGATTATATTGCACGAGAACCGAGTTACAATATCTGATTATATTGCGTTGAACACAGATATAATATCTGATTATATTGCGTTGAACACAGATATAATATCTGATTATATTGCGTTGAACACAGATACAATATCTGATTATACTGTAAGTGGACCAAGACACAATATCTGATTATATTACAGTGGACCGGACACAATATCTGATTATATTGCACGTGAACCGAGATACAATATCTGTTTATATTGCGTTGAACACAGATACAATATCTGATTATACTGCAAGTGCACCAAGACACAATATCTGATTATATTACGCTGGACAAGGATAGAATACCTAATTACATTGAAAGTGGCCCGAGATGCAATATCCGATTATATTGCTGTGGAGACAGATACAATATCTGATTATTCTGTAAGTAGACCAAAACACAATATCTGATTATACTGTAAGTAGAGCAAGACACAATGTCTGATTATATTACGCTGGACAAAGATAGAGAAGAGAAAGATAAAGAAAGAAAATTTATTTGGATCAATACATAAGTATTATACACAAAGTGTTATTAAAAGATTTGTTAAAAAATTAAGAGATTTTGGTACAACCTCGGACGTAGTCGTCCTTCAGTCATTGCACCTAAATTTTAATGAGTTGCTCCACTTGACATTAAAAGGCTGCAATGATATTTCCTCACAAGTTGTTGAAGATGTACTGAAATAGGAGCAATTCCCTGTGGATTTGGCTGTTCCTAACAAACCAGTATAGGGAATAGTTGGGTAAGTATAGTCGTGTGTGGCTTGTTACAATTTAATGTGGATATGATGCCACCATGTAAGCCGTGTGTCTAAATGTACTCCGAGATAGCGGATGCTCTGGTCCTTCGGAGTCCAAGGAATTGAGTGATGGCCAATTATCAGTTGAGGATGATCTTCATTCTTGAAACGAAGAAGAGCAATAATCTTGGCCTGCGTTTTATTGGGGTTTAACGAGAGCTTCCAGTTCTTAAACCATCTTGAGACCTGGTTGGCTACTGTTTGGAGGTCGAGTATGGAAGAGTTTAGAGTTTCGTCTTGAGTGAGGAGGAGTGTGTCATCTGCGAATGTAGCTAATAAAGAATTTTCCACCTGCGGGATGTCACTGCAGTAGAGGATGTAGAACAAAGGGCTAAGTATGGATCCTTGCGGTACTCTAGCTCTGATATCCCGGTTCGTGCTGAGAGTGTACAAAGATAGAATATCTAATTATATTATAAGTGGACCGAGATACAATTTCTGATTATATTGCAACCAAGGCACGATATCCGATTACAGTCCAAACAGATACAATATCGAGTTCCTTTCAACACCTTAAAAATATTATTGGTCCCAATAAATATATGGAAGAGTAGCATTCTTCTAACCCAATCACTCACTCTGAAATGAAGTGACCAATATGTCTCACATAATAAACTCATTAATTTGGTTCCTCATTATGAGTATACAGAGATAACGTTAAGGGTGTGTGAGGTGAGACTATACATGTGCAGGAATTACACACAAATTATATTTATTATTGTTTATTAACTGCCACTTTTTGCTATTACAGCTAACAGGGACAGATTATCTACAGGTTATCACCTTTTTCCAGCCAAGACTAAGGATTTTATTTAGTGAGTTAATAACTAAATAAATTCCTACTGACCCGGAGGCGAGAATCGAACTCGCCACTCTAGATTTACGTGCCGTCCAAAGCTTTAACTCACATGTCTAGCATGAGCTCTAGGTGGGACACAATTTATATAATTTGAGCGTAATTCTAACTAAGATGACGATTATAAGAGAATTATTTCTATTTCTCCTTAACTAAAAACCCTTTGTAAGCCAAGCTTGAAATTTGACCTCGATATGAGATGTTTGTTTCATAAGGTGTTAAGACGAAAAACGACTTGGTTATCTTAGCCTGGTAATATCTATAATTCTCGTTTTGGATAAGTACCTGAATTTTGTGAGTAAATTGTGTTTATGTAAGTTAGGTTTATAATTAAACCACATCTTAAATTTGAATAATTTGCCATCTGGCAATTCTTACATCTATTCTTAGTTAATCTTATGTTATTAACAATGGTAAGAACATTTTTTAATTTTAATATATTTCTTCCTTTTTTTCATAACTTTCCTTTTTTTAAAAAATTTAAATATTGTTTTTCTCAGCTCTTTATTTATTTATTCTTTTAATCTAGACGCATACATGAACTTACACCAGTGTATACCTATTTACTTATATAAATCATATTTTATGTACTAAATGGATTTAAATTTCTTTATAAACATTTGTAATTTTCAAAAAATTAAATAATTTATCTCTTTGGGATCATTCCAAGGGTAAATGCTATATTATTGGATATATTGAGTTCTTTACGAATATTTGTATACATATTGCATTCCATTAATATATGGTAGGTAGTTAAATTTGTATTACACTTCCCATGTATCGGCGGTTGATCTTTTGTCACAAGATAAGTATGTGTGGCCTATTCGGAGTCTTCCTAGTATGACTTCACCCCTTCTGTTGTCTCTTGCCGAATATTTTCATGAACGGATGGAGGTTTCAATAGTTTTTACTTTATTGTTCTGGGAGATAGTTTTAGTTTATTGCGATATGAGATGTTCAGTGATATATTAGTTTACGAAAGGGGTTTACAGAAAGCTAAAAAAAGGAAAAAAATACAAATAACCTTCGTTAATAAAATATTTAAATAAAAAAAAGCACTATCGAGGCTATCCTTCCATCCCGACGATACCCGAATTTTAGCAGACTTCATTTTCATCATATAATGGCTGACATAAGGAGAAAGCATTGAGCATTCAGAAAATGTTTGCAACCTCTGGTTCACGTAAGTGGAAATTTATTAAAGCATCTTTAAAGAGTAAATCTAAAATGTCCATTACGGAAAGAAACATTAAGGCAGGAAACAATGTTCATTATTGGTAAATCCAATTGATAAAGTCGGTCCATGCGATAAAGGGAGCCGATCAGTAATGCTGCTAATGCAGTGCTGGGGATTATTCAGCCTGTATTGGATGAATGCCTGTAATTTACGACCAAGATCCCAACCTTCAATCGCAGTAAACCAAGCCGTCATGCCAGACTTTATCTCTGCACGTTTAGCCGCTCGGCTCTCCAAACACAACTGCTGCCCCTAGTCCAAGCCACTAAATTAACCTACACACTCGATTCCAATAAAGGGAATATGGATGCTAGTCAACGAAGTTGTATTTTACTGAAATACTAAGTGCTGTTGTATGGCTAGTGAGTGTTTGATGAACTGATTTTTCGGGAATGCACAAAGTAAGAAAGAGGAAAGCAGAAATATAATATAGTTTCCAGATTAAATTGCAGGAGACTCGACAACAATAAAGTTTTCAGGAACAGTTGAAGATTTCCAATCAGTGTGTAATTAAATTTTACGTCATAAGCGAACCAGAAAAGTCCTTCACCCAGGGGCTGCGTAAACTAAGAAGGTTTCCCATCTGGTATAGCTCACTACTGATCTCATCTCACCACATATTCTCTATTTACATGAAAAAAAAAAACGACGAGTAGAAGGAAGGGAAGATTACTGAAGACAGAAAAGAAGAAAGTAACTCGCCTAATACTAGAGTTACGAAAAAAATACATAGAATAACAGTTGTAGAACATAAATAGTATTACAAGATTGGTTCTACACGTATATCATTTTACGATCCGACTAATATTCGGAATTTTCGAATTTCCCCCTCCCCTAAACCACCATTCTCCGATTTCAGTCAATACCAAATATGATTTTTAGCCTTGACTGAAACGGTTAAATATCGAGTATGATAGAGATAAAATAAGCATTCCGAGTAAAAAAAAATCATAATTGATGACGTCATCACCTCATAACGTATTTTCATATATCTCAAAAAGTTCATTGAGTCTCAATGAAAACCATATTTGGTATTTAACCTTAGAATAAAGTGGTTCACATTATAACAGCTTATTGTTAATATGGCACGAACAGGAGTGGGGGTTTATTGAATGCTGAAAACTAAAAAATGCAAATATCTCAATCATGCAAATAATAATCTAGATACTGAAAAAACATACATAACAAAATTCATAGAACATTAAAGTTGCAATAAAATTGGTCCTATATACATTTTCGATCCAAAGTATAATAACAGAGATACGGCCAGCCGTACCAACCGAAGATAATAATCTATATTTTTATCATAGTAATAGTTGGATTGCTCCGGGAGTATATATAATTAACAATTATCAAATCTGCCGGTAAAAATGGATTTATTTGCCTAATCGTCGAGATCATTGCCGACTTCGGCAAAGGTATTATTTCCGCATGCCATTCACATCCTCTGAAGACTGTACATGAGGATGATCGAAGATGAGATGGGGTCAAACTGAGTATAGAAGGTTGAACGGTAATTCCAAATGGTGGACTGGAAATCCCACTACGGATCGGCACAATAGAGAAAGCCAGCATTATCAAGAGCAGAATAGTCAACCGGGAGGATTGAATTTGCATATTTTAGTGGTCCTACTATATAATTCATAATCATAACTGACTTTTTGACTTGAGTCTGTGTGGAAAATCAATCATGATTGTGGTTATGCTCTTGGTACTAAAACCAAGAAATCAGCCTGATTCATCAGTATCATGAATTCGCGGGGAACTCGTTCCAGGTTTGGGGTTCGGCTTGACTTCAGTGGTCACGTATACATCAACAATATTTCTTTAACAGGCACATCATCATGGGATGATGATTTATGCTGACTTCCTATTAAGCAGTTCTGTTTGGAATCACAGTTCATTATAATTGGTATGCTTGTTATAGCACCCCAGTAACATCAAATACATCTGAAACTACCTGAATGACTTTGATTTCCAGAATGCACTTTCCCTTTTTATCCCCGTCAGTTTGCTAGGTGCCCAGCCTCTGTATCTTAAGGATATAAATGCTACACTTGGTGGTTGGAGCCATCAGGTTCTTTCAGAAGCAGCTCTATTGATATTACTATGCCCACCGAAATCCATAAGATGCCTGATGTCTTTAAAAAAATGTCTTTCTATACCTTTTCCTCTTTTGCCATGCCCAAATATTCTTACCTTCAAAAAAATTTCAGATGCAATCGTTGTGCCTTAAGGCATGCCCAAAACGTTTCTCCTACTTTTAGCTAACGTTTTACCTACATCATTTAGAATTTCCACGTTAAATTTATTTTTACACAACTTCTTCTGGTGCGCTACAATTCCATTGAGCCCAATGTATTATATTCTCTTAGGCGAATTCCAAATTTGACTCCCATAAAGCAATACACAACTTAACAAACAGTTTTCTAGTGGTATTTATATGCCACTATGCTTCTAGTAATTTTAAATTACTGAATTTAATGCCATAGTGAATTCAATACATTGATTTAATTAATTTTTACGTTCACTTTATGCTACTAAGGCTAATTGGGACGGGTTATCTACAGGTTACCACCCTTTACAAACCAGGGTGGTAACCTGTAGATAAGCCATTCCAATTAGTCATAGTAGCATAAAGTGGACTTAAATAAATAACCATTAATTAATTTTTAATGAAGATAAAAAATAAAAAAACTTTTCATTCTTCTACTTTAATTTTAGGTTTATTTTTCTATTTTCAAAATCTAATGGGAAACTAAAAAGAGTGGTCTCAGAGTACGATTTGATATGTTAGTTGTTGTCAAAAATGAATTAGTTATAAAAAATGAAGTACTGTTAGTTTAAGGAGTAACAGTTTTGAAATATTACGCATGATGGGTTGGGGACAGTTAAACGGAATAGTAAAAAAAAAAAAATGTTAATTGCATTCACAGTATCATATGCTTTGGTAGTGAGGGTAGAAGAACGAGGTAATGGTGTGGTTAGGAGAATGGGAGGGTTCTAGGTTGATCCTAAATGCCCTTGGGAACAGCTGTGCCAGGCACAAATCACCCCCATTTACCCTACACATGTCCCCCAATCATATTAACACTTGTACTAATCATAACAGAATCAGCAAAACGCCGCAAAAGCAATCAACAGACTCAGCAAAGCGGAAATTACAGCAATTTGAGCTGATGATAAAAGGAAAGCAAAGTAGTTGTTGCTGGTAATTTTTTAATTGAATTGGAAGCCCCAATTTAAAAGGAAACGCAGAAATAAAGCAAATGGGGTATGCAGATTTTCTCTTTGTCTTTTAAATACGATTCAACAATAGACTTTATGGAGGGTGAAAAGAATTGTCAGAAATTGAGGACACAATTTTTAGAAAGCCATTACATTGTATCCCGTAGCCACGGTAGACAGTATCCAGTATGTCGTTTACAAAATTATTTTACCTTCAGCCTTTCCCCACTGACGTAGGGTCAGTGAATATGGACCGAGATGAACAGTGAAAGGTTCACATAAGAATGTTTCACACTAATAATAACGCATGCCAAGCACCATCGCTGTGGGGCACAAAGCAAATAAATAAATAAAATAATAATAGAGCTCAAATTTAAAGAAAATCATATTTTCAAAATTGAAGGATTGCTTCTTTTATTCGAGAGTAAGTAGTCATCCGTGTTTCCGACATTCTGAAATACGAAATTTCTTCGTATAAAAAATACGGTATAAGCCACAAACCAAAGGAACCGTTTTTAATCCAAGGCATATATAATAATATCATCATTATATTATCATATAATAATATGAACATAAAAAAAGAAAATAAACATGTAAACTTAGTGCAATTATCTCATTACAAGAATGTCAACAGAAAATTCAATTTAACCTAATAAATAACGTGTGTAAAAAAGAAGAAAAAATCCACAGAAAAATATTTGAGAAATACTATGTAAGTTTCACATGTTAATATTTTAGAAAATACAAATGTCATGTAATTTTATATACATATATACAACTTCGAACGGGCCTCATTTTCGTCATCTACTAGATGGTAGAATCGATGGACATATGAAGAAATGTTTCGAAAATCGCGTTACGAGTACAACCTCAATCAATGATTTCCCTTACGGGAAATGTGCTAAAAAAATAGAATTTTTTAACTTATACAAAAACGCGAATTATATAATATTCATTTAAAATTTTTTAAAGATAATTACTTGATAAATAAAATAAATGCCAAAAAGATGAGAAAAACTTTCTTTGGTTCTTAGTTTCCTTGAAATTATTTCTTCTATAGAAACATGAAAGGCTTTCTTTGTGTACTCAAGATTTCCTTCTGCTTGCCTTATCCTGTCCAGTCCAAGTTCTACCTCGTCTCAGTGTACTTCCATGAATTTATCTTCAGATCAATGAGAAGCAACAGCTGTATGTTATAAAAACCAAGAAAAGAACGCTGATAAAATCGACAGCTTCTCGTGAGCCTTACATGATTGGTTTTATTCGGAGTAGCTTATCATATCAGGCATGCCTTTATTCTAATTTTATTCTTTACTTTATAGACTTGGAGTCTCGTCTATGCAGTACAATTAAAAAAGACATGAATATTCGAAACATACATAAAACATTTAGCAAATTTCTCTAGAGGAAAATCAGCTTATAAAACACGGAACACACGGGTACTTCTGTAACTTTGCAGGTTTCACATGTGACGTAAAAAAATACTGATGGCATCATCATACATTATATTCCCTGTATCTGCTGAGATAAGAAGTGTTAAACAAGACTTAATAGTTTAGACTGGCACGAGATTTTTATTAAACTGATGTATGAAAGCAAAAAAGTCCGTCACGCAGGCGCTGTGTAAACTAAGCAGATTTCCCATGTAAAGTTATACAATATAGAAATCTCTATACGAGTGCCGAACTAGCTCTCGGCGGGAACGAATAGAAGTGACCAGAGCTAGTCCGTTATACTTAATAAAAATGCAAATATTTCGGTTAATGTTCAAGATATAGAATAAATGAATATAACAACATTTATAGTAAATTTAATTTGCAATAAGATTGGTTCTATACAATTTTTCGATCCGACGTATAGTAACGGATGTATTTTGAAATTCCTCCCCTCTAACCCCCCCCCCCCCCTCCCACTGGTCCGATTTCAGCCGTTAACGAACTTGATCTTTCTTTTTACATAAAACGATTAAATACCGAGTTTGGTGTCGATTAAACAAAAATTGCTACCGCTAAAGCGGTAACAGACAAATATATATATATATATATATATATATATATATATATATATATATATATATATATATATGTGTGTGTGTGTGTGTGTACAGTTTTGAACGGACCTCATTTTCGTCATCTACTAGGTAGGATCGATGGACAATTGAAGAAAAATTTCAAAAATCGCGTCATGAGTACGACCTCAAAAGCTGATTTCCCTTAAGGGAAATCTGCTAAAAATAATTGTGGAAGTTGGTAATAATTTTGTCTATCCTATAACATTTCTTGTTATACGTATAATATCGGAGAAAAACATAATTTTGTGTTATCATTTCTAAACCCCCTTGTATTCTAGTCCGATTTGATTTACCAATGAACACCTACCTTTTATTATAAAATCCCAAAGACACCCCTTGATTTGCTACAAGGCGTTAATGGGAGTTCCAGTTGTCTACTTGGTGAATTACTGCCTTATTGTGGTGGTCGCTTTAGATCAAAGATGGCTTTTTATTCAAGTAGCTACGCAATTTCCGTCACGGGGGAATGGACAAAATTCAAAGCCCAGTGAACACCAGCTAAACAAAATTCAGAACGGGTTCCAGATATAGGATTTGGAACCTCTAGCATAGAAGAAGAGTGCTTTTAAAAAGTGTTTTAGTTTTATATGAAAGTTTAAATATCAAGTGGAATCTGAAAGTTTAAGTATGGAATCTGTCAAATAAAAAGTGAGCCCTCTTATTTAAGCATTTATGATGCGCAGTCGCCAAATCTAAATTTGGCCATGTGGGTTCGACGGAATCAATAGGCCATATTTAAGCATTAAAAAAACGTTTTAAGTATACTGCGTTGTCGTAAATGTAAGGATGAGGATTTACTGTGGACTGATAAATACAAAACCATTTTAGTAAGCGAAAAATATAATATCTCATAATAATGCAGTTATTTTAAACTTTTTACTTTACTTTACTGGGGCCGGTGCTTGCGGGTAAAGACATGGGTACGCCTACCATTACAATGAGTGAGCTGAAGAATTAAATAGGTGCAGGTCCATTCCCCACCAAGGGAGAACATTAGTTCACGAGTCCGCTACCATAGGGCGCAAGTGTCGCAGTGCTTTGTGGCCAGCGGGAGTCTAATGAGTATATACATCTGAGAGCCCCTCGGGATGACGATTGTGGCTCTCATAGATTCAGCCAAGCAGGCTGACACAGTGTGAACTGATCACTGAGCGTCTGGTTGTATTGGGGTCCGTCAGGAATTGTACGTCGAGTAGATCACTAACTTCGTAAAAAAATCACGAATCCCTAAATTTTCGAAATTCCTCCCCTCCAAACCCTCTCTCCCACAGGTCGGATTTTAGCCGTTAACGAATTTGATCTTCCTTTTTTCATAAAACGTTTATAGATCAAGTTTGGTAACGATCAGACAAAACTTGCTACCGCTGGAGCAATAACAGATTTATATATATATATATATATATATATATATATATATATATATATAAATAAATATATATAATATTGACATTGCTGGGTTCTCATTCAGCGTGGTTGGCCCACTGATTTCTCATTCGTTTCCTCTTTTTAATTAAAATTGTGCCAACCAATATGTACAACGTTGATTCATATAAATGAATGGCCATGCTTTTATTCCCCTCATAAGGGAGCCAGCTATTGAGGTTGTACTAATCACATAGATTTTATAAACTTTCTTCAAGTGCCTCTTTGGTTCTTGAGAGATTTTTAGTTAATGAGCTCTTTCCCTGAATGAAGCCGTTTAAAAAATTACCTTAATACATCCTTTTTTATCAGCATTCACAAGAGCCACGGCCTGTTCCCCTCTTCTCATCCATTATGCCTAAAAAGCGGGTAGTCTTCCCTTAATTTATTCCTCTAAATGTCACTTTTGAGTGTTCCCTCTTACAACAGGGGTTTCTCTTATCTCAAAATTGAGGAAACTAAAAGTGTATAAAGTACATTAATCACAAAATCCTCGCGGAGAGAATATAAGAGGCGAGGGGGTTGAAAGATGTATTTTGGGATTGAATGAGAATCTCACCCCTACCAGGCTAATTTCTGGGGTCAAATCTACCCTTTCTCTGTTTATTCTGGAATCAGCATCCATTGCTTTTCTCTAAATATGCTTTTATTCCATTCAGATTTCTTTTTTTAAATTTTATAAATCTAGCAAAGCACTTGTTTTAATTTCTACACACAGGCTTCTTTACAGCAAACATATCTCTCTCTGCTTAGATAAAGAATTGTCTTCCTCAATACCTGCAAATTACCTGTCCCAGTTAACCGTAGTAGCAAAAAGTGGGCGATAATAAATAAATAACTAAAAAATATATACAGTAATAATAATGTAATGTATATCTCGGCGTTCAGTAATGGAATTCGTAACAAAAATTAAGAAACTGGTTAGTACATTCAGTATTTTAGCAGATTTCCCTTAAGGAAAATCGGCTTTTGACGTCGTACTTATGATGCGATTTTCGAAAAATTTCTTCAAATGTCCAGCGATCCCACCTAGGAGATGATGAAACTGAGGTCCGTTCAAAATGATATATATATGTCTGTTAACGCTCTAGCGGTCGCTATTTTTGCTTGATCGTTACCAAACTTGATATTTAAACGTTTTATGTAAAAAGAAAGATCGAGTTCGTTAATGGCTAAAACCAGACAAGCGAGAGGGGGGTTAAGAGGGAGATTAATGGGTGAAATCGGAACAGGTGGAGGGGAGTTTAGAGGGAAAGAATTTTGAAAATTCAAAATATGTCCGTTACTATATGTCGGATCGAAAAAAACATATAGAATCAATCTTATAGCAAATTAAATGTACTATAAATGTTGTTATGTACATGTATCCCCTATCTTGAATATTAACAGAGATATTTGCATTTTTCAGTTTTCAGTCATTAGAAAACCCCCACTTCTACTTATGTTACATAAACAATACTCGGTTATGCAATAAACCACATTATTCGAAACTCAAATACCAAATATGTTTTCAAGAGACATTTACTATACGAGATACATGCAAATATGTTCTGGTGACCCCCCCCCCTCTTCTTAAGTTTCTGGACTACTGAAATTTGATTGATTGAGTTAAAAGTTATTCTGATTGATTATAAATTCCAGTACTAGATAAAGTAAATAGTTTTCAATCAAATTAATACGTTATATTCCGATATATTACAGTAATTGGTTTTCTTTTCGGTAAGAAGTTGGCGGAACTGTTTGTTTAGATTTTAGATGCTTTCCATCGGGAGGTTTCTTATTATCGTTTGTATTTATTCACTTCATGGTGATGTTGTGTTACCGGTATGTAGATTTATCTATTGTTAAACTTCACGCGGGAAATCTGCTTAGTTTACGCAGCCCCTGCGTGACTTTTTTCCTACTTTTCTCCTAATCCTGATTGATTTCTCTATCTTCCAGCATTTCAGGAGGAATATGTTTCAAATGTCTCTTCTATCCAACGTCACCAGGGCTCTGCTGTTAGATGTGAGAGTTAACGTTTCATTGCCAAGGTTCCATTAACATTTCCAAGATAAAGTTTACAAAGAGAAACTGAATAGCGACAGTCCATTGTCCTCTCAAACAAGATATTAGACATTCCCGGAAGGCACCTAGTAAAAATAAACGGTAAGAGACGCTAGACATGGAAAAGGGAACGGTTAGGTTGGAGCTCATATTTTACATTTAGGGTCAGATATCGAGGACCAACGCCATTGCAAAGGTCGCCTCAATAGTATGCTCAATCCATTGCAAATAGATGACACCACATTCTCACCCAGCTCCTTCGAGGCAAGGAAATCGATTCGTATCCTATTCACTCGCTCCCTCACTCTACATATTGTCAACAGCTCTCAGGGTATAGGGGCTTTAGTGGAAACACTACAATGCCCATGTCCTCGTAAAATAAACATTTTCATGGAATAGATAAATAAATATGGTATAAAAGAACGAAAATTGGAATCTATTGAAGCTTAGGAAAGTAGACGCTGGTTTCTAAGAATATTCAAGATACCATGTTACTGTAAGAAACCGACCTATAGAAGCAGTGATGTGAGGGAGAGTGCTTTGAAAGGGATATGCTACAAATTGCCCGTGGACATAAAAGGATATGCTCCAATTAAATGTATGAATGGTTCACTATTAACCTATCCCATACCAGTACTGATCGATATAATAATTGGAAGAATAAAAATAACGCCGGGTTTATAGCACTATGCCCCTTAAATGTATAATAACTCGAAATAACGATGTACATGTCGTAACTCGCTTTTCTTCAAAACCTCAGTGAATATACGAAGTTTACTTTATACATCGCTAGCTAAGGTACCCGGCTTCGCCCGGAAAATCATTTGAGGCTGAATGATAATGGTATTTTTTGGGGGGCTTTACTTTGTACAATATTTTTCCAGTCTCAAGGCTTAGGATTTACACCCGAGTCTTGTTATGTTCTTACCCCATAGTCAAAAATTTCGAGTTTCGTTGATTTCGATTTAGTCTTTCACGTCCTATAACATTGTTGACCCCTACCATAGTTTTTCGTGTATACCTCATTCAAACTTCATTATACGGCAAAAGTTCCTTTAACAAGTAACAAAAGTTACTTTAAATAACAAAACAAACAACTTTTACTATATGCACGTTTGCCGAAAAATAAATATGCTACGAAATATCGCGATTTTATATTTCAGACCTCCCTTATAACCCCCACTCCTGTTACTACCTCGAAATTTTAATATAGCTTATAATCAGGGAGGTGTTAATACCAAATCACATATGGAGTTTCATTTAGTTCGGTTGAGTCTTTGTGCCATATAAAATTGTTGTTTTATAGTTTTTAGCGTATAACTCAATTTATACTTCGGTATACGACAAAAGGGTATATTACAAAAGCTACTCTAAATAACAAAATAAAAAACTTTTATATGCATATTTGCCGAAAAACCAATAGGAGACGAAATATAGCTATTTTTAATTTCAGGCCTCCCTTATAATCCCCACTCCTGTTCGTCTCAGAGAATATTAATATAGCCAGAAACCTAACCTGTTTTAGTAGTAATATACATACCAAGTTTCATAAAATTCGGTTCAGCCGTTTACGATTCTATAAAGGACATACAAACAAACATTCATTTATATATATATATATATATAGATTAAAAGCTTCGGCTTATACCTGTTTCGATACGTAAGCTCTCTTCATTCTTAATTAAATACAATTAAGGGGTGGCCATCGAGCCATAGGACAACTAGACGGGAGGAAGTCTCGCCAGACTCAGGATCGGCCACACAAAGCTGACACATAGACACTTAATGACAAGGGCAGACAAGTCTATATGATAAAAAACATACTGACGGACTGCTTCCGACGAAAAAACCTTGACATACCCTACGATATGACAGAACTATTAACTGACAGCAGTCAATAAATTCCACAAATACTAACATGTCTAAAACATATAAACATTTACAAATACTTATAGAATAAATAAAATAGGTCTACAGCATACTTACAAATGATTTAAAAGGGATAACTTTTATTATATTCATATGGACGAAGTACGGATATGAGAAACACTCAGATATTTAAGGAACATTTTCCATAGTATATAAACAATGTACAACAAAGGTGTACATAAAGAAGTAAATATATTATTCTAACTACCCCCTAAACAGAGACCTTGCCAATCACCAACGATGTGGGGCATAAAACAAATAAATAAAAAAATCTTCATTCTCGCTTATAAGAAGAGCCCTCCTATTGCAATTAAATAAATAGAGGTTTAGATAATAATTGCAAAAGTTTTAAATATATATATATATATATATATATATATATATATATATATATATATAAACATCCTGCAGTGATCTTCATAATCTGTAACTGCTATCGAGAGTATATTATTATTTCGTTCTATTTATAATATACCAATACCAAACTTCGTATTGATTTTTTATAGTTATTCTTTAATAACTGAAAGAATCTGATAAACTGAACATTATTAAATGTGATAAATTTATCAATGTCCTGATTTACTTCACACAACTGCACTAAGTGAATGATAATCTCACATGCATACATTTCATAATCGATGTTCAACAACGTCCATCCAGAACTAATGTGTAAAGGCTAGTTAGAAATCCAAGAACGTTACGATAGACAAGAATGAGTATTGGATTATATCAAAAATCGGATGCATTCTGCTTAAGACTATCGATAAACACTTATATAAGGGAGGTGTCTATCACAAATTGCCACTACCAGGGGGGCCTTCCCCCACTGATTTGAACGAAAATGTTTTAGTGTTTAGTACCTAATGAAATTCTGTTAAAGCGAGAGAATGCACTTCTCAAGCGTTCGTCTAAAAACATTTGTTAAAGTTCGCCTGAACGTCTTGTGTAGTTCCCAAGACATATAATTAAGGAGTTCTAAGTGGCTCAGGTAATAGTGCTATTCTTTTGTAACCGGACATCTCGAGATCGAATCTCGCCGGGAGCAACTATTTTTTCCCTCATTTTTTGCTTCTAGGACATTTATTTAATATTAATAAAATTTATTTTTTTAATTTTTAGGGTGTTCCACATATTTAAAGAAAATTCGAATACTTTCTGTCAAAAATGTAATTGGTATAAGGAAATATTTAATATTATAAAAGAAATATATTATAAATTGAAAACGTAAGTATATAACAATTATCAATAATGACGCAGATATTTTAATAATATTTTTAAACGGTTTAATTAATAAAGATATTTAAAATTTTCTAGCTTTAGATGTAAAATATTCTTTAACAGTTTTATACGTTAGAGCTATATTTTCATTATGCTTGCCCTTGGATCACTGACGTATATTTCTATCATCAAGTGTCTCCAAAACTAAAAGATTTATATATATAAATATATATATATATATATATATATATATATTTATAATCCTACTGTACGGGTGTATGTCACTGAACTCCTCCTAAACGGCTGAAACGATTTGAATGAATTTTGTTGTACGCGTCTGGGTGACGCCCTGGACGGTTTAGATTGAACGATTGAACCGAACTTGACAAAACTCTATATGTAAATTAGCATAAATTCTTCCATGATTATAAGCTATATTAAATTTTTTAGGTTCAAACGGGAGTAGAGGTTATAAGGGTGGCCTGAATAAAAAATTCGCGATATTTCATTTTCTATTTTTTTTTAGGCAAACGTGCACATAACAAAAGTTGTTTTTTTTGTGTTATTAAAAGTAGCTTTTGTTTTAAAACTAATATTATTAAATTTAATGTCCTAATCGCTTGATATATTATGAAGGACAACGTCTGTCGGGGCCGCTAGTGTGTATACACACACATATATATATATGTATATATATATATATATATATATATATATATATATATATATATATGGTGTGTTATTCTTTTCGGAGTTTTGGTCAATGTTGGTGAAATAAATCTTAGTTTATGCCGATATTTCGAGAATCTTTATTTTCTCTTCTTCAGGGCAAGACTAAAGATACCTACAAACTATTATACATGGTTATTGCACTATGACTATGGTTATAATGCAATAACCATGTATAATAGTTTGTAGGCATCGTTAGTCTTGCCCTGAAGAAGAGAAAATAAAGATCCTCGAAATATCGGCATAAACTAAGATTTATTTCACCAACATTGACCAAAACACCAAAAAGAATTAGATTATATATAATATATATATATATATATATATATATATATATATATATATATACAGTTTTGAACGGACTTCATTTTAGTCATCTATTATATAATTTGAAAATCGTGTCATGAGTACGACCTCAATAGTTGATTTCCCCTAAGGGAAATCTGCTAAAAAAGATTCACAGGTTCCTCTAATATTCGCCGTGAGCACAGGGATATATTGATTACAGGCTCATATAGTTATAGCTATAGTAGTAGCTAGGTGGTGACCTTAGAGAGACCTAGGCAAGTGTGTGAAATGCAGAGAGTGTCTGCAAGTTCCCTGGGGTTAGTAAGGAGATAAGGCAGGGGTGCTGGTACCCTCATCCCCAGGGATATATACCCCAAACAGAGGATAAACCCCAAATGCCTCTACCTCCTCCTACCTACACCAAACCCGGTCATATCAAGATGGCTCCAACAAACAGCCTTCAGAAAATAATCTGTTATTAGCACCGTTCCACAATTTAATCTCTCATTCACGAGTTTTTGCTCACGTTTTTAGCAAATTTCCCTTGACCACGTTTTGACCAAATATCAAATTAAACATCTTTTTTTACGTGCACGTTCGACAAAAAAAAAACAGTAGGAAACGAAATATAACGGTTTTTCATTTCATGCCACCCTAACAACTCCTGCTCGTTCCTAAAAATGGTAATGTAGCTTATAGTCAAAAATATGGAGGGGAGTTTCGTTGATTTCGATTTAGTCTTTCGTGTCCTATGACATTGTTGACCCCTTATATAGTTTTTCGTGTATTCCTCATATATACTTCGTTATACCGCAAAAGAGCATATAACAATAATTACTTTAAATAACAATATAAACAACTTTTGTTATGTGCATAATTGCCAAAAAACCAATAGAAAACGAAATATCGCTATTTTTAATTTCAGACCTCTCTTACAATCCCCACTCCTGTTCGTACCTCGAAATTTTAATATAGCAGGGAGGTGTTAATACCAAATCACATACGGAGTTTCGTTTAGTTCGGTTCAGTCTTCTGTCTCATATAAAATTGTTGACTCCAACTATTGTTTTTAGCGTATAACTCATTTATACTTCGGTATACGACAAAATATCTTACAAAAGTTACTTTAAATAATAAAATCAACAACTTTTGGTATGTGCATATTTGCCGAAAACCCAATAGGAAACGATTTTTTTTTTTTTTAATTTCAGGTCTTCCTTATAACCCCCACTCCTGTTCGTCTCAAAGAATATCAAAGAATATTAATAAAGCCAAAAACCTAACCCGAGTTAGTAGTAATATACATACCAAGTTTCATAAAATTCGGTTCAGCCGTTTACGATTCTATAAAGGACATACAGACAAACATTCATTTAAATATATATATATATATATATATATATATATATATGTGAGTGTGTATGTGTGTGTGTGTGTGTGTGTGTGTGTGTGTGTGTGTGTGTGTGTGTGTATACTTGTCTGTTAACGCTCTAGTGGTCGCAATTATTTGAGAGATAGAAGATGAATTTTAGCAAATTTTACAAAAGGAAAGTCAATATGAAGAATTAAAAAAAATGTATTTAAAAATGGGGTAAAATAAAAAAATGCTCAATATCTCCGTCATTAATACTCAAATCAAATAACACACAATACAAAATTTAGTTATCATTAGTCATTAAAATGTTATTTTTAAGAATTTTTCTTTACATTTTTCTCAAACTCAAATATGAACCGAGTTATTTGGAATTTTCTTGTTTTTAACATTAATTAAACCCCCGAGAAGGAACGTACCAGTTTCAAAACCACGAAAACAAACTCTCGAAATAATATAACCCCCCCCCCCCAACAGCAATCCAGAATACAGTGAATGTCTTATTCCAAATTTAAGTATGATGTATAACCGATCATTTTGTGTTCCATTTTTGTTTCTTGTTTCCATTTTGTTTTTGTGTTCCATTTCTGTTTTTGTGTTCGATTCCTGTTTTTTTTTTTGTATTTTCTGTATCTCGTTTTAGTTCTGTATTCCGTTCCAATTTTGTTTTCTATTTTTGTTATGTGTTCCATTTCTGTTTTGTGCTGCATTTTTGTTTTCGTGTTAAATTTTTGTTTTGTGTTGCATTTTTGTTTTTAGTGTTCAATGTCTGTTTTGTGTTGCATCTCTGTTTTCCATGTTCAATTTATGTTATGTTGTTTTATTTTCTTTTAAATTAATTTTGTTTCGTTTTTTTTAAATTTTATACAGTTTTTTTTTTCTCTGAGCAACATCGCCACAGTTGCGAAGCTCCAAATAAATAAATAACTGATCACTAGACATGCGAGCTAAAGCTTTGTCCTTAATCTCACATGGCAAAGTTATCATTAAATACAATACTTAGTCCGACCCTAACTAGAAAAGTAACCTGTAGATAGCCCGTCCCAATTAGCCATAGTAGCAAAAAGTGGACGAAAAACAAAAAAAGTTTAATTCCATTAATTTAATTGCATTGCTTTCAAAGATAGATACGTTTCGACTTGATGACATCAAAGGGCATTCTAAGCTCTGGATATAACAATTTGATCGATACCATCTTCGATAATTAACCGTTTCATTTCAAACTAATGTTGCATCCATTAATCAAAATCACAGGGAGGTTTGGTGGTTTAAAGAAGTAGTAAAATACACTTGTATATCTCCATTATTATGCTACGGTCGGAATATGTTTTATGGGAAAATGCATTTCCACAGTAATGCTCTACAATTGTCCTACAGACTTTTCTGTAACTTCGATATTAGAGTTCTTTGCATTTTTTTTGTATTCACCCCTTAAGTAAAATTATCACCTCAACTCATTTTATTTTCACTTAAAACCTCTCAGCTAAAATTTCAATTCGTATTTTCATAGACCTTTTATGTGGACAGAAGTGATATCGTGTTAAATCAGCTTAGTTTAATCAGCACCTGAGATATAGACTTTTAAGTATTTAAAAGCATATTAAATAAGAAATGCCACTAAAAAAGATGGTTAACTACTAAGGAAATAATGTACAAATTTATAAGTGTACACATTAAGAAAGGTGAGAGTAGAAAAGAGTTCATGTCCAACTCTTGCTATACGCGTATTAATATTTATTTTATACACCCGCAAGGTAACGAGGTTCACTTTTTTATAAGGAGAAATAGGAATGCACTAAAAGGTGTTTATGAAGTCTTAAGTTTCGTGCCAAATTGTATAATATTCTTTAGCTAGACGTTTTTAAGTGGAGCAACTTCAAATACCAACCTAAATTAAATGGAAACTTTAATAGAGGATTAGGAGACATCATTTTGATTAAATAGCGTTTCTTTAGACTAAAATTGTTAAAATTCTGAATCTCGTGGGTTTGGCATATAGTAGTGTTTAGCGGGCACGTCTAACTCACAAAAGTGCAACAGATATATTAATAATGGAACAAATATAACGAATGGAAAAAATAAAAAAAATGGAAATAATGTATCATAAATAAATAAAAATATAACCTCTAGGAAGAATATATAATTTAGAAGATGAAATCTTTTCCTGCTGAGTGTATGAACAGGAGAGAAAAAAATGGACTCTTTTTTTTTTTTCAATCAACGAATGAGGTTATTCTCAGTGATGTAGAATACTATTTAAGGAATACTGGTGGCTATGTTGCGATTAGTATCAGAGTTGTATTTTTGGAATTTCAGCTGTCCTCTATATATCAGTAAATCCAAATACATCGGATAAAGATCTTGAACAGCAACCTGACCTGTCACATTTTATCTTACCCGGCTGTGTGGTCATTTCAAAGATAATAACTCCCCTAAAGACTTGCCTGTCCACCTTAGGTCTGGGTGTTCGTTTCTCTTAATTTTTCAGTGATTCAAGCAGATACATGCTTTCGATTTATGTAAGATAGCAAGCAATACTTTAATCGAGACAGGGATAAGTAGAAATAAACAAACGTTGTAAAGCGCTTATTTAGTTTTGTGATGTTGCTGGTGTATCATAAAATTAATACTAAAAAATTCCCTATCATAGAAACAGTTTCAATAAATCGCCAAGCGTCGTAAAGCTGTTCTAGGGAATGATTGCTACCGAAGTGCCGAGAGGTTAAATAGAATCCTGCGAAGAACCACGTAATTTTTATTAGTACATCCTAAAAGAAGTGAGCACAATTACGTATAATAAAACCATTTAATCTGCTATAAAAGCCAAGCCAAGCATTCCCAGGGCAATTCCCAAATAACACATCAGCCATGATCCTACATTCTACAAGCCGTAACATTTACGATATCTTAAAAATAAAAAGAACAGCCTGGAAGAAGTGAACCATAGTAGCAAATAGCCTCATAAAAATCCTTACGGAACAGGGTAGAACTCATCTTTTCATCAGTATATTGGCCAGTCAAGCTTTAGTTTAAAGCTTAAATTCTTACATGCATGTGTTTTTCCTTCAATCTTAGATACCATAAACATCATGTATTTACTGTCTTCTCATTTCCGAATGGAATGAAAATCAGCTATTTAGGAGGTACTCCTTATGTAATTTTTAGAACACTCTATTCATGTCCACCAACCCTACTCAAGAGATGACGGAAAAAATTAGAGTATGCAACCGTTTTGTGTAAAAATAAAAATCAAGTATATATACTCCATATTTAAACGTTTCAGTCAACGCTAAATATCGTATTTGCTATTGACTGAAATCGAGGGTGGAAGGGCCCACTCTTCCAATACCCACATTTAGAGGGGGAGGGAATTCAAAATGTTTCCATTATTATAAATCGGATCGCAAAGAGTTATATAACCAATATTGTTAAGCTATTGGTATTCTTCAATTTTTGAACCTTGTTGTTTTTCGTAACTAATGCATTAAGCGAGTTATTGCGCTTTCTTGTTTTCAGCATTCAGTAACCCCCCCCCTACATTCTACTCATCGGTTTTATTACATAGAAATAGAGAATAAGTGGCGAGATGAGATCACAAGTGTGTTATGCTAGCACGTGGGAAATCTGCTTAGTTTACGCAGCCCCTTCGTGACGGAGAATTTAATATACAACATAGAATCAGGATAACTCAAATAGTTCCTCGTTCCAAACCACAGTTTCAACTGACATTTAAGCTCTTCTTCCCACCGCCTATTTATACGAATCATCTTTAAACCTTTTTCTACCGATGGCAAGGGCAACTCTAACCAAGGACAAAAATAACCTTAATACAACCTCTGAATATATTACCTTCTTTAGGGGTTAGGTCAGGGTTGCACCCTAAGGAGATATGCCCAGATTGCTTCAGTATTCATATCTATGTCTTCAGAACGTGAGTTCCATTCAGAACCTTGGTTTGATTATTCCGACATCAAAAACGGATTCTCAGTTTGTTCTTCAATCTTGGATATTTTTTATCCAATCCTAAGAACCATATTCCATGATTCAATCTATGGATGATTCCGCTGATGGTTGGCGATTCACAAAAAAGGAAGCTGCGCACGACCTCAACAGCTGATTTCTCTTAACGGAAAACAGCTAATAGAGACTTACACATATAATGTTTTATTTGGTATAGTTCTTTCAGTTTTTGCCCCAAACCCACCAATCGGTGCTCTAAAGTCAATTAAAATTTGTAAGAATTAAAAGAAATGAAAAACATAAAAAAACAAAATTGAGATATGTCCAGGGCCCCAGTATAAGTTTCTCTCCGTCTGGGTTAGAATGGCGTAACTTCTTCCTTATAACATATTTCCCCTTAGGGAAAATCAGTTATTAAGCTTGTACTGATTGCGCGATTTTCTGCTTACCAAGTTCGTTAACGGCTGAAATCGAACCACCGCGAGAGGAGGGTTAGAGGGTAAATTTAAAATATCTCCCTTAATAAATGTAGGATTGAATAGGTCTATAGAATCAATATTATTAAAAATTTAATTCCATATAAATATTGTTACATGCAATTTTCACTATCTTGAGTATTAACCGAGATTTTTTTTTATTTTTATAGTTCAGTAAGCCCCTAATACAACTCATGTCATATAAACAATAAGTTGCTTTATAATTAACCTTATTATTAAAAGCTTAAATCCAAATATTATGTTCATTGAGCTTTTACTGTGGGAGACACATGAAAATACGTTGTGATGATGCCAAGAATTAAGATTTTACGTTCTTAATTCAAAAATGTTTATTTGATGTATAAAATACTCAAATATTTAACTGTCAATATTTAACTGTCAAATGTAACTCTTAAATTCATAATCGTTCAAGGCTTGCATGGGACTAGGAATAGTGGAAGGGCTTTGGAGGGGGAGGAGAGAATTCGATAGATCAAAATATTTCCATTATTATGAGTCGTGTCGAATAATGTTCTAGATCCGACCTTGTTAAACTATTCATCCCCTACAATTTTTGTTTGACAATTTTTTTTCTTGGCATCCTTAAGTGAAGTCACCAGTTATACTAATCGGATTTCAGAAAATTTCCAATAAGGTCAATCAGCTATTGAGGTCGTACTCGGGACGCGATTTTCGAAAAAGATTTTTAAATATACATCGATCTTAAATAGGAGGTCCATTAAAAATGATATATATATTTCTGTTGACGCTCTAGCGGTCGTAATTCTTTCTTCATCGTTACCAAACTTTTTTATAAAGATTTATAAAGATCAAGTTCGTTGACGGCTGAAATTGGACAGGGGGAGAGGGGGTTTAGAGGGGAAATTTCTAATATTCGAAATATCCCTGTCATTATACGTCGGGTGGAAACTGAGTATAAAACAAATCTTATTGCAAATTAAATGGTTTTATATGCGTTTTTTTTTTTTTTTACTAATTTCATTATTAACCGAGATATTTGCATTGTTTAGTTAGCCTGCACCGAGTTGTTAGACTAATAACTGTTGCTAACAGGCACCATATTGTTATTCTTTACTATATATTTATATATATATATATATATATAAGAAATTTGCAATAAAATAGGTCTTGTATTTATATATGTCATTTTTTGGGCAAGGTGCCTCTAACCACACCTGTTTATTCCTCCTCCCCTTGTCTGTAACGATCTCAAAAAATAAAAAAGTTGGTTAATATAAAAGAGAAACTGAATAACTTTTAATATAATACTTTATTTAACATTGAATTTATTAAAAGGAATAATTTCTGGGAATTCGTGAGAAAAGGTTTAATAAAAGTGTCCAGCAACGGAGAGATTTATTTCGCAAAAGGCAATGTTCAGGTGTCCCGTTATGACCTCTCCAGATTTCAGAACGTTTAATTAAACTTTCTTTTATACCATTATTAATGTTGGATAGTATTTAGTGTTAGCCGTTTGTCTTTTACTAGTTCATATGTGGGCTCGAGAGAATTAAGGGATGCCTGCTATTAAGCCCCTAAGCAAAATAATTAACTACTTAATGATGCATTTCTACTTCGCCCTTACAGGGCGAGTAGAAGTGAAAACATAAATCAACATCAGGACAGAGTAGAAAGATGAAAATGATTATATTTCTAAAAGTACTGATACAGGTCGCTCTCGAGTTTCCTCTTTGTAAATTATTTCACTGAAATAAGGAAAAATGGGCGCTTCTGAGAACAATGTTGAGTTCAAAGTAAAAGAGGTCTTATACAGACTGAAAAACAGACATAAAAAAAATACTCAGGCAGCAGAATTAATATTTTCATTACACAAAAAATAACTGCGACTCTCATTGAAAGTATGTGAAATGTGGCAAAAATAATTTTTTTAGATAATAAATTACCAAATACTAATGTAGCTAACAAGGGGAGTGAACGGCCTTCCCCCCCCCCACGGTTTGTACGGACATTTTTTAGTGTTTAGTACCTAACGAAAAACCAATTCTGTTAAAGCGAGAGAACGAACTTATCACGCGTTCTTCAAAAAAAAAAAAAAAAAAAAGTTAATGTTTGTCTGAACGACTTGAGCTGTTCCCAAGACGTCTATTTCAAGTAGTCCCAGTTGCTCAGTTGACAGTGCTTTCCTTTTGTAACCGGAAATTTTTAACTTGATGATAGAAAAAATATACGTCAGTGATCAAGGCCAAGGACAATGAAAATATGGTTCTTAAGTATAAAACGGTCAAAGAATATTTTTATGTCTAGAGCTAGAAAATCTTAAATATCTTTATTAATTGTAAAATAAAATAATAACAAATAAACTGGTAAAGTTAAATATAACCTTTTAAAAATATTATTAAAATATGTGCGATAATATTGATAATTATTATATACTTATGTATTCAATTATTAATATATTTCTTGGATAATATTAAATATTTCCTTATATTACATTTGTGACAGAAAACATTCGAATTTTCTTTAAATATATGGAACACGCTAAAAATAAAATGTCAATAATTAAAAAAAAAAACTTTTTATTTATTTTTTAATATTAAATAAACGCCATAGAAGCAAAAAATGAAGAAAAAAAAATAGTCACTCCCGGCGAGATTCGATCTCAAAATTTTGGGTTACAAAAAGAGAGCATTACCAACTGAGCCACGGGGTCCTCTTGAAAATGACATCTTGGGAACAGCTCAACATCTAACATTTGTTTTTAGACGAACTGGGGACAAGTGCGTTCTCTCGCTTTAACAGAATTGGTTTTTCATTAGGTACTAAACTCTAAAACAATTTCGTTCAAATGGGGGGGGGGGAGAGCCGTACACTCCCCTTGTTAGGTAAAGTAATGATTATGAGCCGATGGAATATTTTTGGTAAAATTCTACAAACTTAGAGGAAACAACATTACTTCTAAGAATGACCTTCAAACAGAAACTTAAAAGAAATGAAGTCATTCTGGCTATGACAAAAACTGGCAAGTTGAATGTTAGGAATTTACTGAACAGAACAAGGCGCTCCCTTTAGTCAATACTGCAATTGTGGATTGGCCTTAAAGCACTTACTGCTGTTTTAACTATGCATAGTTATATTTCTTGTGTAAATTTCATCATTTTTTAAATTCACATGACAATCTGATGGCGGAAGGTCAACAAATGAGAAAAACATAAATTGATTATTAAAACTGTTGTTATTTCTCTACGAGTTTCTGGTCCACATGACGTCTTATCAGGAGAAAATATAATTCTACGAGGTAATAACTACGTCTAAATCGTTATAGAGAAGCTTCCGTTAGCGTCGCCAACCAGACAATGGCTTTCAAAGTATCTCGGGCCACGTAAATGAAATGAAAACTTCACAAAGATCCTTGACTTCATAAGATAAATCGATATTTTTCTCGTCAGCTGATTTATATCACGTAAATCAGCTGACGTGACCCGCTATACTTGGTGTAATAATAGTTGTAGTTACCTTGTACCATTATATTTTCTCCTGATAAGGCATCACGTGGACGCGAAACTAGTAGAGAAATAAAAATGGTTTTAATAATCATTTGATGTTTTTCTTTTTTGTTGACTTTCCGCTATCAGATTGTTAAAGTTGCATTTTTGTCATTTAAAATACAACTTTTTCATGGCTAAGCTTGTTATTCTTGTACTTCAGGTCTGCAATCAATCTCTAGTACCAAAACTATTTCTATTTCTGAATCGTAATTCCCAATATATATTTTTGTTTTGTTTTTTCATTTAAATGTATTTCTTTACTTACTCAAGCAATGGAAAATAAAAAAAAAAAAAAATGCTTGTTGAAAGGACTTTAGTGAGAACATTTGCACCATTCAAAGGGTAGTGGAGGTGTTGAATGAATTATTTCTGGGAGGCTAAAGGGTAGGGTGTAGGGATAAGGCTGAGGAGAAAGGTCAGAAGGGGGTTCCGCCACTGCTAATGTATAATAGGTAGAAGTTGGAGCTGGAGTTGGTAGAGCATGCATAGGTAGCCTTATGCATAGGTAACCACCACATCCATACCTAACCATACCTCACCTCCTATTTCCTACACATAACCAACTCGTGAATTAACCTCGCACAACTTCAGGCCCAAAGCCTATAGTCCCCTCTACGCGCGCTATACACTGTAAATTGGATGAATTTTAGTCAAAAGGGAAGTTAAGACAATGAATATATCAACTGGCTTCAACATGCGCAATGTCCGTAGATTATCAAAGGGAATAATTTACATGAAACGCAATAAAGTACCAACCCCAGTTTAAGGTATCATCGGAAGTGTCAAGTCATTGGTGATGAATCAATAAAAGAAAAACTCTACTGGATTTGTCAAAAACAAAGAATTCACTTAATTTATTATTGAATTGACTGATTTCATCTTAATTCGAAAGAGGTCTACGACACATTTTTCTGTCTATAGACCGATCTCCGTCTACGGTCTTGTTGCGAGACCAAAAACTGCAGGTCTAAGATCTCCCGATTGGAATGGGAGACTTAATGCAACGTTAGACATATTGCGTGACATTTTGACAGTGTGGATGTACTCAGCGCCTAGGGACTAGGCATCTTCACTCCCAGCTGCCGAGTGGTTCGGCTGTTTATTCAATTTTTCGTGTTCTAGTTACTTTGAAACATGTGGCCTAATGAAAAAGTAATGATTCTCTTTGAAGATTACCACGTATCTTATTGTTTGTGGGATGTTAAGAGTCCTCATTATAAAAACCGGGTGGAAAAAAAAGTGGCCCTGGCGGACAGTGTCGGACGTAGAAAAGAAAATTCATAATTTAAAAACATCATTCAAACGGGAGCGAAAAAAAATTACTTCGACGTGAATGAGTCTCCACTTGCAAGGAAAAGCAGTGTGACTGCCAGTCGAAGAGAAGCTGAGATGGTTTCCCTAAACTTTGTATCTTGCTTCATTATTATTCTTCCAACCATCAGAAGCAAGTTTTCAAAATCAGTAGACGTCAGCCGGGTAAAATTCCGAAAACCCATGGCGTCTTCCAATCTTAATTTACTTAATAGAGCTTTACCGAATCAAGGCCCTTCTGTAAGTACTTCGTGCGTCCACCAACGTTTACGTTTTCGTGTTCTTTCACTTATAATTACCACTAAGCAGGAACTCATTCCACACAAAACAATATCCTCCATGGCGGACTGTGAACATGAGACTGAGAAATTTACATCGCATTGTGGACACTAGACGAGACAATGAACGGTGTCTCTAGACAGTCTATAGGCCGTGTCTCGAAATCGTCTCTAGACGGTCTATAGACAAATCGCGCAACATGGTCTACTGGTGTGGACTTAGCTTAACGCACTTAAAGCTCAATGGTCAAGGAACTTAAAATTTTAAGGTAGTACCACGAGCGTGGAGTGGGTGCTTAAAAGACAGTAGGAGGGGTAGTTTTGGCTTATTTTTCAATTATTATTGCAAGACCAGTTTTATGTAAAACTAAATATTAAAACATTTAACAAACATCAATAGCAACTAATATAGTATTCGTGTAAAAAATATAGAAATAACCGTAGCAAATAACAGCCAAAATGGCTATGCAACCAACAAGAACGCGGTATTTATAATTTCACATTTCACCCCTTTTTAAATTCTCGACCAATGTAAATGATAATAATATAAAAATTGCGAAACCATTGTTGCTAGGAGTTATATATCTTCGTATAAAATTGAAATTTCATACTACAAAAAAAATGAATAAATAAAATGAATAAAACATGAAATTAAAACGATGTCAACAATTTTTGGTGATGGTGTCAGTCTGTTAGTTTTTACTCTTTTCACAAATCGTACACTAGTATTTACACTATAGTTATTTTGGAATTCTTATTGAACAGCAATGTGTCTTCTAAGGGAGGCCTATACGATATTTCATTAAATACTCACTGCTAGACAAATAGAGCAAAATTAATTTATTTTAATGTATAGAGTAATATTTGTAGTAACGAAGAAGTAAAGTAAAATATATTGTACAAACATCAAATGTAAACTTTATGCAACAAAAACAATGCCCGACATAATTGAAGGCGTTGCAATGAATTACTTGTGTCTATATAATACATACGAACATATACAAAAAAAACACACATTCTAAATTTTAACCAGACATGGCATAGATTCCGAATTAATGATACAATCAGCTATCCATTTGATCACTATTCTCAAAACAAATACACGAAGTTTACGGATTCAGATAAAAATTCAATCATCAACTATAACGCGTGGTTAGGTCAGTGGCTAGCCCAAATTTCTATTAAATAATTATAGAAGTAATCATCGCATATTCATCGAGAAATTCCATAAGAATTCACAAGGATTAGAAGCAACGCCGTTATGATCAGTTTACTTATCTATGATAATTAACTTTACTTCACACTTGATTTCTATATTTTTATACTCAATTTATTTTCTTTAAATTTTAAATAACTATAGATTTTTATTTCATTGGTTTTTAAAATTTCGATTATTGATTTTGCACTGTAAATGAATAACGTATATCGACTTGACATTTTTTCCTGAAATACATGTTATTTTCCAAAGCAATGGAATTTGTAGCAAATAAATGACCAATGTCTAGGGATACTTCGTTGTGAAAATCATCGAAGTAGGAAAGTACAGTCTGAGATACTAAAATGGTGCTTAATAGTTTCAAGGGAATTGAATTAAACTCTGTAATTGCGTTTCTAGTAAGGACCAACTAGTATAGGGATTGTGGGGAAGAGGTGTATTAACCCTAGTATTACCGACCTCTCCCAGGTCGCATGGATTACCAAGGGGGGGGGGCTCCTTGAGCTCACAACATTAAAAACCTTTTATTTTGGTTCTATAATTTTTTTAAAATTTTTATTTCTATTGGATTATGTTTAATGAACGTTTCTTATGACACCTGTGAAAAAAAATTAAAAAAAAAAATTAAATACAAAATAAAAATAAATTAAAAAAAAAAAAAGTTCGGATGAGGAAAAAAGGATGACTTTAAATTAAATGTAATTTTATTCTACTAGAGGAACATATCTAAACATTGTTAGAATAAAAAGTTATCTATATCTAAGTTATTATAACATTATAATAAAATAATAATTTAAGAAAATCTAATTATCAGATTTGTAATTGCAATTATCGGTGCTTTTGCACAATAATTTTTTTCCGAGTGTTTGTTATACACTGAACGTTTACATTTGAAGCAACGCTGCTTAGATTTTGATAGGTTGTTGTATTTTTCTTTTTTTGATTTGGCTTCTCTAACACATGTGTAACACCTTAGCCTTCCACTTGATGAACCTTGTTCCTCCAATTGGGGATAAGTCAGTTCTCGCCCTAGAACATGCTCCATGGCCTTCACTGAAGATCTAGGAATGCCCACAAGATTTTCACTCCTTTCAGCAACACACAATTTTACTAAACTCTCAGAAAGTTCAAATAAAAAGTACTTTCTTCGGCCAGCACTATTTCTTCTCCCCCCTGTTCCCCTAGTTGGGAACAACCTAGAAAATCTTCTCTTTTCTAAAAAAAGTACCTACCAGGAGCAATAATTATAACCATCTCAGTAATATATTTTTATATGAAAAAAAATTATATGGGGAGAATATATATATTTTTTTATTGAGAAAAAAAAACTTAAGAAGGTTTGTGTATGTTAAAATTACATCAAAGTAATTATTATTTGAGCAATATAATTAATAACACTTGAATTACTATTCGAAAATAGTATTAAATATCAGTGGGCTGGAGGAGCCCCCCCCCCCTTGGTACTTATGTGTATAACTACCCCTTGCATTACCAACGGGGGGGGGGCTCCTCGAGCCCATACGTCAAAAAAAAATAAAATTTCTCAACATAGAAATTTTTTAATTTAATTTTAGCAGATTTCCCTTAAGGGAAATCAGCTATTGAGGTCGTACTCATGACGCGAGTTTTGAAAAATTTCCTCAAATGTCCATCGATCCTACCCAGGAGATGACGAAAATGAGGTCCGTTTAAAATTATATATATATATATATATATATATATATATATATATATATATTATATATATATATATATATATATATATATTTGTCTGTTCACGCTCTAGCGGTCGCAATTTTTGTTTGATCGTTACCAAACTTCATATTTAAGCGTTTTACGTAAGAAGAGAGATCAAGTTCGTTAATGGCTGAAATCGGACCAGTGGGAGGGGGGGTTTAGAGGGGGGGATTTTTGGAAATTCAAAATATCTCCGTTATTATGCGTCGGATCGAAAAATTGTATAGAATCAATCTTATTGTAAATTAAATTTACTATAAATATTGTTCTATACATTTATTCTGTATCTTGAATATTAACCGAGATATTTGCATTTGTATTGTGTGTGTGGTCGACGGAACCGAGCTCTGGTGGCCGTTTCCAGAACTATTCGTCCCTCGTGAATAGGTTTAGAGATCCCTTCCTACTACAGCTGTTATTAGGCGGATTTCTCTATTGTAAAACTTCACGTGGGAAATCTGCTTAGTTTACGCAGCCCCTGCGTGACGGACTTTTTGTTGTTATGCCCTCATACTAGGATGTTTTTCTGAGGAATACAAAAAATATCAAAAATATCCCATTAAAATTGGGTGATAGGGAACAAAAACAAAAAGTTGTGGGCTCAAGGAGCCCCCCCCCCCTTGGTACTTCTAGGGTTAAAATAATACGATATTTCGTTTCCTGGTCGTTCTTTAGCTTAAGTACGTACAAGGTAGACATATTATTTGAACATTGATCGGCCGTCTGTAGAAATACGTCACAGCCTAAAGAAAGTCTTAAACCAAAAAGAGAGAAAGAAAAAAAACCAAGACCTTGAGATAAAGATTGACTGTAGCTAAGCGCAAAAATCTATTCTCTTAAAAGGTTTAGATAAGGAGGTTGAAAGGAAGCAGTAGGTGTAAACCGTGCGAGGGACGATAAAGCACCTATTCGACCCGAATTCCTGCAAGATATCTCCGTATTCTGGAAGCAGGGCTCTGGAGCTCCTCGAATTAAGATGCCGTCTCAAGATAAGGTCAATCCCAGTTCGATCTTATCCCTCCAACTCCACTTGAGAAAAATTAAAATTCCCATCCTGTGGTGTCTGGGAAGGATTGCTTGGTGCGCTGATACCATCTCACAATATCCCGAGGCGGCAGTCGAGATTAGAACGGCCCTCCGCACACTATTAGCGGAATTACAACCCTAGGTGTCGACCGAGAATTGCTTTCTACACCAATATTAATTTTCAATAAAAAAAAAAAAAAAAATAGAAGAAATAAATTCATCAGTGAAACTCATTAAAACTTTAAAGTTCGATAACGAACTTTTTGTTTTCCAATCTCCATTCAACTCTTCCTTGTAGCAAATAAAACAGATGTCTCACTTTATTTTTCCAAAAGCGTTTCTTGATTATTTTACCTCAGAAATATTGTGTTGCCGAGTCCGATCGACAACTAGACCATGGATACCATTTTCAAGCCTGTCGAAAGTTGTACTGAGTAGTTGCATTAAAGCTCCCGCTGTTTGCAGTCTCACGGTAGGCAAATCATTCTTTATGATTATAGTCTGGGGAAACGTGCAGATGATTGCACGCCAGTACTGGTAAACTGTCATTTCCGGTGTAGTCTTGGAAAAGACGCGTCCGTCACGCACGGACTACGTTAACTAAGGAGATTTTCCACACACTTGTGATCTCCTCTCACCATATATTCTCAATTTCTATTTAGGAGTAGAACGTGGAGGAAGGGGGAGGGGGGGTACTGAAGCCTGAAACCAAGCTCAAATAATTCGCTTAATACTTGAATTACGAAAATATGCATAGCACAACAATTGTAGAACAACAATAGCTTAAAAAGATTAGTTTACGTAACGTTTTACTATCCCCCACTATTACATGTCCAATTTCCACCAACAACAAATATGATCTTTAGTATTGACTGTTAAATATCGAGTATGGTATAGATCAAAGAAATATTTTCGTGTATAGAACGAAAAGTCATCACAACATATTTGTATGACACGAAGTAAACGTTCATGAAAACCAAATTTGGTATTTAACCTTGGAATGAAGCGGTTCATGATATAACCGCTTATTGATATGTCGTGAGTAGGAGTGGGGGTTTACAGAAGGCTGAAAACTAAAAAAAACACAAATATCTCGGTTAATAATAATAATCATGATAAAGAAAATATGTAAAAAAGTCCGTCACGCAGGGGCTGCGTAAACTAAGCAGATTTCCCACGAGAAGTTTTACAATAGAGAAATCTGCCTAATAACAACTGTAGTAGTAAGAAACCTCTAAACCTAAAACATTATTTAGGACGTAATAACCCAGTAGTTTCTAGCCCCAAAAAACAGTTAACCTAACCTCTAAACCTATTCACGAGGGACGAATAGTTCTAGAAACGGCCGCCAGAGCTCTCGGCGGAAAGTCCAAACATAGCCTACTGGTGACCACACGCAGAATACAAATGCAAATATCTCGGTTAATATTCAAGATACAGAATAAATGTATAGAACAATTTTTATAGTACATTTAATTTGCAATAAGGTTTATTCTATTCAATTTTTCGATCCAACGCATAATAACGGAGATATTTTGAATTTTCAAAAATCCCCCCCTCCCACTGGTCCGATTTCAGCCATTAACGAACTTGATCTTCCTTTTTACATAAAACGATTAAATTCCGAGTTTGGTAAAGATCAAACAAAAATTGCGACCGCTAGGAGGCGTTAACAGACAAAATATATATATTATATATATATATATATATATATATATATATATATATATATAATTTTGAACGGACCTCATTTTCGTCATCTCCTGACTAGGATCGATGGACATTTGAAGAAATTTTTCGAAACTCGCATCATGAGTACGACCTCAATAGCTGATTTCCCTTAAGGGAAATCTGCTAAAAACAACATATATAGAACATTAAATTTGCAATAAGATAAGTTATATAACTTTTTTTGATCCGACGTATAAGAACGGAGATATTTCGAAATCCTCCAACTGCCGTTAACGAACTTGATCTTTCTTTTTATATAAAACGAATATATATCCAGTTTAGTAACGATATGACAAATATTGTGTGAATGCTAGAGCAGTAAAATATATATAATTTTCAACGGACCTTATTTTCGGCTTCTACTAGGTAGGATCGATGGACATTTGAAAATAAGTTCGAAAAAACGTTCTGAGAACAACCTTAATAGCTGATTTTCCTTAAGGGAAACTGCTAATAGAGAACATATTTAATAAATAATAATAAGATTCGCAATGAACCTACATCACTAATAAACTATCACTCGTAGCTATAGACTCCTAGAAAAATAAAACTCACAGAGAAATTACAGAAATACAATTCTCCTTAATCCACTTTATTAAACTCTAGATGTTTTGCGATCTTTATTTCAACGTCTCATTAGGAGTACAATCCTTACACATAAAACCAAAGTCAGCCCGAGGCCTAATGGATACACTTGATAGATGAAGCCGGTATAGAGAAAAAACTCCGTCACCCAGGGGCTGCGAAAACTACGCAGATTTCCCACGTGAAGATATACGTACAATAGAGAAATCTCCACACGAGAGCCGAACAGTTACGGAAACGGCCGAACTAGCTTTCGGCGGAAACGAATAGAACCGACCTTAGCCGATTTCATCTCGGCCGTTATACGCATACACTTAATAAAAATGCAAATATCTCGGTTAATATTCAAGATAGAGAATGAATGTACATAATTATATTTACAGTACATGTAATTTGCAATAAGATTGGTTCTATACAATTTTTCGATCCGATTTTTCGACATTGGAAGACATTTTTCGAAAATCGCGTCATGAGTACGACCTTAATACCTTAAGGGAAGTCTGCTAAAATGCTCTTCAGACCATGAGCTGAATGTGATTTTAGTTATAAGGATTTTATACCTGATAAGTTGAAATATTCATTTATTTATGTGTCGCAATTTTAGCGATTCACACTTCTCATATTACAAAACTAAGAGTTTGTATAGCCACCTTAAAATAAAAGAAAAATATGTTAAAATATCTACAGTCGTAGGTCGCAAGTTGAAATAAAGAAAGCAAAACATTTATTGTTTTAATAAAGTGAATTAAGGAGAATTGTATGTCATTACAGACTGACTTATTATCTAATCCTCGGTATGTAACGTTATTTACAGAGGTGCTCACTTATGACATCATCAAAATAATTACTCTTTAATAGAATGTACAAAACGGGCAATAATTTCTTAGGTCGTAGCTCAGAAGAAAATTTATATATGCCGAAAGGATTCACGAACCAATCCAAATATTAATATTCTTCCATATTAAAATATATATATATATATATATATATATATATATATTGACGCAATAAATTATAGCATTGGATATACATTGAAAAATAAAAAGAGGGCAATCAAATTTAATTGTAGAAACGGAAATAAAATTATTGAAAAATCCAACTTCACGAGCTCATATTTACGCCATTTTTGAATTTAACAATTCAAATGCCAGTGTTTTTAACGAGTTCTAAACAAGATCATTATATTTTATTGTAGTACCCGGATACCTGGTACGCCAGGCGTCTTCACATCAAGAGAAATTTCTGTATTCCCTGGAAACGAGAGCATTCCAAGAATAAATTATATATAAAATATAGAGGGGAGAGGGCAACAACAAAGTTTTCAAACTCCTTCTACTGGAATTTCACCCAGAACAATGCGTAAATAACTTGTATAATTTCGTGAACTCAATTTCACTCTTTATAAGTACATAACGCACAAACTTCGCGTAATTGGGGCAACATGGTTTTAATGCTTGTGTATAACGACCAAATGTATGATCATTTCATGCATCATCATTGAGGTCGTACTCATGACGCGATTCTCGAAATTTTTCAAAATTCCATCGATCCTACCTAGGAGATGACGAAAATGAGGTCCGTTCTCTACAGATATATATATATATATATATATATATATATATATATATATATATATATATATATATATATCTGTTAACACTCTAGCGGTGGCAATTTTTGTTGTGTCGTTACCAAACTCCATATTTAATCGTTTCATGTAAAAAGAAAGACCAAGTTCGTTAATGGCAGAAATCGAACCTGTGGGAGGGGGGAGGGTTAGACGGGGGATTTCGAAAATTCTAAATATCTCCGTTATTATACGTCGGATCGAAAAATTGTATAGAACCAATCGTATTGTAAATTGATTGTATGTTATATACATTAATTCTCTATTTTAAATATAAACCGAAATGTTTACATTTCTTAGTTTTCAGCTTTCAGCAAACACCCATTCCAACTCATATCATATACAAAATTTATTCGAAGCTTAAATACCAAATATTGTTTTCAAAATACCTTTATTGTACGAGATATAGGCAAATACCTTCTGTTGATCGCACCCCCCCCCCACCCAAAGGCTTTAGTTCTTGAATTACTGACATTTGAATGATTGACATAAAAATTATTCTGATTCATTATAAATTATAATATTAGATGTAGTATATAGTTTTCAATAATATTAATATGTTATATACTGATATATTTCAATAATTGTGTTTCTTCCTGGTGAAGAATATCTCTATCTGTTCAGCTGTGAGAAGTTGGCTGACCTATTTGTTGACAATTCAGACCCTTTCCGTTGAGAGTTTATTAAAATTGACTGAAAGATTTCTCATTACCGTTTTTAATAATTCACTTAATATTCACGGTGATGTTAAGTGTTAGCAGTATGTAGATTTATCTATTGTAAAACTTCACGTGGGAAATCTGCTTAGTTTACGCGGCCTATGCGTGACGGAATTGTTTTATAATTAGTTAAGTAAGGTGCAATTCGGTGTGGCTTATTTTCGATTTGATTAATATTAAATTAATTACTTTTTTGCAGTGATAGTACAATGACCCCTGCCTCTTGTCTGATTTTGAACTGAAGATTTGTCTCATTTTTACTTCATTAATGATTCGAATTCATTATAAAGTAAGTAATCGCAAACAGCCGGCTGGTTGCAACACATCTTTTCTGTATAAATACCAAATTTAAAGATACTAGTCATTATGTAGTATTCCCAGAATAGATATTAAAACAAAACTTAATACCTAACATGTTCAGGAGTGACATCGACGGTAGATGGAGGTGGGATAAAAATCATAGATTGGAGTTTTATGCTTCGTTTTCAATTTCCTCCTTTTTGAAATGTGATGAACAGGAAATGGAATTGCTCTTCCGGGCCGTTCCCTTCCTCCTAAATGGAGACATCTTCCTGGCAAAGATGAGAAATGAAAATTGAAAGCCCATTACACCCGATCAAGCTCAATTCATTGCACATTCTTGGCTTATAACGTTGAAAATAACGTCATTTACTTACCCCGTGGTGTCAGGGTATCTAAAAAAAAAAAAAGCTGCGTAAACTAAGCAGATTTCCCTCGTGAAGTTATACAATAGAGAAATCTCCATACGAGAGCAAAACAGTTACGGCAAAGGGCCGAACTAGCTTTTGGAGGGAAACTTGCCATCCGTTATCGGCCCACAATTAATAAAAATGCAAATATCTCAGTTAATATTCAAGATAGAGAATAAATGTATAGAACAATATTTATAGTAAATTTACTTTACAATATGATTGGTTCTATATAATTTTTTGATCCGACGTTTGGTAACGGAGATATTTTGAATATTCGAAAATCCCCCCTCCCATTGGTCCGATTTTAGCCATTAACGAACTTGATCTGTGTTTTGCATAAAACGATTAAATATCGAGTTTGGTAACGATCAAACAAAAATTGCGACCGCTAGAGCGGTAACAGACAAATACAGGGTGAGTCAAAAGTCAGGAAGGGGTTTCAAGTTGTAATTATTTTGTTGCTATTGATTTTTTTTTTTCATTCTTTTCAGATTCTATAAAGGACATCTTGGAAATTAATCATGGAGAAATACACAACTGAACAAAGAACACAAATTGTGAAATTTTATTATCAAAATGGAATGTCAATTATCTTGACACAACGAGCCTATCGTCGCCATTATGGAATCAGGGATTCTCCAAGTGAATCAATGATAAGGCGGTTGATTGGTCGATTTGAAGAACAGGGTGCAGTCCAGGACCGTCCACGAACTGGCAGACCCCGAACGGCTACTAGTGAAGCTGCTGTTGAACGCGTGCGCGAGAGTATTGCAGAAGATCCGTCAACCTCAACTCGCCGGCGTTCTGGCCAGGTTGGAATGTCCCAGTCATCATTGCGACGTATCCTTAGAAGGTTAAATCTCTTCCCGTATAAAATCCAGTTGGTGCAACCGCTCAAGCCATCTGATTTTGTTCAAAGATTGCAATATGCTGTCAGGTTTCAGGACATAGCCAGGGGAGATCCAGAATTTATTCATAAACTGATAATGTCAGATGAGGCACATTTTCACTTAAATGGCTTCATCAATAAGCAGAACTGCCGGATTTGGGGAACTGAGAACCCTCGAGTGATGCATCAAAGGGAACTGCATCCTCAAAAGTGTACGGTCTGGTGTGGGGTGATGTCACAAGAAGTGATTGGACCATATTTTTTTGAAGATGACTTTGGAAACACTGTCTCTGTTACAGGCGAAAGATATCGGTCTATGATCGAAAATTTCTTACATCCAGCTGTTCAGGACAAACCAGGCACATGGTTCCAACAAGATGAAGCGACGTCACACACTGCGAGGGTCAACTTCTCAGACACCTGTTTGAAGAAAGAATAGTTTCTCGTGGTTGTGAAATAAACTGGCCTTCAAGATCTCCAGATCTGACTGCGGCTGATTTCTTCTTGTGGGGCTATCTGAAAGAACGGGTATACGTCAACAAACCTCAAACACTCCAGCATCTGAAAAACAATATTGAAGCCGAAATAAGAGCTTTAGGACCAGATATACTGAGAGGTGTCATGGAAAACACTTTACAAAGGGCACTTTTGTGTGAGGCAGAAAATGGAAGACATTTAAGTGATATAATATTTCACACCTAGTGTCAATTTTTTGCAGGATTTGTTGTACAAAATTATATAACAATGAAAAAGTTAAGTTAAAAAATATCGGAGTTATTCATCAGTGAAACCCCTTCGTCACTTTTGACTCACCCTGTATATATATACTATATATTTAATTTTGAACGGACCTCATTTTCGTCATCTCCTGGGTAGGATCGATGGACATTTGAAGAAATGTTTCGAAAATCGCGTCATGAGTACGACCTCAATAGCTGATTTTTCTTTAGGGAAATTTGCTAAAACGAATTCACATTGACATTATGAGTTCTTAATTATTCGTGGGGTTCAGGATAACCATGTGACTAAAGGCGTTGGACTTAATCTCGGGATACCTAAAGACGTGAGTTCAAGTCTCACAGAGGCAATAGGAATTTAGTTAGTGAGGATGTTATTAAAATAGCACTCTTAGTCCCACCCTGGGTAGATTTCCCATGTGCTGTAATGACTACACGCGATCACACCTTACCACATATTGTCTGCTTGTATGGAAAAATCCAATGAGGAGGAGAGGGAGTGGGGGTTGCTGAAAGCTGAAAATATGAATGAACGAATAACGTGCTTAGTAATTGAGTTACGAAAAACTTCATAGAACAACAATTGTAGAACTTTAATAGTTTAACAAGATTGATTCTACATCATTTTACGATCCAAGAAATAAAAACGGAGATATTTGGAATTTGATAATTAGCCCCAGTCTAAAGCCCCACTACTCCTGGTCCGGTTTTTGCAAATCGCAGATATTATCTTTAGTGTTGAATGAAACGGTTTAAGATCGGGTACGGTTTAGATCAAAAGAACATTTTCGAAACAAGAACGCACAACCTTAATTGATGACATCATCGCACAACGAATTTGCGTATAATAAAGGTCCGTGTATATGTATGTATGTGTGTGTGTATATATATATATATATATATATATATATATATATATATATATTATATCCTTAAGGTAAATCTGCTAAAAGGATGGTAGCCTGTAGATAGCTCGTCCCAATTTGCCTTAAGAGCACAAAATGGACAACAAATAATAATAACAGAAATCTTTGGTTTGTATTCATTCATGCGAGCGTTAGAAGAATAATACTCTAAATAATATTCTATAAAAAGTACAAAATACCGAATTAATAATTCAATAAGAAGGGAAATAAAGGTAAATAAGTATAGTCAAATAAATAATATGCATATAAAAAGAGAATTAATAAAAATACAAAATAATAAAATTGCATGGCAAAAGTACAGAACCAATAGTTCAAGTTCCCACATTAACACAGATTTACGCTTAGAGGCAATTATAATGAAATAAATCACTAGTAACTATTATTGAGAAATGTATGAGAGCGCGGTGCTGACGGACATCACTTCATTATGAAGAATAACATTGTCATTTTTACAATATATATTGTTACGAAAATTAAATACGTGAAAAACTAAACAGAGATAGTCACGTATTTGGGGAAGTGAGAGGTGGATCAAAGAAGCCGAGAGAGGATCGAGTTCGTTCGAGTCCTGTTCTGGAAGGGTCTGGACCTTCCCTTTGATGTTTTTCCGCCAATCTATATAAGACACCCTGACCGATCCTAGTCAGTTTTAGTTTAATCTCGGCTGTTTTCAAGTGATCATCAGTGCTACAGTGCGACTTAGTTGCAGTGCGGTAAAGTGTTTCTTTGTGAAGAAGTGTTGTGCCGTGACTCTGTAAGTAGCAGTATAGTGCCGTGTTTATGACAGTGCAGTGCCGTTAACTTCGCGAAGTGAAGGACAGTGCAGTGCAGGTATTTTGCATTTGAGAAGCTTCAGTGATCGCGAGTCCCAGTTATTGGACTGTGTAATAACAAGACAGGTGAAACTAAATGCATGCCAGACTGAAGTAGTATTAAGATAAATCACTAAGTTTTGGATTAGGTGCATTGTTAAATAGTGGCAAGTCCATAAAAGAAGTTTGAAAGCTTGTGTGTGTTTAATTTTGCAATCCAAAAAGAACTCTTATACAAAGAACCGTTTATTACTGAATTTATAAAAAGTCAGCGTAACAATATTTATTTCATGAAGGAGAAGAACAATAGGCTTCCAAAAAAGATTATAATCAAGTTTCTTTCAAGATCCACCAGTTGGAAACGGAATTTTTACTCCTCGACATCGAAAGCCGAACTCATCAGGGGTATTAGATGCTACGATTAAAAAACATGAAGGAAGTGGTTTACCATCCTGACTTTCAAGTGAAGAATATGAAGTGTACCTGCTGAAAATAATAAAAAGTCCGTCACGCAGGGTGCTGCTGTGTAACTAAGCAATTTCCTCACGTGCGGCCACGTAATTATCCATTTAATTATCAAAACTTAGAAGGATTATTTATCAATAGGGCCAAACTAATATTTGGTAATTAAGTTTTCAAATAAAGTGCCTTATCATAACATAATAGAATATTGAAAATATGAGATGAGTAGGAGTGGGGCTTTACTGAAGACCGAAAACTAAAAAATGCAAATATCTCAGTAAATAATCAAGATAATTAAAAAGTGTACATAACAACATTTATTGAACATTACATTTAAAATAAAATTGGTTCTATACAATTTTTCGATCCGACGCTTAATAACGGAGATATAAGGAATTTTCGAAATTCTTTCCCTCCCCCCCCCCTCCTCCTGATTCGAATTTAGCTGTTAACGAACTTGATCTTTCTTTTTGTATAAAACGATTATATATCTAGTTTGGTAACGATAAGACAAAAATTGCGCCCGCTAGAGCGGTAACAGACAAATATATATATATATATATATATATATATATATATATATATATATATATATATAGTTTTGAACAGACCTCATATTCGTCATCTCCTGGGTAGGATCGTTGGACATTTGAAGAAAAATTTCGAAAATCGCATCATGAGTACAACCTCAATAGCTGATTTCCCTTAAGGGAAATCTCCTAAAATACGATAGGATAAACAGAGCAGATGTTTATAATAAATAAATGATAACTCCACAATTGCCTGGAATAAATAAATATAATAACTTGTTTGATGAAATAATAAATAAATTAAGTAAGAATAACATTGTCCGCCACGCTTAATCACCACTCTAACCACTTTGTCATGTTGGCATAGAGTAAACAGGAGAGAAGAAAATTTAAAAAAGAAATTCCGTGTTTACCCCAATGTTGCCGGTAAACAAAAATAATAGATTTAATTATTTAATAAAACTGCTGGCAAAACTGATCGGCTGGTCGAAACCTTCCCTCAGCAGTTATGTTTGGCTGCTACATATACATAGAGGAACGGAAAATACCTGACAAGGAAGTCTGAACAAAGTAAATAAGATAATGATATTAATGATTTTTCTTGTTAATTTGGTGAACGAGAAGCTTTGAAAATACTTCACTGTGTCCGATGTAGCACTTGAAAGCATTAATGAAGCTTCACTCCATAATTAAATAATATGACTTCTCGTGATTGCTTGTGGAATAGTAACCCCTTAGGATGTTATTACTTCACCAAGAAAGAAACCATGTTTCCCTTTTCCCGATTATTTAATTAAATTCCAACCTCTTGGAATTTCACTCAATAAGACGACAGAATTGTAATAAATAAAATGAGACTAATATCTTCAAGAAAGTCTTCTGAATACAGATACTTACTGAGTTTAGACTATCGTCCTTAGGAAAGTATCGTCGGGAGAAACTCTAATAAACGAACCAGAACAGTTTTCTTTCTAAGTTGTTTCCGTGTTTGAGTTATAAAATGCCATGTTAACAGACAGTATTGAAGAGTTCTGTTATTACCTTGGTAGATAAAAATATTATGACTAAAAGCATAAAGGTCATAGTTATATCTTGATACAATTATCTTTAGGTAGTTCCAGGAAAATGTATATATTCTGCTCGTACAAAGGAAACTAGATTTCAAACAACGTTTTCAGTGAATAACTGATTTAAAGACATATAATACTGAATAGACATACACATTCCTGTGCAGAAAGCAAAAGCACATGTCATATTCAAGATAATATTTTGCAAGCTACCTTCTGATCTTCTTTGTGTGTTGGAGGCTCAGGAAATTTTCGATGGGTGTCTGGTCGTCTTCGACAAAATTAACTGTCTGTTAGGCCAGTGCTAGCTGGAGATCCAAATGTAATTTCGACGATTGCCAGTACATGACAGCTGCAGAGAAATCGAAAATTTGCTCTAGCTTTATCACAGAAACAGCAGGGCGAAATAGCCTAGAAAATATACATAATATTGACCCCTTCTCAGAGATACAGCCCTAAATGTGGGGACAATTTATATTATTATCAAATACATGGTTAGCTATGTAGTACTTAATACTCAAGAAAACTGGTCTGTCTTTTAAAATTCCCGAAATTGACAAAGCGACGGATTCATCAAATAAAATCCCATGGCCCAGTTAGAAGATGATGGCTATCTATTTACACCCCGTCCGAATTAGCCACAACTGCATAAAGTGTACAGTAATTTCTAATTATTAAGCAACTGTTAACATCACTTCTTTGAAAATCGATATCTATAATATCTTCTACTAAACAGAGTCTTTCAAGAATTCCATGCACGCAGTTTGTATATGTGTATACAACCCCAAAATTGTAAACCGAAAACCAGGACGAAATTACAATAAAGAAAAAGTTCTTAACGCAGCGGTTGCATAAACTAAGCAGATTTCTCACGTGCTGGAATAACACACCAACAATGATAGAATAAATAAACATTTTCGAGTTAACATTCGAGTGAGACATCATCACACTCCGTATTTGCATGTACCTAACACAGTAAAAGTTCAATGAAAACAATATGGTATTTAAACTTCCAATAAAGTGGTTCATGATATAATACCTTATGGTTAATATGACATGAGTAGAAATGGTAGTTCACGAAAGACTGAAAACTAAAAAGTCAAAATATGTCGGTTAATATTCATAATAGAGAAAAAATGAATATAACAATATTTATATATTTATTCATCTACTAGGCAGGATCGATGGACATTTGAAGACATTTTACGAAAATGGCCTCATGTGTACAACCTCAATAGCTGGTTATTAAAATACATGAAACTATTTTTATAAGTACATGAAATGACGTTTTTTTTTATTACGTACCAATATTAAAGGGACTCAGGTAAAGCATGTGAATTAAGGTGTCACATAGATTTACAAGAGTGGTAACCTCTAATTAACACGTCCGGCTCAGACAGTACCGTGATGTGGACGTTAATTTCACAGAAAAAAACACACACACAAACTATCACGGAAGTATGTTAAGTGACACAAAATATATAAGTCATGAAGGGCGATCACCATATATAACATTTAAAACGAGCCATTTTAATCATGAGGTATATTTTGAAATGTTCTTCTGTCATATATTTGAGGAAATATTTATGAATATGAGTTTGCACGGAAATGAAACTTCTTTATTGAACATTATGATATATACGGAATTTAATTTAAAATTTTCCTTCTGGAATCAAGGAAGAATATATATAATAAATGCAAATGTTTCTGTCTCTTTTTCTTTCTTTTTAATCATAAGAATATTTTGTTGAGTTTATTAACTCACTTCATTTATATAAATATCGCAATTTAATGGCTGCCATCAACTCGAAAGGAAATCTTTAAATAAAATGTATATTTAATACTTACTTATTTTTTTCGAGAGTGGATGAAAGCATTCATATAACATATGGGGTTTGTCAGGATTTATTTTGAGTTGCCCAACCACTTAAAACTATTTCTGTCTAGGCTGGAATTAGTCTCAATTCATAGGTTTATTTCTATCTTATCCGATTATAAATGAGTGCATAATTAACTTCCGCGTGATTTTTATTAATTATTACTGAGTTGTAGAAATGGAAATTGCCTCCCATGTCAGCTAACTTATGTGTTAAATTATATCAGATATCATGGCCGAGTTCCGTGCTGGAGTCGACTTGCAGGACTTGTAAAATCAATCACTAGTATCATTTTATTGTGGACGCCACAAATCTTCCCCTATTTACTAAGAATGGTAGAGTATCATAATTGGGGCGGGAATAACGATTTTATCTATTGAATTGCGTCACTAAATAAATTTATCTGCCCCGGGGGGAATCGAACTTGCCATCATGTGAGATTAAGGTCAGGACTTCAACTCACATGGCTAACCTGAGCCCTCATAACTTAGAGCATGCATATGTGGGCAACCACCAGCCCGCGGTAAGATTTGATCCGGCCCACCAACTATTTTGAAAAACCCAATTAAACAAAAATATTACACTACTTACGCCAAATGAGGAAGATGAGGAGAGATTTGTGCGTTTGACAGTACTTATAAATAAAACAGTTCTTTTCAATGATGAAAGTTAAAACATCAAAACATCGTACAAGGCTGACTGATGATAATTTGGAAAATTCTTTGTTTCAGTGGAATTAATCCAAACATCAATGGTTAGTTTTCCAAATTCAAGCTCAAGTGTCTCATTGATTCCGGTGTAGCTATTTCAATTTCGTTGTTTGTAATAATTCCAAATTTTACCATTTAATTATAACGTTTTACCTATTTTTTTCTTTTCATTTTGTTATTTTAATAAATTGTATTATAATTACATTGTCGTATAATTTCATGTCTGATATCTATCGTTAAAATTATGAACACTACTTTAAAATGCACTACTTTTAAAAGTGGCCCGCGAGCGTCTTTGCACAATAAAGTTTGGCCAGCAACATGTCAATTTTTAATTAATTTAAAAACCCGATGAGTAGATGTAGAGGTTTAAACCCCTACATCTACTCATGTTACTTGGAAACAGAGAATATATGGTGGGATAAGACTAGACGTATTTTTGTTGAAATTTATTATTTAAATGAGTTCGGAAATGCCGGTCATACACTCATTAATCAGATGTACTCAAAAAGGCAAACAGGGGAAAAAATAATAAAAAAAAAAAGAGAAAAGAAATAAACAATGGAATACGGTGATTCCTGAAACCATTCATTGACAAACCTAACTCCATTTGTAAGAAAAGACATCGTGTATGGAAACATATTGCGTATGAAAAAATCAGGGGCATGGAAACAATATAAATGAAAAAAAAAGTAAAAGTATAGAAGGGGAAAAAAGTAAAAGAGTAAATAAAAATGTATACTCCCTGCTAATGTAGTAGAAAAATGAAGAATTGTGAGAAGAAATTGTAGACTATAGTATTTTGGAAATATTGTTGTTTCTTAGGTGTGTAATGATTAGGGCTAGGATTCCTATGTAAATACATATTTGCTACTGACCTTATATCAACTCGTAGTATAAGTTTTAACGCAATTGGGATCAAATTAAGCCAATTTAATTTTACATATTATTACATATTTGACTAAATTTACATATTTCTTACATACTTTGGGAATTTTTACATATTTTACTCCATATTTGTTAATTTTTAAATTTTTCTATTTCTTTACAACAAAACTGAATAACGAGTGCATGAAGAAATTTTTTTCACAATAATGGGCCCTTCTATTGCCACTGTTGATTGCTTCTTAGAACCAAACCCTACAAAACAATTCTGAGATTCCATCTCCCTTGGTTTTGGCTCTGAATAAACAAAACAAAACCTATTTCATAATTAGTGTTTATTTGTGAGTGGTAAAGAGCGTTCAACTCTAGTCAAACACGATTTGAAAATTATATTTTGTGATTAATTCAATTTTCATTTTTGTCGAAATGGGGAAAGTCGCAAGGAAAAACAAAGGACGAGTTTTAAAATATCTTCGTGAGTTTCCAAACGAAACATTCAGGGGCTATTCTGAAATAGCCGCTTTCCGAAACGCTCCAGTTACATCAGTTGACGTCGAACGCTCATTCAGCAAATTCAAGTCGATACTAAGGCCCAATCGACGTAGTTTTACGTTTGAAAATTTGAAAATGCATTTAGTCTCAAACTGTTTTCCTTACAGTGATTAAAAAGTTTTTGTTTTTGTATTTTTATGTTTAAAATAAAACCGTTTTTGTATGGTAATAAAAAAATGAGAGTACAAACTGTTTTAGAAGGTTATTCACTGTGTACATATTTCACTAATTTTACATAATTATTTACATATTTGTATCAAAATCAATACATATATATTTACATATTTGGCATTTTTAATTACATGAAAATCCTAGCCCTAGTAATGATTATGTATGTAATTACTGTTATGAGTCAAAATATTGCATGTGGAATGTCTCATCGTCGACAGTTAGTGAATATGTGAAGTGTTGTCAAAGTTTCGTTCCAATGTCTACAAGTGGGTCCTTGTTTGTCATAAAAAAGGTAAATCAGATGGTAGAGTACTCACCTACCATGTGAGACTCGAGCCCGATTCTTCTTTTCCATTTTTTTATGTAATATAAAAATAGAATGAAGCGAACAAAAAAAAAATGAAATGAATTGCCCAGAGGGTACCCACTAAGAATGTTGAACTCACTATTAGCTAGTCAAACAGGTTAAAATGGGGTTTTCGTGAAGGATCATCTCGTGAGAACTCACGACAGGTACATTTGAAAAGAATAATTTCAAATAAAATGGCATTACTCTTGTCAGAACGAAGTATAAGATATAACGTTAATAAAATGTTTAAATCTTTCAATATTGTTTTCAGATAAAACTCCTTTTCGTCAATAAGCGTTACACAGGAATCAGATTCGTCATCAATGCTACGTTGAAGGAAAACAAAATTATAAAATTTACTATGTTTTATAATTTTCCATATAGATAAAAACAGCTTCTTTGTGTTCAAAATACTGTTCTCAATTATTAACAAGAAAAATTAACAATCGGGTTAGTGTTATTTACTTATGTATTCATAACACATTCTATCGTCACAGAAGAAGAATTCCTGGTCACTTAAGTATAAAGAATATCGCGGTCACATGAACTAACACAAACAAAGTCAGCAAAAACCAAACTTTTTGGTAAACGAAAAAAAAGAATATGTATGGCTATAAAAATATTGAAATGTTGTCATCATCCACGGCGTAAAAGTTAAATACTATTAACAATTTTTAGTAATACTTGAATAATTTTAATTTATTTTTTTGACGATCTACTCTTACACAAATCTGTAGCGGGATTAATTGTGGCGAAAAATTGATAAGGAAAGATAAAAAAGAAATGTTTAACATGTTAGGGGAAAATGCTTATACCATTAGCATGATCAAGCCGAGGATTTTAATTTAAAAAAAGAATAATGAAAAGAAAAATCAGACCAATTCAAGAACTAAATTTAAGATTTACATATACGTGAAGATTATAAAGAAATATTCAGTTACTAAGACGTGACCAAAATAAAATTCGCTTATAAGCTAAATAATATAATTGAGAAAGGTTTTAAGCCTGTAAAAGATAGGTAGGATAAATAAATTTGACTTTATTTATAACGTTAATTGCCTGAATTTTCCGAATTTTTAATATTTGATGCAATTAATTGAATCAATTGTTAAAAGAGACTGCAAGTTTTTTAAAAATGTATTAAGTGTGTTAAAATTTATTACTATTGTGGTTGAGCCTAAATAATTAAACATAACTGGAGACTATTAGGCTATTTCCTACTTATAGAATACTGAAGTGCTCTTATTAAATTATAAAGAGTATTATTACCGAATAACCTATGAATGGCTTTGATGTAGCCGAGGACCTTCAAAGAATCAGAAGCTGGTGAAACAGCCATACATTTAAGAATATATTACATGTCCTATGAATCAAATTACTTCGTCAGGTAACGTAGTAATAAGTGTTAATAATTCTACAATTATTTCTAATAGACCCAATTACTTTACAGTCATTTTTCCTTTTCGTCCTTCTCGATTTTCTAGTATAGGGGGGGGGGGGTCTCGTGAATTACGGGAATCCATGACACGACTACCTCAATGCTATTAACTGTAGCAAAATATAGACCGAACGGAGTGTCCGAAATACATGCATACAATCCAAATGGCACAACAACTAGCCACTTTAAAAAAAGAAAAAAGTCCATCATGGAGGGGCTGCGAAAACTAAGTAGACTCCTACATGCTGGTACTATTGATCTCTTCTCACTATATATTTTACATTTCTGAGTAAGCATACGATGAGTAGAAGTGGCGGTTTACTGAAGGCAAAACAAATTAAAAAAGCTAAATAACTCCGTAAATATTTGTACTAAAAAAAAATTAATAAAGTACAAATTGTGGAACATCAACGTTTTAACAAGATTGGTTCTATAATATTTTTTGATCCTACTCATAAAAACGAAGATATTTTGATTTTTCGAAATCTCCCCTCCCTTATTCGTAGTCCGATTTCAGCCTCTAACGACTATGGACTTACGTGTTACACGAAACGGTTAAATATAGAGTATGACATAGATCTAATAAATAATATATACTATAATCATTTTCGAGTTAATAACGTGAAATCTTTTTGACGACGTTATCATACGCCGTACTTGCATGTATCTCACACCGTAAACGTTCAATGAAAACAATATTTGGTATTTAAGCATCGAATAAAGAGGTTCATGATATGAACAACTTATTGTAAAAATGGCATGGGTAGGAGCAGGGGTTTACTGGAGGCTGAAGATGCAAATATCTTGGTTAATATTCAAGAAAGAGAAAAAAATGTATATAATCAAATACATAGGAAATTCTATTTGAAATAAAACAATTTTTCGATCCGACGTATAATAACAGATATTTCGAATTACCAACAGATAAATACAAACAACAATTTTCGTACGGACCTAATTTTCGTCATCTACTAGGTAGGATCGCTGGACATTTCAAGAAATGTATCGAAAGTCACGTTCCTTAAAGAAAAATCTGCTAAAATCAATGTTACTGTTTTATTTTTTTTTTGTTCCATCAGATTCGTCGATAGAATTCATCAATGGAATAAACAAGCCGAAACATCGAGCCTACATGTTCTGAACAGTCCCCAGCTCATTTACATATATATAAGGGACGAATTGGCAGATGACTGTCAACAAATCAATCGCGTCCATAGTCACTGGAGTCTATCTATCATTCAAATACTGGTCTCTGGAGATAGCAGAAAAAATCCTGGAGCATATCTGTCCAAGATGGAGGGGAGACAGAGAGAGAGAGAGAGAGGAGATATTAGTATGTAAGGGAGGCTGGGAGGAGTTAGACCAGCTCCTAGTCCATTAGCAAGGCAGAGTCTACGATGGTTGCCATGTTTATCCAGTATATTTTATCAATTAGCCCACTTCTTAGTTCGACCCACTTCACAACTCAGCCATCTTTAAGTACTAGTTTGAAAAAATTACTGGTTTTAATTTTTTTTAATAGCCGGTCAGGGAACACTGGACAGAAAAGAAGGAAGTGTCAGCTAACCTACTGTTTTTTAGCACCCTTTAGGAAAATCAGCTATTGAGGTCGTACTCATGGCGCGATTTTCGAAAGATTTCCTCAAATGTACATCTATCCTACCTAGGCTTTTACGAAACTGAGGTCCGTTCAAAATTATATATGTGTGTTTGTGTATGTGTGTGTGTTTGTGTGCGAGCGCCGTGTGTGTACTTGTCTGTTACCGCTCTAGCGGTTGCAATTTTTATTTGATTGTAACCAAACTCGATATATAAGTGTTTCATACAAAACTAAAGTTTGAGTTTGTTAATGGCTGAAATCGAGTATTGGGAGGGGGAGAATTTCAAAATATCTCCATTATTATACGTCGGATCGAAAAATTGTATGGAACTAATTTTATAGCAAATAGTGTACTATAAATATTATTATAAACATTTATTCTCTATCTTTAGTATTAACCGAAATATTTGCACTTTTTAGTTTTCGGCCTTCAGTAAACCCCGACTCCTACTCCTGTCATATTAACAATAAGCTGTTACTATGAAGCTCTTTATTTTTGCTAATACGTGACGCATGTTGAAAATCTCTATAGTTAACGCAGCCCGATATTAAGTTACTGCACCCATTGTGTTCTTTCAGAAACAGCTCTTTTCTGGTTACTATACCCAAACTCCATAAGACGTATGATGTTTTCAAAATAGGATATTGTAGGCCTCTAACGTCTATGCCCAATAACCTTACCTTAAAATATATTTGTGATGAAGTGTTTCTGCCTTATGTTATGCCCAAGGAGTTTCAGTCCTTTTTTTCCATGGCCTTTATAAGGCTTTTGCTTTCACTTACCTCAGTTAGATGTTTGGCTTTTTTTTTGAGTCCAACTTGTTTTAGTGATTCTACGCGAGATCCACATTTCCATTGCTTCCAACGTATTATATTTCTTTATGTGGAGTCGAAATTTTGCTTCCGTAGAGCAGTACACTCCATACGAATGACTAGTTTTTAGGCTTCCATGCTTACACGCTTATTAGTTAAAATACACCTTTTGCTTTGGAAGGTTTGATTAGCAAGTTTAGTTTATCAAATACATATTCTTAACCCTTGGAGCAGTCGCGCGGTTGACAATTGTCACCCACCTTCCAATTTTTATGAGTCATTCCCTGAATTTGGCAGCAGTGGCTCCAAGAATTATCTGATGAAGAGGAAAAAAGCGATCCCGAAGAATCGGATTCAGGAGAGATAGATCATCTAAGTGAGAGTGATCACAATACGAATTCTGAGCAGTCAGCTGATGAAGACGATGATTGCGAGGGTGAGTCAAAAAATTCATTTTACCCCGGGAAAGATAGCAAAACAAAATGGTTGAAGTGTTTACCTAAAAAAAAAGTCAAAACCCGCTCAGAAAATATCATAACACACCTCCTTGGCCCAAAAGGAACAGCCTCGAAGATAAATTCAGAAGTCAAATTACTTGACCTTTTTTTAGATAGCAATGTTTATGGGTTAATTGTAAGTTCTACAAATATTTACATAAACAATTTGAAAAATAGATATTCACGAGATAGAGATGCCAGAACAACAGATGAAGTTGAGCTTCGCGCTTTATTTGGTCTATTATATTTGATAGGGAGTTACAGGATGTCCAGGACTAATGTTCAAAACTTGTGGGACAATTCCAAGGGAAACGGCATGGAATCATGTTACCTTTCAATGAGTAGGCAAAGATTTGCTTTTCTGCTGAGATGTTTACGATTCGATAATATGTATGATAGAGCTTCACGTAGAGAAATTGATAAATTTGCTCCTATCAGAGAGATGTTTGAAATTGAAATAATAACTTCCCCAAATTCTTCATTCCGAGTGAATATATCACCATAGATGAGCTGTTATTAGCTTTCCGGGGCAGATGCCCTTTTAGGCAATACGTTCCAAATAAGCCAGCTAAATACGGCATCAAAACATTCGCACTAGTAGATGCTAAAATGACATATACGTTCAACATAGAAACATATGTAGGTGTTCAACCGGAGGGTCCATACCGGTTGAGTAATTCTCCCATAGACGTTGTACTGAGATTGGTGGAACCGGTAAAAGGATCTCACAGGAATATAACTGGAGACAATTGGTTCAGCAGTATTCCGATGGCCAAAAAATTGTTAGAAACTAAAGGGCTCACATATTTTGGTACCCTCCGGAAAAACAAAACTGAAATCCCCAAGGAATTTCAGCCAAACAAACGCCGCTCTGCATTCTCGTCAATGTTTGGTTTTCAAGAAGACTGGACACTAGTTTCTTACTGTCCAAAAAGGAATCGGGCAGTTCTCCTAATCTCAACTTTGCATCATGACAATTATATCGATGAGGAAACAGGTAAGTTGTCTAAGCCTGAAATCGTAACGTTTTATAACCACACTAAAATTGGGGTTGATTTACTTGACCAACTAATAGCGAGGTACAACGTGCAAAGAAATACTCGTCGATGGCCAATGGTTGTGTTTCAATCTCTTGAATATTTCAGCGATCAATGCACTTTGTATTTACAAATCAAATTCAAAAAATAAAGTTAGCAGAAGTATATTTTTACAAAATTTGGCATGGGAAATGGTTAAACCACAAATTCAATATAGATCTACAATATTGCAACTACCCATTGAATTAAGGCGCCGGGCATGTATCCTTCATGGTACATCAATAGCAAGAGCCAGCATCAGCAAAATGAAGAGAAGGTGCTAGAGGACGTTGCCATGACTGTGGGCAACAAAGAGATAAAACCACAAGGAAATGGTGTGATAAATGTGAAAAGTGGATGTGCAACGATCATTTAAAAAGTGTTTGCCAAAATTGTTTTTAAAATATTTGTATTTTTTAATAAATTTATGATATTCATAACAGTTTAAAAAAGTGTTTGCTTTTATAATAGAATCTACTTACAATAAATTTGTGACTATTTCTTATAGTACTTAAAAATGCTTTTGTTTGCTTTTACAATATATTTTTCAAGTTATTTCATGATTGTTTTTATTTATAAACCTTTTCTACCATTAAAGTAAGGCATAAAGATTAATGATTAGGTAAGTAATTAAATTATAGGATACCAAAAACAAAATCATTCTGTGGGTGACACTGGTCCAACACCTTGCGACCATTCATGCAACTGTTAACCGCGCGACTACTCCAGGGTTAACAGTAAACATATTTACCCATCACCAAGTATCCCTTATTATTTAATTATAATAAATAATAAGAATGTTATGCTGATATTATTAGGCTGTTATATCACATCCTGGATAGACGTATCATAGTTCCCATCAATTTAGCTGATTAGCTCCTTCAAATTAACAGATTACACTTAAGGGATGTCGGGTACTAAGAATGCACTCATTTTTTATATGGTTAATAGCTGAAATACAACAGTACTGAATCACATAGAAATTCCTATCTATAAATGTAGTCATTATTAGACGGTTTTAATTACAAATGTATTTAGGGTAGTTAACTACTTAACTTCAAAAGTTCTGAAGAGGAAAACTTTCTTAACTATTTAAGTACATAATTAAATTACGTTGTTAGCTACAAATCTAGTTTATAATAAGTTAACTTATAAGCTACAAATGTACTTAAGTTGTTAGAAGTTCTATTAAACCACGAAATCTAATCCTTAACTACTTTGCATCCAATATTTACCTACAAATTTAAAAAAACAGTTATAACCTGAATTACTAAACCTACTTAAACGTTAGTAATTATAATTAAAATTAATCCAAGGCTGATGTGCAGATTCCTTAGTTTCGAAAATTTAAGAAATTCTAATTAAATCAAAGCACTTTATTGCTTGTGCATAATAAATACCTTCGGAGTAAAGTAAAACCCATAATCAAATGCTCGAGAAGTTTAAACATACCTGAAACAATAACAAATCTATTACTATAAATAAACAAAAAAAAATAAACAACAAATAATAAAAACTATATCTTGGGAATTACTAGAATAATTATATGAAATGATTTTCCTACGAAAAGTACGATTAGCATGAGGATAGCAAAATAATTTTTCAGTAAAATTAGTATAAATGAACTATTTGTAACTTACCAAGTTTCTAAACAAATTTAAGAGAAGGGAAAAGTTACCTAACTTGAATGTTTATTAAGAAATTTTTAGGGTGTTCATAAAAAAATAGGAATAATTTATGCTCGTTAAATAATTAGTTGAAGAATCCATAGGTACAAAGTAGTTACCATTTCCACTTCATGTTAAGCGGTACAAATTAATGAAAAATATAAAAATAACTACATAGCACGTTAATATGGAGATAGAATGAAATAATTCTGGAAAAATCAAATATTAATAAAATATAAAATTAAGTGTTCAATGAGAACAATATTTGGCATTTAAGATTCAAACAAAATGCTTCATAACATAATAGAATATTGTTAATATGAGATGAGTAGGAGTGGAGGTTTACTGAAGACCGAAAACTAAAAAATGCAAATATGTCAGTTAATAATCAAGATAGTGAAGAAATGTACATAACAACTTTTATAGAACATTAAATTTGCAATAGGATTAGTTCTATACGATTTTTTGATCCCACGCATAATAACGGGTGTATTAAGAATTTTCCAAATTCTCCCCCTCTAAACCTCCCCTCCCCTGGTCCGATTTCAGCCGTTAACGAACTTGATCTGTCTTTTCGTGTAAAACGATTATATATCATGTTTGGTAAAGATAAAACAGCAATTGCAACCGCTAGAGCGGTAACAGACAAATATATATATATATATATATATATATATATATATATATATATATATATATATATATGTAAATCGCGTCATGAGTACGACCTCAATAGGTTGTTTTTTCTTCTTCTTAAAATTGTAATTGTAGCGTGTTATCGACCCTCCTCTGCCTCGTAATCTTCTTAATATATATAAATCTCCTGTCACGATGTTTGTCCGCGATGGACTCCTAAACTACTTAACTGATTTTAAATTAAATTGGCACACCGTGAGCAGTCTGGTCCAACTTGAGAGATAGGATAGCTTAGATCTTTAATTATAGTCGCAATTTTATTTTATTGCAAATTATTTGTCTATAATTAATTGACAGTCACAATTATCTGTTAACTCCAAAAGATTCTAACAGATGTCGATACTTTTCGATTGGATTGAGTAAGTAATCAATAGATGGCATTGCTATGGTAAACCGACAAACGTGTCATATAAGCTACAATTCAATAGCGTGTATAAATTAAATTTATTTTGTAGTAAACGAAATACCGTGAAATTCAATTATTTCTACTTTTTTAATTTTTGGTGTTAGCATAGCCAACCACGTGTTACTTAGACCGAAGTGTAAATCAAATTCAAATTATAGTGACGATAATACAGTGAAATTATTCCTGCTTTTTACTTATTTGTGCTTCATTATTCAAAATTCTATAATTATAAAATATATACATGTAAGTATTATCACATAATTATAATAATTAATTAATATATTTTTAAACGATTAAATTAATATTTTCAGTCAAATGCCACCGAAAAAATATAACCTCAACAACGCAAACACCAGAGAGGCACGATGCAAACGTGTTGAAAGAGCTCATCAGTTGCCAGAACAAGTCGATACAAGAAATACAGCTCAAAGAATTAGGACAACAGAAGGTCGTGCACAAGAATCTCAAGAACAGCGTAGCGAACGTCTGCAACAGAATATTACTAGAACAAGAGCGGCACGAGAACAAAACATAGCTACAGTACGAGGACAAGAACGACAAAGGCAACGGATCAGCCGCTCATTAATACGTACATCATTCGTTCGTCTTGCTTTTGAATATGCACCAGATATTAACTACTCTGTGCATTCAAAAATTGCTATCGGTGGAATGGATAAAGTATGTCAATATTGTCAGGCGTTGAAATTTCGAAATGAAGCTGCGGGTATGTGCTGCGCAGCAGGAAAAGTCGTGCTGCCACCTCTACCCGCTCCGCCAGAACCTTTATTATCCCTTCTTGCTGGGAATTCAGATGATTTCTGCTTAATATAAACTGTAAGAAAATTTTAATCAATCGTGTTGAACGTCCTTCCCCTTCAAATCCTAATCCCTTGAATTTGTGTACCAACTTCAACATTTCCGTCTTGGTTCGTAAATAATTTCATTGTACTAAAGGGTTGTAGTCGTAGAAAATCTGTCATGGAGGTCACCATATTTTTTTACAAATACCATCTAAGTAAAAAGCATGGTGGACCCCGTGACCGATGTTCTCCTACCGTTCCTCTTAAATTGTATACTACAATGTAATATAACAATAACTTTAGCCACAGCAACGCGTGGCCGGATCTGCTAGTACTTTATATTTTGTATAACATTATTTTTCAGGATTTTAAAAATTTAAATTAAAATAAAATAAAATACTGTGAATTAAAACATAAAAACATTTTGAGGATTTTCACGAAACAATGGAGTGAGAGTTCTACTCAAAAGATAGTCTGAAGGGGAATTATTATATACGAAATAAGTGGTATGATACAATCAATTAATTATTCTCCATCTATAAGATACATGAAAATTTAGGAGAGTATTTATCTATAGATTCACAAAATTCGAAACCCTCGGTACAAAAAGATTAGACGAATTTAGTGAAAACGGCGCCCTGTGTCGAATAACTTCCCTTTATGCCTAATAGGGCTGGAGTCTTCTTGAAACACCGATGAATCGTGTTGACAAACTCGAGGATACTTATTCAGTTCATAACCATTCATCAATCCAACATACTTGGTCCAATGCGACGGTAGTTCCCTTACGCCAAAAGCGTTTCATAGATAGAAAATGTTATTAGTTAGTTCAACAGTTTGTCAAGACCACTTGAAATGCCATGCTCTGATATGTTTTATCATCTCAGTAAACTTTAGACCACCTATTAACAATGATGAATTTTCTATAAGTAGGAGAAGGTTTAAAGACAATCACTAGTCGGCTAATGAGATCATCCCTTCTTTGTAGCCTTCTTGACATCTTTTTAATAACAATGTTCACGGTTTATCTGTCATGTTTATATTATTGTTTAAACATATAAATCCATACGTACTTGAAAGTGGTAAGGTTTTTCAAATAGAATAGCTTGATTCATCCGTAATAATTTTTGTATCTCTCTTGGTCAGACCACATTTCGACTGGACGGCTCAATATTCTGCCTTGTATTTTGACATTTTCGTATTTATATCCTGAATATTTTCAGAGAAAATAAAATAACGGCGAGCAAAAATTGAAGTTTGATATATAATAATTTCCCACTGTAAATAAACCTTTGCGCCTTCCATATATATTTCTGAAGGTTGACGTTGAATCATGATGTGCACGTATAAATGCAATGCTTAATTCCTACGGGAATTATTTAACAATTCAGAGGAAAAGAAAGTGATGTTAAACCTACTGTAGCTCTTGAACTGGATTACAATGGAACAATGGGATACATTAATTATTGAAGGCTGACCCAAAAGCAAAAGGGAGTTGGTTGCGCAAGGTGTGGTGGGGAGACAGTTCGTTGCTCCTCGCGTACAAAGGCGATTCTGATGATGGCAGGGCATCATCAGGAGCTGTCTGTCGAGGAATGGAAATGATGATCCGGCAAACGAACAAAAATCCTAAGCCCGGGGGTAAGCTTTGCGGGCCCCCTAATTATTGCGCCAGCTAGAATTGCTCTGGGACTACGGCAGGGGCTTAACCCATCCCAGCTTGCATAAACAAGGTTTGACGTTAATCTATGTGCTGTCTCTCTTTCCATTCCCATTATATCCGCTTGGAATGTTATCTCTTCTTGTAATTTCCACATAGCTTGTTATCGACTTCACAGCCCACACAAGATGTAAGAGGTTCCTCTGTCAGACGTAACTCAATGAACAATGATGTTTTTGGTCAAAGGTCGACTTTTTTCTGTTATTTCATAGCGCCTCCAAATCAACAATGAAATACCATTGAATGCCACTTGACATTTTGAAGCGCTCTAAGAAAAAACGGAAGACCACGCCAACGCAAGGGAATTTTCAGTGAATTATGACAAAAAATTAAATGGTTAAGCTTCGTCCAATATTACCAGAATTTCATGTATTTAGGCGAATTTAACACAAAATTTCAAAACTCCAATCCGCTGTTGATTAGCAACTGCTTAGTAGTAGTTTGTTGAAAACATGCTTTCTGACGTCAAGTAACTCAGGAGTCAGTCATTCCGTATCAATCCAATACACACATTTTACCTGAACAATTTATAATTTCCTAGAATTTTGTATGCCGTAACTAGTAGGTACGGAGAATAAAAAAAATATTAAATTTCAATTTATAATTTCTAGCGGTTTCCTAAATACCATTACGTAAGTTTTTGATAAAAGCGGCCAAAAACGCCGGTCGGGCTTTTTTTAAAAATGTCTCTAGACACTGCTGTAATTCAGTTAGGAAAATGGAAATGGTGTCATTTCACTCTGTTAACCGATGCCTTTCGTATGGCATGTAAAGCAAATTTAGGTTCTAATCAAAAGATGTTTCCTCAAAATTAAAATTTCGATTTTGATTATTTTGTAAAGTGCGTTTCCAAAAAAGCCTCTGTATAGGTTACACTCATATTTAGCATATGCCAAAGTTTGAAAATGGGCCGATAATGGGTTCTTATGCAAATATTATTTTTAATGTTGAAGTAGATTACATAATCTAGGTTATTATCCTAAGATTGAATAGGGTAAAATGCAGAATAGGGGAATTTTCATATTCCCAGTGCCTACTTACTACCAGTATACAATATTTTAGGAAATTCTAAAATTGTCCGGTTCTTTGTTGTTTTCTATTTTTTGATGCATATCTATTCTATTAGTTGTTTCCTACTTTTATCTTATATTTATCATATTTTGTTTTTTGTTTAGAGTAATACTGACCTAGTTGTGAAGCTCGAATATATGAATGAAAATAAAAAAAAAGCTAAAATAAGAAAAAGGTATTTTCCAATACCAAAATTTCGAAGTTTCTTAATGCTTCCATAAATGAAAAAAAAATATAAATAAATACTTTCAAACTAAAATTTAATAACTTGCGTGAATAAATTTTATTGCCCCTGAATTTGTTTTTATTCATGGTCAAAGTGCGCAGAAAGTGTAATATTACTTTTATTTTTATTTCATCAAAAAAACAACTAATATAAAAAAAAATATCTTTAGCCTCAATATAAAGTGTAATATCTCTAATAACATGTCAAACTAATAATTATAATGTATAAAGCTTTATAAAAATTAAATTAACGTCATCTAAATGACAGAGTAATAATGGTTTTAGAATGTACCGCTGCCTACGAACTTAGTAATTAAAATTGTATTATAGTTAAGAGTGTTTTAAAAATTGAATTTTTTGTCTCAGATTTCCAATCTTCTTTTCTTTTTTTTTCTCAAGAGTTAAGCTTGACGTTTAATTCCAACTTTTTCTCAGCTTTAAGCTGCTTCAGCCCATCTTCCTCTCCCAGTCTATATCAGATTAATTATTATTCAAATGAAATTTTAACTCAGAGATTTAATTACCACCACCAAGCAAAATGAGCGCTGAATTCAAAACATCCTTGATAAAATTCAAAGTCGTAGTATGAAAGGCAGAGGAGGAGGGTGGGGGGGGGGCATGGTTTACATAATGCGTTCTGACAGCGGATCAAAAGACTACCCAGAAGCAAACAAAGGGGTCTTAACTCAAAAAAACATTTTGAATTAATAGCCATGGGAATTAATTAAACAAAAATATCTCCTTACTACGTTACGCCCACCGATACTTGATGAGGTTTTCAGACAGGGTTCAAAAGGTCAGAAGATCCTTATGAAGGAAATGGATGCTGAGTGATCACAAAGGAACAATTCAATCAGTCTACGGTAGATGGATTTGCGGAAACTGTTTCAAAGCTTATTGTATGGGAGAGCTGTCTATGGAGGTTGGTACGGGAGAAAATGTTATATGCAGGCAGGCAATCTTTTGCCATTTCCCCTTCTGTTAATTTAGGCACTACAGTACCTGCCAATGTTTCAATATTCCAAATTAATGTCCGTCACGCAGGGGCTGCTTAAATTAAGCAGATTTCCCACTTGCTGGTATGGCACACTAGTAATGTCATCCACCACTACCTTCCCATGTGTTCGCTATTTAATTTAAGTCAAATTTCGATGAGCAGGAGTGGATATTTTCTGAGGCAGAAAACAAGAAAGTGCTAATAGCTCACTTATGTTTCAGATAAGAGAAAATGTATAGAACAGCAATTGTAGAGCATCAATAATTTAACAAGACTCGCCCTATAACATTTTTCGATCCGACTTCTAATAGCAGAGCTATTTGGAATTTGTAAGATCTTTAGTGTTGAATGATACAATTAAATATCGAGTATGGTGTAGGGCAATAAACATTTTCGAGTTAAGGAATGTAAAATCGTCCATTGTGACGGCATCACATAACATATTTGCAAGTACCTCACACAATAAAAGTTCAATGATAGCATTTGGTATTTAAACTTTCAATAAAGTGGACAAGGGTAGGAGTAGCGGGTTTCCTGAAGGCTGAATACTAAAAAAATTGAAACATCTCGGTTATTGTTCATGAAAGAGAAAATACGTATATAACAACACCAATACATTTGCAATAACGTAGGTTGTATACTTATAATTTTTCAATCTGACGTATAATAAAGGAGATATTTCCAATTGTCAAAATCCCCTGTATATGCCCAATAGCAGGTTTTACCTATTTTACGGACTATTATTCCAAGGAGAGCTTAAACAACATGAATGATATAGGGTCTGCTTGACTAAAGCCAGTGGCAAACGCCAATTCTGACGACATTATAAAAGTACTAGCAATTAACCTCATGGCTAATTAGGGAATCGTTTGTTTGTTGTTTATTATTGTTTACGGCCACTTTATTCTACTATGGCTAACCGGGGCGGGTTATCTACAGGTTACCACCCTTTTCTAGCCAGGGTGGGCCTAAGGAGTTTATTTAATGAGCCCGTCACTAAATACATTTCTACTGCCCAGGGCGGGAATCGAACCCGCCACTCTAGGTCTACCACGCGAGATTAAGACCAACGCCTCAACTCGCACGCCAACCTGAGCCCCCACTTAGGGGTTCAATTAACTGTAATGCCACAACAGATGTAGCTATTCTACACAGTATCACATACTTTTCGCATAGCAATGAAGATGTGATGCAGATCAACGTCATACATATGTGCCTTTTATGTATAAGCCTAATAGATAACCGATCCGTAGTAGACAAGCCTGCGATATCAACTCTGATAGACTCACAGTATCCTTTCTCTTGCCAGTCAACACGAAATAATCACTCACAGGATCATATCTCTTCCATCAGTAAGAACTTTGATTTCAACTACCTACTACATAAAGAGCAAATATGTTCATATATTGCCCAACACTATATTCCATAATTATGACATTTTTTTCATAGCTCAATAATATCAAAAGGATTACGGCATGTTTCTAGGCCTCCTTTATTTTTAGGCACGAGAAAATGTCCACGATCTTGCCCCTATCAGGAGGGGGACTGTTTCCTCAATATCCTCTTCACTGATTTGATCCAAAGGGCCAAAACCTCCCCCACCCCTTCTGAGAAGGTCCTCTTTGCTGGTTTAGAATCAATTCAGTTTCTTGAGTTTCTACCTATCTCTTTCCTGATAAAGCTTATACAACTCCTCAATTTTTCCCCTCTTATCAAATGCATTGTCTATAGTGCGAATTTCATTTTGGGAATTCTCAGCCCTTTTGCGTTATTTTCCTCAATGACATTCTTGCATTCATTAATATTTAAAGATTTTTCAAAAGTCCTCCGACTTCCCTCCCCATTTAGAAGTTAATGGCAGCATTATTCACTATAATATATGAGGCTCCTGCAAAGAGAGCTACGCGAATATTTTCAGGCCACTAAGAGGATCAACTAGTTGTTAGGTAGTTACTTATATCTAAACTACTACTACTAAATAGTAGAATAATGAGATTAAGAACCTCAACAAAGAAATACAGCACTGACAAGTCTACATTATTTGACATTGTACTTGTTGTAAGTACAATTGGTTTAAATCAAAAAGGCTGATGTCAGTTCATGTACGAAGCATAAAAATATTTCGAAATCAGTTTCTTTCACTCACAATCAGAGCTTTAGCCTGAGAAAGATAATTATAAAAATGACCGTCGTCAGCGAGTTATGCTGTTTAATGTATTCGTCATGTGCGAGCTATGAACCATAAAATAGCCAAAGAATACAAGAGTAACCGTTGTGTGCGAGCAATGTTGTTCGTGAAACTAAAGCATATACTCAATACAAGAAGACCCATTGTGTGCGAGCTATGCTGTTCATGAAACTAAAATAGCCAAAGAATACAAGAGTAACCGTTGTGTGCGAGCAATGTTGTTCGTGAAACTAAAGCATATGCTCAATACAAGAAGACCCATTGTGTGCGAGCTATGCTGTTCATGAAACTAAAATAGCCAAAGAATACAAGAGTAACCGTTGTGTGCGAGCAATGTTGTTCGTGAAACTAAAGCATATACTCAATACAAGAAGACCCATTGTTTGCGAGCTTTGCTGTTCCCGAAACTGAAATAGCCAAAGAATACAAGAGTAACCGTTGTGTCCGAGCAATGTTGTTCGTGAAACTAAAGCATATTGTGCGAGCAATGTTGTTCGTGAAACTAAAGCATATACTCAATACAAGAAGACCCATTGTGTGCGAGCTTTGCTGTTCCCGAAACTGAAATAGCCAAAGAATACAAGAGTAACCGTTGTGTGCGAGCAATGTTGTTCGTGAAACTAAAGCATATACTCAATACAAGAAGACCCATTGTGTGCGAGCTTTGCTGTTCCCGAAACTGAAATAGCCAAAGAATACAAGAGTAACCGCTGTGTGCGAGCAATGTTGTTCGTGAAACTAAAGCATATACTCAATACAAAAAGACCCATTGTGTGCGAGCTTTGCTGTTCCCGAAACTGAAATAGCCAAAGAATACAAGAGTAACCGTTGTTTGCGAGCAATGTTGTTCGTGAAACTAAAGCATATACTCAATACAAGAAGACCTATTGTGTGCGAGCTATGCTGTTCATGAAACTAAAACAGATAAAGAATGAACTTGAATGCAGAAACTGCTATTAGATAATGAATTGAATAAGAAAATTCTGAAGAAACTGTCGTTATTCAGCAAAAATACAGCTACATTCTTCACACAGCTACAACGTTCATTGTGGCATCTTTCAAAATTCTTGAGTTCCAAATAGGTCCTTATGGTGTTTTCTTTCTGGACGTATAATCAGAACATTTCGTTTAATTAATTATTTTCCCTCTAGTATCTCTCTCGTGGTCTGAACAGTAATTAGGGAGTATGAGTTTCAGAAGTTTTTTTTTTTAAATTTATGGCTACAAAATTAATACGATAATTATAGCTAATTATAGAAAGGGCTATAAAAAGAAGGAAGAGGTGAGTGGTTGGCTATATTTGGAATGGAAGAGAAGAGCCCACCGCCTGATACAGTTTGCTTCCAAACATGGAGTCAGCTGTTAAAAGGACCGCATCTCAGATCCGTAAACGGAGCGATTAATTAAATTCTACTAAATGTAAAGGTCAATACGCACCTGCTTTTCGATCTTTCTCATAATAACGGATATTCGTACGAGATTAATGGTTATCCTGAAGACCTAACTCCCTTTCGGACCGTATTTTGACCTTTCAAGTACTTGGTACGGGTGGAACAAGAATTACCAATAAAGCTGTAGGAAATGCATATTCATTCATATCTGAATAGGTCTAAGTTTCGTTATCCACTCCGTTCAATTAATTTAAAGGGCCTCGATAGATTATTGCCCTTAGCGGGTATTTCCTAAAACGATTTACCCATTGACGGGTTGGAATGTGAAAATCTAAAGCACAGTTTTCTTTAAAATTGAGATGGCGGAAAATTCTTCTAGCTAAAGAAATAACCTATTTGGCCTGTAGTGGTCAGGGTGCAGCATCAGTCATGGACCTCTTTTTTTTTTTTCAGATGAAAGCGACTTTGATCAGCTATTGAGCTTGACAGGATTTTCGAAAAATTTCTTCAACTGACCATCATGAAAAGCTACATTCAGAGCTTAAATACAAAATATTGTCTCCATTGAACTAGTAATGTGAGAGATACATGCAAATATGTAGGATGATGACGTCATCAATTATGCTTTTCCAGTCTTGAGTGGAGAATGATTATTTGATCTCCACCATACTGAATATTTAACCGTTTAATTTAAGTCACGTTGATAATAGTTAATAACTGAAACCGGACCAGAAATAGGAGAGGTATAGAGAGGGGAGGTTATAAATTTAATATATCCTCCGATGGAAAAATGTTATAGAACCAATCTTACAAATTTACTCGTAACTCATATATTAAAAGAGTTAGTCGTATTTTATTGTTTCACTCTTCTGTAAGTCCCCGCATCTCCTCATCGGATTTTTAGTTAGAAATAGATAATGTATGGTGAGATGAGATTAGTAGTGTTCCATACCAGCAAGTGGAAGTTCTACTTAGTTTCGCAGTTCCTGGGTGACGGATCTCTAACCTGTGACTTGGGAACCAATGCCTCCCAGCAAACCAGGAAGATCCGGTTGCTACCAAAAGTTTATGGGATAGAAAATAAAAAACATCTTAAAATTAGTTCCCAAGGGCCTTTTTTGATATACTGCGAATGTATCTGAAATTTGAAATTTTTGATTATTCCTTATAATAACCAATTTGTATTGTTCGCAAACTGTATACATTTTAAACCCAGTCGTATAGGAATATATAGTGAAAACAAAGATTTAAAAAAAGAAGATATGTCAAAAACATTAATGTCAAAAAGATAGTTTAAGGGAGTCACGCAGGGGACTTCATAATCTAAGGAGAATTCCGCACACTGGGTGACATTCTGGTGGTGATCTGATATCAACATAAATTCTCTATTCCTGAATAAAAATTAAATGAGTAGAAGTAGTAGTTAACTGGAAGTACGAATAAGTCTTAAAATACTCGCGTCACGAAAAAGTGTAAACAACAACAATTATGGAGAATCAAACGATTAACAAGATCGGTCCTATAACATTTTCGACATTAACAATTTTCGATTTCGCTCCCCTCTAAACCCTCCACTCCAACCCGTTCCGATTTAAACAGTTCACGACCTCCATCTTTAGTTATACTCGAGAGGCTTATATATCGAGTTTGGTAACGGTCTAAAAAGCCAAAATGGTTGGTTTATGGCAGCCTCCGGACCATCTGCAAAGTCATCACAGAACCGTCTTACTGTCATAACAAACCATTCCATTTTCAAGAAAAATTTTCCGAAGCACATTTCATAATTGGAAGACCATCTACTCCAATATTAGTTTCTATTATTGGATGGAAATTATTAAGAATTGAAAAGAAGGAACACCTATAGAACCAGGTTTATGGTTATTTATTTGTCCATGTTTTGTAGTTTGGAAAGTGAAAAAGATTGGTAGTTAAGTAAAAGTTCCTTTGAAAAGAACCAGTAGAGCCTTTATAAGAGACTCTTAGAGCAGAAGTGGGGAAGCCGACACCCCACTTATCGAGTAAGGGGGGAGGCCGATATGAGACAGAGAGAAGGGGAGAGGAGAGTGAGAAAGAAAGTGAGGAAGAGGGGGACGGGAGAGAGAGAGAGAGGGGAAGAGAGAACTATTACAATAGCTGCCACAATACTCGTCCCTTCATAGTTCCGGGGGGACTGCCTTTGTGGGAGATTGCTATCCTCTGGGGAGGACCGTGCCCTTCTTCTACAAAATCCACCATCAACCAATGTCCTTTAAACATTAGCCACAAAAATATAAAAATCTTTATTCTTCTTTTCACACAAACACTTTAATTTCCATTCTGTCCTTCCTCGAGGGTGGAAGAGGAGGAGGAGGGTTCGTATTCAGAAAGAGGAGAAATGACTAACCACTCTCCCCATATAGTAGCCGAGAACTGTATAAGACACACTGGATGGGGGAAAACACAGGCCTACGTTCAAAGCACAGGCAAACGAACATGTTCTTATTGATGACCTCACTGGCTCAAGAAGAAGCAATTTCTAAAACTCAAGCATACTTAAAATAGAAGCGTATGAAATTCGCGTATATCGAGCAAAGAAACAAATGGTTCTGGTTTTATCACATTTTATGGTACTTATCGATTATCGGCAGGCTCCCAATTTAAGGACGATTATTAAATCATATTTAAAAAATAATAAAGCGGCCATCCATGGCCGTCGTCTGACACATGGACTCTGCAAGGTCCAAGTTTTGGAATAAGAACCAAGTGGTGATAATGAACTCCAAATGGTGTTAATAAACACCAAGTGTTGTCTATAAACGATCACTCATTTCCTGATAACAAAAGAAATAGAATGACTAAGATACCCTAGTCTGGTATGAACAGCCTAAAGCTAAAGCAATTTTACCTTGACTATAGGTTCGTTACAGTTCGAAGTAAACGGCTTTAGATTTAAAATTGTTTCATAAGAAATCCCACCGCTCAGGGAGCTATGGGTTTAGCAAATTTTCTAAGGTTCTTAGAAGTTAGGGAATATATTTCAGCTTCAATTCATATATTCCTGGTTGAAATTCGCCACCTTGCCGAAATAAAACACGAATGTCTAGAGATTACGGTTTTCTAAATAACAAAAAGTTAAGTGAAAAAGCAAATTAATTATGGTAGCAAGGAAAGCCAGAACAAGTTAAATTTTACACTCTAGCCCCTAGAATTGTACAATTATTAAAAGCATCCGTCAAAACTGGATCAATAAAATATTTCGATAGCGGATATATTTTGAATTTTTGAATTCTCCATTCCCTCTAAAGCCCCCTATTCCTGGCCCTATTACAGTCATAAACTATTACAAACTTTAATGTCGAACAAGCCTATTAAATATTGAGTATTGTGAAGATATTTGCTAGATACAAATACGTTGTGTGAATTTTTCAATATTTATTAACACCACATTAAAGATGATTTGTTAAAATATGAATTAGTGGACTGATGAAAGCATTCTAGGCCAACCATTGAAATTTGTATGTATGCGATCATTAACGTCATAGTGAGCGGAATTTTATTTATTAATGAAACTAGGTATATAAATAGTCACATTTGCCATGTTTATGACCGTCTATCCGTTAACGGCAAGAGCAGAATTTGGGTAGAGGGGAGAGAAAATTTATGCACATAACTATAGAACAGAAAATATGCATTTAATCATTTTCATTAATCTAAAAGATGATTAAAGAACACCCTAAAACAATCTAATCCGTCCCACTACGGATTTGTATACGAATTTGGCAGATTTAAACAAACCAGCTAATAAAGTTCTGTTCATGACACGATTTTAATTGTTACAAAATACACTAGAATGATAATAAAGGAAAATGTATAATACGATTGAAAATTTAATAATAACCACCGCCCAGAATATCAGTTAATTATCTGCAAGCTCTCCTCCATAATTGAAAACAACAAAATTATTTTTGGCGAATGCTTTTAATTACAAAGCTTTACTCAAAATCATATCGTGTAGGAAATGTATTCATGCTGATTCCCCACCCCATTTTCATTGACGTCAGTGAGGCCTGTATTGAAATCGACCATCCCTGTTATTTATTAACGTCCATTTTAAGATTCCATGGCTAATTGGAACGGGTTATCTACAGTTAACAAAACGTTTCTAACCAGGGTGGGAGTAAGAGGTTTAGCTTGTCGCTAAATAAATTCATATTGCTCAGACGGGAATCAAACGCACCACTCTCTCTAGGTTTACCAAGTAGTCTTACGGTCAACTCCTTAAATCACAAGGCCAACCTGAGCTAAACCATCTAGCCTGCTTAATCAAACCAAAAGAGATCTTATTTTATTTAATCTTTCTTCGTGTTATTCCAAACCCAATATTTGTTTATGTTCTTCATAGTTTCATGGCAAGGGTCACCAGAAAAAAAAACATTTTTCCCGCGCAAACTTCATGGTAAATGTTTTCAACTAGCAATAATCGCAACTCAGTAGACCTTCATTGGTTACGATATTGCCTCTGTGCAAGGTTAGTCTTTCTTCCATTCATTAAACCATCTGTAAACTCGATTTTCAAGTGAGACTCAGCATGAAGGTCTTGGCGGCACGGAGGGGCTGCGTAAACTCAGTAACTTTCTCACCAGCTAGACTCACTATGTATCTGATAACATTCACTATACATATTTTGTAAAATAAAAGACAACAACATAAACAATTAAGTTGAAGATTAAAGGTGGCTCAGGTTAGCCATGTGAGTTAAAGCGTCGGGTTTAATCTCACATGGCAAACCTAGAGTAGCGAGTTCGATTCTCGCCTGGGCAAATAGGAATTTATTTAGTGACGAACTCATTAAATAAAATTCTTAGTCCCACCCTGGCTAGAAAAGAGTGGTAACCTGTAGATAACCCGTCCCAATTAGCCTAGTAGCAGAAAGCGGACGTTAATAAATAAATAAAAAAAAAAAAAAAAAGGTGAAATTTACACCAGAAATGAGGTGCTTAGTGGTTTAGGTACTCAAAGAAAAACATTAGTAGGAAGGGTGGCCAAAGGAATTCTACAATTTTTGTAATATCAGAAGTAAATGACAACTCCTTTACTAGCCTATAGATTTCACTCAGCATTTTTTATGGCTTCCTGATAAAAGGATAAAAAAATGATTTCCTGTTAAAAGCCAATAATAACGTCACACAACAGCCTTTTTCCCTAAAATTATGTTAAGATTTGATTAATGGGTACTAAGAATTATGGTTCAGGTCTACTTTTAAGATGCTTGTAGAATATGTACATAAATATATATCCGTTATAAAAAATATAATTCACTTAAAAATTGTTTAATTAATATTAATTGTTGTCTTAATAGGATATTAATTATTACTGCACACAGTTTCCATTAAATTCAGGCTAAAAGTTGCTCAACGTTTTTCTAAACCATCATGCACTTATTCATAACCATAAATCCTTTTTAAGTAAGATTTTCAAGTGGTAACAATGGCGACGGAATAATTCTGATAAAAGTGAGCATGAAACTCGCAAGCTAAATCCTCTGTAATACCCCAAGGAATATGAGCGTGGGGGCACCCACCTGCTACAAAGCTCTTAAGCAAACCTATTCATGTGCCCCTCCCCACTCCAATTCCAAAAAGGGTTAATCTCTAATTTAAACAGAATTTCTTTTTTAGTAGAAAGGATGTTTTATTTTTATTTTTTAAATATGGGATTTTTAATTCGTATAAATAATGGATGTAGTTTGGGACACAAATAAAAATAGAAGCCACAAATTAAAAATATAAGACCTCAGGGAACAACCTGAGTTATGACCAAAATCTTCATCCACATATTATTATTGTTATTTATTTATGTTCACTTTGTGCTAATTGGGAAGGTTGCCACCCTTACTCCGCCCAGGGTGGGGACTAAGGATTTTATGTAATGAGCTGGCCACTAAAAGTCATTTTACCCAGACGGTAATCCAACCCAACCCTCTTGTTTTGCCAGGTGAGATTAATACCAATGCCTTAATTTGCTTGGCTAATTAATCACATTTTAATACCAACAGTAATAATCTACATTCAAGAACTTTCCAAGGTTTAAGTTTTATACTGTACTGTTGAAACCAATGGTTTTATTATTCCAATTAGCAGATTTCCCTTAAGGGAAATGAGCTATTAAGGTTGTACTCATGCCGCAATTTTCAAAAATATTCCACAAATGCCCATCGAGCCTACCTAGGAGATGACGTAAATGAAGTCCCTTCAAAATGATATATATATATATATATTTGTCTGTTGCCGATGTAGCGGTCGCAATTTTTGTTTTAAAGTTACAAAACTAGATGTAAAACTAAATATCAAGTTGTTAGCGGCTGAAATCAAGTTGGAGGAAAGGTGGTTTAGGGGGAGAATTAGAAAATTAGAATTATCTCCGATATTATACGTCGGGTGGAAATATTATATATAACCACTCTTATAGCAACTTTAATTACCTATGCATGTTGTTATATACATATTTTCTCTATCATGAATATTAACAGAGATATTTAGATTTATTGTTTTCAGTCTTCAGTAAACCGCTACTCCAACTCATGTCATACTAAGAATAAGCTGTTATATCATGAACTACTTTATTCTAAACTTTACCAAATATTGTTTCCAATAGAATAAGTTGTGTGTGTGATGGTGTCATCAACTAAGAGTTTACGTTCTCCATATTTACCCGTGACAGTCAAAAACATCTCCCTCCTATATGTTATTGGCTAAAATCGAACCTGGAATAGTGGTGTTTTAGAGAAGGAGGGGGGATTCGAAAATCTTGTTAAACTAATGATGGTCTACAATTGTTGTACTATTCTTTTTTTCGTTACTCAAGTATTAAGCGAGTTATCCTTACTTTCTTGTGTTGCCAACGTTTCAAAAAATATATTTCCTTACTCAGAATTACAATACTGGTGCTTAAAATAAACTATAAAATGATCAGACCAATTAACTCACAATTAAATCTCAATCATACAGAAAACATTTTTAAGATTGAGCCACTCACAGTGTATATGCCAAAAGTTTAGCCCCAGTTGTGGGTAAACAGGTGTGTATATGTTATAAAGTACGTCACGCAGGGGCTGCGTAAACTAAGCAGATTTCCCACGTGAAGTTATACAATAGAGAAATCTCCATAGCAGAGCCAAACGGTTACGGCAAAGGGAGGAACTAGCTTTTCGCGGGAAATTCAAAAATCCGTTATCGGCCCAAATTTCATAAAAATGCAAATATCTCGGTTAATATTCAAGATAGGGAATAAATTCATATAACAATATTTATAGTAAATTTAATTTGTAATAAGATTTATTCTATACAAGTTTTCGATCCGACGCATAATAACGGAGATATTTTGAATTTTCAAAAAATCCCCCCCTCTAAACCCCCCCTCCCACTGGTCCGATTTCAGCCATTAACGAACTTGATCTTCCTTTTTACATAAAACGGTTAAATTCCGAGTTTGGTAACGATCAAACAATATAAATATATATATATATATATATATATATATATATATAATTTTGAACGGACCTCATTTTCGTCATCTCCTGGGTCCCCTTCCCTTAAGGGAAATCTGCTAAAATATTGGGTTGTAACATATGAAATGCCCGTTTGTAGAATCAGGAAAAAAATGAAAAATTGAGATCGAATCTGAAATATTATTCATTCAAAGTATTTACCATCATTTTCAATACACTTCTGCCAACGACATACGAAGTTTTCTATCCCACTTTTGAAAAAGTTTGTGTCACGTGTTGAAAAAAATTCAGAAAATGCATTTTTAATGTCTAAATCATCTGTAAAAAATTTTCCTCGCAAAAAGTTGTCCAAACTCCGAAAAAAGTGGTAGTCTGTAGGAGATAGATCAGGGGAATATGGGGGGTGTGGTAGGACTTCATAGCCCAACTCCTTTAATTTGTTCACTGTCTGTATTGAAACATGTGGTCGGTGGTTCTTTGACGAGCAAGCAAAGAAACACACGTCTCTTGGCGTTTTAACTGCTGACGTTCGTTGAGCTCGTGCGGGACCCAGGAATCGAGCTTTTTCACCTTTCCAATCGTTTTTAAATGCCTGGAGACCGTCATATGACTTGTGCCTAGCTCTGACGCAAGTTCTCTGACGGTTTTATGAGGGTCTTCTTCAACAGCTTTTTTAAGATCTTCGTCCTCCACTGATGAGTGAGGCCGTCCACGGGGCTGATTTTGAAAACCAACGACGAATAGCTCTTTCATTAGCACTTCCTTCGCCAAACGCATGATTAATATTCCTTGCTGACTGGGCCGCGGAATGACCAAGTTTATACTCGTAAAAGAAAATTATCCGGAAATCGCGTGTTTCCAAGTTCCCGATTGATATTAAACTAAAATATGTAAGCCTACTTGGGACAAAAACAAACATAGCTTGCGACTAGAGGATTAACAAATGTTTATTATAGATGGTAAATATTTTGCTTGGAATCAACACACAACGTTTTAATCCTTTACAAAGATTAGGGTTTAAAAAATCGGACACTTCATGTGTTACAACCCAATACATTCGTAGGTAAGGAGGTAGATGGACGTAAGTGCCTACATACAAGAAGAACCGCTGAAGCGTGATTTCCTGTTTGGGTATTTTAGAAGGTAACTATAGAAAAAAATATTTTTCCAAAACTTTGGTAATATTCGTATTTCAGTACGATCTAAAAGCACATTTGCAGGATAGTTGAGCGGGATGCAATCTGAGTAGAATAAGCGCAAATTCAAGGACAACCTTTCTTCCGACATGAGACAAAGCGTGCTCAAAGGAAACCCGTTTTTTTCTAATTTCAAAAGTTCAAACGACAACTTTTAATTTCAGGGATGATAAGCATTTGTGTGCATTCATTGTCTGTTTCTTCTCCCCCATCTCGCTGATTACCAGGCCAGTTGCATCCAACACTTTAGGCTCTTGTTATAAAGCTAGGTTTCCTACATTCATGCTGCCTTGCAACCAACTGGATGGAGCTCCACTTGGTGTTCCCCTTCCTAGAGCCGGCATATAGTTCTACTTCCCAAATAATAACTTGATAAGGTCAACCCCAATGTTCATCTATTCTTTATTTTCTATTCATATGTTCCCCGATTAATATGGGAAACGGTTAACAGAGGAGGCATTTCGGTCCCGAGTTAGGTGTTTCCTAATTTAGGGATTAAAAGGAATACTCAAAGGACATTTTTTTAATTTCATCTCTTCACTAGACATCCTCCTCGTGAAGACCAAACCTCATATTTAAGCTGGTAATAAGGAACTTCGTGGGCATATTGACTGATTGCAAACGCGAAATGAGTATGAGTGATGGAAAAAAATTATCTCGGTTAATATTAGAAATGCTACTTATTAACCTCACATTGTGATACTCGAATAATCGGGACGTGACATCTATAGGTTACTATCCTTTTCTACCCAGGATATCACTAAAGATTTTATTTAATGAGTTCGTCAATAAATAAATTCCTACCACCCAGGCGGTAATCGAACTCGCCTCTCGAGTTTTACCATTTGAGATTAAGACCAACGCTTAACTCACATGGCTAATCTGAGCGTCCTTTCGGTTGATATTAGTTATTTATTCAGGAGCACTCGCAAGTAGGCAGTTTGGCTCGAAGTTAAACTACGAGTATGTAAAATAGAAACAAAATTATAGAAAATAACTAAAAACTGAACACAACAAATACAAATTAATAACGAGTAATAATCAGAAATAAACATTAAACACTAGTAATAAGCACCACAATTTAAAATGGTTTTAAAAAAAAAAAAAAAAAAAAAAAATAGATTTCAAAAGAGAGACAGAAAAAAAAAGGCTCAGGCTAGCCATGTGAATTAAAGCGTTGCCTTTATTCTCTATTTATTCTCACATGGTAATCCTAGAGTGGCGAGTTCGATTCCCGCCTGGGAGGACTAAAATCTTTAGTGCCACTCTGGATAGAAAAGGGTGGTGACCTGCAGATAATCCGTCCCAATTAGCCTTAGGAAAAAGTGGACGTTAATAAATATAAATAATAAACAAAAAAAAATAAATTACGTTACCCCTATGCACGGGACCATTTATATTACATAAAATTGTTCAAAATTATGTTAAATTTCACACTAACTCAAAATCAAAAATGGGAAAATTTAAATTTTGTAAAACAAATTCTATCTCTAAAGATGATTTAGCTTATCGCCGATAAGTGAGCTTCTGTCTGTAAGAAGTTATTACATGTTAAGTGGAATCTCCAAGTATTCAATGTTCTTGCAATTAGTAAGTTTCTAATGGTGGCTCATGGTATGTTCTGCAGGGAGGTCTTTGTATTCTTGTCATGAGGTATGAGAGCGTTAAATGTGTCCTAGCCCAAGTCTCGTTAGTACTACTTCGTCTCGTCTAATGTCACGTCTGCTAGATAGCCACTCGCTTGTACAAGGCTTTATTCTTATCAGATGGTTTTATACTGTCCTTTGACAATTATTTTGCTTATACATTTAATATTTTCTGTAGCATTTGTAAATGGAAGTCTAGTAGGGTCAGTAAGTTAACGATAGAAGAGTTCTATGTGTTGGATGTTTGAGATCGTCCACGCCTATAGGTACTCCTAATGGTTTCATGTTCTGAAAAACACATCGATGTCACTTTTGTGTTTAGTTTTGAAACGCTTAAATGTGGAGTTTGGTAACTTACTAGAAAGATACCTAAATTTCCCCGGATAGTATATAATAGATAAGTAATTTCGGGCCACCACTTAAACTTCCTTTTAACTGATGTTGCTCTGAGAAGGAACTTTGAACCAACCTAATTTTCTATGGTTATTTTAATCAATTTATTTGTCGTTAGAGTGTTTATCATTATCAAAATATGATATGTCTCTCGAAATCCATAGCAAGTGTTTTGGGAAATGGTTATGGAATATCAGAAGGCCCGAACTAGTGTTAACCAATATTTATACAGGTTAGAGCTAAAGCAAGCAATCGATAGTAGGGAAACTCGAGCAATATCCTCGCAGGAATAGAAGATAAATATCAAGAAGTTCATGGGCACACATCGAAGCTAATAAGTCAGGGAGCTAATTTCCCCTGAGGCCTCACGAATCTTTCCCTCTCACATTCTCTTAGCCATTTCCCACGAGGCAGTCCCACATCCAACCATTTTCTATTTAATATTTCAATTGGAACGAACGAGTTAAAAAGAAAGTTAAAAAAAAAGAAGGGGTGGCGTTAGTTATCCCAGCGTAATGACGGCCTTAAAGCGAGTGGTCATTAAGACGAGGGCCGGGAAAAAGGCAACTGAGGACCTAGATGAATAGTGTGAATAAAAAATATCAGCTACTCACGAAAAACTTGTAGAAATCTTGCGAAATGAAAACCGAGGGACTAATTATATATTAAAAGAAAATCCTCAAGAAGCAGTATTAATTTAAAAATAACTATACAACCTTCCAAACTGAAAATATAAAAGTATAATATACGCCCATTTCAAAAATATTCACAGAAATTTAGTGAATTTTCTATCCTTCTATGTTCGCCACTTTCAATCTTGAATAATTATGAGGAAATTTGCTAAGAGCAAAGCAATAGCCACCATTCATACTGAAGTAAATGAAACTAGGTTCGTGTGTGAACGAATTGAAGAAGTATTAAAAAATGTTTCCGTTGCCCAACTGAACAAAAAAGGTATCCTCTTCACGTAATTTTTGATTTCTAATAAACGTAGAGGAAAAACAAAACTGTCTGTTGGTTGGGAGTAATGGTCATTGTGCATATTCAGAAATTACTCTAATTAATAAGAGAGAAGTGCATAGTGGATCTTTCGGCAGTTTATATGATGACAACAATGGAAGTTGGAGGTTTAAAGGATCCCGTCAATCCCAGAGTGGTCTTCACAACCGATTAAATCTCCACCATATTCCTGAAGGCACTAAAGCTTGATATTGTCCTGGGTCACCTCATTATTGTCAGGACAAGGTAGAAAAGAGTTTAAAATTGTAATAAGTACAAGTGTGCTTGGCTCAGATATGTTAAAAGAGGCCTATGGCAAGGAGACCTAAAACCCAAAGAGAACCATTATTATAAACTGTTTCGCCCATTCACTCAAAATTGTTCTGGTGGTAGTACGTGGAATAGGCTAATAGCGTAACCTGTCTGTTGAGTATATCATGATTAAAAAAGTAATTATCCACTAAATTTATCTATCTAGGAACCTCCAAGAGAAGTGCGTACGGCACAAGCACCAGCCATATTATATCAGGTTTGAAAATAAACCCTATTCTGTTTCCTTGGTATATGTGCACTCTCAACGCGGATTCCATCCTGCCTCTTAACACTAGGGAACCTTTGTGTAGTACCACTGTTGTACGTTTTAGCAGATTTCCCTTAAGGGAAATCAGCTATTGACGACGCGATTTTCGAAAAATTTCTTCAAATGTGCATCAATCCTACCCAGGAGATGACGAAAATGAGGTCCGTTCAAAATTTTATATATATATATATATATATTATATATATATATATATATATATATATATATATATATATGTCTGTTAACGCTCTAGCGGTCGCAATTTTTGTTTGATCGTTACGAAACTTGATATCTAACAGTTTTATGTAAAAAGAAAGATCCTTCCGGCTGAAATCGGACTAGAGGGAGGGGGGGGGTTTAGAGGAGGATTTTCGAAAATTCAAAATATCTCCGTTATTTTGCATCGGATCGAAAAATAGTATAGAACCAATCTTATTGCAAATTAAAATTACTATAAATAGTGTTATATACATTTATTCTCTATCTTGAATATTAACCGAGATATTTGCATTTTTATGAAGTCTGTGGTCGGGTATAGTTCGGATTAGGTCTGCCGTTTCCGTAACTGATGGGTCAGGTGGAAGCTTCTTGTAACCTTACCTGTCGTTTCTAACCTTACCTTACCTTCATTTCTTTGTGAGATTTATGCGAATACGTTCTGTTCATCCGCCCCTCCCCCTTCTTTAGTTCTTGGACTACTAAAATTTGAGTTATTAAAATATAAATTATTCTTACAATTCTGAAGCCGTTTCAGTTGAGAATCTATTTTAATTAACTGAAAGATTTCTCATTATCGTTTGTACTTAATCACGGTGGTGTTGTGTTACCAGTATGCAGATTTCTCTATTGTAAAACTTCACGTGGGAAATCTGCTTAGTTTACGCAGCCCCTGCGTGACGGACTTTTTATTACCAAGTTGATTCACGGTTTTTCTCCGTTTCCTCCAAAAACTAGAAGTAGGGAATTTACGCCTATGCTTCGCTGACTATTAATATCACTCTCCCATGACGGAGATCTAGATTTTTACAGGATATAGTTTTTTGTTGTTTTTTTTTATTTTTAATTTTAATATTTAAGGAGTATGATCAAATCCTATCCGATTCGGTAGAACCACAGTAAAATTTATAAAATTGCGGTGCTACACTAAATGATTAACATTTTTATTAATCTATTAGTATAATTTTAGTTGATACAAGAATCAGACAGTGGGAAGAATGTCTATCGTAAAAATAGCCTCATAATGTTTGGTGTACAAGAACGCGATATTCACAAACTTTATCCAAACATTTACCCATCCTAACATGTAAATTGTAAGTAAGGAGCACGTTCAAATTTATATCATGATGTGAAAGTTCCAAAAGAGAGAAAGCTCAAAAATACCGACTTGCTTGAAGACTCTGCCGAAAAGACAGTAAGCCTTACAGTAAGTAAATAATTAAAACATATCTATATATAACCCTCAAGATTTCTGAAATTAATTGCAGTCGGAGATCGGTTTGTTTCATGTTTCAGATCATAAAGGTCGCATCTAAACTTGTCACTTGAAACAATTTGGAGATTCATAAAAGTTGTAGTCGAGGAAACAAAAGTACCGGCTTATGGTGAGACATCCGTTTCTAGTAGTGACGGACTCATCATCCAGAACCATTCTTCCAATATTATGACCTCGAGAAGACTTACAGATATATTTTACACTCTTACAGGTGGTTTTATGGTTGAATAGCATGATGACCCCCCCCCTTCACCCGCGTCGTGTTTCTTAGAAAGATTTATTCGTTTCGAAAGGGGTAAAATAACTAAATTCACTCGGCATCAGAAGTGTAGAACAGCAACGCAGACACAAACATATCTACCCTTTGGCACAATTTTGTTTGTGCGAAAAGGATTGTCGAAAGCAGACTGAAGGGCATTGATCCTCTAATTCACAAACTCTTGAATCGGACAGATCTAGAAGGATATTGATGGGAGGAAAGAGATGGGACAGGCGAGAACTCCCAATTTCAGAAGTCAAACTTCTCCAGAATTCCCAGCACTCCGCCAATTGTCTTTGGATAGTGTCCGTCCAAGCAAGGGGCTCCACCTGCCTTTTACAACTGTCACGTAAATTTCTCTAACTTCGCTTCAACTCCTGCGATCATCTCCGGATCAGGAATAATAGCTGGCTATTTCGCAGATTGCTCCTAAGGGAGCTAAGTTTTCGGGGAGGATGCGATTATTTTAAAATTCCTTCATTGGTAAATTGATTCAACGTCCTAGAAACAAAAAAGAATCCCGTTGTAGTTGTCTCATTATGGACTAATATATTAAGATGACTAATGTCCACATTACATAAATATTTCTTACATTGAAAACTTCTTAACCAGATTAAGGCGTTTCTTACTATCCTTGTAAAGGGGAGCAAACAGGTTGTGTGTGTGTGTGTACAAACACGCAAAGGCGCACGTTATTTGAATGCTTGAGCAAGCTGCAGTTTAGTAAGAGAGTTGTTCCCATGGGACAATGTTGAATGAAACAACATTAATGATTTAATGTGTTTATGTGCCAGTTTAAGATAACACTAGAACCCAAACTTCAAAATATTTGTCTAAACGACAATATTTCATAGAAGCTTTAGCTTAGGAAGAGGCCAAATTTAACGGTATTCGTAAGATAAAAGAAAACCACAAGCTGCAGGCCTCGGAGGTCTAAGGATTATTATACATACTGCTTTCGTATGTATAGTGCAGTCAGTATAGCGCTCGGCTTGCCATCTTGTGATGGCATTGCAGGCCAACATAGCCACTTCCTTGAAGCAGCTAATGATGCACTTATGACGCGAATTTTGACAAATTTCTTCAATGTTCATCGATCCTAGCCAGGAGTGACTAAAATGAAGTCCGTTCAAAATTATAAGTGTGTATATATATATATATATACTAGCTAAGATACCCGGCTTCGCTCGGGAAATCATTTGAGGCTGAAGGCGGGTCGTTTTCCAGTGAGGGTCAGGCAGGGAAGGGACTTATAGAATAGAAATATTTTTTTTGTAGAATAAATGAAAATAAGTCACTCTTGAACACCGTGAATAATTTAAATCATAATCATGGATAGCATTTATTATAATTAAATGTCATCTATAATGTACATATTTCCTGTCAAGGACCAATCCGAGCTTACTTATATACATAACACTATATATTCAATATCAAATGTAAGTAAAAAGCCAAATACAACATTTGACAGGAAATAAGTTAACATAATTAACTGTATTAGCCTCCGAAGAGTTTCCTTTCCTGCTTGAGTGTTATCAACATTGCTTTAATAAAATTACTTCTTCAAACACTAAACATTTACTATTTTCTACCTATTTATATTCCTATATAGTAATTTATATTTATATTTCATCCTGGTATAAATAAATAACAGCGTTACCCTAAAAATAATTCATATTATAAAAGCGAGTTAAGGGAAAGAGATTGTAGCAACCCCACACCCACCCCCCTGCAACCTCAAATCATATTGAGCTAAAACTCATATTGTCTTTTGTTGTAATGTCTTTTCTAATTAACGTCTAATAATTATGGATAGAACATAGTCATTTCAATATTTTACATTTTTACGAAACTCTTTTTTTTTAATATACAATTTTTTTAAATAAAAAATTTTTACTTAAGAGACAATATGTGGTGATATGAGAACACCAGTGTATGGAAAGTCTGCTTGCTTTACGTAACCTCTGTGTGACGGAATTTTTCCCCATGAAGGAGTAATCATTTTATTGGAGACAACATTAGCTTCTTCAGGGTTGGAGTGGTCCAATTAATAAGCCAAAATCTGGGGAATCTCACTATGGCTGCAATGTTAACAGAATATATATATATATATATATATATATATATATATATATATATATATACATGTCGTCGCTTTGTTAGTTTATGTGTGTGATGTCATAAAACGAACTGTGAGTCAAGAAGTTGAAAAACGTCAGTAGTGTCTAAAATTTATTAAAGCCGAAAAGTAGAGATAGGGATTGAAGGGGAAGAGTGTGAGAAAGTTGAGGAATGAATGACAGTGACAGGAAAACTAACAGGAAAAGTTTCTTCATTGCTCGAGCGGTGAATGAAGTTGGGAAAGGATGCGAACAAATTTACCAAGTCGGCGATTGATTTAGGAACAAGTTGGCTGAATGCCCGAACCCGCCGCCGACACTTTCGCCCCATTGAACAAACATTTGGCGATTATTTTCACTCACAAAGGAAGGAAATATGCTATCCGTATCATCACAAGTACAAAGAATATAAAAAATCTGAGTGAAAATCCAATAAGAAAAATTGAAGGTTTACTGACTGCTGGGAACAAGAGAAAGCACGAATAGCTCGACATAATAAACCTTTAATCTCAGAAATTAAGAGGCAAATCACATTAACTTTTGCTAGCGAGAATAAATTATAGTCATAGGATTTTGCGGCAATCTATTTTAGTGACGAATGGTAGTTCAATATTTTTTGGTCAGATGGAAGACCATAAGCTTGGAGAAGAAAACAATGCTCAGTATGAACCAAGAAATATCATTCCTACAGTGAAACATGGGGGGGGGGCGGTTATGGGAGGGCGTTGCATGATCTTCTGGTGTTGTAAGAGTTTACTCTTAACTAAGCAATTTGTACTTTTGCGTTTTCGCGGTTCAGGGCGCCCTCATCCTTACAAGAAATTCACAATATTCAAAATATTTTATCAATAAACAACTCATGGTCAACGTGATCCACGTCTTATTTACGTAGGATTCTCAGTTCGAGGAACGAGGAATGAACTAGGAGTTAAGCAATCTATGTGCGGGAAAATCTGCTTAATGTAACGTGCAATGTTTTGTCGTCAATGGACTCAACGACGGGCCAATAGAGATGCATTGGGTTTAAGAAGAGAGAGAGAGTAAAGGAGTTAGAAAGTTAGTGTTGCTGAAAACGGTAGCTTTGTACTGAGAGGCATAGACAAGAGAGAGGGTGGTGTGGTGGGGACAATAAATCATGTGGAGGCGTAGGTGACGTTGATTCAATGATAGGTGCCACCACCCCCTGGTTAGCTCAATGGGACCACCATCCATTCAGGATATTGCTCTTAATACCATCAGCTCATCACCTGCCATCAGCAATCTTCTCTAGTCCCAGTCTCCTTATAACAGTATTTGACCTCTAACCTTTGGGCATAGTATATAGGTGGGAAGGGTTGTGCCAATACATCGATGGAACCATCTATCGATTGTCATCAATTTATATAGATACTATACGGGTATAGCGTGATTCTTCCCACTAACTGGAAACCGTAATTTCCATTAGAAAGAGCAAGGCAAGGAAGGGGGTCAAAAGGACTTGCAGTATCATCTATTACCTTCTGCAAAAAACTATCCCATCATAAAGACATTATTAAGAACGAACAAAATTTCATTTGATGTTAGAATTCTTAAGAGAGCGGGGGAGTCTATAGCCTGCCCCAATATGTCCCTGTTCAATCCCGGGCTAGGATTCGTAAGAGTGTTGCCCGCTGGTCATATGAGCCATAATGATGGATGGGTGTGCTTAGTGGTGCAAGGGCTGAACGCTTCTTGATTAGGTGGATCTCTATCCACCCTTCTTTTGGGTTTGACGTTAAAATTATAGCAAGAGAGATGAGAGGGGAACTCGAGTTTGACATAGAAGTTAGAGGTATAAAAGGCTACAGCGTTTATTGAGATTGTAAGACCACTGCTTAGTAGTCGTATGGCTATTGAATCTTATTGTTGAAGAACACTCTTGTCCATTTTGCCTGAAGTCATAAGAGATCTAGGAATTCTTTGGAGGAGCCTTGCTTTTCCCTCTCAATGCCCTAAAGCCCTTCTACAGGTGGCATTACCATTCAGTTTTGAAGAGAACAAACACGGTGTCGATGACATCCAAGAGTGATTCCTGGTCTGTGAAGAAATACTGTTCCACCTGTGATAGTTCGTCGATCTTCGTAGCATTCCAGCAATCCGATTGGAAAAGCTGTTTTACATGAACAGAAGCAGAGGAATAGAGGCAATGGCCAGCAATGTTAGGCAGATAGGTAGGAACCTAGGACCTTTCTAGGAAGAAAGCATGCAAGATCGGTGTCTGGTGAACCTTAAAGGGAAAGAATTCACAACGGCATGGATTAAATATCTGCAGATTTGTGTCAGTGGTTGTGTATTGCTTTTCTTGGGTTTTTAAAATTATTTATTATTTGGTTTGTAATATGGTAGATTAACACATACTGTCACATACTGAATCTGTACTGTTTACATAGGAATCATATTACCGAAGAAGTACAGAATGTAATATGAGATGCAGTTTCAGGAAGTGAAATATCTGCTTCATTTTACAACACCTGTGAGTCGAACATTTGTCTTATGTATTCGTCATCAATACTATACATGCGACATTCTCATTCAGTTATTGCATTTTCAGGATAAATGTCACGTCTTGTTTACATAGGTATCCTTATTATGAAAAAAAATAACGTGTTTATCATTCCAGGAGAGGCATGAAGGTTCCTATAGATCTAAACTGCGACCTACGTTAGTCGGGCACTTTTCGAATGGGAGATTAACAGTGAGTGTGTTATAATATATAAACATGTGCTGTTCCAACAAATCAAGATTATGGATCAAGATTTGTAGAAAGCTCAGATATTGAGAAGAACACCAACTGAAAAATAAAATAAAAATCAGAATGGATTTGTGGGGAGTAGGAGAGATGTAGGATGGGACCTAGAGACCACTCGTCATTGATTCCAGGCAACAAAAGTACTCCCTTAATGGCCGGTACCCAGGAGGGAAACTCACACAACCCACACCATAATGGACATTCTGGGGAAAAGGGGTCTCCCAGGGCTCTTCTCTCACTAATGTTTGCTCGGATAGAAAGCAAGCTAACAGTCCTTCCCTCGCAGCGGGGATTGTACTAATGCCCCGGGCACGCAGTCTGGGGTCTCGCCGATGAATACAGCCCCGACAAAAACGTGAGTGACAGAGATAAATACAGGGGAGTTATGTAGAGGAGAGAGAGGTGATTAGGAGTATGGGGAGGAGTGGGGAAAAAAGAGGAGGCCAGGATAGGAGAGGCCACGTCTGGGAAGCAGAAGACATGCTGGGGAACGTACTTCTAGAATATTGATTCCACTGAAACATTCTATGGAACAACAGTCCCTGAAGTGTCATGATCTGGGTTTCACAGCATATAGGTCCATATGACAGTATATACCTTAGGGTTTTAATATCAGGATCTTTCTTCAAAAAGATACTCAAATATAACTTCATTGCAGTTACAGAAATAAATCCAAACCCCAAATCCCAGGACCGTAAATTACAAAGCTAAATAAAAGTTAGAGTTTCGAACTTGCCTACTATTTGCAGACATCCACCACCATCTAGAACAATAAAATGACTAAAATTTACTTTCTTTCTCAAATATACCGCATTTACATATCCACCAAATATATATTAAGGTTGTAGTTTGTGTACTCATTCAAGCTAATGTTATACATTGATCAGTTAACACTAGCTGCTGAGGCTGAAGTTTTTAACAGGTTCGTCTTAAAAAAGAAATCGCCGCTTCTAAGTCAAGTTCTTCACCTGATGCCTTCGATGATTTGTACATCAACATGCACAAGATTTGGGGATCCAAACCACATTCTTGCGGTTCATTCGTACAACTTCCATTGCCCTATGAGTTCAGGTATTCAAATGAGAAACTACAAGGATTAGCCATTCAATACAAAAGCATGGGCATAAAGCTCATCACGCAGGGGGTACGTAAACTAAGCAAATCTCCCATCTAGTATCTTATCTCACCATAAATTCTCGATTTCTAAGTAAAAATCCAATGATTAGAAGTGGAGGTTCATTTAATGCTAAAAGAAAGAACGGTCGATTAATTCACATATAATTTAAATTACGAAAAAATGAAATGTATATTATATTATATATGTATGTAATATATATATTGTAGAGTACCAATAGTTCAACAAGATTGGATCCAACTCATAATAACAGATATATTTTTAATTTTTCAATCCGATTTTAAACGTTAACAACTTGATATTTTACATGAAACGCTTATATACCAAATTTGGCAATAATCAAACAAAAGTGCGACCGCCAGAGTGACAATAGACAAGTATATATGCATATGTACATATGATTTTGTCATTTCCTATATAGGATAAACGTACTTTTTTGAAAATTGCGTCAAGAGTACAACCTCAATAGCTGATTTCCCTTACAGAAAATCTACTAAAATTGAAACCAATAGAACAATGATTTATTTTTTCTGTAATCGTTGAATAATGGTAACATTACTAAACTGAAATGAGTGAAGAAAGTGAAACATTTTGCAATAGAGTGAAGAAAGTGAATTGCCTTCTTAATTAGTAATAAGTATAAATTAAAAAATAATTTGAAGTTGGAAATTAAATGCTTTTAAATGTTTCTTAACATTGTAAGAATTTATTTTAACAAAATAAATTGAAATGTGAATGAATTATTGGTGGAAATAATCAATATATTTTAAAATTTAAATATAATAATAATTACCTTCCTTGTTTATAACCTGCACTTGTTTATAACTGCACTACTTCACAATCATCACTAGATATTTTATAACTATGCTTATAACCTTTCACAACCATGCTTATAACCTATCAACAACATACCATAATCTTCACAACATCCTAATTTTGTTCATATTCTTGTTAGATCTGATCATGTATTACACGATTACAGAAAAAATTTAATATTACACTCGTGACGAAAGTAGAATTTACAACTTTCGTGAAATTACCACACTCGCTTCGCTCGTGTGGGTAAACGTTTCACTTGAGTTGTAAAATGATCTACTTTCGTCACTTGTATAATAAATAACTATTTTTAAATCAAATAATAATAAAGATGAGGACGCTTCGAAAGTTCTCACAGCATTGCTTAATTAATTTGATAGTAATAATAATTTTAATAATAGACTGTCCTAGTAACATAATGCATATTTCAGGGAATTTCAATTTTAGAAATTATTAAATTATTGGCTACCATATTACATAATTGTAATTTGGGGAAACTGGCATAAAAGGAAAGACGTGATTTTCAATAGAAATTATTTAACTAGACTGTGTATTTTCACATTAATATTAGAATTTTGAACAAATGAACTTTTTGATGAAACAGAGTTCATATATAACATTATCAAGAAGCATTTATTTATTACAGTGTTAAAGGGAGGAAAATAGTTTCGACAATAACTCTAGCAAAATAAACGTTGAAAAAGCCTTAACTTATAAATAAACGTCACAATTAATCTGTAGTGGGTAATTATGGTATATTTATAACCGTCATCTGCCATGATAACTGTTATTACATCAATTAACCGAGGCAATTATTGCGCCCTATAGAGAGAGCCTTTATAAAGATATCATCAAAATATAACCCATTAACATCCGTATCATGCGCCAAATCTCTAACGAAAATGACGAGATCCATTATCGCGCAAGGCTGCAATCAATTCCACGGCACTTAGGCTTAACTGATAAAACATCAATGTCTGTTAATAATAATATGAATTTAAATGGAGCTATTAACCTTTGAAATGCGTAGGTTTGTACGGGAGTAAAATGTTTCTACAAATTACAAAAATATTGGAAGTCAATCCAGGAATTAAAAAATACACCCAAAGGAATTTTATATCAAGTTTATTCAGACAGCATTTAAATCTAAATTACCCTATGGTTTTTACTGTAGTTAACTTGAGGGTTACGGGTTACCAACGCAGGTATGGAGCCTTCATTAGTAATGGAAATACCAAAACTTCTTAGTCAAACTCCTGGTGAAAAAAAAAAAAAAAATACTAAAAGCAACCCCATCTGATTTGTAAAAGTAGAACTCGCTCATATTATATAATTTAAATTTAGAATAGTTATTTATTATACAAGTGACGAAAGTAGATCATTTTACAACTCGAGTGAAACGTTTACCCACACGAGCGAAGCGAGTGTGGTAATTTCACGAGAGTTGTAAATTCTACTTTCGTCACGAGTGTAATATTAAATTTTTTCTGTAATCGTGTAATACATGATCAGATCTAACCAGAATATGAACAAAATTAGGATGTTGTGAAGATTATGGTATGTTGTTGGTAGGTTATAAGCATGGTTGTGAAAGGTTATAAGCATAGTTATAAAACAACTAGTGATGATTGTGAAGTAGTTCTGTTATAAACAAGTGCAGGTTATAAACAAGGAAGGTAATTATTATTATATTTAAATTTTAAAATATATTGATTATTTCCACCAATAAATCATTCACATTTCAATTTATTTTGTTAAAATAAATTCTTACAATGTTAAGAAACATTTAAAAGCATTTAATTTCCAACTTCAAATTATTTTTTAATTTATACTTATTACTAATTAAGAAGGCAATTCACTTTCTTCACACTATTGCAAAATGTTTCACTTTCTTCACTCATTTCAGTTTAGTAATGTTACCATTATTCAACGATTACAGAAAAAATAAATTTCGTCACGCTTACAATAAGTAGGCTTTTGAAGTGTTGTAATACTACACCACACGGATGACATCACATCACATTCCATTCCTTGTTTCGATCTTTTAGTAAGAATCATAAGACATAAATAACGCAGGTGCTGCGTAAACTTAGCAGATTTCTCACCTGCTGGAATGCAATTCTGTATTTATTCCGTACTAAGAAGCATATGCAGCCCATGGGATGTTTCATGACCGATTTACTTGAAGTGCAAACGGCATAGTAGAAGTAACGCTTTCCAAAAGCCCGACACAAAAAAAAAAACTATACGGGTAATATCCGTGCTAGCTGTAGAAAATTAAGATTTAAATAAGGTTAACATATATTAATATACATTTTTTTATTTATTTGTTTAATGTTTTCTATCTTCCAGTACTCCTGCAGGATAAATGTTCCATCATTAATTATAATTTGTTGTTTATAAATATCATTTTTCTTCATTTTTTAAACAGCATCAAATTACAATATTTATCTTAAAAAAAATAAAAACAATAATTGTGCTTTATTCGCTAGCCAAGTTATGGTAAAGGTAAAATATGCTTTTTATTAATGTCGTCCGTTCTGTGTCATAAAGTCTACACGATCCGATTTATACTAACAGATATTTCGATTTTACAATTATTCCCCCTCCCCAGGGTCGATTCAGACATTACCTTATGTAAAGTTTAGTCTTTCATCAAGCAGTAATATCACTCTGGATTTGGGCTGGCTGGTGGAGGTCCATCATCAACGGAAGGATCAAAAAGGTCAAACACCTCCACTCTTAATACTTCCTTTATTACAGGCAAAGTACTTTCGGGGCGAACCGTCCCATCATCAGTGCTCTAGAGTTGGTCCCTATTGAGCCGACATCTCCGGCGAGACGTCTCCTTCCGTTGGTTAAATATATCACTTGTTGTATTGATCAAATAAAAATAACGTAGTTTAGAAAGACAAATCTGAAATAATGACGCTAATTTTGTACATATTGCGCAGAGTAACAGCCTAACATCCAAAAAGTTTGTCATTTAAGCTTTGAATTAAGTGGTCCCAGATATAAAACTTATTGATAATATGAGCTGAGTGATAGGTGGTAAGGGGGGGCGGGTACTGAAAGCTGAGAACTAAAAAATAGGAATGCCTCAAATATTCTAGATAGGGACACACGTTTACAGAAAACTTAATTTGTACCAAGATGGGTTCTATAAACTATATATATATAATTAAGAACGGACCTCATTTTCAACATATCTTATTTTACAATAAATAGAAACTTGAACAAATACTTCGAAAATCACTTCGCAACCTCAACGCCTTAAAGGAAATCTGCTAAGAAAATAATGACAAAAGCTAGAAAATAGAGAAGAATCAAAGAAGCATGGCTGCTTAATGAGACATGGGAAATAGTGGAGCCCCTAAGTACATAATTACAGCTGGCGATACGATGCATGTGGAAATGATGCAGTCATCATCATATGATGAAAGCACCTCTGAGATGTCTCGTTCTACTAGCTGTTTTATGGAGAAGCTATTAACCTTCAAGTGAGATAGTTGACCTGGCCTTTCAGAAGAACACCATGAACTACCAACGCCTTTTATCATAGATGACCAAGTCTTGCTTTTCGTAAGTTTTGCGAAAACATGTTAAACTAAGTTAAATCTACTACGACAATGTCAAGAGTGCCAAAAAGTCTGTCCCGGAGTGGCTGCGTAAACTAAGTAGATTTCCCACGGAAAGATTTACAACAGATAAATCTACATAGTGGTAACACCACCGTGAATGTTAAGGGAATAAATACAAATGGTAATAAGAAATCATTCAGTCAATTTACAAGTTATTAATAACTACAACGGAAACCGTTTGACTTGTAAACCATCGGGGCAGCCAACTTCGCAGCGCTAGATAGAATTATTCTAGACCGGAAATATGAACAATTAATGAAATATATCTGAATATAACTATTAATTTTATTTAAAGCTATTTATTATAGCTAGTGGAGTAATTTGAACTGAAGCAGAATAATGTCTATCTCAATCGCTCAGATTTTAGTAATCCAAGAACAAAAAAAGTGGGCATCAACTGTACGTATTTGTTTATATCTCGTATAATGAAGCATTGTTGGAAACTGTGTTTGGTATTTAACCTTGTAAGGATGTGGTTCGTGATATTGCAGCTTATTATTAATATGGCACTAGTAGGAGTGGCCAGACAGACCAATTTTATATATATATATATATACAGTGGGTCAAAAAAGTCTCCATACACTTACAGCTGTTTTAAAAAATATTATAATTTCTGAGGAATTTTCAGGAAAAACAAATTGTTTATTGACCAAATTTATATTTGAAGTATATAATTACATTTTACAACAATTTGTAAACTTTTACATATGTATGTTTGTATATAAACAGAAATTAAAGAAACAAAGTATCAATGCAATCTCAAAAAAGTATCCATACAGTTGTAATATTTGTATACTGCAGAGTATTTGTCTATTTTAATAGTTTGTATTTCCTCCTTTTTCTCTAATAACTACAATCAAACGACTCTTCGTTGTAGCAATTACTTTCTTGGTTACTTGTGGCTTGGGTTTTCCCTCACTTCTTTAAAAATCGCTCTTTTATGAATGCCAATTAATTTTCTTCAGAGGCCTAATTGAGGTCTATTCCCTAAGTTTTTATTTTCTTTATAACAATTAATAATGTACTGAACAGAGACGTGTGACTTGATGAATATTTTTACAATTTCTCGCAATGAATGACCTTTTTCTCTCATATTAGTTATCAAAGCACGAATGTCTATTGATACCTCCATGTGGAATTTAAACATTAAATTTTAACTTTGAAAAATGGTCTTGACGTATCAAAGGATAGCATATTCCATTCTTTCATATTCTCCATTCCATTTAGTAATTTATTTATAGATAAAAGAGTGTATGGAAACTTTTTTGACCTATAATCCTGCAATATTTTCTTTACATCAGAATTCCATATTCAAAGAGTTTCAAAACAACATTTGTTTCGGTATATATTTTGTTCTATTGCTCATATAAATAACAATAAAAAATAACTAATTTAAGAATGTAAATATAAAGAAAAGTAAACCAGTTTAAACACTTCAAAACAATGTGTATGGAGACTTTTTTGGCCCAGTGTATATATATATATATATATATATCATTTCCTAGGTAAATCGATTTTACCTTGACATTTTATCGACATTTGAAGAAAAATTTCGAAAATCGCGTCATGAGTACGACCTCAATAGCAGATTCCCTTAAGAGAAAGGAAGAACCTTTGTCACCTCCTTAGAAATCTGCTAAAATATGTCTACATATAACCATCAAGTTTTTCTGAAATTAATTGCAGTCATGGATCGTTCCGCCCCCACTTTTCAGACCATAACGGTCGTATCTAAAATTGCCACTTGATACAATTTGGAGATGCATAAAAGTTGTAGTTTAACAAACAAATGTACGTGCTTATGCTGAGAAATCCGTTTCTAGTAGTGACCGACGATACGAGGTAAAATTTTCATATATTATGACCTCGAGAAGACCTACAAATATATTTTACACTCTTATAGATGGTTTTATTGTTGAGTAGCATGATGAGCCCTCCCCCACCCCTCCCCCGTCGAATTTCTTAGAAAGATTTATTCGTTTCGAAAGGGTTAATAACTGAATTCATCAGCTACAGACGTTTGTGCTACAATTTTGTTTGTGCGAAAAGGTTTGTCGATAGCAGGCTGAAGGACATTGATTCTCTAATTCACAAACTCCCGAATCGGGCAAATCTAGAAGGATGTTGATGGACAGGCGAGAACTCCCAATTTCAGAAGTCAAACTTCTCCAGAATTCCCAGCACTCCGCCAATTGTCTTCGGATAGTGTCCGTCCGAGCTAGGGGCACCACCTGCCTTTTAAAACGCGCATGGGACGGAGTTAAAGACTCTTAGCCATGGATAGCGTTCAATGCGTTCTATCTGCAGCTAAGGTGCTGGTGGGATGTTTATAAGAGTTGATTGAACCTTCATTAAACACAAATAGTAAAAGAAAATGTGAGGCGAGTCAATATAGTACCACGATAAACGATATGGTAGCCTACTAATAACATATCGCTTCCAATTTCATTTCTATAAAACTAAATGCGTCTTTTAGCGTCCAGAAGCACTGCCATGAAGAAACATCATTACCAACTTCCCTCGTGCCAAAGGAGATCTTCGGAAGCTGGTTGGTGAGAAGGGAAATGATGAAAATGTTTATAAGTTATGAATAAAAATAACATTAAGAAATTTTACATTAAATAAAAAATAATTATAAATGAATTTGATTAATGTTATGAAAATGAGTGAAATACTTATTTGAATGAAGATTAGAATAGTGCCTAGCCGTGGAATATAGACCACTCCCCCCATCAGTTGTTCCCCTACAAGCCACCGCCCTCCTAGTTATTCTGTGGTCGTTTATCTGTGTTAGGCTTCCCCTTCGACATCTTCTTAGAGACATTTGTCTCATTTAGACCAACGCATCCTACTTCTGGGGGGCAAGATAAAGGCCCACCAAAGTGTCTGTGATAATTTACGAGTTCCAGTTAAGCCACCCCCATGTTTTTCCTCTCGACAAGAAGTAATATGAGTATGTGTGTGTGCACTCATGTAAATATTTTCAATACTTCAAAGCGTTTTACCCTATGTATTATTAAATTTTCCATATTTTAATTTTAGCAGATTTAAGGGATATCAGCTATTGAGGTCGTACTTATGACGCAATTTTCGAAATATTTCTTCAAATGTCCATTGATCCTACCTAGGAGATGACGACAATGAGGTCCGTTGAAACTTGTATATATATATATATATACTAGCTCAGATACCCGGCTTCGCCCGGGAATTCATTTGCGGCTGGATGGTGATGGTATTCTTTGGCAAGGCTTTACTTTGCACAATATTTAGACATTTACCCGTCCCAGTGTTTAGGGTTAATACCCGTCGTTTCTGTGGATTTGATAATAATAAAATTAATTTTTTATGTAAGACTTCACTGTCCTCGATATTTTCATATTTCCCGTTTCCTGTGCATTATGCATAGATTTAAGTTATTAAGGACAAAATATTATAATTTGAATTAATTTTTCCAGGTGAGGTACCTGATAGTTCATATTGAAAAGAATTGTTGAGCATATTTCTCTAAATAACAAAATAAACAACTTTTATTATGTGCATATTTGCCGAAACCCCAATAGGAAACGAAATATCACTATTTTTAATTTCAGGCCTCCCTTATAACCCCCTCATCTGCTTGTCCCTAGAAATGTTAATATGGCTTATTATAAGGAAGGCGTTAGTACTAATACACATACCCAGTGTTTTATTTAGCTCGGTTGAGTGTTTTGTGCTAAATAAAATTGTGGACTCCCGCTATAGCTTATAGCGTATAACTCATTTATGCTTCCGTATACGGCAAAAGTGCATAAAACAAAAGTTATTCTAAATAACAAAATAAACAACTTTTGTTATGTGCATATTTGCTGAAAAAGCAATAGTAAACGGAATATCGCTATTTTTAATTTCAGGCCTCCCTTATAACCCCCACTCCTGCCCGTCCCTAGAAATGTTAGTATGGCTTATTATAAGGAAATCGTTAGTATTAATTCACATAGCGAGTTTGGTATAGTTCGGTTGAGTCTTTTGTGCCAAATAAAATTGTGGACTCCCGCTATAGTTTTTAGCGTATAACTCATTTATACTTCCGTATACGGCAAAAGTGCATATAACAACAGTTACTCTAAATTACAAAATAAACAACTTTTGTTAAGGGCATATTTGCTGAAAAAGCAATAGGAAACGAAATATCGCTATTTTTAATTTCAGGCCTCCCTTATAACCCCCCACTCCTGTTCGTCTTAGAGAATATTAATATAGCCTAAAGTCTAAGTTGGGCTAGTAGTAATATACATACCAAGTTTCATAAAATTCGGGTCAGCCGTTTATGCGTGAAAAGGTAACAAACAAACAAACAAACAAATAAACAAACAAACAAATAAACAAACAAACAAACAAACAGACACCAAAGAAACAAAATGCAGTTATGGTGTCTATGACATGTGAAACGAAAAGTTATCGTGAAATTTCGCGAAAAAAATCAATGTACAGACAGAGGTTACAATTTTATATATATATAGATATATATATATATATATATACATATATACTAGCTAAGGTACCCGGCTTCGCTCGGGAATTCATTTGAGGTTTAATGATGATGGCATTTTTTTTGACAAGCCTTTACTTTCTAAAATATTTTAACATTTTCCGATGTATACCCGTCGTTGCTGTGGATTTGTTAATAATATAATTGTTTGTTATGTAAGGCTTCACTGTCCACAATCTTTTTATATTTCCCGTCTCCTGTGCATGTAGTTTGTTTTGTTTTTTATATATAATTCATAATCAAAGAAAGTATTCTGTTCTGACAAAGACCAACAGTGACTGAAACCCGAACTGAGAATGTAATATACTGCGAATTTTTATTTCAGGCTTCTGTTATACCCCCCCCCCCCGTTTGAACCTAAAAAATTAAATATAGCTTACAATCGTTTAAGAATTAATGCTAATTCACATGCCAAGTTTTGTTAAGTTCCGTTCAATCGTTAGTGCCAAATACAATTGTCGGCTACCTAAAATAGGGAAGAGACGGAAATAGGAAAGTCCAAGAAGATAGCCAAATACATAGGTTTAGCATAACAATAGCTTTCAATTTACAGTGAAGAGAGACTAAATACAGCAATAGAAAGATTGAAAATTATTATCACAAATAGTATAAAGGGAATTCATAGTAAACTCTTCTGACCTTCATTTAGCAAAAACTGCAGTCCTCCATGACTTACCTGAAACAAGAATGCAAGATATAAATTATCATATGAATATTAAAAAAATAAAATAGCTGTCATTGTCACTTAATTTAATAACATTCGAATAAAAGAGACTGAGGTTAGCCATGTTAGTTAAAGCGTTTAATCTTACATGGAAAACTAGAGTGGCGAGTCCGATTCTCGCCTGAGCAATAAATTTTCTTAGTGACAAACTCATTGAAAAATCCTTAATCCTATGTTGGCTAGAAAAGGGTGGTAGCCTATTCCAATTAGCCATAGTAGTAACAATTAGACGTTAATAAGTAATAATAATAATAATTATCATACTTAAAAAGGATCATTGACACAACTACACATTGAATCAGGTGTTGATGGTTTTCCAAACATCCATCTTATGTGAAGATGAAAATGGATATTGGGACATTCGCGCTAAAAGTTCAAGAACATATCAATTATCTGAAACAATTCGATTTTTAACAGACGAATATTAGACAGAATACGCGACAGACTCAGCCGCCACAAGCAAAAACGAAACTTACAAAGCTAGACTACAAGACTTAGAATCAAGTACTTATACTGCAGAGCTACAGGTCATTAATCTGGCAAAGGCTGATATTGACAAATATACAAAATTAGCAACAAAAATGACTACCACTGACATAACTACGCCCACACCAGCAGATTTCAACCAGGTAGTGCAAACACATAAGAACACAGGATACGTACTGACAACAAACCATTAAAAATAAAAAGCAATGTAACAAGATGGTCTGTTAAACAGTACGTAAATTCAAGAAGAGACCACGTTCTCCTAAGAAGACTACGTATTAGGCATACATACCTCAAACATTCTTAAATAATGAAAGAAAAAACCAAGCCTATCTTTACTCATTACAATATTGGACTAATAATAAAGCAATTACTAACAGAATGTATATAATATACTTCCACAATTCTGACATATTTCAAAACGATTGGGCGGTTTGACAACATTTAATTAAATATATCAAAATATATCAAAGCATATTTCCCTGTTTTTATAAATAGTTGTTGTTGAATTTATTAAATTTTCATTTAACTTACATATAAACCAACTTTTTTTGGTCTAAGTAGTATTCGTCTTTTGTTTCTTTCAGTATTTTGTGTTCCATTCACTTAGTTTTGTTCTTTATATTATTTTGTGAGTTCTATTTTTTTAAATTGGTTTCCCCCCCCCCATTTTTAAGAAGAGCCAAGTCACCATAATTTCGGAGAAAATTTATAATGAATAAATACATAAATATATTTTGGAACAAATAAAACAACTCAAGTCTTTCTACTACATTTTAAGACAGCATAGTACATGAAACGGACTTTATAAGTAACCAATTTTAAGTAAAAGTATTTAAAAATCATAAGGAACTTAATATTTCATGAATATTGATAATGTCATCACCTATGGAAGTTAATGGGTATAACAATGTTTGTTGCAGTTTTAGCAGATTTAGATAATTTTTGTTTCATCGTTACCAATCTTGATATTTAAACGTTTTTTGCAAAAACAAAAATCAAGTTCGTTATAGCTGAAATCGAACGGGGGTGAGGGGGTTTCTAGGAGGGGAATTTCGAAAATTCTTAATATCTCCTTCATTATGTGTTAGATGAAAACAAAAAAAAAATTAAAGAAAATCAATCCTATTGCAAATATAATGTGTCGATAAAAGTTGTTATGAGCGTTTTTTCAAAATCTTTTTTTTTTTTCGGCAACAACAATTTTTCAGTTTTCGGCATTCAGTAAACGCCCACTCCTACTCATGTCATATTAACAATAAGCTGTTATATTATGAACTACGTTATTTGAAGACAAAATACCCAATATGGTTCTTATTGAACCTTTACGTCTTGAGGCAAATGCAAATTAGTGGCCCAGGTAGGAAATCTGCTTAGTTAACGCAGCGCCTGCGTGACGGACCATTCCCAATTTCAAATTAAAATATATTTTTATCTTTAGTTTAATTTAGTCCAAAAGGTAATCATGACCTAAAGTGAGAAGAATTTTAATTTGTTCCTCTAAAAATGGGTAAAAGAAAGGAATTGTTTATTGAAATTCATAGCGCAATTAACACGGGGAAAACAAGTCTAAGCGACCAATTCCAGAACAATAACACCATCATTCAGCACACTCTCACTATGGCAAGAAAACATAGAATAACCTCGGAATCAAACTGAAAACACAGTCAGCAGGACAGGGTTTCGTTGCTACTATAAAAAGAAGACTCAGGGAGGATAACTTACTTGAGCATGTAGGTACATTAAAACCACTTCTACAACCTGCTAATAAGAATATATATAAGTGGGCACTTGTTCAGAACTTATGAGTCAAATAATAGTGAACGTAATTTAATTAAGCTATCGACTTAACTAGAAAAAACTCCTATCTTTTCTTGGATTTACTCAAAAATCTGATTAATTATGGAAAACGGACGCTTCATATTTTGGACGAAACAATGACAAGGATATATAAACAGAAGTAACTAATGTATTTCCAATTAACATTAGTGTATAATGGAGAATGGAATTATTAGGTTTCTAATTTCTGTAACGTGAATAAATTATTAGTAGAGGAGATGAAAGGAAATTTAACGCCAAACTCACTACCTTCAAGAAGAAAACTTTAAAACGTTCAACATTTTTTGATGAAACGCATATTGAGGTACGCAGATTTTAATTTTACTTGATTTATTGTAATTTTCTTGATCCAATTTCAGGAAATAACGAACACGGTCATTAGTTTCTCATCACTCGTTCAAATCTGTTGTATGGAAAACATCAAACAAAACATGCGGCCAATTCAGTGTTGGTGAAAAATAAACATCAGATCGGTAAACATTGCGAAAAATGTTCCAAACTCGTAACTAGTCTAGAGTATTACCTAAAAGGCTGAATTTCCGTAAAGAAAAATAACCTGAAGAATATATAAAAAACATGCATAATGTTTAGCTCATTAAGGAAGAACAAATTACATTGTCGAACACCTTTCATTGTTGTTCACTGTTCATTTACAAATTAATTCTGTGGCTCGGTAAAAATGGCAAGCTATTTGACATTAAATTAACGTAATTGGAAGGAGTAAGTAAAGGAAGGCTTCTCCTAAGGCTATACAAGGCAAAAGGTAACAGAGGGTTATAAACCATCATTAGGGATAAACTGACAACAGGAAGTTCGGGGTTACATTTAATTTGTCCATTAATATCAACCTTCATTAATAACTGACTACTAGGTAATTAAAACCTGAAGCAAGTACAAGTCAATTAATTAACTCTAAATGTATAACAGCAGTTAACAATAGAATTTACTCATAAGCTAACTAGAGATCAAAAGTGTTGAAGTATGATCGCATACATCTGAGGTGGCGATTCCAGGAATGAATAATGACAAATAAAGACTTTCAAGAATATTTAGTGGTTTAACAACAACATCCAAGGAATTTGGACTAGCTGCCAGAATTATTGGAGTGCATTCCTATTTAGCCCGCAGCGTGCATATTCTGGCTAATGATACATAATAGACACGACTAATCTAACTAGAACATTAATCTATCCACCATTCTAGCAAGATCTCAGGTAGAATTTAGACTTGTAATCCAGAGGTGACCAAGGGGAATCAAAGTAACCCAGGGGCAGCTGGTTTCTAGATATTGAAGAGCTAAGCTAATATTTACTAGTTTTTCTCGGTATGCCGCAATGCTACTTTAATGGAACTCTCAAGAAACTCTCATTTAGTATATAGTTTGAACCTGTATCTTCTGATCTCGGTTTGCGAAGACCATGTCAGTATATTTAGTAAATTTTCGTCACGCAGGGCCTGCGTAAACTAACCAGACTACGCATGTGAAGTTTTACAATAGATAAATCTACATACCGGTAGCACTTAACACCACCGTAAATATTAAGTCAATAAATGAAAACGGTAATGAGATAGCTTTCAGGCAATCTACATTTTAATAAGCTCCACAACGGAAAGCCTCTGAATTATAAACAACGAACAGGTCAGCTAACCTCTCTGAGATGAATAGATAAATAGAAAAATTCTTCAACGTAAAGAAAAATCAAGACTGAAATATATCTGAATATAAAGCATTAGTTTTATTGAACACTATTTACTATATTCATCACTTTAATTTATAATAATTGACAATAATTCTTACCTCAACCACTCAATTTCGGTAATCCAAGAACAAAAGACCCCCAGAACAGATTAGGCCTAACAGAAAATAATTGCAAGGATCTCATATAATAATGGTCTCATACAAATTTGGTATTTAGGCTTCGAATAAAGTGGTTTATATAAAAGAGTATTGTTTATGTGCCGTGAGTAGGAGTGGGGGATTACTGAAACCCTCGCTAAACACTCCCTCCCACGGGTCCGATTTCAGATGTTAACAAACTTGATCTTACTTTTTACGTAAAACGATAATATATCGAGTTTGGTAACGCTAAGACAAATATTGTACCGCTAGAGCGGTAACAGAGAAGTATAAATATATATATATATATATATATATATATATATATATATAATCTGGCCTTGTTTACGTCATCTACTACGTAGGATCAATGGACATTTGAAGTAATTATTCGAAAATCGTGTCATGAGTACAACCTCAATTTCCCTTAAAAGAAATCTGCGACAACTTTAAATTCAGTCAAGACATTTCTTTTTTTTTTTTTTTTTTTTTTTGCGCCTCGCTCAGTGAAATATATTATTATTATCTGGTAGTTACTCTGAAGAAACTATCCTAAATTATTATGCCCACCTACACAAAATTATTATTAATAAAGTCCGTCACGCAGAGGCTGCGTTAACTAAGCAGATTTTCCACTTGCGTGACGCATTTATCTAAAAAAATAAATGAGAACAATATTTGGTATTTGGGCTTCAAATAAAGTGCTTCATAATATAACAGCCTATTGTTAATATGACATGAGCCGGAGTTATTAATTATAAGCCTCAGTTATTAATCAAGATAGTGAAACAACGTAAATAACAACATTTATAGAACAATACATTTGCAATAAGAATGGTTCTCTAAAATATTTCAATCAGAAGCACATTAACGAAGATATTTCGACTTTCAAAATTCACCTAAATCCGCCCTCCCACTGGCTCGATTTCCGCCATTAACGAACACGACCTAAAGTTTTACATGAAACGCTGATATATGGAGTTTAGTTCAAATAAGAATTGCAACCGCTAGAGCGGTAACACACAAGTATATATATATATATATATATATATATATATATATATATATATATATATATATATATATATAATTTTGAACGGACTTCATTTTCGCCATTTACTAGGTAGGATTTCCCTTAAGGGAAATCTGTTAAAAGAATTATTTAGAACCTTAACTAAACTATAAACTGGATAGTGAACAGAGAAACATTAACAGCATGTTTGTAATTTGGTTTATTGTAATTTTAAGTGCATTATCCTACCATAAATAATATTGTGCAAATGTCCGTTACTATTTATATACATACTTTATAGGGATACACTAAAAAAACGATGGCGAAGGTTATGTAGACTTCCGTCCTCTATTGGTTAAATGAATTTAAATAGGTATTTTGTTTTCACTATTATAGCAGTAATATAGAGAGGAAATAAGTTTTGTATATACACATATAGATATCTTATCAAAAATATTAAGACTCGCTGTAAAGAGGAAAGTGCATTTCGACAAGATGTCTTCATCAAGAGAGGATTGGTGGAGATTAAAACAAACTTTTGAAAAATAACTTCGCGAGCACAACTCAAGCCCCGGCTATTGAAGAAACAAATGAGCAAAGTTATAACGACTTTCCAGGAAATGTAATAACGGTTAAATGAAACTATTAGAAAAAAGTTGGCCTGAAAACAAACATTTCACACCGATTCTCGGGACCGGCATGGATGATCTCACCATTAGAACGGTTATGTAAAACTCATTAGGAAGTAATATCAAGTTATCAACTCTAATTAAGTTAATTACTGGGGTTTTGCTAATTAATTCGTACTTGTGAGAAAAAGTCACAGAGGTATTTGCCAGATAACGCTTTTCTAAAACATGTTTTGGATTATTTCGGTGAGATACAACAGTATAACCGATGCTGTTTACACGGATATATTAACATTAAAGCTTCGTATTGCAGTTTAATACTTTGACAACTCATTGAAAAAAAAAGGACAACTCATCTAACTGATGAAACATTATGTAAAGAAACAAGCTATGTTACTCGTCGTTGACGTCGTATTGGGTACAAATAGAAATGGTTTCCCGTGTAAAGATTTGATAATCATACCGTTACTTTCATCAAATAAAAGAAATTTCCTGGAACATGTAAAATAACTGTAGAGCCATTCAGTTGTAATACCCGTGATGTAAAATGTGGCAATTGGACGAATTGAATTCATAATGGTTTTCCCGTCGAAATATAAATATTTAGTTAACTAAGCTAAACCCTCACCCCCACTTTAAATCCTTTTATTTCGTGAATTTGCCGTGATATTTTGTTTTGAAAGGCGATGCACGGTATGGTTGCTATTGTACGAATATTGACGAACTTATTATCGTTCATGAAGTCAAGAAAATCAAATTTCCGGATAGACAGACAGACAAGATTTTCAATTTTGATGCCATATTTCTTAGAATGCTCTGAAACTTAGAAAAAATAGACCCCCCCCCCTCCGATTTTAAATAGAAAAACAGATAAACCATAGAGTTTTATTTATATAGATCGAAAAATCTACTTGTGGCATTCCTGTGGAACATTAATAAATTCCATTTTGTGACCTGAAGCTGTAAATCAAAATGTCGAAATTCATAAATTTAAGCACGTATTAGGACAGAAATACAGATTTTATCTGCAATTTGTCCTTTATGTCTTTCTGATAAAACCAATATTAAGAAAGATATAGAAATCGAAGTAAACCCGCCCACTCCGGGGGAGGGGGGTAGAATCGAAGCATAAAATAGTAAACGAAACAGAAGTATAAATAGACTAGGGAACGAAATATAGCAATTTTTCATTTAAGGCCCATTCCCGTCCGCCTTTCCTAAATTGTCTAAGTTGGGTTACTGGTAATTCTCATATCAAGATGTATAGAGTGCAACTAACAAATACAAACAAACAGACACATAAGCCGAACGAAAAAGCATCGTGAAATTTGTGTGAGGGAAAAATCAATGTGCAGACAGATGTGTGTGTGTGTGTGTGTGTATGTATATATATATATATATATATATATATATATATATATATATATATATATATATATAGAGAGAGAGAGAGAGAGAGAGAGAGAGAAAGAGAGAAAGAGAGATAGCATAAATGCATATCTTTTGCCAAAATAAAATAACGCAATTAGTTTGTTAACAGGGCATATTAGCAGAATAAAGTGAACTACCTCTATGCTATGGCCAAGGAAGAGTGTAACTACTGAATTACTGTTATACCAATTTCCTTGCAACTGCATTCTCAGCAATTACCAACCTCCATTTAACGACTAGGGTATAAAACAAATTTTACGAATAATTCAAGCAGGCTAACATGAAATTGGAAGTAGTGTTGTAATGTATAAATGTGAAATTAAAATTTTCTAGAGGATAAAACTTTTAGTCTGCTACCAAATAACTGTGAAAATATTAATGTATTTCGAATGTTAGGAAAATTCATGAATATATAAAATGGCTTTTCTAAATTTTCCTTTTTCCCCTTTATTTATTTTATGTCAAGTGCTTGGAAAAAATAAAAAAAAAAGCTCCTTTATTAAAACAAGAAGTTATTGTACTATAAACTAAATACAAAGCCAACAAATAAATGTAACTTTATTAATGGAATTACTAAAAGTGATTGTAGATTAAAATAATGAAACTTTTAAAAACTCCTAATTTGGCACGATATTTCAAATGTTTTTCTTATTTTTACCGCCAAGCTTCATATCTCGCACTGTCTCTTTGCTATCTAATATAACAAAGACAAGGAAGTAAAATTATTTGAAATCATATTTCGAGTAAAGAAGAATTAGTTGGAACGAATAAAGAATAAAATACTATTCCTTTTTCTTTATTTATTTACTGTTAATTCGAATAATGTACAATCTTGATGGAGGTCTTATGTAGCCGAGGTGAATTGTTGCTAAAGTCCCTTAGATAAGTGCTACTCAGGCCAATCAAATGGGAAAAATAAAACAGTTTTTCGACTCATCAAACTTAAAATATTACAGGATTCATATTACTCAAATAAATTATGTATTTAAAATAAGTGAATATTTGGATCTGGGAGTTTTTTTTTTTTTTTTTTTTTTTTTTTTTTTTTTTTTTCCAGTGCAGTGCAGTGCAGTTCAAAGACTGCCGAGTTTTTGAAGAAAGCTGGGATTGAAGATGAAGACTGGCTGCCCCTAATATCTTGGATTTGTTATGAACAATCAACCTTGTTATTTATTTAGAGTTTTAAAGTGCTATTTTTCTTTTTAAATATATACTTGTGGACAGTGTGTTTTTGTCTATCATTTTTGTTTTCTATTTTTTCTATATATTTTTATTTTTCATTCTTACTATTTTTTTTTTTTACGAAATTTTTGTGGCAAACTTATTACTTTTATTTTAACTCAACTATTATTTCATTATCTTTTACTTTTTAGCATATTTCCCTTAAGAGAAATCAGCTATTGAGGCTGTACTCATGACGCGATTTTCGAAATTTTTCTTCAAATGTCCATCGATCCTACCTAGGAGATGACGAAAATGAGGTCCGTTCAAAACTGTGTGTATATAAATATATTTGTCTGTTACCGCTCTAGCGGTCGCAATTATTGTTTAATCGTTGCCAAACTTGATATTTAGTCGTTTTATGTAAAAAGACAGATCAAGTTCGTTAATGGCTGAAATCGGACCAGTGGGTGGGGGTTAGAGGGGAGAATTTTCGAAAATTCGAAATATCTCCGTTACTATACGTCGGATCGAAAAATTGTATAGAATCAATCCTATTGCAAATTAAATTTACTATAAATATTGTTATATACATTTATTCTCTATCTTGAATATTAACTGAGATATTTGTATTTTTATTAAATGTGGTAACGGACGAAAGTGAGTTTCCCGCCAAAAGCTAGTTCGGCCGTTTCGTAACTGTTTGGCTCTAGTGAAATTTCTCTATTGTAATACTTCACGTGGGAAATCTGCTTAGTTTACGCAGCCCCTACGTGACAGACTCTATTTTATTATTGTCATGTGATTGATGTTTTAGCTGTGTAGTCAGCAACTCACCATCGGTGAGCAGCCACACTTACTTCTTTAATAAAGTGTTTTTCTTCTTCTAAATTATTCTCACAAAAGCCCTGAATATTTAAGTGGAATAATTAGGCAATCAGACGGACTGTACCCTTGTACCAGCTATATTCTTCATTGATACCAGCCCGTTAATAAAAGAAGTATTTAAAAATGTTTTTCTAAACCCCTTTCCCCATCCTGGACGGATTTTGCCTGCCAACGGACTTTATCATTACATTTACAAAAACCAAAATCGATGTAGATACCACGTGAATTTAGTAATATTCCTATTAAATTAAAGAAACAAAATTTTTCATTGTACTTTATTTAAAATTATTTCATTTCAATTGAAGCGTATTTCTGTTGTAATACATTTGATATAGAATGTCATAGAACATTTTTTGTAGATTTATTTTTTCAATAAATAACAAAAAAGTCCGTCACGCAGGGGCTGCGTTAACTAAGCAGATTTCCCAAGTACGCCACGTTCTTGCATTTATCTCAAAACTTAAAAGTTCAATGAGAACAATATTTGGTATTTAAGCTTCAAATAAAGTGATTCATAACATAATAGAAATATTGAGAATATGAGATGAGTAGGAGTGGGGCTTTACTGATGACTGAAAACTAAAAAATGCAAATATCTCAGTAAATAATCAAGATAATGAAAAAATGTACATAACAACATTTATAGAACATTAAATTTACAATAAGATTGGTTTAATACAATGTTTCGATCCGACGCATAATAACGGAGATATTAAGAATTTTCGAAATTCTCCCCCTCTAAACCCCCCTCCCCCTGGTCCGATGTCAGCCATTAACGAACTTGATCTTTCTTTTTGTATAAAACGATTATATATCAAGTTTGATAACGATAAGACAAAAATTGCGACCGCTAGAGCGGTAACAGACAAATATATAGATAGATAGATAGATATATGTATATATATATATATATATATATATATATATATATATATATATACAGTTTTGAACGGACCTCATTTTCGTCATCTCTTGGGTAGGATCGATGGACATTTGAAGAAAAATTTCAAAAGTCGCATCATGAGTACAACCTCAATAGCTGATTTCCCTGAAGGGAAATCTGCTAAAAGACATATTAAAAATCTTCTGAATCTCTAATAATCAAGGCGTTTATTGGTATTTCTCCATTGCCTTCACCATTCTAGACAGAATGTCTACGGCAGAATAAACGTAACAAATCTCCTTGTTTTATGTAGCCTCCACGTGGCAGACTAATATTTCCTTGGAATCCAAGTCTATAAATAAATAACTGTCGTATTAATTGCGAAAAGAAAATTGCTAAAATACTCGAAGGATCAAAAAATCTGTAATATGGGATTACACATTTTGTTCTCCTTTTATTCGGATGACAGTTGATTATAATCTGGCTGAAGTAGTATAATTCATGCGGAGGTAAAAGACATGGAGGAGGAAAGAAAAGAGAGTAAAATCAAATAGCAATTAGAGAAAGAGAGAGATAGAGAGAAGAAACTCATTAGGAAAACATGGCGATCAATTAGATAGCAATGCGATGGGGGTAGTTTTTGCCGCTAGCCTTTCTAGCCCCGTGCATATTTAGCCACTACAGGCACGTGCCACATTCTACAGCTAGCGCGACCAGAGAAATCTTAACGAGTTTTACTTACATTTAAAAAAAAATAAACATTTTTTAATTGCTCGCACAGCGTTAAGGCCAAGCACCGGAATAACTTGTAAACTATTTGTTGGGTGTCTGTGAGGGCCGAGAAATATGTCGAGCCGGCGTCTGCTTTACCCCGTATCGACAAGGCAAGCAATATGTGACTTCGAAATATTTGCTAAGGGAGTGAAGATAAACCGAACAAAGACAAAAATATCAATATAAATGGAAGAGAACAGCGTAAAAAATTAATGTTATTAGTTGCTAAAACTGTGACAATTTTCACATTTGAGGAATATTTTCTTCAAATGTACAACAATCATTCTCAGAAGATGCGAAGAATATGGTCCTTACAGATTTATATGTACTGGATAAATAAACATGCATAAAGAGTGTTTACATTTTATACGCTATTGACAAACCTAGGCTTCAACAACCGTCCCTATGCCCTCGGTGACATCACCCAAATTGGGAATGGACAGAGGAATAGTTTCTTCTCCTTCGTTTCTCATCCTTTATTAACGCCATAAGATACTACTAATTCACTGGAATTTTTAAAAGCAAGCACTCTTTAAAAGCCTTTTACCACGCCTCAACGACCACCCAGAACCGCCGGATAGGTCTGGGGTTTATAGATATTTATATCTGCCTCATCATTTGTTCAATGCATATTGCAATATTTCATCTGTTTTTCTCAATAGTTTAACAATTACTCGTTTACTCGTAGTTCAATGTCATTTCCTCATATTTGTACACTGATTATAACAGTCTTATTTAAGGGAAATCAGGAATTGAGGGAGTTTGTTTATTGGGGTTTGGGCATAAGACATCAAGGTCATCAATGCCCATCGCTCGCAGAACCGTATTTGAATTCCACGACCATGGGAAATCGCAGGCACAAGCACACTAGGCCGTTTTTTTTTTGTTTTGTTTATTAACTTTTACTTAACTTTTTTTTTTTTTATTTCTGCTTCATTATTTACTTTAAAAAAAATTGAGAGCGTACTCAAACGAGATTTTCGAAATATTTCCCCAAATGCCCATGGATGCGTATAAGATGATGAATATATATATATATATATATATATATATATATATATATATAAATGTATGTATGCATGTATACTTGTCTGTTATCTGACTACCGTGGTCGCAATTGTGATTGTTCTTCGAATATCCATTGATCCTACCCACGAGATGACCAAAATGAGGTAATTTGAAAACTATATGTAGATAAATATATTTTGCGTTAATACTCAATTTCGGATTTATATTTACCAAACTACATGTTTAAACATTTTATGTAAAACTAAAGATCAGGTCCCTTAATGTTGTAAACGTCATCAATGAAGATTTTTCGTTCTTTACTCGAAAATACTTATTTTATTTATACCATAATGGATATTCAAGCGTTTCACTCAACTCTGAAGATTGTTTTTATTATTGGCTGAAATCGGACCTGGAATAGTGGAATTTTAGTGGAGGGGATTCGAAAATTAAAAATATTCCCATTATTATAAGTTGAATCGTAAAATATTATAGAAACAATCTTGTTAAACTGTAACTCAAGTATTAAGCGAGTTACCAGCATATAGAAAATCTGTTTAGTTTATGCAGCTCTGACGGAATTTTATTGTACAATACACCCGATTAGCCTAAGTTGCAAAAAGTGGACGTTAATAAATAAATAAAATTGTATAATACATAGGAATTCTGACTACAAAACCTAGAAACTCACAATGCTCCATTCAGTTATGATCAGTTTGCGATTTACTAGATCAAAAGAGAGGCTAATGAATGCATCAACTGCCTTAAAAAAATCGGTACTCAATATCTTAAGAAGAAAGAATATCACCAAGGAAAATCATAATACATACAATACTGTGATGCCCAGGTCTACCGTTACGACCATAGCCAGAGAATCGCAATTGGTTTCCTCGGCCCATCTCTAGTGCCCTTTATTCTGAGGATGTGAGTTCTACTGAAATGCCAGGTGGAATTTATTATTGATGGAACCTGGAAAAGGTTTCACATGGTCCTCTTCATAATACAGATACCGCCTTTTTTCTCATTTCGCCAATACCAAATGTGAATATTTCATTCTTCTCATAACAGGTAAGGGGCCGAGGTTCATAAAATTGTTAGAAAGACGAAACCCTTGTGTCAATATTTACTTTCAATTATGGGAAAAGAAGAAGAAGAAGAGAAAGAAAAACTTTATTTTTATTCACGAATGAAGTTCTCCATCCAAAATAATTAGGTTCCACATTTAACTGTATGCCTTTAGGTTTTGAAGATATTAATGATGTCTTATTTATAAACCTGATACTGCTGGTGATTTTATAACGTGATTTTCGAAAAATCTCTTCAAATGTTCATCAATCGTGTCTAAGAGAAAATGTGACCGTTTACACATACATACATATATAAATATGTATGGCGGTGGACTTAATGTTGATATGGCCTTAAAAAGTTAAGGCGTGGGTAAATCTACTTCTACCCTCGGAAAGCTGAAGGTAATCACAGGTGCAGGTTCAATCCCCGCCGAAGGGAGACCATTATTAACGAGGAAATTCCCAGAGTAAGCATAGTATAGGTCTGGCATGCCCTCGGGATGACATAACGATTATGACTCTCTTACATCTAGTCCACAGGCAAACTAATATTGAGTGCACTGAGCACTAGCCCCTCAGATACGAGACAATTCGTTCCTCCTTGATTAACAGTGAGTTGTAAAACTCAGACCACGAATCCTTTGTGTCTCGCTCGAAGACGGCTAGAGATCACCAAGGTCTATAATGCCAGCTGTCATATATATATATATATATATATATATATATATATATATATATATATATAAAAATTTATATATATATTCGGTTGACTTTACAGACCTTGGAGATTTTTAACCGCCATTACAAGCCTCCTCTTCCTCTGCTAATCATGTGCGATTGCTTACCAGGCGACTACGGTGGTCTTTTTCACCTTCTTTACTGCTCAAGTCAACCCATCTTATGTTCGGTCTCCCCCGTGGCCGGGCACCCCCAACTATCGCATTCATTGTCTTGTATGGGGAACCCGTTGGGTTGCTTCTTGCCAAATGTCCCGCCAACTGTATCCTCTTTGATTTCATATAACGTGAAATCGACTACTTCCGAGATGTAGGTTACGGCTCACTACCGTGTTCTTCGTCTTATCGTTTATTTCGAAGCATGCCTTCTTCTCCGCTAATATCAACGAACCGGCGAGAAACAGCATATCCTCTTTCTTTCCACCATCACACATCATCTGCGTAAGAGAGGAATTTGTGCACCTATCCTACATGTAATCCCCATTAGCCTTGGAAGCTTCAAGCATTACGTTCTCCAAGGCCAGGTTGAACACCATCGGAGTTAAGAAGTTACCTTGTCTCAATTCTGACTTAACGTAGAAAACTTCAGTCATCTCCCCTTGAACCAACACCCGACAGCGGGAGTCATTGGTGTTCGCCCTTGTCAGTCTGACAAGTTTCCATAGAAATCGAAGGTTCGTCATTATGTTCAAAGAGAGCTTCTATCAACTGAAAGCCCCTAGTAAAGTAGGGGCTAGGAATCCAACCTGTTGACTGAAATGGAGAAGGAAATGAGAGCGATGGTTGACTTGAGGTAAGTATATCACGGCTGAGTAACGAACGACCCGATAGGGAAAGGGCTAGGAGAGGGGGTGAGAGAGAGAGAGAGAGAGAGAGAGAGAGAGAGAGAGAGAGAGAGAGAGAGAGAGAGAGAGAGAGAGAGATGAGTGATATAGGTAGGAGTGAGTGGGAGATAGTGGATAAGATGTAATGGGACTGATGGAGGGCCCACTATCTCGAGGACTAATGGTACTATAGCGTGAGGATAGCTTTCTATCACAGCGGCAGGGGCTATGCCCTTCATCCCCAGGGCGCTATTCGACGCAGCTACGTCAGTTACCAACCTCTCTCTACCTACTACACTGCAAGAATTCGACCAAGCTGTTCTCTATCTAAAAGCGTACTCAACAAGGAATTCTGAATTCCACTGGAAGGGGCAATTGGACAAAGATGGACAAGGACACGCAGTAGTCACTGTCTGCATCAGACTATCCAGTTTCTGGAAAAGTAGAGTCAAATCTACTTGAGTCCGGTAATGTCACACCGCACAGAAAAAACAAAACTGGAATAAGATATACAGGACCTTCTAATACGGTATTGTTCATATCCATAATTTATAAATTTCTTCCAAGATGCTGGACGGTAGGGGAACCAATTAATCAGGATCGCTAAAACACCTTGTCACCTAAGAGTACTCTATGCATATTAAAGCGCAATTTCAGACACCAAGTATCATCAGCAACTGCTGGTTAGAGTCGCATAGCCTTAACCAAAGTCCGGGGATTCACTCGGCTGCATTGCTTCAGGTCTCTGAAAGTGCACTCTGCATATTAAAGTACTTTTAGAGAGCAAGGCGTTTTATTTATCCGTCGCAATTCATTAATTACCCCTGAAAAAGATACCCGATCAGAGTAGAAATACAACGGGCCTATACAAATACCAACGACTGACATATCGGCTCTCTGGGAATTTATATTCAAATGTTGATTTTAGAACAGCCACCAGTCAACCAAACGCAGTATGGGGAATGGGTCACTGCCAAATTGGTTTCATCCCCACTCCCCCATCTCCACACAGCAAACAATATAGGATCTCAAAATGAACGTTATGAGAAATTTCTCGGAAATGACTTTGCTAAATGATTATACTACCCTGCATACAACCACGCTCTTTTTCGTCACATCCTGGACCGACATCCTGGATCGATGAACATTTGAACAATTTCTTCCAAAATCGCGTCATGAGTATAAACTCAAAAGCTGATTTACCTTAAGGGCTACTAAAATATAATGATCTCCGTTATTGATGGGTTAAGAGAAAAATGTATTATTGTAGTACATTAATTTAAAAACAACCTTGGTCTTATAAAACACTTTATCTGACGCATAACAACGGTGAGGCTTATCAACATGTTTTTCAGACCTCCTTACTCCCCCTAGACCGATTTGAATTATTCAAATATCTAGGTTGGAATCGATCTAAAAAATATTTTGACCACTATAGGGATGGTTAAGACACACCACCAAATGTGAATGGACCACAATTTTGTCATTTACTAAGTAGAAAGAAGTTTTCCTCATCATTTGTGCATTTACCGTAAGGCCAAAAATTCCCTGAATTTTATTTTTTATGGAAATTGAATTTATTTCTGAAGATAATACAGTTTAGAAATATAAAAAAGTCCGTCACGCAGGGGCTGCGTAAACTAAGCAGATTTCCCATGTGAAGTTTTATAATAGAGAAATCTGCATACTAGTAACACAACACCACCGTGAGTAAATACAAAGGGTATTCAGAAATCTTTCAGTTAATTTTAATAAATTCCCAGCTGAAACGGGTTCTGAATTGTATAAATAATTTATATTTTACAATAATAACTCAAATTTTAGTAGTCCAAGAACTAAAGAAGGGGGGGGGCGCAGATGAACAGAACGTATTTGCATAAATCTCACAAAGCAAGGAAGGTAAGGTAAGGTAAGGTTAGAAACGACAGGTAAGGTTAGAAGAAGCTTCCACCAGAGCCGAACGGTTAACGGAAACGGCCGAACTAATCCGAACATACCCCTCCACCACTTGTCCCATAGGCTTCATAAAAATGCAAATATCTCGGTTAATATTCAAGATAGAGAATAAATGTATATAACAATATTTATAGTAAATTTAATTTGCAATAAGATTGGTCCTATACAATTTTTTGATCCGATGCATAATAACAGAGATATTTCGAATTTTCTAAAATCCTCCCCTCTAACCCCCCCTCCCCCTGGCCCGATTTCAGCCGTTAACGAACTTGATCTTTCTTTTTACATAAAACGACTAAATGTCGACCTCATTTTCGTCATCTCCTAGGTAGGATCGATGGACATTTGAAGAAAGATTTCGAAAATAGCGTCATGAGTACAACCTCAACAGCTGATTTTCCTTTAAGGGAATCTGCTAATTGAAACCTAATTATTGTACTTGCCATCAAAGTATTGAAAATGATTGAACGAGTCATTAAAAAAAAACAACAAAAAATCAAGGTAAAATGTCAAATCTTTGGTCCTTAGAGCACGTTAGAAGAAAAAAGTCCGCCACGCAGGGGTACAGTAAACTAAGCAGATTTTCCTCGTGAAGTTTAACAATAGATAAATTTACTTACTGGTAACAAAACACCACCGTGAATATTAAGAGAATAAAGGCAAACGACAATAAGAAACCTCGTAACAGAAGCGTCTGAAATGTAAACAGGTATGACAATATCACACCGGAAAGAAAAACAACTACTGAAGTATACCAGAATATAACATATTAATTTTATTGAAAACTATATACTGTAATTTATCATAAATCAGAATAGGTAGGATCAGTGGACATTTGAAGAACAATTTCGAAAAACGAATCATGAGTACGACCTTAATAGCTGATTTCCCTTCAGCGAAACCTGTTAAAAACGCATTGCTACCTAAGAGGAGGTCTAACGAGGGACAGTAGAATTATTAAAAAGAAAACAAATCATGAAAAAGATAACGGCCTTCGATTAGAACTTTCCGAATCCAGTTGCGAATGAGTAACTCCTGTTGAGTTAAAGACGGCATTGAATGGAGTTGGACGTCGGGTACTTCATCCAAATGCCTACCGACATTGCTCAGGTGAAGGGAACCATGGAATAACTATGTGACCTTCTAAGTGAATGCATAAAGGAATTCAAGGATGAATGAGTGGTATTTATTAGGGAAATACACTTTAAACTGTAGTTTAAAAATAAATCAGAATAAGTTGTCAAGAAGACTCAAAGAAGCCGACTTCAAAGATCATTCCGATATCTCAGAACTTATAAGAGGAAATTAGAATCTAGTTCACTCTACTCTCCAGGAAGTGACTAACAGCAATGGAATCACAAGAAGGAAAGGAAAACTGCTAACCAAATTATATAATAATGAAGTGTTCATTATGTACATCAAGGTGTCTGGTTAACTTACTCAGGAAAGTTCCCTAATTATGACAAGGAAGGTACTGGGGGAAAGGTGTCCCCCAAGGAAAAATTCAATGATCTTGGATAAAACATGTATTAATTTAAAGTTTTCTTCAACAAAATTTTAAAATAACATGCAAAAAGAAAATTAAATTTAATACTAAGGTTGTTCATATATTGATTTGTTTTTCTTCTACTACGGATATATGAAATTATGGCACTTCCCCCAAAACGCTGTCAAACAATGACCCTTCCCAGTAAAAATTTTCAACGTGAATGCTATAAAACCATTGGTTTGCTTTAAGTGAAAAATGTTTTGACATCTCACGTAGGAATAATTTTCATCACGAATTTATCGGCTTTCGCAGAAAACAAAACTTTGAAGGGCACCATCCTCGCCACCCGACTAGGTGTTAATCAATCGTACGGTACTGAATTGGTGTATACAATTATAAAACCGTTTTAATGAAGTTATCTATGACATCGCAGATCGATGTCAGACGATCTTTTTCCTTTCTTGGTTCTTGTGTTTTTCTAATATCGACACTATTCGACTAGACAGACGTTGTCCTTCACGAAATTCGTAAAAATAAAATAATCTCCGTCCAAACAATCTTGGTCACGTAAAATCTTTTGATCTGATGCATAACAACGGTGAGGCTTATCGACATATTTTTTAAACCTCCGTGGTCCGCCTACCTAAAATGATTAGAGTTATTAAAGGATCTGGTCTTTATTTTATAACCAATGTTCAAATACCTGGGTTGGTATGGATCTGACACATATTTTGGCCACTAAAGTGAGTTTTAGAACACACCAACATATTTGAATGGACCACAATTTCGTCATTTACTTTCCTCATCGTTCGTGCATTTACCATAAGGGCGAACAATTATGAAAACTGAATTTATTTCTGAAGATAACACAGTTTAGAAATATAAACCTAAATTGAAAAATATTGTTTTCTACTTACCATCAAAGCATGGGAAATGTAAAATCATTTCGACAATTTTCTGTCTTGTTGTTAAAAGAAGGTTCAATGTACGTTGTAAAACTTTGTATCGGATCGGATCGAGTGATATAAGGTATGCATTATTCATTTAGAGCCGTAGGAAGTGCGTTATTTGAATTTAATAGAAATATTGGCAAAACAGACCGTTCAAAAACGCATTAAATTCCTTAAATAACATGACTAGTATAAAAAACCAAAATCACTTGGAATAGAATGTTGGGCCTTATAAATAATTATAGGGAGCGGAGGGGAATGTCCCCTATTATTTGAGACACCTGTCAGAGTGTGATGGCTTTGACATTCCGCCGCCCCGGTACTGAGCCCTTAATTGCTCGGACCGCCTAGGCACCCCAGCCATCTATTACAGGAGTAGCGACTCTTTCTTATACAGCCGACAGTTCAACTGGAGCCTTGGATACGGCAACTGGGCGCAGCGGCACCACCAATTATAGCTTATAGCCATAAGTTATAAAATGGTAAAATGCCAGACCTTTGGAATGCTGCGGGTGGTTTACGAATGGCACACAACTACCATTTAGGTACAGGAGCTTCCAAACGGGGTATCAGATGCGCAACCAAAGAAAGAAACAGAGGAAACGGAGTATTAAATAGTCGGACTTTTTATATAGCAAAAAATAACTTAAAAAATCAGAGTATACTTCCAAGCGAGAGGACGGGTTTGGAAGTTGACCCAAAATCTTGCCCACGTGAAAAAGTTATTAAATGGCGGTGATAGGTTTATGTGTTCATAACAACTCACCATGAAGTGTATACAAATTTTCTTTGTAACATGATTGTCGAACCTTTAACAGGTAACATGGAGAAAACTGCAATCCAGGGGAGTTATGAAATAATTAAAACATTAACTATATATTTATAATAAAAAAAACATGTTTATTATAAAAAAATGATATAATACTATCCTTATGTGATGCGGTTGTCGGTCGATTTTGAAATAAAACTACTTCAGTTGCCAACGACTCGGAGCAATTTATTACCTTAGTCAAAACGAACTGAATGGTGTACAACATCTGAATACTGCAATTGAGTCAAAAGCTAAACGAAATGTCCATAATATAAAATATAAAACGGGTCTTTCGGGAAGGAGAGTCCGAAATAGTACATGAATAAAACACTGTAGAAGCCTGATGAGTCAGTTAACGCAATAGCGATCGAAATTTTTGTTTGATCTTTACCAAATTGGATATTTAGACTTTTTATGAAAAAATAAAGATCAAGATCGTTAACGGCTGAAATCGGAACGAAGGGAGGGAGGTTTAGAGGGGGGATTTAAAAAAATCGAAATATCTCAGTTATTATACGTCGGATCAAAAAAGTGCATAGAACACATCTTATTGAAAATTAAATGTTCTATAAATATTTTACATGCAATTTTTCATTACCATGATTATTGACCGAAATATTTACAGTTTTGGTTTTCGGCTTTCAGTAAAGCCCCAATCACAATAATTTCATATTAACAATAAACTGTTATATCACGAAGCACTTTATTTGAAGCTTAAATACCAAATACTGTTCTCATTGAACGTTTACATTTTGAGATAAATGCATATATATATATATATATATATATATATATATATATATGCATGCTTGCATTCAAGCTCTTGAAGTGAATTTATAGGAAACGCGGAAGACTAAAACAGAGAATAAGAATAAAACACTTTATTGAAGAAAAATTAAGTGTGGCTGCTCACCGATGACGAAAAAAAAAATGCAAATATTTTCGGAAGATCTTTTTCTTCGAATTTGATTCATTGCCACTTTTGTTATTGTCACTAATGAACCTATTATATTATATTTTTCTGTTGATGACGGACGTCCATCAGCAGTCCAAACCACTAATGTTTCGCTTGGTTTCAGAAGAACGTGTCCGGAAAACCAAAATCTCATCAAGATTTCTTTATTAGGACGCATACTCTTGAAGTGGAAATTAAACATATGAACCATATTTTTAATAAGGTGGAGTATGAAAAGATACCACGTTGTTTATTTTATGACCTTCTGTCAGCATCAATTCTCTTGTTAAATAATGTATGGTCACAACTGAGACAAATTGATATGTGTGATGATTGATAATGTAAGTGGTGCAAGGGATTGTGGAATATGCTGATTAAGTTTGGTTACAAATATAAACTTAATTTTTCATTATAACACTGATATAATTTATATTTGAAAACAGACTCCAAAAACACTAAATACACTTGTATTCTCCAACACGCATAACTAAAAGACCTCAAGTTGGACGGCCGTGTCTTAAATATATTTCAGCAACAAGAGTTCAGAGGAATCCGGAGCAATAGAAGTCATTGCATGTCTGAGTTTTTTTTATTAAAAAAAGGCAAGCAATAATCGAATTAGTTCTAACTCGCTAATGAGAAATTTGTATGCAAGGAGACTCGCTAACTCCAGACCTACTTGGGCAGATGCAAATCAAACTGCTTTAAAGCAGTGATGATTCGGGCTAAACTTGCTATCCTAATGGAATCTTCGTATTCTAAATGGAAAAACCTCCTGTGCCTATCTGTATTACCATCGTTATTTAATATTATTAAAGGAGTAACCACTCATCAGATAGGCAGTGCATGTCGGTTGGCAAGTGGCTAACTGTTATCTATGACAATTATTGGCCGGCAGCAAGGAATTGAAGTCCAATTCGGAACAAGCTAAATGGATAACTAAAACATTAGATCCTTATCGTAATGGAAGCAGTTATTTTAAAAACTCTTTAGTATTCTCAAAGCATTTGTAGAAGGTTTTAATTAATGATATATACGAATAATTATAACCTATAAATGTAGGCTGTCATGATGTAGCAGTAAATCGTTTAATGTTTTGAGAACAGAAAGTTTTGTAAAAATGATTTATTGTGCTATCTAAGGAGACTTCCAATAAGTAACTTGTACTCTTCTTTGGTGTTATGAATTTGTTGATTTAAGTTTGTTTTTTTTACAAACCATTCAGTTATTGTGTTCTGAGACATATGCTGTAAGATAGATATATATTATCGACTATAATTTAAATGCATATTGTCAATTGGTTACATGCTACATTGTTATTTATGTGTTATACTATAACAGAACTTTAAAATAATTTATAATACCAAAGATGTTTGTTCTATTTTTAAATTAACTTGTTTTGTTCATATATCTATATTGGTTGTGTTAAATTTGAAAAATTTATTACTTTAGATTTCTAATCACTGAAATGAGATGTTATCTTGGTGCTTTATTTGCATATTAGTTTAGTACATTTCAGGTAATCTTCTTTTATTATAAATGTGCTTGGATTACAAAAAAAAGCGCTTTTATGTTTTAAGTGAAATTGAAATAGGGATAATGTGTTTTCTACATGAATATGTTTCAATAGAATTATGATTCTTTGTGTTTTGACAACAAATAGCAAATGATCTTCAACATTTAAAGATTCCATCAAAGAGAGTTGTTCCAAATGAATATCAGGGAAATGGAGTGATATACATAATAACAGAGAATACAAATATATTTTACTCCTAAAGCTGAATAGCTGGGCATTGTCGTCTGCATAAATCGATTACTGGGTTTCGGCTCGAGCGGTCACGACTTCTATCTAACCGTGGCTAATTTTCTGCAATTCTGCGGTTGCCTTTCTCAGGCGCACCATTATAGTAGTTTAGGAAGACAATGAGGAATGCAACCTCTGATCACTGGAAATTGGCAACAGTGCGATAGAAGACACGAAGCTAAAAACAGGCAGCCAATTAGTATAGATATTTTAATAATTGCTCAGTAGAAAACATACAGATGGAATTGGCTGTGTCAAAATGTACAAATTTTGGGAAGGTCATTTAAAAATAGGTGCGTGTAATATCGATCCCAGTGATAAGAGAACTTGAAAGTGACAAGTTCCCAACAAAGCAGAGCATTAACAGAAGTCCAGCGGGTGAATACGAATGACAGGACTCCGGAAAGCTGATCCCCACCCAATGAGCAAAGGAATGTTAGCCAAGATGAGACAACTCATTTCAGGTCTTCCTTATAGCAGATTTCCTCTAAGGGAAAACCGTTATTGAGGGCGTTACTCATGGCGTGATTTTCAAAAAACCTACTCATAGTCCATCACCTAATTTTTGTTTGATAGTTACCAAAATCCGACATGTAAGCGTTTCATTGGATAGATCCAATCTTATTGCAAAGAGGATGATCTATTAATATTGTTCTATTCATATTTTCTGTATCATGAATATTAACCGACATATTTGGATTTCATAGTTTTCGGCTTTCAGTAAACCACTACTCCTACCCATGTCATACTAATAATAAGCTGTTATATCATGAACCACTTCATTCCAAGGTTAAGCACCAAATATTGTTTTCATTGAACTTTTACTTTGTGAGATAGACCCAAATACGCTGTGTTCATCTCACTCCTCCCCCTTCTTATGTTCTTGGATTACTAAAATTTGAGTGATTGAGATAAATATTATTCCAAGTAATTATTATAATTACCATAATTATAATTATAAATGACAGCACTAGCTATAATAAATAGTTTTCAATAAAATTAACATTTAATATTCAGATAAATTTCAGTAATTGTTTTTCTTTCAGGTGTAGAATATTTCTATCTATCTATTCATTTCTGAGAGGTTGGCTGGCCTGTTTGTTTACAATTAAAACGCTATCCGTTATAGGGATTAACATTGATCACATTACAGGACACGATGCCATTAAGTTTAATATAAAAAAAGAGGCTTAAAATGGGAAGTGAAATGGGGGGAGGGGGGTTACTAACATGTAAACTGACTGAAAGATTTCTCTATTGTAAACCTTCACGTGGGAAATCTGCTTAGTTTACGCAGCACCTGCGTGACGGACTTGTTTTCAGCTTTCAGTAGACTCCCACTTATACTAATCGGATTATTTCTTGCTTATTTCAAATATGTATATAGTGAGATGAGGTCAGTAGTGTGTTTTACTCGCATCTAGGATATCTGCTTAATATATGCCGCCCCTGCGTGACTGAGATTTTTTTTTTGCCCAACGATTCACGTATTAACTTAGTATTTTCCATTAATAAATAAATGCATTAATCAGTTGTTGAGTTGGTAACTCATAATTGACAACTATAATAAGTTACCAACTGAGCTGAGTCCTTTGCTCAGAGCAATTGGAGAACATCTTAAGCGGCGCGAGAGTAAGTTATTAGGAATATAGCTGGTGGCTAGCTAACCGCCGAGTATTAGAGACAATAAGGGAAGGACCACAGGGAAGAATTTCACACAGGCTATGGGGCTTATATTGACTCAGCCCTAGGGAACATTCCTCACATATCCCCACATTCATCCCTTCTCTCCTATCCCTGTACTTCCACTTTGTGATACAGGCCCTTTCCAATATAGTATAAGGCAATGGACTTGCTTGTCAGCCGCAACTCGGTAAATACTCAGTGCACGTATTAGTCTCATAATCCTAGTTTGCCATATTTCAACGTATACCTAGCAGGAATTCATATTAAAGAATATTAGCTACGAATAGCCACATACAGTAATCCCCGATCTGACATACGGATAACAGGGTTCTAATATAAATCCCATAAAACCCAAAACTAGTATTTAGGATCCAATTACAAATACAACAAGCCACAAAAATACTTATCTTTAATTCGTATCTTACTGGGAAACAGGTCTTAACCACTGCAAGTCTTCCCACCAATTTCTTTATTAAGGCTGAAGGACTTTCATCACTAATGGGCCATAATTAGGTACTAACAAACAAAACAAAAAAGAAACATGTTTACGTCCACGCGATGCATCCAATAATTACATGGATGGAAAGTGTACCTACTCAATAATCCAGGTTGATATTTGTCGAACCTAGTAAAATTTTTAAGAGCACTTATTCCATCAGCTTTAAATATCTGGATAGATGTAATAAATGATGGTTGTAACTGATCATAAAGGCTATCGTTTGTCCATTAACCAATTGAAAAATATCTGTTGAATAATTATTGACAACTGTAAAATGTCCATCACGCAGGGACTGATTTAACTAGGCAGATTTCCCGCGTGCGTCACGTATTTGCATTTATATCAAAACTTAAAAGTTCAATGAGAAAAATATTTGGTATTTAGGCTTCAAATAAAGTGCTTTTGTAAAAAAGAAACTCGTACTAGCCGTTTCATTTGACATTGAAAAAGCTTATGATATAGTGTGGAGAACAGCAATCTCGTTTCCAGTGGGCTGACTGGAATATCCAAGGAAGAATACTTATGTTCATAAAGTCTAACCCGTTCATACAGACCAATGGCGTGCCACAAGGTAGTGTTTTAAGTACCACTCTTTTTAGTGTTGCAATCAATAATGGTACAGAATATATACCACCTGATGTGCATTACTGTCTGTTTGTTGATGACCTGATAGTCTACACCATAAATAATTTAGAAAAGTGGAGCGAGGAAAGAGGTCTATGGTTTTCCACGACTAAAACGAAAACTATCCTTTCACTGAAATACGTATAAAATGACCACCTTTATCGAAATAAAATACCTTCAACAGGCACAATAAAATTCTTAGGAGTAATCTTCGACAAAAAGATGATCTGGGTACCTTATATTAAAATTCTATCCCAAAAATGCAAACAAAAAATCACTTAATATACCGCGAGTTATTGGAAACACAAAACGGGACGAGATCTAGGAAGTATTGTTTACTCGGGAGTCAGACCATCTATCTTAAAAATCCTCGAGGCCATCCAAAACACAGGCCTAAGATTAGCAACAGGTGCCTTTCGAACAACTCCAAGCATAAGCTTGTGTGCAGAAACTGAAGAACTTCCATTAAATCATCGATATTCATATAATATCATGAAATACAGCATATCAACACTTTCCAGAAAATCATGCCCTTACACTGAATACATCACACAAAATCCATGACTGATTATAATGATAATCCCAATTAATATAAACCCTATCACTTCAGACTGTTTCAAACGCTACTTACTTACAACATCAGATTACCTAACATTTATTATATGCAACACAAAACAGTACCCTGGCTAATACATATGTCAAAAATTAACTTCGCCTTTGAAAAATTCAAGAAATTCAACCCACTCTCTTCCTTACACTATAAACACGAGTACCGGAACATAATTACAGAAAACAGGACAGTACTTTCCATATATACAGATGGCTTGAAAGATGCAGAAATACACAACTAACACAACCTGTGCAATACACAACTAACTATCATTTATTTATTTATTTGTTTGTTTGGTGTCATGCAAGTTTAGCGATTTACACCCTTTATCGCACAAACCAAATGCTAAAAATTACTACAAATTATTCAAACTAGTTAATATAAATTCATTGTTGCTGCTGGGCGATAACACTAGTGGAAAATAAAATAATGTAGGAACTAATAGAAAAAAAAAACTATTAAAACAGAAAAACAGAACAGGGAAACTTATGAAGAGGAAACAGAACATGAATAATTGGTAAAAGACAGAAAAACGGAACCAAAACGTAATGTTAAATTTGAAAAACGTTGAAAAATTTATAAAAGTTAATAAAAGTATAATTAGTAATTTATGATAAATAAAAAAGGATTTATTTAAATGTTTGTTAAAAAAAATGTTTTTACAAGCATTCAGAAATTCACACATACATACACAAACACACACACACTCACATTGTGTTGAATTAAACCTTTATGGCTATACTTCACTGGAAATAAGAAGAGGTTGGGTACTATATAAGTGTGTAAACTATCAAAAACTTACTTATAGATTGCAGATTAATAACCGACAGGATCTACCAACCTATCAGAACTACTACACGACAACAGCCCATATTACAACAATCATGAAACACCTCAAAAGAACACAACTTTACAAGCAGATTTAACATTAAATAGTTACACATTAGATCTTTACTCACAAAAATATCCACTGGAGTAATAAAAATAATAACCATGCTTTTACCTACGACTGCAGATTTTTTAACCTTTTCTTTTTGTTTTTATAAGGTGGCTTCACCTAAACTATTTTAGTTTTATAAGAAGAAAAAGTGTGAATCGGTTAAATTGAGACACACCTAAATAAATAATAAATCTCTCCGTTCCAATTCCCAAATGAATAAGATATAATATTAAATGTAACAAGAGAATACCCTTCTTAGGATTGCGTAAGGAGCGGAGTTGATTCGCACGGAGTAGTGTTTCGTGACATTGGAGATCTTCCTCATATATCTAATGGCAATCCTGAATCTTCACATTCAAAAGTCATTCGCCACTTACCAAGGCAGTGCCCTATCATTAGAAATTCGTTCTGCGCTCTTCGCAGCAAATGCACGGAGTATTCGAAGAGAACGAGGGTCTAGCGGTCACGCATAAAGTATTCTCAACATTCGCTTTTGACTGTTTCCACAAACAATGAAATGACAAAGCAACCTATGAAATCGAACTATTACAAGTTAACATAAGTATAGGTTGCACTAATGCATACATGTAATCTCAACCACATAAGTATCTAAAAATGGTGTAAACAAAAAGAGATTAGATTAGATTTCCAAGACTTCTTTTGGCAATAGAAATTATACTGTATAAAAGAATAGACTATTTCAAAAGTTAGGAATGGAAGAAATATCAGATTTATTTATTTTTACCAAATAATTAAATTAAGAATCTATTTTAGACTTTCCTTAGGGGAAAATAAGGTATTTGAGGTTGGACTCATGGCGTTATTTCCAAACATTTCTATCGATCCCAACAAGATGATGATGAAAATAAGGGACCTTATAATGTATTTATATATATTTATGTATTCCAGTCTGTTACCGCTTTAGACTTGATGTATAAGTGTTTCAGTTAAAACGAAAGATCTATCCTATATGTGTTAAAGTGTTGGCTTTAATCTCACATGGTAACCCTAAGAGTGGCGAATTCGATTCTCGCCCTGGCACATAGGAATTTATTTAGTGAGGGACTCATAAAATAAAATCCTTAATCACGCCCTGGCTAGAAATGGATGGAAACCAATAGACGGCCCCTCCCAATTGGCCATTATAGCAAAAGGTAGACGTTAATCAATAATAATAATAAAGATAAAGCTCGTTAACGGCTGCAACCGGCCCGGGAAAGCTAGGGGAAGGGAAATAAGAAATTCAAATCATCTCCGATTTTTGAGTCAGATAGAAAATTGGATGTCAATAATCTAGTCTCGATTTTGATTTTCCGTAAATGTTGTTCATAACTTGTTTTCTCTATCACGAATTTGAACTGAGATATTTACATTTATTTATGTTCAGCGAACAAGTCTGAAACTGAAATGTTACATTTGCCCTGTATTGCTGTTACGGATTGAAACTCGGTTGTGATTCGAACTTAAAACTAGTGACGAAAAATATAACTGATAATATCAGTAGTAATGGGCAATGAATGGATTAGGATCCAAACCACCTTGCACCCAGGGAAGTTAGTTAATGGCGAGACTTTAATAGGGTATAACTAACTGATGTAATACTTTACAATTTTATAAAGAGGGAATATTAGAGAAACCATTTCCTGTTATGAAATAGACATATTCCATGAAATATTGAAAGTGAAAGTTCAGCCCATGTTGACAAAGAGGACCTATACTACTTTATGACAATGTATGGACACATCATTATCTCGGCTACTTTAAAAATAATTGCGCGACCTGAAAAGATAGGTTTTAAGGAACCCACAGAATTAACTTCTCTTATCAGCGGCAGATTGCATTCTTTCAAAGATGAATGCAAAATTTTCATTTTTAGAACACAAAGCCAAAATGTTTGATATACATACACACGAGCGCGCGCTCTAAAGTTAACTAGATTACATTGGGCACTTACCAACGGAAAAAAAGAGAAAAGAATAAGTCATGACATTTTTCGTTCGGATTCTCTCCTACCTTCCCCTACTTGATATAGATAGTTAACAATTTAAGATCTACAAATTTTGGCGAGAATAAAAAGTCCGTCACGCAGGGGCTGCGTAAACTAAGGAAATTTCCCCGTGAAGTTTTACAATAAAGAAATTTCACTAGAGCCGGAAACGGCCGAACTGGCTTTTGGCGGAAACTAACGGCTAAAACCAAAGTTACCCGATCTCATCTCGTCTGTTATTCACATACACTTAATAAATAAATCTCTCTCTCTCTCTCTCTCTCTCTCTCTCTCTCCTCCCTGTCTCCCCCCTCTCTCTCTCTCTCTCCTCCCTCTCTCCCTTCTCTTTCTCTCTCTCTCTCTTCTCTCTCTTCCTCTCTCTCTCTCTCCCTCTCTCTCCTCTCTCTCTCCCCCCTCTCTCTCTCTCTCCTCCCTCTCTCCCTTCTCTTTCTCTCTCTCTCTCTCTCTCTCTCTCTCTCTCTCTCTCTCTTCTCTCTCTCTCTCTCTCCCACACACACACACACACACACACACACACACACACACACACACACACACACATGCGCGCGCGCGCGCGAATCGTTATTATGAAATTACTGATAATCTGACTACTAAGAAATCGCCCAAAAGGGGGAAAAAACTAAAGTTTCAAAATTCTATCTTATGCCGCGCTTAGCCCCTTTTAAAAACAATAGTTTTTAGTCTTGAAAGGACTCTTTAAATCGTTTCAATTACAAGTGAGAGTATCCAGAAATATTTAGAATGGGTACATTGGTATGAGACACTTTTAATTATTGAAACGGTGTTTGGAATTATTTTATTCGGAATTTTATAACGGACGGACATTCGTGTACGGTATGAAAGAGCACAATCTAAATTTGATGAGATGACGCATTCAAAGACGTAGGAATTTGCAGAAAATTGAATGAATAATGATGAATTAATTGTGATGAGTGGAAGAGAAAGTGGTAAGTATATAGAATGAATAATATAGGCTGGGCGAGATAAGAGTGAGAGAGACGGTGATACTAAAGATAAGCTAGATGCCATTCAGTAAGCCCTACTATAAATCCAAGATATGATTCACCTGTCTTCGCCTAGCACCATCTATCTCCTTCCTTCTCAGTGTGACAATCCGGGGAGCAGACCGTCTCAAGAACATCCTTCTATCAATCATAAATAATCCCAACTACCATAACTATACCTATTTCTTTATACGACGGTAGATTGATTATTTATAATATTTTTTTACCGCAAAAATAAAAATATTAAATAACCTAACAATAATATCTTGATGGATTGATTGATTATCTAAATATTAAATAAAGCTGTATTCATCATTAAGTAAGTATTACATAAATGTCCACACACGTTATGTATTAAAACTCGTGGACTGCTGGAAAGGCCGTCAAACAAGGGCAGCAGATTTCCCACGTGAAGTTTTACAATAGAGAAATCTGCCTACTAATAACAGTAGTAGTAACGAGTCACTAAACGAATTCACGAGGGACGAACAGTTACGGAAACGGCTGAACTAGCTTTCGGTGGAAAGTCCCGAACATAGTCGACTTTTGCTGACCACACTCAGAATACAAATCATTAGTACGACCTCAATAGCTGATTTCCCTTAAGGGAAATCTGCTAAAATTAATAGTTTAACAATATACACATTTTACGATCAGACTAATAATAACGGAGATTGTTGAATTTTCCAAATTACGACCCCCCCCCCCCATCTAAACCAATAACTATTCTATGGAGTATGGTATAGAATTTTAGAGTAAAGAACAAAAAAAAAAATCATAATAGATGGTGTCATCACATGACATATTTGCTATCTAACAAGTATATAACAAAGTAAAAGTTCTATGAGTACCATATTTGGTATTTAATCTTAGAGCGGAGTGGTTCATGATATAACAATTTATTGTTGATGGGAATATTTCGATTCACATACAATATAGAGGAAACATGTACGTTACAATATTTATAGAGGATTACACTTGCATTAAGATTGCTTCTATACAATATTTCGAATCTAAGCATAATAACGAAGATATTTTGAATGTCTGAATTCCCTCCTCTAAACCCCCCTCACAATGGATGGATTTCAACCATTAATGAACTTAATCATTGATTTTACATACCGAGTTTGGCAACGAATAAACAAAAACTGTGACCGCTAGAGCGTTAACAGACACAGACACGTATAAATATATATATATTATATACCTCTATAGCCGATTTTCCTTAAAAGGAATTTTCTAAAAGAACTATTGTAGAATGGAATGCTAGTTTTGGAATGAAGAGATCTAAGAAATATTAAAGAGGAGCAGAGATTTCGACTTCGGAAGAGCAATGGGTGATGCAGCGAATCGATTGACTTAATATCCCCTGTGCAGTGTGATAAGATAAATTGATTGTAGGTTTATTTCGGAAACGGGGAAATAGACATGATAGTCAACACGTTGCACAATTCACGAGCAAAAGGGGGAGTTGAAAAATCGAAGGTTGGATGAACTGGAGAAGGCTTGCTGCTTCTTAGGAATCTGTTACTGGAAATCCGTGGCTGGTGACCGGAATGAGAGGTTTAGGTTCGTAGCACAAGTCCGAACTCTGTGAAAGTTAGGGCAGATCCTTTCAAGGACTTCAGAGTCTGTTGGTGAGTGAGTGAAATGTCCGTTAAACTGATATTGTTCAAGCTAAGCACCACTTTGGATATAACGCTATAATGCTTATATCTCAAGCGGAATAAACACTCAACATTTATTACGTCCTTGAATCGAGCATTGTAATCACGACATTTTTCAGATTTCAATGAAATTACCCGCTTTCACCTTCCTTAAACCCAATTTTGACTAGTTTCGGAGTGTCCTCGGTATGTATATACGCATCTCGTACATTCAAAATTGACTAGCCTGAGAAAATTCCAATTCATATTAAAGAGTTTAAAAGGGGCAGAAATAAAAAAAAAAATCATACTTCTCTGTACTATTATAAAAACAAGATGTTTGATATTTTCCTTTGTTGTTTATCGCGAAAACAACCACGTGAGTGGCGAGTTCGATTCCCACCTGGGCATTAGGAATTTATTTAGTGACGAACTCATTAAATAAAACCTGTAGATAACCCGTCCCAGTTAGCCTCACTTGCAAAAAGTGGACGTTAATCAATATTAATATCACGACAGCATTTGTAAATTATACGCTATGACATTTTTAGATCCGAGGCAATGGAGATATCGTATATGACTTTAAAAGTAAAATAATTTCAAATTAAGTACAGAACAAAAATTGTTATTTATTTAATAGGGGTACGAGTAAGTAAGTCAGAAATTTGGGGTCTTCGTTAAATAATTGAATATCGCGGGTGTGAAATATAATTTCATATTTCATAAAAGATAAAATAAAACAAAAATAGCCAATAAAGCCAGACAATGTTTGAAAGGTAGTAGCTCCATCAATTCCGTGTTTCTTCTCAGATTAAGACCCAATGTACGCAAAGGAACGAAAATCAAACTGGATATAATGTCACAATCGCATAATCGGAGTTTACTTAGGAGTAAAAATAAAAATTAATATTTTTTTCTAAAATGACTTTGAAATAATATTTCCACAACGTTTTTAGATGAACTGAAATATATTAAATTCAATTAAAAGTGGAAAGCTCTTATTTTTTCTTTGTAGAAATTCTAATTACAAAATGGAGAACTAAACATTTTAAGTTTTACATTCAATGAGTAATATTGCTATCGGAGAATTTTCTTCTAAATATTTGAATATTGATAGTGAAGTAGGAAATACAGGTAGGATTGCAGTTTAGGAGCAACAGATGTGTTGTTCACAGACAAGAAGACTGTTAGATCATGAAACGAAAAGAGCTAAACTAAATAAAACCTGGATTTCATCCAAACATTTGGCATTGAATTTTATAGCAGCAAGGGTATATAATTTATAGTCTGTCTGAGAGCAGTTCTTTAACAAAATCTCAAAGCTTACTGTTTGTTCATTTTAGTTTTCTACGTTTTACATCTTTACTTCTTAGAGTTTAAATGTTATAAAATCTAGACAACCTACTACATTAGAAAGCCTTGGTTTAAGACATCTGCTTTATGTCTGCCACATCATCTTCCAAATTGGGGTAAGTTCCTATAGTTCATGATTCGCCCAAATAATTAAGACTCCGTCACAGAAAATGTCCTTAGATTACAGAATAAAGAGAATTTCTTGAGCTATGGGTAAACTAATGAACTTATATAGATGATAATGGGTGTAACTAAGACAGGATTAGCATAAACTAAGTCAGGGCTTATCTAGTTTTCGCCACCTTGCTCCCTCCATAGGCTAGACAAAGGCTATTCACCATAAACCGGGAGTCCTATTTATTAGAAATAATCCGCAATAGCTATGTTACTGAAATTTATAGAGTAAAATCCCAAGGATTAAGGGGTTTAACAGCTACCAATGCTCTATGAAATTCGACTATCGGGGTATGCTGTGCGCTGATTTTCGGCATTTATTTACCTCTTAGAAGCTAAAGACAAACTATAAAATAAAAACTCTGAGGTCAAAAATATAAATAAAAAATATATATAAAAAGGGGGTTTATAGTGCAATTTTCAATTTGCGCTAGAAACCCTCTTTCTATTGCAATTTTCAAAAATACCCTCCAAATGATAACGACCAAAAATACCCTAAATCCTTCAAAAAATGCTAACGACCAAAAATACCCTAAATCCTCCAAAAAATGCTAACGACCAAAAATACCCTAAATCCTCCAAAAAATGCTAACGACCAAAAATACCCTAAATCCTCCAAAAAATGCTAACGGCCAAATATACCCTAAATCCTCCAAAAAATGCCAACGATCAAAAATACCCTAAATCCTCCAAAAAATGCTAACGACCAAAAATACCCTAAATCCTCCAAAAACTGCTAACGTGCTAATTTTATTAATTTCCAAATAATCGCTAAAATTCCTCACTTTTAAATTTAATAATATGCAACAACATAAATAAAATTTTTAACATAATAAATGGATAATAAGGAAAAATTTAACAAAAGTACTTTAGAAATACTTTATACTAATAAATCGTATTACCAAAGAATTAGAGAAATGTTTATATATATTTTATATATATATATATATATATATATATATTATAAAAAAAATTTAAAAAAAATCAATGTTTTTATCGATTTTTTACTGATTTTTTGAGAAATTATTAAAATTATCACGTGATCATTTTTTTAGTGATTTAGGGTATTTTTGAAAATTCTGAAAGTGTTCCAGAAACCCCCTTTTCCATCTACTTATATATATATATATATATATATATATATATATATATATATATATATATATATATATATGGTGTTGTTATTGTTTCTAGGAGTTTTGGTAAATGTTGGTGAAAACATTTTAGTTTACGCCAATATTTCGAGAATATTTATTTTATTTTCTTCTTGATATATATATATATATATATATATATATATATATATATATATATATATATATTGCACGTTATTATTAAACTAGAGTGCAAGAGATGGTATTTATGTTATTTCTACTTATCAAGACTAAAGGTACTTAAAACTATTTTACATAATATATTGCACTTCTGGTTACATTAGGAATACTGGTGACCTTCCCTGGTCTGTTTGCACTGAGCAGGATCACAGCCTTATGTCTTTTTATGTCTATAGTTTATAGTCTTTTGTTTGTTAATATTATAATATATATTGCCATAAACTAAGATTTTTTCACCAACATTGACCAAAATAAATATAATATATATATAAAAACATCACTATATATAAATATAATCGAAAACATCAACACATTTTATAGCGCTGTCTTCCACATACAAATGTGTTGAAATGTGCGTAAACCCTGTGTAGATTAAAATGTACCCTAATTCCGACCACAAGAAAGGCTCTTTTGTTGTAACAAATTAATTCTATCCTAGACAGAAGGGTGTCGAGTTATTAAGGAGAAGAGAGTTCAGTTCAATAAGGCGCGAACTAACCATAAAATACACAAGGCAACACTGTAACGGGCGGAAAGTCGAGACTGTATGGGCCTAACTGGGATAAATGGATGAACCATACACCGCCTCTTGTATAAAAGAACCATAGAATTCTGTTAGCGCTCGGTTTGCTAAACTTCATTCCCCAAGTATTATGTCGGGCCCCTACCCTCGTCCCTTCATGCAAATCATCTCTTCCCCAATACCAGAGGTATGTGCCCCAGGGATAAAGGAAAAGTGTTTTTCTGTTTTACAATATCAACCGTTATTTTACTTCTTTCCGCATAGCAAGACTGGAGGCATTAATCAATAAAAAAGCTGAAGGGTTAGTTATTTATTTTACTAATTTACATATTCAAAACTTTTGGAATCTGGTGGTTCCGTAAACTCTGTTTGCATTCATTGTGTAAGAGTGGCAATCCACGACTACACGTATTCAGCTTGGATATTGCATCCATTTCTACTGCAAAGCATAATGAAAGTTTGTCACGCAGGACATTTCCTAGTACAACGCAAATCTCCTCAATTGATCCTTTAATAAAATGGTTAAGTAACACAGGACTTAAAATTTAAGCTGGAAATTAAATGTGACTCAGGTCGAATATCACACTAGTAAAAGTGAAGGTTTATAGAAAGCTAAAAAATAAAAATTAGCAAATATCTTGATTAATAATCCCTTAAGAATAATATAGGTATAGATCTCATAACTGTAAAAAATTAAATTATCAACACGATTTGTTGTTAATCATTTGTCGATTCGACTCATAGGAACAGATATATTTTGGCTTTTTTGTTTAGTCTGTCACCTAAACCCTTTTCCTCCTTGTCTGGGGCGAACTATTTAACCTGGTTTAAGGTATTCTGGCTTATAGCTAATGTGAAACAAGTAAGAAGTGGAGGTCTACTGAAGGATGAAAATTAAATGACTTGGTTATTAATACTCGGAGGAAAAATGAATAGAACCAGAATTCAGAAATATCTGATAAAGGTCGACAAGGCTTTAGTTAATTCTTTAAGTTGTTAAATGTTAATATTAAGAACCATACATCCCAACACCAAAAAACACGAAAAAGAAGGTAAATAAAGCAATAGTAAATTGAACAGAACGAATAAATCATTTGAGTAAAAACCATAGAAAAATTGTTCATGTTAGTCGGTTGAAAGTCATTTTTTCATTTCAATTGGTGTAATTCACAATGGGCACTAGCGAGACGAGGATTATACAACCGCCCCCCCCACACTCTTGAGAATTTCGTGAATTCTGGATTAGTCGTTGTAAATATATAAAAGTAGGGGACGAACTCGTGAAACATTAAGGTTTCTTGGCAATGAGAAGGAGCGCATTAGAACCATATAGGTAACTGCACAATTTAAGATATACGTGAATGCTCCTTTAAAATGATATTATCTAGAGATAAAAAATCGACTTCTAAAAGTTATTAAAAAAGTCCGTCACGCAGGGACTGTGTAAGCTAAGCAGTTTTACAATTGATAAATCTACATACTGGTAACCACCGTGTATATTAAGTGGATAAATACAAATGAGAAATATTTCATTCAATTTTCATTTTATTAACCTCCAAAACAGGAAGAGCCTGAATTGGAAACAAAAAGGTAGACCAACCTCTCAGAGCTGTGTAGATAGATACAGAAATTCTTGACCGGAAAGAAAAACAATTACGTATGAATATCTGGATATAATATATTAATTTTAATAAAAACTGTTTATTATATACATTACTGCAATTCATAATGAACCAGAATAATTGTTATCTCAATCACTTTAATTTTAGTAATCCAAGAACAAAAAAGTCCGTCTCGCAGGGGCTGCGTAAACTAAGCAGATTTCCCACGTGAAGTTTTACAATAGAGAAATTTCACGAGAGCTGAGCAGTTAATGTAACGGCCGAACTAGCTTTTGGCGGGAAAGACACTTCGTCCGTCCGCCCAGATTTAATAAGAATGCAAATATCTCCGTTAATATTCAAGATAGAGAATAAATGTATATAACAATATTTATAGAAAATTCAATTTGTAATAAGATTGATTCTGTACAATTTTTCGATCCGACGAATAGTAACGGAGATATTTCGAAAATCCTCCCCTCTAAACCCCCCCCCTCCCCGTGGTCCGGTTTCAGCCGTTAATGAACTTGATCTTTCTATTTACATAAAACGACTAAATATCGAGTTTGGTAACGATCAAACAAACATTGCGACCGCTAGAGCGGTAACAGACAAATACATACATATATATATATATATATATATATATATATATATAGATATAGATAGATAGATATAGATAGATAGATATATACCGTTTTGAACGGACTTCATTTTAGTCATCTGCTAGGTAGGATCGATGGACATTTGAAGAAAAATTTCGACAATTCCTTCATGAGTACAACCTCAATAGCTGATTTCCCTTAAGGGAAATCTACTAAAACGGAGGGGGAGGTCATCAGAATTTATTTACTTACTTATTTATGTGCCATCTAGAAAGGATTTGTAGAACAAAATTTGGTATTTTGGTGTAAAATAAGACGGTTCACGATTTGTTAGCTTATTCTTAACGTACAATGAAAAAGAAGGGGCCTCATTTTCGTCGCTTATACAAATTTTCGATCCGATTCATAATAATGGAGATATTTTCAGTTTTAAAAATTCCCTCCTCTAAGCCCCTATCCCACAGGTTCGATTTCAGATATTAACGAACATGACTTTAAGTTTTGCTTGAAGCACGTATATATCGAGTTTGGTAACGATCAAACAAAAGATATGACCGTTAGACCGGCAACAGACAAATGTGTGTGTGTGTGTTTATCATTTTGAACGGACCTCATTTTCGACATCTAGTAAATAGGATCAATGGACATTTGATAATTTTTTTTTCGAAAATAGCTTGATGAGTCAATACCTCCGTAAGGGAAATCTACTAAAACAGTTTAAAAGAAAAATATTTAGCCTTGCGTATTTCATGGTTAAAATTATATAGGCAAGTTATGGGCAAATTCATATAAATTCTAAAATTTGCTTAAAAAACATTTTTCCAACACACATCATCATTCAAAATAATCCTTCTACACAAACACTACTAATAAATATTAAAAATATTTCTAATAAAATTTACAAAGCTACATTTCAAACGGTCGTGGTACCTAAAGGACTATTACAATATCCACGAAGAACTGATAGGTATGCATAAATATCATCTATTTTATTATGCGTAGATACAATAGTATGATTTAACGTTCAAATGCTAATCTGTACACTTCTTAAAGAAACAGTTATTATAAAAGAAAGAAAGAAGACGTAGACCACAAAAATCAAGCATTACTAAAATGGAACCATAAAACTAACGATATCCTACTTATAGCACAAATAAACTTAAGCTTACGTTAACATTAATAAAAAATAACTTATAGTAATTAATAATAATTAAATAATTCACAACATGAGCGCATATGGGGAGAGATATTAATAAAGCTCATCAATCAACTTACCTAGAAAAAAAAACACAATAAATATAAATGTATGCATAGATGAGTCCTTAAAATTAAAAATGATTTCATTATGATCCAGCAATTACCCGAAGGAACTCATGGATTAAATAACCAAACTGTCAGATTTCTTGACAGAAGTCATTGAAACTGCTAAGGAATTTTTGACAGCTTATATCCTAGATTTCAGGGCGTTTGGCCCTCAACAAAAAAAAAGTCCGTCACGCAGGGGCTGCGTAAACTAAGCAGATTTCCCACGTGAAGTTTTACAATAGAGAAATCTGCCTAAGAACAACTGTTGTAGTAAGAAACCTCTAAACCTATTCACGAGGGACGAATAGTTACCAAAACGGCCGCCAGAGCTCTCGGCGGAAAGTCCGAATATAGACTGCTGCCGCAGAATACAAATGCAAATATCTCAGTTAATATTCAAGATACAGAATAAATGTATAGAACAATATTTATAGTAAATTTAATTTGCAATAGGACTGATTCTGTAATTTTTTTCGATCCGACGTATAGTAACGGAGATATTTCGAATTTTCGAAAATCCTCCCCTCTAAACCCCCCCTCCCACTGATCCGATTTCAGCCGTTAACGAACTTGATCTTTCTTTTTACATAAAACAACTAAATATCGAGTTTGGTAACGGTCAAACAAAAATTGCGACCAGACAAATATATATATATATATATATATATATATATTTATATATATACAGTTTTGAACTGACCTCATTTTCGTCATCTACTAGGTAGGATCGATGGACATTTGAAGAATAACCTCGAAAATTCCGTCATGAGTACAACCTCAATAGCTGATTTCCCTTAGGGGAAATCTGCTAAAAATAATCTAGAGTAGAAGGGGAGGGGGTGTACTGAAGGCTGAGAATGAAGGAACCACTAGCTTAATATTTGTGCCTACGAAAAAAAAAAATGAATAGAACAATAATTGTAAATCATCTGAAGTTTAACATTGGTTATATAACACTGTTCGATCACATTCCGCAATAACAAATGTATTTCGAATTCTTAAATCCCGCCCTTAACCATTCCTCCCCCTATCCGCCATTCGATTAACCATTAACGAATATAATCTTTAGTGTAGGATGAAACATCGAGTGTGGTATAGATCAAAACCGTGAATGTATCTCGGATAGTAAAGGTCCGTTGAAAATAATATTCGGAGTTTAAGCTTGAAATATTACATTTCATTATGTACTGGCTTATTATTAACGCACAATGACTAAATGTGGGTGTTCAGAAAGGTGAAGTAAAAAAAAGCTATTATCTTGGTTAATATTCAACATACAGAAAAAATGTATACAACATTTATAGGGAATTCAATTTTCAATAAGATTAGTTATTTTTATTTATTAAGAGTGGTTATTATATTTTGATCCGATTCATAATAATGTAGATATTTTGAATTTTCTAAATCCCCCCCCCAACTGGACCAGTTTCAGCCGTTAACAAACTTGATCTTTAGATTTACACATATCGTTTAAATACAGTATTGTAACGATCTAGCTAATATTGCGACCACTAGAGTGGTAAGGCACACACACACACCTCCATCAAAAAACCGTCAAGACCTTAATTGAATATGGGCTGAACAAAGATGACCTGAAGGACTTGTCCACCCTTATCCTAAAGTCATCTATAAAAATTGTGAACCATCATTTATATAAAATAAAAATCTATATATTTGTTTGTTTATATATATATATTCAATCAAATCAAATAACAAGCTGCCCCCAATTTGAGGGTACCCGCTTGGGTCAGCCCCCTAATCAGCCCACCAGGGAATATAGGTAAAATAAAAAATTATTGTTTTTAAATGTTTTATATATATGCTTACATTTTTTTTTTGTGTAGGGAATTGAATTTGATTTAATTAAATAATATATATTTGAGCAGACGTCATCTCTTAGTTAGGATCGATGGAAATTTAAACAGTTTTTTTTGGGAAAACACTTCATAAGCACAACCCCAAGTAAAATCTGCTAATAAATACAGAAATAAAGGTGAACTTTAACAGCTTAGTAAAGTTATCTATTTCATTTGGTAGGAAGTGAAAGATAATGGCTTTTCCCTCAATATATATGTAACAAACAATATTGTTTGTGAAGAAAAACTTGAACTAGCACTACAAAAATTGTGTAACACATAATCATAAAACAAGATACAAAAATATGCTCTAAACCCTCTACCACAAATAGAAATATTTCGAGATATGCATATAATTTTCAAAAGTAAAACTCTTAGACACTCAGCCCGAACGTAGTAAATCTATTAGAATATAGTTGTTAAACAATGCAGTTTGGTTAAAAATAAAACCATTATTTTATATTTGTTTACGTCCACTTTATGCTACTGCGGCTAATTGGGACGGGCTATCTAAAGGTTACCACCCTTTTCTAGCAAGGGTGGAACTAAGGAATTTATTAGATGAGTCCGTCACCAAATAAATTTTTATTGCCCAAGGGGGGGATCGAACCCGCCACTCTAAAAAAACAAATTAAAAAAGTCCGTCACGCAGGGGCTGCGTAAACTAAGCAGATTTCCCCCGTGAAGTTTTACAATAGAGAAATCTGCACACTGGTAACACAATGCCATCGTGATTAGGTAATGAGAAATCTTTCAGTTAATTAAAATAAATTCCCAACTGAAACGGCTTCTGAATTGTAAGAATAATTTATATTTTACAATAAATATTGTTATATTCGTTTCTTCTCTATCTTGAATATTAACCGAGATATTTGCATTTTTCAGTTTTCAGCAAACCGCCACCTACTCATGTTACGTAAACAATACTCTGCTACATAATAAATCACGTTATTGGAAGTTTAAATACCAAAAATTATAATCAAGAGACCTTTATTATACGAGATACATGCAAATATGCCCTGGTGACCCCCCCCCATCTTAAAGTTTTGGACTACCAAAATTTTATTGATTGAGATAACAATTATTCTGACTCATTATTAATTACATTACTAGATATAGTAAATAGTTCTCAATAAAATAATGTATTATATTCTGATATTTTCAGTAATTGTTTTTCTTTCCGGTGTGAGCCGGGCAGACCCGTTTGTTTACATTTCTAACCTAACGCTTCCTGTGGCAGGTTATTGAAATTGGATGAAACATTTCTTATTTCCGTTTGTATTATTATATCATTTATTCACGGTGTTGTTGTGTTAGCAGTATCTATATTTATCTATTACTAAACTTCCCGAGGGAAATCTGCTTAGTTTACGCAGCCCCTGCGTGACGGACTTTTTATTTAATGAGTTCGTCACTAAGTAAATTCCTATTGCTCAGGCGGGAATCCAACTCGCCACTTTTTAAGGTTTACCATGTGAGTTTAAGGCTAACGCTTCATCTCACTCGGCTAATCTGAGCCAAAGGATGTGTTTTATACACAAGAATACTTACAAAATGTTCAATTAATAAATAAAACTTCAAAATATTTGTCATAAAAATCTGTCTAAAATAATTTATGTACATTGTCTCCTTAAGGTTGGACAAGTTTCCCATCCTTCATTAAGCGTGCCATTTGTCAACAAATTCAAATGTCAAATTAAAATGTATATAAAAAAATGTATGTTACACATTTGTTGTTGTTGTATAGGGTTTAAGGGCGAAAAACTTCCAGGTTATCATCGCCCTGTAATATTTATAATTCACATTTTGGTATCCTCATCCATATCGCCATTTTAACAATATAAACGAGGATACAAACAATTGCACTTTAAATTTCTTTGTATAAACTCGTGTTTTTACAAAATTAAACAATTTATGGAGTTCTTTCGGGTCATCTCCAAGAGCCACTTCTATACTATTGGAGATATTGTATTTGTTTCTAATATCTGTATACTTATGGTATTCCATTAATATGTCATATATAGTCAGTTCTGTGTTACATTTCTCACAAATCGGGGGTTGATCTTTTGTCATAAGATAGCCATGCCTAAGTCGTGTGTGCCCAATTCGGAGTCTTCCTAATATAACTTCATCTCTTCTGTTGTCTCTTGTCGAATATTTCCATGGACGGATGGTGGTTTTAATAGTTTTTAGTTTATTGTTCTGGGTTTCATTCCACATGTGTTGCCAGTTTTTAGCAGATTTCCTTTAAGGGAAATCAGCTATTGAGGTTGTACTCATGACGGAATTTTCGACATTTTTCTTCAAATGTCCATCGATCCTACTTAGTAGATGACGAAAATGAGGTCCGTTCAAAACTGTATATATCTATATATATATATATATATATATATATATTTGTCTGTTACCGCTCTAGCGGTCGCAATTTTTGTTTGAGCGTTACGAAACTCGAAATTTAGTCGTTTTATGTAAAAAGAAAGATCAAGTTTATTAACGGCTGAAATCGGACCAGTAGGAGGGGTTTAGAGGGGAGGATTTTCGAAAATTCGAAATATCTCCGTTACTATACGTCGGATCGAAAAATTGTATAAAACCAATCTTATTGCAAATTAAATTTCCTATAAATATTGTTATATACATATTTTCCGTATAATGAGTATTAACCGAGATATTTGTATTTTTTGTAATGAGTTCCGCTTTCAGTAAACCCCTACTCCTACTAGGGACATATTAATAATAAGCTGATATCTCATGAACCACCTCATTATTATTTTAAATACAAAATATTGTTTTCAACAAAGCTTTATTTTACGAGGTACAAACAAATACGTTCTGTTGACCCCCCCCCCTTTTTTTCTAGGACTACAAAAATCTGAGTGATTGAGATAGAAATTATTTTGATTCATTTCAAATTACTCCACTAACTATAGTAAATAGTGTCCAATAAAATTAATATTTTATATTCAGATATATTTTTTTAATTGTTTGTTTTTCCGGTCTATCTATCGATACTGCGCTACAAGGTTGGCTAACCTGTTTGTTTACAATCCAGTTGTTCACGTTGTAGGGACTATTAACTTATATTGTAAATTCACTGAATGATTTCTCATTGCCGTTTGTAATTATTCACTAATATTCACGGAAGTGTTACCTGTATGTATATTTATCTATTGTAAACCTTCGCAGGCTAACCTGCTTGTTCCTTAATCATGTAAAAATCTCATAACCGTCTGAATCGTATTTTGCACCCCCCTTTCTGTTTTCTTCCCGGATTACTAAATTTGGTATGGTTGTGATTAAAATTATTCTGGTTTATTATTAATTACAGTACTAGAATAATAAATAGTTATGAACAAAATTTATAACTTATATTCAAATATATTTCCGTAATTGCTATTATTTCCGGTAAAAGCTGGCTAACCTGATTGTTTACAACTCACAACTTAGATTGTTTGCTATCAGGAAGGTTCTTACCATTTGATTTTCCCTTTATTTGTTTACTTAACATTCACAGAAGTATTGTCTTACAAATAATAGATATTCTGTGGTACTATTTAGTGTTGGTGTAATAAGTGTTCAGAGCGCTGCTATCATTAAAGGCAAGTCCATCTTTTGTGTTTTTGTTGTTTTTTTGAGATTGAATTGTTTTTAATTTAATCTCGGAGCCTAACGGACGAGAGTTACTTTCCCGCAAAAAGCTAGTTTGGCCGTTTCCTTGACTGGCTCGGCTCTCGTGAAATTTCTCTATTGTAAAACTTCACGTGGGAAATCTGCTTAGTTTCCCATTCATTTCTTCTTTGAGTGGTTGGTAGAGTTCTGCAGATGTAATTGTTGTTGGGGTGATGGAGTCGAGTTGATGGGCTTCTCTGGCTGCTAAATCTGCTTTTTCGTTTCCATCTATTCCCATTTTGCTTGGAATCCACATGAAGTAGACGGCCCTTTTTAGCTCTCGGAGCATTTGTATTTGATTTTGTATTTTTTTTACTATTGGGTTGTTTATGAATACATCTTTGATACTCAATAGGGCACTCAACGAGTCAGTGCAAATCAGGAATTTTTCTTGAGCTGAGTGGTTGCAAATGCAGTGATATAGAGCGAATCCAATTGCGAATAGTTCGGCGGAATAGATGCTGGTTACTTTGTTGGAGGAAGACTCGGTAATTTTCGAACCATCAGTGTATATTATTTTTGGGTGTTAATATTTTTTCTATTTTATTAATGAAAGCTTCCTTTATTTTCCAATAGTTGATCTCTTGGGACGATTTGTTTATGAGTTTGGTGATTCCTGTACATATCTATAGATATTTCTTGAATTGTCCAAGGTGGAGTTGGGTCGAATTCATCAAGACTGTTTGAGTTTTGTAATAGTTTGTCTGTTATGTTACTCAGCCTAATTCCAATAGGTTTTGGTGTTGTGGGGTTTTGGTCGTATAGCCGTGAGTAGAGAGGGTGGAATATACTCTGAAATGTCGGGTGACCTCTCTGTGTCACTAGTTTGGATAAGTATTTAGCTGCCAGTTTTTGCCTTCTGAATGTCAATGGTGGGATTCCGGTTTCAGCACACAAGCTTACACTTTAATTTGTTACACATTTAAAGCGGTATTAGGACTATTTGCGAAGCTAATTTAATGTATGTAATTATTTAAATTGAGGAATTTTATACAATATATTCTAAGAATTTTGCCTAATTTTATACAATCCTTGTTGTATGTTGTTGTCGGTCACGTTAGTTGAATTAAATCTACTTCTGATCGCTAATTTTAATTTTAATTTTGTAACAAATGTATTATATAAGAATAAATGTTATACAAACATTTGTAAAGAATTTAATTGGTATAATATTAGATACATGAGTATAGAAAACAAAATAATTTGGCATGTCCTTTGATGTTATGATTACGTGTTAATGGAAATAGGCACGTTTCATCTAGGTGACTTGTGCTCTGGCTTTTTAAACGAACAGACATTTGTATCTCCCTTTTATATAGTGCACTCACACAAATACTAGAATGTGAGTTCGATGTATTCTTTTATTGGGGTATCAGAAGCAAATGAAAGATGGTGTCTCTAATTCAGCTGGTAAGGAGTAGGGTCCTTAGAGGAGAGATATACAGCTATACCCAAGGGAGTCGTAGATCTCAACCTCACTTCCTCCCTCACTTTCTCTCTCTCTCTCTCTCTCTCTCTCTCTCTCTCTCTCTCTCTCTTTTTACTCCTCCATTTTGTTGCACCCTTAAAGAAAGGAAAAGGGAAGATAATCCACCCTCAGATTCTCTGAGAGAAAATAAACGGAGCGAGACAAAGTTTATTTTGCCACAAATACACAAGCTTTATTTATAGCACCTCTCTTTTCCATTAGTCAACCTTTCTTCGACTATTATTTTTATTGACATACGGAAGAATAAATCCACCTTGGGAGTGGATTTATTCTTTCTTATCGAGAAAAAAGTATTTATAGATTCCTGTTTGTAAGGCAGGAGAACTAAACTTAATATACATTGAAAATCGTTATAATAAAAAATTATAAACATAATTCCTGGAATTAGGAGGCCAATTTGATGTAAGGACATTAATCATCTAGAACGTATGTGGACAACTACCGGCCCGCTGTAATTTTTGATCTGGCCCGCGAGGCATTTTGAAAAACCTAATTAAACAAAAATATCACACCACTTACTCCAAATAGAGAAAATGAGGACAGATGTGCACGTTTGGCAGTACTTATAACAGTTCTTTTCAATGATGTAAGTTAATAATAAACCAAAACATCGTACAAGGCTCACTGACGATAATTTGGAAAATTCGTTACGTCTTTATATCTGTGTAATTAATCCAAACATCCATGGATTAGTTTCCCAAGCTCAAATGACTCATTGATTTCGGTGTCACTTTTTAACTTTCGTTGTTTGTAATACCAAACTTTACGAATTAATTATAATGTTGTATCTATTTTTGTCATATCATTTTGTTATTTTAATAAATTCTGTTATAATTTCATTGTCGTGTAATTTCATGTCTGATTCGTTAAAAATTATGAACACCACCTTTAAATGCACTACTTTTAAAAGCGGCCCGCGAACGTATTTGCACACTATAGTTTGGCCCGCAACATGTCCAAGGTTGCTCTAGAATGAGAAAGTGATATTAAAAGCGATATATTGGCAAAAATCTCTCAACCTATCTAAGAAATTAGGTGCATTAAATTATGATTGACAAGAAGAAACCAATGTAACTAGTCACGATAACATATTTGCATTTATCTCCTATAATAAAGGTCTCTTGAAATCAATTTATGGCATTTAAGCTTCGAATAATGTGGTTTATTACATAACAGTAGAGTATTGTTTATGTAACATGAGTAGAAGTGGGGGTTTGCTGAAGGCTGAAAACATAAAAATGCAATTATCTCGGTTAATATTCAAGATAGAGAATAAATGTATTTAACAATATTTATAGTTCATTTAATTTGCTATAAGATTGGTTCGATACAATGTTATGATCCTACGTATGGTAACAGATATATTTGAAATTTTCGAAAATCCCCCCCCCCTCTAAACCCCCCCCTTCCCACTTGTCCAATTTCCGCCATTATCGAACATGGTCTGTTTTTTTTTTACATAAAATGTTTAAATATCGAGTTTGGTAACGATCGAACAAAAATTTCGACCGCTAGAGTGTTAACAGACACACACACACACACAGACACACACACACAGACACACACACATATATATATATTATATATATTTATATAATATATATATATATCGTTTTGAATGGACCTCATTTTCGTCATCTCCTGGGTAGGGTCGATGGACATTTGAAGAAATATTTCGAAAATCGCGTCATGAGTACGACCTGGATAGCTGATTTCCCTTAAGGGAAATCTGCTAAAAGTATAAGCCGAATTAACCATCCAGTGAAGACATAAACAAGATGTGCTGGACATTTGCGTGGCTGAAAGCTGAAGGATTCCTAAAACTATCACAAAGGGAAATCCGCCGGTAAAGACCTATGCACCTGTAAGATGAATTTAATGTTGCATTTTTGGAATTCCATGAATGCGCGCAACTATAAGGAAGCTGCAGTATTTCGGGACAACAGTCATAAGTGAATCAAGGACCAAGTAAGTAATGCAAAGAAATAGTTTTTAATTTTACATCAATCTTTTTCAAATTTTGTCTCAATTAAAATTAATTGCGTTTCTTTCTCTACATAGCGTGGTTAATGTTAGTTAATCACTGTTCTAGGTAATCCGTATTTTAGAATAAATAAATGAAATATAAAATCTTGGGTTAAAGGGGGGCCTTGGGGGCCGAGGCCTACCAAATATAACAATGCTGCTTAGGAGAACAATTGTAGGAAAACAACTTTAAACAAGATGAGTTACATAACATTTTCGATCTGACTTATAAGGAAATACGTAGTATTTTAATCCTCCTTCTAAACCGCCATCCCCTAGGTCCTAATATTACATAAAATGTTTAAATAAAGGGTTTGATAATGACAAAGAAAAAATAATTGCGGCCACTCCAGGGGTAGCACATATATCTTAATTAAGCCGGATTAGTATTATTATCATATTCTTAGAATTGATTGAAATTTGAAGACTCTTTTCCGAAAATCACCTGTTGTGATGTGTATTAGAATACACAACCAAAAAATACCTATATTCCCTAAAGGAATACCTGCTGTATAGAAATATCAATAAATGTAATTAATTGCTTCATCGAATATCGAATTACTTAATAAATCAGTAACACAAAATACTAGTGAGATAACGGAGGACCAAGTGGAGTGGAGATAGAAGGGTTCGTGTCTGAAGGTGTTATCGTATCAAATATCTTCAGCGGTGGAGTCTCTGCGACATAACAGTCACAGAATCACGATAACTACCACCTCATAAATCCTAAATGAAAACCATCAAGGGCCAAGGCCTGTCACATGGCTTCAGTGGAGCTGAAGTTGTCAGGTATGAAGAATTTCCTGCCGTATTATGGTGGCATTATGTACAAAAGATTGCTATTTAATTATTAAAGTAACTACTCAATTGTCGGACTATGATATCGGCTACCAGAGAACTGAAGACGAACTTCAAAGCTCAGTTTTCATAGAGCTAAATAAAATTTAGAGAGTGGCGGTCTTAATGAATTTGCCAATTCTAGCAAATACGTACACAGTGGATTCAACATAAAACAATACAGATAATGATTATGAGTAGGTGTAGCCATTGATTTTCCTGAAAGCCGATTTAAGCAGGGAACTGACGGAGACTGTCATTGCTTACATACAGAGAAGTAATTTAATGCATTATTCCACTGATTTAATATTTTTTTTATTTTATTTTTAGGAAATCTGAGGCTGTTGACGTTGGCTCATTACTGGATTTTTGGATAAATTCTTAAAACGACTATCGATTCTATGCAGGAGATTATATTTCTTTCGTGGTGATACTTTCGTACCATTGTTGACATATCCTGAGAAAACCACTGATATAGCGTTCCATCATCTGTAGTAGCTACCCTTGCCCGAGTAGGCTCTCTGTTTCACCGGAGATGGTGGCTCAATAGGAGTCAGCGCTAAGTCAGTATTGCCTCTTCATTCTATAGTATAGTCAATTTAATAACAATTTATCTATAATATGCTTTATTTTAGGTTTAATCATGTTCATAACATTGGAAACTGTATTATCACTGATTTTAATAACTTTTAATTCTGATGTTTGTTTATATATTCATTTTTAACTTTTTAGAATTTGACATTACGTTTTACTGGACTTATATTATTTATTTATGTTTCGTGTATTTATATAAATGTATTTGCTAAGTCACAGAACACTGAAGATTGGTAGGTTCACCTCAAAAGTACTCTGCAATTAATAGAAGAATTCTTAATAGTTGAGTTGGTTTGACCTTTCCTATCCTTTCGTTGATGATGGATCTCCAAAAGCCAACCCAAATTCCGAGCTGGTATGACTAATCACTGGATGTGAGAAGAGAATATAAGAAATGACCACAATCATAAATTCACTATCGTACTTACGAATATGCTCAAACTTTGAAATATATTTTCGGAACATATCACCACAAGATGAAATACAAGATGCATCTTACATAAACAGTACTGGATTACTGCAAGGTATAGTTGCTGATTTTTATTTTGTTTTTAAATTAGATACACTTATGTATCGTAATCAGAAATAGTAATTTCAATATGGAAAAATAAAAGCAATATATTAAGTAGCCAGTTCATTTCAAGTTCATTTACACCACAAACTAACCTCTTCGCTTGCCCAGTAAAAAACGTAACCCAGTAAAGCAGAGCTATTATAACAACTTTCTACACAAACCATACATTTCATAAAAATAATCCCCCCCCCAAAAATAAAATAAAAAACAAAACATGAGAAACAACCAAAACACTTAATAACCCAGATCTACTAAGAGATATGGTCAAATCCAGGGCAAACACTGTACTTAAAATGATGCTACATCTAAGCTCATGCATTATGTTATTATTTAGCTTTCTAATACAATACAATAGATTTTTCTGCACTCTGAGATGACAATGCAAAAAATTATATAACAAATCATCTAAAAAAAATCGTGAAAACCTCAAGACCACGGAGATTGAGAAGACAAAAAAAAGCCTTAAACGAATACGTATAATAAAAAAGATTTGACGACACATTTAATTGCTGGGCGTCAAATAACACTAGAATTATTGTTTTTTAAGTATCCCCGAATAAAGAGCTAACCCATTGGGTAATAATGCAGATGGTACTTTTGTGATCCGGCATTCAAAGGAAGTAAAAGCATGTATTTTCCCAAGACTCTGAGGGACAATGGGTAAGGCCATTTCTAAGCGATACCAATCTGTTTTACAATTCAACAGTGTTTCCCAGGGTCTCACTCTTCGGACTTCCTTTCAAAGGAGCCCTTTGTAAAAAAAAAGAAATTATCAAGGAAATGGTTTACAGTATCACTCCCGTTTTTAATTAAAATCAGTTTTAAATTAAACGGTTATAAAGGGTATTAGCCCTATAATAGAAAGATGAAGGATCCCTTAATATATCTCTAGCATGAATATGAATAAATATATATCCAGTCTATATGTTTACATGTTTTGGTAATGTGCTGATTACTCTAGCAAATTTATGGATCTTTTTTGAGACTAGAAGAATAAATGAAAAAGAATCCTAATCAATCTCTATTTACACTTCAGAATACCGTGAACAATCATATTCATTGATTATCTTAAATCTCTTAAAAGTAAGTGTTAAAATGAGGTCGGGGTGAGGGGAGACAGAAAGTGGTAGTAAATAAGTTTGGGCTCAAATAATTTTGGTCTTTTGAGGATTAATTAATGTATGACATACATTTAAGGGAAATATAACACATCTACTTAATTAATGTCCGGGAGAGGAGGGAGGAGGCAATTTACTTACTTGTTTAAATATAAACATTGACTTGAAAAGTTCAGTAAGTTAACTTTTATCGTGATAGTTTAACAAGGTGAGGTACAATTTTAATAAATTCATTAATTAAAATGTTGAATTGAACTAAATTTCTATGTAAATTACTTGCTTTATACATTCTTACACGCCTAAATTGAATATAATGAAAGTTACTCGAAACGTTTTGTGTATGTGAAAAAACGAATAAAAAGCGATATACTAAGCTTATTCGTTTCTTACCTCCATCACAATTACGAGTCCTGTTCGTACTTAAAAATCATAATACAGGTTATAATCTAATAGGGGTTGGTGCTAACTCAGATGCTAAATTACATTGACTTTCGTTCAGTCTTTTACGCCCTCTAAAATTGTTGACACCGCTATAGTTTATAGAGTATATGTTGTTTATACTTTGTTATAGGGTCAAGGTTCATACAAAAAAAAGCTGCTCTAAACATCAAAATTAATAACTTTTGTAATGTACATATTTTGCCAATAAAAACTACTGGAACCGGAAAATCGCCATTTTTTATCTCAGCCCCACTTTGCAACCCATACTACTGTTTGTCTTTAAGAAGAATATTTGTACAGCCTACAGTCTAAGTTTATAATAATAAAATAATACTCCTCTACCACGATTCACCAAATTCGTTCAAGTCGTTTAGATGTGAACAAATTATTTTACATTAGCGTCCACATTTCGCTACTATGCCTAATTGGGATGGGTTATCAACAGGTAACCACTCTTTTCTAGCCAGGATGGGACTAAGGATTTTATTTAATGAGTCCGTCATAAAAAAAAAAAAATTCATATTTCCCAAGCGTGGAGTTCAGTGTGAGGTTTCTTCGAGAGCATTTTTGACATGCACATTTTGAATCCGATTAATACTTCAGTATTTCAGTGAACAACTTCGGTAAAACTTCAAACCACAAAACGACTAGCAAAGGCACAACAAATAGGAATCCACTTTCAAAGTCTATTTGAAACGTTGGCTTAAACCTTCTACATAATCATCATCTCGATCTAAAGGCCTTGTAGTTGCAACCATAGCATTTTTTCGGAAGCTACTCTCTTCATATTACTTTATTCACCGAAATCCATGAGATGTTTGTTGTACTCAAAATAGGAATTTCTAGGCCTTCATCTTCCCTTATTACCAACGACAAATATATATGCGATGAAATCATTGTGCCTTATGATATCCCCAAGAAGTTTCATCCTCCTATTTTCCATGATCTTGATAAGACTTTTCTTCTCTCTTCCCTCATTTGGATATAGGACCAGTGGGAGGGGGGGGGAAGGTGTTAGAAGTGGGGAACTTTGAAAATTCGAAAGATCTCCGTTACTATACGTCGGATCGAAACATTCTAGAGAACCAATCTTATTGCAAATTAAATGATCTATAAATATTGTTCTATACATATTTTCTGTATCATGAATATTAACCGAGATATTTGGATATTATAGTTTTCAGCTTTCAGTAAACCTCCACTCCTACTCATGTTATATTAAAAACAAACTGTTATATCATGAAGCACATCATTACAAGGTTAAATAAGTAATATTGATTTCATTGAACTTTTACTTTGTGATATACATATATGGAAATACGTTCTTTTAATCCCCCCCCCCCTTCTTTTCTTCTTGGGCTACTATAATTTAAGTTATTGAGTTATTCTGATTCATTATTATTATTATTATTATTATTTATTAACGTCCACTTTTTGCAACTCAGGCTAATTGGGACGGGTTATCTACAGGTTACCACCCTTTTCTACCCAGGGTGGGATTTTAGGATGTTATTTCATGAATTTCGTCACTAAATAATTTCCTTTGCCCAGGCAAGAATCGAACTCGCCACTCTAGGTTTACCATGTGGTCAACGCTTTAACTCGCATGGCTAACCTGAGCCCCTATTCTGATTCATTACAAATTACAGTACTAGTAATAGGAGCAGTAATAGTTTACAATAAAACTAATGTGTTATATTCAGATATATTTCATTAATGGGTTTTCTTTCCTGTCTAGAATTCAGGTTGGCTGGCCTGTTTCTTAACATTTCAGACGTTTTCCGATGTAGTGTAACTGAAAGATTTCTCATTACCGTTTGTATTAATTCACTTCATATTTGCGGGTCAATTCGTGAGTATCTCCCGGCTAGTTCGGCCGTTTCCGTAACGGATCGGCGCTCGTGAAATTGGTTTAGAGACTCCTTACTACTACTGTTACCAGTATGTATATTTATCTATTGTAAACCTTCGCAAGGTAGAATTTGTCAAAAAAAAAAAAAAAAAAAAAAAAAAAAAAACTTTCAATATGGTTTACTGATTTCCCCATAAAACCCAATGTAACTACGATAACCAGAAAAGTATGTATTCAGTACACAAAACATAACACCTTTTAAAGTTAAAACCTAATTTAATTCAGACTTGCTACTGTAATAAGTACAATAACCAATGACACAGTGTACGCAATAAAATATATATTAGACAGTGAGATGTTCCATTTATTTATATATATATATATATATATATATATATATATATATATATATATATATATAATTTAGGTATAGCAAACTTTGTTTTGTATTATTTAAAAACTATTTTGATACGTAATTAATAAGAAATTTGTATGCCAACTTTACACATTTAATGATCTCAATATACCTCTCTTAGCAAGTAGTTTTTTTTTTAATTATTATTTTTATTTTATTTTTAAGTTTAATGTGCTGCAAGGTATGTTATTTCTTTTAGGGTCTTATAACGTTTTTTTTTTTCCTTAAAGGAAAATATTTTCCGGAACAAACTAGCTAGTATACACAGCAAATATTTAAAGGGTGAATGAGTGGGGCTGAATTTAAACTGGTTTTCCATAAAGTAGTGAAAAGGCTTACGATGAAAGGATTGTATAAATGCAAATAAGGAAAGCAGATGAACTCGTTAAAGGAAATTAAACAAGTGGATATTAAATTAAGTTAGCGAGAGATATTACCAGACATTAAGCGAGGCATGATCAAAGAATTTTCCCGCTGAGTCGAGGAGAGTAATCAACGGTAAATTATTACATCAACACATTTCAACCATCAACTAGAAGGCTAATGATAATTCCCAAAGGAGGATTGTAAATAAAAGCGCTCAATTTGGGCGCTCAATTGTACACTTGAGGGTTAATAACGGCCTATTTCGATGTTTAAGTAAATAAAAGTAAGCCGAAAAGAGGATAAAAAAAGAAGTAAATTACATTTTCCAGAAAATCGCTCTGTTACACTAATCGTTTTACAGGTAAAGGCACATACAAATATAAAAAATGTTTTAGAAATACAAAAAAATAATTATTTTTAATTACTTGAGATTGGTTAGAAAAATTATAACTAATAGTTATGTAATAAATCATGTCACTTGACTCTTTCTATAACGGGAAACCATGCCCTTGGGACTCTTATTTCTTTGTTCGATACCGTGAAAATGAGGTTTACATTATTTTTATTTTATTTTAATACTATAAAATAAAAATAAATGAAAATAAACAATAAAAAAAAATAATCCCAGAATTCTCTCTCGTACCACTCTCATACATTAAAAAGGACTTACGTACGGACATAAGTGGAGCAGAGAATGGACGACATGTAACAATTCTTACAGCTTACATCAATATATACCAAATATAACTCACAACTACAACAAAATTAAGAGTCACCATCACAAATGCACACAATTTATAACAGAACAGACAACATTGACAGACAGGACATTATTTAACAAGTTGAAAATTCAAGACAATGGCGAATGTACTTGCGATTCACAGACAACAAAAACGTTTTTACATATACTTTATGACTGTTCAACATTTAATCAAAATAGATCAAATTTAATAATGAACATAATTTTAAAAGGAGGTAATTGGCCAGAACGTCCTCATATTATATTTAACAAATATAATAAAGAACTTATAAAGTTTATCCAAAGTATAGATATGGATGTAGCAAAAATACATTAAAATGTAAAGTTGATTGTGAGGAATGGGAATCATAATTCAATATATTTACCTTACATAGACTCACAAATTAAACATCGGTTGAGTTTAATTTTAATTGATATGTTTTTGTTCTAATTTTATTTTTTTATTTACTTTTTCATTTCATTAATTAATTTTAGTTGTAATTATCTTATTTTAATATGTTATTTTAATATTATTTCTTGTATATGATATTTGAGTAGATAGTTGATTAACGTATATATATATATATATATATATATATATATATATATTTTGTAAAATAAAAATGTATTTAAACATAATCATACATGCAATATGCCATGTGGCAATGGAATATGTATTCAAAAAAATAACTCCTCATAAGGTTACTACGAGGAGAAAAAAAAGGTTTACCTGTTCACGGGTTCAACTACTAGATGTAGCCTGCAAATACTAAATACACCTGTTTACAGAGTGTAATAGCATTAATAAAAAAATTAAATATGTCTGACAGCCTATCGGGATGACAAACGATTTTGACTCTCTTATATCTCGTCCATAAACAGGTTCCCAGCGTGTACTGGCTACAGATCCTCCGGTGACAATGGGGCCCGTCAGTCTACTAGAGACAACTCATTCCAGGTCCTCCCAGGATAACGGTGGTTGTCTCGATCGGGGGCGGCTAAGGAAGTTGAAGGCCTATAATGACAACCGATAAAAAATGTATATATATATATATATATATATATATATATATATATATATATTTTATATATACATAACTTCATGACTTTTCTATAAACTAGACAACTATTTTTACGGAAGCGATGTAAGCGATTCCTTATTATGATGTACATCCCTAGGAGAGTGAATCATAATATGGCGTTCCAGTAAATACTGGGTATCCAAACAAAAAATATCCACCTTGAGAATATAAAAGTCAGTCACTCAGGGGCTGCGTAAACTAAGCAGATTTCCCACGTGAAGTTTTATAATATAGAAATTTCACGAGAGCCAAACAGTTACGGAAACGGCCGAAGTAGCTTTTGCCGGAAACCTACGACTAGGCCCGAGGTTAGCCGATCTCATCTCCGTACGTTACGTGCACACACATAATATAAATAAATAAATGCAAATATCTCGGTTAATATTCAAGATAGAGAATAAATGTATAGAACAATATTAATAGTAAATTAAATTTTCAATAAGATTTGTTCTCTACAAATTTCGATCCGACTTATAGTAACGGAGATATTTCGAATTTTCAATTCCCCCCCCCCATAACCCCCCTCCCACTGGTCCAATTTCAGCCGCTAACGAACTTGATCTTTCTTTATACATAAACGATTTAATACCGAGTTTGGTAACGATCAAACAAAAATTGCGACCGCTAGAGCGTTAAACAGACACACACACTTCACACACACACACACTCACACACACACATAACCTATTTATATATATTATATATAATATATATATATAGATATAGATATAAAATTGTAACCTATGGCTGTACAGTGATTTTTTTCGCGAAATTTCACGATAACTTTTCGTTTCACATGTCATAGACACCATAACTACATTTTGTTTCTTTCGTGTCTGTTTGTTTGTTTATTTGTTAGTTTGTTTTTACCTTTTCACACGCATAAACGGCTGAACCGAATTTTATGAAAAACTTGGTATGTATATTAATACTAGCGCATCTTAGACTTTCGGCGATAGTAATATTCTCTAAGACGAACAGGAGTGGGGGTTATAAGGGAGGCCTGAAATTAAAAATAGCGATATTTCGTTTCCTATTGCTTTTTCAGCAAATATGCACATAACAAAAGTTGTTTATTTTGTAATTTAGAGTAACTTTTGTTATATGCACTTTTGCTGTATACCGAATTTTAAACGAGATATACGCTAAAACCTATAGCGGAAGTGAACAATTTTATTTGGGACAAAAGACCAAACCGAAATAAATAAAACTCGGTATATGTATTAGCACTAACGCTTTCATAATAACAAGCCATACCGACATTTCTAAGGACGGGCAGGAGTGGGGGTTGTAAGGGAGGCCTGAATTTAAAAATAGCGGTATTTTGTTCTCTATTCGTTTTTCGGCAAATATGAACATAACAAAAGTTGTTTATTTTGTTATTTAGAGTAACTTTTGTGATATTCTTTTTTTTTGTCTTTTAACAAAGTATAAACGAATTTTTACACTATAAACTAAAGCGGGAGTCAACTATTTCATTGGGCGCTAACGATTAAACCGAACTTTAAAAAACTCGGTATGTCAATCAGCAATAATTCGTCCATGATTATAAGCTATATTAAAATTTTTAGGTTAGAACGGGAGTGGGGATTATAAGAGAGGCATGAAATAAAAATTCGCGATATTTCATTGTCTATTTGTTTTTCGACAAACATGCACATAACGAAAGTTGTTTACTTTGTTATTTAGATTAACTTTTGTTTGATACGTTTCTTCGGGAACAATGTGTGGAGCAAGTAATTTTCGTAGAAATATTGATATGCTTAAAAGTTCATTCCAATTTGAACTATCAGGTACCTCACCTGGAAAAATTAATTCAAATCTATGTTAATATTTTGTCCTTAATAACTGAAATCTATGCATAATGCACAGGATACGGGAAATATGACAATTTGGAGGACAGTGAAGACTTACATAAAAAATTAATTTTATTTTAACGGGTATTAACCCTAAACACTGGGACGGGTAAATGTCAAAATATTGTGCAAAGTAAAGCCTTGCCAAAAAAATACCATCACCATTTAGCCTCAAATCAATCCCCGGGCGATGCCGGGTATCTGAGCTAGTATATATATAATTTTATAATTTTCAACGGACCTCATTTTCGTCAACTCCTGGGTAGTATCGATGGACATTTGAAGAAAAGTTTTGAAAATCGCGTCATGAGTACGATCTCAATAGCTGATTTCCCTGAATGGAAATCTGGTAGAAATGATTCATCAATAATCTGGTCCAATTCCATCCGTGACCCTACCACGTAAGCCCTACCACTTTAGTCTATTACGTGTAAGATAACGATGTTCTTGTACAGGTACGTTCTATCTTAAAAAATTATGCATAGTTTTTCAATATTCATCCCACATATACTTTTGAAGATAGTTATTTAACACTTTTGATGTTGGTTGAAATCCTTTCATTGGAATAAAATGTCCCTGATATCTTTGTTTTTCGTTGAGCTAATTATGTAAGAGGAAAGAAAACACCCCATGAACTTTTGACCCTTTCCCTTACAACGTTTCCCTGAATCTAGGAACTTCCCAGTTCATAGAATCCTTGAAAAGCTTTCTCGTTTATATTGAAACAACTTTATATTGAAGGCAGCGGATGGTACAATGAAAAATGATATAATCCATTATAGACACAACAGCACTAAGATTGAGCACTTCCATAATAGCAATAATAAATTAATTGAGGCATTATCCTAAAAGCTTCCTATACAATTAGAGAAAGAGAAGAAAAGAGCTCTCGAGCAATAATTTCAAACAAACCGCTGCGGCCACTCTGCAAGACAAATCACCTATTAAAGTCGGCGTTAGAAGGAAAGTTTGAAACGAATGGAAGGTACAGTTAGCAAGTTCTACCGCAAAAGTAGAAACTTAATTTCATGGGCATTGAATTGAAAAGGAACGTCTACATTTTTTAGTTTGTCTCCGACGAGAGGAAAACTTTTCAATTAAAACTGCCATATTCAAAGGAAGCCGAAGGAATCTAATTATAATTGACGACTCTCTGAAAAGATATATATATATAGAATATGAGATTCAAACACACGGCGTATCTAAAATATAAAGAGAGAATAAGGCCATTAAAACATCTTCTGTTCTTTACAAAAAGTATTTTAATAATATTATAAATGCAAAGAATTTCATTTATCCACTCTGATAAGCGTTTTAAAAGCTTGGAATTAAAACAAAAATTCTTTTTCTTTTTGATTCAACATTAGACTTAATTAAAGACAAAACATTAAATTTAAAAAAAAATAGCTCTGAAGTTAGTTAATGACAATGAATAGCATAAACATTTACTTATTATCTCATGCCCTTTATACATAAACAAGAGGAACGTTGAAAAACTAAATTATTAAAAAGACACATACTAGTAACGTACATCTTATATTTAAGGAGGTTTGCTGCATTGTAGGTCATGTCCTCCAAGACCTTCCAACATTCACATGACTACTACTGGTGGTTAAGTGTTTCTCTTATAGTGTTTGAAGAGGAAAACCTCTTTTATTTTTCGAATCAACATTTAGATAAAAAATGTTTGGATGAAAACCTATTAGCGAATTTCATTGCTCATTCCTAGATTATATTATGCCGGCAATATAACTTTTCTTCTTCTTTTTGTGGATATTTTGTACGTTCTTCTTGTGTTTCTTGGTTCATTCAATTACATGTTCAAATGGAAAATGCCATACATCATTAAGAAAGTCAAATCTTTGGAAATGCAAAAGAGCATATTCAAAATGAATTAATTTTGCTACATTCCAAAACCTTCGGAAGTTCCGGCATGTGATTTTACTCAATTAGATAGCCTGAGAAACATTTGTACAATCCCGCAAAAATGAATTTATTGACAAATATCCATTTTTCTCAAAGACACCGGGTTACCGGGACAGAACCTGGTTATATTTATCCAGTGGAACCCGGTTATTGCATGTCAGTTATTATACAGTATCTGGGACAGGTTTCATGATTTGTCTACAGACTGCCTTCTCTGAAATTATTGAAGTAAGGTGGCTGCATTTTTTTTATTACTTTGGGAATTTTCATATAGATGCATTTCTTTAACCCTTAAGTTGGTTTCTATGGGTAAGTGGGTGATTTCATAGGCTGCTGAGTTAACATTGTTAGATCTTCTAACTAAACTAAACTTTTAATCAATATTTAACGATTTAGTTATATTTTATATTTAGCGATTTATTTCAACTAAAATACTTCCCTTGATTTAATTTGGGTCTTATGCAGTTTTTACTTTAGATTCAATTTATTGCTCTCGTTTATTTTTTTAGTTTTTGTGAAATCAAATGTTAGATCAGTTATCTTCAAAAGACGTAGTGACGTACATTACCTCATTTACTATTACTTTCAATAACACTCTTCTGTATACATATTTTTATGTATAGATACATAATATGTATAACTGTCGAAGGGGTTTTACAGAGCTTAATTAAATTGTTGCGAAGGTAACGGGGTAGCTTGCTTTCCTCGCTATCCAGCACTTCGTACTGGCTACTATGTTTAGTTAATAGTACTTAATAAGAAAAGGTACTTTTATATTCTATAAAAGTACAAGACAGTAAAATAATATATTAAAATAAGAGAAAATGCCTACACGACAGAAAAAAGAAATCTGATGTGAACGGCACACGACTTTCTTGTAATACAATTAAATTAAATATCTTCTGCTGCATTTCATTTCATATAATATTATTTCATTTGAAATTAATATGCAATATCACTATGTACTTCAAAGTATCGGATTAAAATATGTTAGAGAACATAATTTATAGATATGTTTATGATAAACAAAATGGTTCTATAGAAATATTTTGAACCTCTAATAAAAACCGAGAATTTGATATTTTGATTTTCGACCACCCCCCCCTACCCCCCTTTCCACGCCTTTGTCTATTTCTAACAAAGGAGGTGAGGGGTAGAAAACGAAATGTTATTGTGTAAAACTGATAAATGCGGAATCGCATAGTCATTTAGGAGTTATGCGGTTATTTTTTATAAATAAATTCAAAGAATTTGTGGGCAATACCGTCATACCTCTAAATTTTTAAATAGTGGTGGCATCTCAAAAATAATAGATGAGGAAATATATCATTGGATGATAGAACTAGACATAAAGATACTATTTACAAAGTTTGAACACATTAACATTTTTTTTAGAAAAAATTCAATAAGAAATTTTAAAATAAATCTTTGGGGGCTTCTCTTGAAAAATCAGGAGTTTTCGAGATGTGACAGTCTTCTTCCCGACCAGCGATATTTGTTTGTATATATGCATATATTTTGTATTCTGAGAGCTCTAGGAGTCGATTAACGACCCACTGACCTCCGATCCAATCGATCGCTCAGAAGTAACGCACTGATACTAATGACGTCCAAAATAATCCGGAATACGGGGTGACTCCCGTCACCTCTACGTACAAGTTTTACGTTTAATAAAAGAAATTCTAATTAGGTAGTTGGGGAAAAGTGAAATTCACTCATTAATAAGGAAACAAAATGGAAACTTAGTAACAATGGAATTATGCACAATGACTTACAAAGGGATGCACCCCCCCCCCCCCGATTTGAACGAAATGTTTTTAATGTGTAGTGCCTAACAGAAAACAAATTCTGTTAAAGCGAGAGAACGCACTTATCACGCGTTCTTCTAAAAAAAATGTTAAAGATTTTCCCCACAGCTTGAGGTGTTTTGACAGAAAACATTAGAATTTCCTTTAAATATATGGAACAAGTGAAAATTCAATGCCAATAATTTAAAAACAAAATTACTTATTTTTTAATATTAAATAAACGTCCTAGAAAAAAAAAATGGTCGCTCCCGGCAAGATTCGATCTCGAGATCTTGAGAGTACAAAGAAACAAAGCTCCCAACTAAACCGCCGAAACCTTTTAGAAATTGGCGTCTTCTCAACAACTCAAAACTTTGGGGCAACTCTTTAACATTTTTTTTAGAGGTACGTGTGAGAAGTGAGTTGTCTCGCTTGAAAATAATTTGTTTTTCGTTAGATAATACACATTAGAAAATTTTCGTTCAAATGAGTTGGGTGAAGGCTGTGTAGTCCCCTTGTTAGTCGTCAGAGAAATAATAGAGCTTTTCAAATGCACATTATAAGTACTGCAGGTAGTTCGATTAGTGAACAGTTCAAATTCAAGAGAGGCATAACACTTTCAAATAGTTCATTTGGAAATAAAATATCAGCCTAATGAATACAATTTGTAACATCGCATTGCAAAAACATGAGTTATAGTATAAAATGGGTTAATCTTTAAAATATTGAAAACTTATAGCATCCCAATATCATTAAAAATACTACATCATTAATCTTAAGTTGCATGACGTACTTTTTAAATTATGGTTTACAAATTCATTCTTGACCACGACTGCTAATAGGTTTATTTCATATTTAAAAACCTTTGGTAGCATTCATCTTTAATATAACATTCTCCATCAGACCTGATGTTAGCCCAGCTATCAAATTGAAATACAACTTTATAGAATTTTATTCATTTTGAGGAAATAGTTAATAACTTAATGATTTTTTTATACGCCATAATAGCTGGTTATATGAGGTCCCCCCCCCTTTCTGTTGTTTGAAAACGGCGAGTACACTGAAAATCTTGTCCAGCATTCTACCATTGAGCTGTAGGGTACGAATAATTCTTCTCTCAAAAGCAAAGTGTTACTTACTGAAAGTGTATTCCGTCCTGTAAATCAATGAAGTTCAGTGTTTTCACTTGGCTCGAGAGTTCTACTTTAATCCGTTAATTGGCACTTACTGTCCACAGCCATCAAGGGACAAGAGGCGCCCTCTACGGTCAGTTTTTCCTACGGCTCAGCAGGAGCAACTATAACTCATTGGGTAGGGCACTTGGGATACTAGGCTTGAATTCCCAGAAAGTGGAAAAAAAAGTTTACTCACATATGGAAAATACTTTAACTATTTTTTTCATTATTGATAAATTGCGAGTATATTCCGCTAGCGAAAACATTCGGAAAGTCAATTTAAAAAATGAAAATAATTTCTTTTACTTTTTAGTAAATATCAATATATACAATCATACATATATACGCACGCACGCACGCACACGCACATGCACACACATTCATGAGGATAGCGAATCTCACACAAATCTTCGGAATACTCGTTGAAGATTGGAATCTTAATAATAGCTTGACAATGATAAGAGTTCGAACGGCAATTTACAATTTCTACACTTAAAATAAGGTCTAATTGGAGTACTATTCGGTTGTCAAGTGTGGCATATCTCCAGAAGATGTCGTTTCTGTGGTTTTAACTATATTTCGGATTACCTATATATATGTTTAAGAACAATTCAGAGGAAAACGTTCACTTTTGAAAACACTTTTGAGTTTATTAACTTGAACTGCCGTCGGCGTATTGTTGTAAGCACCGTGGCACTTGCTACCATAAACACGATATACAAATATCTATTCAACAATTATATCTAATGGAACAAAAAAGACATCAGAGTTATTTTGGAAATAGCATTTGTACAAACGTATACAATTCGTAATATGTATACACTATGCCAGTGTCATGAAGATAGCTTACTTATTAACAAGAGTGGTTTCATAGGATCACTATACTGATTATAAAACCTGCATATTAATCACAAAGAAGTAAAAATATATTTAAAAAAAACAAACTATTAAATCCAAAAGCTATACGTACAGTACAATGTAAAATGCATGCAATAGTAATTATTAATAAGAACATGAGGACCTACAGGAAGGACAACTGATATCGGCGAGTAAGAGGAAGCCAGTAAGGTGTCGTAGAAGACGCGATCGAGAGGCAAGAAGGAGAGCTGGGGTGTAGCAGGACGAGCTCTGGGGGTGGACTGAGCTTTTGCCGCCTCATCGGGGGTGGGCATGCGCTCTTCATATCTCCAACATACGGTCTCAACCATCCAGTCACCAGCTTGCATTACTCAACCAATGACTGGCAACAACTGGGTCTATCGGTTCGAAAAGTAATCAGAACAACGCGGATATCAAACTGTCTCAAGCACCTAAACAATAAGGTCTCAGGCACATATCCCTCAGCTTCTTGCATTATTTAACCAGAAACAAATGGATCTTCCATGGGAAGAGAAAGGAGAACAACGCGCCAAAAGATGCGAAGATAAAAAATCCGTCACGCAGGGGCTGCGTAAATTAAGCAGATTTCCCAAGTGAAGTTTCACTATAGAGAAATCTGCATATTAGTAACAGTAGTAGTAATGAGTCTCTAAACCAATTTTACGAGCGAACAGTTACGGAAACGGCCGAACTAGCTTTCGCCGGATACTCACGAATAGACCCGATATCAGCCTATCTCATCTCGCCCATTACCCACACACACTTAATAAAAATGCAAATATCTCGGTTAATATACAAGATAGAGAATAAATGTATATAACAATATTTATAGGATTTATAGTAAAGGAGATATTTGGAATTTTCGAAATTCTCCCCCTCTAGGGCTTCCGGTATTTTACAATGGCATAATATACTCTTGAGGAACTTAACTCCCCCCCCCCTCCCACCCACTAGTCCAATTTCAGCCATTATTGATCTTTCTTTTTGTATAAAACGAGTAAATATCGAGTTTTGTAACGATCAAACAAAAATTACGACAGCTATCTAACAGACAAATATATATATATATATATATATATATATATATTCATCTCCTGGGTAGGATCGATGGACATTTGAAGAAATTTTTCAAAAATCGCGTCATGAGTACGACCTCAATAGCTGAGTTCCCTTAAGGGAAATCTGGTTAAACTGAAACACTAATCACTCCTCTCCTTCTGAAATGGAGCCAGAACATGAAGTCAAATGTTCCAACTATTCGGTTTCATGGATCCCTCCCCCTACATATTCTATTCTAGAAATGGGTTAAACAACCAGACAAGATTTATGGAGGGAGGAGTTCAAAGCCTCAGTCTTGAAAGCTAGAACACTGCTATCAAGGAAATAAGTTATTCCATATTGCAATAACGGCGTGTCATTCATTAACCTTAGACAAATGTCAATAGATAAGGTTAGTATGCTTCTAAATCAATTTATCTAGCCAATTTCTAATGCTAGATCATTTCACTACAAGCTCAGAGTTAATTTAGGGAAAAATGTCTATGTAAAGGACAAAGAAAAGAAAAAATGGAAGCAAATAATGAATCATTTACCTCAACGATTTATTCAGAGTGCTAGCAGTAGTCAGGAACACAAGAAAAAAAGTCTACACCAGTTTCGACTTGAATGATCGCTTTTAATTTTTTATTTATTTATATACTTCTTAGGATACGGATTGAAGTGAAGCATATTTCATTCAATAGGTTAAGAATTTAAAGAGATAGGTAGAAGGCCATCTAGTATACAAATGCACTTCTTTCTTATCAATATTTATTCATCCTCTCCTTTATTTTTACTTCTCTAGAGACCCATTCAGGAGTACATTTCTGTGCATATTCAGGAGTGTATGAGGGATTTTTTACATGCCTAAAAGACAACTTTCATTGGTCAACTGAAAGCAGACACTTACTCATGTTAACGACATTGAAACAAAAGTATCCATATTTTAATACATTCTTAATCCACAATTACAACAATCACTTTGAATTCCTTACTATGTTATATTCGGAATAACAATGAGGTTAAATTTATGGTTTAGATTTAATAGACAAGGGTGGCTTAAACAGTTTTTAGGATTCAATTAAAAGAAGTCCGTTACTTAAGGATGCGTAAACTCAGCAGATTTCCAGTATTCCTAGAACATTACACGAATGACTTTTTATGTCCGTTCCCTATTTCTCCTTAAGTATGTTAAAAATATATAAAATTTAAGCCTGATATAAAACGTAGAATGATATAAAACCTCATAGGAATAACTACATGAGTAGGGACAAATTAGAAGGCAGCGCTTTATTTTTAAAACTGATTGAGACGATATATTTACGGATTACCAACTTTTTCTATCCAGGGAAGGACTAAGGATTTTATTTAATTAGTTCGTCACTAAATAAATTCTTATTGCCCCGGCGGAAATGGAACTCGCCACTCTAAGAATTCTTTATATAATATTTTTTAATCCGACTTATAATTAAGAATGAAGAGATTTTGAATATTCAGTTTGATATCAATGAAATAAAACTTACAATAGGTAACAGTTTTTCAAAAATTTTGTGTATGAGTAAAACGTCAGTAAGTGATTTTTTCTATGATAAATGTGCTAAACCTTTCATGCATTGACCGTACACTCAGAGTACCTAAAAGTATAATTAGCTGGGCGGAGATTAAGTATCAGTAAGGCATTAAAACAACAGAAAAAGTGGGTCCATTGCAGACAGGGTTCAGTAGTGATGGATATGCAGCTGGACGAAGGAAAAACGAGGATCAGGGAAATATTATCGGTCGAGGAGACGTGGTGTTCGGGTAGGATGGGTAAGCTATAGGCTTGCACTTCACACGAGTGCCAATATGTTTCAGAGAGTTATGTCAAGTGGCCTGGTGGCATATGTCGGAACAAGAGACCTCCGGGGTATTTCTAGCTTTGCCAGAACGGCCACTCATAACTCAACATTGATTCCGGCTTCTATCTTGGGATTTATTTCTACAATGAGACATCCGCTCAAGTGTAGCCAATGCGTTGTTTCTACGTGCAAACAGTGTATTAAAATTCATCGTAAATAATTCATGTTCAACCACTAAATCTTGTTAAATTATCAGGCGTGCAACGGATTTGCGATTCAACCGTTAAAGGGTATATTTGCATATACACCGTGGAAACTAAAGAGGGGCGTGCATTGGTTGGAAGCTAGTCACCAACTTGGCCGTAACCGGCATCTTAGAGTGTCAAAGTTCTTCTGCAGGCGGATTTACTCATTAGACTACCACTACTCCAATAGCGCTCGGGTAGACACCAGGTGAACTAAAATTCTCAGCAAATTATCAGCTCTTAATGTTTTCCCCAGTACACCATACTATGGGTAGAGGAAGATCATAGCATGCCTTTAACACACCCCTAGAGTATAACCACGCCCCCATTTATAGGTTACATATTATAACAAAACATGATAATGGCGTGGTATTGGGATATTTGCATTTTTCAGTTTTCAATCTTCAGCAAATCCGCACTTGTACTCATTTTACATAAACAATACTCCGTTATTTAATAAACCACATTATTCGAAGCTTAAATACCAAATATTGTTTTCAAGAGACCTTTATTATACGCGAAACATGCAAACATATTCTGGTGACCCCCGCCAAGTCTTCAATTCTTGGACTACTAAAATTTGATTGATTGAAATAAAAATTATTCTGATTCATTATAAATTACAGTACCGGATATAGTAAATAGTTTTAAATCAATTTAATGTTATATTCTGAAATATTTTAGTACTTGTTAGTTGAGAGGTTCGCAGAACTGATTGTTTTCATTTCAGACTCTTGCCATCGGGATGTTATTAAAATTGACTGAATGATTTCTTATTACCGTTTGTATTTATTAACGGTGGTGTTGTGTTACCAGTATGCAGATTTATATTTTGTAAAACATTACGGGAGAAATCTGCTTAATTTACGCAGCCTCTGCGTCACGGACTTCATTTTTGTTATTTCCTGGGTAGAGTACAACCTCAACGCAGATTTCCCCTAATGTAAATCTCCTAAAACATAACGAATGCTGTAAGTTAACCAGTTACAAAGATATAAGGACTGATGGGCAGAATGACGTAGTTACAAGCGTCCATTTTCAATAAAGTTCAAACCGACATATAATATTAACGTAGAATCGCTAGTGAAAGGGGAATATTGCTCAAAGCATGAGAATTTCCAAAGAACTACTTGACAAACACAAGGAATAGTTTATATTCCTCCGGAGCGTAATGATCTACTATTACAGTCCACGACAGTAATACGTACAATTACAGAACCATTTTTAAATTGTGACTCTCGCTTCCGGGAGGCAACGACCTCTTTCTTTGACACTTCACGAAACTCGTGTCTCTGGATAACGGTATACAATAACTCAGGCCTCTTAAAGTTTTTTTTCAAAAAAGATTCTCGATCATGCTTTAAAAATAACTCCGCATTGTCTTTGTTCTTGTATTCTGCAGCCCAGCTATCCAATTATAAAAATACTGTATTTAATTAAAAATAAAAGTCTTGTAAAATCTGTCGGTAGAGACTTGATTGTTGAGTACGCCAGAGAAACGCTTTCAATATGAGGGCACCATTTTCAAATCGAATATTGTACAACATGAAATTTAAACTGATTTCAGTTTATATTTAAACTATATAGCGTCTTGGACCAAGTGTTATTCATTATTAAAATCAGACTAAAAATTTTGAAGCCTTTATACTTCATTTCGGGATATTACAATTATGACATCTACTAGTTATGAAGAAATGTTAATTGAGCCCAACAGTTTAATGTGCTGTTTTCAATTGATGATTGCTTTTGTTGGATTTAAAATAAATACCCCAATTATAACCAATATGATCAACACAGACTTTAATTAATTTATTAATGAAGAACCTCAAAAATATCTTGAACTGGTTAAGGTCTTGCAACATCACGGTTAATTTAAGACTGTCCACGTCGATTTTATTAGTTTTAATAATTCTATTTTTTTTTTTTTTCAAAAACGGTAGGACATGAGAATTTCAATTGAATCAGATTAATATCCTCTTCTTGTTAAGGCTTCAAATTAAATTTCAAGTGCCAGATTCAACTGATCCAAATACAGTTTTCCTCCAATTCTAGGAATAGTCGAAATTCAGTGAGGTTGTTAATTACATAACAGCACTAAATGTAGGAATGGATCACTTCAAGTAGCAGTGAAATATTAATAAACCTAACTGAATATTAACATTTTATCTGACTGTTTCAATTCCACGAGAACAGCTAGGAAATATGTTGTCCAGTGTTAGTTCTCGGTATAATTTCTCATGTTGTTTGTGTTTCCAAGAAATGTTCCCATCATAGTAGAGTACTACAACACAATTGTTGTATGTGTTGTCAAAATCGAATTAACATTTCCTGGAGGTGTGAATACGGTTAATATTTATGGAATCCTTAATGTTCTAGCCATGACTATCGAAATATCTCCGCTATTACACGTCGGATGGAACGCTGCATAGAACCCATCTTCTTGCAAATAAATGGTGCTCTAAACAGTTTCTTCTATCTTGAATATTAACCGAGATATTTGCCCTTTTTAGTTTTCACACTCCTGTAAACACACACTCTTAAATAATAAATAATAAGCTGTTACATCACAAAACGCTTTATTCGTAGCTTAAATGCGAAATATTGCTTTATTCTGTGAGGTATATGCAACTATTTTTGATGTGATGTCATTATTTAAGATTTTACACTCTAATCTACATGACTTTTATTTGAACAACACCAATTGCGGTATTTAACCGTTTCATGGAAAACTAAAGATTATATAAGGAAATGGCAGAAGTCAAATGAGGAGAAGGGGGGTTCATAAGAGAGAATAATTGAAAATTCTCTTGTAAAATGTGCCAGTGACGCAATAAACGGAAGTCGTACGTAATCATTTTGAACTTAATACTATAGTGCGTTTCACTTCGAGATGGCAGTAGATTTCGTGCGCTGTTGCCAAATCTCACTCAAATCCGCCAAATTTCTGAAAAACTCGGGAAAAATTCTGAAATGTGCAGAATTTAATCTTCTATCGGCCTATACTAAGAATAAATCAACAAAACAAGATACACAATCGAAATAAATTGTATTGTGCCAATTTTTTACCTAAAAAATTTAATGGAAATTCTTGTTTCTCTCGTCACTGCGATCATATTTTTTAAGATATTTGTTTGAAATTCTATACGAAGTTAGTTTATGTTATCTATATTCGTTACAAGGAACAATTTTTTTTAAAATGTCATTCCTTATCATGTTTTTTCCATAATAAAAATAAAAATTGTGAAATCCAATTTTAAAAAAGTAGCCTGCGGGGAATTTTCGTTCTATAATAGTTTATTATGTTTTGTCATAATCCTTTTAAAAAGGACAGTTCAAATTTATTTTTGAGCCTCCTCCGAACATTATGGGTCGATTACAACTGATGCAATTAATGTTTATAATAAGACTGGGGTCGACGTCAGGATCCTCCACTCAATCGCTTACGGACTCGCAAGGAATGAGCGGAGTTGAACCTCTGTCAGACGAAGAAACAAGTACTGATGTTTTTATATAGCACCTAATATGATATTATATTTTCTTAATATAATATTACATTTTCGTGCTTTTTGTTTTGATTGTTAGGCATGAAGCATACTTAAGATTTTAACTATTTTGGCCAATAATCTAAATGGATAGTTTTTTCTTTAAACGTTAAATTTAATAGGCTTCTTCTCCTTGGCAGGTGGGCTAAGAAATTAGATACTCTAAAATTAAGTTGCTTTCAAAAGACATTTTTGAAGGTCATTAAAGATTTTTATTAGGAATTTCTTTGATTAAAATGGTTTTATTTTTTAATTATGCAACTATAATTATGATTATAATGAATAATTATTAATGGATTAAAGATATATATTAATATTATTGTTATAAATAATCATCCCAATCCTGTTTGTTCACAGTCCTCTATTGCTCTCAGTTTATAAAAGGCCTTAACTCCAATTTTTGTCGAAAATTACATTTTGAAAGATATATTTAAGTTATTAACTTCAAATCACATTAAAAAGATTAATAAAAAAAGTGCTTCCCAGTAAAATTTACAATTTCTGAGTTGAGGCTTTTTAAATAATCATGGTAGAATAGACAGTTATAAGAAAGAACGGGAGAGCGGGCGGGAGTGAGCCGGGGGGTCCAGCTCTCCTCCTGCCGCAGTGCCGCGACGCTCCCACAACATATAAAGATTAATTGCATCAGTTGTCAGCGTCCCATAATGTTCGGAGGAGGCTCAAAATTAAATTTGAATTGTCCTCTTTAAAAGGAGTATAACAAAACTTAATAAACAATTATAGAACGGAAATTCCCCGCAGGCTACTTTTTAAAAATAGGATTTCTCAATTTTTATTTTTATTATGGCAAAAACATGGAAAGGAATGTCGTTGAAAAAAAAATTGTTCCTTGCTACGAATAAAGATAATATATACTAACTTCATGTCGAATTTCAAACTAATATCTTAAAAAATAAGATCACAGTGACGAGAGAAACAAGAATTTCCATTAAAAATTTTATGTAAAAAATGGACAAAAAACAATTAATTGCAAAAACAGATTTTATTTTCTTGATAAATTTTTAGCATAGGCAGATGGAGCGATAAATTCTGAACGTTACAGAATTTTTCCCGTAAAAATTGGACAACTTTGAGATATAACGGCAACGCCGCACGGAGGGAGGAGGACAGAGCTATCTAGTGAGGCATATGCAAGAGGGAGACAGAGCACCCCATTGAAAATACATACTGCCATCTCGAAGTGAAACGTTCTATAGGAAATAACTTGAATACAGACTAAATTACAAAGTTTTCGCATTCACGTTCATTGCCTCCCTGGATGAGCGATATGTATCTCATGAAGAGAATATTCATTCATTCCCTTAAAAAAATATGATTTCATCTGCTCTTTAGAATTCTCTATCAACACCATTAAAGTAAGGAGGTATATGAGAATAGAAAAAAAAAAGATATTGGTAGTTCGTAAAATGAACTTAAAGCAATTATCCACCAAAACTCATTATCTAGTATTTATTTCCTTTTTAAAGGATTTCCTTTAAGGGAAATCGGACCTGCGGGAGGTACGTTTTGCGGAGGGGGAAATCCGAAAATAATATTCACTTTTCCTCTCTCTATCTTGAATATATAGATAGATAATATGACAGTTTTGATTTTCTTAGCATTCAGGATATCACCCGCCCCTCCTACTCATGTCATACTAACATAAGCCCGTCACGCAGCGACTGCGTAAACTAAGCAGAGCTCCCAAGTGAAATTTTACAATAGAGGCATCTGCCTACTAATAATAGTAGTAGTAATGAGTCATTAAACCAATTTCAAGAGAGCCAAAGGGAAATGGCCGAACAAGCTTTCGGCGGAAAGTCCCTAATAGAACCGACTTCAGCCGATCATCTGTACACACAATAAAAATGCAAATATCTCGGTTAATATTCAAGATAGAGAATAAATGTATATAACAATATAACTAGTAAATTTAATTTTCAATAAGATTGTGTCTATACAATTTTTCGATCCGACGTATAGTAACGGAAATAATTCGAATTGTCGAAAATCCCCCCTCCCACTGGTCCAATTTCAGCCATTAAGGAACTTGATCTTTTTACTTAAAACGATTAAATATGGAGTTCGTGGTCAATCAAACAAAAATTGCAACCGCTAGAGCGTAAACAGACAAGTAATATATAATTTTGAACGGACCTCATTTTCGTCATCTGGGTAGGATTGATGGACATTTGAAGAAATGTTTTGAAAATCGCGTCATGAGTACGACCTCAATGGCTGATTTCCCCCAAGAGAAATCTGGTAAAAAGCTGTTTATCACGAAACACTTTATTCAAGCCTTAAACAACGAATATTATTTCACTGTACATTTACTTGGAGCTACATGCAGCTACGCTGTGTGATGTGTTCAGTAATTAAGATTTTAGGTTCCTAACTCGAAAACGGTTATTTGATCAATACCATATCTCGATATTTAACCGTGACATTCAACCCTAAAGATCATATTCGTTATTGGCTAAAACTGGACCAGGGTTACGGGGGACTTAGAGAAGGATTTAAAAGATTTAAAGTATCTCCGTTATTATTAGTTGGATCGAAAAATATTACGGAACTAATCTTGTTAAACTATTGTTTATCTTCCACTACCATTCTGTAGATTTTCTCGTAACACAAATGTTGAGCGAATAATTTGTACTTTCTGGTTTTCAGCCTTCAGTTAACCCCCACTTCTACTTATTGTATTTGTATTAAGAAATAGAGAATATATAGTGAGATGAGGTCACCAGTGTGTCCTCCAGCATGTAGAGAACCTGCTTAGTTTACGCAGCCCCTGCGGACGGACCTTTTAAGCCCCTACCGACTGTCTTAGCCTCTAGACTCTAGTAAGTAGTACTTATTAAGTCTTAGCTCCGGGATGACTTCAGAGTACTGGTCCCAACAGCTGATTCCCCGATTAGCAAAGTTTGTAGTCAACATTCCGCGACTGTTCTACCGAGAGACAACTAACGTAACTCTAAGACTCATGGCTGACAGTCAAAGGATATCACGAATACCTCCTCTATTCCCCAGCCCTTTACAACTACGCCACTTTTACACGTATGGCATAGAATCTATCCAAGATTTTTCCAGAGCCTTCAAGCGAATCCCAATTGCAAAAATTGTTTCTGGATAAATGTAATAAACTACACGTTACCGTGATATAGCGGATTTTCACAAATATTGTCACCTCTCTCTGGTAACTAGAGAATTGGAAAACACTTAATCTTTATTCTATAATGTTACCACAGTATATCTACAATAAATATAAACAAACAAATTAATAGAAACGAAGAAATTAATAATTTAGTTTACACATAAAACCCGGCTAAAATGACTTTACTGGTTAACAAAACCAGAAACAAATTTATTTATTTATACTAGCTTCGTAGCTATGGCGATGTTGGTTAACATAAAAGTTTCATAAATTTAAAATAAAATATTATTATTAACGTCCACTATTAAAATAAAATAACAAATAAAATAATTTAAACAAAATACAAAAAACAGAAATTGAACACAATAAAGAACAAAATACATAATAAACCAAATCATCAGTTAAACTTTTTTTTTTTAATTTTTACTCAAATTTGATTTAAAAAGAAATTGTTCTTATTTGCTAATGACCACTTTGTGTTTCGGAAGCTAATCTGAACGAGTTATGTACAAGTAACGAACCAATTCTAGTAAAGGCAAGTATTATATTTAATGAGTTCATCACTAAATAAATTCCAATTACTCACACAGAATCCCAACCAACCCCTGTAAGTTTAGCATGTTTATTAACACAAATGGCTAACCTAAGGTCCCGAAATCGAATTTTAAGCAGTTATTGTAGGATATTCAAAGTGAATTCTTTACAATCAATTGAAATTTGAAAATCGAAATGCTATTATAATTTCAGAAATTGGAAAAAGAGATATGGGAAAAGTTTGGTTTGGAACCAACATATCAGACGTTTTGTTCACACTACGACGCCTATCAAAATTATCATTATTCCAAATTTAAGAATTTTAATATAATGTATCAAATCCCATAGAACCAATTTGTCCCCGAGCCCATGTTCGAAGCACCACAAGAGAACTATATCATTTGAAATGACCTATATCATTTTAGATTAGATTCGAATTCCTACTCCAAGCTCCCAGCCTAACTTATTGAATTATTACTACACATTTCTGCCCACAACAATATTGCAAAAGAATATAAAAAAATAGATTTAAATAGAAGATTGATTATAAATGCAATTGACAACTTATTGAATAATGCAATTATTTTAAAAACTTACGAATTTAAGTGACCTTAAAAGAAGCAATAAATTTAGCTGGAACAAGTGACAAGTTGGCCCACCCTAAAAGCAGTAGATAGCGCAGATGGGCGGGCCAATACATGGACATTCAATTTAGGGAGATAAAATCTCTTGTAGGAATAGATATCGCATAAATTAATTATACTTCTGCACTAGTGTGAAGATCATTTATATATATATATATATATATATATATATATATTCATTAGGTAAGTAAAAATATTATTAGGTATGTTATTAAGTAGTAGTTAGAAGTGGTCCATTGATTTGGCTACACTCTTTATAGTTGATTATGATGGCTGTGGTAGGTATGGATCGGCTGATTGAATGAAAGCGTCTTGGCTCTAAAATAGTGGCTGAGCTGTTAAAGTACATGTACTTGAATTTTAGCTTGTGACCGATTACTTCTGACGAGACTCCGTGGGTGATTTGAAACATTTAGAGTGGTGCAAAAATAATCTTATTTAAAGAAGAAATATATTTTTTGGAGTGTTGAAATTCGAATTTGTGGTATAACGTCAAAAATGTTTGTTACTTATGGTAGTCAATGAGTACCCACTAACATATTATTAGACAATATCCACGACTTAATGTTTTACATGAATATGTGTCAACAGTAACACACCTTTCCCTATACAACCTACGCTAGTGACGCTCAACATTTGTAAAGATTGAGTTGTTTGACTTTTGGAAATTTCTGAATAGAAGATAGGACATTCAAACTTCAATCTCGAATTCACTACATTGCCTCAGCAAGTAAAAATAGCAACATAGAGGTTAGAACTCTTTAAAAGTATTGTTGCGAAAATTACGTATAGTTAATCACTTATTTAAGAAGTAGAAAGAAAATTAAGACATTCCTGCAGAATAGTGGCACCAGGGTGGGGGTCTGGAATCTTATAGGCGACGAAACCAATGCTGATCAACAAGCAGCGCGTAGGCATCTGAAAATTCTAGGCCCAGCTCCGGACTGTATAAAAGTAGCCCAGCTCACTCAAGAGTTTGATAGTCTTGCTAGTGAATAACTGCGTTCCGTGGAGCTTTTATTAGTAAACAGTGCTTTTTAGTTTCAGTGTAGTGCCGTGTTTAGTGAACAGGAAGTGAAGTTAACAGTGCATATTGTGATTAGTAGTGAAGAATAAATAATAGTGTGAAGTGCGGCGTCAAATACATTGTGCAGTGATAAAAACGCTAAAGTTTATGAATCCAATCCAAAAGAACCCTAATAATCAAAGTTTATTAATTTTTAGTTATAAACGTAACAATATCTTTTTATAGATTCCATTTAAGCTGTACAATTAGTATATCTGTGGTTCTATATATGTATGTACGCATACACATGTATATATGTATAAATATATATATATATATATATATATATATATATATATATGTGTGTGTGTGTGTGTGTGTGTGTGTGTGTGTGTATTTATTATATCTGTATTGTTATTTATATCTCTGGATTCACACATGACACGTAAAGTGTATTTCCGCTTCAATAAGTAGAAGGGCATTTCACTGGCAAAACTTGTAAAAAAAAACAAAAAAAAAACCAAAAATGCCAAATGATGTTCGAAACGCCCGCCACAGAAATGAATGGGGCTCAAAAGTTGGGACAATAGCGATGATTCAGAGAGTATGCCATCTTTGGAGGGGCACTTGACTCCTACCAGTCTCTCATCCGGTTACAACTGAAGAAAGTGAATTATTATTCAATAACTTCCAACGAACTCATTAATTATTCATTTCGGCCGATGAGTTATTTAATTATCTTTTAGAATTCAGAGGCATCGCCACTTAGGGATATCCTTTTTCAAATCAAAGCAAGATTTAACTGTCAAACCGACACCAATATGTTATGTTTATTTAATATTGAAAGAAGGGATTGACATCACTTTCAAGATCATCCGCAATACAAACTTGATAAAAACCATAGGCCAAAGCAAGCACAGGACATTAAATGATGATGGCAGTTCTATGAAAACACGTTGACGTACCAATAACTATTCTGTGAAGGACAAGAATTTACCTTCTTTCACCAGTAGGGTAGCTAGTAAGATCTTACTGGCATAACCTTGTTAAGATACGAAAGGATTTCAAGAAGAGGAGAATTTTGAATAAACTTATATCGATAAATGTTAAAAAGATATATGCTTAGAACAAAAATTATTTAATCATTTTTATAATAGCCAGCATAAACAAAACTTTCGATCAGCAGATAATTAAAACAACACTATTCAAATAATTAATGCAATACTGTAGTCATCATTCACAAAGAACCAAGCGCTATCGCATATTAGGAAGGATACTTTGGATTAGCAGATAATAAAACAATGCTATTTAGATAATTAATGCAATGCTAAATTCCTAGCTCACGAAGACCCAAGCCTTACCGCATAGGTGGAAAGAGCCTTTGGGTCAACAGATAATTAATACAATAACGTTAAGATAATTAGCTCAATACTAAATTCATAGCTCACGATGGTCCAAGTCCTATCGTACGGGTAGAAAGAGGCTTTGGTTCAACAGATAATTAATACAATAATATTTAGATAATTAACGAAATGTTAAGTTCATAGCTCACGAAGACCCTAGCCTTATCGCACAGGTGGAAAGAGGCTTTCGTTCAACAGATAATTAATACAATAATATTTAGATAATTAACGAAATGTTAAGTTCATAGCTCACGAAGACCCTAGCCTTATCGCACAGGTGGAAAGAGGCTTTCGTTCAACAGATAATTAATACAATAATATTTAGATAATTAACGAAATGTTAAGTTCATAGCTCACGAAGACCCTAGCCTTATCGCACAGGTGGAAAGAGGCTTTCGTTCAACAGATAATTAATGCAATAATATTTAGATAATTAAATCAAAACTATTCAGATAATTAACAGAATGTTAAATTCATAGCTCAAGAAGACTCAATTCTTATGGCATAGGAGAAAGAGGCTTTGAATCAACAGATAATTAAATAATTCTATTTAGATAATTAACGCAATACTGAGTTCATGCTCACGAAGACCCTAGCCTTATCGCACAGGTGGAAAGAGGTTTTAAATCAGCAGGTAATTAAAACAAAACTATTCAGATAATTAACAGAATATTAAATTCATAGCTCACGAAAACCAAATTCATATGACATAGATGAAAGAGGCATTTGGGATTTGGTAAGACATTCCATGGCTTTTAAAAGTACCTCTGTTATTTCAATACTCAATATAATAAGCACCTTCTAAAATTATGTGATTTTTAGTGTAAGGATCAGCGTCAAGCAATATGACTATGAAAATCATTACTTCCATCAGATGTCAGAAAGAGGTTTTATAGAAGGTAAAAGAAGACAGAGTTCTCCACACTAGGCAGCACCTTTTCTGACGCCGAAAGATTAGCCACTTTATAGATCAGCCTGATAAAATATTTATAATGATGATTTTATCACCAAGCCACTCTACTTTTTTCTAGGCTATGTATGGTAAACTCACGCCTTAGCTTGACGAAGGTAAAGCAATTCACGCCTCGGAAAGCGGCTAAACTAAATGATTTCACTTCCCAATCCCCATGTCGGATGACTGGAACTTGAGGAGTTTCAAATTAACGAGGGTCTAATGTATTCTGACAAGGAGCTCCCAAATGAGCTGTTCAAGTATAAATAGAGGATTTGGCGGGGAAGAGGAAGGATAAATCCTCGGAACCTTATCCCTTAGTCATTACGTAGTCCCGCCTCCCATTAGCACCCCTGTAGCTCTGCTTTACGTCAATGTCACCCAAAATCAGCAAATGACTAACTTCTTAGCACCGCCCTCTACTAACTCATGTACAATCAGGCGGGGTTACTACGGAACTGTGTTAGCGATTAAGTACCATTTCTCGTATAGATTGGTGGTTTTTATGTTTACACAAACACAAAATAAATCACTGTCGTCTACAATCAGCCAATTTTCGGTAAGCTACAGAAATCAGTTAGAGAGTATAGTATTTACCTATAATTTACCTGAGGTTCAATATAATTAGAATATTTAGACTATACTTTATTTATTTATTTAGGTCTTTCGCAATTTAAGCGATTTACACATTTTCTTGTTACAATACTAAAATAGTTTAGGTAAAGCCACCTTGTAAAAACCAGAAAGAAAAAAAAAAGGTTAAGAAATCTATAGAGGTAGGTAAAAGTACGGTTATTTATTATTATTTTTTTTTTCTCCAGTGGATATTATTCTAGTCTAGTGTTTGATTATTTAATGTTAAATCTGGTTGTAAATGTGTGTGTCTTTGAGGTGTTTCATGATTTTTGTAATGTATGGGCTGTTGTCGTGTAGTAGTTCTGATAGGTTGGTGGGTAAGGTCTTGTCGGTTATTAGTCTGCAGTCTGTAAGTAAGTGTTTGATAGTTAGTTGTGTATTGCACAGTGTACATAATGGTGGTTCAGTCCTAGTCATGAGGTGTCCGTGTGTTATCCGTGAATGGCCGTGCCTCAAACGAGCAAGGACTACTTCTTCTCTTCTAGTGTCCCGATTACTTGACAGCCATTCACGAATAGTGCCTTTTATTTCTCGTAGTTTTGTGTGTATATGATGCCATTCCATTTCCCATTTTAAGCTGACCTCTTTTTTAATGAATTTAACGACATCGTGTCCTGTAATGTGATCAGTGTGTAATGTGTCAATTTGAGTTGCTAATTTTGCATGTTTTACTATATTTTATACTTGTACGATATTGGGACGGTTGAAAGGTGCCATCCAGCAGCTCAAAACTTTTAAGTACTCTCGAAATAAACGATTCTTGAAACTGGTTCAACAAGGAAAACGTATTACAAAATTCTTCAACAGAAAGAAGATTTGAAAAATATTAAGGACACGGTATGAAAGTATTTAAACAGAGATTAAGAAAACAAAACAATAATAACTAAATAATATATTTACAAATACACAGACCTTAACTTTTTACAATAACTTTTACGTTAATATCACAATTCACACTTTGCTGAGCCGGAACTATTCTTGTTTTTGGAATAAAGTACAATTTGAGAAGATTTAAAGCAATTATTGAGTAATTTTGCTATGTTGCTCAATAGCTGCGAAGGATAAATTCGTAAAAATATGTCTAAGTACTACTCTACACAGGCCCCTTTGAAGTATGAGAGTCGCCCGACTGATGATTCAGACTGTATGACTCTAACCGGGCACTGACGATAGAGCTTTGATAGCACACTTTCTGTAATAAATATCTGTGGGGATAACAACTTTTATTGATTGGTTCTAACAGAAAAGCATTCTTGAAAGATAAACTGGCCAAACTATGAACAAACAAGAATCAAAAACGCACTACACCTTCATGGCTTTCCCAATACCCCTGTCTGCCCTGTTCGATTATGAACTAGTACTCAAAACGTACTTTATATATTTATCAACCCAATGTCCTCCGTTTGGCTTTCTATATACGATGATTAGTTTTAAATAGGCTGGAAATGGTTCCAATGTAAATAATTCCAGAATAAATGTAAATGATTTTGCTTTCCAACCCCTACTATTCCCTATGTTCAATGGTTGGAACTGGAAAAGGTTTAATTTCTTTTAAGACTCCTATTTCAGACGAGCAGCCCTTCCTTTATTTTAGGAATTCCTAATTCCTATTCCCGAGTTCCTATTGAAATCGAACTCGCCACTCAACGTTTACCATCGTTATTATTTTTTATTTTTATGAAAGCCAACTTTTCACCGTCATACGTGTGTAAATATGACAAGGTTGCAAACTATAAACGAGTCTAGGGAAATGAATCGATCCGCAAACAAAAACCAATTTAGTCCATTATGAATTAATATAAAGTAGCATGACAAAGGCGAAAAAAAAAAATATCCCGTCAAATCAATGAACTACAAGGATCAAAAGATAGATGTAAATAAACCATTATAAATGCATTTACTTAGGTAAAAACAGGAGGCAAAAAAATATTATGCGTTTAGAAAAAAAGATGCGAAAATTAAATACAATAAAAAAACACTAAGTTGTGAAAAAAAGCAGCAGAGACTTGTTAAAATGCATAGGAGTTAGTGTTGAAAGGAGTTTCCAACACGTCCCAAGTATCAGACGATCTACTCCACCCAATACATACCGATGTAGAAGAAGCTGATAGTAATCTGGGCCAAGCTTCTGGGCTTTAGCTACCAACAAACGGGTAATGGGAGTTTATTTGCCAATCCCAGAAGAATTGATTTACAAAGTGCTTTCAACAATGGTATTTAGATATATCAGTATCATATAAGATATAGAAACCCGATCTATAGCTGTTTAAAAACAGCAGAATTGACGAAAACAAACATTTAAAGATGAAATTTTGTTATAATCCTCAATAATGAAATCAGAAACTGTAATCAGAAATATTACCGAAACCTAACATTCTGTCACCCAAGGGGGTATACTAAGCAGATTACCTACGGGAAGTTTTCTAATACATAAATCACCATACTTGTAACACTTAACACTATCGTGAATAAATACAATCGATAATGAGAAAACTTTCAGTCAATATTAATAAGTTCCTAACTGAAAGCGTCTGAATCGTAAACAAATACGCCTGCCAACATTTCAGAGATGAACAGACCGAAAGAAATATTTTTCACCGAAAAGAATAATAATTACTGAAATATATCAGAATATAGCATATTAATTTTATTGAAAACTATTTACTATATCTAGTACTGTAATTTATAATGAATTAGAATAATTTTTATCTCAATCACTCAAATTTTAGTAATATAAGAACTAAAGTAGGTAGGCGGGGGGGGATCAATAGAACGTACTTCCATATATCTCGTATATAGTCTCTTGAAAACAATATTTGGTAATTAAGCTTCGAATAAAGTGGTTTATTATATAAGAGAGTATTGTTTATGTGACAGTAAGTGTAGGGAGGGTTTGTTGAGGGCTGAAAACTAAAAAGTCCGTCACGCAGGGGCAGCGTAAACTAAGCAGATTTCCCACGTGAAGTTTTACAATAGAGAAATTTCAGAATAGAGAGTCAAACAGTTACGGGAACGGCCCGAACTAGCTCTTGACGGAAACTCACGACTAGACCCGAAGTTAGCCGATCTCATCTCAGAAGCTGAAAACAGAAAAATGCAAATATCTCGGTTAATATTCAAGATAGAGAATAAATGTATATAACATTATTTATAGTAAATTTAATTTGCAATAAGATTGATTCTATATACTTTTTCGATCCGACGTATAGTAACGGAGATATTTCGAATTTTCGAAAATCCTCCCCTCTAAACCCCCCCTCCCACTGGTCCGATTTCAGCCATTAACGAACTTGATCTTTATTTTTGCCTAAAACGTTTAAATATCGAGTTTGGTAACGATCAAACGAAAATTGCGACCGCTAGAGCGTTAACAGACAAATATATAAGAATATATATATAGATATATCTATATATATATATATATTTGACATTTGAAGAAATTTTTCGAAACTCGCGTCATGAGTACGACCTCAATAGCTGATTTCCCTTAAGGGAAATCTGCTAAAATGCAAATATCTATGTTAATATTCAAGATAGAGAATAACAATATTTAGAGTACATTTAATTTGCAATAAGATTGGTTCTATACAATTTTCCAGACCAACGTATAATTACGGAGATATTTGGAAATTTCGAAATTCCCCTCTCTAAACCCCTCCTCCCACTGGTCCGATTTTAGCTGTTAACGAACGTGATTTTTAGTTTTACATAAAGCGTTTAAATATAGGGTTTGGTAACGATGAAACAAAAATTACCACTAGAGCGGAATCAGACAAATATATATAATTCTGAACGGACCTCGATTTTGTCATCTCCTAGGTAGGATCGATGGAAATTTCTGGGTTTGTTTTCAAAAATTGCGTCATGAGAACGACCTCAGTAGCTGATTTACTTTAAGGGATATCTGCTAAAAAAAATAAAAATAAACATGATAATTAGTACTTTATAATTAGTAGGTTAGCAAGTGATCAGTTGTGCCAACAGTTCATTTAAAACATATCTAAAAAAAATTATAGATATAGAAATGTCCATGCACAATGTCCAGAATGCCTTGAATCCGTTTCTAAAATAGTTTTAACCAGAGTAACATAAAATTGGCTTTTATTGCTTTCAGGAAGATTAAAGTGTTCGACTGCCACGTTTGCAAATTTCCTTTGATAAATAAAGCATCTCCGGATGCAGAGGTTTTTTTTTTGTTTAGTTTTGAAGAATTTGCATTTGACCTATTTTGAACTTGGTATAAATTTTTAACTACTTTATAGACCTTATTTCGTTTAATGAGTAGGCTGTTTGCTGAAATATTTTGCTATTGGCAGCTACTTCCCTTCATTAGCTCAAAAATGAAAAAGATAAATAATCATTTTGAGATATTAGGAACCGAAGAAATGAATGAAGGGCTCTCCCGTTCTGACTCCTTATCTGGGCTCTGTGTCAGAGGAGATAGGAGATAACCTGAGTAAACTAGGTAGGTTGATCGCTTACAAAAGTAGGCTTTGACACGTGGCATGGCTAACTTCGAGCCTCAGTACAATTCTGGAGTTAGGATAATATCCTATTCCAATTTGATGCTTATAGCGGAAGACAGATGAGAACCCGGCTGAAAAAGAATGATCCGTAGGGAAGCTGAATACAAAGGCCACGACAATAATCAGAACCATAAGTTGGTTATTAAATATAACCTTCATTATAAATCAACTAAAGTAGGATATTAGTTAATCGGCGAGAAAGCTTATAATACATATTTTCCAATCTGACGCATAATAACGAAAATGTTTACAAATTTATGTTAGATTTCAAAAGATTTATCAGTTTTAACCTTCCTAAAACCCATCTCGACTAGTTTCGGCGTGACGACTGTACTCATACGTACGTATATCGAATAACTCAATAATGACTAGCCACAGAATATTGCAATTTTATATTTAGGGCATTGGTACAAAATTTCAAGATATATCTGAAAATCGATGGCTGTAATCTTGATTTGTGCATTATGATTTTCTTTCTCATTTTTTTTCTGCATTAAAATAAAAAGGTGATATTCATGAAAGGATTGTTTAAAGGCATAATTAAATGTTAAGTAGCCTGTAATACCGAGACGAGTAAAGTCACGAACGGTTTTTTAATATTATGAAACACAATCTTAAATGAGTTGAACTAAATATAGAGTAAGTGACTCAAATATCGTCTTAATACCCAAATGTCTATTTTCTAACTTTTAATTATGCTGGAAACTTAAAAAGCGTCATTAAAAATGTTGTTATTGGTATAATGACATCAATTACCTCTACAACCGATTGCAGTTTAAGTTATCTAACTGAAATAGAAAAAGTATTCAATGAATCGCTGGAAGGTTCATAATATCGTCCACCTGTGTTCCTTTTACTGCCTACCAGGCAAAATTCAGAACATATCGTAATCAAAGATCTTGTGATGCAAAATTTAATGGTATAGTCGTAGAGTGCTGGTGGCAGAGAAGAAAAAGGAATTTAAAAGTCTCAAATAAGAAAACAAGCTAATAATGGAAAATTTATTGTTATAAAAAAACGTTAAAGAAAGTAATAAAAAACTTGTAATTTTGGCATGTTTAGGACACCTATTCATTCCATCAGAAGGAGCAGATGTATTTTCTTTGCAGTGGTTGCACAGTAGTTGCATCACAATGTATATGCTACCAGATAAAAGCAGGAAGTGCACAGGGCCCACTTCTGTTCACTAAAATCGACGGAATATATTTTGGAAAATGTGAAGGTAACATCATTAGAATCATAGATGTCAAACAATTTTTACATCACCCGGGTCTTCAAGAGCAAGGACATCTAAATCTTTACTCCTGGAAGAGATTCACATTTTTGTTTTTATTTTATTTTATTGGGTAGAGGCGTGTTTCCACTTTTTGTCATGTCAAACTACTTGTAAAGGGATGAGACGATTTTTGTTTTGTTTTAACTTATCTTTAGGCGTATCAGAACTGTTTGTATTTACCTGTTTGTGGAGCTTTCAAGCTTTGTTTTGTTTGGAGAGTAAATTAGGACAACCACTCTACCACGCTTAGGTAGGCGATATTTGAAAAAACAACACATTTAAAATAAGCATGCAGAACGTGATGCTTGAAAACACAGTATTTTCAAGCATGATATCCCTTCTGGATTCTCTGTTAAATGCATTTTCAAATGACACAAAATATAATCGTATTAGGATGCACCTCTGTTATCTTACATTCACTGGATTCTTAGAAGCCAAAAACACCAAGACAATGACTGAACATACTTGAGAAACCAAATTACTTTTATAATACTGATCCTGCTAGTGTTGGTGTTAATACGAACCCAGAACTACAAGGTCAATGATTTTTTTCTTTGATTGCTAGAATTGGGATTTAAAAAAACATGTACACAACATAAAGCACAGGGGTTATATTTTGGGCACCCACTAATGTAAAGCTGATGCATTTAATATATAATATTTAGAAATTTAAACGGGCATTTTCGTACTTTATAATGAATATTGGAAAACAAATGAGACAAAAAAAGGGAAACAGATGTAAAATATTCTGTGCCATTGATTTCATATGGCCAACTATTATTATTATTATTTATTAACGTCCACTTTTTGCAACTCAGGCTAATTGGGACGGGTTATCTACAGGTTACCATCCTTTTCTATCCAGTGTGGGATTTTAGGATGTTATTTAATGAATTCCGTAACTACATAATTTCCTTTGCCCAGGTGCGAATCGAACTCGCCACTCTAGTTTTACCATGCGAGATAATGTCCAACGCTTTAACTCACATGGCTAACCTGAGCCACAATTGGCATATTATATAAAAAAAAAAAATATTTATAGAAAACAAAACAATTCGACATATCCTTTGACGTTATGATTACTTTTTATGGTTATATTGAATAATAATAAACAGTTTTAGAGAAAATCAATATTTTTAGAATTTTTTGAAGTTCTGATTAATTATACTCGTGGTCCCTACAATACGACTCGTAGCAAGAAAATACGAATATATATGAATTCTATAGGAAGTTATCTGAAGATACGAAAAAGTCGAACATCATTCGAAAGAATAACAAAATTAAAAGATAAATAAATAATACATTGAAAGTACTTACATTAGGATCAGCATACGGTAACAAAATTGTAACAACTTACCTGAAATTAAAAAAAAAAAAATTTAGTATGTTGGAATTACAAAAACAAAAGTATGCTATGGATGAAATTTCAAAATTATAAATTTTATAATCTACAAATAAATAGTAAAAAATGTTAATTTAATGAATTTAAGCAGTTATAACTCATATTTTACTTAACATAAACCTATCAGAGAGCAAAGTTGCACTAAATAGAGTTGCGCGTTAATAAAAAAGCAAGCATGCAAACATCATCCTAATAATACTGAATGGTTTCAGAAGGGCTAAGCATAACTCGTCCGAATTAGTATGTTAACATGGTCATCGAACTTAATTACTCCTAATAATAAGAACTGTAACGCTTATACATTGCAAATCATGAAATAATAATTCACAAAACGTAGTAATAGTAATGTTAAAATGGTAATGAACATCTAAAAAATACAGATCATTATTAGATAATTATTATTATCTTAATTTTCATTTATTTACCATTTGGCCATTCTTGCTTCTAATGTTACTAACAATGCCAAGAACATTTTTTTTTTTTATTTAAACATATATTTTTAGTTTTTTCAGTACTTTTTTTTCATCCAGATACAAACATGAATTTACAACGATATATACCTATTTACATTTACTTATATACATCACATTTATTGCTATAGTTTTCATTCCACATTTGTTGACAGTTTTTATCAACATCTTTTTCGAGTGGTTGATAGAGTTCTGTAGGTGCAATTGTTGTTGGGGTGATGGAGTCGAGTTGGTGGGCTTCTTTGGCAGTTAAATCTGCTTTTTCATTTCTATCTATTCCCACGTGGCTTGGAATCCACTCAAGTAGACGACCATTTTTAACTCTCGGAGCAATTAGCAGATTTTTATGTATTTTTGTACTATTGGATTGTTGTTGATAATAAATCATTCTTAGAAAAAGACGAAAAATCTTAATTGAATGACCTGAGAATTTTCTGCAAGTCCATTAGTTAGTCGCTCAATAAAACTTATAGCAGTAGTTGATTTAAGTTACATGCTTTTTAATACTGTATATGACAAAAATTAAATTTCATTCTATATTCTTTACACTATCTCTTCCTTAAAAGAACAGAAATTATGAAAAAATTAAAGAAAAGTCCGTTAGACTTTTTTTCTTTCGGAATTAGGTTATCCGTTGACAGTTCCACTAATTAATTATTTTTCTTGCGACTCATTTTAAAGTAACTTCACATTAAAGACTATTCTAACAACTAGTTGTGTACCTTCCTTTTGGATTCAACCCACTTTTTCGTTTCTCTTGAGATAGAAAAGAATAATGTATTTTCATCTTTCATCATTTTTAGATTGTGTAAGGAATTCCTATTTCTGAAAAAGAAAACTGCCAATACTAATTACAGGGCAAATTTCATTACAATGAAAATATATTTCCCAAAATATAGGCTAGTCAAGAATTTTGAAGATATGATGCAGGGAAAGTGGGCTTGATTGAAGCCGTTTCATAATATGGAACAGTGCTCGTGTGCACTTGAATATCTTAGCTAGTGGGGGTTGATGTATACACCCACGGTTAGAAAATGATTAACACCTCCCTCATCAGTGCACTGTTAAACTGGTAACAGGTATCGTCTGATGAGGTCCCATCGAAAGCTAGGCCATCTATGGAAATGCTCATATATTTCAAAATTTCTAGAATTTAATCTCTTATTTGAGGAATATTTGATTGAGCCAGTAATGTAGTTTTAATTTCATTGTCTTGCCTCAGAATTACTATAAAGTATAAGATAGACAATGTTTTTTTTTTCTGTATGCAGAAGTGGTTAGAATACTTGTGGAAGTGACGTAAAGAAACACATCCTCCCTGGCTGAGCTCCAGGTCACCCAAGCAATGTCGTAAAACCGTTCCTTTCCAACTCAGAAGGGCCTTTCCTTTGAGAGTAATGGACAAGTGTATCTCTTTCTCTTCAACTTCAGTGGCCATTCGCTCGGCAAGGCTGCACAAGTAAACACTTCAGGTGACAGTTTCAGGAGGAGTTCGACCATAAAGGAAGCCACCTGCCAAAGAAGTGAGACCACGAACTATAAACCGAATCATTCATGAAGCTTACTAAAAAGAGTTTCGAATGGTAACTCAGGTGCTTTTAAATAAACTAGGTGGGTAACATTTAAAATAAGAGTATTCTCCAAATGCATGGATCTGAATACTGAAAAATTAAATCAAAAGTAAAAATAGGCTATTATGCAGGCCGCATAACAAAGCAAAATTCCCAAGTGACGATTCATTCATTCTATATTCTTTACACTATCTCTTCCTTAAAAGAACAGAAATTATGAAAAAATTAAAGAAAAGTGCATAACACGGTGTTTGCGTAAACTAAGCATGCTTCCCACGTATCGGTGTGTCAATACTGGTCTCTTCTCCCAATATATTTCCTATTTCTAAAATAAAATCCGATAAGCAGAAGTGGGGATTTTTCTGAAATCTAAAAGCAACAAAATACGATTAAGTTGGTTAATATTTGAGTTACCAAAAAATGTATACAACAAGAATTATAGAGCAACACTAGTTTAACGAGGTTTGTCCTATAACATTTTGCGATCCCAAGCATAATAATGAAGATATTTTGAATTTTCAAATTCCCTTCCCTCTAACCTCCCGCCCTCAAATTCAGAGTCCAATCTCAGCTATTAGCGGATTTAATTTTTGGTCTTGAATGAAATGCTTAAATTTCGACTTCGGTATCGATGAAAGAAACACTTTTGATTTAAGAATGTAAAATAATAATTAATGACGTTGTGGCACAAGGTATTTACTTTTTTTTTATTTGTTCTTTATGTCTCAAATAGTGTTTGATGGTATAACAGATTATTGTTAATATGACATCAGTATAGAGTAGGAATGTCCTGAAGGCTAAAAACTCAAAATATCTGAGTTAATATTCAAGATACGTAAAAAAAGGATATAACAAAATTTGATAGGCGATCCCCTTAATGCAAATCTGATAATAAAAGCTGGATGTGATATGCTTTTGGGTATAACAACTTAATTTAAAAGTCCTTGAAGCCTGAAAAAAAATAAATACAATAACTCTGTTAATTTGGTTTCAATATCCCAAAATCAGGGATACTAATTTCTATATTGTATTATAATAATGAACTTAGTAAAGAAGAGAAATATTCAATATTATTCACTTAAGTTCCAGATGGGGAGAGGAACAAGAAAAAGGAAGGCACCAGCTTGGGAAACATTGGATCCAAACACCTGCCAGTCCTTGACATCCCAAGAATTTCGTTAAACAAAAAACCCGATTCTAAAATTATCAAAAATGTCTTATATGATATCTTAATTTAACATCAACGTGAAAAATTAATTTTATTTTCTGAGTAACAAAGAAGAAAAGGGTGTAAATATTTTTTGACATAATATAATGACTATTTACGTATATAAGCTGTGAGAATAAAAAACAGAGTCCTTATTTAAAAAAGACATCTTAAAGTAAAATAAGGAATAAGAAAAAAACTTTTCAGTGGTCGAAACTCGAAAATAAGTGCAAAGATAGATAAACCCGAACACTTGAGTATTGGATAGGCTTTGTTACAAATTTATGAAACGAGAAATGGAAAAAGAAATTGAGAAACTGAGAGGAAAACCTCCTTGATAGAATATAAATAGAGAATTACATAATAGCCAAGAGCTTTGGTCCAACGTACGAAGTTTATTGAGTTAGTGCATATCCAAGTCTAATTTCTAATTTGACTGAATAAATAAAAAATTATGTATAATATATTTTATAGAAACTTTGAGAATATTACAACTTGAAGTTGTATATCTAAACATATTCCATATCATCAAAAATTAGTCATTAATTATACGGTTTGTCATTGGAAAAATTAAAACCAGGATAAGCACATTTAAAGATACCAACCCAAACACACACAGGATCAGTAATAAGTATTTCGTTTATAAATAAAAATAAGATAAAATTAAATAAATAAAGAAAATGAAATCAATATTTTTGAAGACAAAATTCTAAAATGTAACTGTAATGAGAAGTATTATGGATATGAATAAAAGGGCAACAATAATTAAAATTGTTTTTTTTTAAATAATATTTTTGGTTTGTTTATTAAACACGTATAAATATCAGTATTATTTATCATTCACGACTGGTTATAGACAATGTTAGGTAATTTAATTAGAACTTGTTTTCAAGAAACACACACACACGCATCCACACAAATATATATATTGTAGTGGCTAGCATCAAGTCCTGAGAGAGCAGTCCGCCCGTCTCTATGAGCAAGGAATAGATTAGTAATAGGGCTTATTAAGAGAGTGTAGCACCTGTCAATACACAGCGGAATCACCTAATAAAGCAATGGACGGAGAGATTGCAGCTCTACGAGTGTACAACCTAGATGGACAGGAATATGGAAGTCCGTGCCGAGCCGTGAAGGTAGTGAGTGCCCTTGTAATTTTATTTTTCTATATGTGCAAAGTGTATAAAATATATCAATATATATAGAAGAAGGATCTGTGTGTAAACAGAACAATTTCTGTTATAATATATAGACAGCTAAAATTATATGTATCCGGAGACTGTTGACCAAATATAGAGACGGCCGGGGTTCTGAGTGCTTTTCGTGCATAATGGCCCTGAGTCCATGTGAGCCGCCAGGCAGTTTAATTAAAAATTAATAATAATTATGATTAATATAATAATTAACTGTAAAAACATTATATATATTGAAGTAGTGGACCAAGAGAAGAGGGCCATGTAGCCTCTATTTTTAAGAAAAATACAACATCCAAGACTGGACGGCTCAAGACGAGTCCTCCATCAAAAAACATCTAAAGCATTAATAGAATAGCAAAATATGAACGACAAAGCTGAAGGAATTAACACTAGTCCTGAAGTATTCGGTTAGAATTGTAAATTATCACTATTGTCACAAAAAGTATGGTAAAATATAAGCTGCTCTCTCAACTGAGATACCTCCCATATGTGTGTCACTTGAGATTCCAAATTTCCATACAATATATAAATAATTAAAAAAAAAAAAAAATACCAATAAACTAGCAGATGGGGAGGCTGACAGGTACCTTTAGAGAGAGGGCAGCTTATTTTGTTTGTATATTCATTGTATATCCATTTTCAAAAGTCATCAAGTATTATCATTCTAACCTTTATGATAATATTTTAAGGCTTGTCTTAAATGAAGTTTATTTTTTCTCATTTCAGGTCAATCTTAGGATACTTTAAAAAAACAAAAAAAACCAAGCTCTGGTCTGTCCTAACTTCAGACAGACCCCCCCCCCCCCTCCCATTTATATCTCAATCTGTTCAAAACGGCTAACATAGATTTTAATGAAATTATAAAATGTAGTATAGAAAATATATGAATTCACAACACAAACTACAGCTTATTTATCCAGCATCAACCCAGTAGGCTAGACAATTGAATAATTACATTAAAAATTATTTAAAATGGACTTTACTTCTCTTGATTTAAAAGAAGGGCCTGTTTGTCGAGAGGACCCCAAGAACGCCTGGAACAGGTTTTGAAGAACGAGATACTTCGTTTATGACTCTGGGCAAGATTTCTTGTTTTTATGAACTTATTAAGACATTGATGACCAAAGAGCCAAGGTATCGAAAGAAATGTCTGACATTCATTATTCTAATATCCATATTTTACATAACGACATAACAAAAATATAAACCAGTTTACAACCGTATGCATTAAAACGGCCTAAACCAATGTCCATAGACAATGGGGGTATTTGATTGAATTATCAGTATAAATAAAAGTTTTGCTTGAAAATTTAATTAATTTACTAATATAGCTCCCCCTGCTATTAGCCACCTCGCATTGGTGGTGGCATTCGCTATTCTAAGAAATGTAGGATTTTCATCATTATCCTGAACATTCTAAAAACAATGCCTCGAATTGGAAATTCTACAGTGCTGGTACACCTATTTGTTATTCAATCAGTAAAAAAAAGGATGGAATGTTTTAAATGAACTTTTGTATTTTTAGTCATCTACGCAACAGCATGGGCGGATACTTACGAAAGTGGAGCAATAAAATGTGGTACGAAGGTAAAACATGACAGATTAAAAGACTAAACTCGAAAGTGGGCTGCAAAATTCATAAAGATAGCGGGGAGATTAATCAATTAATTTGATATTTAAAATAAATCGTAACGACTCAAATAATTAAATAGAAAGATAACAGGTAGATTATATTGATTAATATAAATATCTCTTATTTCTTCTTCTTCCATAAATTTTTCAGCGTCAAATAGTTGTTTTGATTAATGAATATCAAAATATTGAATATATTGTGGAAGCATTAGCGGCCAAAAATTGCTACTTCTTTATACAAGTTTGTAATCTCACGTATGTTATAAGTGATTCATTTTTTTCGGAACAAACTGAAGGAACTACACATATGTCCATTCATACATCTAAAAATTTGGAAAATGTATTTGTATCCAACAGCTAATATGTTATCCAACAGCCAATATGCGATATTAGTAAGGCCTTAAATCATTCGATAAACTAATAGAGGCTTTCATCGCAGTTGGAAACATAAACCTCACCTAAGGTGTTGAGGGAAGGCCCAATATCGCGTGACTGTAAATCATACATGTTAAACTGTAATTATATAAATGTTGCCGCTGTTGAAATAAAAATGAGAAAGGCGTGAAATAAACAAAAAGAAAAAGGTACACGTGAAAAGGCTTGAATGATGAGTGCGGTGGAGTATGGCGACCCCTTTTGAGGAGAACAATCCATGCCGGCTACCGATTTATCATCAAAGTATAGCCTTCTCGATCGGAACAAATCGAAAGCTATTTTTATTCCCTCTCCACGCCATCGAGGCACGCATTAGTCTAAACACATGGAGAGCATTTAAACCAGCCGAGCAGGCATTAATAAACAAGGAACAACCACCCTCTCGGAACTGAGAGTTATTTCAGATGGGTTCCGGTCATGTGCCCCATTAATATATGACGGTTATATATTCATAGGTATTTGCATAGCTCAATTTAATAAGCCCGTTGAAAGGCAATGAATTCAAAAGCAAAACAAAACAACAAAAAAATAACATGAATGCATAAACCTAATACAAAGTTGTAGGCATTAAATGGACTCGAGTAAAAAAAAAATAAAAAAATATGTTCTAATAGCTGAGGCCAATGGAGACTGCCGTGTCCGCGGGGCACATTTACATATAGGAATCATGTATTACAAAACAATGTTGATTTTTCCTAATCTGTCTTGGCAAGCACTAAATTCGTTTTAATGGCGTACGGAGCAAAGCCATTTGTACGCCTCTGGGCTTAATATACAGCCAGTTATAATGCGAGCTGCATTTGCCACAACGCTAAATTATTTAACCAGATGGCGCTCATTTAGTTTAGAATGAATTTTCGTCTCTCTGTGTTGTAACTGTAATCATACGTCCAGAAAAATGTGTAGATATTTGTAAAGAAACGTTAAATTAATATAAAAGAGGTTAGTAAATACAGAAATGAGAGACTGTGTAAAACACTAAATATTTGACCTAAAACTCCCCCTGCCCAATTTGATGCAAATACAACATTAAAACTCCTTTTACTCCAATTTAGTTAAATAAATATTCCATATAATTACTGTGCTTCATTTAGAATTACTTTACTTATTTTATATATATATATATATATATATATATATATATATATATATATATATATATATATATACAGTTTTGAACGGACCTCATTTTCGTCATCTACTAGGTAGGATCGATGGACATTTAAAGAAAAATGTCGAAAATTCCGTCATGAGTACAACCTCAATAGCTGATTTCCCTTAAGGGAAATCTGCTAAAAGGTATAGATAACACGTTCCAGTTAGCCAGAGTGGTCGATAATGAATAGAAATAAAAAGTTGTTACATTCCAAAGCAGCGGTTCAAAATATATCCCAGAACGTCTTTAATTATAGATACTTTTAGGGCAATAATAGCCGTATAAAACGCTACTGTATCTCAAACAGGTTTGGAAATATTTGCAAGCTATATTTTCATCTGAGCTAATAGGTATAATTATATTCATTAGCTGATTTCGACCAAAAGAAGTGCAAAACTAGATGTCAGAGAAATTCTTAAAAATGAAATTTCAACATTCTGAGGCGAGATTAGCTTCAGAATGTCGAAATTCCAGCGAGGTACGTTCATATGCACCTCGAAACACGTCAAAATGAATTCAAGTAAGGCCAAAACTGATAATTCCCATCAAAAGTGAAATTCGGAATTTTTCGCGATTACTCAGTACAAGGGCGTAAAAATCCGACCTTCTTTTACTAAGTATTGGAAATATTGATTTATTCAGTACAAGAACAACACGAAGAAAAATAAAGATATTAATATTATCTGAAACAGTGTAAATGCATAAATGAACAAAAAGGTTACATGAAGTTACATCACAGAAATACGTAAATAAAAATAAATTAAACTATGGTTTTCCAATTTGTGGAACTAATGTTGGTTGACCGGGAAGGATAACCAACTTCACGGTACTGGGCACTTTTTGTAATGAGTTCGTGTTAAAATAATTTCACTTGCCCAACCGGGAATCGAACTTGGAACTAATCCAAGTAGTCCATATCAAAAATGGACCAGTGTCCTGATCCTCCGTCAATATTAATCAGGCATTTCATACATTATAATATTATCTATTAAACGAATTTGAAAAATAAAGTCCACTCTTGATTTGTAACTTTCACTAGTATAGAAAAATCAATTCTCTTCCGGGGTGCGATGAGTCCATCACTAAATGTATTAATCCTGTACCATATTCAGGAAAACCATCAAATATAAGCTCAATACCTGCATTGAGACTAAAACAGCTGGTAGACTTTTGACATTTAACTTTGTTCTAACCATGGCTAGAAGAAAGTGGATACGGTATCCTGAGTAGACAAAGTTAATGTATGCATGTTCATTTTTAATAACAATATTGCAGATTTATATCACTAATATTACTTTAAATTAGATCAGAAACAGGACTTGGTGGGTATTAAGACTGCACCAGCTGACTAATAAAAGTACTAATTACACAGGATACAGAAAAGTATGAATCGAAACTTACATGAGTAAGGAGAGATATTGCAGCGGTCACGAACTGCAGGCAACTAGCCATACCCTTCGGATATCGTGAGCTAAAGGCCATCAGGTATTTCTGTGGGAAAAGCCACTTGTTGCTTAGGGCACGGATTAAAAGTCGTGCTCTAATTACCCACAGTCGAGAGAAAGGGATGCAAGCAAAGGGCGGATCGGGGAAATCATTGACATTTATCAATGGAATGTAGTGAGGGGAGAACGCATGATAAGGAATAACAGGAAATGCATTTCTCAATATAATAATATATGCATTCAGAATATAATAATAATGATAACAGAAGTATATTTTCGAAACAAACATTAATTAAAAAAAGTCCGTCACGCTGGGGCTGCGTAAACTAAGCAGATTTCCCACGCGAAGTTTTACAATAGAGAAACCTGCCTATTAAGCACTGTAGTAGTAAGAAACCTCTAAACCTAAAACATTATTTAGGGCGTAATAACCCAGTAGTTTCTAGCCCCCAAAAACAGTTAACCTAACCTCTAAACCTATTCACGAGGGACGAATAGTTATGGAAACGGCCGCCAGAGCTCTCGGCGGAAAGTCCGAACATAGCCTACTGGTGACCACACGCAGATTACAAATGCAAATATCTCGGTTAATATTCAAGATAGAGAATAAATGTATATAACAATATTTATAGTAAATTTAATTTGCAATAAGATTGGTTCTGTACAATATTTCGATCCGACGCATAATAACGGAGATATTTTGAATTTTCAAAAATCCCCCCTCTAAACCCCCCTCCCTCTGGTCCGATTTCAGCCATTAACGAACTTGATCTTCCTTTTTACATAAAACGATTAAATTCCGAGTTTGGTAACGATCAAACAAAAATTGCGACCGCTAGAGCGTTAACAGACAAATAAATATATATATATAATTTTGAACGGACCTCATTTTCGTCATCTCCTTGGTAGGATCGATGGACATTTGAAGAAATTTTTCGCTAAAACAAAATTGAACTAAACCAAAATAAGCCTGTCACAGCACCTTGTTTATTAGGCGCATTTCTTTCTAGGTTTTCAATGCTACAACATTATAGACCTTTGAGATCTTCAACCACCCGTGTGAGACTAGAGGGATTCTTGATCAGGTTTTATACATTTCGAGTGATTAGCTCGACTTGCAACCTCCGTTAACCAAGCATGACCTAGAATAAGCCAGCACACTGACGGGCCCCTTTATTCCCCAGGGGCAGTTGCCAGTGCAATCTGCTCCAGCCTGCTTGGAGGGATCCAAGATTGCCATAATCGTTAGTCCTACCAACGGCTGACAGACGTATTTACTTATTTGACTTCCACTGACCATAACTACTGTGGCACTCGTGAACTAATGTTCTCCTTTGGCAAGGACTGAACCTACGCCAATGATCAGGGAATGGCTGAATTCGGTTCAGAGGGGGCATTCCGAAAATTCAAAATATCACGGTTACTACACGTAGGATCGAAATATAGAATCAATCTTATTGCAGATTAAAATTTCTATAAATATTGTTATATATCTTTATTCTTTATCATTAATATTAACTGAGATATTTGGATTTATAGTTTTCAGCCTTCAGTAAACCCCCACTTCTACTCATATCACAAAAACTATACTCTGTTATACAACGAACTACTTTTTTTGAAGCTTAAATACCACATACTGTTTTCAACAGATATTTATTAAATGAGGTACTTGAAAATCCGTTGTGTGTAACGTCATAATTTAAGACTTTACGTTCTTAACTCCAAAATGTTTATTTATTCGACCATACTCGATATTTAATTGTTTCATTCATTACTAACAACCACAATGGTTAATGGCTGGAAATAGGATTCGAAATAGCGGGTGGGTAGGAGAGGATAATTTGAAAAATTGGAAAATCTCCAATGTTATAAGTAGAAATATGTGGTGAGATGATTTCACAAGTGTGTTATACCAACACTTGGGAAATCTGCTTAGTTTACGCAGCCTTTGCGTGATGGACTTTTTTTTTTTTACCTTCAGGTTACTGAGGGAATGGTAGATGTACCCACGCCTAAACCTGCTCCCTCCTGGCATACTAATAATTAGGTAATATAAAGGGTGTTAGTGACTCCAAACCAACTGCAGCAAGCTAAGCGGCAAGCTTTCATATATAATTCACTTAGAAAAGTGGATATATTTTGTGAACTTCAATTTTCATCACCCCCTCTTCAGGATAAACAAGATAAGCACCAGCACCTCAAAAATGGAAAAATGGATAAGCACCACAGGTTAATACGCTTATCATGAGAAAACTTACAATGTGCATCCTGTAAATCTTTTGGATGCCCATGAACAAAGGTACTCACGATTTTGTTTTGTATCTTTCCTATAATCCCTTTATGAACTCTTCCTAGTACCCCTTTAGGAATCCGTTTTCTGCATATAAGTATACAATTGAAGGTGTAGCATTGCAATTAGCGATTTAAGTATTCAGAGTTACAAAAAGTTAACGCTAGTTGTAGCGGTGGCATTTATATCAATGTATTATTTATTAGTTGTACTATATGTAAATCTATCTATGAAGGAGGTACTTTATTGAAGGAGATACTATATTATAGAAACTACTGTTGGGCTTGACTTTCATTGTATGCAAATGACTTTTGATTTCATTTGATGGAAATGTTTCTACTAAGTTGCCAAAAAAAATAAGACATTACACTTAGAGAAACATTATTCCTCTTCCCCTAGCCTAATGATGGTCTACTTCCCACCGTCCTAAAACATCAATAGCCGTTTCTCCTTTATTTGGTAACATCAAAAGTACAGTAAATTACGGTCTATGAATCCATTCAGAAGAGGGGACGGTAAAGATGACTCAGACCGTTGGTCATCACACCGTTAAATAAGGAACCAAGGTAATAGCAACGTCAAATTACGACCTCAACCTCTCCCCACTAGGATAGCCCAGTTTAATAATACTAACGGCCACTCCTATCATTATATCTAAACCATCTAACGGAAGGGCCCTTTGAGTTACATCAGCTTTATCGACAAACTAAATTGACAAGAAATATAAATGTTGGGAGTTGATAGCAGTGGTTACGGATGTACGTGTAGCGGCTTAATTGACAGGTACATTCACTGTCTGTCGTTTCGTTCCTATTACATTCACTTGCTAACCTCTATCATTCCGTTACGAGCGTGAGATCTGGGAAGGCACGAACCCCGAGCAAACCAGCCGCCCCTCGTCCGCCTTGTTATGTCGGGGCACAAGATTGCGGTTCGCTACATGATCACCACTAATTGGGTTATTCACTTACAATTAGGAAAGTAGTTCAAAACCCAGGAGTCATTCCATACACAAATGTATATAGAATTTACACTATTTTCAGGAGTAATTGTTTTACATTTGGCAGGAGTCAGCCCATTGGCAATATACGATAAGCTGCTTGCAGAGTAAGAGGTCCGAAAAGGGGAGTACCTACTCGCATATCATAAGCGACCCACGATAGGGTTTGAAGAATATATAGTGAGTGTTCATTATAATCTGCATGAGAGGAAATAACAACAAAAGCATCAAGAATCAAATCGAAATTCCCAATTAAAACAGAAGGTCCATTTTCAGCCAGTAACAAATATGATCTATTTCCTTTTTAATCAACGGGCCAATTTAAATTTTAAATTTTTTTGGCAAGTCGCACAGAAAAAAATATTTACATAAAATAAATTCAATTTTACTTGGCGGGCCGCATAATCTTTAAAGGGCCACATGTTGCTTATACCTGATCTATAGTATTGGCTGAAACGGCTAAATATCGATTTTCGAGTGAAGAACGAAAAAATCATAATTAATAACGTCATCACATGACGTATTTACATGTGTCACAAGGTAATATTTTAATGAAAACCATATGTATTTAATATTGGAATGAAGTGGTTCAAGACATAACAGCGTATTATTAATATGACATGTGTGGGAGTGGGGGTTGATATATATATATATATATATATATATATATATATATATATATATATATATATATAATATTGTTAATGGTCTTATCAGAGAATAGACATGTATTTGAGATGAGAGGGTAGGGTCATAGCTGCATGTCCCCAGGCTAATAGGATGGCTGCACAACCTGCTTTGCGGCATGTCTATATTCACCACTAAACACACCGCTCCACGTGCTCCCCATCACTCGGTGCGTGTTAGCTTAACGATATTCGAGATGCATGGTAGCAAATTGTCCTTAGTCGATATCAGCTGTTTACGTTACACTCATAGCGCGATTTTTTAGCAGATTTCCCTCAAGGGAAATCTGCTATTGAGGTCGTACTCATGACGCGAATCTCGAAAAATTTCTTCAAATGTCCATCGATCCTACCCAGGATATGACGAAAATGAGGTCCGTTCAAAATTATATGTATATATATATATATATATATATATATATATATATATATATATATATAAAATTGTAACCTCTGTCTGTACATTGATTTTTTTCGCGAAATTTCACGATAACTTTTCGTTTCACATGTCATAGACACCATAACTGCATTTTGTTTCTTTGGTGTCTGTTTGTTTGTTTGTTTGTTTATTTGTTTGTTTGTTTATTTGTTTGTTTGTTTGTTTGTTACCTTTTCACGCATAAACGGCTGAACCGAATTTTATGAAACTTGGTATGTATATTACTACTAACCCAACTTAGACTTTAGGCTATATTAATATTCTCTGGGACGAATAGGAGTGGGGGTTATAAGAATAAAAATAGCTATATTTCGTTTCCTATTGGTTTTTCGGCAAATATGTTCATAACAAAAGTTGTTTATTTTGTTGTTTAGAGTAACTTTTGTTATATACACTTTTTTCGTATACCGAATTATAAACGAGATATACGCTGAAACCTATAGCGGAAGTGAAGAAATTTATTTGGGACAAAAGACATAACCGAAATAAATAAAACTCGGTATGTGTATTAGCACTAACGCTTTCATTATAACAAGCCATACCAACAATTCTAGGGACGGGCAGGAGTGGGGGTTATAAGGGAAGCCAGAAATTAAAAATAGCGATATTCCGTTTCCTATTGTTTTTTTCGGCAAATATGAACATAACAAAAGTAGTTTATTTAGTTATTTAGAGTAACTTTTGTTATATACACTTTTTTCTTATGCCGAATTATAAACGAGATATACGCTAAAACCTATAGAGGGGGTCATCTATTTTATTTGGCACAAAAGACTCAACCGAACTAAACCAAACTCGGTATGTGAATTAGTACTAACGCCTTCCTTATAATAAGCCATACTAACATTTCTAGGGACGGGCAGGAGTGGGGGTTATAAGGGAGGCCTGAAATTAATAATAGTGATTTCCTATTGGGGTTTCACCAAATATGCACATAAAAAAAGTTGTTTATTTTGTTATTTGGAGAAATTTCCTCAACACTTCATTTCAATATGAACTACCAGGTACCTCACCTTAAAAAATTAATTCAAATGTATGTCAATATTTTCTCCTTAATAATTCAAATCTATGCATAATACACAGGAAACGGAAAATATGACAATATGCAGGACAGTGAAGTCTTACATAAAAAATTAATTTCATTATTAACAAATCCACAGAAATGACGGGTGTTAACCCTAAACACTGGGACGGCTAAATGTCGTGAAAAGCAAAGCCTTGCCAAAAATATACCATCACCATTCACCCTCAAGTGAATTCCCGAGCGAAGCCGGGTATCTGAGCTAGTATATATATAAAATTGTAACCTCTGTCTGTACATTGATTTTTTTCGCGAAATTTCGAGATAACTTTCCGTTTCACATGTCATAGACACCATAACTGCATTTTGTTTCTTTCGTGTATGTTTGTTTGTTTGTTTGTCACCTTTTCACACATAAACGGCTGAACCGAATTTTATGAAACTTGGTATGTATATTACTACTAACCCAACTTAAACTTTAGGCTATATTAATATTCTCTGAGGCAAACAGGAGTGAGGGTTATAAGGAAGGTCTGAAATTAAAAATAGTGATATTTCGTTTCGTATTGCTTTTTCGGCAAATATGCACATAACAAAAGTTGTTTATTTTGTTATTTAGAGTAACGTTTATAATATACACTTTTGTCGTATACCGAAGTATAAATGAGTTATACGCAAAGAACTATACCGGGGGTCCACAATTTATTTGGCACAAAAGACCAAACCGAAATAAATAAAACTCGGTACATGTATTAGCACTAACGCTTTCATTATAACAAGCCATACCAACATTTCAAGGGACGGACAGGAGTGGGGGTTATAAGGAAAGCCAGAAATTAAAAATAGCCATATTTCGTTTCCTATTGGTTTTTCGGCAAATATGAACATACCAAAAGTTGTTTATTTTATTATTTAGAGTAACTTTTGTTATATACACTTTTATCTTATACCGAATTATAAACGAGATATACGCTAAAACCTATAGCGGAAGTGAACAATTTTATTTGGGACAAAAGACCCAACCGAAATAAATAAAACTCGGTATGTGTATTAGCACTAACGCTTTCATTATAACAAGCCATACCAACATTTCTAGGGAAGGGCAGGAGTGGGGGTTATAAGGGAAGCCAGAAATTAAAAATCGCGGTATTTCGTTTTATATTCGTTTTTCGGCAAGTATGAACATAACAAAAGTTGTTTATTTTGTTATTTAGAGTAACTTTTGTCATATTCATTTTTGTCTTTTAACAAAGTATAAACGAGATATACACTATAAACTAATGCGGGAGTCAACTATTTCATTGGGCGCTAACGATTAAACCGAACTTGAAAAAACCCAGTATGTCAATTAGCATTAATTCTTCCATGATTATAAGCTATATTAAAATTTTTAGGTTAAAACGGGAGTGGGGGTTATAAGGGAGGCCTGAAATAAAAATTCGCGATATTTCATTATCTATTTGTTTTTCAACAAACATGCACATAACAAAAGTTGCTTACTTTGTTATTTGGATTAACTTTTGTTTTATACATTTCTCCAGGAACAATGTGTGGAGCAAGTAATTTGCGTAGAAATATTAATATGCTCAACAATTCATTCCAATTTGAACTATGAGGTACCTCACCGGGAAAAATGAATTCAAATCTATGTTAATATTTTGTCCTTAATAACTAAAATCTATGCATAGTGCACAAGAGACGGGAAATATGACAATTTGGAGGACAGTGAAGACTTACATAAAAAATTAATTTTATTATTAACAAATGCCAACAACGGGTATTAACCCTAAACACTGGGACGGGTAAATGTCCAAATACTGTTCAAATTAAAGCCTTGTCAAAAAAAATACCATCACCATTCAGCCACAAATCAATTCCCAGGCGAAGCCGGGTATCTGAGCTAGTATATATATATATATATATATATATTTGTCAACGCTCTAGCGGTCGCAATTTTCGTTTGATCGTTACCAAACTCGATATTTAAACGTTTTATGCAAAGATAAAGATCAAGTTTGTTAATGGATGAAATCGGACCAGTGGAAGGGGGGGGTTTAGAAGGGAGGATTTTCGAAAATTCGAAATATCTCCGTTACTATCCCTCGGACCGAAAAATTATATAGAAGCAATCTTATGGAAAATTAAATTTACTATAAATAATGTCATATACATTTATTCCGTATCTTGAATATTAACCGAGATATTTGCATTTTTATGAAGTCTGTGGTCGGGTATAGTTTCGATTACGTCGGCCATCTTCATTTCTCCGCTCAGGCGGAAGCTTCTTCTAACCAGCCGTTTTTAACCTTACCTTAGTAACCTTCGTTACTTTGTGAGATTTATGCAAATACGTTCTGTTCATTCGCCCCCCCCCCTTCATTAGTTCTTGGACTACTAAAATTTGAGTTATTAAAATATAAATTATTCTTACAATTCAGAAGCCGTTTCAGTTGGGAATTTATTTTAATTAACTGAGAAATTTCTCATTATCTAATCACGGTGGTATTGTGTTACCAGTGTGCAGATTTCTCTATTGTAAAATTTCACGGGGGAAATCTGCTTAGTTTACGCAGCCCCTGCGTGACGGACTTTTTTAATCTGTTAGCAGTTTTCCCCTTAGGAGATATCAGCTATTGACATTCTACTTATGATTGCATTTTCGAACAATTTCTCTAAATGTCCATCGGTCCTACCCAGGGGAGAACGAATGAGGTCCGTTCAAAATGTTTATGCGTGTGTGTGTGTGTGTGTGTGTGTGTGTGTGTGTGTGTGTGTGTGTGTGTGTGTGTGTGTGTGTGTGTGTGTGTGTGTGTGTGTGTGTGTGTGTGTAAGTGTGTGTGTGTGTGTGTGTGTGTGTGTGTGTGTGTGTGAGTGTGTGTGTGGGGGGGGGCGTATGCTAATGCTCTAGCGGTCGCAATCTTTGTCTGATAGTTGCCAAACTAGATATTTAAACGTTTTATGTAAAAATGAAGATCAAGCTCGTATCGAAACATTGTATAGAATTCATCTTATTGCAAATGTAATGTTCTATAAATGTTGTTATATAAATATTTTATCTATATCGAAATTTTGACATGTTCATCTTTCCCCGTATTGAATATTAGCTTAGATATTTCTATATTTCAGTTTTCAGCCATCAGGAAACCCTCACCCCTACCCATTTCATATTAAAGACAACTGAACTGAATCAATAGCTAAAGAGGCATCATCTTTCTAAGGCGATGTAAAACACATACTTTTCCTTCCCTTCTAATTAGAAATATTCGTAAGAAATTACAAGAGCAATTTTTTTTTTCACTTTTGATATATAACTATATATATATATATATATATATATATATATATATATATATATATATATATATATATATAATTTTGAGCGAACCTAATTATCGTCATCTCCTATAGGGATCGATGGAAATTTGAGGGAAATTTTCGACAATTTTCGTCACAACGACAATAGCTGATTTTTCTTAAGGTAAATATGATAATAGAGGAAAACATTTGCTAAAAAACTATGGTATACGCGCTAAATGAGATTAGCCAGATTCACTTGGAAAAGCCGAAGAACACTTTGAATTATAAATGTCAACAGATAAAGCAAATAGACAAGCTTACCGAAAGCAGTCGTAATTCAACCATAGCGGATAGAAGGCGCCCGAGAGATACTAAAAAATAAACTAATTGAGATACTCATTGAAAAAAAAAAATAGGAGAATGAAAAGGTCAGCGATAGACACGTCAGCTGAAACCCGATCGATTCTATTGGTCATAAACTTAGCCAGCAAACAATAATCCATCCCCTCCACTTTTCCTCTCTATCATAAAACTAAAGGAAATAATAATGTTGAGGCTAATCATTTCAAGACAAACATCATGTGCAGCGAATAATTCAGCACTTGGTAGCAGCATTGTATCAAATATATACCAAGAAATAAATCAGCAATTTTAAATTATAATGGATAGGAAACTGTGCAGTCGACCGCCTGTAAAAGAGACCTTTATTATACGAGATAAATGCAAATATGTTTTGGTGACCCCACCCCGTCTTAATTTTTTGGGCTACTTAAATTATTTTGATTCATTATAAATTACAGTACTACTAGATATAGTAAATAGTTTTCAATCAAATTAATGCGTTATATTGTGATATATTTCAGCAATTGTTTTTCTTTCCGGCAAGAAGTTGGTAGAACATATTTATTCACTTAATATCCAAGGTGGTGTTTTGTTACCAGTATGTAGATTTATCTATTGTTAAACTTCACGCGGTAAATTTGTTTCGTTTACGCAGCCCCTGCGTGACGAACGTTTTTTGATCCAGAGCAAAGGGATCCTCTGCCACCCAGTATCTCAGATGGAACTTAGTTTGTTTCGCCGCACCTGCATGGCGGTATTGTTGCATTAAACAATTCGATAAGCTACAACAATTCTTAATGATGTTTATGTTAATGATCGAAACATCACTGTAATAATTACTATACATACTATTATCAGCAGTATAGCAAAACACATACCTAATATTCACGTACATCTCTCATTTTCGGGTCAACTGACTGTGACCAATATCATTGCAAGAAGTTGCACAAAGGGGCAAACAAACAGCCACATCCCTTATCTATCAACAAAAAGTTGACATGAACTAACGACAATTGTATGTTTTTCAACAATGAAACTCTTGATTGCACAATTCTTAATTTTGAAGTCAGATACAATTCTTTTTGCGCCAAGTCAGAACTACCTACATGTAGGTCCAACCTATTCCAAAGATTTTGCGATTAAGAGGCAGGGTCCCATCGAAGTAATGCTAATTTTCCAAAAATCGCGACCTGAGTACAACCTCAATAACTGATTTCCCTTAGGGAAAATGTGCTAAAAATATAGTCCCTGGAGAGATAGCCAATCTTATACAGGGTTAGGTATTTACCGTATGTACGAAAGGGAACGAACTAAAAATAAGGATCTGTGAAAGATGTACAGAACACTTCGAAATCAAAAGCAAGTAAAACCGCAACGGTGAGCAGACTGATACAATATAACGAAGGTGTAGTTTCTCTGCACTATATCCTCATAAATAAGAGGTTTTAAGCGGAACGACTGCGGGAGCGGGTTTATGATGAAAGAAAAATCTCAACATGCATAACTGAGATATTACTGAATCAATGCCAGCTATCCAACAGAATCAGCAAAGGGAAGATATTCCAATATATCGTTGATTCTGATAGAGATCAACATTGGTGCGTGTCCCCTGTGAGCATGAAAAGAAATAATCAATCCATCTATGCACGCCGGGCCAACAAGTACCACGCCAAACTGGTATTAGGCGATTTCTGACTGAGATAGGCAGGGAAGAGTACTACAGGCCAGCAACCGAACAGTATAGCAAATAAAAAAGTCACAGAGGGGCTGCGTCTACTAAACAGATTTCTTAAGTCCACCACGTGTTTGCATTTATCTGAAAAAGTAAAAGTCCAATGACACCAATAATTGGTATTTCAGCTTTAAATAAAGTAGTTCACGATATAATAGCTTATTGTTAATGTGGCATGAGGAGGAGTGCTCAAAAACAAACAAATGCAAATATTTCGGCTAATATTCGCGATAGAGAAACTATTTATATAACAACATTAATAGACAACTAGCTCAGATACCCGGCTTCGCCCGGGAATTCATTTGAGGCTGTGATGATATTTTTTTGGCAAGGCTTTACTTTGCACAATATCTTGACATTTACCCGTCCCAGTGTTATACGGGCTAATACCCGTCATTTCTGTGGATTTGTTAATAATAAAATTAATTTTTTATGTAAGACTTCACTGTCCTCCATATTGTCATATTTCCCACTTCCTGTGCATTATGCATATATTTGAATTATTAAGGACAAAATATTAACATACATTTGAATTTTTCCAGGTGATGTACCTGGTAGTTTATATTGAAAAGAATTGTTGAGCAAATTTCTCTAAATAACAAAATAAACAACTTTTGTTATGTGCATATTTGCCGAAACCCCAATAAGAAACGAAATATCACTATTTATGTTCATATTTGCCGAAACCCAATAAGAAACGAAATATCGCTATTTTTAATTTCAGGCTTCCTTTATAACCCCCACTCCTGTTCGTCTCAGAGGATATTAATATAGCCTAAAGTCTAAGTTGGGTTAGTAGTAATACACATACATAAAATTCGGTTCAGCCGTTTATGCGTGAAAAGGTAACAAACAAACAGTAAATAGTTACCAAAGAAACAAAATGCAATTATGGTGTCTATGACATGTGAAACGAAAAGTAATCGTGAAATTTCGCGAAAAAAATCAATGTACAGACAGAGGTTACAATTTTATATATATATATATATATATATATATATATATATATATATACTAGCCCAGAGACCCGGCTTCGCTCGGGAATTCCTTGGAGGCTGAAGGTTGAGGGTATTTTTTTAGCAAGGCTTTATTTTGCACAAGATTTTGACATTTACCCGTCCCAGGGTTTAGGGTTAATACCCGTCGTTTCTGTGGATTTGCTAATAATAAAATTAATTTTTTCGATAAAACTTCACTGTCTTCAATATTGTCATATTTCCCGCTTCCTTATACATGTAAATATGGTGATTTTTTACTTCAGGCCTCCCTTATAAACCCCCCTCCCGTTCGAACCTAGAAATGTTAATATAATTTATAATCATGGAAGGCGTTAGTGCTAATACACATACTGAGTGTTTTATTTAGTTCGGTTGAGTCTTTTGTGCCAAATAAAATTTTTACTTCCGCTATAATTTTTAGCGTATAACTCGTTTATACTTCGGTATGCGACAAAAGTGTATATCACAAAAGTTACTCCAAATAACAAAATAAACTACTTTTGTATGTGCATATTTGCCGATAAACTAATAGGAAACGAAATATTGCTATTTTTAATTTCTGGCTTCCCTTATAACCCCCACTCCTGCCCGTCCCAAGAAATGTTGGTATGGCTTCTTATAATGAAAGCGTTAGTGCTAATACACATACCGAGTTTTATTTATTTCGGTTGGGTCTTTTGTCCCAAATAATATTGTTGACTTTAAACTTCGGAATACGATGAAAGTTTTTATGACAAAAGTTATTCTAAATAACAAAATAAACAACTTTTGTTATGTGCATATTTGCGAAAAAACCAATAGAAAACGAAAAATCGCGAATTTTAATTTCAGGCCTACCTTAAAACCCCCACTCCTGATCGTCTCAGAGAAAATTAATATAGCCTATCTCTCAAGTTGGGTTATTAGTAATATACATACCAAGTTTAATTTAAAATTCGGTTAAGTAGTTTATGCGTCCAAAGGTAACAAACAAACAAACAAACATAAACGAAAGAAACAAAATGGAGTTAAGGTGTCTATGACATGTGAAACGAAAAGTTATCGTGAAATTTCGCGAAAAAAATCAATGTACAGGCAGAGGTTACAATTTTATATATATATAGATATATATATATATATATATATATATATATAATTATGAACGGACCTCATTTTCGTCATCTCCTATATAGGATAGATGGGCATTTGAGGAAATATTTCAAAAATCTGGTCATGAGTACAACCTCAATAGCTGATTTCCTTTAGTGTAAATTGTTAAAATTATACAACTCATAATAGTGATCCACGAAGTTTTCTGTGCTTAGTGATATGTTCATAGTTGTGAGAAGTTCATGATTTTGAAATTTGTAATAAAAATATAAGAAACAGACAAACTCGAAATTTTATATATACAAAACCTTGAGTTTGTCTGTTTCTTATATTTTTTATTTTATTTGTATTAGAGAATATTTATTGCAAATATCAAAATAATATAATACAGGCATAAGTTCTCAAAAAATACATATTATATACAAACTAGAGGGTAAAATATACTTCCTTTGAATATGGGAGGAGTGTAAAGAAAAACATGCATAAATATACGGGGTAGCCATAGATTAGTAGTAGAGCGTTCGACTTCAGAACACCAAGTCAACCAACATCAAGTATGATCAGAAGTTAGGTGGGTGGCCGCGAGGGTTCGCTGCCTGTGTAGCTCCAGCTAGTTGTGCAGCGGGAGTGGAATGGCGGGAGCATAGGAAGGAAATCAGTTGACAGCCCGTCGGTATGGTGGAGGACATTGACTCTCCTAAATCTCACCGACTACCAAACTGGCCTTTGGTGACATCACCGCTGTCCGTCCCCGGATATAACGATGTCCGTTAGTACACTCGAGACCTCTCATTCCTGGTCCTCCTTGGTTAACGGTGGTTGTTAGTCTAGTTGATCACTCAATGAGTAAAACACAGTTCGCGAATCCCTCGAGTCCAGCTCGGGGCGGCTAAAGATCTCTATGGTCTACAATGCTAACCGAAGAAAAAATAAACAGCCCGGCATGTACTAACTGAATAGTACATTTTCATTATGGGAGAAATTATTCTAATAGTTTGATGACAAGACCCGAAATTACGTGTATTAGGAAATTCTATTTTTCCAAGCAATAGTCTTTCTATAACACCGCCATCTATTTCCCGCTTCAGTAGTTTCCAGTTTTCTCCAAGCCACGGAATTGAATCAGTTTCCCTTCAAGTGAAACTCTTACGCAATCAACTCTAATTCTTCAATCCGGGAGCCAATACTCAAAGCAAACTGTTTCCTTTATTATTGCGGTTACCTCCCCTTTGATGTAAACCGCTTTAGGCTAGAATGCAACTCCTTCCAAGGAATCGCACACTTCCTACTTACTTTAAGAAGTTTTAGCTTCATGAAACAATTCCTACATTACTTCCTCATTTGTGACATTTTAATTATAATATTTTAGTATTTCCTTTACGTAAAAAACACGATTCTGGAACCTCTCTGAAAAAAATCCTCTCTACTGTTTGACACAATGTGAATAATTCAAATCATAATCATGGATAGAATTTATTATTTATTTATTTACTTCCACTTTATGCTACTATGGTTAATTGGGACGGGGTATCTACAGGGAACCACCCTTCTCTAGCCAGGGAGGAAATAAGGAATTTATATAATGAGTCCGCCACTAAATAAATTTCCTCAGGGCGGGAATCGAACCTGCCACTCGAATAATCCCAAGGTTTCACAGGAAACACGTTAACACTGTTAACTGTCTCCCTACAACTTCCGCTTGAGAGTTATCAACATTGTATTACTTAAATTATTTATTAAAAAAAATGTAACAAATCGAATGATCTAATAATTTATATACATGGAGGAAATAAATAACGAAACATTCTTATAACTATGATAAAAGTCTAAAATCATAATATCATTTTTCATAATATTAAAAACACTTTATTAATGAGTACTATTAATTGTGGATTCACGCTATCTTTTTTAGCGTATATCTTGGGTATTCTTCGTTGTACGTCAAAAGTGAATATAACACTAGTTACTCAAAATAAACACCTTCTGATATGTGTCCGTTAATGGCTGAAATCGTACCAGAAGGAGGGGGGGGTTTAGAGGGGGGGATTTTCGAAAATTCGAAATATCTCCGTTATTATGCATCGGATCGAAAAATTGTATAGAACCGATCTTATTGCAAATTAAATTTACTATAAATATTGTTATATACGTTTATTCTCTATCTTGAATATTAACCGAGATATTTGCATTTTTATGAAGTCTGTGGTCGGGTGTTGTTCGGGCTAGCTCGGCCGTTTTTGTAAGTTCTCGGCTCTGGCGGAACCTTCTAAGCTAACCTGTCGTTTCTAGCCTTACCTAACCTTCTTTACTTTATGAGATTTATGCAAATACGTTCTGTTCATCCCCCCCCCCCTTCTTTAGTTCTTGGACTACTAAAATTAGAGTTATTAAAATATAAATTATTCTTACAATTCAGAAGCCGTTTCAGTTGAGAGTTTATTAAAATTAACTGAAGGATTTCTCATTACCGTTTGTATTTACTTATGGTGGTGTTGTGTTACCAGTATGCAGATTTCTCTATTGCTAAACTTCACATAGGAAATCTGCTTAGTTTACGCAGCCCCTGCGTGACGGACTTTTTTCATTTCAGGCGTCCTTTATAACCCCCACTCCTGTCCGTCCGTGCCTAGAAATTTTAATACAGTTTATAATCATGGAAGAGTTAATGGTAATTCACATACGGAGTTTTGTTGAATTCGGTTCAATCGTTTGTGCCCAATCAAATTGTTGACTCTCGCTTTACTTTTTAGCGTATATGTCGTTTATAATTTGTTATACGGCAAATGTTTATGTAACAAAAGTTACTCTAAATAACCACCTTCTTGTATGTGTATGCTTGCCGAAAACCAATTGGAAACAAAATATGGCTATTTCAAAATTAAATTTGAAATGAAAATACAATCAGTATCAAGGTGCGTATTCATGGTTAATGGTAAGTTATTCACCACAAAATATTTTTATTAGTTATCTCTTATCTCAGAAAAGGGTTATTAGAATTCCACCTTTGTTTCCGACCGTCAGTCTATTTGTCTGCTAACAGATATTTGATATCTTTAATTTTTGTTTATGAATATTCAAGAAACATTGTTCATTAATTTTAATTGTATAACTACAATGGAACCTGCATCTTCAGCTTGACTGCACATGCTCTCAAGAATTTACCCATTAAAAAAAACTGTATTCACAAGAAAAGGAATATCGGGTTTCATATATAGCTTCGTTCAGCAAGAAATATGCTATATCAACAATGCCTTATCCAGTTATGTTGTGAATGTATAGGAATTACTCAATTTTCTTTTTAAAATGCTTAATTTTTAATTCGGTAAAATTGAAAACCAGTTATCATCGTCAAATGCTGATTAAAAATTAAAATTGGCTGGATCGGTTGGTGGATATAATGAAAATTAAATTAATATTGAAACACAGACTGTTGGATTGGTTGAGCTGCCTATTGTGAAAAGAAGGAGGCTGTTCAGTCAATCAACTTTCACTTTTAGGGGTTTTGTTCCTTCCCGGCAAAGGTACTGAGTTACGGAAAAGCTATTAAATACTTCACTGTCTCCACATAATAAAGTCGTTACCATATTATAAATTATCATTAAAAATACACACGTGTACGATTTTTTTAAAACTTCTTAATACATTAATTTAAGGCATATTTGTTTGTTTTTACTATGAATTAATTACGCAATTATTGTACGTAATAATCTTAAAAGAAAACGTACCTCAATCAAGACGTATCCATAAAATACGCCGTTCACTGACAGATGACACAATAAAAGCCGTATTTACATTTACAGTATAGTGCAGAGCCTCAAATGAAGGCCGTACTAACACTGAGGGGAAACGGAAAAACATCATGATAGCAGTTATCACCAACAACACAGCACTGATTTAGCTACTGATAACCACTTTCTTAGTAAATAGGATTTCTCCACAAAAGATTAAATATATGATAATAATCAACAGAGAATAGGTTAATGCGAACCATTTATTTCTTTTGAGAGAAAATTATAATTACTAAGGAATATTCAATTGGATATTAGTTTATGGTCTTAATTATTCAAACCATAAGTGATATTGATATATATATACACACATATATAAGTATTCCGTAACGAAAGAGAGGGTTTCAATATAATTTTCTTATGTAATTATTCCTTTTGTTGTTTTCATACTAAATATATCTCGTTCCAATAAAAAACGATGCTCATATATTATGGAGATTTTCCTCCTACCTTCTATGTTATTAACATTTATCTCTTATATAATAATTTTGCTCATTTAAAAGTGGGAAAAACAACAAACAATGTCGAAAAGTTTTTCAGAATAGAATGGGCTTCAAAATAACTGTCATACCGCATTTATTTTATGGGTTCATTGAAAATAATTTCCATTAATAATAATTGAAGAGAGAATTATCAAATTGTTATTTCTACGCAATACTGGTACGAATAAAAATATGGTGCTGTTTTTATCAACATCAACAGAAGTAATTGAACTATAAGCCGTAAAAATGTTTATCTAAAATAAATATTAAAAAAAAAAAAAAACATGCTGTGATTTTGGTAGAGATTTGTCACTCTTAGAAATCCTTTAGTCCTTCCTGTATGTCTATTTACAGCCTCTGTTTCAGAACGACATTTTGTTAAAATACGGTTAATTTTATACATATATGTATCTTTAAGATTTGTACGTTCAAGTAATTTAGAGTGGAATATAAGATTTTAATTAAGTTATATGAGTTTATAAAAAATAAAAACCATTAATACGGACAGATATTATAATCTAATGAAATGCCCCTATACATCATTTTAAACCATGTGTCCAATCAGCAAGCAAGACCTCGTCCTCCTTCGATTTTGTGCTGAAGTTAACATAGTATTTAATGTATAAACTTGGTGCTTTCTAATTAATTTTATGTAAAAATATAATGGAATTTATTAAAATAATTTGTAACCAGTTTAGCATTAATCTGCTAGCTTTCAAGTCATTTTGAAATAAATGCATCAAAATGTCTGATATATTTCCTGTCTCGCCATACAGTATCTCGCAAAAAGAACCATTTCCAAAATCCCAAATACAGATTGACTAGAAGTAGTCTTGTTTCAAATCATAAAAAGTCTCGAGTATATTCTTATTTGAATGGTTTTAATACAAATACCTTGTAATAATAAAACGTGTAGTAACTTTTTATTAATTTTTACTTTATTTTAAAAAAGTTATATATGTTTCTTTATTCACTAAAAAAAGTGGGGAACTTATTTATATTCAAATAAAGTTCTACTAATTACGTTCAATGATTTAAGAGAATTCCTATAATAAATGCGCATTGGATTTTTCATTTTGAATGAATGAGGTAAAAAAATTTGTTTCTTGAGTTAGTTCATGTATCTGAAGAACCCTCCAATTCAAATTTTTAAATAACGTGAACTATTTTAAAATTCCTCATTACGACACTAAATACAAAAATGAAACGAAGGGGCGGCAAATGCATGTACCCGAAAAAAAAAGTAATGTACAATGAGTAATTTTCAAAGCCAAGAAAATTCCGAAAAGCAAAGCCAACATATTTTATTCACATCATTTTTGTAAGTTTTGTTTTCTACTTTATCAAATCCAGAATAACAATTAACCAATATTGTATGCTGAGAAAAATGAAAAAAAAAATATAATCTGAGTCGATTATAAAAATAAATAACTCAGCGATGAAAGAGGAATGTCCACAAATAATTTTTATACTCATATAGAAATAAATAAATTAATAGAGAATATATTTTATTTAATTTACTAGTTTTGCGATAATTTTTTTTTTTTCAATATCACATATCATCTAAGAAATGCGTTGATTCATGGAGTTTTAAATAATGTACAAAGGTATTGAAAAAATTATTATTAAAATTATCCTTAACAAATTTTTGGGAAGTTTCCTCTCTGCCTTTTTCCAACTAAGCATTTGAAACATTGTCAGTTTTGCATATATTGAAAGTATAAGTTCATTTTTTTTTATTCTGTTCCGTTATTTTCACAATCTTTCAAAACGGTTTTTGATATACGATAAATGTACCCACCGAGTTTATAAATATGTTTAGATCTTGATTTGGTTTTAGCGATACGCTTGTGAGATTTCTAGTAACATTCTGGCATAATGTTTACTATGTAGGTACTCCACTTTCTTCCATTGTAACCATATAATGATATCGGCTGCCAGTAGAATAGAGAGAGTTAACGATAACAATGAGCACGAGACTTTTGTGCCAATATTATAAACGACAATGCCGACGGTATAAGGAATAGGAGCATTAGTCTTCGTACAACTGACAAGTTTAAAATGCAGGCAACACGCCACGTGGTCATTGGTATTTTTTAGTACAAGCAACAGTAAAGCTCAATTTATTGAGGCCTAGATATTTATTAGAATGTTTTAAAGACAATGTTCAAAAATTATAAATCTTTTTGCCCAGAGAAAAACGAAAAACCACCATACAATTAAAAAAAAAATACAGGATTCCGTTAGCTTAGATGGTCTTTATTTCCAAATAAATACCTATTTATCGGAATATCATAGTGATCAATTTTTTCATCAATGAGCTCAAGTCAGGAGTTATTCATGAATTTGGTAATGGTATCTGAACCCAAATTTGAATATTTTTACCTCAAAAAGTGAAATATTGTTAAAATTGTCTACTGATTAATTGACTATTACGTCGATTAGGAATATTTAATTAATAATCGGGGCTCAGATAAGCCATGTGAATTAAGGAGTTGGTGGGTTTGTATCCTATCAGGACAACAAGAATTTATTTAGTGAAGAATTATAGAAATAAAATAGAGTCCCCGTCGGCTAAAAAAGGGTGGTGAGCCTTAGTAGCATAAAGTAGACATTAATAATTAAAATAAAAATTAATTATAAGCATATTCATTGAATTAAACTTGAACTTTGATATATTTGCAATGCTATAAAACATCGTAACGCAATGATGAAGCTTGAAGCAATATACAAGGGGAATAATTTTAATGAAACTGAAATGAAAGCAGGTTGGTGCAAATACAAGAATAAACGTGAGTAGGAACTTGTTATAATATACACACCCTTCTAATAGTCGTGTAAAATACAAATCGTAGCAGATACATTTTTGAGTTGTTCACTTCACTTTATAATCCGTTCAGTAAATGACAATGACACTCTGAAGTCCTTTTTGAAGAGAACACTTGCTGTAATAGGTTTTGAGAGTTGTTCTATTTGAAGGGTACCTGTTGACGTACCTTGTATCCACCGCAGCGGTGGCAGGTCTCGACCTGTCCCAGGGAGTAGGACATGGCCGATGAGATCAGGGGGACTAAGGACCACCTCCCCGATCTGGGAGAGGGTGGGGATCCCCTCTACCCGCCCAGCAGAGAGAGGGGGACAGGGGGGTGGAGTCAGTCCCACGAACTGACTCCCGAAAGGAGTATCTTCGAGGGACGAGCAGCGAGGAAAATGTAAAGACGACGAGAGAACGGGGCTCCGACGCCCGGGACAAAGTCTCCCGGGTATCATATACTCTTCCGGAAAAGAAACCTAAAGTTAAAGCGAACCATCAGCCGTTTGAGGATATCTGAAATATCAAATTTGAGAGGTGAGTTATCGTAAATAAATGAACACTCTTCATTCAGCCACAGCCTGTAAATGTTGGTATAAGACTAGGCTCCTTGGGATTTAAGCAGATCCAAAAGTTGAAACATTAAACACTTTTTTAATTGGAAAATTCAAATTAGTTAAAACGGTGTCACTTAAAAACAAGTAAAGACCACTTGATAAAATCACACATTCATCCTAGAGCTCAAATATTCGATTCTCTGTTCTCCAAAAATCCAGTTTAGTGTGAAGCCGTTGTCAAATTGAAATATACTCTAGAAGTCCTTAGTTCACCCGGACATGGAAAAATTGTATTTCAAATATTAATCAACTTTACAATTTCAAGTACAAATTTACGCTCAATTCTGCGAGCCATATAAATGACTACAATTGTCTGAGAATATTAATTCAATTTTACTGTAATAAACTTTCAAATCATTCTGAACTAAATAAAACAAAATCTCTCTCAGATAAGTAAACGACAAAATCAAGTCCCGCAGGAACCTGTCTGCATTTTACTGCTGATTGAGGCTGAGCCTCGATGCAGAACCTCAAATTTCTTTTTTGCCCCTAAAAAAGGTAAGTTGGGACGGTTTTTACTGCTAAGGACAACAGGATTTCCACTAACGGATAGTTTCGAAACTTGTTTAACACAAAATGAGAGGACTTTGATATTTTCTTTTTATTTGTCTTTGACACATTATTCTCTACAAAGAAGAAAAATAACGTAAATTTTAGTACTATTTATGCACTAATTGAATAAGTCCTCAAGAAAAGAAAAGAATATAAGGACTTAATGGTTAATGAATTAAGTTTCTTGATTGGAAAACTTATGTGTGAGCTATGAGTAATGCCCTTGGGATTTAATATATTTGCCAAAATTAAATTAATTATTTTTCCTTTATAAATTTGAGTGAAACTAAGTCGTAGATACCTAAAACACACCGGGAAATAGTTTGTTTAGATTTATGACAGTTGAAAATTCAACAAAAATGTTGAGCATCATTAAACTTCGCATTAAAGGTAAGGTGTTGGATATGAATCGATTAAATATCGAGTATAGTATCGATCAAGTAAATAATGGATCCCTAGAATGTAAAATCTTCATTCATGACGCCACGTGCAACATATTTGTCATGTATATCACATAGCAAAGGCTTGTTGGAAACCATATTTGATATTTAAGCTAGGAATGAGATATATCATGATATGTCAGCTTATTTTTAATATCAGGTGAGTAGGAGTGAGAGTTTACAGAAGGCTGACAATTTAAAAATGAAAATATCTTGGTTAATATTCGGGATACAATAAAAATTGTATACAATAAAACTTATGGGCAAATAAAGTGGCAACAATATTATTTATATATAAGTTTTCGATTGGCCAACATTGACAATGATATAGGTCGGAGACGACTAGAACGGTAACAAACGACTATATATAAAAAGTATATACATTTTTTGTAACATACCTCCCTCCCCTCCTAGGTTCGGTGAACATTTGAAGTCTTTTTTCGACAATACCGCCAATAGTACAACCTGATTTATACTTAAGATGTATTTAGTCGAAGCGGAGGAACATTTGCCGAGAACTCGCCTCATCGTGAGTGCCTTTTCACAGGCAACAGGTTTGAGGCATGGACTGTTTCAAATCAGGGCTGACTGGCACTGTGAATGGGCTCTGCCGCTTCCATTAAACACTTGTGAACGAAGGCTTTCCCTTGATTGTAACCTGTGTTCTTTGAATAACGGTGTTTTTGGGAAACATTATTATGTACGTATTATTTAACCCTTTTATAAAGGAACAACCTGTAAATAAAAGGAAAATAAGGAGGTTCTGCGTTAACTAAGCAGATTTCTCACGTGCGTTACGTATTTGCATTTATCTCAAAAAGTACAAGTTCTATAAGAACAATATTTGCTATTTAGGCTTTAAAAGTGCTCCTATTATAACAGCGTAATGTTAAAATGACGAGAGCAGGTGTTTACTGAAGTCTGAAAACTAAAAAAATACAAATATCTCGGTTAATAACTAATATGATGCAAAAATATATATCATAACAACATTCATGGAACATTAATTTACAATAAGATTGTTCCTATTTACTGTTTCGTTCTGAAGTATAATAACGGAGATATTTCGAATTTTCGAAATTCCCTCCCTTTAACCCCCTCCGCCCCCCTACTGGTCCGATTTCTGCCAATAATGAATTTCATTCTTTTACATAAAACGATTAAATATCGAATATGGTAACGATCGATCAAAAATTGAGACCCTTTATATATATAGTTTTGAATGGACCTCATTTTGCGACTTCTCCTGAGTAGGATGGATGAACATTTCAGGAAATGATTCGAAAATCGCGTTACGAGTACGACCAAAATAGCTGATTTCCCTTAGGGCAAATCTTCTAAAATACATTAACAAAGTATTTTAATACTAATATGTTGTGGTATCTAATTAATCTGTAAGGTCATGGCAAGCACTAGGTTTGTTTGAAGAAACCGTTATACTTATATTAAAATTGAACAGAAATTACAAGTACAAAAATTCATTATGAAAAAAGGAGTAATATTTACAACGATTGAAAGTTTAAGGTTCCATATACAAGGAGTTTCGGCATTGAGGGACCACTAAGGACCGATGTTAGTAGAAGCCTCTTTGCGGAAGTCATATCACTCTCCAACCAAGGAAGTAAGAGCCTCCAAGAGTTGGAGCCTTTATCATCCAACACGGATTTCCACTTGGAGCCAGCCCCTCCAATAAGTGCTAACACTCCCTAACTACCTCCGAGCAGAGCAGGGGAAATCCTTTTACAGCACATGTAAGCAAAAGCAACTCTCACTCGCTGATTCCGGGTAACATCTTTACTCATTTAGGGTATATAAGTGGGATAGCGGGAAGAGAGGCAGAGAGAACAGAAGCCGTGAGTTCATGTTTAATGCAGCCCCTAGAGCATATGTGGGCAACCACCGGCCCGCGGTAAGGTTTGATCCGCCCCGCGAACCATTTTGAAAAACCCAATTAAACTAAAATATTACACTACTTACTCCAAATGAGGAAGATGAGGCGTTTGTCAGTACTTATAAATGCGAACAGTTCTATTTAATGATAAAAGTTAATAAACCAAAACACCGTACAATGCTGACTGACGATAATTTGGAAAATTCTTTTCTTCCTAGTATCAATGGAATTAATCCAAACATCTATGGATTAGTTTCCCTAATTCAAGCTCATTGATTTCGGTGTAGCTATTTAACTTGCGTTGTTTGTAATAATTCCAAATTTTATGATTTAATTATGATTTTGTACCTATTTTTTTTTTATCATTTCATTTTGTTATTGTAATAAATTGTATCATAATTACATTGTCGTTATAATTTCATGTCTGATATCTATCGTTGAAAATTATGAACACCACTTTAAAATGCACTACTTTTAAAAGCGGCACATGAACCTATTTGCACACTAAAGTTTGGCCAGCAACATGTCAAAGGTTGCCCACACCTGCCCTAGATGATAATGGAGCCGATGAAGAATGTCATGCACTTCCAAGACATATGAAAGACTCTAATAAAGTCGTTTAGGTAATTTTCGCAGTAGAAATCAGTCAATGACAAACGGTGGCTTCAAACACTTTCTCCCAGCTATCTACAACGTCAGCAAGGTCAGAGTATTACAATCAGTAAGTGCTAAAACCCGCACACTGTGAATTATCTTCGTTATATATAGTCCAATATTTAGAACAAAGATTCTAATAGCTAAAAGGATAATAATTCAAGAATAATAATATAATTTTAGAATATTCTAAATAATACGATATACTTTTTAAAAGACGAGCAAATACATCATGTTGAATAATCATATCTGGAGATTGAATGAAATGAGGCTAGAAAAAAATCTTAAATAATACGTTTATATGAATTAGCCCAAAACACGGAATAGATTAAATTGCATATATTTACTAGCGGAGCCGACTGATGCTGTCCTGCATGATATTTCAAGCGATTAGGACATTAAATTTAATAATATTGTTTAAAACAAATGCTACTTTTAATAACTAAAAAAAACAACTTTTGTTATGTACACGTTTGCCTAAAAACAAATAGAAAATGAAATATCGTAAATTTTTTATGCAGGCCTTCCTTATAACCCTCACTTCCGTTCGAACCTAAAAAATTTAATATAGCTTATAATCATGGAAGACATTATGCTAATCTACATATAGAGTTTTGTTAAGTTCGGTTCAATCGTTAGTGCCCAATAAAATTGTTGGCTCCCACTTTAATTTTTTAGTGTATATCTCGTTTAATACTTTGTTATACGGCAAAAATGAATGTAACAAAAGTTACTCGAAATAACAAAATAAACAACTTTTATCTTGTGGATATTTGCCGAAAAAGCAATAGGAAATGAAATATCGCTATTTTTAATTTTAGACCTCCCTTACAACCCCCGTTCCTGCACCATCTGCCAGGCTGAATTGTGAATCTAAACCACCCAGGGCGGCACCCAAACGCATACAAAATAATTCATTTAAATCGGTCAAGACGTTTAGGAGTTCAGTGACATAAACACGTACAGTAGAATTATATATATATATATATATATATATATATATATATATATATATATATATATATATATGGTAAACAAAGCTGTTTCTAAGGATATATTTTGTGTATCCCTTACACGCATAGTAAAGGGCGTTTCAAAAAGAGTATACGCATTACAAAGTATTATTTTGTCCAAACTAGCGATCGCTGCGCCTAGGCTTCATCTAGTTTATATTATAGCCACTAGAAGTCAGTTGCCTTCTGTTTTGCTTGGTGACCGTCATATGTTTAAAATGGCTACTGCACAGCAGAAATCATTTTGTGCCCTCCAGTTTGCGAAGTGCAATTCCGTGATTACCGTGCAAAGACATTTTAGGTTGAAGTACCAATGTGATCCTCCGAATGAGTGGAACATTCGCCGATGGTATCGACAGTTTGTAGATACAGGATGTGTATGTAGAGTCCTGACTTCCCTCGTGTTCCTGCAGAAAATGTTGCACGAATTCAAACTCCTTTCAATTCAAACATATGACGTTTACCAAGCAAAGCTGAAGACAACTGACATCTAGTGGCTATAATATAAATTATGCATTTGTTTCTCCAATAGCCAAGCCGGACAAATGTCCAGCCAAGTTTGGACAAAATAATACTTCGTAATACGTATATTCTTTGTGAAACACCCTGTAAATCAAACAATGTCAAAAAGAAAGAAATCTATCTGTCTAAGAAGTGCTTGATTTATCAGATTTTAGAAAAACGTTCCTACTTAATGAGTAAAGAACAATTATATTAAATACGATAAGTTGTTATGGTTTTAAAAGTTCAACTTTCTGCACTACTTTTTATAGCAGTAGAATAGAAGTCGTTCATGTTTTTCAATATTTCGCATTTCTACCGTAATTCTAACAGGCCATTCTACCGCAATTCTAACAGAAAAAAACTATTGTACTAAAATCTTTAGAAAAAAAACATGAAATCCATATTTGTGATCAAATGACATCATGAGTATTTTGGCATGTTTTTCTCAAATCCAGACACCTTGCTACTAGCTAGCCTGCCTAATGAAGTGCGGTACGGCCACCAACGCTCCAGACCATTGCTTTCCACCAGCAAAAAAATGACACTTCGTAATCAGAGTAGTATAATATAATCTCTTTAAAAGAGAGCAGTAACAATCGGTTACTTAAGGCAATGTAAATTGCAATACAATATAACAAGAACCAAGTGAAATGAATCGGAACTCAATTAAAGTTGTTTCGCAATTATTAGATTTACACCGCCCTAAGAGAGACACAATTATTCAACGTCTTACAGAAGCTGAGTAATTGGTTTAGATACCCGTTAAGGTAACTTTAGTTCTCCTCCGGGGAAAAAGAACAAAAGAATAATAAATACACCACTCGAGACAAAATAATACAAACCAAATGAATTTACCCTGAGTAGGTCCTCACAACCAGTAAATGTTACAAATATAACAAGCTTGGTTGGTTTCTTACAACGTTTGTATTTGCGCAAGAAAAATAGAGTCCTTTATTACAGGAGCTAACTTATAACAACATTTTTATCAAGCATTGCTTCAGAATAGATACTTGAATTAGATCGGTTCTTAGAATGCAAACTTCTTAACATAGAAACCATCATTTAATTAACGAATTAACTCTTTTAACATGGGAATTCCTCGAATTTCAAATCAAAAACCTTTATGAGGTTATCCCATCTTCTGATACACTCTGAATAAATTTAAATAAATTAACATTTCATCATAAAGTAACCCCAAGATTCAAGTCATTATTAAAATTTTACTTACTTAAGCTTCCTCGCTAGAGATTATTTTAAGTATTTTGAAATTCAGTATTTTGGATTTTATAGTGAATTTGTCTTAAGTGCATTACGTTTTATAAGTACTTCAACTCAGATCCTTTGACCACTCTTATAAGCTCTAAAACATTAGCTTATGATATTCAATTAAGTACGTTCCCCCATTAACGAATTTATTTTAAACAAAGAAAGGCATTTCGGATTCTCCGCGTCATAACTTAAACCATATTCCTGTCCACAATGGACGAAAGTAAGATAACTGTTAAAGTTACAGTTCTAATAGGGTCTGAGGGCATAACTCATAGTAATATAGTAGAAAGAGCAACTGAACATGAACAAATCGATTTTTTGGACGAATCTCACCAAGACCCTTTGTCTGAACAGAAGAAAACTCGTAATCAATGATTGAGTTATTTTAGGTTATAACTCTGACAGTAAACTCCAATACAGAAATCAAATCGATTACGCTAAATTGGACTTGAAGTAATAGACCCTCTGGAAGAGAAGAAATAGTACTTACACACCTACGTACAGAGCACACTAGACTAACACATTCATATCTAATGAGCAGACAAGATGAAACTATATGTCGCTACTAAAGTAGGATGCTGACAATAAAACACATATTAACTGACTGCACACAAGTAATAACGTATCCATGGCCCACAAACTTATGCGAACTACTAGCCGAAAGTAGCCAATTTATAGAAGCTTTTAAGTATTTAAGAAATAATGGATTATTTGATGAAATATAAAAGCTATAACTCATTAATATGTAAAATTATATATAGTAAGCACTGTATTTGTGGAACATAAGATTCTACCTCCTTCCAGTCTACATCTTTATAACTTTTTTCTCTTCTTTTTTCTTATGTTGTAAATTTACTACGATTACATTTAATTTTGTGCGTTGTATTTATTTTGTAATATTTAATTTGGAATATGTTTAATATTTATTGAAGTTTATAAAATTATATTCTCCCATGTTAAAAGATGAAACGCCATTGTTGCGGAATCTCAAATAAATAATAATGCTAGACCCTGAACATCAACCACTGCCCTCAGCTAGGATCCTATAAATAGGGGACCCTAGGCCTACCTTAGTACTCGGCAGGTTATCTAACTAAATGTCCATGAGCCTCCAATTCCTTCTCGTCCCACCAAGTGTTTGTACAGTCACACGACGTATCCTTGTCCAGTCTGTCTCTTTCCGTTTCCGCCTAAGCAGCACAATCTACCCTTCTTAATAACAGATGTTATCATGCTCACCATACAAGCCCATCAGTTGGTCATTGCTTTTGATGCTCCAGCTGTATTTCTCCCTCACACAGTCTGTCTCTCTCCCGCCCAGCTCTAAATAACTTCCTAAAGTCTCTCTTTTCCTAAAGTATCTCGGCCTATTAGGGCTCTTCAGTTCAACTTCTAGAGACTCCAAGTTTCACTGTAACACTATAACTGCTGGGATTGTCATCGTTTTGTATATTTGCAGTTTAGTCTTTCTGCAAAGACTCTTTATCTGGAGGGCTTAATGCAGGCCACCAAACCATGTGGTCTATCCAACCATGGTCGCTTTAATATCTTCATCACACTATATTCACTGTGACTATCCATTGCAAATGAATGCGAACAACTAGAAAATAACAAGATCATTATCCTCTTTAATCCGATTAGAATTTCTCAAATACCTTTGCGACAAAGTCTTTTCCATGATTATTTTTACTTATTCCCCGGTTAACAAACTAAGTATCATATGAGAATGCATATAGGTGGGATAGCCGAGTAATAAGCGGATTTTAATTTTGAACATGTAAGCATTTTCGGAACACTGCAATTAGACATTTAGGAAGTCTTGTGAAGCTAATAGTTTTCAGATAAAAATACCACACTTCCACATTAACAATTTATTGAAGCAACAGAGCACTTCCGACGCAGTGCATCATTGTCAGTGCCCTAACATCCTGGACGGCCCTCGTATCGGAGTATAGTAATTCACTTCCACCAGTCAGCGGACCAGCTTAGAAAACAATTAATGCCTGCTAGCAGAGACACAAGCAGGCGCTTTAGCAGAAAAGAATTTTGGGGTTTCATCTAAAATTTTAAAGCGGCCCTTACACGGTCATTAATAATGACATTACTTTATCAGAATGACATTAATACTGATCGTGTAACGTCGACAAAGTTGGAATGACGAGGGGGAATGATCCGAATCCGGATTTTCTGATCTCGGCACATCATTACTGTAGACTGGAGGGGATACTGTCATTAATAATGATAGTGTAAGGTGTGCGGCATCATTACTCAGTCTACCACACGAAATTGCGAAGACAACATGTCGGCTCCGGAGAGTGATTGTGTAGTAACCAGTGATGTTTTGCAATCTTTTATATCAATGTACGAAGAATTACCAGTATTATGGAATCCTTCAGATTCAAATTATAAAAATAAAAGGAATGCCGCACTCGTGAAACTGCTGTCAGTCTACGAAAAATGCAAACCTGGAGCCACGATATCTGACGTCAGACGTAAAATTAATACTCTCAGATGTAACTACCGAAAAGAGTTAAAAAAAAGTCCGTCACGCAGGGGCTGCGTAAACTAAGCAGATTTCCCACGAGAAGTTTTACAATAGAGAAATCTGCCTAATAACAACCTGGTAGTAGTAAGAAACCTCTAAACCTAAAACATTATTTAGGGCGTAATAACCAAGTTTCTAGCCCAAAAAACAGTTAACCTAACCTCTAAACCTATTCACGAGGGACGAATAGTTATAGAAACGGCCGCCAGAGCTCTCGGCGGAAAGTCCGAACAGCCTGGTGACCACACGCAGAATACAAATGCAAATATCTCGGTTAATATTCAAGATACAGTATAAATGTATAGAACAATATTTATAGTAAATTTAATTTGCAATAAGATTTATTCTATATAATTTTTCGATCCGACGCATAATAAGGGAGATATTTTGACTTTTCAAAAATCCCCCCTCTAAACCCCCCCTCCCACTGGTCTGATTTCAGCCATTAACGAACTTGATCTTCCTTTTTACATAAAACGATTAAATTCCGAGTTTGGTAAAGATCAAACAAAAATTGCGACCGCTAGAGCGTTAACAGACAAATATATATATATATATATATATATATATATATATATATATATATATATATATATATATATAATTTTGAACGGACCTCATTTTCGTCATCTCCTGGGTAGGATCGATGGACATTTGAAGAAATTTTTCGAAACTCGCATCATGAGTACGACCTCGATAGCTGATTTCCCTTAAGGGAAATCTGCTAAAAATAGAGGACTCCACAAGATCAGGGGCTGGAGCCGACGATGTATATTCACCGTCCTCGTGGGTTTTCCACGCATTGCAATTTATTAACAATTTTGAGCAACCTGTTGACCTTGGGAACCCAAAAGTAAGTAAAATGCTTTTAAATTATATTGTTTTATTTTTCGGTGTCTCTAATTTCATTCAATAACAAAATATGAGAATACTGTTCACGTTTTTTTAACCACTCCTTCATCCAACGTTTACGTTTTACTCGCCGTTTTGTAGCTAAAGCCAAAATTATAGCAATACAAGCGGTTTTGTGTGGATCCATTTTATTTTATACGTCTTGCTTTGACAGAGACCACCACTGTACTGAAGGAAAGTAATGACAATAAAAATGATTGTGTAAGGTTTTTACACTAATGATAATCTGGAATGAAGTGCATCGCAAAAAATGTCATTACTAGTAATGTCATTATTAATGACCGTGTAAGGGCCGCTTTAGAAAACCCCTCAAGCATCCCTTCTCCCTCAAGCATGAGGAGGCACCTTATTCTTTTTCAATTTCTATCTTCCAGCTCTAAGTATACCCCAATTCCTACACGATTAATTGTCACAATAAAATCAAACCATTATAACACCCTCATATTGTACACAGTGAGTACTAAATTAGGGAGAAATGCGTAATTGAAATTTCAAATGTCATTGGAAAAATGAAGTTACATTTACAAATTCCTGCCATCAATTCTTATTTTCCTTGAAACTGATGTCCCATACTCCAGGTGCATAAACTGCCTTTAATAAATAATGTCGATTGTAAAAGTGTAGGTGGACAACCTGCTTAGACTGCATACCACCTACGGAGCTCTAATAATATAGAGAATTCCACAGCTCAGCTTATATTAAGAAGAATGAAAACATAAATAAAGTACCGTTATTAAGGTTTAGAGCACTTAAGAGCAAGTTTACAGAAACTTTCCAAACAAAGAGAAGTACGTATAATTTCTCAGCCGCACACTACAGCAGGGAACTGAAGTTCAATTATGGACTTCTATCTCCTGGTTTATTGGATTTAATTTTCTCTCTTGAAGTAAATTTTCTCGTTTTCCTGATGAGATATTACGAACATGCTTCAGAGTCAACCAAGCAAATATGGTTTAAAGTTCCTAAACTAATTTGTACGACGTGGTAACGTATTAAGGAAAAGTTATATATGAGTTTAACAAATGTAATATAATTATCACACGCTTATATTGCCCAATGGAATTTTATAAATATGACATGAATAGCAACATCAAATAAGCTGGTTGTATTGTTTCACCATGATTACTGAAACTATAATCAGACCTAAAAAAAAATTGAAAACGTCATGATTTTGGGGCTCAGGTACACCCAGAGTCCTGTGTCCGACTCTCACCTGGGTAATAGGAATTTAATCAGTCCCACACTGTCTAAAAAAGTCCGTCACGCAGGGGCTGCGTAAACTAAGCAGATTTCCCACGTGAAGTTTTACAATAGAGAAATTTCACGAGAGCCGAGCCAGTGAAGGAAACGACCAAACTAGCTTTTGGTGGGGAAGCCCAGTTAGCCGCCTATGTAATAAATGTAGTAAATGTATAGAACAATATTTATAGTACATTTAATTTGCAATAAGATTGATTCTGTACTATTTTTCGATCCGACGTACAGTAACGGAAATATTTCGAATTTTCGAAAATCCTCCCCTCTAAACCCCCCCTCCCACTGGTCCGATTTCAGCCGTTAACGAACTTGATCTTTCTTTTTACACACAACGACTAAATATCGAGTTTGGTAACGATCAAACCAAAATTGCGACCGCTAAAGCGGTAGCAGAAAATCGACCTAAATGAGTAATAAAATTTACGTTTGTTTCATTAGAGCAATCGGCACTAGTTTGAAGTACAAAGATGGACACCGCAATAGTAGACATTAATTAATCAGATCAAATGCCCCAAAAACACGAGTTTTATGAATTGTAAAAATTTTGAATGCTTCTGCACATAATAATATTTCTACAATTCGTCAAGAATCAAAATTTATGAATTATGGAATTCCAAATTTATATATGTTTATGAAATCATTAAATAGTTTACAAACAAAATAGGTAGGTCTCATTCTGTGGGTATTCCTCATTGATTTTCAAGTTGTATAGTATAGATTTTGTGTAATATACAACTGTATGCTTAAATTCTTTATGCATTAACATTGGACGTAGGGCTTCCACGACTTTCGAAACATAATTGCAGTTTACGTGGATGGTGCAGTGAGTTAAAGAGCGTAGGTCTACAATCAGTAACGCAAGTATAAAGAAAGTAGAAAGGTCAGAAACTAAGCACAGTGACTTAAAGGCTGCAATAGACACAAATCCACAATGCGAAAAGAGTACACTTTTTTTTTTCTCTTTTTTATTTTCTACTGGCTAAACAAGAAGAAAACAAATCTGCGTAAACTAAGCAGATTTCCCACGTATTGATTTGATAAAGGACTAATCTCTTCTCCCCATATATTTCTATGTCTAAGTAAAAATCCGATTTGTAGAAGACGGGATTTACTGAAGGCTGAAAACGATAAAATATGAATAACTCTCTTAATATATGCATGAGTTACGAATTAATGTATAGAGCAACAGTAGTAGGACATCAATAATAGTGTTCAGTCGTCATTTCAATTTGAATCTCCCGCGCTCGCTGAGTTCACAAACCCGCCATACATACTTATACAGATCACCAGGGCCGTGGCCTACAGCGGAAACTACTCAAGAAGGCATCGGCTAGTTACAAGGATACGGACAGTTGGTCTTGGACGCTCGCTGCGGTCGTTCCTACGGCCAGTGGGGCCTTGCCCCCTCCCTCCGCTACAGATAACCGCTCAGTTGGAATTCACCCGTGATAGAGTCAGTCAGTTGTTTCATCTCCCGCAAAGGTGCCATCCTGTGCAGATCACCGTAACCGGCTGGAAATCGGATCTTCTACGGAACACAGAACATAGCAACGAAGGAGGACTCCACTTCTAGGAACGTTTTCGTTTCCCGCAGGTGCCTATTTTAATAATGCTAGCATTATTTGCGCAATTATCAAATGAGTACTCACACAATATAGGACCTATCGTTCATTCTATGTATATATATATATATATATAAATACATATATAGCCGATAAATTAGTAAATTAGTATTAGTTTATAAAGTTAAGTTCTTTCTGCTTCTTGTTCAACCTCTATTTATAACGTGTATTATGTGTAGTTTTAATCAATTCAATATACTTGATTCTTAGGAGAACTCAAATAGTTCTTTGTGTTATTTCCCCTCATCTTTCCAATAGAAATAGAAAAATGGTTCAGTCTAATGCTCTCTCTTATTCTTGCCTTTAAAAAGCTTCCCGCCATTACAAATAGCTTAACAAGATTCGTTCTATAAAAAATTTTGATCCAAGTCATAACAAAGGAGATAATTTGATTTTTCCTCTAAACCCTCCTATTCAAGGTCAGATTTCAGCCATTGAAGAGTATATTTTTGAGACTTGAGAGAAAGGCTTAAACATTGACCTGCTCACTGCACTGACTAGTACAAGATGACGAAAAAATCTCAGGAGATTCTATAAGGTCTGGGACGCCTAGAAGGAGAAAGTATTGATTCAAAGTCAAAACTTATCAATGATTAAAACACTTTTTGGGCGACGGGAAAAATAGAAGCTTTCTCCTTTATTTCGAATCGAAAGTAATATCAATAAAAATTGTTGTATTTATATCCTAGGAATTGATATTCTATTATCACACCTAATAAACATGTCAAACACAAAGACGATAAAATACAAAATGTCATCCGAATGGATTACTCGCGAATTCATGATAACTAAATTTATGAAGAGGCCAAATTATAATTGATTCCATAATTATTGTTCATTATTGAACGATTGACAGAAAATTTGAGGAACAAGGAGCAAAAATGTTTAGGGGAGAAAAGAAGGTAGATAGAGATGATATTGAATTGCGGCCAACGAGGTTAGAAGAGTATAGGCCTGTTAAGCTCTCTAGAGATATCAGGCTTTCTTATCAAGTTGGGCTCCACAATTCCAGATGCAGACAATATTGGCTTCATCATGGAAACCATACTTCTGCACAGCAGCCTCCATATACTTCCTTCATTCCCATACATTTTATTTACCAGCCTACTTATGCATACAAAAAATGTTCAACACGCAAGTGCTGCTTAAACAAATTAGATTTCTTACGTGCTGGAATGGTACGCTCATATCGTCTCAAATACAATTTTATATATCATCACATGAACTGATCAGTAATACAACTGCAGAAAAGAAATCAAGTCCGTCACCCAGGGGCTATGTTAACTAAGCAGATTTTCCACGTGTTATTTTATCATACTTGTGTCCTCATCTCACCCCATATTCTGTATTTCTATGTAAAAAAAAAAATAAAACAATGAGTTGAAGAGGCGGGTGTGGGGGGGGGGATTTTTAACGGATATCATTTGCGTCGTCTCTGAGGTGAGATGGATGGAGTTTGACCTGGACTATTAGCACTTATAATATACAACAACAACATTAACTGAATAAAGAAATCTTTATAAATAAAAAAGTAAAATTTACAAAGTTAATAGGGAAACGAAATTCCCTTATTTCTCGTCGAATTGACTATGTAAATAATAAATTCAAACTGGGATGAGCGGTGATGTCAGAGTTATTGCCACATCCCATTGGCTGGCGAGTTTGCAGAGCAACTCCTATTAATGAACCGAGGTTGCAGACAGGCTCACATGAACTGGAATACACTATCTTTTATGTGACGTCCGTAACTTCAATAAATACAATTACAGTTGTCAATCAGTCATCTACACAAACAGAAGAGCCAGGCCATTTATATGAGAAAACCGGAGAGAAACCAGACGGGAGGGGTTGGGGTAGGGAGGGAGGTACAGAGAGAGAGAGAGAGAGAGAGAGAGAGAGAGTGAGTGAGAGAGAGAGAGAGAGAGAGAGAGAGAGAGAGAGAGAGAGAGAGAGAGAGAGAGAGAGAGAGAGAGAGAGAGAGAGAGAGAGAGAGCGCTCTAGTGGACTAGAGCAGAGAGATATAGTGAATAATCGAGAGAGACAATAGATAGGAATCGATAGAGGAGACAGCTGATCATAAAGTTAGCCCCAGCTGTCATAGTGGCCCTCTCTATCTGCCACAAAGGGAATCCTATACGCTCCTGTCTGGACTAGGGTCTAGTTCCAGCTATCGATACCTCCCTCGTCCCTTAGGGACCATCATCTCGTTTATCCGCCAAACCGCGTAAACTAAGCACATTTTCCTCGTCCATTGGAATGTTTAATAAATAAAACTATTTTTTCATTAACTCGCCTATCTAAACAACACTTAAATATTAGCCCAGTTTTAGCAGATTTCCCTTAGGGGAAATCAGCTATTGAGGTCGTACTCATGACGCGAGTTTCGAAACATTTCTTCAAATGTCCATAGATCCTACCCAGGAGATGACGAAAATGAGGTCCGTTCAAAATTATATATATATATATATATATATATATATATATAAAAATATATAAGAAATAAAAAAAAATAAATAATATTTATATTTATAATAATATTTATATTATTATATAAATAATATATTTTTATATATAAGAAATTTTTCAATTTTTGTTTGATCGTTACCAAACTCGGAATTTAATCGTTTTATGTAAAAAGGAAGATCAAGTTCGTCAATGGCTGAAATCGGACCAGTGGGAGAGGGGTTTTTGAAAATTCATCCGTTATTATGCATCGAATCGAACAATTGTATAGAATCAATGTTATTGCAAATTAAATTTACTATAAATATTGTTATATACATTTATTCTGTATCATGAATATTGACCGAGATATTTGCATTTGTATTCTGTGCGTGGTCGGCAGGAGTCGGCTATGTTCGGGACATTCCGCCGAGAGCTCTGGCGGCCGTTTCCGTAAACTGTTCGTCCCTCGTGAATAGGTTATAGATCCCTTACTACTACAGATGTTATTGGGCAGACTTCTCTATTGTAAAACTTCACGTGGGAAATCTGCATAGTTTACGCAGCCCCTGGACTATTCTATTTTAGTTAATGTAAAACGAAATCAATAAAATTGGGAAATACGTGGTTATTCAATTAGACGGATACACGAATTTCCATTTTACCATTTCTCCAAATCCCCGATTACCCTGTCTAATTTCTGCCTTTACTCGAACATGCAAATATCGTGCTTGAAAAGGGTAGAACAAAAAAAACATTGCGTATTTCATGTACACACACCCAAACATACACATACCCCCCCCCATCACCATAAACATGCACGAGATCTCATTTCGTCCACTCCTAGGAAAGAAGGACGAGAATTTGATATTCTTAGAAAACAGCGTCAGGAGTTCTACCTCAATAGCATATCCATCCCGGGATAAAATGTAGAAAATTACTCAAAATATTAAGCTGCTTAAGTAAATGCAGAAAATAATCATGTATTGAGTCCAAAGGAACTTTAGATGGCGACTTTGTAGTCCTTTCAAAAAGTATTTAGCATTTTAGCAGATGTCTTAAGGGAAATCAGCTATTGAGGTCGTACTCATGACGAAAAATTTCTTCAAATGCCAATCGAGTCTACCCAGGAGATGACGAAAATGAGGTCCGTTCAAAATTATATATATATATATATGTGTGTGAGTGTGTGTGTGTCTGTTAACGCTCTAGCAGTCGCAATTTTTGTTTGATCGTTACGAAACTCGATATTTAACCAGTTCGGTTATGGCTGAAATCGGGCTAGAGGGAGGGGGGATTTTCAAGTGCGCTTCAAAACTGCCAATGGTAACTAGGCACACCTCGCCCCAGCATATTTTTTGTATTGAGATGAAGCGATGGTGATGGATCGCATGACATTCTTGAAAAAAGTCGGCCGACATCATTCATGAGACTATCCGTGTCTTACGCCGAGAAAATAAGAGACTATCAGGTTTTAGCTGTCGAAATTAAAGCCCATTACACGCTCGATTCTGTCACTGTCACAGCAGTTGTCATATAAACAAATGGCTTAATTCTAAAAACCACACTTAACGCAACAAAATATCTTAATTTACATGAGCAATTAATACGATTGTCACAGAAAGCAGTTCTTTTAGACATATTTATAATTATATTCCCATATAACCTTCCCAAGTTTATTCTCAGAAAATAGGTCTGAAATCCCCCCGGGGCGGAAATCCAACCGATGTGGATTCGTAATAGTGACACATATGCCAACGGGAATTAAAAAACTTGTGCACAATTCTCGCAGTGTAAAGAAGTACCACTTGTTGAGCTTCTTTTATAATATCTACTGGGAGATTTAAATTTTTGGTGCCTATTATTGTATTAGGTACGCATCCATTTGTGGTAACAATAATAGCCGTAACCGTGGCAGACTTAATCTTGTATACATCATTGGGCACTGCAATGTCAATAATATCAGTCTTATTGATCTGGTCAATAATTATTATTTATTGACGTCCATTTTTTGCTACTACAGGTAATTGGTACGGGTTATCTGCAAGTGGCCACTCTTTTCTAGTCAGGGTGGGACTAAGGATTTTATTTATTGAGTTCGTCACTTAATAAATTGCTATTGCCCAGGCGAGAATCGAACTCGCCAGGTTTACCTTACCAAGTGAGATTAAGGCCAACTGTTCATCTCACATGGCTAACCTGAGCCTCTCAGCATATTCAAAACACATCACAAACACACAACACTGATCTTCAAAAATATATTATATAATATAGACCACAACACTGTTCTCAAATGTACATAGGCACATTGCAAAACAAATTAATACTAAATTTAACGAGGGTCATTCAGAATAGTTTTATATAAGCAAACAAATTAATCGAGATTTGACTAAGTTAATTATTTGTTTCCACACATCATTTATAACAACAGGTGAAAATTAAATATTAACTATTTGATTATTAGACAATCATAAATGGATATCATCCGTAAAAATATTGGAACACTGTAATTCACAATCACAATGCTATTACATACCTGTAATTTCGAAAACGCCGTCATGAAATCAATATCAATGCCACTTACCTGTAATATACAAGAAAACAAATTAATAAAAAATGCGTTAGACTTAGCTTTGTTAAATGAAGAATGTCAAAGAGTCAATTATTTTAACATGAATGCAGTTAGAAATGCTAGTATTGAGCTGATTAAAACATACCCTAAAAGAGGAACTTCAAATACATCAATTTAATATAATTTACTCTTTAGTTTATTTTGTAACAAAATTAATTAACTCATGAAAACAGTTAGTTGGTTATTTCAATAAGTACATGAAAATAAAGACATTTGATAGAAGTTTTATACTCGCAATTGATTTCAAAATACATTTTTAAAAATAGGCTAAAACCCATTGCAAATTAAAAAAAAAAAAGCCAATAATGGATAGTATGCTTATTTACCATTTAGAATGAATGAATTACGGGTACAATGTTCAATGTTTCTATAGAAATAATTAAATCATAAAGAAGTACGTAAACTAGATACATCTAAGGTAAAAGTACCTAAATTTCTTTCCAAATATTAAAATAAAAGTCCGTCACGCAGGGGCTGCGTAAACTAAGCAGATTTCCCACGTGAAGGTTTACAATAGAGAAATCTGCCTAATAATAACAGAAGTAGGAAGGTATCTCTAGACCTATTCACGAGGGAGGAATAGTAACCAAAACGGTCGCCAGAGCTCTCGGCGGATAGTGCCGACCACACTCACAATACAATTGCAAATATCTCGGTTAATATTCAAGATACAGAATAAATGTATAGAACAATATTTATAGTAAATTTAATTTTCAATAAGATTGTTTCTATACACTTTTTCGATCCGATGCATAAGAACGGAGATATTTCGAGTTTTTAAAAATCCCCCCTCTAAACCCCCCCTCCCACTAGTCCGATTTCAGCCATTAACGAACTTGATCTTTCTTTTTACATAAAACGCTTAAATATGAAGTTTGGTAACGATCAAACAAAAATTGCGACCGCTAGAGCGTTAACAGACAAATATAAATATATAAATATAAATAATATATATATATATATATATATATATAATTTTGAACGGACCTCATTTTCGTCATCTCCTGGGTAGGATCGATGGACATTTGAGGAAATTTTTCAAAACTCGCGTCATGAGTACGACCTCAATAGCTGATTTCCCTTAAGGGAAATCTGCTAATATTCAGAATCATTTGTGAATATAATGAAATGAGCAATTGCAGGTTCTACCAGATCTAAATAAAACTGAGAATATGTGAATTATTACTAGTTATTCACTTTTGCCAAACTCAGATTTTTCGTCACAATGTCTAATCCGTCCCAACAAAATGATCCTATAGGTTGGATTGATGTAGTGCATTTCTGAATCATCTTATTATCATAATATTACATAGTGAACAGAATATATAAGCCACATTTATTTATATAAGTGGATATTTTTTACAATCTGTAAAACCCTGAAATAAAGGCCTCATATTAGACTATGTGCCATTTTAAATAGGTAATTAATTTTGCAAGGGTTAATGAATCAAATAAACTGCATTCTTATTAAAGGAATTTTCTTATTACTTAGACGTATCTATATGTATAGACTTATTTGGGATTCACGGTTAAAGTTGGAACAGTTTCCAGATGGGGCTTGGAAGACATTCCCAAAGTTAACCTTGTAAGGGTTTTTGCTAATCTGCTCGCCAATTCCAAGTCTAGTTCTGAACATCTTCTACTATATATCTAAAGGAGAGAGAGAGAAGTTGCGGTCGGGGGTAAAGTTGTTATCCGATCTACAAGAGGACCATTACAAGTTTCTCTTGCTTAACAATCTGAAGCAGTTAGTAGGAGACTATCTTTCTTAACTCTAATGCTATATGAATGGCGTTTAGCATGTGCTCAGAAATGCAATTGATATCTACTCTAATTCTCATTGAATTCTAAGTTCATATCTATAGTCTTGAGGTTGAAATTCCTTCACTTCGCTAAAGACGAATCATTAAAAAGTAATAGTCTAAAAGTACGTCATCAGTCGATCCATCCAAGTGCCATTACTAACTGTCGTCGTTATGATTTCGAGGAGAGGAGTGCCGAAGATAAGGGTTATAACCAAGTTCATCAGTCTTATGAATTCGTTTTATGATTATGTGATACATTTTTTGTAAAAGAAGTGAGGTATTCAATCAGTAACCATTCCGCACATCTTCAGTAGTATACATATACTGCCATCGGTAGAAGACATATACTGCCATTACAGAGGTTTTTTACGTCAGAATGAATATCACTCCATGATGTAACGAGTAAAGTTGATTGTGACAGCTACTGATTCCGCCACACTTGGATCATACAACATTTCCAGCGGAAGCATATCAATATTTAGATTTAGCATCATCACTTTAAGGCCCTCACTGACGTAGCCTAACTGACAATACTGCTGGATGAGATCCCGTGCTTGGCGACGTTAACATCATCTAACATTATGTGTTGGACGGTTCGGCTAAATTTTAGCTAGGCCAGTCCTGATTCGAAAAATGGTTGCCTCCTTGCAAGGACTACAGTTTTTACCATTAGTTTGACATAAAGTTTTTCCTAGGTAGATGCGGTTCCCACAGTGCAAGCTGATCTTGCCACGAATGTCATTACTCTTCTGCGTTTTCGGGTCGCTCAAGAACTAGCGCACTCTGCCACCCAGAAGTACATTTGTCGTCTGTGTTTTGCCTTAGGAGTTCTTTGTATCAGACCGAGTTATTAATTCCTAAAATCATTTAATCGCGATGTCGCTAGTCAAGCGATACTCCAAATTGGTGGGCGAATGAAATCTGGGCTGATTTATTAACTCTCCTTCCTGGCTGTATCGCCTTAAGTTAGCGACCATACCAACAATACTGTGACGAGTTCGATAGTAAGACGAAAGAAATGGTGAACAAGGAGCTTCCATACCTCATTTTTTTAAACAAAACCGCATAACACACAATCATAAAACGAGGTACAAAAAATGTTTCGAAACCACAACCACAAATATAATTTCGAGAAAAACCCATTCTCTAACGCCTAAACTCTAACGCTCTGCTCGCACGTATTAAATCTATTAAAAATATTCTTTGTTTAAAAGTAAACTGAAGAATTTCATAGCTGAAAGCTGTTTTATACACAAGATGAACACTATAAAAATGTTTAATTATTAAATAAAACTACAAAATATTTGTCATAAAAATAGGATAAAAAATAATTTATGATCAGGTGCCATGTCATTTTAAGAGGTTACAAGATAGATAGATTATAAAGCTTACCATCCTTTAATAAGTGTGCATATCAATAAGTTAAAAAATGTATGTAATATATTTTGAGTGGTATTGCAATTTTAACGAAACTAATCCATTGTATATCATTTTGAGGGCTCAGGTTAGCCATGTGAGTTAAAGCGTTGACCTTAATCTCACATGGTAAACCTAGAGTAACGAGTTCGATTCTCGCCTGGGCAAAGAAAATTATTTAGTGACGGAATTCATTAAATAACATCCTAACTCTCCCCCCCCCATCCTGACACCCTGACTAGGAAAGGGTGGTAACCTGTAGATAACCCGTCCCAATTAGCCTTATTTGCAAAAAGTGGACGTTAATAAATAATAATAATATAATTATTTAAATTGATAAATTTTATAAAATGTATTCATGTAATAAGAGGAAATTTTATAACGAATGTATTATATAAGGATAAATGTTATTCAACAATATGTAAGAAATTAATTGGCGTAATATGAGTAAATTATATTATAGAAAACCAAAAAAAAAAAAAAATAAATGTTGAAGTATCCAATTATGTTACGTAAACATTTAATGGAATGAATATATTCATTTTATTTCTTCAGATCTAATGCTAAATTCAATTTAAAATATTTGATGATAATATTCCCACTCTTTCTCTTCAGGATTAAAATTATCAGACAATAATTTCAAATTAGGACCTACAGCTTATAGTTGGGATCAATGGCCATTTTACGAAAATTTCGTCTGATTACAATGTCAATAGCTGAATTATCATAACAGAAATCAGCTTAAAAGAATAGTCGGGTATTGATAGCCAGTGAGAACAGAATACAGAATTCGTTGTTGCCCCTCCTACACAGGCCTCGAGCAGATAGAGACTGCGTGGAGTCAGTAAATCAACACAGCGTTAAATTTTATTTAATTACCATGCATGGCGGGTGGGCTCGTTTATAATTCCTTCCCAAACCTATCTGCCTTTCGAGAATATATGTTTTTATTTGTCGTCCTCGACTAACTATACACAATTATAAATGGCAGCCCGACAAACTAACTATGACCATATGTATTAGTCATGACAGCACCTTCCTTTCCACCCAATGAAATTCGGCATCCACAACAACATTAATAATAAACAATCCAAAATTCTAATGACTTCAATGTTTTATTCATTTAAAAAAAATAGCTTTCATTAATTCTGTTTTAGTTAGTGATCGTTGTTGTAAGAATATTTAAAATAGACTATGAATGTTTAATTTATACTTCTTCAAACTAATATAAGTCTTCCCGCACGAATACAATTTCAGATTTTATTAGCTTCCAATTTCGAAATATGACTTCAGTTTGGCATATATATCATCGCCGATATTTTACATGTTTTGAATACCATAGGAGCTTTTATAAAGCGCAAATTATATTTGGTTATCATAGATTTCTTTTTTGTTGGTGAATTCTATTTTTTGCAAAGACTTTTCGATTCTTCTTCAAAGTATTATATAGAAAAATGCAATATTAAGTTTTAGGTAGATGTAATTTTATTACTTTCGGAACATTAAACCCAAACCGGCATTAACAACTAGAAGACTTTATGAGTGGCAATATACCAAACAGAATTCAAACATGAAACTCAGATGACACTTTAGAGCACCCATTAATGGCAATGTAAGGGGGAAAAACAACACATATATCGCTATCTGATATAACCTGAGGAATCAAGTGTTATAGATAATGTTGTTCTTCTGAGGATTTATATATTGCATAATTTATTTTTGGAAAATAACAATTTTAGGGTTTCTCTCTTAAATAAAACCTGCAACAGGTCTTTGTGTTGACATTTTAGGTCTTGGCACAGAACAAATTATATTCTAATTCCTATGGAGATCGTTCCAAAAGCTGCAATATATTCATCGCTGCACCAATCACTGAAGAAGGAATTTATTCAAGAGCGTTCCCTTCCCAATACAATATATAGGCAAAACGTATTGAATTTTAGGGAATATAAAAAGTTATACGGGCTAAAAATGCCTTCCGGGTTGGAGGAATACGGACAACCGATCCGCTGGAGTAGGAAAAAGTCCGTCACGCAGGGGCTGCGTAAACTAAGCAGATTTCCCACTTGAAGTTATACAATAGAGAAATCTCTATACGAGAGCCGAACTAGCTTTTGGCCTGAAACGTTCGTTATCGGCCCACATTTAATAAAAATGCAAATATCTCGGTTAATATTCAAGATAGAGAATAAATGTATAGAACAATATTTATAGTAAATTTAATTTGCAATAAGATTGGTTCTATAGAACTTTTTGATCCGAAGTATTGTAACGGAGATATTTCGAATTTTCAAAAAACCTCCCCTCTAAACCCCCCCTCCCCTGGTCCGATTTCAGCCGTTAACGAACTTGATCTTTCTTTTTACATAAAACGACTAAATATCGAGTTTGGTAACGATTAAACAATAATTGCGACCGCTAGAGCGGTAACAGACAAATATATATATATATATATATATATATATATATATATATATATATATATATATATATAGATATATAGATATATATACAGTTTTGAACGGACCTCATTTTCGTCATCTACTAAGTAGGATCGATGGACATTTGAAGAAAAATGTCGAAAATTCCATTATGAGTACAACCTCAATAGCTGATTTCCCTTGAGGGAAATCTGCTAAAATCATGGGACGACCATGAAGCCATAGAAGTATAAGAATAGGAGAAATTGTTCTTGCTAGACTTAGAACCACCCAGACACATACCAATAAAGAGGACACTTCTTTCTGTAGATTCAGCCACAAATAAATACTATAGAACACATACTAACAAACTGCAGCCCCAAGGCTTGACATCATCGTAACAGTACATCACTGTACTACTAATGATATCTATAATACTAAACAATTATTTTTACAACTATATATTAAAAATTACTTATCATAAAATTAGAAATATATATTAAAACGGAAATATCTATTCCTTGGCAAGTAATAGTAACAGAGGACAAACATTTGAGTATAATAAGTACTAAGTCTTTCTATATTTAAAACATTTCTTCCATAAAAATAGTAATATTCTGACGCTAATAGAAAGTAATTGAATTTTAATGAAAGTCTTACTTACAAATAACTCTAGTTATTACCCCCGATATGGATATTCATAATAAATATCTGTCATAAATAGATGCCTCCTAGAACCTCATAAATAAAAATGATTTATTGCATATTTAAAAATGACTATTGAGAAAGAATGCCCAGCATAATTTTTGATCAACTAAAACTACTTCAACAAGAATATTACACATATTTTTGTTTACACTATATACGTTATGACAGGTCACTGCAAAAGGATCACTTCAAGTGAAAATGAGGTCCGTTCAAAATTTTATATATATATATATATATATATATATATATATATATATATATATATATATATATATATATATATATATATATATATATATATATGTCTGTTAACGCTCTAGCGGTTGCAAGTTTTGTTTGATCGTTACCAAACTCGATATTTAAATGTTTTAAGCAAAAAGACAGATCAAGTTCGTTAATGGCTGAAATCGGACCAGTGGGAGTTAGTTTAGGGGGTTTAGACTGGGGATTTTCGAAAATTCGAAATATCTCCGTTACCATACATCGGATCAAATAATGTATAGAACCAATCTTATTGCAAATTAAATTTACTATAAATATTGTTCTATACATGTATCTTGAATATTAACCGATATATTTGCATTTTTATTAAATGTGGACCGATAACGGACGAGTGAGTTTCCCACTAAAAGCTAGTTCGGCTGTAACTATTCGGTTCTCGTATGGAGATTTCTCTATTGCATAACTTCACGTGGGAAATCTGCTTAGCCTACGCAGCCCCTGCGTGACGTACTTTTTTTTTTTATAAAAGAACATAGTACTAAATTAAAAAAAAAAATTAATGATGAGCATAGTTGTGATGTAAGAATTTGATGGCTGAAAATGGCACTTTTGCTAATAATTGTCGTAGCGTCTTTCTTGTGGGTAGCTGTTAATATATATTTATATATATATATATATATATATATATATATATTTACATATCTCCATACACACACACACATATGTAAGTGTTGATTGATGCATATAACTTCAAAACTAGTCTTACACCACTTACATAATTTATATATTAAATTTTGTCGTATATTTGAATTTTGTGTAGGTATGAGAATATGTTGTTAAAGTATGGGCTGCCTTCCGTTAATAGTTCTTGAAAGTCATCGTGGAAGTCCTGATGTTGTCGTTTACGGCATTCTGTCAGTTTATGTCTTATTGTCAAGCGGATGTTCCAAGTTGAGTAAGTGGGACTGTCAGCCTTTGTCAGTAAGTTCCGTGTGTGTTAATTTCGTGTAAGTCTCGAGAGAGCTACTTCTTCTCTCCTGTGGTTTCTGAAACTTGGAAGCCGCATGCAAATGGTACCTATCCTTAATAGTTCGTAGTATGTTTTCAGCCAGTTGTACTTGTGTTAGTCCAGTCGGTTTGCCATGCATCTAAGATGAGGTGTTTGTTTGTCTTGAAATGTCTTCATGTAGGACGATTATTTGTTCATATTCAAGTCTTTCAGCTGATTTTTTTTTGCCTTCAAGCCTGCAGTTTCACACAGTCATAAGTTTGTTTTCGAGTCCCGGCAGCCAATAGAATGTAGTGTGTATATCTAAACTGATAAGCTCTTGTTTAATGTTTGGGCTATTGGGTGATTAATGTAAATTTTTTGTAGTGTTTGAAGGGAACCTAAAGAATCTGTGCCAATGAAAATGTTTAAACCTTTTCTAAATAAACGTATTGTAGTGGAAAGCAGACCATTGCATACTCCCAGATTGATTCGTTCCTCTACCACCTAGCTTCCCGGGAAGGATAACATGTTTGTTTTTGAACTCAAGTTAATATTTGAGAGCACTTTAAATCGGCAGGGGTGGGGAAATTAAAACACATACACATAAACGCAATAAATACTATTTTTCAGCAAACTCAATCTTGGACTTAATCACGATAGGTCGTGTTACTCGTAGCTAAAGTAATGAAACACTCAAGTTAGTTCATTTTAAACGGAGGTTTAGTATATAATAATATTCTTATTACCGTCTGAGAACTAGAACAACTCCGGCGTTCCACCAGGTAAGAATGATAATTAAGACATAATGCAACGTAATACCTTGGTAAACATTTTTTTTATTTTCAGTAGTTTAAAATTTACAAGCAATTAGTAATGAGCTAAAAGAAGTCGATGCCTGATTATATAATTAGTGATCCCTTCCGAGTGAAATTGCAGGCTAATTACTAAATTACAACAATTTACTACAGACTAATCCGCTTATAATTTCTTTATAACGGCACGATCAGTGAAATTATAGAACGTGATGTACAACCTCTTTCTACCCGATAATTAAATCCTTTGAAAAATTCCCGTCAGCACGTTCTTCGTTCACTAATTTATCTCGTTTCATGGGTTAAAAAACTTTAATGATAATAGAACAAAAAAAAAGATAAAAAATAAATAATAATAAGTATAAGGTAAGAAGAGATCAATTTCTTGATAATAACATAGATTTATCTATACCAATACCTAGGAGTGACCACTAGCTTGTAAAATGTTCTTTTTTACTTATAATTTCAGGTATATAATTAAAAGAAAAGAAAACTATCAACATTAATGATAACTGTGGACATCAATGTACCTAAATAAGACAAACAATGTCCAGATGACATCGAAAGAATCAAGGGATTTTATAAATGCAGATGCTTCCTGGAATGCCACAGTCAGCCCTGGACAAGTAGCTCTGTGGCCCTTCGATAAAATTAGCCCTTGGCGTATATATACGGATCATTATACCCTTACTTGCATATTTTTAATTGAAATTAATATTATAAATAGCTGAAGACATTGAGGTTATAGAATGTGTATAAATAATTCATAAAAATATTAATTGTAGGAATGTAGGCTATTACAAAAATTATTAGCTCTAGATTTACATGTAATAATAATTCAAGGCGTTAGGTACTTACAAAATGTTATCAATTTAAAAAAAGAAAGAAAAAACCCCTGTAAAAATAGAATAATGTGCAACCCAAAATCATAACATTTCCTATTAGAAATATGTGCCAGCAATGTATTTACAAATGTAAATAAATATTATTTTAGGTGTTAATGAATAATAAAATTAATGTCTTTTTGAATTTTGAGTTTTTCTTTTTTTCAGTCGAGGCCCGTGGGTCCTCGGCAAATGCGGACCTGTCAGTCCGGCACTGGCCACAGTACATTAGCAAAATATAGGCTCGTGTTTTTTCTTACTGCGAGGTCAAAGAGAACTTAATTAGCGAAACTCACTAAATTAAATGTTTAGTCCCACTGTTTTATGAAAAGCCCCAATCTGGCTTAGTTGCAAAAGCTTTAATATCGTTGCTTCTATCCTATTAAGTAAGCGGAACTAAAAAGATTCCACTAACAGGAAAAATTCCATGGAAAGTAAACTTATGGAACGTCTATTTATAATTTTAAAACGAAAGAAAATATGAAAATAAACCTAACCCAAACAACAATATATATATTTTTGTGAAAAACAAAGAGAACTGACAAATAGAAAAAAAAACTAGAGATAATAAACTGAAAAAGAGAGCTATGAAGTAATACATTTTAAAGCTATTTTGATAAAAAAAAGACCTGTCTCAGGGGTTGGCTAACTGTTGTGCGTGATTGCCTGTACTGTTTTTCAAGCCGTGCACATGACGTGTCTAACGCGTCTCGACGGGAAGTAAGCTTAAATATCCTTTCTTTCAAAAAGGTTAATACTTTAGCTATTTCAAACCTATTTAGTATTAAATGAACTAAAAAAAAAAAAAAAAAAAAAAAACCATTTCAATAGAGAAATGATGTTGATTTTAACTCAAGCGGGTAAATGTTTGAAGAAGTTAGGACTGCCATCAAAAGGAAGAAGGAAGCCTGGAAATCATATAAAAGAAGTAAGCTCCAAAGGGATTGGGAGGCTTATGTGCAACTGAGGAATGAGGCAAAAAGGGTTGTCAAGGATGCAAAGCAGAAGACCTGTGAAGAGTTCGGCCTAGAAATAGAAAACCACTATAAGGAAAATATAAAGAAGTTCTGGTACATAACCAAAGCTCTGAGAGGGAAAAGGTCCAAACCAATTTGGAATGTAAAAAATGGAAATGGCAATATTGTGACGGATGGTAGGGAGATCCTGAAAGTCTGGAGGGATCACTTCCAGGATAAATTCAGTATGGTGGAGCATCAACCCAATAACTTGCAGTATCTTAGGGGGAGAGGAAGACAAGATGATGACTACCCTGAAGATATAGATGATGCAATAGAGGAGGATGAAATGGAGGATGCTATTGAGAAGTTAAGATTGGGTAAAGCTGCTGGACATGACAGAATATCCCCGGAATTGATCAAATATAGTGGACAAGAATTAAGGAAGTGCCTACAAGCCCTATTCCAAAAGATATGGGACGAAAAGAGAATCCCAAATGATTGGGAGAATAATGTAATCATCCCAATCTACAAGAAGGGCAGTCAAGCTGAGTGCGAAAACTACAGGCCTATATGCTTGTCCTCAGTGGTGTATAAGCTATACACCAGAATCCTTGAGCAGAGACTAAGGAAAATAGTTGAGGAGGATCTTGAGGAAGAACAGGCTGCTTTTAGACCGGGCAGGCAGACCCAGGACCATATATTCTCGGCCCGAATGATAGTGGAGAAGGCATGGGACAGAGGGAGGAATGTCTATCTGGCCTTTCTGGATTTGAAATCTGCATTTGACTCTGTCCCACGGCAAGAGATATGGGACGCTCTGGTTAGCAAGCGTGTTCCACATAACCTCATTAGTGCCATTAAGTCGGCGTATCAAGACCCAAAAGGAGTTGTGAGACTCAATGGAAAGGAGTTTTCTCCATTTAGCTTCTACAAGGGAGTCAAACAAGGGGACAGCCTTAGCCCATTGTTGTTCATTATAGTGATGGACGAAATATGGAAAATCTGCAAAAGAAGGACACCCCGAGCACTGGTGGGCTACTGGAATATGATGCCCGTTCTAGCCCAAGCAATGTTATATGCCGACGGTGTAGTGATTGTGGTGGACTCGCAGGAAAGGCTGCAAACTAGTGGTACGGAGTGGTATGAGGCGCTAAAGAGAAAAGGAATGGACATAAATGTCAAGAAAAGTAAGGTTATGTGTGTAGGAAGAGAAGAGGAAGATGTTAATGTCACCTGCAATGGCGTACCACTTGAGATGGTTGACACCTATAAGTATCTTGGCACACTCATATGCAGGGATGGTAGGATGGATCAGGAGGTCTTGAATAGGGTGAGTCAGGCCAATGGAATTTTCTACCGAATACGTAACACCCTAATTGCCAAGGAAGAATTGAGTAGATCAACCAAACTCAGAATCTACAAAGCGGTCTTTCTACCAGTGCTTTTGTATGGTGCAGAGAGTTGGACCTTATTGGACAACCACGCAAGCAAACTCAAGGCAGCAGAAATGAGATACCTAAGGTGCATTGCGGGAAAAACAAGGCGAGACCGCATTAGAAATGAGCGGAGAAGAGAGGACCTTGGGGTGAGACCGATTGGAGAGATAGTTGAGGAGCACCAACTTAAGTGGTTTGGCCATGTCAACCGAATGGGGGACATAAGAAAGGCCAAATGGTTATATGAAGCACGGCCAGAAGGCAAACGACTCGGTGGTAGACCTAGACTTACCTACCAGGACTACGTAGCTCGATTAGGAGCAGAAAGGGGCAAGACCGCGCCAGAGATGAGGAGACTAGCGGCGGACAGACCCAGCTGGGCAAAGTGGACTGAGGCGGCCCCTCCACGCTTATCGGCACGATGGAGGTAGAAGAAGAAGAAGAAGGGTAAATGTTTAGCCACTAAACACATGCCAAGGGAGGAACGAATCACGTAGGGATTAATAAAGCAATTCAAAGGAAGCTATTTGGTTTCATCTAATTAAAATCTAACCATGCAATTGATGAAATTGATCAGTGTTATTGAATCTAAAAACTACTCCTGAAGTAAACCAAATTCTAAAATTGCTTCCAAATACCATGTTGGCTGGTTCGTTTTTTAAGACACCGCATGTAGCCACAAATAAGAGCTGTCTGTTGTCATTTGAAATGGAGCGGATAGTAATAAAATTCCTTTATCCGCCCCTGGAATGTTAGGGTTGACGGCAACGCTTTATCACATTGCCACTAGAGACAAGTGTCATAAAGGGACAAGACTTCAGCCGTAAGATCACCCTTTTAGCAAAAAGTCCGTCACGCAAGGGCTGCGTTAACTAAGCAGATTTCCCACGTGAAGTTTAGTAATAGATAAATCTACATACCGTTAACACAACACCACAGTGAATATTAGGTGAATAAATACAAACGGAAATAAGAAATGTTTCAGCAAATTTCAATCACCTGCCGACAGGAAGCGTTAGAAATGTAAAAAAAACAGGTCTGCTCACCTCACATCAGAAAGAAAAACAATCACTGAAATATATCAGAATATAGCATATTAATTTTAATGAGAACTATTTACTATAACTAGTACTGTAATTAATAATGAGTCAGAATAATTGTTATCTCAACAATCAAATTTTAGTAATCCAAGACCATAAGACGGGAGGGGGTGGGAGATACTAGGACATATTTGCATGTATTTCGTATAATAAAGGACTCTTGAATACAATATTTGATATTTAAGCTTCGAATAATGTGGTTTATTACATAGAGTATTGTTTATGTAACATGAGTAGAAGTGGGGTTTTGCGGAAAAATGCAAATATCTCGGTTAATATTCAAGATATTGAATAACTGTATATAACAATAATTATAGTATATTTGATTAACAATAAGATTGATTCTATACCATTTTTCGAACCGACGCATGGTGACGGAGATATTTAGAATTTTCGAAAATCCTTCTTGATTTTTCCAGTTTTGACCAACTTGATCTTTCTTTTTACATAAAACGACTAAATATCGAGTTTTGTAAATATTAAACAATTATTGTGATCGATAGAGAGGTAACAGACAAATATATATATATATATATATATATATATATATATATATATATATATATATACAGTTTTGATCGGACCTCATTTTCGTCATCTCCTAGGTAGGATCGATGGACATTTGAAGAAAATTTTCGAAAATCCCGTCATGAGTACGACCTCAATAGCTGATTTCCCTTAAGGGAAATCTGCTAAAATCCTTTAAGGGGAATGAGCTATTGAGGTTGTGCTCATGAAGCGAGTTGCATGTTATTTTGGATTAGCTTACGTCTTTGGTGCACGTAATCTTGGTTGAGACATGTTATCTATCGTTTCTGAATGATATATTGGTACCCCCAGGCATTACAATTTTTCTAACTCCCTATATATACTGCTATGTTTTTCCCATCTAATCGTCCTTCAGAACGTAAAAGTCCTCACATTTGTATAATTAGAATTATTAACGAGGTGAGTAAACTAAAGCAGATACAATTGGACGAATAAATTGGAAGGGACATAAGGCGAAGCCCATAATGAGGCTTAATATCACGACTAACATTAGCATAAATGATAAACGGAGGCTCGCCTAATAATTCAAACATTGACGTGTTATGACTGATATTTTTCTGCCTAAAACTGACGAAATCTATATATTTCATGGAGGCTTTTCTAACTCCTCGTCTTCATGCAAGAATTAATTGGCTTATGTGTAGCGATTATTCTTTCAAAGGGGGGGGCTTTCAGAAAGACCTATTTCAAAATAATCAATACTTATTAACATAAATTACGGACTAGAGTTAACGGTGTATAATCTTGCTGGGGCTCATCACGCAGCTCAAATGTAACCTAATGAATGCATTAACTTTCGTGTGATTTATTTTTGTTGTTTTTGATATAACACCAATGTACAGTATCACAACTCTTACATTCTCCCCTTGGAGAGTAAACTGTCAAATTGACTTAAAACTAGCACAATATCAAAAATAAAATATTTATTTACGTACACTTAATGCAACTAAAGGTAATTGGGACGGGTTATCTACAGGCTTCACTGAGGATTTTATTTAATGAATTCCGTCACTAAATAAATTCCTATGTCCAGGCGAGAATCGAACTCGCCACTCTAGATTTACCTTTTGAGATTAAAGGCAACGCTTTAACTCACATGGCTAACCCTCTCTCTTCAAACTTTTATCAGACATCTTTGAAGGCTGGAATTTCACAAAACCTTTACACCCTACTCATTTTCACCAACATATCTAAGACAGAATATGGGACAGGCTCAGCCACCACCATCAGAAACGAAACTTACAAAGTTAGACTACACGACTAAGTACTTATACTGCAGAACTACAGGTCATTTATCTCCTTTGTTATGTTGTCGAAAAATTGTATAGAATGAATCTCATGTTCAATTAATGATGCTATATACATGCTTTCTCTATATTAAATATGAACAGAGATATTTACATATTTAAGTTTTTGGCCATCAGTAATAAGATGTTGTATCATGAACCACTTTATTCGAAACTGGAAATTCGTCATGTGATGACGTCATCAATGAAGATTGATCGATCTTTTCAAAAATGTTTCTTTTGATCGATAACTGAATCCATATTTAGCAGTTTCCTTCAGCACTGAAGATCATATTTGTTATTGGCTGATATCCGACCTGGAATAGTGGTGGTTTAGAGAAGGACGAATCAGAAAATTCAAACTGTCTCCGTTATTATGAATCGGATCATAAAATGTTATTGAACCACTCTTGCTAAACTTTTGATTTTAGCAGATTTCCCTTAAGGGAAATCTGCTATTGAGGTCGTACTCATGACGCAAGTTTTGAAAAACTTCCTCAAATGTCCATCGATCCTACCCAGGAGATGACGAAAATGGGGTCCGTTCAAAATTGTATATATGAATATATATATATATATATATATATATATATATATATATATTTGTCTGTTAACGCTCTAGCGGTCGCAATTTTTGTTTGATCGTTACCAAACTTCATATTTAAGCTTTTTACGTAAAAAGAAAGATTAAGTACGTTAATGGCTGAAATCGGACCAGTGGGAGGGGGAGGGTTTAGAGGAGGTGATTTTTGAAAATTCAAAATATCTCCGTTATTATGCGTCGGATCGAAAAATTGTATAGAATCAATCTTATTGCAAATTACATTTACTATAAATATTGATCTATACATTTATTCTGTATCTTGAATATTAACCGAGATATTTGCATTTGTATGCATGTGTGTGGTCGGCAGGAGTCGGCTACGTTCGGCACTCTCCGCCGAGAGCTAGGGCGGGCCGTTTCGATAACTGTACGTCCCTCGTGAATAGGTTTAGAGATTCCTTACTACTACTGTTGTTATTAGACAGATTTCTCTATTGTAAAACTTCACGTGGGAAATCTGTTTAGCTTACGCAGCCCCTGCGTGACGGACTTTTATACAATTGTAGCTCTATGATACGTTTAGTAATTTGTTCCCTTCAGTACCCCCCTCCCTTCTACTCATCGCTGTTTTACATGTAAATAGAGAAGACCTGGTGAGACGAGATCACTTGACTGTTTTACCAGCCCGTGGGGAATCTGCTTAGTTTACGCAGCCCCTGCGTGACGGACTTTTTGCCATTATGGTAATGCAGTGAACGTAAACCGTATGCCAATGAATAGATCTGATAATGTAATGTCCATTTTAGAAGTTGTACAAGACACTTTACTTCAAGACGAGCGCTCGTGTGGCTAGCTAGACGCTTCACACTCGGGCCTACAATGGCTGCAAATACGTTACGATTTCTCGACGCACGTCCTAGCTCAATTGGTCGAAGCAATCATCCGCGACCGTTACAGAGTACGTACCTCTTTTGACGTTGCCCATTCAAGCCGATAGATTTCTGTGAAGGGCGTCACCAAACGCTTCCCAACGGACATTCTTTTTGCATATGTTTAATATATCGCAGAATGTATATCTATAAACATAGACACTACAATACCCTCAATCACTTGGCATGCGTCATCAGTAAATCCTTAAGGAAAATCTGCTATTGAGGTCGTACTCATGACGCAATTTTCGAAAAGTTCTTCAAATGTCCATCGATACTACCCAGGAGATAACGAAAATGAGGTCCGTTCAAAATTATATATATATTTGTCTGTAAACGCTTTAGCGGTTGAAATTTTTGATTGATCGTTACCAAACTCGAAATTTAATAGGTTTTTGTAAAAAGAAAGATGAAGTTCGTTAATGGCTGAAATCGGACCAGTGGGAGGGGGAGGGTTTAGAGTTGGGGTTTTTTGACAATTCGAAATATCTCCGTTATTATGCGTCAGATCAAAAAATTGTATAGAATCAATCTTATTGCAAATTAAATTTGCTATAAATATTATTCTATACGTGTATTCTGTATCTTGAATATTAACCGAGATATTTGCATTTGTATTGTGTCGTCGGGTATATTCGTGACTTTCTGCCGAAAGCTAGTTCGGCCGTTTCCGTTAACTGTTCGTCCCTTGTGAATTGGTTTAGAGATTCGACACTACTACTGTTATTAGTAGGCAGATTTCTCTAGTGTAAAACTTCAAGTGGGAAATCTGCTTAGTTTACGCAACCCCTGCGTGACGGACTTTATATTTCTATGTTCTATACCAATAGACACGGGTATTACAAAATGCACTCAATCGCTTAGCTTGGTTCAACTAAAATCTCTCCTGAACTCTGGCTTCGTGTGCTTATTATTTACTCAGCCCCATGCAGCTCGTTTCTCTTAGCTGACACCCCATTAAACAAGGGTATATATGCTCAGAATCACTTACGTTTCTGTATCATTTAATATCTCTTATCAATTATGATACTCAGTAATATGGTCAGACATTACAATGTGCTCAGAGTAAGTACCTTACCTTGGTTCAACTATAACCCTACTGCCACAATCTGAAAATGGAACTTTATAAGTATGGACTTCCTTAAATACTTGATGCTACTAAAAAATATATAGGAAACTCACCCTTTAAAACGTCCTACATACAATTCAAAAATTAAATAATAAAGCACTGGTTGTCCGGTTATTTTGGAAGCACACAATCATAACATGAGACAAGCTTTTCTTTGTAAGAAACAGCTGGTGAAAAGTATTTATTTTACATTTTTCTGTCATATGTTATTATTAAAGTCGGATTTATGATACTACGGCTAATTATGGCAAAATATTTACAAGTTATCACCCCATTCTGCCCAAGATGGGACTGAGGATTTATGGACGTCACTAAATAAATTCCTATTGTCCAGTCATAAAAATATCAGACATTTTACTATATGTATTAATTTGTTTACACATTTTCAAAAAGAAATATATGAGAGACCTATAAAAGAAAAGAAAGTTCACCTAGGCCTTAAACAATTTCTTAACTTACAGGTAGTTTATAAATTAGAAGGAAATGTCGAGATTGATATAAGGAGAAATGTTTTTGGTTCACAATTTGATCATGTCCGCAAGATACAAAAATCGTTGTCTGGAATCCAAAGTACAATATATCTAATAAAGTATGCAAGGTATATTAAAACAAATTATTTTTTATTATCGTGCTTCATTTATTATGTATTTAGAGATCACCCCATGGTATGAAAGCAAGTGTATAAATGACAAAGGAAAACATCTTCATGGCAAGAAGGCATCTTCAGAGAGTGCTTTTAAGGTTGGAGTCAAATTCTAAACAGATAGTCAGTCTTTTCCCAAAATTATATGTTCAACTCTTAAAATATCATACATAGGCCAGGTAAAAGCGCAATGTGCATATGCAGCAAATGTTTCTAAATTTAGAAATGACCCTTGATACTAATAATACAAATTAATTACTGTAATGCTTAGAAAGGCCCGTCAACTATTGGGTGATTAATGAACAATGGAAACGAGGACTAAATATGGAAGTAGTACTTGCATGTTCTGCCACAAGCGTATTCCTGATCGGTCATTTGGCTAATAGAAGATCTGAGGATCCTGCAACTTTCACATTAAGTGAGTGTTTGTTGCATATGGATTCTTAAGGAATGCTTTAAGGGAAATCAGCTATTGAGGCTGAACTCATAAAGCGATTTTTGAAAAATTTATATATATATTATATATATATATCTATATATATTATATATATATATCTATATATATAGAGAGAGAGAGAGAGAGTTATATATTTGTCTGTTAACACTAGCAGTCGTAACTTTTGTTTGATCGTTACCAAACTGAATATTTAAACGTTTTACGCCAAAATAAAGATCAAGTTCCTTAACGGCTGAAATCGGTCAGGGAGAAGAGGGAAATCAGCTATTGAGGCTGAACTCATAAAGCGATTTTTGAAAAATTTATTTATATATATATATATATATCGAGAGAGAGAGAGAGAGAGAGAGAGAGAGAGATTTATATATTTGTCTGTTAACACTAGCAGTCGTAACTTTTGTTTGATCGTTACCAAACTGAATATTTAAACGTTTTACGCCAAAATAAAGATAAAGTTCCTTAACGGCTCAAATAGGTCAGGGAGACGAGGGAAATCAGCTATTGAGGCTGAACTCATAAAGCGAATTTTGAAAAATTGATATATATATTATATATATATATATATATATATATATATATATATATATATATATAGAGAGAGAGAGAGAGAGAGAGAGAGATTTATATATTTGTCTGTTAACACTAGCAGTCGTAACTTTTGTTTGATCGTTACCAAACTGAATATTTAAACGTTTTATGCCAAAATAAAGATCAAGTTCCTTAACGGCTGAAATCGGTCAGGGAGAAGAGGGGGAATATAGAGGGGGATATAGAGGGGGGAAATTTCGAAATATCTCCGTTATTATACGACGGATCCGAAATGTATATAACAAATCATATAGTAAATCTAATTCACTATAAATCTTGATTATCTACCTTCATTATTAACGGAGATATTTGCATTTTTTAGTTTCCCGCCTTCAGTAAACCCCCACTACTGTTCATGTCATATTAAAAATAAGCTCTTAGATCATGAATCACTATATTTGAAAATTATGTACGAAATATTGCTGTCATTTAACTTTTATATTTAGAGATAAATGCAAATACGTAGCGCACGTGGGAAATCTGCTTAGTTAACAGTAACAGCATGTAACCCAGCTTTCTTGATATAAACAGAATTATTCTATACTCTGAACGATTGTACGTTCAACAGCTCAAGTAGAAACCAAAGTGTTAATTAATGTATCACTAGGATGTGCTTCATGAGGTTATAGCTATTGCACAAATATTGTAACAAACGTGTCACCAAAAAAAGTATTTAGGGCCTCGGGTTGGCCGTGCGAGTTAGGGCGTTGGTCCTAATCTCACATGGCAAGCGAGTTGCGGGTTCGAATCCCGCCCTGGGCAGTGAAAATTTGTTTGATGACGAACTCATTAAATAAAATTCTTAGGCCCACCCTGGCTAGAAGTGGATGGTAACCTGTAGATAACCCGTCCCGATTAGCCTAGTAGCATAAAGTGGACGTAAAATAAAAAAAAAAAGTGTTTAGCATGCTAAAGCCACCAAATATAAAAACAAAAGAGCCCGTAAAAGCGACTAACCTAATCCTGGAAATTTATTACTTTTGCCACAAGATAGCAGAGGAGTAACAAATCACATGTAGTCTTGTCACATTTCGCGCTTATGTGCCATTTATTAAGTTAATCTGAGCCTGGAACAAGATTAATGCGAGGAGGGCCTACGGAATGGTGTTCCCCACCACGCCCACCATCAGAGGAGGCATCGGATCTGAAATATATTTGTAAGTTTGGCAAGAGTTCGGCGAGGAGATTTATGAATACAGAAGATGAGATAATATCTATACGGCCTCACCTCCACTGACGTCTGTACGAATATTGAGTAGGGAAGTCAGAGGATCTGGAATATTGCCAGGCAACCTCATCCATCCACGTGAAGCTTTGCAACTCCTCATCGCGCAAGGCAAAAATCAAACCATGTGACCAGAATTTTTGCATATCATCAATTATTCAGTACTTATTTCTTGTTCATTGGTCTTCTAATGTCCAGAGGCATATATACTCGGTAAAACTAGAATCATGGTTTCGATTTCCGCAAGGTAATTAGTCTCTATTTTCTTACAAAGTCCCTAAATAAATTAAGTAGCCCCTGGGTAGAAAAGGTTGGTAACCCATCCCAATTAGTCGTATTAGCAATAAGTCGGCATTAATGAGTGACAATTTTCTTTTTGCTAAAGCCGGTTCAAACAAATTCATTATTTCGAAATTTATAAAGTGGCCTTCCATTTAACCTTTTAAATTGTGCCTTCTCTATGCAATCTTCAACTAATGAAAAATTATAAATATCCCATCGCTGGTAACGTGTGAGTTCAAACAATTTTCTACTACAATTATCACTAATTAAAGTCGTGCCTGCGGCTCCTTATTGAAACAGTTTCCTTGAAATGTGAAAATCAAAAATGTTGGTGATTAAAATCTTTGTGCGTACAAAGGTTTCGCACAAGGAAGTAAAAACAATAGTGAGTATGTTTTTCCACACAAGAAGATCTCAAATTCTTGGCTCTATGCATAGTTTATTTTTAGGAAAATGTTTAGTTACACGTATATATGTAGGCTTTAGTCCATTTTAAGTATTTTTAATTGCGAAAAAAAAGTTTTTTAAATTTCAAGAAATTGTGCGTTTGGAGCGTTTTTGGCCAGTTTTTGACAAGGCTAACTCAAAATCGCTTGGCCTTAAAATGTTAAAATTTCAAAAATTTATGAATGTTGTAACATATAATTGTGCACCTCTCCTTTTAATCCAAATCGACTAAGTGATAATGGAAGCTATTAGACATACACACGATTTGTGGGATATTATTTGTTCATCAGAAAATAACTATAAGCTATGATCTATGCCAAGTTTTGATCTCATGCATAGTAATGAAGAAATATCACCTAGCAATGAAATAATTTTAAATGAACAATAGCAAAATATTTAATAGGATTAAAAGAAGAATGCCCAAATCAGGATTTTAATATAAAAAAGTACGTCACGCAGGGGCTGCGTAAACTAAGTAGATTTTCCACGTAAAGTTATACAATAGAGTAATCTCAATACGAGTGCCGACTGTTACGGAAACGGCCGAACTAGCTTTCGTCTGGAACGATTAGAAGCGACCATAGCTCGTCCGTTACATTTAATAAAAATGCAAATATCTCGGTTAATATTCAAGATAGAGAATAAATGCATATAGTAATACTTATAGAAATTAATTTGCAATAAGATTAGTTGTATACAATTCTTCGATCCGTTGTATAGTAACGGAAATATTTGGAATTTTCGAAATTCCCCTCCCCCCCGTGGTCCGATTTCAGCCGTTAAGGAACTTTATCTTTCTTTTATATAAAACGATTAAATACACAGTTTGGTGACGATTAAACAAAAATTGCGACCGCTACAGTGTTAACAGACATATATATATATATATATAATTGTGCTGATGTTTTCGACCAGGTTGAATTTATATGTGGTGTGTTGTTCTTTTCGGAGCTTTGGTCAATGTTGGTGAAATGAATCTTAGTTTATGCCAATATTTCGAGAATTTTTTTTTTCCTCTTCCTCAGGGCTGTAAACAAAACAAGGAAGGTTACTATAACCCTAGTCATAGTGCAATAAGAATGTATACTAGTCTATAAATATATTTAGTCTTGGTAAGTAATAATAAGGAAAACACACCCTTTTATAACAATGTATAACACCAATGTGCAATATTATAATGTAGTACATGTAATTTTTACAGCTCTGAGGAAGAGAAAATAAAAATTCTCGAAATATTGGCATAAACTAAGATTCATTTCACCAACATTGACCAAAGCTCCGAAAAGAACAACACACCATATATATATATATAATTTTGAACGGACCTGATTTTCGTCATCTCCTGGGTAGGATCGATGGACATTTGAAAATATTTTTCGAAAATCGCGTCATGAGTACGACCTCAATAGCTGAATTCCCTTGAGGGAAATCTGCTAAAATAGATCATTTTTCATCTAACGACCACTTTCTGCAGCAAACGTTTATTTTTGATAGGCTTCCACCATAGGAAATTTTACTTAGATATACTCTCTCAAAGTAAATTCCTATCCCAACGCGGGAAACCCACAACTCAATAGTTATCCAATTGCAGTAAGTAATAACTTAAGACCTGAAATACCAGTAATAACTTAAACCTGAAATACCAGGCTGCGTTCTGATTGGCCCCGCTATTTATAAGATTAGAACCCAATGGGCAATTATTACTTCCGTAATCGGGGTGAAGAAAATATTGCATAATTCTGAAAAATGTAAGTTTTTAAAATTTTAACATTTTAAGGCTGAGCGAATTTGAGTTAAGCCAGAAAGGTATAGATGCTCCTCAAAAACTAGTCAAAAAGGTACCAAAAAGAACAATTTGTTAAAATCTGAAAACCAATTTTTTTTCGCAATTAAAAATACTAAAAATGGACTAAAGCTTACATATATACGTGGAACTAAACATTTTCCACAAAAATACTTATACATAGAGCCGAGAATTTCAGTTCTTCTTGAGTGGAAAAACGTGCTCACTATTTAATTTATTTAACCTTCCACTTCATAAATTGCAAAATGATGAATTTGTTTATATCGGCTTTAGCAAAAAGAAAATTTTTACTCATTAATGTCGAATTGACGCTAATACGACTAATTGGGATGGGTTACCAACCTTCTCTATCCAGGGTGGGAATTAAGGAATTTATTTAGAGAGTTTTTAAAAGCATAGAGTCTAATTACCTAGCGGAAATCGAAACCATGGTTCTAGTTTTAGCGAGTATATATGCCTCTAGGCATTAGATGACCAATGAAGAAGAAATGGCTACTGAATAATTGTGCCATGATATACAAAATTCTGGTTACATGTTTTCATATTATATTGCATAATTCTAAAAAAATGTAAATTTGCAGATTTCAACAAAATAATCCGGTTTGGCTTTCCTACTACACTAGTTTCGGGGTGGCTTTTATACGACTAAGTGTACGTACGTATATTGTATAGCTCAATGTGCGATTGTTGAAATTCATTCTAGGATTTGTATAAGAATTTTTTGTTTTACATAAAAAGGGATATCAATTATTTTTTTATATTTAATGTGACAAAGGTGAAAATGGAGATTTTTTATATCACACTCACTTGTAATAGTTGTTAATTACATTTTAATTTAAATACATTTTTAACCATTATACATTTGGAATATTTTATTCAATAGGAACACAAGAGAGTCATGTGTTGTACGCAACAGATTTTTACTTCATTAAGAGCTGAAGAATTGTGCCGATGTCATCAGAACTAGCATAGGATTATTTCAGTACTAATACTGACATAAGAACTCTACCAGCATTCAAACAGAAACCATCCATCATAAGCCTTCCTCTACACATTTTTAGTTTAAAACACGATAGCCATGACACGGACCTTGAAATTTAACCATTTAAAAACTATATTCAATGAATATAATTTTCTATTATCAGTATGATAATATTAGTCAGCTATTCTATTATAAATGACTGTATCAATTGTACATACCTGCATTTATATGATTACCAATATCATAATGAGAATGCCTGTACTATTTAAAACTGTTTCATGTATTTATTTTTATTACAACGCCATGAACAAAAATTTGTTTTATTTAATCTACTTATGGTTTCACCCACCTCCTCAGCCAGTTTCGAAACGGAGGTGTATTAAATGGTAAGGCCTTGAAATATTTCGTATAGAATCTACCTAAAGAAAGTAAAGCGAATCGAATCATTCCGTCAAAGCGAATGGTCAAGCAGAACGAATACTGAGGAAATCAAGGGTCAAGAATTTCACTTTTGTTAGGTAAGGATACTTAACACTATCAGTATCACCAATAAAAATGAAGTCCATCACTCAGGGGCTGCGCAAACTAAGCAGATTTTCCTCGCGAGTTTAACAATAGATAAATATACATACTCATAACACAACACCACCGTGAATATTTAGTGAATTAAATACAAGCAATAATAGGAAACCTCCCGACGGGAAGCGTCTGACATGTAAACAAACAATTCTAACAATCTCTCACGGGAAAGAAAAACAATTACTGAAATGTATCAGAATATAAAATATTAATTTTATTGAAAACTATTTACTATATCGGGCACTGTAATTTATAATAAATCAGAATAATTTTTATCTCAATCGATCAAATTTTATTAGTCCAAGAACCTTAGTAACAGTTAAAAAACGATCTAGAATAAACCTGAATGTCACACAAAATAATTCAAGATTGCAAATAATTGCACAAAAATACCTGCTGCAGGAATAAATTGTTTATATTTTATGATTTTATTTATAATGTTTCCGGACGGAGTATACTGTATCTGAACTCCTTTGGTAGAGATATACAATAAAGCACGAATAATCAATACAGCATTGCTCATGTAATTCATTTGAATTATCTTCAATTTACTGATTTCGTTAAAATATAACTACATTGTACATCACACATGTATACGTAAATGCAATACATACTTTCAGTTCAATAAAAGACTATGAAGGAAAGCATGCATTGAACCGATGGAGGACAATAAAAACCAGTCCGTAAACGGCATTTCAGGTAAAGAAAATGACTTCAGTGGTGTATTAATTTCAAGCCAGTCCACGAAAAATAACGAAACATCCATCAAGCAGGGACAAAGCAGATTTCTCAAGCACAGGAAAGATACACAGATGGCGTTTCGAGAGAGTCTTATTGGTATTTTTGTTTCGGTAGGGAGGGGGGAGCCATATCATCTCCAAATAGCAATCTTAATTATATATGGTAAACCTAGAGTAGCGAGTTCGATTCCCGCCAGCGAGAAAAATTTCTTTAGTGACGGACTCAATAAAAAGAATACTTAATCCCACACTGGAAAAGGGTGGTAACCGATAGAAAGCCCGTCGGAATTAACCGTAGTACCTACAAGTAGAGGTTAAAAAATAACATTTTATTTTGTATTTATCCCTTTATAATAACGATATGTAACAAGACTTGAGACTATGTTGATAGTGGTTAATTAGCATAACAGTGCAATGTAAAAAGAGCATGGATAGGACTAGGGGGTTTCTAAGGGCTATACGCGAAAAAAATACAAAATAAAAAACAAATTTTACTTTCGAATTAGAGAAAAGCGTAAAGCTATCATCAACAAGATTGGTTGATCAATATCAATTACTTCATCAATATACAATCAATCAATATACTTGATCTGAATGATTTATGAACTTACATTTTACCCCATCTCCCCCTGGTGACATTTCACCAATGAGTAATGTTGATCTGAAGTTATAAATCAATAGCTGATTTCCTTTGAAGGTCATTCTAAAAGCCATCTTATTTCCGAACAACAAATTACAAAATGAAAATCAAGGTTGCCATAAGGTATTTGTTTATACGCTTATCACAATGCAAATCGAGATATTAGTATCAAGAAGTATATTGAAATAGGAAATCGTCAAAATAAAGACGAGGACGCGTTAGAATGGAATGCAGATAGTGAGAGAGATTTAATGATTAGATCGTTGAAATAAATTTAATAAATATTCATATTCATAATTTCCATCCGAAATTAACGTTGCTCAATACATAGCTTGTTAACGAATGAATCCATAATAGGAAAAGGTATCTTTTTTCAACTTTATTCTTCCATTTAATGCCTAGAGTCATTATAGGAAGTCAAATAAAGTAAATTTCGTGTTTTGGGGCCTTTTCGCCATTATAAATTCACTCGGGCCGCCTAGCATCCTTACTAATTGGGATCCAAAGGCATGTCTCTCTCATGCTAGTGGTTCTATAACTACCCCCTTACACGAGCTTTTTATGTATCTCATTAAAATATAAATTAATGGACATTACTGGTAGTTACGGTTTTTCATTTTGGTTCTTAGTTCTTCTCATTATTTTTCAACATGGCAACCAAGTATGTTCAAATTTCTATATCATCAGCCTTGACCCGATTTTAAACTACAGACGACACAAATGGCTGACCAATTTTTTCTACTGAGAAAAGCATAGTTGAACTGCATGGTTGTCCAACTACAGTTTTCATAGGGATAGGTCGTAGTCTTGTGTCCACGAGTGGAGAGGTATAATATTTTGTTTTTAATGATGTATTCTTCGTGTTGAGTCTTTTTCGCCCATGCTATTGCATGTATAGCGAAAAAATCGTTCTACAAGTAGCAGTAAAGTCTTAATATGCATTTCTAATGATTCCGTCTGAGCGATTGCAAGTGTGTGAGATGGAGAAATACAGTCAAAGACCACGTACCCTAATAAAATTATAACCAGTAAATATAACATTATTCACAAGTGTCTCGTTCCCTTGAAAGGATGTCAATAGACAAAGCTTTTCTTATACTAAAAAATAATAAAGAATCAAACCGCATCTTAACACAACATAATAGAATAAGTCAAATATTTCTCCTTCCAATATGAAAATTATTAATATTACGTCAAATAATTACATAACATGTTTTTAACCCTCGGTCGGGCGTCAAGAATATTCCACCTCCGGCCGCGTGTATCTCAGAGATCATCCTCAACAGATTTTAAAAATCTTACAAAAATAATTAGTAAACCTATATTTCTTTTCATTTTTGCTTGGTTCACATCATTTTCTTTTGTTCGTTGTAGCAGAGGGACTTTTTTTTATGCTGTTCTGTACTTTAGTTCAAAGTATGGTCCAATGAGCCTCTGTACTATTCGGTTGGTAAATATGTACTGTTGTCACTGTGTCGTACAATATTTTCTGGTACAAGTTCTTCTGGCAGCTCGTGTATGAGCAACATAATAGAACAATAGGTTTATATGATTCCATTTAATAAAGAGAAACTTACAGATTTCAAAAAAACTTACGAGATCGGGCGCGTGGTATCTAGGAGATTATGTATGACAGGTGATCATAAACTTTTTTTTGACCGATTTTTATGACATTTTATGATATTTTGTACTTCTATTTAATAATTGAACATTTTAGATAGTATTCATTTGGAGGAAAATTGTATTGCTAAATTGTATTAAAGTATCATTAGCACTGCCATATTAGCAGATTTCCCTTAAGGGAAATCAGCTATTGAGGTTGTACTCATGACGGAATTTTTGAAATTTTTCTTCAAATGTCCATCGCTGGGGGATACCCAGGAGATGACGAAAATGAGGTCCGTTCAAAACTGTATGTATATATATATATATATATATATATATATATATATATATATATATATATATATATATATATATGTCTGTTACCGCTCTAGCGGTCGCAATTTTTGTCTTATCGTTACCAAACTTGATATACAAGGTGTCCCCAAACCAAACGGCCAAACTTTAGGGATCGATAGAGGATCGAAAAACTAAAACAAAAAGTCCTCTGGCATATGCCTCGTTTTCGCTTCGTTTTTGAGAAAATCACAAAAAACTATAAATAGTTGTGCAAAAACTAGTTAAGGCCAATGGAAGGGCGGATTTTATTCCTTGAATGAATTTTAGCAATAAATGTTATTCCAATACAATTATTGTATTCTAATCTTATACTAACAGAAAGGTAATTGGAAAAAAAATTATTTTTTATTAAGAAAAAATAATAAATACTTTTTTATTCAAATATTCATAGTATAAAAAAAATTACCTATTTAAAGTAGATAACATTATGAACAATAACTGAAAATTAAAACATAAAAAAAGATTAAAAATTTAGAAAATTAATAAAATAATTAAATATTCTTACTTGGAAAACATAAATGTTTCAGTTTTTATATGGGTCTACCTTAGTGAGAAAAAAAACCCTGAAAATTTTGAAGGTTTTACCTTCTCTAAATTACATCGTTAATTTCTAAAGCGTCAACATAAATGTTGTTCGAAGTTGTATGTTGCAGCCTCTCGCTGCAATACACGCATCACATCGCGTACTCTTCAGTTTACATCGTTTTGGAATTGTTCTTTGTACCAATTACAAAAATTGAAGCGGCGGTGATAATCAGCGGGTATTAAATTTTGTACCTTTGGTACATGGTAAGCAACCTAGACGTTTTATTGATACGGAAAGCGTGAGATTATTCATGTTTTCTAAATTTACTCCTCGTAAATTAAAAACATAAGCTTACTCAAAAAGGCCAAAGTATTTTTGTAATTTTAATAGATTATTAACAAATAAATACACTTTCTGCACAACTATTTTCTGTTTGTTGTGATTGTATAGAATCTTATTGCAAATGTAATGTTCTATAAATGTTGTTATGAACAATAGGTTTATATGATTCCATTTAATAAAGAGAAACTTACAGATTTCAAAAAAACTTACGAGATCGGGCGCGTGGTATCTAGGAGATTATGTATGACAGGTGATCATAAACTTTTTTTTTACCGATTTTTATGACATATATTTTGTACTTCTATTTAATAATTGAACATTTTAGATAGTATTCATTTGGAGGAAAATTGTATTGCTGGAGAGTTACAAATTAACAAATAATTGTCAATTATTCGTCTTCCAGGTTCACAATCACTGTAAGGGAAAATGTTAAAAAACTAGGCACAGAAAGCATCTATTGTCACCTTGAATGTCAGACTAGGAGCGTACTCACTTTAGGATGTAAAATCCTTTCAACGTATTTGCAAGGTAGATCACGAGAAAGCAAATACAAGTGAAATTCAGGAAATGAAGAAATAGGATGCCTTGCAAATTGAAAAACCTAGATTACGAAACGATTCATTCATTTCTAAGTAAAAATGTATGAAGTTCACCAACTATTTTCATGAGCTACCACTAGTCCTATGACAAGGAACGGGAGAAAAATTGCATATAATATGAATGAAAAACAAACTAATTTAATAATTATTACTGACTCACTATTATACATTATTTATTACACCTCACTTTGTTTTCAGTACTTGCAAAGATATTTTCAAAATTATAAATAAAGTCATTAAATAATGAAAAGTATTCATTTGCACTGCCATATTACAATACCGATTGAACAATTTGAGAGGACGGACCACTTCTTATGTGTAAATAGATTTTGCAAATCATCTAAGTTATCAGTATCTATTCCTTATTCATGAACCCAAGCTAGTAAATTAAAGTAATATAAATGAGAAATCATAGACTATTTTTTCAAAAAAAAAAAAAAAAAAAAAAAAAATAGGGGGGGAAGAAAGAAAGAAAAAAAAGTGGTTCAAAAATATAAAGTTAAAAAAAATAATGTAAAAGATATATGCATATTTATATATAAAAAAAAGTCGGCCTAGCGTGCGTGTGCCTGGGACTTCCCATGGCTGGGGAACTCAAATACGGTCTGAAAAGTGTTGTACATTGATAACCGCGAAGTTTTTTGCCCAAAATCAAAAAAACAAAACAAACAATATTTTTTCAATCAGAGGAAGAATTATCTACGACTTAATAGCTTCTAATTAATATTGAGGTTTCTAGTTATTGAATTGGAAAACAGAAATAACACAGGCTTTGAACTGCATTTCATTTGCTGATATAATGATGATAATATGAAATATGAATATATTTAAATAAAGCTATTAAGGCGGTAATAAGTGATGCCTACCCTAACGACCACTCACCTATTCAGTCTCACCATCTTAAAGTAGGGGAAGAATAATTCCTACCAACTAACTCAACCTGGAATCTCAGACAATGAAACCCCTTCCTTAATAATTTCGGATAATTCCACATCAACGACGGCCATCAGGTCTGTGACCGATATAACCTGAAAGCGGATCGGGACAAATGGACCGACATACAAAACTGAACGGTACAAGTATAATTGATGGAGGTAATATTCTAAAAATGAACAAAGCTAACAAGTGATGCTAATTGAGCTAATCAAAGGATGTCATAATTTTGGAAAGAGTTTAAGAAAATAATTGTATTTTAATTTTATAGTAAATTTCCAATGTCCATTGCCTTTTCCGCCTTCATAATCAGCAGGTCGATTTTTTCACAGTTATTTTTGCTGTCTGAAATGTTTCAATTGATTTAATTCAAGTAGTTTATTGAGAACTTTTCTCCCTCCTGTTCTACTATTTTCTTGCAAGTAAAAATGATGCTGATAGGGATGTGGTTTAAGAAATTGTTGATCCCCCAACCCCCACATTCCAGCGGAAACTAGTAGAGTTGGTATCGAAGTATAGAAAAAAAAAAAACAATTTTGCAGAAACGTCTTTTAGGAAAATTACTAACTAAAGCTGTACTACGAAAATCGTCTAACACTATTAGTGCATATGTATTCTAAATCAGAAGTCCAAATAAGTGTTGCTAAGTCAAACAACGGTTAAGGAAAACATCGCAAAATACAGATCCAACTACCAGAATAACTTAGTTACCACTAAAAAGTGACTGAGAAATCCATTGACCTTTACTTGGAGAATAAATACGAACTTATATTTTTACACAACCGCCTTACTTCACCTTCAAGAATAACTCCCCGTCCCCTTTGCGTTACAATTACTAATCAGGGCAGGCTACGCACCCCCCTTTCAGTGGGATTTGAACCCCATACTTCCTTTAGTTAACAACAGCATTAAGAATAATCCTTACTTAACCCTAAATTCGATCTGAGGAATATTCATAATATTTGAAATCTGCTATGAGTAATGGTATGAAAACGAGTCAATAAATTATAACTTCTGTAAACATATGGATTTTTTCGACTTTTAGCAATTCTAAATATTGGGCTTTAGAGACAAAAAAAGTTCTGTGGAATAATTAGTGTATGATTGAATCTACAACATTTTAATATTTTAAGTGACAATTTGGCCAAAAGGTACAAAATAAAGTTGCACGCTCAAATAACAATATGCTAAGTCAAATAACACTACACGACCTGTTCAAGAATACTAACTCCTAGCCTGACAGAGAGAAAAAATAACCTGAAGAGACTTTATGCTTAGTATTTTGAAGATCTTCATCAAGAGCATGTTATTAGCATGTTCCTTCTAGCAGAATATGTTAAGCAGGGTGTAATTTGGCAAGAGTAACAAGATATTCGCAGAGCCTCATAGAAGAGAGGTGATGTAGTACAAGTGCTAGAGGGGATGCTGCAGGTGGTCTCCTAAGTAATTGCACCCCTATTCCCAGAAATAGTCCAAGGGACAGAGTGAGTGTGTGTGTGAGTGAGTGAGAGAGAGAGAGAGAGAGAGAGAGAGAGAGAGAGAGAGAGTGAGAGAGAGGCGAGAGAGAGCAAGGGCGACAATCGACCAACACACACCCTCCCACACCGTGTACGTGATTCCTACAACAAACACCGTCCCTCCAACTCCGTGGGACATGTGGAGATTTAATTAGCCATATCCTCTCCAAATAGCAATCTCATTAGGGGCCCTCGCAAAACGATGCCACTACAAAAAAATACGAATAATTCTATGGGCAATTAAGAGCAAAAGACTGGAATATTCATCGAATTATTACAACGTTCAATACGGCGAATGAATGTTTAAATTGCTATGGTGGAGGAAAATACTAATGTTGCCAACAAAAGTTTTATATTGAATAAATAATTTGATAAATACTTTTCATGTTATTCATATTCTTCAAAGCCATAAACTCCTGTCAAAACCACGAGCGCAGAATGAAATAGTCCAAATCGACCACCAACTCGCCGTGGAAGCTCTGAAGATCAGTTGAACGAACAGCAGTTGAAATCGTTCAGTAGAATGAACCTCAGGGCCACCTGTCAAACGCTCTTGACGGTGCATTCTATCAGTATAATAATACAGACAATATATTCACAGCTCATGTCATCAACTATGACAAACAGGAAATATCCCACGGGGATACAACGAATAACAGGAGAAATATTGTGTTTAAGGGCTATTTTTTCAAACAGCATCCTTGTATTACTGTAGTGAAGTTAAGAAAAGCTCAGTTAATTACGATGCACTCGTAATGAGATATTTAAAACGTCTACCGAACCTAGTTAGTAGATTCTAATTAAATAAGGCACAATTCTAATATTGTTTAAAATTAAACAATACTTGATTAAAATCCAGAAGATTGATTAAAATTAAGATCAAATTCTTCAATGGCCAATTTCCGTCAAGACGGTATGGGAATTTAAAGAAGAGGTACAATTTCAAATCATAAATATCTTTGATAATTTGTATCGCATCCAAATACATTACCCCATATAAACAAACTTGCAGTTATTTATTACAATTACTAATTAAGATGAGTGTTTTTTGAGTCTAATTTTGATTTAACCTTAATTGTTCTCTACCAAAATTAAATTGGTATTGGACTGAGACCCATCTTACAGATTAGTTGATATGCATATAATATATATATATAAGGACTATGAGAAATAGATCAGGTGATAATAAGGATTTGATAGAATATAGTGTTGGGTGAATTTCTTATGTCAAAAAGCCAAGCAAACAGTAAATAAAATTGGAGTTGAAAACTTTGTTGTGGAATTTTAATCAGCTTGAAGTATTGCACTTAAGCGTATTTTTTGTGTAGATTTGTTGATTGGGTTTGAGTAATCAAAAACGCTTCAAATTTTACATTTTTTATGGGACTTGAGAAATGTTTGAAACATGTATTAATAGAATGGATGTTGTTATCATGTGCTGGTTTGTGCGTTAATAAATCAACAAACGTCGGTGTTCAAAAACATATATTTAATAATAACTCTGTTAAAATCTGTTCCATCGAAAAAAAAAATGTAAAGAATGGTTTAGAATATATATATTCAAATCCTAAAACGATACATTGACTTATGATCTATACTATATTATGTTTTACTTGAGACTTCCAATTTCTGAATAGAGTTTATTGATGATCCGTGAAAATACCTCAACCAGAAGCTGGTTTATACTTGATCTACTGACTAAAGTAAAAGCTTTCATGGAGTCAATATATTTGGGTCATTAACATTGATTTTATCGAAAATATTTAACGTTTAGTATTCCAAATATATTTTTCAGTGTTTTTAAGCTGTTTTGTGAATGATATTCAAAATGACCACCTTCAACCTTCTCGTACTGCTCTAGAACTACATAAGAATGACTGAACACATTTTTTTCTATTTATGCCTTCAACGTGCAATTGTTATATTTTAATGGAAACCAACATTTATTTATATTCGACCAATAGCCGAATCTTCAAGTTAAAAGTGAGTAATGGCTGTACGAAAACAACCCTTTCCTTATAGCTTATAGGAGGGGATTTCTTATAGCTTAAGTTAATCCAACGTTGCACGGAAAATCATTTATAGTTCTACCGGTGATTGACGAGAGACACTGACCTAGACACGAGTTCTTTAATGTTAGTCTAGGCGCCACTTTTCATTTCACAGGTAAAACAAGTAATAGACCGAACAGAAAGGACTTTTATGCCAGCCGATGAAAAGGAAGCGATTACTAGTGAATAAATTAATCTAATCATTTTTATTTCAACGGCAGATAACAGAGCTATTTATAACTAAGGAGGAAATGCGTCCGAAAGAAACTTTCTGCAACTAAGCATGACAATGGTTAAAATTAGTGCTGGCATGGGAAAGAGGTGCCTGAATAAAATATGCAATATACTGACTGAAGGAAGGGTTTAAAAGGATACTCACTGGAGGCGACTGAATAGTCCGGAGTAACAGTAAACAACGGATCGAGAAGAGGAACAAGACTGACTCGAAAGTCTGGCTTAAACTGAAAGCTGAGACTAATCCCGGAGAAGCAGTGTCACCGCACTGAATGCGGATCTCTTTCCAGAAGACTAGCTCTTCAAGAGGGAGCAGTTATCGAACCAACTCCCGCCCAATGATATAATGAATTTAATAGCCATTGACTCGTTTATACCATTCTTTTCAGTGAGGAAACCATTGAAATATTCTTTTGGCAAACCTCTTATAAATTTTAGATAATACTGCCATTATGTGCATTGTACAACGCAGTTTTTTATTGTTTTCCATTTCACAAGACCTTAGTATAATTCTCCTGCTTCCTCAAAGAGTAAGTCCTTTTCAATGAGACAGCTGTCATCTTGTTGGAGACCCAAGTCTGCGGGTACACGTGCATTTCTGAAGAAATGCCAGTTTTAAGTAATAAAATAACCCCTGGGAGGGACATATGAGTTAATACAAGTGATTTGGGTAAAATATGAGTGACTTTATTTGGTGAAGTATTCTCATAATAATCCAAATGAAGTTGAAATAAAAGTCTCCATCTACAGTTTAACAAAAAATATATTGTTACGTTTATTAAAAAAAAAAAGTCCAACACACAGGGGCTGCGTAAACTAAACAGATTTCCTACATGCATTAGGGGGGGGGTTATTAAAGGCTTGTTTTCAAGAGACCTTTATTACGCGAGATCTATGCAAATACTTTGAGTGATGACGTCTACAATTAATTTTAATTATTTATTAACGTCCACTTTTTGCAACTAAGGCTAATTGGGACGGGTTATCTACAGGTTACCACCCTTTTCTAGCCAGGGTGGGACTCAGGATTTTATTTAATGAATTCCGTCACTAAATAAATTCCTTTGTCCAGGCGGGAATCGAACTCGCCACTCTAGGATTACCAGGTGAGTAAAGGCAACGCTTTAACTACAATTAAGATTTTACGTTATTCTATCGAAAATTTTTATTTAATCTAAACCATACTCGACATTTAACGGATTCAGTTAACACTTTAGATCATATTTATTATCGGCCGAAATCGGAATTGTGAGGGTATAGTGGGAGGTGGAATTTTAAAATCCAAAATATTTTCCTTATAATGAGTAGGATCGGAACTTGTTATATAACCAATATTGTTAAGCTATCGATGTTCTACAATGGTTGTTCTATACATTATTTCGTAACTCAAGTATCAAGCGAGATATTCGTATTTTCAGCCTTTATTAACCCTCCCCTCCCTTTTTTTTTTTTTTTTTTTTAAGCAACAAATAGGAAATGCAGTGGAAGGAAGAGCACAATTGTCTCCTACCAGCACGTCGGAAATATGTGAAGCCCCTGAGTGACGGACTTTCATTAGCCATAATAGCTTTCACAAGCATTCATGTATTCAAAATTACTTATGTTCAGCTTTAGTAGAAAGTACATTTCTCTTAATTGACATTTCAATTTCTGCTAATTTATATTAACTTTCTTCTTCTTTTACTGATTAGCAGGGACCAATTGTGCTGTTTAAAAACAAAGACCTTCTAAGTATGGGGAAACTTACCAATCCTACTATCAAAGGTAATGGATATTCTGACTACAAGTCACATACACACCATGGTGCTTAATCTAATACTTCCCAGAGAAACTTACTAAAAATAAATGGATGAAATTGAGTTAAGCATGGGTGCATTGTTCGTTTCAAGTGAATCATTGAACTATAATTAAACAGTAAGTTAGACGGGAGAGACAAGGTAACTGTCAAGGGCTAACTACTTACATTTCATCCAGCCGTGCCCTGTCATTAGTTTACCCCATCCCCACGGGGAGCGCTCTTCGTCTCTGTCAACTACAATTAGTAACAATCTAATTACAGAGCTATTCTAAACTCTTACATACTTGATGGCACGAGATGGATTTTCTCCAGCAGTTTGTTCTAGCCTAACAGTATCTCTCTTCTTTTTTTATGAGGAAATGCATAATTTCCCATAAGTTAGCTAGAGATCAAACAAGGTACTTAGAAAAAATTAATTATGCGTGCTTGATGGCTGATTTGAAACTCTATTCAGAAAATAAACCCCATGTCTCTTGTTAGCAAACATAGAGAAAGAAAATTTATTTGGAACAATACATAAGTATTATACACAAAGTGTTATTATAAGATTTGTTACAAAATTCGGTCGTAGTCATCCTTCAGTCATTGCACCTAAATTATAATGAGTGGCTCCACTTGACATCGGAAGGCTGCCACGACATTTCCTTACAAGTTGTTGAAGATACTGAAATAGGAACAACCTCCACTTCCCTGTGGATTTGGCTGTTCCTAACAAGCCAGGGAGCATTCGCCGCTATTCGAAGTACTTTGCTCGGGAAGGCCTGGAGTCTATTTTTGTGTGTGTTGCTGATGCCCAGTCTGCGCGCATATGTTAATATAGGGAGTATGAGTGTTTTATAAAGTAGTGTTGGGCAAGTCACTTTCAGTGGTGTATTTTTGTTTATTAAAGGGTATATTTGTGTAAGGTTAGAAAACACAAAATCACTTTCCCACTGAATCGAAATGTACGATCATTTGAGCCTGGCAAAATTTAACCTGTGAAACATGAGAACGAAATAGTCACAGATTCCATGGTCTCATTGACATCATCAAATTGAATTTAAAACCGCCTTAATTTAACACATATTTAAACAATGCAGACAGGATAATAATGGTGTTATATAGTATAAGAATGAATTCAAAACTAGTAATGCATAGAAAAGGTGAATTTCCAAACAACATCGGAATGACCAATCAATATGTATTCCACTTCATGAATACTGTAATTTGTTAAGTCTTGAAAATCTGTTATTAGAAACGATTATCTGTTTTTGTTATAATAGAGATTTCCGCTTACATTACAGCTATTTTAGCGATAGTAAGATTGATGTTCTGGACTCATTCAACAGTTCCGAAAAATGGGAAATTATTCTTTCTTAAATGCCGCAAACAGGGGAAAAACGGTCGTCAAAACTTTTTCAGATTACGCGATTTCGTGATGAATGACGACTTCATTGGCTTTCAAAAAGTAGGTAAATTTGACTCTATAAAGAGACAGGTTGATCATCTGTATTGACAGTTTAAAGAGTTCAGTTAGGAACAAGAATTTTCGAAGGCTTAGGTAAACCATTCCTACCTTGGATATGACGAAAGTGAAGTGGGTGTATGTGTATATTTGTGTGGTATATATATATATATATATATATACATATATAGTTTATGGAGGGGATATGTCTGTTACCGTTTTCTTCATCTACTAGGTAGTAGAATCGATGGACATGTGAGGAACTTTATCGAGTCACGAGTACCAACTCAATAGCAGATTTCTCTTGAGGCTTAATCTGACTTAATCTGCTAAAACTAATATCAAAACTCAGTTGGGTATTAAAACTATTAACACGCGTATGTAGATTTATTTTAATTGAGAAAACACTATTGGAATTCAAATGTGTGTTTCAGTAAATTACAAGTGCACGTTTATAAATTGTCCGCCACCAAATTATTGTCGATACATTTGCAACCGGAACAACAGAAAAAGGTCCGTCACGCAGGGGCAGCGTAAACTAAGCAGATTTCCCACGTGAAGTTTTACAATAGAGAAATTTCACGAGAGCCGAGCCAGTGAAGGATACGGCCGAACTAGCTTGTGGCGGGAAAGTAACTCGTCCGTTAGGTGCCCAAATTTAATAAAAATGCAAATATCTCGGTTAATATTCAAGATAGAGAAAAAATGTATATAACAATATTTATAGTAAATTTAATTTGCAATAAGATAGGTTCTGTACAATATTTCGATCCGACGTATAGTAACGGAGATATTTCGAATTTTCGAAAATCCTCCCCTCTAAACCTCCCTTCCCACTGGTTCGGTTTCAGCCGTTAACGAACTTGATCTTTCTTGTTACATAAAACGACTAAATATCGAGTTTGGTAACGATTAAAAAATAGCGACCGCTAGAGTGGTAACAGACATATATATACAGGGTGTCCCCAAACCAAACAGCCAAACTTCAGGGATCGATAGAGGATCGAAAAACTAAGAAAAAAAGTCCTCTGGCATATGCCTCGTTTTCGCTTCGTTTTTGAGAAAATCACAAAAAACTGAAAATAGTTGTGCAAAAAGTGTATTTTTTTTTTAATAATGTATTTAAATTACAAAAAGTCCGTCATGCAGGGGCTGAGTAAACTAAGCAGATTTCCCACGTGAAGTTTTACAATAGAGAAATCTGCCTAATAACAACTGTAGTAGTAAGAAACCTTTAAACCTAAAACATTATTTAGGGCGTAATAACCCAGTAGTTTCTAACCTAACCTCTAAACCTATTCACGAGGGACGAATAGTTATGGAAACGGCCGCCAGAGCTCTCGGCGGAATGTCCGAACATAGCCTACTGGCGACCACACGCAGAATACAAATGCAAATGTCTCGGTTAATATTCAAGATACAGAATAAATGTATAAAACAATATTTATAGTAAATTGAATTTGCAATAAGATTTATTCTATACAATTTTTCGATCCGACTCATAATAACGGAGATATTTTGAATTTTCAAAAATCCCCCCCCTCCCACTGGTCCGATTTCACCCATTAACGAACTTGATCTTCCTTTTTACATAAAACGATTAAATTCCGAGTTTGGTAAAGATCAAACAAAAATTGCGACCGCTAGAGCGTTAACAGACAAATATTTATTTATTTATATATATATATATATATATATATATATATATATATATATATATAATTTTGAACTGACCTCATTTTCGTCATCTCCTGGGTAGGATCGATGGACATTTGAAGAAATTTTTCGAAACTTGCATCATGAGTACGACCTCAATAGCTGATTTCTCTCAAGGGAAATCTGCTAAAAGAGTAATACCCAAGTAAATAATATTGCGGGAAAGGAAAATATAGGATGTTATGATCTGTGCCAGAGAACAGGGTTATTAATGTTTCAGGGGGATTTCCGGGCAGAACTCGTATTCCACAGAGGTAGGGGGTGACTTAGCAGTGATTTTTTACTGTACTTTACTCAGAGAAAGGATCAGTATTTTCACGATCTACTTCAGTATATTTTGAATACAGAAAAGTCCGTCTGTGTAAACTGAGCAGATTTCCCACACATAGACACACTATTGATCTCACGTCTCCATGTAATTGGCTGTGTCTTAGTAAAAATCGAATGAGTAGAAGTCGGGGTTTACTGAAGGCATGAAACTACGAGTAACCACGATACGAATAATCGCTTCATTTTTAAGCTACAAAAAAATCTAAAAAAAAAAAACACGTAGAGCATCAATACTTTAACAAGATTGCTTCTATAACATTAGTCGATACAAGATATTTTGACTATTAAAATCCCCCCCCCCCATCCCTTACTATCATTAGTTTTACATAAAACGTGTTTGGTAACGATTAAAAAAACTTGCGGCCGCTAGAGAGTTAACAGTTGTTGAGAGGGAAGCCACACATTGCAAATAGGTAGTTTTAGCGGATTTCTCTTAAGGGAAATCAGCAATTTAGGTCGTACTCATGACGCGATTTTCGAAACGTTTCTTCAAATGTCCATCGATCCTACCCAGGAGATGACGGAAATGAGGTCCGTTCAAAATTATATATATATATATATATATATATATATATATATTTGTCTGTTAACGCTCTAGCGGTCGCAATTTTTGTTTGATCGTTACCAAACTCGATATTTTAACGTTTTATGCAACACGACAGATCAAGTTCGTTCATGGCTGAAATCGGACCAGTGGGAGGGGGGGAAATATCTCCGTTACCAAAAATTGTGTAGAACTAAAGCAATTGGAAATTAAAGTTTCTATAAATATTGTTCTATACGTTTATTCTCTATCTTGAATATTAACCGAGATATTTGCATTTCTATTAAATGTGGGCCGATAATGGACGAGTGAGTTTCCCGCCAAAAGCTTGTTCGGCTCTCGTATGGAGATTTCTCTATTGCATTACTTCACGTGGGAAATCTGCTTAGTTTACGCAGCACCTGCGTGACGGACTTTTATTAATAACATATGAAAGTACCTATTTGCTATACGAGCCTTCACTATCAACATCTGTTAACGCTCTAGCGTCTACAATTTTTGTTTAATCGTTACCAAACTCAATATTAAAACGTTTTTTTTAATAACATATCCGCCCAACGGAGATCAATAGAGCTTTAAACTCAAACAGGAATCTCATTTACAGAGTTTTAATAATTTGCACCCTGAAACCTACCTAACATTCAAGATTTCTTTAAAAAGCTAAGATGCATTAGCCGATTAAGGGTTGGAAACCCTGAACACATTAACACTTTCGCTGCGGGTGTCCTAACGGAAGGACACCTATGACCCTGCCCGCTTACGGTTGTCCCTTCGGAAGGACACCCCTCTATTACTTTTTCCATTAGACTCAAAAGGCTCGTAAATGGAGGGGATTCACTATTTCAACTCCTGGTAAAGACAGTTGCCTTCAGTATTTTTTGGGCTTTCCAATGTTTTTACCGTTTTCAAATCGGCCAACTTAAAGATTTTTTATCGATTTTTAAACTTTTTTCTCTAAAAATTGTTTCTAACTAAGTAAAATTTATTATATAATTTCTATTTATTTCATGATTTAATATATTTGAATACTATTAACTAAATTGTTGAATTTTTGTTGCAGAAACTAATATAAAAACTAAGGTTTTATTGTAATAAACAGCATTGAAACGAAAATTTGATGTCATTTCATTTACCTAACAAAATTCAACATTTATGGTTATTCAAAGAAAGCATTATGTCAAAAGTTTGTTCTTGTAGTTATTTATGTTTATTTTTACTAAAAGAAATGTAACAAAAGGTGTTAAGCCAATTGAACAAAGAAGAGAGTTGAAAACGATAACTGTAAAAGGTGATTCATGACCTACTTCAATTAGTTTTGAAAAGTAAAGAGGAAAACAGTCATATACCTGGAAGGGTGAAAAACACATTTTTGCTGAATAATAAGCCTAAACTAAAATATAATGTTCCTAGATGTGAAATTTAGATTTTATAGACTTTTTTTATTCGTAAGTTAATAATAACAACTGTGATTTATTTTTTTTTATGATTTTTGTTGGAAAAAAACTACAGTTAACGATAAGAAATTAACTTTCAGGAACTTTATCAGTGTAGAATGTAAGTATAAGTAAGTTCAACCAAAGGTTATTTCCACTTGAGCTGTCATTCTAATAAGTTAATTTGCTTTTTCCACGCAAATAATCCTGCAAAGAAGTTGGGATAATTGATCTTATATTTGTAAATAGCGAACAAAAATACGCTGTTAAAATAATTAAAAATGTCCATCAAAAAAATATTTGAATCGATAATTAGTTATTGTAAATGATTAGTAATTGTTATTTGCTATTCTTATAAAAATAATTGAGTTTTCTTTAAAATAAATAAACATTAGGTATAATGAGTAGTGGGTTTAGCATAAAATGACTAAATGTGCCTACTGATACTAAACCGCAAGGCGGATGGAATTCCTCGCTTACGGGTGTCCCTCTGGAAGGACACTTCCGGAAATGCATTTTCGGTTAATTTTTTTTGTCGCATTTCTATTAAAATCATCAAATATGATTAAAAGTATGTTTATATTATAAAAATTCAAACATATAATTCACCCGATTTCGAGATATTATCAAAAAATGACAACCGCAGCGACAGTGTTAAGCTATACCAAGGAAGCAAACCTCTATTTCTCAATGCAAACGATCTCTGCCCATTTTGCAAGCAGTATATCAATGACAATAGCCTATACCACCTTCTCCTACACTTTTCAACACTCCAAGAAAACAGGCAGAATATTTTAAAGTCATCCATCTCAACATCCTCTGATCATCAGTCAATACAAAATATGTTAAATATTAATGATGTCAATAAATTGAATAGGCTTCATTATAGGAGTTCTGAAAACGTTTGACTCCCTTAGAGTAAATGAGTAAACTCATATCATGAACAATTAGTGAATATATTACTTTTTTTGTGAGTGTTTTTGTTATATAATCTATTGTACACATTTTCAAGGCGAACATTCGTATAGAACTTATATTGTTATTTTAGCTGTTCAAAAAATTTCTATGATAGAGATACCATTGAACAGCGATAAAGTAATTTTACTGTTAGAATTAGTAAATTAGATTAAAATGATTGAAATTGAAATATATTAAATTCACTTCATGAAATCTGTCACCGTTTATTGTAAAAGTATTTAGGATTTACCAGACTCAAAAAGAAGCAAAATGTGTCTATATTGTTATTATTTGTACAAGATTTATCTTTAACAAATATATATATATATATATATATATATATATACATACATATATATACTTTTATTAATAACATATTCCGAGCAACAACGGGTACCTTAGCTAGTACATATTTCGGAAGTGTGTTACACCAACACGCGAGAAATCAGCTTAGCTGACGCAGCCTCTGAGTGATGGGCTTTTTTAGAGTTGGAACAACAATTAGTTTCCCCGACGTGTGCTCGGAGGCAAGGGGCGAATTGGATGATTGAATTTAAATATTTTATATATTTTCTCCATATTTTATGGCAAGGGTCACAATAAAAACATTTTTTTCGGTGCAAACTTTATTGAAACTGCCCTACATGTTTCGTGGCTTACATGCCACCTCTTAAAAAAAAAGTCCGTCACGCAGTGGCTACGTAAACTAAGCAGATTTCCCATGTGAAGTTTAGCAATAGAGAAATCTGCATACTGGTAACACAACACCACAATGAGTAAATACAAACGGTAATGAGAAATCTTTCTGTTAATTTTAATAAATTCCCAACTGGAACGGCTTCTGAATTGTAAGAATACTTTATATTTTAATAACTTAAATTTTAATAGTTCAAGAACTAAAGAAGGGGGGGGGGGCGGACGAACGTATTTGCATAAAGTAGCGAAGGCAAGGTAAGGTTAGAAACTACAGGTAAGGTTAGAAGAGGATTCTACCAGACCCGAACAGTTACGAACTAATCCGAACGATACCCGACCACGTGTCCCACCGACCATAAAAATGCAAATATCTCGGTTAATATTCAAGATAGAGAAAAAATGTACATAACAATATTTATAGTAAATTTAATTTGCAATAAGATTGCTACACAAATTTTCGATCCGATACATAATAACGGAGATATTTTCAATTTTCAAAAATCCCCTCCTCCCTCTGTCGACGATTAAATACCGAGTTTCGTAACGATCAAACAAAAATTGCGACCACTAGAGCGTAAACAGACAAATACAAATATATATATATATATATATATATATATATATATATATATAATTTGGAACGGACCTCATTTTCGTCATCTCCTGGGTAGGATCGATGGACATTTGAAGAAATTTTTCGAAAATCACGTCACGAGTACGACCTCATTAGCTGATTTCCCTGTAGGGAAATCTGCTAAAAACAAATATAAGAAAAAAATAATAACATTAATTTAATAAAACCCTTATTAATTCTTTGCTAAGTATTGTATTAATAGGAGCCTACATATATAATATATTTATTACAACTATTTATAAATTGCTACTTACATTTCTGAAGTGCTTGTTTCCCTCTTACATTAGTTGCGACTGTCCTCACTGAGTAGATAGTTGATGCTGAGGTTCCCGAAGTAGGTTAAGTCAGCTGACTATAAATCGATTTTTTACACGTCAGTCATGAAGTCGATTATTTCGCGTCATAATTTATAATCGATTAATTTAAGATAAAATACAATAGAATATGTGATTGAGGTATTTAATTTCTGTTTATTGTTTACTGTCTTTTTTCTATTTTTTTTTTATTATGTGAATATTCTCTTTTATTTTTCGTTTAGTATTATTTATTTCTTTATCAAATATGTAAGTAGCAATCTATAATTATATTTAATAAATATATTATATATGTAGGCATCTATTAATACAATACCTAGCAAAGAATTAATAGGGGTTTTGTTAAATTAATGTTATTATTTTTTTTTTTTGAAAAGGGATAGCCCCTGAAGAGGTGGCAATTAAACTAAGAAACATGTAGGGCAGTTTCAATAAAGATTAGACCAAAAAAAATGTTTTTTAATGTGACCCTTGCCATAAAATATGAAGAACATATAAAAAATATTGGTTCCAGAATAGGAAGAATTTAATATTTTAGTAACTATTGAATAATGAAATAGGAAAACAACTTTTTGGTACCACCAAGGACTGTATCCCAAAATATTATACTTCACAGCTTCAATTCATTTTTATAATGAAGTACAACAATTCTCTTTAATTATAAATAATCATTCCAAAGACAGAAAAATAGCCAACACCAAATATGAAAGAGTTTGTCTAGGAAGAAGAAAATTATTTCAAACTCATCTCGGGGTTAAGTTGTTAAATTTGAAAAGAGCTATGAATTTAGTTTTTGAAATTAGCCATTAAGACGTACCTTTTTAGAAAGTTGCAAATAATATCCGCGAAAGAAGCGCATTATATAGGACCTGGAATACAGAGAGTTTATTAAACAGGCATAAAATAAGTTAGCTTCTATCGAAAACGACAGAGCATGAGAGTGAATAGACATCTATTTAAAAATGTTTTGATTATTTTTCTCAAATTTGGGGTGAACGGAGAACAATTCAATGAGGAATAAATTTTCGAATCCTCCCTCCCCGTTCGTGGCCAGAATGCAGTCATTAACGAAGATGAATTTAAGTATCGAATGAAACGTTCAAATATCAAGTATAGTATAGGTCAAATAAACATTTTGGAGCTTTGAACGTAAACTCTTCCTAAGTTTTAGCACATTTCCCTTAGGGGTATGAGTAATTGAGGTCGTATGCATGACGAGATTTTTGAAAAATTTCCTCAAACGTCACGAAAGTGAGGTCCGTTCAAAATTATACACACACACACACACACACACACATATATATATATATATATATATATATATGTGTATATATGTCCGTTAACGCTCTAGCAGTCGAAATTTTTGTCTGATCGTTGCCATACTCGATATTTAAACTTTTCATGTAAAAACGAAGATCAAGTTCGTTAACGGCTAAAATCTGACATTGTCATTTTCTTCGTTATTATGAGTCAGATCGAAAAATTGTTTTGAGCCAATCTTATTGAAAATTTAATGTTTCATAAATGTTGTTATGTACGTTTTTTCACTATGTTGATTATTAACCTAGATATTTGCATTTTTTGGTTTTCGGCTATCGGTAAACCCCCAAACCTACTCATGTCTTGTTAACAAAAAGCTGTTATAATATGAAGCACTTTATTCGAAGCCTAAATACCAAATATTGTTCTCATTAAACGTTTACGTTTTGAGATAAATGCAAATACGTGACGCACGTGGGAAATCTGCTTAGTTAACGCAGCCCCTGTGTGACGGACTTTTCTTACTAGTGCATAACTCCGTTCACTGCGGCTTTTAGTGAACAGCGCTTTTTTAGTTTTAGTGTAGTGTAGTGGATATCAGTGATTCGTGTGATCGTAAGTTATTGACCCGTGCAATAAGATGTGAAGTTAACAGTACAAATTAACAATAGTAGTAAATAATAATTTACAAAATGTGTAAAAGTATATAGTGCTTCCTCAAATAAATTGTGCATTGATAAAAACGCTGAAGTTCGTGTATTTAAATTTTGCAATGCAAAACAACCCTAATAATAATAATAATAATAATAATAATAATAATAATAACAAACGTAACAATATTGTTTTGACAGGACCGCATTCTTGTCAATGATATTTGTGGAATTTTTTTTGAAAATAGCTTCATGAGTACAACCTCAATAGCTGATTTACCTTGAGGGAAATGTGCTAAAAAGAACTTTTATTTCGGAGGAAGTCCATGGATTTGCGTAATCAGTCATTTAAAAAGAAAATTTGAACACACTCAACATATAAGGCGGCAAAACCTAAGGAACTCGAATTGACTGCGAAGTAAGACGAGAAAACATTAGGGAGTTTATACATTATCTGAGAAGCAGGAAAGGTTAACTCAATAACTAATTTCAAAACTCATTTCGCAAGTTAATTACCTCGCTTGTTAGAGGGAAGTGGAGAAGATGGATTCGCAGCCACCTCAACCCGCCTCTCTTCTTACAGTTCACTCTCAGAGAGGCTAATATACGTGCGGGTAGATGTCTCCATTATGGAAATACTCATATATCGTTCCAGAAACCGTCTTAACTCATTATCTCACCGCTGCCTCTGTTGCCAAACAGAGAGCGATTGTTCCGCAATCCTTTCCCTAAACCAATAATAACACAAACTCTTCTCTCCTAAGTGTTAGCGACACACGTCCCGGACGAGACAATTTGCAAATTGAACTTGTGCTGAGGGTGTGAAGTACTCTTTCGGAGAAAGGGAAATTTCTTCAACGTTCTTACTGTCATGTTTCTCATATTTAACACACGTGCAGTGGAAACTCAAGCTCAAAGCTCCAATCATGGCACCTATGAATTACATACAAGACAGTAATATTATCCAGCATAAATCAACTATTTCCCAAAAGACCGAATGAATTTCATAAATTTAATAATACACACATAAATGAATCAACGTTTAATAATAATAATAATAATATTCTCATTATTGACAAGATCAATAAGACTGCTGATATTATTGACATTGCAGTGCCGAATGATGAGAATATTCGAAAATCCCATGCCGAAAAGTTAAGAAAATATCAAGAATTGGCTATCGAGCTCATAGTGGTATACACACTGAAATCTGCCATAGTTACGCCTATTATAGTAAGATCAAATGGACTAGTGCCAAAAACAACGATAGCAGGCACCAAGAACTTGAATCTGCCAACAGCAATTATAAAAGAAGCACAGCAAGTGGTACTTCTTGATACTGCTAGAATCGTGCGAAAATTTTTAAATTCCCCATAACATGTCACACTCACAAACTCCATATCGGTTGGATTTTCCCCCGATATGGATTTTACTCCAGTTTTCACTGAGTATAAACCTCCCCCATAATAATAATAATACCTATATAAAAGGTTCAAGGTTTAATAACAGATACAAGAATTGACCATACATTTAAAAAAAAATCGAAAAAAATATATAAAAAGGTCCGTCACGCAAGGGCTACGTAAACTAAGCAAGATTTCCCACGCGCTGGTATATTTATTCTTGTAACCTCCCTCATATCACCATTCATTCTCTAATTCTATGTAAAAAAATATCTCTTGAAAACAGTATTTGGCATTTAAACTTAGAATAATGTGGTTCATGGTATAACTGCGTATTGTTAATATGACATGAGTAGGAGTAGGCGTTTACTGAAAGCTTAAAACTGAAACATCCAATTATCTCCGTTAATATTTAATATAGATAAAGTATGTATATGACTACATTTGTAGGTAATTACATTTACAAATAGGATTGATTTTATAGATATTTTCGAACCGACTCACAATAACGAAGGTATTTAGGATTATTAAAAGTCACCCCCTCTAAACCCCCGCCCCTCCCACTAGTCCGATTTCAGCCGATAACGAACTTGATCTTTCTTTTTACATAGAACGATTATATATAGAATTTGGTATCCATAAGACAAAAATGAAAGCTATAGGGTAACAGGCAAAACACACACACACATGCATAAATTTGAACAAACCTCATTTTCGTCATCTCCTAGGTAGGATGGATGGGCATTTGAAGAAAATTTTCAGAAATCGTTGCATGAGTTTAATCTGAATAGCTGATTTCCCATTAAGGGAAATCTGGTAAAATGGCAATATAATTAACACACGTAATATCTGCGCTACGTTTAATTAGCAACCAATTTACCTCCTATTTTTAAAATACAAGTAATAAAAGATTCTATAATAAGGAAGGATGGCAGTTTTTTTTTTACTTTTCCCATTCTACCTCGAAGAGAAATGGCACTGGTTATCTTAGATGTGTTAAATTGCTTTCAAGAAATATATAGCACTCGAAGTAATGGAGCCTTTTATGACGCAGACATGAAGGGTAAGAGGATACAATCTGTTTAATGGTTCGCTTGATGGCAAACTAAGCGAACATTGTAGTTACCATAAATCCCAACATAAATGAGCTATAAAACAGATAAATTACAGACCGTTTACATAATACCAACTCCATCCCAATATATGACCCTTTCAATAGGAGCCCGTGATTGGTGGATACTTGCTCTAATATTGAGGAGAAACATCATATGACCTGGATATATGTTTCCAATATACAATTTTCATACAATGATTCCGCTGTTTAGGGATTAAAATGGCCCTTTAGATGCATAAGCCACAAACTAATTGAAATGAAATCAGTTGTCTAAATTTGAACCAAAAAGCACATTTGGGAGACAAGACAGAACCTAAGAAAAATGAATTAAGGAACACAATACCAAACATATGAATAAAACTGCTTTAGCACAATACTGTAATGCTGCAGAAAACATTTTTCGATTTAATAATTTAAAACTATTACACAAGGAACCTAAGACTCGTAACAGGAAAATTTTGGAAGCGATGCACATATCCAAAGACTTGGAGAATGTTGATAATTTTAAAACAGACACAAGGAATTTAAATACCTACTATGCCGAAGTGTTAAACAAATTAAAATAAATCTGGTAAATAAAGGTAAAAATGGTTTGTGTCACGCTTATTTATTTATAATTTGTGAATATAATCTAGGATTTTTATTACTTTAATATACAAATGATTACAGTTAATTATGGCATAGCACTTAGTAGGGTTATAGAACCTACCTAGGTAAAGATTAGATATTTTTGACAAATTATCATTGGATTTAAGGCAGCGTATTATATGGTTTTATTTTTATTCTCCTGTGGAGAATTATGGTTGTACTGATTGAAAGGAATAATTTTAAAGGTGTTTACTACTCTTACTATCTAAGAAAATAATGGACTGCCTTATTGGATGAGAAACAAAAATTTACAGTTACCCACTTTTTTATTGATTTTAGCAATGTTAATTTGAATAAAAAATATGTTGACGTCTTCTCACATAGTTTTCTCGACTATTTACGGAAATTCAATCCTCATTGCTAATGTGGGATGAGTATAGAGTATAGTATTCGTTTTAGACGTTTAACGTCTAAAACGAATTCGATCAAACTTTGTATACGAATACAAGTACCTCAATTTACACCTCAGACTACACTAATATTCGCGAAAATGAACAAGATTGCGGTGAGCAAAGGAGGCCTAAAATTAAAATTACGAATTAAGTTTCTTATTTGTTTTTTAAACACATCAAAAGTTGTTTCGGGGCTCATGTTAGCCACGTGGGTCAAAGCTTTGACCTTAATCTCACATGGTAAACCTAGAGTGGGAGTTCGATTCCCGCCGGGGCAGAGGAATTTAGTCAATGATATGTATCTTTAAACTTAATTTCAGTGTTTAATTATTTGAAAAATGTTACATTTTAAGGTGTAATTTAATTTAACAAATGAGGAATAGGAGGGATTGAGGGTAGATTATAGAGTTTTCCGACCTCATATTGGTTTATGGTTACGTAATTTAATATATCCATTTTAAGAATTGTAGGTTTATCCTCAGATATGCGGATTCGTTTGATGTTTATAAATAAATAAATTAAACGAAACAGCTCAAGGGAACTAAAAGTTCTGAGAAGGTGTGTACTCAGTTATTTCTGATATTTATTAACATTGCACAGTTACAATTATCCATATTTTTGATAGGCAATGTACTATATCTATAATGAGTAAAAAAAATCCCTCAATAAAAAATACTTTGGGCTTAAAAGAGATCAATTTAATAATAGTTGCGGTTAGAGAAATCTTATTATGCATATGAAATAACAATAATTTATGTGCTTCTAACCGCGTCTAGTTATAAGAAATATTTGCTCTTAATAAAAGATACTATCTAGGATAATGATTAATTTCGTCAATTATGTTTCGAAATGCCAATTAGGTCTTTGAACAGACTTCACATCTCCTGAGAATGATCGTTTGGAAGTAACATTTATTTATTTTTTAAAGTGATTCACGAATTCAATCAGAATAGCCGATTTGCCATAAGCTCAATCGACTAAAATGTAAAGGTTTTATAAAAAAAAGAAAGTAAATGGAATTTTAAGTACAAGATTGAAGAGAGCATTATAATTTTAAAGAACACAGAGAAAGTAGTAAAACAAATACAGGAATTCAAATGTTTTAAAAAATATATTACTATAAATTCTTCGTTCTAATAAAACTTGTAAGTAGTCATGAGGAATAGGAATTTATTTAGGGACGGACTCATTAAATAAAATCCTTAGTCGTACCCTGGCTTGAAAAGGGTGGTAACCAGTGATAAGATTATATTTCAGTGTTGTAAAATGGTCCAAAATTGTGAATACTCCCATTTATAAGTATTTTGTAACAAACTTGGTCCAGAAGAAAAATGGTTGAGTGGGAATTGAGAAATTGTATATATTGATGAGTTCCACACAACAAAATGGGTCTTACCTGCGGACTTCATACGACACGTCTCGATTACTTCAACAATCAGTAGACAAAGTGGATGCCAATAAATAAATAATATCGGCCCTGGGATAATCCTGTACATTTGACCTAAGGAAATGGAAATTCATTAAAATGTCTAGCCGCAAGAGCGCTGAACATTTAAAGAAATTAGAAAAAATAAATCGAAATCGAGTCATTCGTAGAACCAGACTCATTAGTTGATTATCTCCGATGAAAACCCGCTAAAACATATTCAATAAGAGCTAAGATAACACATAAGAAACGAGGTAAGTTTGCAGACTATAAGCAAATCAGTTCCAATTTAATTGCTCCGCGCGAAACAATTACTTTCTGAGCCATTTGAATTGTGATTAAGAGAAATAGTGAGCCGCCATTAACTAGAGAGAGCAGGGCTCTATTTTACTATCGATCCCAGATTAGGTGTGTATAGAGGGAGGGGGAGAGTTGAGTAAGTAGTGATGAAAGCCATTAACTGCTAAGACTCCGCTATCAGCTGGCTGCTAGATAAGAGCATTCCCGCGCGCGGCAACTATTCCCCTGTCAATTAGTACTTGATAGCAGTTCTATGCAAACCTTATTCTCCTACCTTAATCACCATCTCCCTCCTACTTTAGAGTTTACATCTACCTCGTTCCCCTTCTCCAACACTAATTTGTCTTTACGACTTCTAACTTTGCTTCAAACTCAAAGGAAGAGCGTCAAATAAATTCATCAGACCCAGGGAGGAATGCTTTCCCTTTTTACGAGTTCACTCAAGATGAAAATAGTTGGCAAGCAAATTTTCTCCAGAGGTGTTTAATTCCTTTACTTTCTGTACTTAAAATAGCTTAAATGAGTTCCACTGTATAGAAAATAAAATTCTGTGCTCATGCGCGGCTTTCTCTCACACTTAAAGAGTCGTGTGCTAATAATCCTTTAACTCAATACAAAAAAAAAAATAAAAAAAAAATAACCAAGAAGCTTCTACCTGGCAGCCCAAAATTATCTAAAAAAAATTAAATGGACAAATTATTGCTAGGAGTGGAAAAATAAGTAGTCTTAGTGTAGTATTTAATAGTAATCTCACATTGCTTGACCAAGCAGCATCGGTAGCTAATAAAATAAAATATAAAAACTTTTTCCCTTTTGAAATTAAATTAAAACTTGTCTAGAGCCTAATTTAGCTACACACACACACACACACACACACACACACCACACACATATATATATATATATATATATATATATATATATATATATATATATATATATATCGCCAGTCTTTCTCTGTCGTTGCTGCAAGGTAGCTAACCCGCTTTGTCTAAAGAAATAAAAGCATCATCTACATTCCGATGGGCTATGGCATATGACAAAACCATTTTAATATTAGTTTTAATTTTTTATATGTGTAGCAATAATTAATCATGTTATCATTTCTATATAGGTTCTAGAGCTAATTTGTAAATAGTGTAGTAATAACCATTTATTTCTATTGACTGAAAGAGAGGACCACTGGGCCTATGACAATAAAGAATCTCTCTCTCCTCTCTTCTCTCTCTCTCACACACACCCACACACACTCTGTATGTGTGTGTCTTTGTTTCAATAGGTATTGCATTGGGCACTAAAATAAATATATAACATCGATTCGAATTCCAGGTGATGAGAGCGTTGGGAGGCCATGAACTTTCGACACTTCAACTATACATAAATCAATCACATTAATAAGGTATGACATAACGAGAGAGTTCACATGAATTATATATATGTAGTTTATAATTTGAAAATGTAATTAGTTTAAGGTGAAAAAATTGCAAACATTTTTCGCGGCTTAAAATATATTGAGGAAATAAAACGAGCCACGGGCCACCTACGAATGCGAAGAGAGGCTGTTGGGTATATAAGAAATTCATATGCGTGATGGAATGTAACGACGGGCCGACATGTTTAATGCTGAGGCAAAAATAATCTCTTAGCGCCGTTTGGACCAACGCTTCCAAGCAAAAAAGATCGACGACGGAATACGAATAAGCACGGCTCCGGAGTTTGTCTCATTTTTTTTTCCCCCCAAGCAAAAAGAAATATCAGACAAAACCTATGACTCATTTGTATGGGCACCAGTATAGGGCAGCTAATGAGCTAAGGCAGGCCGAATATAGCCAGTCCAGAGCAAAGATGGATACCATCGGGAAGTCGTATAAGAAGAACTCAAAGGGGCCCAAATATTCGATACACTTTGCATTACTAACGGAACATTCCTCTAAAAAAAAATGGGATAAGATAAAATTGTCGTAATTCAGAAACGACTGAGGAAATTCATCGGTTCGGCACTCATCCATAGTATACTCAATAGAACTCAGGGTTGAGTTCATACTCATGGTGTAAAAAAAAGTCCGTCACGCTGCGTAAACTAAGCAGATTTCCCTCGTGATGTTTAACATTACATAAATCTACATGCTGGTAACACAATAGCACAGTCAACATTTGCAATAAGATTGGTTCTATACAATCTTTTGATCCTACGTATGATAACGGAGATATTTCGAACTCTTTTCCGATTTCACCCACTAACTAACTTGATCTGTCTTTTTACATAAAACGTTTAAATATCGATTTTGGTTATGATCAAACAAAAATTGCGACCGCTAGAGCGTTAACAGACAAATATATATATGATTTTGAACGGACCTCATTTTCGTCAACTCCTAGGTAGGATCGATGGGCATTTGAAGAAATTTTTCGAAAATCGCGTCAAGAGTACGACCTCAACAGCTCATTTCCCTGAAGGGAAATCTGCTAAAAGGTTCATTAAAACTAAAGCCGTCTTCTAGAAAAATGTGTGTATATCTTACTTTGTGCCCACAAAATGCTGCATTGTTTTCTTTATACTAGGTATACAAAAAAAGAATGGTTTAGTATCTAACTCGCCACTCTAGGTTTACCAAGTAAGACTAAGACCAACGCCTTGACTCACATGGCTAACCTGAGCCAAATATATAATTAAAACAGAATCAATTGCTTCTTCTACCGACCATGGAGGTAATTAAAAATTTCACTTAAATGATAATATCAGATGGTTGGGTATCGGTAACTAAAAGGATTAACTCAATCCATCAAATAGATAAGATTATTGTTGATAAGAATATTGTCCAAAAAGTTTCGGACACCGTTGGTATACTTCTTCAGAGCAAGTGTACTAAAGGAGGACCAGGGAACAAAAACTAACGCACTGTGAAAGTCAGATATTGAATAAAGATTTCCGAAACTGTTTGCAATAAATAACCTCATCTATTTGATGAAATGAGAACATTTTGTAGCATATGCCCAACCATCCTTGACTAACATTCAGTAACCAACACCTAACCAAAAAGTGGCAGATTTCTCTTAAAATTAGTTTCAATGTCTATTGGCCAAATTCTGATATGTAGAATTGTTAATTTTGAATCGGGATAACATTTGAAATCGTATCAATAGCCGTTAGTTTACGTCAACGCAAATAATGTTTTATATAACTAATAATCTGTTGAAGTAGTGTCCTACATTTGTTGTTACATACATTTTTTAGTGTTCCGAATATTAACTAACCTATTTGTGTTTGTTTTTTTCTCGCTGTTTTCTCTTTCAGCCTTTATTAGTTCTACACATTCTGGTTCCGTTTCATTTAAAGCAATTATTATATGATTTTGTTACTACGCGACAAAAATGTTCTATTACACAACCATGTTGTTCAAAATGTATCCAACAATGCATATTCTCTGTCTCTTAATGTAAGCAGAATATTAGTCGAGGTGAAGGATAGATAAGAGAGTTGTCATTATTCTATCATATATACAATATCTATTCAGAGAGACATATTTTCAAGAATATATCAGTCCAGAAGAAACGAATTTGTCAGAGTTGAAGAAAAACTGGCGGTCCTTTACTGGACTCATGATGTCTCATTATAAAAACGAAAGACGGCATTCAAAATAAATATTATTTATAATGGAATTGTGCCAACTCTTTCATGTATCCTTTAATTAAGAGTTCCACGACCACTGCTTCCTCTTCAATAATTAAATTATATTTTTATGATTCCTCATTTTGAGCCCTCAACAAGCGTCCACTAGTATCCACTGATGCGATTTCTACGTTAGCTTACGAGCAATATCCCATGTCCGGCTTATATTTCAAGTTTTCATAAAGAGTCTATTAAAGTGAGAAATATAAGTACGTCCCGCAAGACTGCGCAAAACACATTTCTCACGTTCTAGAATGACACACTGTTCATAGTAGAAAAAAGCCCATCTAAACAGAAATATCAATATTCAATGACATGAGATTTTAGTGACTCAAATCAAACAAAGTAAAAATAAATTCGATTACTTGAAGTTGTGGTTGTAAATAGTGTGTGTGTGTGTGTGTGTGTGTGTGTGTGTGTGTGTGTGTGTGTGTGTGTGTGTGTGTGCGTGCGTGCGTGTGTGTAAACGCTCGAGCAGTCGCATTTTCTGTTTATCCTTACTAAATTCGATATTTAGACGTTGTAAAACTGAAGATCAAGATCGTGGACGAGAGGAGGGGAACTTAGAAAATTCAAAAGTGACGTTTATAAGGCGAAAATATAACATTACGATTAACTCGCTTCGTATTCAAGATAAGAATTCAAAGTATAGGGCAAAATTTGCAGAAAATTGTATGGTTATTAGTTCTATAATATTTTCTAATGGATTTATAATAATTGAGATATTTTGAATTTCCCTTCTTTTAACCCCCTTTATTCCTGTCCATTAACGTACATGACCCATTAGGGTAAGATGACAAAATTAAATATTAAGTATGGTATTGATCAAATATACATTTTAGAGATATGAAATCTTAATGGATTAAAACTTCAGAACGTATATCTCACAAATTAAAGGTCCATTGAAAACAATTAATAGTATTTAGTCATAGGACAATACGTTTCATGGCGTATTGACTTATTGTTAACGCAGAGAAACTAAAAGATGGGATTCCTGAAAGCCGAAAACAAAAAAAATGATAATAACACGTTTAGTACTCGAGATACGAAAAAACATTTGCAAAAAGATATGCAAAATTTATTTATACGACTCAAAATAAGGACGATATTTTGAAACAAAGTATGTAGCTAAAATTATAGAAAATTAAAATTCCAAAAACATTGGTTATATCAATTTTTTTATCCAACTCATAAAATCCAAGACATTTCAAATTTTTAATTATTCATCCCCTTCTAAACCCTCCTCGCGTAAAACCGATTTCAGGCATTGCTTTAACGTTGAGTGAAACATCGATTAAATATCGAGTATGCAATAGATCTAACAATAAAAATAGGTACAAAAGCTACTTTTCTTACTAAAAAGAAAACACCTTAAAATGTTAAAACTCAGTAATGAGACAAAGACTAATAAGATGGAAAGGTAGTTAATTTACCCATTGAGATTAAATTAGAGATTTTAACAAATTACAAGGAGCAAATCAAAAATAAAAGAAAAAGAATGAAATAAATAGCCAATGTAAAAGGTGATAAATTGACTGCTAACAAGGAGAAAAATAAATCATCAAGAGCTAATGAGGTACTAGAGAGGAGCAACAGTTAATACTTGGGCACATTAAAATAAATATAAGGGCATTTTAATAGGTTATATCGCCTCTTATATCAAATAATATTAGCGCTCCAGGGAGAGGAGAATGTTAATACTATCATCAAGATAAGAAATAACATTGACAGCCTTCTGATAAATGTTGAAGCTTTAGATTCACTGATTTACATTTTATAAGCTTATTAGTTCCCTAAGGTTTACTGTTATTAGTTATTTCCCTTTGAGTATTACATATGTAATCAAACGTCGTCACTGTGAATTAACTACTCGAAACGACTACAAGTGATTATTTGTAGACCCGTCATTTAAATACAACATCATTAAAACATGTTAAGTAATATGTGATTTCCTTAAGCACTAATCATAGCAAGCTGTAGAATATGAAACTTCAAGAGAATTCTTGGGACGATAGTATTGTGGAAATCTCATTGTAAGGTGAATTAAATTGCGATAGACAGAAGATGTAGTTGGAAGGTTGATCGAAAAGAATTTGCAGAGATAGTGTGAGTTCCACTGTACGTGTAAACACTTGATCACATTAAAGGTATTTAAACAGATACCGCAGATCGAGTTGGGAGAATAGTTTTATCTTTAATTTTCTCATTCAGATTATTTCACCATCAGCCCTAACATAAAGCATCGATATCACTTTCAAGGTATTTCGATTGTACAAAACTAGTCATGCCAAAAGTTAATCAGTTTAGATATAAGCGACAAGCTTTCCAAGTGAAACATTTACAACGAAGTATCACTACTCACCAATCAGGGACCAGATAGAAAACGTAATAACAACGCTCAGCCCAATTTAATTTTATTTATTTCTTAGAAACCCAGGTCTGGTATATCTAATTAGTTTCCCTTATCATGGTAAGGATTTAATATAACTGCATAGACCCACCATGATCTGCAGAATAAATTTAATATGTCAGAGCCTAAATATCAAAAAATGATCTGTAAGGAATAAATAAAATATCAAATCTAATGAGACTTGAATGCATGTATAAGTGCATGCATCACAAATCGTTTACTTATTCAGGAGCACCTGAAACTAGGCGGTTTGGCTCAAACTTCAGTTATATTAAATAAAAACAAAGTCCGTCACGCAGGGGATGCGTAAACTAAGCAGATTTCTCACGCGAAGGTTTTCAATAGATAAATATACATTCAGGTAACACTACCTTGAATGCTAAGTGAATAAATACAAACGGTAATGAGAAATATTTCAGTCAATTTACAATACAAGTTAACAATCTCTAGAACGTAAAGCGGCTGAAATGTAAGCAAACAGGCAAGCCAAACTCGTCGCGCAGAATAGACAGATAGACTGGAAAGGCAAACATTTAACGAAATAAATATATCTGAATATAACATATTAAATTTATTGAAAACAATTTGCAGCCAGTGCTGTAATTTGTAGTACATCAGATTTGTATTTTATGGGGCTCAACTCCCTCTAAAGCAAAAAAAAAACATAAGTAAACTGCCTACTTCTATATATCGCTTGTGAAAAATATAATACTAGCTATGAATTGCACTATTTTTTTTTAAATAATAAATGCATGCTTGTAATTGAGAAAAAATGTGCAAGCATTATTAATACAGTATAAGCAATTGATTATTCATCAACGTGGTTGTAACGACTGTATAAATATTATTCTCCAAACTATAAACTACTTGATGATAGCTATAAACAAATTGATTATAGCTTGAAAGTATTTTATAAAAGAACAATACTAACCGAGCATTCCAGTGCCACACGTGCGATTTTTCCCGCTTCATCCGTCAGCTGAAACCAATTGAACAAACATTACCAAACTATAAGAAGAAACTAATGGATTACATAAAAATACTTAGATTAATAAACAACTAAAAATTTTTATCTTCGACAAATTAATACCAGGGTTATTTGCATCTTGCCAGGGTTATTTTTTATGAACTCCTTGAAAACATAAAGTACCAGGTAATCCAGCAGTCTACTATTTTTTCGTAAAAAAAACTGAGTAATCTCGCAAAATCAATTTAGGCCAATTTTTGACTTCCTATTTTAAGTAGAACTGTTATTATGGCTGGAGACCTAGACATTTTTCAAACTCTGCCTGCTTACACTCACAGTGATTGGCCACCAGTATACGCTTGCAGCTAGAGTCCTGTTAACAACCTCTTGTCTGGTAAGTGTGGAGTTCCCTCTCTTGTTTTATTTCGTAAATAATTGCACATCAGTCATAAGTTTTCGTCATTTAGTTATTAGCAATCAAGATGAGGTTATTACATTGAAAACGCTTTGCGCAAATAAATGTTTTTTTTTTTTTTGGGTATTGGAAAATAACAAGTGGTATATCCCTCAACCTCCAGGCCAATGTACTACTGAACTATGAATATTATCAAACTGAATTATACAATTCTCACCAACAGTTGATTAGTAACAGGAGCGTTGTTTAATCATCCAGATATGCAAAAAAAATATGTAAAAAATGGGAACATTCACTAAAACAATTTGAGATATCATATAATAAGCAAATAAATTAAGTCCAGTCTGCATGTGTAATGAGGGTTATTGTTGAATCTAAAGGCTACACCCGGTGATTGCAATCGTTAACCAAAATTTTTAACTTCCTGAAAAAAAGAATTACGAAAGGACAAGGCTGATAAAGGAATGTGAGATTTTTCGTAGTCCTTTGTCCAACAAAAATGGAACAGGAATATTGGAGAATTGTTAGGCATAATTCAGTTTGAGAATGATGACGACTACAACTTTAATGTAAAGTAAATGGTTGAGCGAGAATATAGATGAGATCGCTCTTTGACAAGAAAGTAAATGATTGAGGACCACTTACTTACTTTCAATAAAAATAACCCAGCAAACTATAATCAAATATATCACCTAAAAAAATATTTGATAACAAAAACTGACAGAAAGAAGACTATTTTATCATCTATAACTACATAAGTTAAATTTGATCAAAAATTGTAAGCAACCTAGTATATGGAAACTACACAACTGATCCCCCTTCCTAGCGAAGTTCTTAATTAATTAATGGTCCAGAATAAGAAGGGGCAGAATGATAATTGGATGCTAGAATATCAGTCTAGCTCCAAAAGCCGTCAGTTCAACATCCAGGACTATCGATGATGCACTGCATCGAAAGCGCTCTGCCGTTTTAATAATTTTTTATAGTGGAAGTGTAGCCAATTCTTTCATCCTACCTACATTAGAAGTCACTTCCACCTGCCAGAATACCAACTCAGAATAATTGGATGGCATAATTGGGTATTCAAATAGACTATACTAGCAGCAATGTAATACAAATGTTCTCTCTCATTGAAACTTTTGATCGCTGAAGCAAACGCAAGAGTGTAATGTCCTAATATAAGTTATATGAAAAGGATTTTTGGCGAGGTTGTTGATAGAAATTCCTGTGAGATTGGAAGCAAAAAGGCAATTGAAAAGATTGAGAGAATAAAAGTGAAGAGAGAAGCTAGAAAGAGTGTAGAGAGGGCAAAGAAGCAAGGAATCCTTGGCCGGGTATAAAGCTGCAAGCTCTTTCAGCAAAATCCTGTTAGACCAGCCTTTTATCCTCCTACAAAGCCCCATTGGACAATCTTACTCCTTCTTGGTAGAAAAAAATCAACAAAGACTCAGCCATGCAACAAAAAAAAAAGATGGCAATGATGTTATGTCCTATCCTTTGCACATCCTCGATATCGAAAATAGAAATATCTCAGGGGGAAAGGACACTTTTATACCTTTGATATCGCAGGATATTTGCAAAGCTTTGTTCATGAACATGATATTGTAGTAGAATGAATAAGAAATGATTTCTCAATATTACCGAAGAGCGTATGCACCAAAGTCCCATAATACCTACTCAGCCATATACCGAGCAAGAATGCCAACGATTAATTTTTTGAAACAAGAAATCCCTTAAGAATTTCCTTAACTGCTAAGAAAAATTGAATCTGCTCCGTTTTATTACGTATCAAATATACCAAATTCTTATGTTTGAACTACATCAAATACACACAGCGCGCGTGAGGCAGAGTAATTAATTTTGTATAATTACTTTTTGTAATTTATGAGGCAGAATGTACGTAAACGGGGGCTGCGTAAAGTAAGCCGAGAACCCTCGAGCTAGATTCAGGTTCGGATTACGTAATGCCATATTCTGTTCTCAGTTTTTCCTTTAGCAGATGCTTATGTAAACAAGAATTGAAATTTAAGCTGGAAATGAGATGTTAAGTGATACAATAGCCTTTCAGAATTTTCAGAAATGGACTTGTAGATGATATACAAACAGGCACTGTTTATCTGGAAATGTTTTGATTCCCCTTATTAGTTACTGTATAGTTCAGACTATATTTAAGGGATAATATCTAGGAAAGTGAATGCAAACACGACGAGTTGTTCCGGCGGTCAATGACTAATTTAAAAAATAAAATCCGTCACGCAGGGGCTGCGTAAACTAAGCAGATTTCCCTATGAAGTTTAGAAATAGATGAATCTACATACTGATAACACTCAACACCACCGTGAATATTAAGTGAATAAATACAAACGGTAATGAGAAATATTTTAGTCAACTGTAATAACCTCCCAACGGAAAGCATCTGAATTATAAACAAACAGGTTTGCAAACCACACAGAGCTGAACAAATAGATAGAAATATTCTTCACCTGAAAGAAAAACAATTACTGAAATATATCAGATAATTAACATATTAATTTTATTGAAACTTATTTACTCTAGTACAATCATTTTTAAGAAATCAGATAATTTTTATCTCAATCACTCAAATTTTAGTAGTCCAAGAACAAAAGAAGGGGGGGGGGTTCAACAGAACGTATTTACATATATCTCACAATGTAGAATCAATGAAAACAATATGTTGTATTTAACATTGGAATGAAGTGGTTCATGATATAACGGCTTATTATTAATATGGCATGAGTAGGAGTGGGGGTTTGCTGAAGGCTAAAAAATGCAAATATCTCTGTTAATATTCAAGATAGAGAATAAATGTATATAACAATATTTATAGTACGTTTAATTTGCAATAAGATTTGTCCTTAATAATTTTTCAATCTAACGTATGGTAATGGAGATATTTCGGATTTTCGAAAAACCCACCCCCCATCGAGTCCGATTTCAACCATTAACGAAATAATAATTATAATAATAATTAATTATAATTTGTAAAAGACCTATTTTCCTTAATATCCTGGGTAGGATCGATGGAAAATCGCGTCATGAGTACGACCTCTATAGCTGATTTCACTTAAGGGAAATGTGCTGAAATAATTATTCATTGAGTAAAGTTGTGAGGTTGAGAATATCGAGAAGGGTAAAGGTGCTTTGAGGCTATACGGGACATACTTCCGAAGTACAGACTGAAGGCACGTTTATCAGGATGCCACAGTGACTAACCTGGGCTAGGGAATACCTCTCCAGGCATTCCGATCGTAGCCCACCCAGAGACAGTACAAACTTCAAAATCGGCTTCGTACCAAACGCTCTTATTCTCCGCTCTTCAGAGTCACATTTCACTCAAAGTGGTGTAAATTCATGAAGGATCTGCTTCGAAACTACCAAACGGAATTTATTTAAGCTGAAATGCTTCAAATGCCTTCTTCCTTTTACTCCTCTTGGTAACCCCTTGAAAAGTGTGATGAGTTCAGCCGTTAACGAACTCAATCTTTCTTTGTACATAAAACGATTATGTATAAAGTTTGGTAACGATAAGACAAAACGTGCTGCCTATATATATATATATATATATATATATATATATATATATATATATATATATATATTATATATATATAAAATTATAACCTCTGTCTGTACATTGATTTTTTTCTCGAAATGTCACGATACTCTTTTGTTTCACATGTAATAGACACCATAACTGCATTTTGTTTCTTTCGTGTATGTTTGTTTGTTGTCACGCATAAACGGCTGAATAGAATTTTATGAAACTTGTTATGTATATTATTACTAGCCCAACTTAGACTTTAGGCTATATTAATATTCTCTGAGACGAACAGGAGTGGGGGTTATAAGGAACGCCTGAAATTAAAAATAGCGATATTTCGTTTCCTATTGGTTTTTCGCCAAATAAGAACATAACAAAAGTTGTTTATTTTGTTATTTAGAGTAACTTTTTTTTATATACACTCGTATAGCGAAGTGTAAATGCGTTATACGCTAAACATTTTAGCGGGAGTCAACAATATTATTTGGCACAAAAGACTCAACCGAACTAAATGTAACTCGGTATGTGTATTAGCACTGACGCCTTAATTATATTAATAATTTTATAATAATTAATTATATTAATAATTATCAATTAATTAAATTAATAATTTATATATATAACTCTAGCGTACGTGTGTATGTCACTGAACTCCTCCTAGACGGATGGACCGATTTGATTGAATTTTTAAATACGCGTTCGAGTGACGCCCCGGATGGTTTAGCGCCGCAGATCGGCCAGGCAGATGGAGCAGGAGTGGGGGTCGTGAGGGAGGCCTGAAATTAAAAATAGCCGTATTTCGTTTCCTATTGTTTTTTCGGCAAATATGCACAGGATAAGAGTTGTTTATGTTGTTATTTGGAGTAACTTTTGTCATATTCAATTTTGTCGTATATTAAAGTATAAACGAGATATACACTAAAAAAGTAAAGAGGGGCTAACAATTTCATGGGGCTCCAACGATTGAACCGAACTGAACAAAACTCGGTATGTGAATTAGCATTAGTTCTACCATGGTTATAAGCTGTACTAAATTTGTTAAGTTCGAACGGGAGTGGGGGTTTACTGAAGGCCGAAAACTAAAAAACGCTGATATCTCGGTTAATATTAAAGACAGTGAAAAAAGGCACATGACAACGTTTATAGATCTTTTAATTTGCAAAAAGATTGGTTCTCTACAAAATTTCGATCAGACTCAAATTAACGGAGATATTTCGAATTTTCGAAAATCCTCCCCTCTAAATCCTCCCTCCCAATGATCCGATTCCAGCCGTTGAAGAACGTGATCCGTCTTTTAACATAAAACGTTTAAATACGGAGTTTGTTAACGATCAAGCGAAAATTGCGACCGCTAGAGCGTTAACAGGCTAATACACCTCTATCTTTATATATATAATTCTAGAGTACGTGTGTATGTCACTGAACTCCTACTAGACGGATGGACCGATTTGATTGAATTTTTAAATACGCGTTCGAGTGACGCCCCGGATGGTTTAGCGCCGCAGATCGGCCAGGCAGTTAGAGCAGGTCTCAGGTCGAAGGGCGAAGGGCGAGGTTATTGGAAATTTAATGAAATGTTAATATGTTTATCTAATGTATGTCCTTGGAATTTAAGTATGTTATCTATATAATGATGTTTTCAGCTGCGAGAGGTTTTCACTTTCAGACATTGTTATTTATTGTCCTAATTTATTTTAATTTGATTTGAATGTTGCAATTATTTTCTTTTCTTTATTTATATTTACGTATTTGCGTTATTATTGTTGAGGGTTTTTATTTATTTCAGTTATTGGTCTACAACTGTTTGTTTTTAAGAACGTGTAGTGCGCATTCTACCAGATAATCTCAGAACTAAAACGTCTTCTTTTCCTTCTCTCATTTTTCCTTTACTTTTTGCGTAACAGGTTTTTGCGATATTTTATTTACTATTTGTTTTTAGGCAAACGTGCATATAACAAATGTTGTTTTTTGCGTTATTAAAAGTAGATTTTTTTTAAACATGTTATTAAATTTAATATCCTAATCGCTTGATATATAATGCAGGATGCAGGACAACGTCTGCCGGGTCCGCTAGTAAATATATATAATTTTGAACGGTCCTCATTCGAATTGAGGAAATTTTCGAAAATTGCTCCATGAGTACGACCTCAATAGCTAATTTCCCTCGAGGGAAATCTGTTAAAAAAACACTGAAATAAAAACTCTATGATATAACTCTGAACGGGGAAAGATGCAATAATGGAAGCCTTAGCATGCTATGGCTGATGAGAGCGGTGCATATACACCTCAGCTGCGGTCTCAATTAGAAGCAGGCCTACATAAATCAGAAGGAGGCGGCCTACCACTATAATTTGAGACTCTTAGCCCGTCTCTAACACCTCCTCTACTACAGCGCCCATGTTATTAGCCCAATAAACCATTCTTTCAACATACTCCCAAAATCTTAGTGAAAAATCAGCTGTCAAAAACCATATCTAGCACACTAAGACTTTCTAAAGAGCTCTTCAAATGGAAATGGGTGGGAGTGAGTGAGAATTATCAAAGCTATAAAGCATCCTCATGGTGGACGTTTCGAAGATTCCCTAATGCGTACCGATCTAACACAGCAGATGATGAAAAGGGGGCCCGTCCAAGCGTATAGATATTGAAACTAAGGTCTATAAAGGGACTATCTAACTTTTGCTCGTGGAAGGTTATCCTGGAATCAAAGGTTAGAAAGGTTTGAGCATAAAGATCTTAATAGGCCCAAATCGGGATGATGTCTTAGGTCTCTATGGCAAGAAGTAACCCAAACGGATCATATACAAAACAATGAATGCGGCCTCAACATATCCGGCCACTAGGAAGACCAAAAATGAGATGGGTTGACAGAGTGAAGGATGCTCCACGTAGTGGACTGGAAAACCATCACGCATGATAGACAGAAGTGGAGGAGGCTCGTAATAACGGCTAAACCACCCCAAAATCTGTAAAGCAAAACAAAAACACACACACATTTCCTGTCAGCAATTAGTGCCCAAGAAATTTTAAACCGTGGGTATCTCAACCGCAGCCCTCTTAGAAATAGACGAGCACTGTTAACCGCCGTTTATGCAATTTTCAAACTGGTCGATCAATATTACTAAACAATTATATATATATATATATATATATATATATATATATATATATATATATATATATATATATAGCGTAATTATTAAGTATTGGAGATGTATCATAGCTATTAGTAACGAAGAAATAGAAAATTCAATATGAACTCAGATGGCTTCTGTGACATTCGAGCACGTCTTAAACCTAAGTAAGTGGCAATGCACCTAATTTAGTAATTCTAGTCGAAATTTTCATGCTATTTTCGAAATATTTTTTAAATCCTTTATTTCCGGTAAATTTGAATACGTATTAGAATGAACACGAAAGCTCCATTTTTCTGTAAGGTTTTCCCAGAGTACTTTCAGTTTCGAGTTTCTAAATCCCTTAATTAATGCAACAAGTAAATTTACCCCTACACAACAGATGCATCTGAAGAATGCATTCTTGTAACCAAGGCATTCTTACTGAACCAAAACACTTTCAACTTCTGAAAAATTGTTCTCCAATGTACCTTCAACTAAGGAATCTGCATCCGTCTGTCTGAAATCACCTATTCCTTCTAGTATTTAAAGGACTATCTATCCATGTTTAGAAGTTAATGATCTTGCAGAATCGAACCTGTTTAGAATGAATATTGAAGCTATAAGCAAGCTTCTAAAAAGTCCTAACCACACGCAAAACAGGAATTGGTGTAGAGAATCAGTGCTGACGGTGAATGGTGGATTTCTTCTACCCTTGCAAAGATATTCTGAAACTTATCATCACACAGCATGTGTAGCGTAATCCGTCAGTCCATACAATGCAATAATCCGGGTGGCAACATCATCTATGCACCATCTCGAAAAAGGAACCAGTTCACCGGAGATAGGGCACAAAATCTTGTGGGCTCATTTTCATAAGGAAAGGGTTTGCCAAGAATGCCGTCAAAAGTAGTTTCAAATAGATCTTCTTGACAATTGCTAAAACAGTATCATCATTCCGATTGAAGTAAGGAGCTCGTCACAAAACCTCAATACGAATCCAATTTCATGAAGTCGTTGCTAGGGCCGATGAAAAGTCAGCCAGGACGTGGTTCTCGTCAGAGGAAATCAGATAAACTCCTGTCACGTGTAGTACGTTGGCAGACACCTATTACTACAATATAATGCCATTCAAGACATGAACTCAACAAAGTCATATAAGAAAACTCGCTGACGATAGAAAGCAATAAATAATCTTTTTAATTTTCTTTAGGTGGTGAGGGTAATGGATCAGGTCACGCAGGACACAGTTTTGTGGCTCCTAACAATTTATTATTAAAAACAGTTTAAGTATTCTAGAATTTACATTCCCATCATCGGAGCTACAAACAATAAAGTACAATAAATCAGGAGTTTGATCTAAAAGTTTTTGTTTTTTTTAAACTTTGTTGTATCTTTGTTAGTTTTGTTCATTTTGTTCTATATGTATGACCAGTTACGTACATTTATTAAAAACGTTTTAGAACAAGCTTCTTATTAAGCTCAATTGTTTCTAGATATGATGAAAAGAATGAAAAATTCTGAAAGTGCTAAACGTTTCTAAAAATAAATTGCGAGGAGCCACAAAAACTGTTCCTGAGTTTTCTTAATTCAGACATTTTTTTGGTATGCATTAAAATAGTCGAAAAAAATGTGGAATATAATACTATTATTGAAATTAATTGTTTTACGTTTATAATGCATTTTAAAATTCCAATAATCCATTAAGAATAGCAACCAGTTAGAGGAATTAGAAATTAATAGTTAAATTAAGCAAAATTAGGACCAAGAAGAAAATTAAAAGAGTGAGAGAGAGACATTCCATAGTTAAAGAGCTTAATGTTGAAATACGTAAGGAGAAGGTGTTAGAGGTGAAAACTAAATACCTGAATGAGCACCATACCCTAGGGGAATTTCCTTTGAAAAGAATATTAAACAGGTCATTGAGACAACCAATATATATTGCAAATTTAAATTAAATCTATTTCAAGCCATTATAGAATACTAAATAGTTAATTGGAATAGAAAATGGAAAAACTGGGAAATTGCTATTGATTAAAACAGCAACTTTAATTATAAAACAAACAGATAAAGTCTCACATGAATTATATCTCTCATTTGTTGCTACCAAGGAATATTTCAATCTCTGGAATATGTTGGATGGTAGAGGAACCAATTAATAAGAATCAATAAAAAGGCCTTGTCCTCTACTGATTATTTAATATTATGCAGAGTGCACTTTCGGAGTCAGCGTTCCATCGTCAGTCCTGCAGATTATAACTGTGTAGCCTAGACAACAACCGCCGGGCGACAAGGCCTTTTTATTGATCCTTATCGAATATTTCAATGTTTTTTTGGCTTTGTTTTTTCAGTTGTCACCACAGGACCGATGGTTATAAGCTGTGCATTTAACGGAGCGAGTGTCAAATTGAGTGGACACGACCACATTGTACTAGAGTGCCATTTTATCCTTTGTGAATGCTAATTATCATGTATCAAAGCGACCAAAACAGCTAGCTTCTACTCACCAGTCTCATCTCCAATAAGCGGATTCTTTGTGCTTTTAATCCCGTGTAAATAGTGTTGGTTGTTTAGTAGCAGATTCCTTCAAGGGAAATCAGCTATTGAGATTGTACTCATAACTCGATTTTTGAAAAATTTCGTAAAATGTCTAGGCCTATATATGTATATATATATAATTCTAGCGTACGTGTGAATGTCACTGAACTCCTCCTAGACGACTGGACCGATTTGAATGAATTTTTAAATACGCGTTTGGGTGACGCCCCGGATGGTTTAGCGCAGCAGATCAGCCCGACAGATGAAACAGGTCGAAGGGCGAGGTTATTGTAAATGTAATGTAATGTTAATATGTTTATCTAATGTATGTCCTTAGAGTTTAAGTATGTCATCTAAATAAAGCTGCTTGCAGCTGCGAGAGGTTTTCAATTTCAGACACTGTTATTTATTATCCAAATTTATTTTAATCTGATTTGAATGTCGCAATTATATTCTTTTCTTTATTTTTATTTATGTATTTACATTATTATTGTTGAGGGTTTTGATTTATTTCAATTATTGGTTTACAACTATTTGTTTTGTAAAAACGTGTAGTGCCCATTCTACCAGATAATCATGGAATTAAAACGTCTTCTTTTCCTTCTCTCATTTTTCCTTTTCTTTTTCCATACCCTTTTTTTAGCAATTTTTATTTTCTATTTCTTTTTAGGCAAACGTGCACAAAACAAATGTTGTTTTTGGTGTTATTAAAAGTAGCTTGTGTTTTAAACATAATATTATTAAATGTATATGCTAATGGCTTGATATATCATGCAGGACAACGTCTGCCGGGTCCGCTAGTATATATATATATATATATATATATATATATATATATATATATATATATATTTGTCTGTTAAAGCTCTAGCGGTCCCAAGTTTTTTTATCGTTACCAAAATCGATATATGAACTATAAATGTTTTATGTAAAACTAAAGATAAAGTTCTCAGGTAAGAAAAAACGCCTCGTTCCTTCACTGTTCTTTATTCGTTGTGACAGAGCGCTTTCAGAGCATACGCTCCATCATCAGTGCCCTGCTCTTCACAATGATGTGACAGGGACCAAGGATTCCCTGTGACTCTTGAGAGAGATTTAGACTCAAGAGTCACAGGGAATCCTTGGTTCCTGTTACATCATTGTGAAGAGCAGGGCACTGATGATGGAGCGTATGCTCTGAAAGCGCTCTGTCACAACGAATAAAGAACAGTGAAGGAACGAGGCGTTTTTTCTTACCTGAGATAATAATTCCTTCACCATCCAGCACCTCAAAAATGGGTAAAAGATAAAGTTGGTTAATGGCTGAAATCCGACAAGTGGGACGGGGGGGGGAGAGTTAGAGGGGAGAATTCTTAATAACTATTATGTGTAGGATCTAAAAATTGTATAAAACCTAACTTATTCCAAATGTAATGTTCTGTAAACGTTTTTATTACGTTTTTCACTATCTTGATTATTAACGGAGATATTTGCATTTTTTGAGTTTTTGGCCTTCAGTAAACCCACACTTCAACTCATTTCATATTAACAATTAGATTTAATACCATAAAGCAGATTATTTGCAGCTTAAATACCAAATATTGTTGTCATTGAACTTTTACTTTTTGAGATAAATGCAAATACCAGACGCACGCGGGGAAACTGCTTAGTTAACGCAGCCCCTGCTTGACGGACTTTGCATACATCGAAATGAAAACTTTGAAATATGCTGTTACATATTTACATGTAAAATTATACTCAACAAATGGTCTAAAATTCTATATAGTTCCTATTTTTATTTTTCGAAACAAAAAGTTTTTTGTGATAATAACTCAACTTAACCTCGTATAAAAGCAACATGACTAACAGCCAAATTAAGTTGGGATCTTTCGTATCCCAACTTAATTGGCTGCTCGTCATTTTCTCATATCCCAACTTAGTCATTTTGTCGTATCCCAACTTAATTGGCTGCTCGTCATTTTCTCATATCCCAACTTAGTCATTTTGTCGTATCCCAACTTAATTGGCTGCTCGTCATTTTCTCATATCCCAACTTAGTCATTTTGTCGTATCCCAACTTAATTGGCTGCTCGTCATTTTCTCATATCCCAACTTAGTCATTTTGTCGTATCCCAACTTAATTGGCTGCTCGTCATTTTCTCATATCCCAACTTAGTCATTTTGTCGTATCCCAATTTAATTGGCTGCTCGTCATTTTCTCATATTCCAACTTAGTCATTTTGTCGTATCCCAACTTAATTTGGCTGTTAGTCATGTTGCTTTTATACGAGGTTAAGTTGAGTTATTATCACAAAAAACTTTTTGTTTCGAAAAATAAAAATAGGAACTATAAAGGATTTTAGTCCATTTGTTGCTTATTAAAGCATGATAGGCGTTTATTGAAGTGCATGACACGCTTGTTTTTCAAGGGGAGATGGCGTGAACTGTTGGTTGTTGTAGGAAATGAAAGATTTTATCTTATTGATAATAATTGGTTGTACACAGAATGCGACGAAAGTTAGTCCATCTGTCACTCTACTGGCAACATCAATAATGTTGATAAGAATCATTTCTTCATTGGATTCGAACGGATTTTTAGTAATATGGGAGGGTAGCATTGTTGATAGTATTATAATCAGTTTTTTGAGATGGAGGAATATATATAAGAGGATATATTTAAAATATGTATAGTGAGTACCTGTGATAGATTTCAAGCAGTCGACTAAGGCATTACATTTACATTATGTTTTAGCAGATTCCCCTTAAGTGAAATCAGCTATTGAGGTCGTACTCATGACGCGATTTTCAAAAACTTTCTTCAAATGTCCATAGATCCTACCCAGGGGACGACGAAAATGTGATCCGTTCAAAATTTTATATATGTATATGTATATATATATATATATATATATATATATATATATATATATATATATATATATATATATACTAGCTAAGGTACCCGGCTTCGCCCGGGAATTCATTTGAGGCTGAATGAAGATGGTATGTTTTTGGCAAGGCTTTACTTTCCACAATATTTTTTTTATTTCCTTGTCCCAGTGTTTAGAATTTATACCCGTCGTTGCTGTGGATTTGTTAATAATAAAATTACTTGTTATTTAAGACTTCACTGTCCTCAATATTTTTATATTTCTCGTCCTCTGTGTATGTAGTTTTTTTTTATAACGTAATGGACCATATAATTCATAATCATAGAAAGTATTCTATCTTCCATACCACGTATGAATAAGTTCCTTTCCCTTCATGCGGTACAATGTCCAACGGTGACAGCTGTTTAAGGTACGTCATAGCCGCTATTAAAAATACTCTTTCATAAGTCTCGTCTCGATTGTAAACTGTGTATTCATATTGGTTTTCAGTAAAAGTATATCATAATATATTAACGGAACAGAGTTAATAAATACCAGAAATACCTGGGTGCACCTACCTAGCGTTATTCTTGAAAATTATTTATTTATGATGATTAAAGAAATTCATATTCCTGAGAATAACAATATATTTGCTATAAGCTTCAATTAACATGTAAACATAGACCAATATGAGGTCCGAAGGGAAGCGGCAGAACGGTTAGGACAAAGGAAGTAGCTCGACACAGCTGCCAACCTGCTCGGCCTCAGTGCTGCCAACCTGCAATGCATTTTGGATAGCTATCCTCTAATACATTCAAATATATTAAAAAATCATATTATATTATCTTCACAATTCTAAAACTGTTTCAAATATTTTTCACGTCTTAATTAAATAATGTATTAAATACACTGAGAGAACGGTGGGGGCAGTATACCTTATTTGGTGCAAACTGTTACTGGTGTTAAAAAATAATTTTTGAATTATTAAGGATAAAATTTGAACATGGATTTGAATTAACTTATCCAGGTGAGATACCTCGGAAGTTCATGTTGGAATGTATTGTTGAGCATATCAATATTTCTAAGCAAATTACATGTTTCATACCTTATTTTACAAAAAAAAATTATAAAACAAAATTTACACTAATTAAAAAAGTAAACAACTTATGTTATGTGCACGATTGCCGAAAAACAAATAGACGATGAAATATCGCGAAATTTTATTTCATGCCTCCCTTCTAACCCCCTCTCCTGATCTAACCTATCATTTTTAATATATCTTATAATCAAGTAAGAATTAATGAAATTTCACATACAGATTTGGTTTAATTCGGTTGAGTCTTTTAGTGCCAAATAAAATTGTAGACTCCCGCTTTAGTTTATAGCGTATAACTCATTTATGCTTCCGTATACGGCAAAAGTGTATATAACAAAAGTTACTTTAAATAACAAAATAAACAACTTCACTTATTTTCATATTTGCCGAAAAACCAATAGGAAACGAAATATCGCTATTTATAATTTCTGGCATCCCTTATAACCCCCACTCCTGCCCATCCCTAGAAATGTTAGTATGGCTTATTATAAGGAAGGCTTTTTTGCTAATTCACATACCGAGTTTGGTTTAGTTCGGTTGAGTCTTTTGTGCCAAATAAAATTGTGGACTCCCGCTATAGTTTTTAGCGTATAACTTATTTATACTTCCGTATACGGCAAAAGTGCATATAACAAAAGTTACTCTAAATAACAAAATAAACAACTTTTGTTATGTTCATATTTTCCGAAAAACTAATAGGAAACGAAATATAGCTATTTTTAATTTCTGGCTTCCCTTATAACCCCCACTCCTGTTCGTCTCAGAGAATTTTAATATAGCCTAAAGTCTAAGTTGGGTTAGTAGTAATATACATACCAAGTTTCATAAAATTCGGTTCAGCCGTTTATGCGTGAAAAGGTAACAAACAAACAAATAAACAAACAAACAAACAGACACCAAAGAAACAAAATGCAGTTATGGTGTCTATGATATATAAAACGAAAAGATAAAAATCGTTAATGGCTGAAATCCGACCAGAGGGAGGGGGCGTAGAGGGGAGAATTTCAAAAATTCGAAATATCTCCGTCACTATACGTCGGATCGAAAAGTTGTATAGAACCAATCTTATTGCAAATTAAATTTAATATTAATATTGTTATAAACATTTATTCTCTATCTTGAATATTAACAGAGATATTTGCATTTTTATTAAGTGTGTGCGGATAACGGTCGAGATAAGATCGGCCGATGTCGGGTCTATTCGAGAGTATTCCCCGAAAGCTAGTTCGGGCGTTTTTGTAACTGTTCGGCTCTCATGAAATTTGTTTAGACTCGTTACTACTACTGTTACTAGTATGCAGATTTCTCTATTGTAAAACTTTACGTGGGAAATCTGCTTAGTTGGTTTACGCAGCCCCTGCGTAACGTACTTTTTATTTGTTTTATATTGTAATAGGAGATTTCCTTTCAGAAACATTTGCTATTAAAGCTGGTTACAGACTAATGTTTCTGTATTTCTTTAGCTCAATGTGAGCAGTTAGAATCGTCATCGCTAATAAATATACACTGTATAGAGATTGACCGATGATTTCATTTAGCAATGAAATTCGAAAGTGTTAAATTAAACTTTAGAAAGTCCCCGTTGGCCAACAACCAGGATTGAGTTGCAACAAAATTACTGGCTTTACTAAATCATTTTTTAATTAGAGATATCTATTTAGGGATTAGAAACGTTAGCCAATAACAAATGGTGTTAATGTTTTAAAAACGACCGGAGACTAGGCTCATCAGACGGAGGTGATGAATCAGCCATAATGAAAGAGAATTGGGTAAATGGGCAGGACAAGGAAGGGGCAGATGACTCGCCAGACGCGCTACAATTGACACCTCCATAATCGGCGAATCTCCTGAGTGCCTTACACCACTTTCACCGGCCCATCTATCTCCGGATACACCAGCTCATCCATCGTCATTCCCAGATGGCCTTCTCCTTTTCCTCTCAATACCTCAGCCAGGCGGAGGGTCGTAAATCAAAAGGTGCGATTTTCCCTCCTGCAATGCTTCTTATATCGTTTAGACTCTCTCTCTATCTCTCGGCAGAGGATGATTGCGGTAATGGATGAAAAGATGGAAAGGAAAATACTTGAGGAAAGCTCGAGACTCACCAGAGTGACAAGCTACCACATTTAACAATTTCATAGGAGTTCATGGTATCACAAAATAACAATTTTCTAGCCATTCTGCCCCGTCCAGCCAAAGTACAACTAGAGTCTATATAAGGAGCCCGAAATGCTATAGGAGATTGGTGGTCTAGTAAAAAACATTCCGTCACCCAGGGGCAAGTAAAGTAAGCAGCTATCTCTCAGGCTAGTATAACACACTTGTGATCTCGTTAAACTACATTTACAATGAATACAACTATGAATAGATTTGGAGGAGGGGGTTACTGAAGGCTGAAAACAAAAAAGAAGAACACTTTGCATTTATCTCATGACGTAAAAGTTCAATCAAAACGATATTTGTTATTTAAGCTTCAATTTAAGTGCTTCATAATATTACAACTTACTGTTGATATCACATGAGCAGGAGTGGGGTTTTACTGAAGACTGAAACCTAAAAACGCTAATATCTCAGTTAATATTAAAGATAATGAAAATATAAAAGTAACAACATTTATAGATCTTTTAATTTTCAATAAGATTGGATCTATACAAATTTTCGATCCAACGTACAGCAACGGAGATATTTCGAAACTCCTCCCCTGGTCCGGTTTCAGCCGTTAACGAACTGATCTTTCTTTTTACATAAAACGACTAAATATCGAGTTTGGTAACGATTAAACAATAATTGCGACCGTTAGAGCGGTAACAAACAAATATATATATATATATATATATATATATATATATATATATATATATATATAACGTTTTGAACGGAGCTCATTTTGGACATCTAGGTAGGATTGATGGACATTTGATGAAAAATATCCCTTCAGGGAAATCTGCTAAAAGTATGAATAAGTCTCTTAATTCTACGAAAAAATGCATAGAACAACAATTGTAGAACATCAGTAGTTTAATAAGATTGGTTTATAACATTTACCGATCAGACTCGAAGAAATTTTGAAAGAATGCCCCCCCCCCCATCTAAACCCCCACGATTCCAGGCTCAACTCCAGCCATTAACGAATACGAACTAATGTGTTGAATTTAACTGTTAAATATTATGTATTTATTATGTATTTAAGCTTAGAATAAAGTAGTTCATACAACAGCTTTTTAATAATATGACATCAGAAAGAGAGGGGGGGGGGGTTACTCAAGACAGAAAACTATAAAAATCAAATAGCTCGGTTTATATTCACGATAGAGAAAGTATCTATATAACAACACATTTGCAATAAGCCTGATCGTATATATGACCATTTCACCTTCCAGCCAATCCTTTTCTAGGACTTTTGAATCTAACATTGGTATTGGTACATATTAACGTAAACATAAACAGTTAGGTTAACTACATTGGGACTGAGGATATTATCACGCGAGTCCTTCACTAAATAAATTCCCATTGCCCACAAGGGCATCGAACCCACATATAAGATTTTCATTTATTTCTAATTGCTTCATTCTAATGCAAAAATCATGAAATCCAATATACAAATAATGGCCATTTTCTTTTCTAATTAAGGCTTGGGAGAATATAAGATACACGCAGACAAAACCGGACTAGGGCGCACCGACGGATGGACCACTAAACAACAACAGCTGGAAAAAAAGAGAAATCTGCTAATATACATAGTGATGTCTTCTGAAGCAAGAAAGGGATTATAGAGGCTGTCCCAAATTCCCTGATATCAGGAACAAAATAGATAAGCTATAAAAATATATGAAATGCATGATACTGATAAGATGCAAGATTTTACAACGAATTTGTCTTATATGTATGCGTTACTTTTTAATTTCTTAATATCTACTAATAAATTTATTCTGTTTTATCTCATTATATTGATTTTTCAATTAAATTAAAACGGCATTGAAAAGAATAAGTCCAACAGAAAATAACTTGTAAAAATAGAAATTGCTTGAAGTCAATTTAATTCTGTAAAACTTCTGTTTTAAACTTTTACGCTCAAAAAAAAAAAAAAGGAAGTTATAACTTCACTCATAACTTAATTTCTTTTCTCAACGAAAATAATTTTTTAGTAAAACAGACCCCCGCTAAAGTTTAAAAACTTACAAAACTAAAATACAAAGAGGATTTTAAGGCTAAACTTTCCCTAAAGAAATGTAGGGAAATATGGGGTACCATAATATGCAGGAAGTAATAATAAACTTCTGAACCTGAGATGAATTGAGTTTTTAAGCAAAGAATGATAACGTACCTTAGCGAGGGAAACGGTATTAAAATTGTGGCAAGAGTTTTAGTTGAATTTGATTCGACAAGTTTTTCCACACTCTACTGTGACAACAGGGTTGGCCAAAATTATTTTTGATAACTGATGACGGATAAAAGAGGTCATTTCTTTTTCTTTAATTTTGATCAACGAATTTCAGATGTTAGTTAATCCATTAGTTTTTAGCAGGAGGTCCGTTCAAAACTGAATATATATATATGTATATCTGTCTGTTACCGCTATAGCGGTCGCAATTTTTGCCTATCGTTATCAAACTTGATATATAATCGTTTTATACAAAAACAAAGATCAAGTTCGTTAACGGCTGAAATTAGACTAGGGGGAGGGGGGTTTAGAGGGGGAGAATTTTGAAAATCCTTAATATCTCCGTTATCATGCGTCGGATCGAAAAATTGTATAGAACTAATCTGATGCCAAAAGTTATATTCTATAAATGTTGTTATGTACATTTTTTCACTACCTTGAATATTAACCGAGATATTTACATTTGTATTTTGTGTGGTCGGCAGGAGTCGGCTATGTTCGGGACTTTCCGCCGAGAGCTAGTGGGGGCGTTGCCGTAACTATTTCTCCCTCGTGAATAGGTCGAGAGATTCCTTACTACTACTGTTGTTATTAGGCAGATTTCTCTATTGTTAAACTACACGTGGGAAATCTCCTTAGTTTACGCACAGCCCCTGCATGACGGACATTTACCTTAAATAAGGTCTCTAAATATATTTTTATCCGGCAAATTAATTGTTATCGAACAGACCATTTTTTATCCATTGGATAAAAATATTATTTGTCGGATAATTTTTGTTTTTATCAGAAAAGAGGCATCGGGTACAATATAAATGTCTTTGCACGGGACAAAACAAAAACGACTATAAGGTGACGGATTACCAAACGAAGAATAATATTTCAGATATCGGATAATTCATCAATTGTGATTTCTTAATTAAGGATAAACGATAAAAAATATCTTTTATTCGTCATTCAGGTAATTAAAAGTCCGAAAGAGTCCGGCTCATGGTAATACTATTATCATAGTCAGGGCCCCCGTAAGGGCTACTGGCGCCTGTGTGCAAAAAAGGATTTTGGCGCCCCTTAAGGTATATTGAATTATCTTTTATTTTTATGGTAGATAGGTGCTTGAAAAAAAGCAAAGAACTGAACTTTAAAAGTCATATTTATTCGTAGACAAAAATATCAAAATGAAATAAACAGAATAAAATCTAAATATTTTTTTGGTCCCTTGGTTTTGGCGCCCTAAAGGCTCGTGTGCATTGCACACTTTGCACATATGCCCTGATCATAGATTTAACTTTGACCTATAAGCGGTGTCGCAAAAAATGAGCAGAAATCCTGGTTGTATGTACTCCCAGCATTTGGCGCAACCTGGCCATATGTTAATCACATCATAAGTACGAACATGGGAGTAATGTCCTGCGATAGAGCAACCCCATATTTAATTAAACAATTAAAACCCTACTACTGACAGTGATAGTAAAGCATGTTGACGATACACATCTTTTCATAAATATAAAAGTCCGTCACGCAGGGGCTGCATAAACTAAGCAGATTTCCCCTGTGAAGTTTTACAATAGAGAAATCTGTTAATAATAACTAATAAATAGTAGTAGGAAGGTATCTGTAGACCTATTCACGAGGGACGAATAGTTACGGAAACGGCCGCACTAGCTCTCGCGGATAGTCCCGAACATAGCCGACTCCTGCCGACCACACACACAATACAAATGCAAATATCTCGGTTAATATTGAAGGTACAGAATAAATGTATAAAATAATATTTATAGTAAATTTAATTTGCAATAAGATTGATTCGATACAATTTGTTGATCAACCGCATAATAACGGAGATATTTCGAATTTACAAAAATCCCCTCTCCCACTGGTCCGATTTCAGCAATAACGAACTTTATCTTTCCTTTTACATAAAACGCTTAAATATGAAGTTTGGTAACGCTCAAACAAAAATTGCGACCGCTAGAGCGTTAACAGACAAATATATATATATATATATATATATATATATATATATATATTATTTTGAACGGGCCTCATTTTCGTCATCTCCTGGGTAGGATCGATGGACATTTGAGGAGATTTTTCAAAACTCGCGTCATGAGTACGACCTCAATAGCTGATTTCCCTTGAGGGAAATCTGCTAATAAAAAGATCATAATTCTATTAAGACATTATCATGGAACAGTAATACAGGGACATGGAGTGAAAATGTTTAAATTCATAAGTTAAAAATTTGCTTGGAGGTCCATTGTTTCTTCCAAGATTCAAAGATAAAAATTTATGGAGTCGGCATAAAGTGATTGACTAATAAAGAGGCAAGTTGCCATTATGAAAGTTATACATAGCAAGCATTGCACGTGGAATATAAGTTTTGCCAAACTTCCAGTTTAACTATTTATAGTTTTTCTTTTAGTTTTTTTTCGTTGTTTTATTTTTATTTTGATCTTCTTCCCTCATGATGTAAATATACTAACAATTATATTTAACTTTGTCCATTCTATTTATTTTGTACATTTGTAAAATTTAGCTGTGAAAAATTCTTAATATTTATTTAATTTTGTAAAATTATATTCTAACATATTATAAGATGAGTCGCCATTGTAGCGGCATGGTTCAATTTATTTTGTACATTTGTAACATTTAGCTTTGTAAAAACTTTAATATTTATTTAATTTTGTAAAATTGTATTCAAACATGTTAAAAGATGAATCGCCATTGTAGCGGCATCTCAAGTAAATAATAAACAGGCGTACAGAGCCAGTACCTGCTTGAAAAATGTATAGAACCACAATTTCAATGAATTACTTTATTGGTAAACATGGTTATATGTCAATTTATGAAGAAGATTATATTATTATCCTTCCGTTGATGATGGAACTCCACCAGCCAGCCTAAATCCCGAGTTATATTATTTATACAGGAGCACCCGCAACGATTTGGCTCAAAATAACAATAAAAAATAGAAACAAAATTATAGAAAAATACCAAAAAACTATACCAAGAAAAACATTAACATAACGTAAATAAACATTAAGAACAAGTATTAAAAACAACAAATAAACATTAGACAAGTATTAAAGACAACAATTATCTAAAACTGTTCAAAATTTTATTAAATTTCTCACTCAAATCAAAAAGGAACCAATTTATGATTTCACGTATATAGATATCTGCGATATTATATTTTGCCATCTCTCTAATCCCCTAGTCCCATATTGCCTAAAACCTTTTTTAGCAGATTTCCCTCAACGGAAAATTGAGGTCGTACTCATGACGCGATTTTCAAAAAAATTTCTTCAAATCTCCATCGATCCTATCCAGGAGATGACGAAAATGAGATCCGTTCAAAATTATATATATATTTATATATTTGTCTGTTAACGCTCTAGCGGTCGCAATTTTTGTTTCATCGATACCAAACTCGATATTTAAACGTTTTGTGCGAAAAGACAGATCAAGCTCGTTAATGGCGGAAATCGGACCAGTCGGAGGGGGGGGTTAGAGGTGGGGGATTTTCGAAAATTCGAAATATCTCTGTTACCATACGTCGGATCAAAAAATTGTGTAGAACCAATCTTATTGCAAATTAAATTTACTATAAATAATGTTCTATACATTCTCTATCTTGAATATTAACCGAGATATTTGCATTTTAGCAGGTTTCCCTTAAGGGAAATCAGCTATTGAGGTCGTACTCATGACGGGATTTTCGAAAAATAATTTCAAATGTCAATTGATCCTGCCCAGGAGATGACGAAAATGAGGTCCGTTCAAAATTATATATATACGGAGGAGTGAGTTTCCCGCCAAAAGCTAGTTCGGCCAATTACGTAACTGTTCGCCACTCGTATGGAGATTTCTCTATTGTATAACTTCACGTGGGAAATCTGCTTAGTTTACGCAGTTTGCTTATTTTTTTTTGTTAATGCCAGATGAGCAGAAGTAGATGGTTAGCTTAATGTAAATCTGAGCTATGCATTTATGGGCCAGCTGCCCTTTGAACAATTTCAGAATGTATTTCTACTCGACTATAGTCCATAGACAGGCAAGGTTATAGAGTGGAGGTGGGTAAGGAGAGGCTAGGGCAAGGCAATTACGCAGCCTGTGTCAAGCCCAACGTAATTGGAACCAGGAACAATGCCTCACTCCTCTAGGCTGGTCTACTATATCACTATAAAGCAACATTTATCTTTTATATAAACAATTTACTTAACTAGGCTTCGTCTCCTCCATTCACAAAGTTTGCACAGGCTTAAATATGAATTTGGGCTGCTACGAGCTCAAACATTGTTAACGGCGTAGTCATACCACGCAATGAAACAAGGGAACATTTGTAATCATCGTTCAACAACATCATTCTATTTTCATATAAAATTATAATAATAGACGATAAGAGAAAATAACGATTTTCTAGTTCTTCGACCGGGTGAGGTTGTTTTCCTGCGAGGACAAGGTCCTTTTATGTAAAAAAAAAAGATCAAGTTCGTTAACGGCTGAAATCGGACCAGGGGGAGGGGGGATTTTGAAAATTCGAAATATCTCCGTTACTGTACGTCGGATGGAAAACATGTATAGAATCAATCTTATAGAAAATTAAATGTACCATAAATATTGATATATTCACTTATTCTCTATCTTGCATATTAACCAAGACATTAGCACTTTTCAGTTTTCAGCAAACCCCCACTTCTACTCATGTTACATAAACAATACTCGGTTATGGAATTAGCCACATCATTTGAAGCTTAAATACCAAATATTGTTTTCAAGAGATATTTATTATACGAGATACATGCAAATATGTTCTGGTGACCACCCCCCTTTTCTTTTTTTTGGACTTGTTAAATTTGATTAATTGAAATAAAAATTATTCTGATTCATTATAAATTACAGTACTAGATATCAATCAAATTAATACGTTATATTCAGATATATTACAGTAATTATTTTACTCCCGACAAGAAGTTGGCAGAACTGAGGTTTCTTATTATCGTTTGTATTTATTCACTTAATATTCTAGGTGGTGTGTTACCGCTATGTAGATTTATCTATTGTTAAACTTCACGCGGGAAATCCGCTAAGTTTACGCAGCCCCTGCGTGACGGACGTTTTTAAAATATGCGTAGATGCTCAACTTGTTTGCAAAAACATAGTTCTAAGTAGCATAATATAACAAATACACTTCAATAAAATGAGATGAAAGGGAAACAGCAATAAAACACTAGTAATCGAACATAAGTAAAAAGTTTTTCAAGAAGGGGCTGCGTTAACAAAGCAGATTTCCGACGTCCATCAAGTATTTCAAGTACAAAACGTAAAAGTTCAACAATATTTGGTATTTAGGCTTCAAATAGAGCGCTTGATAACATAACAGCTTATTGTTAATATGACATGAATAGGAGTGGGGGTTTAGTGAAGGTTGAAAACTAAAAAATGTAAATATTTCGGTTAATAATTTATACATATATAATTATACAGATTTACATGTAAATATGTAACACCATATTTGAAAGTGTGTATGTTGATGTATGTAAAGTCCGTCAAGCAGGAGCTGCGTTAACTAAGCTGTTTCCCCGCGTGTGTCCCGTATTTGCATTTATCTCAAAAAGTAAAAGTTCAATGAGAACAATATTTGGTATTTAAGTTGCAAATAATATAACAGCTTATTGTTAATATGACATGAGTAGGAGTGGGGGTTTACTGAAGGCTAAAAACTAAAAAATGCAAATATCTCGGTTAATAATTAAGATAGTGAAAAAAATTTAATAACAACGTATACAGAACATTACCTTTGCAATAAGATTAGTTCTATACAATTTTTCCGATCCGTCGGATAATAACGGATATATTAAGAAGAAGAAAGGCTTCCTAGCGACAGATATCCATGGATTTTCATATATTTTGTAGATAATGGGTATTTTAAAAAAAAGGAGGTATTTTTACTTTTTTTGCATGAAGACATGAAATTTTTGGTTTTCTTATTACAACATAATTATCCTTTTGACCCTCCATCAATCCATCTTGGCTAGTTTAGGTGTACTCACGTACGTATTTCACATAATTCAAAAACAAGCGGCTTCAGAATGTTGAAATTTCATTTTTATGACTTATAAACCCCTACAGGTGTAACCTTGTATTGCCTGTTGTAACGGGAGCTGTGGAGTGGGGGGGGGGGGGGGAGGTTAGAGGAGGACGAAAATAAAAATATCACAAATTTCTTCATACCTAATATAGATAGAGATTTGTATAGAACCTGTTTTGTTAATAATACGAAGTTCTAGACTGTATGTTCTATGATACTTTATGATTCGATGCGTTTTGAAGAGGCATCGTATATCACAATCAAATGCTTATATATTTATTTATTTGTTTGCTTGGTGTTCCGCATTTTTGAGCGATTTACACCATTCATCAAATAACCAAATGGTAAAAGTATTCCAAATTGATGAATGTAATTCGTTTTTATATTTATAGTTGCTGCTGGGCGATATTACTAGAGGAAAAGAAAATATAGAAAGTAATGCGAACCACTTAATTAAAAACTATTAAAACAGAGAAAATTATGACCGGGAAAAGTAATGTATAAAAAACAAAACAGAACACGAATAATCAACAAAAGAGAAAAGAACAAAACAGAAGCGCAATATTAAATTCAAAAACAAAAAAAAATATTTCATAAAAATAAATAAAACTATGGCAAGTAATAATTTGTAAGAAATAAATAAGAATGTAATAATTTTAAATGATGTGGAGCAAAATATTTTCCTTATTTAATTTATTAGAAGAACATGGAAGCCCATATCAGGTTCTTTTATTTTTTCACAAATGTATTAACCACTTTTATTTATGTATTATATATTTACAAATATACCCCAAAAAAGGCCACTAGCTACACCGGCAATCTCAAGTCCCTGACTTCTTGCATCACTTTCCACTTTTCGTCCATGGGTTTCTTTTTTCTCCATCGTTTAAGACGGGTAAAGGATAAGTTATTAGCTGAGTGTAGCTGTTAAAATGTTGAATGACTTCTTCTGTATATAAGTCCTAAGGTCATTTTCATTTCAGCTTTCTATACCTTCTTAAATATATTTACAGGTAGGTAGGTTAGATGTGTAGAGATTTGAAGTATTTTTCCGAAAATCGTGTCGTGAGTCAATAACTGATTTTCCTTCAGTAAAATATGATAATATTACGATTGTTTTTTTGTTTTTTTATAGCGGCCCAAAAATTTAATCAGTTTTGCCGCACCCAGTATATTCATCACTAGTGCTAATCTGACGAGGGAACGGCAATAATTATCCTACGAGGGAAAACCTGAGCCGAGCAACCTATTAGAAGCCCATTTATCCAGTAATTAATTAAAGAGTTAGCATAATACAAATAGAAAGCTTTAAAAAAAAATAAGAAGATAAGAGAAGTAAGAGGGCGGCTATAAGCAGTTTATGAGCCTATAAGAAGGTGATAGGGTATTTATAAATAAATAGAGATCGAGAGAGAGAGAAAGAGAGAAAGAGAGAGAGAACGATAGGGGAGTGGCAGACCTACCGCATATCAGGGAGGTAGGATTGACGGGGACTGTTATCCCCTGGCAGGTTATTAAAGTCCCCAAACCTCTATTTTCTCCCGTCCCACCTCTTCTTATATACCATCAACTATAACTCAACCTCTTTTTAATAACTTCTCTCCTACTAGACTTCAAATAATTTCACTCAGGCTATCCCAAGCATATTTATAAATAAACCAAGCCATTTATCAAACTCTTAACTCAAGAAAAATAGTTTTTCTTCCCTTTCCTTTATCAATACACAGATTTATCTTCAAAAAAAAAAAGAGAAGATAAAAACGTTATTCCTAATAACTCAACCCTAAATAAATTGCCAGAAAAATAAACTGCCATTCATTTTTGTTTTCAATGTAGAATATAGTTTTCGAAATATCTAACAGCATTTTATAGTATACACAGTTTTTAGTCACGACAAAAAGTAAACAAGAGAAAGATATTCCTACGATGAAGAAAGATCAAACATTCTGATCTAGGGTCTTGATCATTCCTGGACTGGGAATTATTTGAATGGGTGACCTGCAATTCATTAGATGGTTCAGCGAGGAGATCAGCCATACTAGCTATACAGAAAAATGAAAAGAAAGTTTTAATTCGGGTCCCTGCAATCCGTTTTGAGACTAACAAAAATCAGGGAGAAGGTGGATGCCATATGTTGTAGTTTTGTGACCTATGAGCCATGTTGTCTCTAATTATTTATCACAAATCATATGGCATCTAGGACTAAACGGAAAATGGGCTACTGTTTGGCTCTTGAGATCTCCAGATTGTGAACTATTACCTACATACGAAAATAAATATATAAGCCACACTAAGGTTGAAATGAAAGGCGTTCATGACGGAATGTAATACAACTGGTGAGAACCATGTAAGCCAACTGCATAACCAATTTAATTAAGTGCAGGTCGGAGCCAGGTGATGTCAGTTTCACAACATTGTTTCCCTCCAAATCTAAATTAAACCCTTCCACGCAGGAAAGGGGATTTATTTATTTAAAGATTCTCTCATAAAAATCCCTAGTTTTACGTAGGTTAGAAAAATGTGGAAAACGGTAGATATCACGTGTCGAATAGACTGTGATCCATATAGAAGACAATAATAAAAGTTAATAAACAAATATCGGATTGGGTACTCGTGATATTCACTTAAAAATGTCTCCAAACTAGATAATTAAAATTATTACAGCTGCTTCCAACAGTATGAAAATTATGTAAATCCTCTTAAACTATTAATAGTTTAACAAATTTAACCTAATTTAAGTTTTCAACTTATAAATAATTCTCTAGGCTTGTCTGATTTTCCATTTAAATTCGGCGGGATACATTTTCAAAACGATTCAGACTATTCTTAAATTAGTGGCATCAATATTGAAAATCTAGCCAGACTTGCCCCCACTTTGCTACTCAATTACTCAAAAACGGGTAGGATGATTCTATGAATTTTTATATTTGTGAGTCAATTATCTTAAGGTACAAAATAGGCTAAATGAAAATCTGAATTTTAAACTGGGGGGTGTACTTTGATGTGAAAATTCATATTCATCGATTTCCTCGTTAGTACTGGTTCTATCAAAAATATTTAAAGGACAAATTGTGTTTAAAGTATGAATTTTGACTTTCGTTTCCGGTTGCCAAAGACTTTATTCGTGTTTATGAAAATGCCTGAATAGAATTGGGAAAATGTTGTTGAATTGTTATTAAGGAGTGCTTTTATCACCGTCGTTAATATTAAGTTTGGCGGGTAAATGTGAAGAATGAATTGTTTTTAGAGCACGTCTAGGGTTCTAAAATGTTATTTAGTTTTATGAATTTTCGAATTTTGACTTCTGGTCTCTGGTCACTAGAGAGAATTCATTAGTGTTCCAACAGACTTTCCTAGATAGAATTGCAATTTTTTTTAATATGCTCCGGTTACGTACCGCATCTTTGCTATTGATAAGAGTAGAGATTGGAATAACCTACATTAAATTTCCATGGAAAACCATTTTTATTTCAACCGAGAAAGAAGGTTAACAATGTTTCTAATTGATTCCGACTTCATACATTCATCCCAAGATCAACAATTAATTCACCAATATTCGTTCAAAAGCATTTCACTCTTCTTAGTTAAAACTACAAATATGACTAATTTGACTGCAATATATGGGTTATTCAATCAATGTGAAGGTATAATTTCCGTTCTAACATCCAATCTTTAAATTTCGACGAGAAAATATTTCAATGTCAACCCGCCAACGACTGGTTACAGGGCTAGTCTTCAATATAAATTTTACTGCATCGGGAATTTATTTAATTTGTCTTTCATTTAACGTTGCACTAGATACTATATTATGGTCCTAGTACTAATGGCATATGCCATAATATGGGATTAAAATGAAAACGCTATTATAATAACCGGATTAGCACCTTTTACAAACCGGGACCAATGATTGGACTTACTTAACAGAGAAAATCTTTTTTAATTCCAAAAACCTGAAATAAATACAAGCCAAAAGGTAAAGTTAAAAGGAATTTGCCGGATTAATTTTCGAATTATCTAAAATAGTTATTTATTATACAAGTGACGAAAGTAGATCATTTTACAACTCGAGTGAAACGTTTGCCCACACGAGCGAAGCGAGTGTGGTAATTTCACGAGAGTTGTAAATTCTACTTTCGTCACGAGTGTAATATTAAATTTTTTCTGTAATCGTGTAATACATGATCAGATCTAACCAGAATATGAACAAAATTAGGATGTTGTGAAGATTATGGTATGTTGTTGGTAGGTTATAAGCATGGTTGTGAAAGGTTATAAGCATAGTTATAAAACAACTAGTGATGATTGTGAAGTAGCAGTTATAAACAAGTGCAGGTTATAAACAAGGAAGGTAATAATTATTATATTTAAATTTTAAAATATATTGATTATTTCCACCAATAATTCATTCACATTTCAATTTATTTTGTTAAAATAAATTCTTACAATGTTAAGAAACATTTAAAAGCATTTAATTTCCAACTTCAAATTATTTTTTAATTTATACTTATTACTAATTAAGAAGGTAATTCACTTTCTTCACTTGTGATGAAAGTGATTACTTTCTTCACTCTATTGCAAAATGTTTCACTTTCTTCACTCATTTCAGTTTAGTAATGTTACCATTATTCAACGATAACAGAAAAAGTAAATTACTCACTTTTTCTTGGCAACGGTAACTTCAATGTCAATAACACCTCTGCTACAACCTCGAGACTATTGTACCATAATCTAGGATGTGTTACTTCGTGCGAAAATCTATTCCACGCTCATAGGTTAGGCATTCGTTTTTCGTAGAGTTATCCAGAGTGGTTAAGTTCATGAACTCCTAGTTTACTCTGTAATACTAATTTTGGTTTGTTTCTATTCCAATGGTAATTTTTTTTTAATCATAATTTCAAAAAACAAAAAACAAATGCAAAATACTACTATATCCCAAGCATGTAGTTAATTAGTTGTTAACTCAAAATTCATATAGCACAACATAGAATGCTCGGCATATAACACACTAGCTTGTTGCATGGAACTCTCCCCTCCCCAACAAAAAAAAAATATTAGTCAACTTTGGCTATTTGTATTAATTTTTATCATTTTTCTGTTCTTTACAAGAATTGCAATTTAACTATATCGTTAGTTTATTGCATTCTGTGATCTGTATGATACAATTACAAAAAAAAAACGAAGGAGAGTAGCAATCCTATAGTTGATATTGTTCATAATAAAAGGACGTGTTGAAGACTGCTTCTATGAAGTTAAACTACGTTTGCAGACTGAGGGGAATTCAGTTTACTCTCAGCACGTTTCGTGGCCATATCTTCTGTTTTCTTCCTCCAATAATAAAAATCCTTAGAAAACACTGTGGAATATCACGATAGGAGTCATTCCTATCTTCATTATTCACCAGCTATAAACTGTTTCGTTGGATCAATGATGATGATGATGATATCAACATTTGGTTCTCGAGTAGCAAAAATAGAAGACTCATGCAAGTATATTTTTCGAATTCTGTAACTTTTGGCTAAAAGGATTAAACAGGCAGTGAATGTCTAATTCAAAAAACCATGTACATGTTTTGATCACGATAATATGACGTAGTAAATAGCAGCTATCAGATGAAGGACCTTCCTTAACTTTCAATATATGTGCTATAGGTGAATCTATTGAATACTTGTGAAATGTGGTAAAAATAGAATGCTTAAGGCTTTTATTAATCCTTTTACCATACTTTAATAGCGAATCAGTTCTATATCAAATCTTCAACAAAGAGTAATACAGCTATTACTCTAATAACTAAAATAAAGCTAGTTTCCAAAAGTTTTCTTCCGACTCTGTGCAAACCACTTTCTAGAAATCGCGCAGATGAAGTGAACATATATATTCACTAGCGTGTTAAAGGATTCAAAGCATTCATTAATGAGATGCATTCAGTTCACTAACGGTCTTAAAAGAATGGCAGGGATTAAAAGTAAATCTCGGTTAATAATGATGATATTGAAATAACAATAGTTATAAAACACTAAATTTGCAATAAGATTGGTTCTACACAATTTTTCGAATCGAAGTAAAATAACAGGGATATTTCGAAATAAATATCTTTCTGGTAGGATCGATGAGCATACGACGAAAATCGCGTCAGGATCACAACCTGAATAGCTGATTTCCTTTAAGGGATATCCGCTAAAAGAATGAGAAAAACACAAAAAGTGGGACTGATCAATGTAATGCTGTGAAATTCTTTGATTGCCTTTACAAGTAAACGCAACAAATTAAAAACATGCTGGCTTTTCAACATTTTTTTAAAGTGTGTGTTTATATGTGTGGGTATGATAAAGGACAACGTAGTAAAATCAAGTATTGACAACAAATTCAATACCTAATCCCCAAAACTATTTTCGCAGTCTCGACTTGATTTAATCCAAGGTAGACTGAGTTGGAGAAGAGAAACAAGAGGAGTTGAGTAAATGAGTTGCCACAATAAAATGTTTAGCACGTATAAAAACTAGCGGGGCGGTGGACTTTGTCTCACAGCCTTAAAGAAGCCGCTAAACTTCTTCAGAAGCATTCCCTGAATATTTATCTTACTCTTCACAGACCGATTTCCTCTAACGCTCAGGATTTCTTCAACGCGGAGTAAAACCAAACTTTAATCTCTGGCAATCAAAGCCCTGGCGAGTTTAACGTCTCAAGTTTTCGTTCAACGTTCTCTTAGTTCTGGATAAAAGGCATTTCTTTAGGAAAATATATTTCTCTCAATAATCTATATTTCGACAATAATGGACCCTGACAAAATATTCTATCCTATACAATGAGTTTCCATTGTTAAAACTAATGGTTTCGGTATTTTAGGAAATTTTCCGCTCTAAATGTACCGGGCCACAAAAAAGCTACATATAAATATAGTTTCTAGAAGAAATAATGCTAGGCTTACAGACTGCCTATTATTTACTCGTAACTATTAGAAAAAAAAGACAGCTATCTTCCACGTAAACAACGCTTACCGCTGCCGAAGAAATATAGCAACTGGACGATTTACTTCAAACTGACGATATTTCAAAACGCTGAAGCTTTGACAAAACTCATTAAAAGTAACAGATTCTAATCATAACACACTGCCTTAATACTCTGATTATAAGAATTTCTTTATGCGAATTTCGTTTAACATTGCCTATTATTTTATTGTTATTCTTAGTAATAATAAACTCTTCCCCAACTTCCAAAATAATTGTCCAGATTTTATATATATAAACAAAAACAAAATAAGCTGCCCTCCTTCTGAGGGTACCTGTATGGTCAGCCTCCTAATCTGCCAATTTCTGGTAATAAGGTTTTTGTTTTATTTTAATTTTATTTAAATTGTATACGAAAAGTTGGAATAATTTGAATATTGCAAATTAGGGGGGTATCTCAGGTGAGAATGCAGCTTATTCTTTTATCTTTATTTTTTATATAAATGATGATGTATGATCCTTATTGATGATTTTAGAACAAGTGTGGATAAGTTCTTCAGATCATCGTTTGTTAGCCCTTGTTCTATTAGTATATTCGCCGTTTTTTGATGGAGGACTCCTCTTGACCCGAACAGTAGCCCCATAACTGTCAAGTCTTGGATCTCGTATTTCTTTATGAAATAGGGGCAACAAGGTTCATATATGCTTTTCTTCTCCTGGACCTCGTCTGCTTGCTTTTTGTTAATCTCATAATATATACATATTATAAACTAAACGTATTAACTTTATTTTTCCGCATTTAAATTATATTTTAACTATTTGAATAAAACTTTAAATCTTCCAAGTCATCGTTGGCCCAGAATAATCGCTGAGCATGTAATTGAAAAACAGGCTAATTGGTTTATAAACCTGGAATGTATTAGTCAGGAATTCCTAGGAGTAGACGTAAGCTGGGTTAATGAAAAAGGGAGTATTGAGAAAAAAATAGTTGCAATAAAGGAAAACTTAAGGTAACAGTTCGTTCAAAATATGTTGATTAAAGCAAACCATTCTAAGTTTCTGGAAACATCTCAATTTAACTTTAGAAAATAATAGCTATATTAGTGACAATGACAGCATACATTTCATTCTGGTTATGAAAGCAAGGGGAGAAATGCTGAACTTAAATTATTCGGTGTGTAAAACTGAAAATTTATGGGTATGCTTTATATGCTTTTATGAATGAGTTGGAGAATAAATTTGATTTCATAGCAGTATGTACAGTACTTGAGGAATTCAGAAGGTAATCTCAAAGGATGGAGCACACAAAATTTAGATAAATTCCCACGTTAGACGGGTACTCTGCGTGGAATACAGGAAATATAATTTCTTGGTTATCCAAATTTAAGTCACAATGACTATATTTTATTTTTTGAATGGTAAAGATTAGTTAGGTTTTGAATAAGAATTTCGGTGTCTCACAAAAGTACCGAAAATGTCTAACTGATGAGTACAATAATTAAATATTCTCTATTTTTGATGTAGTCAATGTATACATGTATAAAACCATAAATGAATAGGCAGAACTCAACAGATACTACGAAGAAAATACCTGCCAAAAATTCAAACTCAACAAATTAACCAGCATCTATTCCGCCGAACTATTCGCAATTAAATTCGCTTTATATCACTCCATTTGCAAACACTCGACTCAAGAAAAATTCCTGATTTGCACTGACTTGTTGAGTGCCCTATTGAGTATCAAAGATGTATTCACAAACAACCCAATAGTAAAAAAAAATACAAATTCAAATACAAATGCTCCGAGAGCTAAAAAGTGTCGTCTACTTCATGTGGATTCCAAGCCACGTGGGAATAGATGGAAACGAAAAAGCAGATTTAGCAGCCAGAGAAGCCCATCAACTCGACTCCATTACCCCAACAACAATTACATCTGCAGAACTCTACCAACCACTCAAAGAAGAAATTAATAAAAACTGGCAACACATGTGGAATGAAACCCAGAACAATAAACTAAAAACTATTAAAAACACCATCCGTCCATGGAAATATTCGACAAGAGACAACAGAAGAGATGAAGTTGTATTAGGAAGACTCCGAATTGGGCACACAAGACTTACGCATGGCTATCTTATGACAAAAGATCAACCCCCAATTTGTGAGAAATGTAACACAGAACTGACAATATATAGCATATTAATGGAATGTCATAAGTATACAGATACATATTAGAAAAAAATACAATATTTCCAATAGTATAGAAGTGGCCCTTGGAGATGACCCGAAAGAACTCCATAAATTGTTTAATTTTGTAAAAAACACGAATTTATACAAAGAAATTTAAAGTGCAATTGCTCGTATCCTCGTTTATATTGTTAAAATGGCGATATGGATGAGGATTCCAAAATGTGAATTATAAATATTACAGGGCGATGATAACCTTGTAGTTTTTCGCCCTTAAATCCTATACAACAACAACAACAGAACCCAACAGACGGACTACTTAGTCCAAGTTGTGTATGTTTGTGCGAATATTATAGAAATATTTTATTTTATTTTATTATTTAAAAAAATTGTAAAATTGTAATTTATTTTGCTAATGGTCTAAATAAACATTCTTTATTATATAAACTCTTTCCCAAGAATAAACGCTCATAAAGTCCATGAAAACATTATTGTAAAAGTAATAATGAAAAAAGGTTTTTGTAAAATACTAACTGTTCTATACCAAAAAAAAAACAAAAAAAACTTTTTATTCTTCTCCAAATCAAAAGTGCAAGTTGGCTAATGCCAACTTTCACAATGAGTTAGCAGCTATTCTGCGGTAATAAATAAAATTATTAAAAAAATAAAGTAAAATTGTTGGCTTTTGCAATAGATAGTTCAGCAATCCCTGAAAACCATAAAAAAAAAATAAAAAAACTTACCAAAACTTTATCTTCTACTGTCATCCATCGAAGGTTTCCATCTGTAACATAAATAATAATGCCAAATTCACCAGAGAATGGAACATAAGCTCACAGGTAGTGGAAAATGAGAATTATTTTTAGATTATTAGAAAAGATTAATTTATTCTATGAATAGTAATAAAAGCTGAGTATGAAAAGTTTAATTACTGTGCAGTTGTATAGCAGGTTTTCAATACATCAACCCCAATACACTAATTTACAGGCAGCGGATTCGAATATTCACCACTAATGAATTTCTAACCAAAAGAGTTATTGCTACTATCAGTAGCTCACATTTTCCTCTGTTGGTAGATTTTATTTTCCTATACACTCTAATTTATAAACAGTAACATAAAAAAAAATAGAAATTCAGTGTAAAATAACTTTTCAAATAATATAATGAACTGAAAAATAAAATATCTATGTTTAAAAAAAAAAATACGAAATTTTTCAATTTCATGTTAAAATTTACTCACAACTTCTGAAGGGAAAAAATAATCTCTTATATTCTTCTTGGGAAGGTGGGCGATAGAGGAACGAATCAATATGGAAGTACACAGTAAGCCTAATTTCCTCTACAATGCGTTTATTTAGACATATTGCACTTTCGGAGGAACAGCTCATCTTTAGTGTCATAAGCAGCAATTATGGTTGTACTCATGAAGCGATTTTCAAAAACTTTCCTAACGCTCTATTGGTCAGTATTTTTGTTTAATTGTTATTAAACTCGATATTTAAACCTTTTATGTAAAAATAAAGGTCAAGTTCGTTAACGGCTGAAATCCGAACTGCTGGAGGGGGAATTTCGAAAATTCAAAATATCTCCGTTATTAAGTGTCGGATCGAAAAAATGTACAAAATCAATCTTATGACATATGTAATGTTCTATAAATTTTGTTACGTACATGTTTTCTCTATACTGAATATTAACCGAGATATTTTAATTTTCGGTCAGCAGTAAACGCCCACCCCCATTCATGTAATATGAACAATAAGCTGTTATGTTAGAATCACTTCATTCCAGGGTCAAATACCAAATATGGTCTTCATTGAACTTTTATTTTGAAAGATAAATGCAAATACATTGTGCGATAACGTCATCAATTAAGACTTTTCGTTTTTTTCTCGAAAAATGTTTATTTGATATATACCATACTCAATATTTAACTGTTTTAGTCTATACTATAGACCATAATTGTTATTGGAGGAAATCGGACCTGGAATAGTGAGGAGATTCGAAAATTCAAATTATCTCTGTTATTATGAGTCGGATCGGAAAATGATAAAGATACAATCTTCTTAAATTCTTGATGTTCAACAATTGTTTTTCTATGCATAATTTCGTTACTCAAGTATAATGCTAATTATTCGTAATTTCTTGTATTCTGCCTACAGTAACCCCCAACCCTTCTACTCATCGGTAATTTACATATATATAAAGAATATGTATTCTAATGATATCACAAGCGTGTTATACCAGCACATGGGAAATCTGCTTAGTTTACACAGTCCCTGCGTGTAATTGTTTATAAGCAGCTTACCTATATAACATATTTGAGCCTAAACATAGTTACAGTGGTATTTACGGCATTATTTTGTATTCCTGTTTTCCGATTTAATCTAACACCGTTAAGAAACTTGATCTTAATTTTATAGAAATTTATTAAGTATCTAGTATATATTATGTATGTGTGTGCTGGAGAAGAGTATTTTGCATGTAATAACGTATACAGAGAAGAGGATTCGAGATTTATGGTTTTAGCAGATTTCCCTTAAGGGAAATCAGCTATTGAGGTCGTACTCTTCTTCAAATGTCCATCGAACCTACCCAGGAGATGACGAAAATGAGGTCCGTTCAAAATTATATATATATATATATATATATATATATATATATATATATAATTTATATATGTATATATTAATATCTTTATATATATAATTCTAGCGTACGTGTGTATGCCACTGAACTCCTCCTAGACGGATAGTCCGATTTGATTGAATTTTTGAATACGCGTTCGGGTGACGCCCCGGATGGTTTATCACCGCAGATCGGCCAGGCAGATGGAGCAGGAGTGGGGGTCGTGAGGGAGGCCTCAAATTAAAAACAGCCGTATTTCGTTACCTATTAGTTTTTCGGCAAATATGCACAGGATAAGAGTTGTTTAATTTGTTATTTGGAGTAACTTTTGTCATATTCAATTTTGTCGTATATTAAAGTATAAACGAGATATACACTAAAAAAGTAAAGAGGGGCCAACAATTTTATTGGGCTCTAACGATGGAACCTTGATTGAATTTTTAAATACGCGTTCGGGTGACGCCCCGGATGGTTTAGCGCCGCAGATCGGCCAGGCAGATGGAGCAGGTCGAAGGGCGAAGGGCGAGGTTATTGGATATGTAATGAAATGTTATTATGTTTATCTTATTTATGACCTTAGAGTTTAAGTATGTCATTTAAATAAACATGTTTTTCAGCTGCGAGAGGTTTCACTTTCAGACATTGTTATTTATTGTCCAAATTTATTTTAATTTGATTTGAATGTTGCAATTATTTTCTATTCTTTATTTATATTTAAGTATTTGCGTTATTATTGTTGAGGGTTTTTATTTATTTCAGTTATTGGTCTACGACTGTTTGTTTTTAAGAACGTGTAGTGCGCTTTCTACCAGATAATCATAGAACTAAAACGTCTTCTTTTCCTTCTCTCATTTTTCCTTTTATTTTTGCGTACCAAGTTTTTGCGATATTTTATTTACTATTTGTTTTTAGGCAAACGTACATATAACAAATGTTGTTTTTTGCGTTATTAAGTGTTGGTTTTTTTTTAACATAATATTATTAAATTTAATATCCTAATCGCTTGATATATAATGCAGGACAACGTCTGCCGGGTCCGCTAGTATATTTATATAAATTATATATATTATATATATATAATTTATATAAATATTAATATATTTATATAAATATTAATATATTTATAAAAATATATTAAATATTTATAATATAAAAATAATATATATATTAAATATTTATATTATATATATATATATATATATATATATATATATATATATAATTTATATAAATTATTATATATAGATTGTATATGTATATATGTATATATATATATATATATATATAGATATATATATAAATATATATATATATATATTTGTCTTTTACCGCTCTAGCGGTCGCAATTTTTGTTTGATCGTTACCAAACTCGGAATTTAATCGTTTTATGTAAGAAGGAAGATCAAGTTCGTTAATGGCTGAAATCGGACCAGTGGGAGGGGGGTTTAGAGTGGGGGATTTTTGAAAATTCAAAATATCTCTGTTATTATGCGTCGGATCGAACACTTGTGTAGAATAAATCTTATTGCAAATTAAATTTACTATAAATATTGTTCTGTATCTTGAATATTAACCGAGATATTTGCATTTGTATTCTGCGTGTGGTCGCCAGTAGGCTATGTTCGGACTTTCCACCGAGAGCCCTGGCGGCCGTTTCCATAACTATTCGTCCCTCGTGAATAGGTTTAGAGGTTAGGTTAACTGTTTTTTGAGGCTAGAAACTACTGGGTTATTATGCCTTAAATAATGTTTCAGGTTTCTTACTACTACAGTTGTTATTAGGCAGATTTCTCTACTGTAAAACTTCACGTGGGAAATCTGCTTAGTTTACGCAGCCCCTGCGTGACGGGCTTTTGTATTTCTACAGTAGTAGAGGAATACTTGTACGAGATGACTAAAATAGTTTGAGTGGACAGCCTCATGTTAGATCAGATCTCAATGAAACACATACTGAAATCCTTTCAACCACAAGAACAAGCAATCCGCTACCAAATAACCATACATGTTGCAAACAAGACATTAACAAATGTTTAACGAAAGTTATTACTTACGGTTCATTATATAACATATTATCACAAACTAATCTGATTTAGTATGAATTATACATATATATATATATTTATAGGCAAAGAGGCAAACAAGAGCCGGGCATCATTTTCGTCATTATAAACGGAAGGCATTAGATGCAATTTTTCTAAACTCATAATTGTCCAATAGTTGATTTCCTAAAGCAATTGACCTACACTATCGAGTTTTAATGTTACATAATGAACACAAGCAAATCTCACCTTATTTAACATAACTGCAAAAAAAAAAAAACATGTTTAGCATAGTTTAAAGAGCATACAATACAATATACATATATGTATATTCTTTTAGCAGATTTCCCTAAGGGGAAAGCTGCTATGGAGGTCGTACTTTTAGATACAAACAAGTATATATATATATAAATATATATATATATATATATACGTGTCTGTCTCTAGGGGTCGCAATTATTGCTTGATAGTTACCAAACTTGATATTAAGGAGTTTTATGTAAAAAGAAAGATCAAGTTCGTTAACGGCTGAAATTGGACAGGGGGGAGCGGCTTAGAAGTGGAGAATTTTGAAAATTCGAAATATCTCTCTCACGTCCGATCGAAATACGTGTATAGAATCAATCGTCTTGCAAATTAAATGTACTATAAATATTGTTGTATACGTTTATTCATTTCTTAAATATTAACAGTGATATTTGCATTTTTCAGTTTTCAGCCTTCAGCAAATCACCACTTCTTCTCATGCTACATAAACAATACTCTGTTATATAATAATCCACTTTATTCGAAGCTTAAATAACAAATTTTGTTTTCAAAAGACCTTTAATATTCGAGATACATGACATCATTTTGTGGTGAACCCCCCCTCCCCCCATGTCTTTAGTTCTTGGACTACTAAAATTTGATTGATTGAGAAAAAAACTATTCTGATTCATTATAAATTACAGCACTAGATATAGTAAATAGTTGTCAACAAAATTAATGTGTTATATTCTGATAAACTTCAGTAACTGTTTTTATTTCCGGTGAGACGTCGGGAGGCATGTTTGTTTACATTTCAGACGCTTCACGTTGGGAAATTAATAATATTTACTGAAAAATTTCCTATTACCGTTTGCATTTATGCACTTAATATTCACGGTGTTGTTTTTTAACCAAAATGTAGATTTATCTGTTGTTAAAATTCAGGAGGGAAATCTGCTTAGTTTACGCAGCCCCTGCGTGACGGGCTTTTAAAAGTTTAAACCGACCACGGTCCAATTCCAGAAATCGAGCGTGGAAAATAAAACTGAAACAGATATTCGGTAGAGCGATGAAAAGAAATAGCCGAGCAGTAGTTAAACAAAAAAGGAGGAAGCTTGAAGGGAACCGAAGCGGAGAGAATTTCCATCATGCTGTAAAAGGAAGCAATTATTTGGTCCACTCCCCAAAGACCGCAGACAAATTGTTAAGCCCTAAGGATTTCAGTTTAAATTTACAGCGTCTCTCCAACAATGGGGGGGGGGAGAGTTTAATTGCCGCCCCCATTGTCTTCAGATATCTGGCCGATAATCATTCCAATATAAATAAACCAAAATATATTACAAGAGAAACTCAATGAAATAATAATTTACTTCAACAATTATTTTGGGGAATTTTTTTTTGTCAAAGGGGAGTCAAGAATAATCTCCGAGAAAAAACAAAAAACTAAAAAAAAACCTGCTAATTGTATAAAAAGTCTAATTTACATGCCTGCGTCAACTCTTATAGACTTTTGTAAGACAATATATATCACAAAAAAAAATTGTCATGCATCACAGTAAAATTAAAAATCAAAAAATTATATATACCAAAAGATCTAAAACTAGACTTATCAGGAGTATAAATTACAATCATATCTCATTGAGTGGTTTAGGACAGAAAAGAAAATTAAAAAAAAAAAAAAAAAAAAAAAAAAGATTAGGTAACTTAAGTTTTATTTAATTATTTATTTTGGAAAAAAATGTCTCGGAATTTGATACTCTTTCGTTCACGTAAAATTAGATATTTCACAAAATTCTTTCGGACGGTTCATTCAATTTCCAGTCATTATGTACGAATATTCAGTACAATTTAATCATATTTCCAGAAATGGGCTAATAGTACGTACGGTAGTATAAGAGCGGACCTCATTTTCGTCATTACCACTTTAAAATGTAAAATGTAATAATTTCCCCATGATTTTGTAATGGAGGTACACAAGATATTACTTAAGGTGTTTCAAACAGCGTATTATTACAAACTAATCTGATTCCAGTCTGATATATATATATATAAAAAAAAAATAGGTAGTCCTTATGAAGGTTATATTATCTTTTGGGAAACATTAAAGTTAATACCGTATCCAAAAAGAATAGATGACAATATCTTGCCTTTTTTGTCCTCAACAATATATCTAATGCGACTCGGGTAGTTTTTCAGTATTAGTTCACAAAGGCGGAATGGCACAAGAAAGTCGATCAGGGGCTAAATCAAGTAGACGTTTAACCTACTAGAACATAGACATGACTCAATTCATAGCCAATGTATTCCCTGTTTCTCTCTTAGTAGGAATCCATTGTCAACATAATTAGAAATTTACGCAGGGCATAAGGTATTTATTGTACCTTAACATGAATATCACATAGTAGAGATTTACTTATGGCACATATCGAACAAATAAAAAGATTTAGAGAATATTCAAGTTAGAAAAATAGGTTTAAAACTGTGCCTAATTGCAGGAAACTAATTTATGAGCAGGATTAGTTAGAAGAAAAACATTTTTTGATGAGATACAAAATAGTGGTAATTACCCCTTCTCTGAACCCCAAATCTTGGTCCACTGGGTCCAGTTGAGTCACATATAAGTTTTTTATGTAAGTAACATTTATGTGCGTGTTGTTTCTGCTGTAAGTGCGGGCGTGTTTGTGCGCGTAGTTGTATTTTAAGTGCTTAGTGCCTTATTTTAAACAGTCAATAGTTAACATCGAAGATACCTTAATAGTAATTCCTTATAAAGCAGGCGGATGGGGCAAAAAAAAAAAAACTCACTCCCAATCTTCTGCATGCTTGAAAGATGAGCACACGATTCATAAAAAGTCCGTCACGCAGGGGCTGCGTAAACTAAGCAGATTGTCCTTGTAAAGTTATACAATAGAGAAATCTACATACGAGTGCCGAACTGTTACGGAAAAGGCCGAACTAGCTTTTGGCGGGAACCATAGCTCGTCCAATACAATAAAATATAAATATAATAAAAATGCAAATATCTGGGTTAATATTCTAGATAGAGAATAAATGTGCATAACAATATTTATAGTAAATTTAATTTTCAATAAGATTGGTTCTATACAATTTTTCGATCCGAAGTATAGTAACGGAGACATTTCGAATTTTCGAAAAAAAACCCTCTTAACCCCCCCTCCCACTGGTCCGATTTCAGCCGTTAACGAACTTGATCTTCCCTTTTACATAAAACGATTAAATACCGAGTTTGGTGACGATTAAACAAAAATTACGACCGCTAGAGTGTTAACAGACATATATATATATATATATATATATATATATATATATATATATATATATATATATATATATAGGGGGGAGGATCGATGTACATTTGAAGAAAATTTCGAAAATCGCGTCATGAGTACGACCTCAATAGCTGATTTCCTGTAAGGGAAATCTGCTAAAAGTGTCAAACCATTCTGAACTCATGCGAGGCTACTTGAAATCGTGTTGAACACTGCCAGAGAAAACAAGTTTCGATTAACGTTGAAATGAATTAATGAGAACGCTAAAATAAATATCAAGGAAAATAATGGTTATATTGATTCTGAATCTGAAAGTCTACACATTTTTCAGTGCTTATTACAATTAAAGTCTTTCTGAAGATAGAAGAGTGTCTAAACCCCTCCCGTCCCCCGAAAAGATACCAAGGTGTATGGTGGAAGTCATGGACTGAATAAAAATAAAAGAAATAACACGATTTTTATATATATATATATATAGGCGCCTAGCGCTTTTAGAACTGCACTACCTTCGTCAGATCACCAGAAGAACCTGTAGCATCTCTCTAAGGACATCCAACGGTCTGACGATAAATTATTGTGCGCCCATATAAATACTGTAAGAAACCACAAAACTGTGTAGTTTGCAAACCGGTTTTGTAACCAACAACACATCAATCAATGAAGAGATAACACTCAAGAGTGGCTTATGTCCTACGACTAAATATATTTTTCAGGCAGTACCCACATTTTTGAGCCCTGACTTCAGAACTTTTTGATTTCCATCAGCAACAACATTGTTTATCTAGCTTTAATAATTTAATTTCCATTAATGGCTAAAACGATTAAATTCGGAATATGACGTCAGTTAATCAAAATATCTACATTCATGGAAATTCTACACCACTTATGTATAATCCAATACAGCAGTTTTAAATTTTATTCACAAACAAATTTTTATTTTTTTTTGTTTGTAATAACCAATTTGTTTCGTAATTACTTTATCAGCATAAATTGGTATAATTAATATTCTACAGACAGCGGGCTATTTAAAAAACGTTTTTGGAAAAAAGCGTATAAAAGTCATTTCGAACAATGGTTTCGATCAGGATATTAAAAGAGTAAAAATCATTAAATATTGATTATAATAATTGGTAGATGACAGGTGTCAATTAGAGGTATTCGATATCAAACTAAATATTCATATTATACACCACATAAATTTTAATTGTTATTTTATTAATAGAAGTCCTTTTGGGCTGTTCGTGCATTATTCAACATCTTTCTGGGAATAGTCGGTATATTCTCCTCCCATGATGGTCCAGGGATTCATTAAAACCTATTAGTATTGCTGGTATTCTTGGGGAAAATTACGTGACCAACCTCTCAAACTTAATTCTCAGCTTCATGATACGTTTTACAATAGATAGACTTTCTAATTACTTTGCTTCAGGTAAAATACTTTAAATGCAAGATGTTCAAAAAAAAAAAAAATAATAAAAACGAAATATATTCGGGCTGTGGACAGTAGTGTAGATCTATTTATTCATTTCTCCTCTATAATATCCCGATAAAATGTGAATATTTTTTCCACACCATACACGATAATAAATAAAGGACATTTGCAAAATTATTTATAGTAAAATAATACAAATGAAATTACAATGAAACAAACTACGAGCATTAAATGTAACACACAAAATTACAAACATTAATAACACAACAATAATTAGTGCAGTCTCGTATCTCACAGTTTACCTTAATCTCACATAGTAAACCTAGAGTGGCGAGTTCGATTCCCGCCTGGGCTAAGGAATTTATTTAGTGACGATATTCATTAAATAAAATCCTTAGTACCACCCTGGCTAGAAAAGGGTGTTAACCTGTAGATAACCCGTCTCAATTAGCCTGAGTTGATAAAATGGACGTTAATAAATAATTTAAATTTTCGAATCCTCGTAGAGAATTTTACCATTTTATTTTCTTTTGGTACTGTTCTGTATATTGTTTCCGGACAAATGGGCCACTTTTTCTCAATTTTACTAAGTTTTGAACTCATTCTTTTTCAGTAGCTTTATGTGACTGGCCAGTCAGTCATAACTTAGGTTTACGAAAGTTTCTTCTACTAACATTATTAGCCCAGGTCTTCAAAGACAGAAGTGAAAAAACAAATTTTTGTAAGTTGTAAAACCAACACATTTTTTTTTTTTTACAATAATTTGCTATAAGGAAACAATTACGTTGAAGGTAATAAATCGTTATCGCATTCATGTATCAAAATTCTGTCTGGTTTAAACTTTTCTACAGTTAGCAGAAGGTTCAAATATATCAATCAGCCATCAGACATCAGTTATGTGTGACATTGAAACAGGATCTAATCGGCGACCCCAAAGAAAAAAAGGAAGCTATCTTCGTCAGAAAGTATAACAAAGATATTTGGAGTCATAAAGGAGTAGCAATTTCCCATCAAATAGTTTGTGCCGCATACCAACCGGTATGTATGTACCCGGAATGAAGACGGGATGTATCCAAGGAAGTGGTGACTGCATAACCTAAGAAAATACTAGTGGAGTGAGGTTTCAGAGGAGTATGACTGCAGAACGTAGCTCGTAGTTAGTAAATTTTCTTTGCTCTAAAAACTCTTTGTGAAAGCCATAAATTGCATAAAAATCAGTCATGGAGGGGTTGCACAAACTAAGCTTATCCCCTAAGATAAGCAGGGTTAATAGACAGATAAAGCTAGAAGTATACCATACCAGTAAAAATGACGTTGTCGGCACATTCTATCCACTAACATAGGCCAAGAACCATATGAACTCGGGACATTTAAACATAGTCTGACGAATGATATTTGATGGTATAACTCACTTATACGACTGATTAGTTTTAATTTATTTATGTTTGTGTGAAATGTTAAATAATTTTCAGGGAGAGAGTTGTTAAAATTACAAATACCTCTACAGATTCGGCTGTTACTGGAGTTAAGAACTCTATCAACGTCAACGGAATGGAGATGGTTTATAATTTGTTTTAAGGATTGTATACTTGATAGCTAGTAAAGTTTTTTGTTCTAAAGATTAAAAAAAATATTCTGCAGCATAATTATTTTCTGCTGTCAATTTAACTTTGTGACACCCAATTAAATTTTGTCGCCCATTACATGATAACATTTTATCTATTGTGTAAACTCAGTAGCTTAAGGAAACATTTTAGAAGATTTCCATCAGCGGAAATCAGCTATTGAGGTTTACTAATGACGCAATTTTTGAAAAATTTCCTCAAATGTCTATCGATCCTACCCAGGAGATAATTATATATATATTTGTCTGTTAACGCTCTATCAGTCGCATTTTTTGTTTAATCGTTACCAAACTCGGTATTAAAACGTTTTATGTAAGAATAAAGTTCGAGTTCGTGAAATCGGGGGGGGGGGGGCTACTCCTCCACCCCAGGCAGCCGTGGTGCAAGCTAGTTCTCTCTAACGCTCTTCAAAAGACACTGAAGATGAAGTTGTTGCTCTGATAGTGCACTATGTCAAAATAAACATTGTAGAGGGAAACAGGCCTGCTGTGTACTTTCAGATAGCTGAACAGATTCAACAACCTCAAATAACTGAGATCCCATATCTCTGCTCCAGAATAAGAGAAGATGATACCCCCGAAGTAAACGGGGTTATTATTGCATCCCAGGAATCACTCTTCCCTATTTTGAGTATTTCTTAAACCTTTGCACTGATTAATCTCTCTGTAACTGATAGGAACAGCCATTTACAGGGGATTCCGAAGGGAAATTTGCTAAAAGGCAGATCCCTGCGTACATGCGAATGCTTTGAAAGGGTTAAGAAAGATAGAAGAGCTGGAGGTGGTAATACTTCAAGGAAATTGACAGAGAGCTGGCAACGAGTGCTGGCCTCCCCCAAGGCTATTGACTGAGAGATTTATGGCAAGGCCCTGGCTACATCCGACCAATACTTCACACCGTCTTCAATATACTAACTCACTCAGACAAATAGCTGTCACTTTTTATCTTTACCGCGCAAAATCCCAGATAATAGAGCTACTGGATTATGATTTATGAGTATAGTAATCACAGTTCGATTAAGTACGTAATACCTTCTCCAATACTGACCAACATCTACTCTCTTCCAAAGTAAACCAACAGCAAGTTTCAAGTACATTTGTTTTTCAACAGACCGAAACTTTAATAGGACCATAAGTGTGTTAGACTAGTTATTATTATGTATGTAACATATAGCGCCGGACTGACGAAGTCGGCAAATGCCGAGGGCTCATGGACATCATATGAAAAATACCGAAATTTAAAAAAGCAGGAATTTTATTATTAACACCCCAAATAATAAATATTTATATTTGAAAATAAGTCGACGATACATATTTCTATTAGCAAATGTTACGATTGTATTTAGCACTTTATGCAATTCTTAAAGGGTTTATTTTATTTTATTTTTTTTTTTTTTAAATTGATTATGCCTTGTAAGGAACTAATGCCCTGAATTATTATTAGACCTAAACCTAGATTTATTCATTTTTGTAATAGCTTACGGCCATACAATAAATATTTTCATGAATTATATAAGCGCATTTTATAAACTCAAAGTCATTAGCTATTTACTTTAATAAATTCAATTGAAAATATCCTTATTCAAAACATACAAGTAAGGGTATTATGATATATATTATAATAAAGTTCTGTAAATAGATTAAGTAACTAATATGACCAAAATAAATTATGACAGAATACCAAAGAAAGATTATCGATAGAAAGCACAGCTTAACAAAATAAGAAGTCAGCTTTAACATGAAAAAAAAATATAAGCGGTTTATAATTAACATAAATGGATGCCACGAAAACAATAATTAAGATGCTTTAAAGAAATAAAATGTTTACAATCTATCGCCTAGAGGCGAGTTTCAGTGCTCACCTATGCCTATCATGAGAACAGGCATTAATAGAAAATATAATAATAGTAAAGGAGAACTAATAACAACCTAAAGCATCTTAAACATCAAACGCCTGCTTTAATAATACCGTCATAATTAAAACATTCATCAAATTTAAATATAACTAAACATTATATGAGGTTCAAAACACCTAAAAACAGATATAATACAAGCCTACTAAGCCATGTCTGCACATGCCATTAACATTACAAATTACAGTGTAAATTGAGGAGGCAAGAACAAAATTGTGGGTTTTAAAAGCTGTAAAGGCATGCAAATGAGGGGGAAAGATCGCATAATGATAATTAAACAACAGGGGATCAAAGAAGGACTTTCAACGATGCAAACATTGTAAAACGAAAAAAAAGACAAGAAGATATTTCTAATAGAAAAATGCCTTGGCACGAACGGAAAAACATATCACGTGTACTTGATGTGTAATGTACGTTAACGTACATTAAATTAGAGTATAAGATAGTTAAATGAATTCTACGATGGTTAAAGACTTTTTGTTAAGTTATATTAGATTAAAGTATAAGAGAGTTAATTAAAGTCTTTGATAGTCATGACAATTTGTTATAACGTTATATTAAATTAAAGTCTATGATAGATAATTAAATTCTATGATAGTTAAAGAAATTTTGTTACGTTACATTATTCAATTATTTATTCTGTATGCCTCAACGCAGGTGGCTCACGTGCTACTCAATGTTTGTGCATAAAAACAAGCCTAACTGGGGGTGTTAGGGCAAGCGGTTAGCCTTTGTGTTAATAATAAGAAAGCATTAGACTGAAATAAAATTAATAAAAGAGATAATTTTCTCACCTTGATTATACCAAAGTATTCACTATTTTCTGGGAAAGATGAGGGAGAAATAATACAAGCCACTATTTGAGTTCTCCAAAGAATCAAAATATATTGAATAAATTATAGTATATACACAACTTTTATATTAATGAACCTTCTGATAGGTTAGAACAAAATGATAATAATTTGAAACAATCGAAACCTGATAAAGAATACTAATTTAGGAACTAGCCTTAAACCTAATGAAATAAACATTAACACTTATTAATAGATCTGTTAAAGAAACTTTAATTTTATTAAAGAGGGCTGTAAGACATAGAAAGAAAAATAATAGTTGCCCTTTATTAAGTTTGTAAACTTTAGCGCCAAGCCAATACTTTATATACACTAAATAATGAATGAAATTAATCATTTAAATGTGTGAAATTAATCATTTAAATGTGTGTTACGAGTCGTAACACACAATCGTTCTGTGTTCCACATCAGATTGCTTCCTTTAACTGGTGCAGAATGATAGCGGAGGCCTCTATCTATCTTCGATGCGGAGAGATCCTTTCTGTGTAAAATCGCTGTGAGAGCCGACAAATTCACTTTTGCGGAGAAGAAACAACAATGTGCATGACACAGAACCAATATGGCTGCCCAGCCTAAAACGAGCACTCAACCCTGTTCACCAGTGCTGCAGTTTCCGATCTTGGCCACCGCCTACGGCGACCTCCTGATGTACGGCCGGTTAGTGAACTACAAACATTTAAAGAGATGGCGACCGTTATAGAAGGAGTTTAAATGAGAATAGTGGAAGCGACTGACTAATAAACTAAGTCAGTGGGAATACACGACTGAACAGGGGGTAAGGAAAATAAATAGGTCTAGGAGACCTCAGATTAGCGAAAAAGGTATAAATAAGTATATAATAAAAAATATAATGTAAAAAATCTATCTGGCCTCTGAAGAATTTTATATGAGAGAAACGACAATGAAGGGTGAAAGGAAGGAAATGGGTAAAAGATTACATTTCAATGGAAATAAGGATAATGCCACCAATCACCACTTGGGAACTGGGAAAACTAAACACTGGACAATTCGGGCATGAAGTAGCACCTGAGAAAAATTCATTTTGTTTTGTCAAGGGAAACGGATTCCCACATAATGAGAGACGGTCTCTGCGGCACAGACGAAAACGAGAATCGTGACGCATGAACACTGGAAGAACAGCAATAAGCTGGATCAAACTTCGCTGGTGGTCGCACACAGTAGAAAGAGGGGTTTAGCTAGGCAACCTTCAGATCGGTTCCTAAGAGAGAGTCACTATATTGTACAAAGTTATATACAGTTTGTGGGGCTGCTCAATTACATTGAGATGCTGAAGCACACAGCAACTGAAGTCAATCCCTAGGACAATATCACTAAGTAAAATAGTACATATTGTATCTAGTCAGCTAAATAACTAAAATATTTCAACACAGTCAGCAACCTAAAGGGTGTATGCCACTAGATATAAATTAAAAACTCTATTAATTAGAAAAACAATTAAAATTAAAATATATGGTGGATAATAATCCCTAAAGTATCAATAATGATACCCTCAATTTCAAATTCAAATTATACACACGCTACAAGGAATATATTTGATTTCTTCTTACCAACAATTATCCCACATAATGATGATAATAAAGAATATTTTAATTAGCAAAAAATAACAATCAAAGTTAGCTAATGCCACCTATATTGCTGTATGTCCACATAACATTACATTTAAAGTATAAGATAGTTAATTCAAAATATGACAGCCATGAATAAAGTAATCCGAGGCTTCTCTTCATGCGAGATATGCCAACGAATAAAAAATGGGGTGTGAGTGGAGTGTATAAATAAACTGAACTATAATTAATGGATAAACATGATATATTTTAATAACTACAACTAATATTTCCTGAAGGGCCATGGCGAATATATGTAATATAAGGCAACACTGCATTTTTTGGCATCGGGCACTGGACATGATGGCCGTTGATGGCTGGACTTTATGGTTGGTTCTCCTGTGGTTCAGAACATATTATTTGTCCCTCCTGCCCACACTGAGCTGCTCTCGAGATTCCTACTACATGGCGAGCATTAACTTCTTTTACGCCATAATTACTGCAAGTGGGTTTATGCCTGTGTCGCAATTTTCTCAGACTGTCTTTTTTAGCAGATTTCCCTTAAGGGAAATCAGCTATTGAGGTTAACTTATGACGGAATTTCTGACATTTTTCTTCAAATGTCCATCGATCCTACCTAGTAGATGACGACAATGAGGTCGAAACTGTATATATATATATATATATATATATATATATATATATATATATATACATACATACATTTATCTGTTACCGCTCTAGCGGTCGCAATTTTTGTTTGATCTTTACTATACGTCGGATCGAAAAATTGTATAGGATCAATCTTATTGTAAATTGAATTTACTATAAATATTGTTATATACATTTATTCTCTATCTTGCATATTAACCGAGATAATTGCAATTTTATGAAATTGGGGCGGCTAACGGATGAGAGTGTTTCCCGCCAAAAGCTAGGTCGGCCGTTTTCTTAACTCTTCGGCTCTCGTGAAATTTCTCTAATGTAAAACTACACGTGGGAAATCTGCTTAGTTTACGCAGCCCCTGCGTGACGGACTTTTTTCCTTTACCGCTTGACCATGGAGGTAGACATCAGGGTACGGGTTGCGTGGATGGACTGCTACTAAAGAACTTTGATGTAATTTTTCTTCGTGAGCTTAAGTGCCGTGAAAAAAACCAAACATATTTTGTAACGATCAAGATCCCGTTTTGATTGAAGCAGACAAAGGGGAGGATAGATAAGGGAGAATATAAAAAGTCCGTCACGCAGGGGCTGCGTAAACTAAGCAGATTTCCCGCCTGAAGTTTAACAATAGATAAATTTACATACTGATAACACAACACCACCGTGAATATTAAGTGAATAAATACAAATGGTAATAAGAAACATCCCGACGGAAAGCAACTGAATCGTAAACAAACAGTCCTGCCAACTACTTACCGGAAAGAAAAACAATAAATCTGAATATAACGTATTAATTTGATTGGAAACTACTTACTATATCTATTACTTTAATTTAAAATGAATCAGAGTAATTTTTATCTCAATCAATCAAATTTAAGTAGTCAAAAACTTAAGAGGGGGGGGGTTACCAGAACATATTGGCGTCAATCTCGTACAATAAATGTCTCTTGAAAACAATATTTGGCATTTAATCTTTGAATGATGTGGTTTATTACATAACCAAGTACTGTTTATGTAAAATGAGTAGAAGTGGGGGTTTGCTGAAGGCTGAAAAGTGTAAAATGCAAATATCTCTGTTAATATTCAAGATAGAGAATAAAAGTATATAACCATATTTATAGTACATTTAATTTGCTATAAGATTGATTCTATATATTTTTTTCGATTTGATGTATACTAACGGAAATATTTCGAATTTTCAAAATTCTCCTCCTTTAAACTCCCCTCCCCCTAGTCCGATTTCAGCCGTTAACGATCTTGATCTTTCTTTTTACAGGAACCGACTAAATATCGAGTTTGGTAACGATTAAACAATAATTGCGACCGCTAGAGTGGTAACATATATATATATATATATATATATATATATATATATATACATATATACAATTTTGAACAGGCCTCATTATCGTCATCTACTGGGTAGGATCGATGGACATTTGAAGAAAAATGTCAACCTCAATAGCTGATTTCCCTTAAGGGAAATCTGCTAAAAATGTAATTTTCACCATACCTATTACACATATACAAGAGCGTTTTGTTTATAACAAAATAATACCTATAAATTATTTATTAATTTATTTATTTAAGTGTGTCGCAATTTTAGCGATTCACAATAATCATATTATAAAACTAAGAGATATCTATAAATTATGTTTGTCAGCATTTTTCAATCGGACGCGTGCGAACGGTGATATTTTATATCATTTCAGGTGAAATAAATCAAAGTGCAGTGCAGAAAAAAATGTCGATCTTAAAAATGAAATAGAGCTGATTTAAATAAAGGTTTATTATGTGGAAATGCAAATGAGTAAACTTGCTTGAATATAGCTTAATTAAATTTCATTTGCGGTAACAGGTACACGCATATTGAAACGGAATGTCATTTAGTTTTAATTAATTTATGATTATAATATTGCAATTAACATACATATTTGAGGAGATAATCACAGCCCTCCCCAAACGCCCCTTCATTTAACAACCAATATTGTTTGGGTAAAATAGTAGCTCGTTTGACAGTATTGCGTTATACATTTAAATTAGGAAATAAATGGAATACAAATTGAGCATATTAGACCGCGGATTACGCAACCCAAGCCTGGGGAGCAAGTGATTAAAAAGCAAATTAAACTGTGGTCAATACTTTACCAGGCCAATGTCCATCATTTGATGACTACAGTCTATAAATAGCATAAACAGGCAACAGACACAAAATTAAGAACATATTATCAGGGATATTTAGCAGATTGAAGGGAGATCAGCTACAGAGGTTGAACTCATGAAACGAAAAAGTCCATCACGCAGAGGCTGCGTAAACCATATATATATATATATATATATATATATATATATATATATATATATATATATATATATATTTGTCTGTTACCGCTCTAGCGATCGCCATCCGCCATCGTTGCCAAACTCGATATTTAGTCGTTTTATGTAAAAACAAAAAATCAAGTTCGTTAAAGGCTGAAATCGGACCAGGGGGGAGCGGCGTATAAAGGGGGAGAATTTTGAAAATTCGAAATATCTCCGTTCTATACGTCGGATCAAAAAAATGTATAAATCGATATTATAGAAAATTAAATGTACTACAAATATTGTTTTATATATATATATATATTTATTTATTCTCTAACGTAAATATTAACCGAGATATATGCATTTTTCAGTTTTCAGCCTTCAGCAAACCCCCACTTCTACTCATGTTACATAAACAATACTCTATTATTAATAAACCACATTCTTCGAAGCTTAAACATCAAATATTGTATTCAAGAGACCTTCATTACATGAGATACACGCAAATCTGTTCTGGTGACACCCCCGTCTTGAGGTTTTCGATAACTAAAATTTGATTGATTGAGATAACAATTACTCTGGCTCATTATAAATTACAGTACTAGATATAGTAAATAGTTTTCAATAAAATTAATACGTTATATTCAGATATATTACAGTAATTGTCTTTCTTTCCGGTAAGGAGTTGGCAGAACTGTTTGTTTTCATTTCAGATGTTTCCCGTCGGAAGGTTTCTTATTATCGTTTGTATTTATTCACTTAATATTCATCATGGTGGTGTTGTTTTATCGGTATGTAGATTTATCTATTGTTAAACTTCAGGCGGGAAATCTGCTTAGTTTATGCAGGCCCTGCGTGACGGACTTTCGTCCGATTGAATCGAAGCGTTTCATTCAAAACTAAATACGACGTTCATTCTGACATATGTCCGATTTTAACCGCTAAGGAACCCCCTTAACACAGGTTAGGGGAGGGTTAGAGGGGGGAATTTCGAACATTTGAAATATCTGGGTCTCAAATATTATACGTCGGCTCGAAAAATAGTATAGAACCAACCGTATTGTTAATTTAATTACTTATAAATTCTATTATGTAATTATTTTCTGTAAAGCCAAAATATGTGGATTTTGTAGTTTTCAGCCATGAATAAACCACCAATCTCACTCACGTCATAGTAACAATAAGCTGTTGTAACGTGGACCTATTCATTTTATCTCTCGGGATTTGGGCTGGCTGGTGAAGGTCCATCATCAACGGAAGGATCAAAAGGTCAGACACCTCCACTCTTTATACTTATTTTATTACAGACAACGAGACCCCTTCTCGCCAGAGATGTCGGCTCAATAGGGACCAGCTCTAGAGCACTGAAGATGGGACGGTTCGCCCCGAAAGTACTTTGTCTGTAATAAATGAAGTATAAAGAGTGGAGGTGTTTGACCTTTTGATCCTTCCGTTTATTCATTTTATGTTGAAATACAATATATTGTTTTCATGAGACCTTTATTACGCGAAATAAATGCAGATTCGTGGTGCGATGGCGCCATCAATTAAAATTTTACATTCTTATCACGAAAATGTTTATTTGACCATACTCGACATTAGTCGACACTAAAGCTCATATTCATTATTAGAATTTTATTTTTATTATTTACGTCCACTTTATGCTACTATGGCTTATTGGGACGGGTTATTTACAGGTTACCTCCCTTTTCTAGCCAGGGTGGGAATAAGGAATTTATTTAATGAGTCCTTCGATAAATAAATTTCTACTGCCCAGGGCGGGAATCGATCCCGTCACTCTCGGTTTACCACGCGAGATTAAGACCAACGCCTTAACTCACACGGCCAACCTGAACCCCATATCATTAGCAGAAATCGGACCATGAATTTCGAAACCCCAGGGGAGGGGGTTTAGAAGGAGGAATTCCTAAAATTGAAAATATCTCCGTTATTATGAGTCGGATCGGAACATATTACACAATCAATTTTGTTAAAACATTGATGATCTACAATTATTGTCTATACACTTTTTCGTAACTCAAATATTAAGCGAATTATTCGCACTGTCTGGTCTTTAGACAGTATATGTGGCGTGATATGACTAGTACGCCATACTTTATACCTTTGAAACTTTCACTATGACATATGTACTTACCTTAACTTATGCACTATGACATGAGTCAAATAGTTTGGATTTTATAAGTAATTTTAGAGGGGTTGACAAAGACCTGATCATGTTCCTCATAGAGTTATATAAAGTCCGTCACGCAGGGACTGCGTAACTAAGCAGATTTTCCTAGTGAAGTTTAACAATAGATAAATCTACTGGTATCACAACACAACCCTGAATATTAAGTGAAAACGAACAATTAATGAAATATATCTGAATATAAAATATTAATATTATTGAAAACTACTTACTATAGCTAGTGGAGTAATTTGAAATGAATCAGAATAATTTCTATCTCTATTCTTTCTATTTTAGTAATCCAAGAACAAAAGGGGGGGGGGCGTCAACAGAACGTATTTGCATATATCTCAAAAAATAAAAGTTCAATGTAAACAATATTTGGTATTTAACCTTGTAATGAAGTGGTTCATGATATAACAGCTTATTATTAATATGACACAAGTAGGAGTGAATGCGGAACATAATCCAAATATCTCGGTTAATACTCAATATACGGAAAATATCTATAGATCAATATTTATAGTAAATTTAGTTTGCAATAAGATTGTTTTTGTACAATTATGCGCTCCGACGTATAGTAACAGAGATATTTTGAATTTTCGAAATTCCTCCCCCCTAACCCCCCCCCATCCCTGGTTCGTTAAGAATTTAACATCGTGGTGATGTTAAGAATTTTCGAAATTCTCCCCCTGGTCCGATTTCAGCCGTTAACGAACTTGATCTTTCTTTTTGTGTAAAACGATTATATATCAAGTTCGGTAACGATAAGAAAAAAATTGCGACTGGCAAAGCGGTAACAGACAGACACACAAACACACATATACACACACACACACACACACACACACACACACACACACGCACAGTTTTGAACGGGCCTCATTTTCTTCATCTCCTAGGTAGGATCGATGGACATTTGAAGAAACATTTCGAAAATCGAGTCATGAGTACGACCTCGATAGCTGATTTCCCTTGAGGGAAATCTGCTAAAAACAATGGTAGCAAGTAAATTATTATTGATTGTATAATTTTATAGTGGCAATAAATAATTATTTTATAGGATGATTTGAAGTTGGCCAAAAATGCCAAAACTATTTAATGAACTGAATAAAATATTATATTGGGATGGTGAGCTGTTATACTTGATTATTTCTTATAGAGATTAACTAATATATACTGCTTTCAGCTGTAGTTATACAATTGTTGAGAGCACGGAGAAAGAGAAAATTCGAGCGATAACAGTTTTGTGACAGGCTAAAGTGAAGAGGAGAAAGGACTTGGAGAAATAGATAAAAAGGAAAAAGGAACAGTATAGAGTAAATACAAGCCACTATTCTGGGGAAGTGATTGCCTTTATGGTCAGTAGGCTGAGATATACCATACAGCTCTGATATAGACATAGAGGTCGGAGGAAGATGTAAAGTCGTCAATAGCCGACAATGGACGCCACTCCATTCAGCTCTACCACCTCGAGTCATAAAATCTCCGGCCGCTCTTTGTTCATGACGGCTCACGTAGCCGCAATAAGCTTTCTTCCAGTTTTATTAGCTCTTCACTTAGATCGTGCACTGATTCCTGTATCAGGGATGCAGTAAAATATAAGCCTGAAAAGAAAGGTCAATGTATTCCTTGTCTAATGGTAAATGAGTACGTTGCAAACTAAGCAGATTTCCCATGTGCTGGAACGGTACAGATGAAGTTAAATATAATGCTTTTCTTAATTTCACCCTTATTTGGAACATTCGCCAATATTTTCATGAGCAACATTTGAATATTAGGTTACATAAAATTAATGATAAATATTGCATAGGACATTTAGTGCATAGCACTACAGACTACAATTAGCAAGGCTTCTACTTCCAACTTTGACTTTTCAGTGCAGCTAGCAGTTTTAGCAGATTTCTCTTAAGGGAAATCAGCTATTGAGGTCATACTCATGACACGATTTTAGCAGATTTCCCTTAAGGGAAATCAGCTATTGAGGTTGTACTCATGACGGAATTTTCGAAATTTTTCTTCAAATGTCCATCGATCCTACCTAGTAGATGACGAAAATGAGGTCCGTTCAAAACTGTATATATATATCTATATATATATATATATATATATATATATATATATATATATATATTTGTCTGTTACCGCTCTAGCGGTCGCAATTTTTGTTTGATCGTTACCAAACTCAATATTTAGTCGTTTTATGTAAAAAGAAAGATCAAGTTCGTTAACGGCTGAAATCGGACCTCGGGGAGGGGGGGTTTAGAGGGGAGGATTTCCGAAAATTCGAAATATCTCCGTTACTATTCATCGGATTGAAAAATTGTACAGAATCAATCTTATTGCAAATTAAATTTACTATAAATATTGTTGTATACATTTATTCTGTATCTTGAATATTAACCGAGATATTTGCATTTGTATTCTGCGTGTGGTACCAGTAGGCTATGTTCGGACTTTCCGCCGAGAGCTCTGGCGGCCTTTTCCATAACTATCCGTCCCTCGTGAATAGGTTTAGAGGTTAGGTTAACTGTGTTTCGGGGCTAGAAACTACTGGGTTATTACGCCCTAAATAATGTTTTAGGTTTAGAGGTTTCTTTCTATTACAGTTGTTATTAGGCAGATTTCTCTATTGTAAAACTTCACGTGGGAAATCTGCTTAGTTTACGCAGCCCCTGCGTGACGGACTTTTTTTTTAAATTCTTCTTCAAATGGCCATCGATCCTACCCTAGAGATGACGAAAATGAGGTCCGTTCAAAACTGTGTGTGTGTGTGTATGTGTGTGTGTGTATATATATATATATCTGTGTGTGAGTGTGTGTGTGTGTGTGTGTGTGTGTCTGTTACCGCTCTGCCAGTCACAATTTTTTTCTTATCGTTACCGAACTTGATATATAATCGTTTTACACAAAAAGAAAGATCAAGTTCGTTAACGGCTGAAATCGGACCACGGGGAGAATTTCGAAAATTCTTAACATCACCGTTATTATGCATCAGATCGAAAAACTGTATAGATTCAATCTTATTGCAAATGTAATGTTCTACAAATGTTGTTATGTACGTTTTTTTCAATATCGTGATTATTAACTGAGATATTTGCATTTTTTAGTTTTCGGTATTTAGTAAAGCCCCACTCCTACTCATCTCATGGTAACAATATTCTATTATGTTATGAAACACTTTATTTGAAGCATAAACGCCAAATATTGTTCTCATTGAACTTTTAAGTTTTGAGATAAATGTAAATACGTGGCGCATGTGGGAAATCTGCTTAGTTGACGTAGCCCCTGCGTGACGGACTTTTGGTTTTATAAACAGTAACCAACCCCCTAGTGCATCTCCCAGTCCCCTTCACCAGAATCTCGTCACCTTTTCGAAAGTTCTCCTCTTCGGGCGTTCGATTGCCGGCTAGGCAATAGGAATAGTATTCCATAACTCGTTAAATAATGTCCTCAGTTCCATCCTGACCTAGAAAAGGGTGGCAACGTATAAATAATCCGTTCCGATTAGCCATAGTTTCATAAAATGGGCGTAAATAAATAGCAAATGGCCTTTGCTAATGCAATTGGAGGACCAAAATGGTTCTCTTTATGGAGCAATCAGAAGTCATATTCCTTTATCTAAATTAAGCTGGCTCAAAAAAGAAAAAAAAAACGCGATTTTATGATCTCAATGATTGTAATAGTCTTACCTATGCATGTAACTCAGATGAGAAATGCTGGTATGTAGAATTTTTAACTTCGTTGAGGCAAAACAAATATGAAATGTGTAACTCAGAGATTTCATGCGAAGACAGTTAAATGATTTTAGCAGATTTCCCTTAAGGGAAATCAGCTATTGAGGTCGTACTCATGAAGCGATTTCCGAAAAATTTCTTCAAATGTCCATCAATCCTACCCAGGAGATGACGAAAATGAGGTCCGTTCAAAACTATATATATATATATATATATATATATATATATATATATATATATTTGTCTGTTAACACTCTAGCGGTCGCAATTTTTGTTTAATCGTCACCAAACTCGGTATTTAATCGTTTTATGTAAAAAGGAAGATCAAGTTCGTTAACGGCTGAAATCGGACCAGTGGGAGGGGGGGTTTAGAGGGGGGATTTTCGAAAATTCGAAATATCTCCTTTACTATACGTCGGATCGAAAAATTGTACAGAACCTATATTATTGCAAATTAATTTTACTATAAATATTGTTATATACGTTTATTCTCTATCTTGAATATTAACCGAGATATTTGCCTTTTTATTAAGTGTAACGGACGCGCTATGGTTCCCGCCGAAATCTAGTTCGGCCCTTTGCCGTAACTGATCGTCACTCGTATGGAGATTTCTCTATTGTAAAACTTCACGAGGGAAATCTGCTTAGTTTACGGAACCCCTGCGTGACGGACTTTTTTTGATAATGGCACGAGACGGTGGTGGAATAAGAAATGGAATAATATTGCCAAGTCCAACGAAGGTATTTATTTATTTCAGGAGGAGGCCATCTGTCCTGGTGTTCAGGAAGTTCTTATCCAGATGTACATTTGGAAGCATAACAGGATTGAAGGTGAACGAAATGTGATCTCCTCTGAAAAAAAATACACTGACTCTTTAAATAATATAACATAAGGAATGCCAGCCACATAACATAAGGGTAGCTACAACAGCGGTCATCACTAAGTATACTCATCGAGTCCAGCATGGACGTCAACCGAAAGTATGGAAGGCCTTGATAAATGTAATAAATTGCACTGAAACGTCGGAAAGGTGAAGTAGTTTTATTTCAACCTTAGTCACCGAAAACCACATCACATAAGTATAAAAAAAATATATTTACCAATAAAGAGAAATTTCAAGAAAAAAAAATGCATTCCTGAATCGAAAGGTATGAAATAAATATACTGAGAGGTATGAGGAGCATAGGCGGTAGTCTCCATAAATCGTTTTAACACATTGAAAGGCGATATGATGCATGACTGGAGACAGAGTACGTGCGTAGAAAACACCAAGGGCCGGGAGTACATACCACAGCGTTGGCTGCTTATCTCACAACGGGCCTCGTCACCTGTCACACCTGTCAAAGTATCCCTGTTTATCTACTCACATAAATGGTATAGTCTTGCAAGAGGTTCTCTCTTTTTAAAAAAAAAAAAAAACGGGAAAAAAGAAACCAAATTATACAAAAAAAAGGCATACATTTTCAAGAGATTCAGTAACACTTTCATGAGATAATCATGAGAATTACGCCTTTAATGTGAAACACTATTTATCATAAATGTCAGTAATATAGGAGAAGAAGTATCCCTTATGTTTAATTTATAAGTAAACAGCTCATTACACTGAAAAGAAGAATCTTGGAAGCAAAAACTTGTTCTTTTCAACACAATGTTTTTTTTTCAAAAGTGGAATGTAGAGTTGCCACTGTAAGAAATATTTCCATTTCCTTATCGACATCATGGGCAGAAAGCTGTTAAAACAAAGTATAATTTAAGGGGCCCATAAAGAACAAAGGATCATTCATCAAAAAAACATTAGAGGTTTCATTCAGAGTGGTATTAACAGGAAGTCAAAAATAGATTTACGATAAACAAGACAGCGTTTCTTTTTCAAACCGAGTCGCTAGTCGGAAACTATGAAGTAGCTTAAAATAAAAAAAATTAATTATTTGGTCGGATCTAAATTACCCGACAAGAGATTGGTAGGTCCCACTTTGCTTCACGTATAAGTCAAATATTTTTCCTCTGATACAAATATATTACTACAATTAATTTACAAGGGCAAACAATCATAAAAGACCACAAATATAAAATACTAACATGAAAGCATATTCAATATACAAATCTGACACAAAATATAATATATGACCTTCAAGCTCAAAGTAATACAAGCCCCCTTCACAATTTCTGATTCGTAAATAAAATTCATTGATGTGCTCAGGTTTTTCAATGGGGTGGAACTGCACTGCACGAAAAGACATTTGTGTGTCTCCTAAAGACTTCCAGTAATATGAGGCAAAGAACATCCCGAAATATACAAATATTTAACTCTCCACATTGAATGTTGTTAGCGATAAATTATATAGGCCTTAAAAGAAAGAAAGAAAGTCTTTTACGCATCTTTCTATAGCTTTGATTATAAAAGCACAGTTGTCACCAGAGAAATGGAATAAAAACTTCATTGATGTACCATGAAAAATGTTTTTAATTTATTTTTTATTTGATCCAGAAGGCTGTATGTGTATAATATACACACTTATATAAAATGCGTTTTATTTTAAATCGAATACTTAAGTACCTACCTCACCTTTGCGAGGTTAACTGTCAGCAAATTCTGAGAGTTTCTCCATTTCTCTAATGGGTTTGCACGTACCTTAGGTACTGTATCATGTTTAAGAATTTGGCAGGCACCTAGCACACAAGAATGTAAATCAATTATTTTGAATATCTCTCATAACGGAGAAGAAGAAAATGATAACACGTATATTCAGGACTGGTGTTGTAATTGTAGTGGCCTAAAATCGTTAATACATTCATGTTTTGTGTATTAACTTGTCAGCGAAGACAGTAAACATTTTTCGCTCGGACCATGATTGAACTGATACAAGAATTGAAAAGAATTGAGATATATTTTTTAAAAAAGAATGCCAAAGGTAGTGGGGGAGTTACTAGGCACACTGTCATTAAGATAACATCGCATTTATCAGATTCCTTAAGGGTTCGAATTGGGCCGTCTTAATTTTAAGCAAGTCGAAGGCTTCGAGAGATACGAGCCTCAAAAGCAATAGCTCTTTGAGAGCCGACAAATAGGCGTAGATAAAGAGTTCCGCCGCTTGGAGTCACGCGCAGGCCGTAACTTCCAACGGAATCAACTTGGGGAAACATTTAATCTAACAACTCCAGAGACAGTAAACGACGAGGTAAAACCTAGGGAAAGTTGTAGGTTAGAGAAGGGGACTTTAAGGGTTATAAACTGGGCGGGAATATAATAAATAAAGGCGCGGGAAAAAGGAAGGGGATGAGTTCAGGGGAGGGAAGAAAAACCACCCTCCAGAGAGCTACTTGTCACCCCTAACAAGGACGGGGGGGGGGTTTCGGTCTCTATCTCGCTCTTCATCAGGCTCTCCTGACGGACAGCCAATCTCTTTCTGTCTGTTTATCCTCTCGAATACACGGAACTAGTTGTCCAAAAGGGGCCCAAATAAAAGTGCACCACTAAAGTTTTCAGAGGGTAGTCAAAATAACACAAACAATTTCAATTTTATACGCACATCCTTACTGGACCAATTTAGGCACATTAAGTTAATATTAATCCAAGGTTTCTCTATAAATTTCGAGATAAAGACCAAACAAATATATAGTGTACCAACGCCATTAACAAACCGATAAATAGTGGCCTATGTCACCTTAAGGATAAAAATAAATATATTTACCAATGGATAGAAATTTCAAGAAAAAAATGTATTCCTAAATCGAAAGGTATAAAACAAATATACTTAGAGGACTGAGCAGCATAGGCGGTAGACTCCATAAATCGTTCTAACAAATTGCGAAAATTCGTGCACAGATAGGAAAAATAAATGCCTTACACGCAGGGGATGCGTAAACTAAGCAGACGTACCAGAAGCATTTGTGTCACTTCACATTCATTACCTCTCCTTCTTCCATAATAAAAACCCTATGCAAACAAGGGTTGTAATTTAGGCGAGACATGTCATTGTTAGTCCTATAGTAGCGTTAAGTAAAAACAAAAAGTGTGATCTCATCTCACCACATAATCCCTATTTCTACGTAAAACGTAGAAGGCCCCGCTGCCTTCTAAGTAAGGGGGTTACTGAAGACTCTGAAAATAAGAAAGCACGAATAACTCGCTTAATACTTGAATTACGAAAAAATGTAAAGAACAAAAATTGTAGGTCATCAATAGTTTAACAAGACGGTTCCGTAACATTTTACGACCCCGCTAATATTAACGGAAATATTTTGAATTTTCGAATCCGTCCATCTTTACCCCCAATATTCCATGTCCAATTTCTGTCAATAACAAATATGATCAAACTGAAACAGTTCAATGTCGAGTATTGTATAGATAAAATAAGAGTTTTAGAAACAAGAAAGTAAAACTTAATTGATGACGTCATCAATCAACGAGTTTGCATTTTTTTCGCATAATAAAGGTCTGTTAAAACCAATATTTGGTATTTAAGCTAAGAATAAAGTGCTTCAGGATATAAGAGGGTAGTCCTAGTCTGACACGAGTAGGAATGGGATTTACAGAAGGCAGAAAACTAAAAAATGCAAATATCTCGGTTAATATTTTCAAGATACTACGTCATAGGATACTATTCGTCGATGAGTACCCAATCAAAGAGCACTCCAAATCAAATGGCGCTTAAAATGAGTAAGAAAGCGTAGAGGCATTGCACTTTAAAAAATGCTACAACTGTGTCGAGAAATCACAGCCATGTAAATCAGAGCATCACTACCGGACGCGTTCAGCTAACTTGAAAGCGGATCTCTACCTTCATTCTAGCGGAAGTCCTAGTTCAAAAAAATAAATAAACTATTTGAAGTTTCTGCAAACGATCAGTCCCAAAATAAGATCAAAGTTTTTTCTGTTCATTCAGAAAATAAATTCATAAATAATATTGGTTAAATGTTAATATATATATATATATATATATATATATATATATATATATATATATATATATATATATATATATATATATATATATATGTATATATATATCCTGAACAGAATAACGAAAACAAACCAAATCAAGTCAAGAGAGAAAAGCATATAAACATAAAATATGATAGAGCAAGATGAGTAGGCCGAGAGTTGGCTAGTGTTCAAATACAACGGCAGGGGATAATGCAGACCCCAATACCACAATTTATATCTACAGCTGATTTATGTCTACAACACTTCAAGCTACAACACCACCCAAACTGAAACGGTTAGAGAACATAACGCTCGCTTCGAAGCTACAATCCAATAGACTCAAACCCCACAATTATATATGTGAAATATTACCTCGAATTAAGGAAGATTTGCCAATCATCACCCATGTCATGAGGGTTGAAGAACTCCTGAGTGACTGGCGTATTTACTTTCAATCATCTAAACAAGAGTCAGTTACTGCGCGTCCTAAGCGGATTTTCTAACACTGATTCTATAATAGAAAATAAAGCCTCAAAGGATTATAGACCTGTTGACAGGTAGTCACTTTTCTGACTCCTAGTTTAGTCAAGTCCTATGTAACAAAGAAAGAAAGTCCGTCACGCAGGGGCTGCATAAACTAAGCAGATTTCCCAAGTGCTGATATCAGGCGCTTGTGATCTCATCGCACCACGTATTCCCTATTTACATGGAAAAACCCAATGAGAAGAAGCGAACGGGAGGGTTACTGAAGGCAGAAAACGAGGAAGTACGAATAAATCGCTTAATACTCGAGTTACCAGGAAATGCATAGAGCAACAACTGTAGAAAATCAAAAGTTTCACAAGATTAGTTCGATAACATTTAATGCCGACTCATAATAACGCAAATATTTTGTATTTTCAATCCCCTCCCTATAAACCCCCAATATTCCGGGGCTGATTTCCGCCAATATCAATTATGATCTTTAGTGTTAACTGAAACGGTTAAATATCGAGTATGATACAAATCGAATAAACTTCTTCGAATAAAGAAAGAAAAGTATCACATAACGTATTTGCAATTATCTCCAAAATAAAAGTACACTGAAAACCATATTTGTAAAATCACCTTAGAATGAAGAGGTTCATGACATAATACATTATCGTTAGTCAATATGGAACGAGTAAGAGTGGGGGTTTACTCATCGCCGAAAACTAAAATATGGAAATATCTCGGTTAATATTCAATATAGAGGGAAAATGTGCATAACAACGTTTAGAGAGCATTACATTTGCAATAACATTGATTCTGTACAAATTTTTGATATGACCCGTAATAACGGAGATTTTTTTCATTTTCCAAATTCCCCCTCCCCGTTCTGGTTTCAGGCGTTAACTTGAACTTTATTTACGCATAAAAAGTTTAAATTTCAAGTTTGATTACGATTAAACAAAAATTGCGACCTATAAAGCGTTTACAGATATATATATATATATATATATATATATATATATATATATATATATATATATATATAGGTTTGAACGGACCTCATTTTCGTCATGTCCTGGGTAGGATCGATGTCCATTTGAGGAAATATTTCGAAAATCGCTTCATGAGTACAACCTCAATAGCTGATTTATCTTAAGGAGGAAACAAAATGTCTCAACTATTACTAGGAGCCTCATTCTAGAAAATATTTGCTGACATCTTGAATTGAAACAAACGGAGGCTCAGGTTCTATTCTGCTTATGTTCTTAAATATATCAGATATTGTTGAAAAACATATAAGAAAAAGCTGCGTTGGGAACCATTCCGCAAAATTGGGTACAAAAATTCGCTCTAAAATACATTTCCTAACATATTCTTACATTTTTAAATTTATATCTAAAAAAACAGTAAAAACCAGAAACATTCGTGAATCATTTTTTTTTTTTTTTTTTAGATTTCCTGAACAAAGTATAAATAAAAAATGTGACGATCGACGTTGAATTACTATTCTCTGGTGCCTACATTGTAAAACAAACCTTTTACAATTCTGTGATGGAAGCAGCCTCCTCTGCATAAGCCGGAGAAACAATAAATAAACACAGCAAACTTTCATTCGCTCTTTCTACTCTCCATCATTTTTCTATTACATTTATTTTCCTTAATCCTGTACTTATGTTTCAATCATTATTATTTTCCTTACCTTAAGCCATAATTACCTGCGGTTTTCATACATTCTTAAATATGGGCTTTATTAATCTAATGATTTCAGGATTTACTGTAATCCATTTGTGATTTGAGATACTTCTAGTGTTCTAATTTCCTTTCTCCTTTTATAAAATAAAAAAACTTGAATATTAATTGCATTTATTTTCCCAAGGTGTCCAAAATAAAGGCAAAACTCGAATAAAAAAAAATCATCGCTTTTGTCATTAAAGATGAGTATCTCCTTAAGAGTGTAAGATCCTTCGAACCATTATTTAAAAGAGAATTCCTGCTACTTAGCAGGATTACAGTGTTGAAGTTTTATATTTAAGATTTTCTAACGTCAATTTGTGAATCTCACCTTTTCATCGAAATTAACTAGAAGGGAGGAGTGGGGGTTAGGGGATGGCGCAAATAAAAAACTATACATGCTTTCTGACCTATTAAATAGACAAAATATAGGAAGCCATGAGGTGTCCAGGAAACGTGTTAATGCCGCTAAGAATCTCGACATTTCATAGTTTCATGTAAAACTAAACATCATAGTCCTCAATGAGAGAAATAGGAAAGGGAAGAGTGAGGGTTTAGAAGATATACAAAACTCAGGATCACCATAATTTATGCGGCACAAAAATTGATAAATAACTAATATTATTGACTGTGTACATTTGTGATACGTAAATTTTTCTCTAGTCGAATATTAGAGTTTTTGCACTTTTGCAATTTCCGGCCTTCAGTAAACCTCAAATACTGTTTCTATTTAGAATGGTGCACATTAAATATGGCATGTACAGCTTATGTTTCAACTCATGATTATAAAAAGTACATAGAAATGTGTAAATTGGGATTACAATTTACACAATCGTGTGTCACGTCTGCACGTGGAAAATTATTGTCCCCGTACATAGTTTGCGCAACCCTGCGCAATGGATTTCAACTTACTTGTAGTACTTGTGAATCAATAATGCAAATTGAACAGGTTGCTATACGATAATTTATGATTGAGGTATGCCTGAAAGTCGGCAAATAGTGGAACATAGAATTTTTAGATCTGGAGTGTATAGGGGCCCAGTATTCTTTAGATCTCAATTAATTTTAGGCTATTTTTTTAATTAATTTTGCTATTAACATTGGCCTGTCACTTTAGATCCCAAACCATACGATCAACGGAGCTATATTTCAGGTACCTTTACCGTTCTTATTGCTCCGAAACTATAATGAACTCATCATTACAATTTTAGCAGATCCCTCAAGGGAAATCACCAATTGAAGTCGTACGCATGACGCGATTTTTGAAAACTCCTCAAATGTCTATTCTACCCTCGAGATGACGAAAATGAGATACATTCAAAACTGTATATGTGTGTGTGTGTGTGTGTGTGTGTGTGTGTGTGTGTGTGTGTGTGTGTGTGTCTGGTCTGTTATCGCTCTAGCGGTCGCAATGCTAGATTGATCGATACCAAACTCGGTATTTAAACTTTTTATGTACAACTAAAGATCAAGTTTGTTAACATCTGAAAACAGTGGAAGAGGGGGAATTTCGAAAATTCAAAATAACCCCATTATTATGCGCCGGATCGAAAAATTAGTTGTTTAACGGAGCCCCTGCGTGTGTTGGACTTTTTTTACCTAGAGATTCAAAATCAAGCCTTTAAAATATTATACATTGTGCAGCACAAAGTACCAACGTCTACAAAAAATGAAAAGTCTTATTTTTGTTGAAGAGAATATTACATAGAGAGCTGAAAACATGGAATGTTTTAGATGAAGAATCTCGGGTAGCCACAGAAGTAAAATACAAAGGGATGATTCGCATTCAAACAGGCCCCAGCCTGGACTTAGGACGATGCTTGAATTCGTTAGCCATTCAAATAGGTTTCTAGTCCTTACTAAAATATTACTATACGGCTTTCCCTCAGCAGTAACAAATTAGATTCATTGGAACAATAAAGGGCGCCCACCCCCACTAAAAGCATTTCTAAAGGCAGAGTTCACATGCAAAACTAACTATGATGTTTGTGAAGGAGAAAGTCATTGTTATTGATTCAGATATGTATGTTCCTCTACCGGCTAGCTCTATACGAGGGCTTATCTTAAAGAGTGAAGTATTTTTCACACATATATACAGAAAACTAAATAACACTCTTAAAGTAATAAGAGTTATGAAAAAAAAACAACTTAATTATCAATGCAATTGGAATGGGAAACACCTTGAATAGTTATTGGGTAAAAAAGCTATTAAAATGCTTTTACAACACCAGAAAAGAAAATTTAAAAAACATTAATTCGGTCATATTTGAGAAAATTCAAGAAAGAACGGAAAGTGTAAATACAATTTTAAATGTCAACTGAATAATAATATTGTGAAAAAAATACTATGAGTCGGAAGGAATATATGTCACTTGTAAAAAAGACAGTCACGCCACAAAGTAAAGAAATGGCAAACAAGGGAAGTTCCTAGGGCCATATGCTGAAGACTGCCATAAATCCAACCGGAAGAAGTCTTTAATCAAATTCTATAAGTTTATAAATATAATATCGTCTTTTATTGTCAGTCTCAATGATCACTATATCTAATGACATACTATATCAACTAGACATCAAGTAATAGACCCTCTAGAAGAGAAGAAATTGTACTTACACGCCTACGCACAGGACACACTAGACTAACACATTCATATCTAATGAGCAGACAAGATGAACCTTTATGTCGCTACTGAAAAAGAACGCTAACTGTAAAACACATACTAACTGACTGCACACAAGTAAAATCGTACCCATGGCCAACAAATGTATGCGAACTACTAGCCGACGGTAGACAATTTATTTTGATCTTCTTCCCTCATGTTGTAAATATATTAACAATTTATATTTAGTTTTGTCCATAATATTTTTTTGTACATTTGTAAAATTTAGCTTTGTAAAAATTTTAATATTTATTTAATTTTGTAAAATTATATTCTAACATGTTAAAAGATGAATCGCCATTGCAGCGGCAAGGTTATATTTATTTTGTACATTGGTAAAATTTAGCTTTGTAAAAATTGTAATATTTATTTAATTTTGTAAAATTATATTCAAACATGTTAAAACATGAATCGCCATTGTAGCGGCATCTCAAATATATAATAATAATAATAATAATAATGACATAAAAAAAAAAAAAAAAAAACTAGATGGAAACACTAATTTCTTACCACGCTGAGGAAAGAGATTTCTTTTAGATCGAAAATTTTTAATATTCAATTCAATTACGAGTCATTATTATTCTGAAAGACATTGGAAATTTTTAAATCTTGTTACAAATAATACTAAGATTTTTCTTACAATCTAGAGTTAAGAAAAATATTTATTTTTTATTAAGATTTTGTCGTTATGATTATAAATAAAAGTATACATAAATAAATATATTCCCCACAATAATAGAAAGATAAATAAATTGACAGTAATAATTTTGTCAACAGTTGAAACTTTTGTAAAACCAAAACGGATTGACAAATAAGTAGGTGTACATCCAGGAACAACACAAAGGATTCCATATTTCCACAGTATCTGTTTTTCTTTTGATCATCTGTCGAGTTTCTAGCACATTCAACAGGTTTATGGAAAAAAAAATGTAGTGGCTCTTTACAATATATTTAAAAGTGCTTTGCGCTTTCAGAAAATGGCATTGGCATCATTAGAGCGCAGGGCTGAACAGAGAGATGCTACAAGGCAAGGTTAGGTTCTTGATTGTAAACAATATATGTACATAGAGTAAACATATGATGTAAAGCATAACAACCAATGAAGATACCAGCGTGATTCAAAATTGATGCGATCTTTATCATTACATTTTTTTGTTTTTGTTGTTTAGTAACTTGTATTTGATTAATTGGCTCCTAATTTCCTAATGAATGTTTCATTTTAGGCTGACTAATACAGAGCTTATAATGTTTTAGGAATAACAAAAAAAAAAGTTATTTACTACAGGTCTTTTTGTATACAATTTTTTTAAACAATTAGAAAAACTCCGTCACGCAGGGGCTGCGTTAACAAAGCAGATTTCCCTCGTGAAGTTTAGTAATAGATAAATCTACATACTGGCAACACAACACCATCGTGAATATTAAATGAAGAAATAAAAACGGAAATAAGAAATCTTTCCCCTCCAGGCGGAAAGCGTCTGAAATGTTAAGAAGGTCTGCCAACCTGACTCTCGCCGCAAAGAAAAACAATTACTGAAATATATCAGAATATAACATATTAATTTTATTGAGGACTATTTACTATGACTGGTACTGTAATTAATAATGAGTCAGAATAATTGTTATCTCAATCAATCAAATTTCAGTAGCCCAAAACCTTATGACTGGGGGGGGGGGGATCACCAGGACATATTGCATGTATCTCGTATAATAAAAGCTCTTGAATACAATGTTAGGTGTTTAGGCTTCGAATAATGTGTTTTATTATAAAATAGAGTATTATTTATGTAACATGATAGAACTGGGGGTTTGCTGATGGCTGAAAACGGAAATATGCAAATATCTCGGTTAATATTCAAGATAGAGAATACATGTATATAACAATCATTACATTTAATTTGCAATAAGATTGATTGTATACAGAAACAAATATATATATATATATATATATATATATATATAAAGTTTTGAACGGACCTCATTTTCGTCAACTCCTGGGTAGGATCGATGGACGTTTGAAGAAAAATTTCGAAAACCGCGTCATGAGTTCGTACTCATGACGCGGTTTTCGAAATGTTTGAGGTCGACCTCAATAAAATCTGCTAAAACGCACATTTTAGATCAGCTGGGTGTAATGGAAAAGCTGCAAATATCTTTTACTTACGTAGAATATCCAGTTGAATTGAAGAACCTGAAATAAAACAAACAAAAATACTGTTAAGCGCATACTTTCAAAGATATGATTTCTTATTTTGAAAATACAATGGATAGGATAAATTACGGTTAATACACGACGAAGGCTAACCACCGTCAATAATAGGCCGTTTAGAGGAGAAATATGAGATAATATAGGAAAGAGAAACGGCGGGTGGGTATAATAACAGAGGATGGCGAACAATGAGGAGTAAACGCCGATGAGAGAATGCAATAAGAAAGACTTATTCCCCCCCTTCGAGAGGTTATCGGGGGTTAGATCGGAAACAGCCGGGGCCTTAACAACACAATACTCTCCAGATTATAGTATACTCCAACAGCTGATAATACTCCCGCGCTAAAGGGGAACAGCTGATAGCAATACACAGATAATGCCTATTAACAGCTGGCCCAAAGAGAAACAAAGCCCGATTCGCACTGTCTGCATGACCGCGATTAATTATGTTACAATCGAATAAATACGCCATAAATTGTGGGAACATAGACAGTGATATAAGGAGAAGCATAGATATATAGGCAGCGATATAAATAAATGAAGTCGGTCACGCAGGGCTGCGTAAACTAAGCAGATTCCCCTCGTGAAATTTAATAATAGATAAATCTACATACTGCTAACACACCGCCGTGAATATTAAGTGTATAAATACAAACAGTAATAAGAAATATTTCGCCTCCATGCGGGAAGCGTCTGAAATGTTAACAAGTAGGTCTGCCAACCTCACTATCGCCGCAAAGAAAAAGTCCGTCACGCAGGGGCTGTGTTAACTCAGCAGATTTCCCACTTGCGTCCCGTATTTGCACTTATCTCATGACGTAAAGTTCAATTAGAACAATATTTGTTATTTAGGCTACAAATAAAGTGCTTCATAATACACCAGCTTACTGTTGATATGACATGAGTTTACTGAAGGCTGAAAACTAAAAACCCCAAATATCTCGGTTTGGTATATCTTGGTTATCTCGGAAAATATGTAAATATCAATAGTTATAGATCTTTTAATTTGCAATGAGATTGATTCTATACAATTTTTCGATCCGACGCATAATAACAGAGATATCGTGAATGTTCAAAAATCCCCCTCCCACTGGTCCGATTCCAGCAATTAAGGAATTTGATTTTCCTTTTTACATAAAACTATTAAATTCCGAGTTTGGTAGCGATCAAACAAAAATTGCGACCGCTAGAGCGTTAACAGACAAATATATATATATATATATATTTATATATATATATATATATATATATATATATATATATATATATATATATATATAATTCTGAACGGACCTCATTTTCGTCATCTTCTGGGTAGGATCGATGGACATTTGAAGAAATTTTTCGAATTCGAGCCATGAGTACGACCTCAATAGCTGATTTCCCTTGAGGGAAATCTGCTAAAACAATTACTGAAATAAATGAGAATACAACATATTAATTTTGTTGGGAACTATTTACTATATCTAGTACTGTATAATGTAAAATATATTGATATTAATTTATGATTAAACACATAAAAAATGGCTTATTTTTTTAAAAACACTATTGAGTTTCCGCGGCAAAACGAAACACTTAACGGAATGTTTCATTTTAAAAAGTGCTTAATAAAGTTGAAGTTAGCAGCAAAACTATATCTATTTAGTTTGAAAAGAAAATGTAAAAGTAATTAGAATACAAATGGACTTAAGTTGAATGACGGCTAGAACTAAACAAATCCTTTCGAAAGGAAAAAAGCTCAGTGATATAAAAATGTTACGACTTAACAAGGAACAAATAATGAGAGTACAAGGAAATACATTCTTCAATGTTTACTTGTTAGGAATAATTAAAAGAGCCTTCCAGAAAAATATTAACAAGAAGAGAATTTCAATCAAGATTCCCAAATGGGAGAGCGCCAAAAACATGAAGCAAACTCGTTCAATATTCAATCCCTTCCTGTTTTAAAGGCTCGGAAATATTATCGCTTATGTCCATCGAAGAGGCAATTTCACGAAGGAGCCATTTAACGGTGTTTTATAGCTGAAAATTTCAGACGCAGCTTCGTGAGGCTTATCGAAAATAAAGAAAAAAATATTAAGAAAGAGATAAAATCTAGACGAAAATGTTGTCTTATTTTAGAGTCGGAGGACGATGTAGTACAGAAACTATTACAAATAATAAGATGCTCGATAGAGGGCTGTCTGTTCGCCGGCAGATCTTTACAAGATATTGAAAACTCGTATAATGGTCTTAGCACGGTGTTAGACCACCTTGGCTACTGCCCTAAGCACTTGCATGGATCCATATAATTTGCCATAATTTCATACATTCCCAGCATAGCTAATTGATAAAATATAAGCAGCCCTTTGGACCGGCTAATACATATAAGATGCCTTGTCTATAAACACCCCTGAGGCTGCTCTGGAGTTGCTCCAAGAAGGGAGAGAGGCGCCACGGAAAAAGAAGAACAAGACGTCAGGAACATTAACACCGCCACCATCTTAATTTATCTAGATGTTTCCAGGGCTGTAATTTGGGGGTATTAAGCTGTTTCAACACGCACATATTTCAGCCCTCAACGGTGTACCATCATCTTCATTCATGGTCTCATAAACAAAAATACCCTTCTCTTTCAACCCAGTCCGTCTTTCAAAAGTGATGCAATTATATTATATAATTTTTTTAATAAATAATATTTCAAATCATATTTAACAATTTCTAGACTATATATGTCCACATGTTTACGAGTACTATCAATAAGAAATAGTTTTTAGTAATTTATTCCTTGGGAAAACAAGCTATTGTAGGATCCATTATAAATACCATGTCAGAGAAAACGGACAGACAGTGAATTTCCTATTGGATGTCCCAGTAACAATAACGACACCTACTATTTAAAACTAGCATTAATAAAACACCGTGTTTTGAGTGTTTAGAAGAGTAGTACAATACATACAGAATTGGTCATATGAAGGTGTCTGGCGAGAATATTATAACGGAGGGCATGAAATATCTTCGTCTCGAACTGGAAGAGACATTTACTAAGTTCAAAGCATCCACGTTTCTTTGTCGGAAAACAGATATTTTTTTTGCAACTCTAATTTTCAAGTACTCTGAGATTCTTAATAGTACTAGTATTCTGCCAGAATGACGAAAAAAAGAGCATATATACTTGCCAAAAATAACAGCAAAGAATGCTGCAGATTTCGGAAGCCCACTAATTCAATTTGAACATTTAAGCATTTTGTATAACGAAAGAAAAATAAAGCAGGAGTTGACGTTAAAGCAAGTTTAATCACAGGATACCTGCAGAAACACATGCATTTCAAAAACATACCACAATTGCGTTGTTCAAAAAGGTAACAATATCCTCATACTAAGATAAATTAGTCATAGACTCACTCAGTGAAATTATATTGGTCGAAAAAAGAACATTTACGAGTAAATAATATTGAGGCACCAAAAGTACCCCACATTTCATATCATGCAAAGCACAGCATACAAAGCAGAACATACTTCAAACTCACAACCACAGACACAAATATTTTGAGAGAAGCGTATCATTTTCAGGAGTAAAACTAAAACTCCTGAAAATTATGTAAATTAATTAAAGAATATTCTTTAGTTTAAAAATAAAGAAAAGAACTTCATGTCTGAAGGTTGTTTTTAGACAAAAATGAACGCAATAAATTGCTCAATTATTAAAAATTTGTCATAAATATTAATCAAAAAACAATGGAATATGAGACCATTTACAACGAATGTATAATATAAATGTAAATGTTATTTAATAATATGTAAAACAAATTATTATGATATAACGTTAGAAAATGTTTTATAGGAAAGAAAAATATGTGAAGCATTATGTTCTGCCCTTATTTAATATAGATACATACATTTCTTTTCAAATTTATTCTACACGAGACCTGCTAAAATGTTTGAAGCTGCAAACGGTTTACAGGAAACGTAAAATTATAAAGGTATGAAGGAGATGCCGATTATATTCATAACTCTCAAATTATAAATTCACGAAAATGTTATTTTGTAAATTATTCCACTAAAGGGACTAAATGGAGTGCAAATCTGTGTATCTAATTGGAAAATTCATAACTGAAAAATAACGCATGACGTTAAAGCATGAAAAATATTTGTAATAAGCCACTAAAAAGACACGCGCTATAATAAGATACAAAACAGGGCAGATAGGGAAGGAGCAATTTTCCAGGAGTGCTGCCAACCGAAGGGAGATGACAGAGACTAACGAGCTACTGCTTGGATTTTTCAAGCCGTAGCTGAGGGTTTATGCATAAGAACGGGAAGGGAGGCTGATGCCGCCATAACAAATCGCTACACCCCTATACATTCCCAAGAGAGAAAAAAAATTATACCTCGGCCTGGCCTTTCAATCAATGTCTGACAGGTCTTGACGTCTTAATAACCAAGATAAACAGATACTAATTTGAACTACAAAGTAACCTCAGTCGTGAGTCAGAAACAGTTTCTCTTTAGCAAGAAGAAAAGGATTCTAATCGGCGTCGCTTAAGAAGTAATAAATTTAAATATGTCAGATATGAGTAACAGATGGAAATTGGGCTTTTAGAAATACAATAGTCTACCATTACGTTGAATGGCATTAAATTAAATGTTAAGGCAAGGCTTACACGCAAGGGATCTTTCAATGCTATGATAACTACGATGTAGACAATACATTACGTTAAACAGCGAATCCTATCCTTTATCTTAGCTTCTAACGCAGCTAGTTCAGATACGCCGAACCTACTTCAGCTCTCAAGAAGATGCTGTAGATTAACGGTTCATATGAAATATGTAAGAGTCCCTTCTTACTTGTATTAACCTCAAAAGTACGAGTTCTACTTTAAAAAAACAAAGAAAAATACCTTTGCCGGACACAACCTAGTCAGTAAAAGAAGTACGTGAACGACTGCAATACACTAGATGACGTTTAGTTCACACGATTTGTTTTGGACAAGCATCCCTATATCATACGAACGGTTTGTCACACAGTCTTAAACGTTTCCTTTTACTCATAATTTTCCTAGGCTAGCACTTGGAGCGAAAGCTCGTTTGTAGCACCGTGTTAGCTGGAGAGATCAGAAAGGTTGAAACAAAGTTGCCCGAACGTAGCATCACTGCAAGTGGGATCGTAAACTTAACTTTACACGGTGATACATCGATTGACTTGTTTCGGTTGGTGGGACTTCGGTAACTTGTTTTCATAATTACGTTAACTCATCAGCAACGCGAAGAAGCTTTGGAACGATCAGAATTACAAGGTAACTTCGTTGTTTTAAGATACTTGTTCAAATGACGTTTGTCTAAAGACTTTTGTCAAAAGAACTTGAGTCGTAAAAACTTGGCTTCACACTGCAATACCTTATACAGTTCTTACCTTAACAAAATCTGACTATTATGAAATCTACAACGTGATTCCAGGAGTAGATAAATGAGGAAGAGCTCCTCTAAAAAGGAACACAGATCCTGACACCATTCTGAAACTTTCCAATAACCGTTCCTCCCTGTCAAATAATCCCTGACATTGAGGCCAACGTAGGCATACTCACACGGAACAAGTTCTAAATTGAATTGAAAATGCTGTGCTTCAATGTGTAAATCATTAAGATATAAATAGCAGAAGTTCATTTTGAAGACAATCACTTATCTTCTTCAATTCACTCAAAGAGATGATCTCCTGAAGAGGCTTCTGAAGAAGTGAAACATGTAGAAATGATATTTAAAAGTGTTAAAGAAATGAAGTGAGTGTTGGTTAACAAAAATCACCTTCAGCCGATCTATTCATATTTGAATGAGATAGATTGAAAACACTGATAATCCCTTGTCAGACAGGTGTCCACAGGAATTTATTTAAGCATTTCCAGGGAATTATCGCTAAAGTCCATAAACTTATTTTTATATTTGATTTCTTAGTGCCAAGATTAGTTACTCATTCTCACCTCATTGAAAGGCGCAGTCATCATAAAATTAGTTAATCTATTCGGGAGACGGCAAGCAGATTTCTTTATTGCAATCATTCAATTACAAATTTCTTAGTCATTATGAAAATGGGCCTACTAACCTCCCTTTGGTCATTTCATTTCAGGAACTGAATGAACGAAATTGACGGTCTAAATATATTATTTTCCAATTTCCTTTCACTACAGAGGAAAAATGTGTAATGAGTCTGCTCTCCAGACTATATAAGCCAGGGTGCAGCAACCAGGGACGTTCCGAATTATGTAACCTAATTTTCCTAACCCAGCTCGTCAATTCAGTGGTTTGAAAAGGAAGCAAGTAAATTAGTGGTTGGATTTTCATGACTCGAAGTGTGTTACTAGTATTTCTTTCTACTAAAAACATTATTTCAAATAGTTGCTTTCATTGCTCCCGAAGAAGGTTATACAGAAACCTACAAAATCGAATAATGTCTAGTAAGAGAATTTCTATCCTAGCCATTGCACAATTTATTTAAATTAAAAAGTGGCCCAAAACCTCTTTCTCGTAATAATCCTATCTATCTATCTACCGGTAACATATCATTCAACTAAAAACAGTTTGCTCATACAAAATTAAGCTCTAAGGTACTAAAAACAACGTAGTCCTCAACCTCGACCGAGTAGTATTCAACCTTGTCCTCCGAAGTACCATCCGCCGTTATGAATGAAATGAATCTTTTCCTCGTCAGCTCTAGCGGTCTCAATTTTCGTCATACTGTTACCAAACTTGATATATAAGCGTTTCATGTAAAACTAAAGATCAAGTTCGTTAATCTCTGAAATCAGACTAGGGGGAGGGGGTTCAAAGGGGGAATTCGAAAATTTGAAATGCAAATGTACTTTTCTGTAAATGTTCTCTAACATCAATATTAACTGAGATATTTGCATTTTTATAGTTTTCGGCCTCCAGTAAACTCCTACAACTTCCACCCATGTCTCATAAACAATACTCTGTTATATAATGAAACACTTTATTTAAGACTTAAATACCAAGTATTGTGTTTATTGAACATTCAATTTTTAAGATAAATGCGTGGAATACGTTGGAAATATGGCTAGTTAACGCATCACGTGTGTGACGGACTTTACTTAAGTGAATATTTATAACGATTATAGCCTATAAATAAATCTGGTCTAACGAAAATTCAAAACTTCCCACAAATGAATGAATAATTACAATTCAATTAATTTTTTTATTTAAATAATGAAAAACAATGCCTCAGAGAAACAACAATATATAAACTACAGCTTGTTGACTATATACAACAACCCAATCAATGGAAAATCCAATATAACATGTCAGGTACAGTTCAAACACAGAGCAATGTGAAACACACTCGACTAATGGAAACTCTGGCTATTAAATAAATTAAATAAGTTCTCCCTCAATATAGAGTTATGCCAAAGTTAGATACTCAAACTAAGGTCTAAAACAACTAAAATAAAGACGTATATATCCTGTCTAATGAGATAAAAACAAGTCAATATTGTAATTGCTAACGAGTTTATTGTGATCTGGTTGCGGCAATAGGCAGTGGAAGCTGTATAAGGTGATAATTCCCACAACCAAATCACTAACAACGCACATTGCCCTGCGCCGATCAAAATATGCTCAAAACGTCTATTTAACGTGCAATTATTATCGAAATACATCAGGAATATTAATTAGTGTATTAACTTAAAGAGCTGTGAATGTTATAAAAATCTATCGGTGTTATCTACTAAAATACCAGAGAATATGGTGACAACACCAAATTGGATAAACTCTTATTTACAGGCAAAACCGGACACCTAAGTATTCATAAATAAAAATCTTAATGTGCTTTGTGCTGGCATTATTCAAAATATGAAATATGCTGCCATTTTTGATGAGTTTATGTAATACAAATTCAGATTCATTACAAGTTCTTGGATTAACACAATAAATGTTTCTGAACATCTCTTGATTTTTTTTTAATTTCAAGGGAATTTTTATAAACATAGAAATCGCCTAGGTACGGTTTTTATTATATTAGCTCATTGGCGTCAGGGTTATTAATTGATTAATTGACATGTAAATATTTACTTTCGCAACTTATACCAAAGGAGACGCATGTAAATGTCTGGGACGCTATTTTGATTCCGTGTTCATAAGCTTTATTTTTACCTTTCCTCATTTTATTCAAATGAGGATTTGTAAGGATTATACAAATTGGCAGAGCTTAAAGTTTTATTTATAAGTGGAGAGTGGTAGTAAGCTCATTTGCTATATTTAGAGATTCGTCATTAGACATTTATCAGAAACCTACACAATCTGACATCATGGACACTTTGGATTCCTTAGGTCATACACGTCGGTTTTGTCTGATCGCTAATAGAGTGCCTACTCCCACCAACAGGAAACAACTTCAAAAATGAAGTAGAGTACTACGCATTTAGGTTTATTTAATGGATAATCGGCAGATGGGTGGATTCTGGAATGAAGATTCACTTCTGAGGGCGTAGAACAATTAGAGGGGCGTATTAAGAGCACCCAACTAGGACGCTTTTCAGAAAAGGTTCTGGAACTAATACTCCCATGATTTAACATTGGTAATCTCATGGACAAATCGGAATAAAGTAACACACATGGCCGCTATTAAGTGGTATACGGAAGGTAATTGAGGATAATATTCAACGAGCAAATTGGTTGAAGCTGTTTAAGCTGAATTAAAGCATAGATGTTCCGCAGACTACGGGGCATCTGGACTCAGGTGGAAAAACGTCCGTCACGCAGTGGCTGCGTAAACTAAGCAGGTTCCCCATGTGCTGGTATAACACGCTTGTGATCACAACTTACCTTATGTTCTCTATTTATATATAAAAGACAGATTTTTTGAACATTATATTTGGTTATTTTAGATTGAAATAAAACAGTTCATGAGATATTAGCTTATTCGTAACGTGCGATGATTGAAAGTGGGGGTTTACTGACCGTCGAAATCTAAAAAATGCCAATATCTCGGTTTATTATTAACGTTAGAGGAAACATTTATAAAACATTAAATTTGCAGTAATATTGAGCCTATACTATTTTTCGATCCCACTTATATTAACGGAGATATTTTGAATTTTCGAAATCCCCCCTCTAAACCACTGCTCCGATTTCAGCTGTTAACGAACTTTATCTTTACTTTTACATAAAACTTTTAAATATCGAGCTTGTGACCAATAGAGCGGTAACAGACAAATATATATATATATATATATATATATATATATATATATATATATATATATATATATAATTTTTGAACGTTTGTTGAAAAGTTTGAATAATCTCGTCATTAGTACGAATAGCTGATTTCCCTTAAAGGAAATCTCCTAAAAGAAAAACGAATATGGTGGAAAAGTCATTGATGGGCACTACCTAGTTGGAAAGGCAACATTAATGGAAAAGAAGACAGCTAGCTCATTCATTTTTCCACCACTATTCGTTAACCGTAATTGAGCAATAAAAAATTTAATATTTTAGGATCACATTTGACTATTCTTTTATTTTATTATAATTTCTTTTTCAATATTAAGAGTAATTGAGCTATTAATTTACACAAGTTTAAAAATTCTTTACGTAAATAGCTATCTATTTCATTTTATTTGGTCAGGGATTGACAGGATGTAATCTGAATTTATTGGTAATGATTATCACTACCATAATAACATAACATTTACAGTTTGATCATTTATAATTTATAATAGTTATTTTAATGTCAGAGTACACGATTTATATTTCCAGCTGTGGCTGTAATAATTGTTACAGAATGTTAATAACTGATGAATATAATGGAAATTCATTGTAATTCATGTTGTGGCAGAAGGCCGAATTCCGTCATGTGTAAAAAGGCTGGAGCCACAAATCCAGTAGGTCCAAATAGAAAGAGAAACTGTTGATCTTATAGTTGAATAAATTCTAAATAATTATTATTATTTTATTAACGTCCACTTTTTCTAACTATGGCTAATTGGGGCAGGTTATCTAAAGGTTATCACCCCTTCCTAGCCAGCGTGGGACTAAGGATTTAATTTAATGAATTCCGTTACTAAATAAATTCCATTGTACTTGTTAATAAATGATAATAATAATATTATTCAGATGTAAAATAAAAACAGTTTTTGGTGAATTGTGAGCTTTATGAAAACCGTACACTTGTTTTTATAAATCCATAGTCACAAAGAAATCAAAAAAGAGAGTTATTGTGGGCACCACAATCTTAACGGAAAAACGACCCTCGCCAAAAAACATCTTATTATAAATTTAATATTCAATTCATACTGAATGATATAAAAGTAATAGACAAGGTATATAAAATTCTTGAAATGTGTATTGGTTGGTTTTAGGATTACTTTTTCTTGTATTTTGCGAACAACGTTCATCAGTAACTGATAGAAAAAAGGGCTTTCAATGTACACAAGACAGAGGCTCAAAGATAAATACTCTCGCCCAAACATGCTTGCATGCTCAGGTTTTTTTTTTTTCTTCATTTTCGATTTTTTGACAGTATAACAGTAATTAATTAAGGATATTCCCTAATAACAATCAACGTAACACTTGTGTGTGATATCGAGATATCCATTTTTAAGGGAGGAATGAAATATATATTGTTTTATTGGACTTCTTTTTTCATGATAAACAAAAAAGGTTCTACAGATAACTTCTACATCACTAAAATAACGACGTGATGTTACCCCTCCCACTCTAAAAATATTTAAAAAAAAAAACAACGCTTCTTCTTTCTTATTTTGCTCGTTAACAAAATTGGAACTAAGACATTTAAAAAAAGTATATTCATAATCAGAATTCCGGAAATTACCGGATTTGTGTGTGACCCCGAACGCACATTCCAGAATTCTGAACGAATGGAGCACCACTTTGCGGTTAGGGACATCAAAAGGAATGGAGGTGCCGGCCTCAATCTCCACCCTTACCCTGTGACCTGCCTATCCCTTAAAAGAAATCAGCTGAAAGAAAAAGAGATGTTCATTACCAACTGATTCAGAGGGAAAAGTGAATTAAATAAAATGTACAGAATTCTAATAAGGTTCTGAGGGGTGAAGACCAAATTGGTCTTATTAGGATCAGAAAGTAAGATTCTTCCTTATTCCAGAGGTTGAGTTCTTGTTCAATCTTTCAACCAACCCAAGGATATTTTTTTCTAGTTTTTTTTTATGTATTCTTTTTTACTCTTCTTTCAGTAAGTAGAAAATTGCCTTTTTTACGTTCAAATTAATTAAAATAAAATGAATATATAGGAGTATGAGGCTTTAAATAACTATTTTAATAAGTGATTAAATGAGGAGATTTCAAGCTTTGTTTAATATTGAAATGAGACAATACATATTCTGTGATGAAAAATCTAATTCAGGCTTATTGTTAAGAGACATTTCGATGTCAGGTGCAGTTTCCATTAAAAAAATATATATCTAAATACACAAGTATTTCTTCAAAAATACCTTCCACGAATCACATTATTAATGCGAAAAAAATAAATTAGAGAAGACTTAAAGTCTAAATTTAATAAAAGATAAATAATATGTGACACACGAACAATAAACGCAATCTCAATCCAAACTAAAAGTAAGTTCGGTAATAGCCAAAATCTGATAAGGAAAAGTGGGGATTAGACATGGAGGATTCTTGTTTCTAAACCCTTACATCTTGCAGTCCGATTTAGGCCATTAAGAACCTTGATATTTAGGTTTTCACGAAAAGATTAAATATCCTGTTTGGTATCGTTTGAATCAGCTAGAAACTCCTGGTTTGGATCGATGGACACTAGACGATTTGTTTTCGAAAAGTCTACAGGTGATCTACAATCTTAATAGGTGATGTACCGTTAGAGTTATCAGCTAAAAGTGTATAAATACAACAAGAAGATCTTCAGAAAGGTAAGAGTAAATGTGTTTGACTTCAGGTGTTTTACGTTTACAAATCACTTCTTAGACGATATTGAAATTGATGTATACACATATAACGAAAACACGCCCATGCACTCTGACTGAGTAAGGGGAAGTAATGCTTGTTTCTTGTCTAAGAACAATGAGAAAAATAAAAGAAATAGTTACATATACATACTTTAATCAAAGGAGCATAGAGGTCGATCAATCATAAGAGCCTTGGACCGTGAAGACAGGAGTGTATTGCGGTGCTGCTTCAATGAACATTTGAGGGGCCCAAATGGGAAGTTGTTTTGCATCCAAAATAAATCATACTAAGGGCCAATTATTCAAATTAAACTCACAAAATAAGGAAACAAATAAAAATAAAGAAGAATAAGCAAAAAAAAACTGGTACTGGTTAAATAACAAAGACAAAATACAAAACCCCACGTGATACTGTGATCTAACATTCACAAATTCTTTTTTATAGCCGTAATAAACCACACTTTTTCTGACAAGTTTTTAATTAAAAAATTCAGAAAAATGATGCAAAAACACCTTGATACATATTGAAGGTAAAAATTATATTAAAAACAATGGCCTGTTGACAATTTTAATCATTAACCGAGATGAACATCTACAGTTAACTTAAACAACCTATAATTAAGTCTAGATCTTCGAATCCCCGTTTGAAAACCTAAGCGATGGAGATAAATGAAATTATGATGATGCGGTTCTCAAAAGATTTTGCTCTTTATATTTGCTTTCCACGATGTTTGTGCGCAATTTGTCAGAACCCATAAAAAAAAAAAAAAAAAAAAAATCCGTCGTGCAGGGGCTGAGTAAACTAAGAAGATTTTTCACGCGAAGGTCTACAATAGATAAATCTTCATACTGGTAACTCTTCCGTGCATGTTAAGTGAATAAATACAAATGGTAATGAGAAATCGTTCAGTCAATTTACAAATTAATAATCTCTAAAATGGAAAGCGTCTGAATAGAGTTAGATCCATTCTAGACCGCAATAAAAAACAATTAATGAAGTATATCTGAAAATAACACATTAGTCTTATTTATTTTCATTTATTCATATTTATTTATTTACTAGCTCAGATACCCGGCTTCGCCCGGGAATTGATTTAAGGCTCTGAATGGTGATGGTATTTTTTTGGCAAGGCTTTAATTTGCACAATATTTTGCCATTTACCCGTCCCAGTATTTAGGGTTAATTCCCGTTGTTGGCATTTGTTAATAATAAAATTAATTTTTTATGTAAGTCTTCACTGTCCTCCAAATAGTCATATTTCCCGTAGACAAATAGTCATATTTCCCGTAGACAAATAGACAATGAAATATCGCGAATTTTTATTTCAGGCCTCCCTTATAACCCCCACTCCTGTTCTAACCTAAAAATTGTAATATAGCTTATAATCATGGAAGAATTAATGCTAACTGACATACTGAGTTTTTGTAAGTTCGGTTTACTCGTTAGCGCTCATTGAAATCGTTGACTCCCGCTTTAGTTTATAGTGTATATCTCGTTTATACTTTGTTAAAAGACAAAAATTAATATGACAAAAGTTACTCTAAATAACAAAATTAACAACTTTTGTTATGTTCATATTTGCCGAAAAACGAATAGAAAACGAAATACCGCTATTTTTAAATTCAGGCCTCCCTCACAACCCCCACTCCTGCCCGTTTCTAGAACTTTTGGTATGGCTTATTATAATGAAGGTATTAGTGCTAATATACATACCGAGTTTTATTTAGTTCGGTTGAGTCGTTTGTGCCAAATAAAATTGCTCACTTCCGCTATAGGTTTTAGCGTATATCTCGTTTATAATACGTTATACGAAAAAAGTGTATATAACAAAAGTTACTCTAAATAACAAAATAAACAACTTTTGTTATGTTCATACTTGCCGAAAAACCAATAGGAAACGAAATATCGATATTTTTAATTTCAGGCCTCCCTTACAACCCCCACTCCTGTTCATCTCAGAGAATTTTAATATAGCCTAAAGTCTAAGTTGGGTTAGTTGTAATATACATACCAAGTTTCATAAAATTCGGTTCAGCCGTTTATGCGTGAAAAGGTAACAAACAAACAAACAAACAAACAAACAAACAAACAAACATACACGAAAGAAACAAAATGCAGTTATGGTGTCTGTGACATGTGAAACGAAAAGTTATCGTGAAATTTCGAGAAAAAAATCAATGTACAGACAGAGGTTACAATTTTATATATATATATATATATATATATATATATATATATATATATATATATATATATAGATTATTTCTGTCCTTTCTCTGGAAGGAGTTATGGAATGGAGGTAACTGTGATAACCAGAGCAGTCAAACGCTGTAAATCTCCAGCAATACAATCCAATTACAAATTTGCTGGCAATTGCTGCTCAGATAATTGAAGGACTAGTTATAATAAGGATAAAATGCACTAGTCCCAAGGAAGGAAAGAAACACTGAGTGCTGTCAAATGATTAACAGTTGCCTTATAATCCTCCTTGTTTAACTAAGTTCATGATGGGTTGTACTCAACAAGAAGGCTTATTCCGTCCAAAAAAAAAAATGAGGGATCTTAAAATGTTCCTTCTTTTTTTTGTGCGAGAAGGGTTTCTCCTGCTTTCTCTCTGTAAACCTAGAGCCTAATAAGACTCAGCTCTTGGTTTTTCGGAAAGGAAAAAAGTGAAAGGACCTCTCGTAGCTGAGTGGCCGGAGCAAGACATCTCTCAAATGTCGAGGGGCACGATGAAAGCCTCAGGTGAATATTTTTTTTTTTTTTTTTAAGCTAAACCCTTCCTTTCGAAACAACATTTCTTGATGGACCAGCTGACCCAATTGGACAATATGAGGGAACACAAAGTAAAACTGGATACCAAGCTTAATTCTTAGAGGGAGCATAAGAGATCGATTTTTACTCAAAGTCAAGAGTCAATATGGACGAAATGTCCATGACGAAGTAATTTAGGGAGATCAGTGGCGTAGGATATAACTCACGAGATTCGTGTATTAGAGATGAAATTTGGGATCAAATACGAAATTTTATCTAGCATTGTGATGCAATTAATAATTGCACAAACACGAGCTACATTAGATTTCAAACGCTAACTCAATGATGCTGGAAAAGCGTCAAACAAACCTTTCGTCTTTCCAACCTGCGGCATCCCTTTAGCTCTTGAGCCAAAGAGTTTTATTTTTTCTTTAATTACTGCCTAACATATTTTTTATTGATTCGGATATGCAGGGGCGGTCAGATCTTAATAGGACAATGCCTTAGAAAAACTTATAACATCATGAAAACCGTTGGAAAGAGAACAAAATATTTTACTATTAATGAGAAAAATAAAGTAAATTTGATCCCGGCTACGAGGGATGAAATGGAAGCACTTTACGATGGTAAACTGTTCTCACTGAACTAGATCTTCAATCGAAAACAGTTTAATCTAAAACAAAGTCCGTCACGCAGGGGCTGCCTTAACTAACCAGATTTCCCAAACGCGCCTGCAGCCCTCAGTATAAAAAATATTTGGTATATAGGGTTTAAATAATGTGTTTCATTATTTTTGTTTTCATAATATAACAGCTTATTGTTAATATAACTTGAGTAGGAGTGGGGGTTTACTGAGGGCCAACAACAAAAAAAATGCAAATATCTTAGTTAATATTGATTTTAGAAAACATTTATAGAAAATTACAAATATCTCGGTTAATAATCAAGATAATGAAAAAACATACATAACATTACATTAAGATTGATTATATACAAATTTTCGATCCAACGCGTAATAACATAGATATTTGGAATTTTCGAAATCCCCATCCCACTGGTCCGATTTTAGCTGTTAACGAACTTGATCTTCATTTTTACATAAAACGTTTAAATATCGAGTATGGTATCGATCAAACAAAAATTGCGACCACTAGAGTGGTAACAGACAATTATGTATGTACGTAAGTATAAATAATTTTGAATGGACCTCATATTCGTCATCTGGGTAGGATCAATGGACATTGAAGCAATTGTTTGAAGCTCTTTAACGCTTTGCCTACATTTGTTAAATCTATTAAAAATATTCTATGTTTCATAATAAATTAATGAATGTGATGTTTTAGCAAATTACCCTTAAGGGAAATCAGCTATTGAGGTCGTACTCATGACGCGATTTTCGAAATTTTTCTTCATATGTCCATCGATCCTACCCAGGAGATGATGAAAATGATGTCTGTTCAAGACTGTATATATATATATATATATATATATATATATATATATATATATATATATATATATATATATATATATCTGTCTGTTACCGCTCTAGCGGTCGCCATTTTTGTTTTATCTTTACCAAACTCGATATTTAGTCGTTTTATGTAAAAAGAAAGATCAAGTTCGTTAACGGCTGAAATCGGACCAGGGGGAGGGGGGGTTTAGAGGGGAGGTTTTTTGAAAAATCGAAATATCTCCGTTACCATAAGTCGGATCAAAAATTTGTATAGAAGCAATCTTATTGCAAATTTACTATAAATATTGTTCTATACATTTATTCTTTATCTTGAATATTAACAGAGATATTTGCATTTGTATTGTGTGTGTGGTCGGCAGGAGTCGGCTATGTTCGGGATTTTCCGCCGACAGCTAGGGTGGCCATTTCCGTAACTACTGCTGTCCTTACTACTACTGCCGTTATTAGTAGGCAGATTTCTCTATTGTAAAACGTCACGTGGGAAATCTGCTTAGTTTACGCAGCCCCTGCGTGACGGACTTTTTTAATAAAGTTTGCACCAAAAAAATGTTTTTTATTGGAGACCCTGGCCATAAAAATTGGAAGAATATATAAATAATATTGGGTCCAGAATAAAAAGTATTCCATAAAATTCCATAGGATAGATTCCATAAAATGTATTCACAGAATTTGAGATAATTTTATAACAAATGTATTATACAAGATTAATAATAATATGTAAAAAAAATAATTGAGATAATAATAGTAAATTTTTATATACATAAAAAATGAATGTATCCTATTATGTTTTTCTTGTAATGTTTTGTAAATATTAATAAATACATTTCGTCCTTGAAGGCTAATTTCCCTTAAATCTTGTCCGTCTATCCAGAACTCTTCGTCTTTAATCTTTGATGAACTGTCGTGTCTGTGATATTTTTAATAGTCAGTAAAATCTTTTTAAGGACTGAAACGTCCATACAAGTTTCTGAGCAGCTAAGGTTAACAATTTTGTTTTGCCGGGAATTCTCGATTGACTAACGCCAAACAATTAAATACATTCCTATATCATTATAACTGTACAGAGTTTACAATTTAAAAAGAATGACAGAATAATCATAAAGGCGCAATGAGCGCACTCCTGCTCAAGAATTATTCAGTCTATCTAGGGCTGATTCGATTTATGAACTATAGCCAGTCTTCTAAAATTAAATTTTCCGACAGGAAGCATGGGTGTCAAGCATTATCTAATAAAATGATAACATCTGCTATAGTTTAAGAGAGCCCCGATAAAATGCCTGACTCAAAAGATATAGAGGGCTCGAAGAGAGAGAGAGAGAGCGGTGAAGGGCTTTCATGATAACAATACCCTTACAAAGGACCTTTGTCTCAGGGTAAGTACTCAAACTCCTTTCACTCTCACCCTCTGCATCGGTCACCCGAAGTCTCAACTCAAACAGATTCGTGAGGGGGGTCTTAACTGGCTTTATCGCAGCAAACAAAAGGAATTTTGCATTTGTTACATGTAAAAATTCAAAACAATGCTATACTATTTTTTTTTTTATATTTGAAGATTCAGGGCCTCCTGGCTATCAAACAATAAATTAATTAATGCTTTACATTTAATCATAGAATGAACGGAATACACCTATATTGTAAAGTAAACTGAAAGCGTATATATGATTTACAAAGAATATATATATATAAGGGTTATAAGGGAGGCCTGAAATAAAAATTCACGATATTTCATTGTCTATTTGTTTTTCGACAAACATGCACATAACAAAAGCTGTTTACTTTGTTATTTAGATTAACTTTTGTTTTATACATGTCTCCAGGAAAAATGTGTGGAGCAAGTAATTTTCGTAGAAATATTGATATGCTCAAAAATTCATTCCAATTTGAACTATGAGGTACCTCACCTGGAAAAATTAATTCAAATCTATTTCAGATTAATTCACAGCAGTATTAAGTCTTACAAATAATAGATATTCTGTGGTACTATTTAGTGTTGGTGTAATAAGTGTTCAGAGCGCTGCTATCATTAAAGGTAAGTACATCTTTTGTGTTCTTGTTGTTTTTTTAAGATTGAATTGTTTTTAATTTAATCTCGGAGCCTAACGGACGAGAGTTACTTTCCCGTCAAAAGCTAGTTCGGCCGTTTCCTTGACTGGCTCGACTCTCGTGAAATTTCTCTATTGTAAAACTTCACTTGGGAAATCTGCTTAGTTTACGCAGCCCCTGCGTGACTGACTTTTTTTCATTCTACCATGTCCTGGCGTTGGTTCAAACCTATACAAATACAATTGTCTACAGTTGGCCAAATAAAATGTCAGTTACATAAGCCCATGCCTTTTCATTCCTTAAGACTATACTTAAAAGGTGTATCAATACCTATGAATTCCTAGATTATAGATATCCGGTATTAAATCGATAGACACATCAAAAACTAGATAATTATCTCGATTAAAAGTCATTATTGAACTGATAAACAGAATACATACTGTATTCCCCCTGGGAAAATCAGCTATTGAGGTCATACTCATGACGCGACTTTTGACAAATTTCTGCAAACGTCCATCGATCCTACATAGGAGATGACGAAAATTATGTCTGGTCAAAATTTATATGTATATATTTGTCTGTTAACGCTTTAGCGGTCGTAATTTTTGTTTGATCGTTATCAAACTCTACATTTAATTGCTTTATGTAAAAAGAAAGATCAAATTCGTAAATGGCTGAAATCAGAACAGAAAAGAACCAATCTTATTGCAAATTAAATGTACTATAAATATTGTTATATACATTTATTATCTATCTCGAATATTAACCAAGATATTTGCAGTTTTCAGCTTTCGGCAAACGCCCACTTCTACTCATGTTACATAAATAATACTATGTTACATAATAAACCACATTATTCGAAGCTTAAATACCAAATATTGTTTTCAAGAGGCTTTTATGATGCGAAATACATGTGAATATGTTCTGATGACCCCTCCCCCCCCCTTGTCTTAAAGTTCTTGGACTACTACTAAAATTTGACTGATTGAGATAAACATTATTCTGATTCATTATAAATTACAGTACAAGATATAGTAAATAGTTTTCAATAAAATTAATATGTCATATTTCAGTAATTGTTCTTCTTTCCGGCGAGAGGTTGACATACCTGTTTGTTTACTTTTCAGACGCTTCCTATCGGGATGTTACTAAAATTGACTGAATGATTTCTTATTACTGTTTTATTTATTTTCGGTGGCCAGTATGTAGATTTATCTAGTGATAAACTTCACGAGAGAATCTGCTTAGTTTACGCAACCCCTGCATGACGGTCTTTTAAGTATTTTGGATATCAATAAACCTTGTGCTTTATTTCCGCTAGAGGGGACGATGTAATTAAAAATAAATTAATATGTGTAAAAAGCAATTCACCCCCCTAACATCTCTGCAATATCTTTAATTGTTACGGCTCATTAACATTCTATTTTTCGTATTTGCTTTATGTGTTGAGGGGTTTGAAACCATTAAATTTATATATATATATATATATATATATATATATATATATATATATATATATATATTTAATATATATTTTACTAAATGTTTTCAATTATCTAAAAATAGTTAACTTGTAAAGTAAAGTTATGGTACATTGTCACTCTACTCTTTTATTTTACCTTTCTTCTCCTTTTCGTTGAGACTAATAATATAGTTGTTCTTGTGAATTTCCAAGAGCTTATTAAAGAAAGTTATTAATTTTATTAAACATTATTATAATCGCATGAACAGGGTTTTGCAACTGTTCTAAGCGTGGTTGCTCAATTTGTATTAAAGTAAGCGAATCTATTGCCTGGAGTCTGAAATGGTGGTACTAAACGATTTCAAAATGTTTACTTCCATGCTTAGATTATAATTACTTTTTCTTCCGCTCGTTAACCCTTTGTAGCTCATGGCTTTCAGAAAATACAAATGTCGTAAATGCCATGGTTGTAAAAGGCGGTATTTCAGCCTATGAAGTTGATATGAGTACTATGTCGTCTCTGTGTGTGTTCACGTGTGGGATCGTAATATTTTCTCTCTGCCTCTCCTCTCTTTCTGTTTTTTCCCCCCTATCTAACATAATTTCAAAAGCACGGCGTTGGATATTAATTATTTAATACGTAGGATATTTTGTGCTCAGTAACACTCATTGCTTCCACAAGTATTAGCTCCGCTGTATTTCATGAGCTTGTTGATGGATAGACTGGTGCTAAAGTCAACAGGAAACAGCTGATCGTTCTTCAGACCCTCATTCATTTTTTTGTAAATGAGGAATTTCTTTTCTTGGGTGTAACCTCAAGTCGTGACTAACAGATATAGCTATAACAAGTTTTTTTTGTTGAGCATCGTTAAGCATCAGTATTCTTCATACATTGCCAAGCCTGTGCACCAGCTGGCAGGCTTCCACATTCCTCTTTCAAAAGTTTTACCACCTCTGCACCACAATTCCTGTTTGACACATTACAAAAGACTATACATTAAGCAGTTGCTTGAGAAAGGCTTTCGAACATTTGAAGAATTACTGAAGAGAAAGCTGGAGAAGGCACGCTGGAATACAGAGCCGGCAACCGATTGAGAACTATACATCCTTCATTTCCACCTACCACTAAATATAAATGTCTGAACGCGCAAATTAAAATAAATACATTGGCTCAAAATTTAAAATTTTACTGTTCGTAATTAAACAACCTATAATGACAATAAGTCCGTCACGTAGGGGCTGCATAAACTAAGCAGATTTCCCTCTTGAAGTTTAACAATACATAAATCTACATACTGGCAACACATATTAATTTTATTGAAAACTATTTACTATATGCAGTACTGTAATTTATAATGAATCTACGAATTTTTATCTCAATCAATCAAATTTTAGTAAAACAAGAACGTAAGACGGGGGTAGGGGGGTTAACAGAAATATTTGAATGTATCTCGTATAATAAAGGTCTCTTCAAAACAATATTTGGTATTTAAACTTCCAATAATGTGATTTACTATATAGCAGAGTATTGTAACATGAGCAGAAGTGGGGGGTATGCTGAAGGCTGAAAACTGAAATGCAAATATATCGGTTAATATGAAAGATAGAGAATGAATGTATATGACAATGGTTATAGTAACTTTAATTTTCAATAAGATTGGTTCTATATATTTTTTCGATCCGACGAATAGTAACGGAGATATTCGGAATTTTCAAAAATCTCTCCCACCCACTGGTCCGATTTCAGCCATTAACGAAATAGATGTTTCTTTTTACGTAAAACGATTAAATATCAAGTTTGGTAACGATCAAACAAAAATTGCGACCGCTAGATCGGTAACAGACAATTATATATATATAATTTTTCCGTACCTCCTGGGTAGGATCGATGGACTTTTGAAGAAATTTTCGAAAATCGCCTCATGAGTACGACCTCAATAGTTCATTTCCCTCAAGGGAAATCTGCTAATATTAATAAAATGACGCACTCGATCTCAGAGACCATGAATAGCTTGGCCATCAATAAAAACTGTAAATGCTCTTTGTGGAAAATTAAGATTCTCCAATATTCATTGGACTTTTGAATTCCGAAGTGCAAAATAGGCTACATATTTCCATATCATAATATGTATAATTTTCATTAAAAAAAAATGTCTATAAATTTGAATCTCAGTAGTCTATGGTATGGGTTCCAAGTAATTAGGAGTAGTAGGGGGATTATAGAGTGATTATTTGTTATTATATCGTAACCACTAAAACCATAACCATCTCATATGATAAATAAAGAATTAGTAAATAAAGATTTTAGGTATCTTAATCTTACTGACTATTAACCGTTAAAAAAAGTATTTAAAAACAAAATATCCGACGTATTAAATAATTAATATCCAACGCCGTGCTTTTGAAATTATGTTAGATAGGGGAAAAAACAGAAAGAGAGGAGAGGCAGAGAGAAAATATTACGAGCCCACACGTGACCACACACAGAGACGACATAGTACTCATACCAACTTCATAGGCTGAAATACCGCCTTTTACAACCATGGCATTTATGACATTCGTATTTTCTGAAAGCCATGAGCTACAAAGGGTTAACGAGCGGAAGAAAAAGTAATTATAATCTAAGCATGGAAGTAAACATTTTGAAATCGTTTAGTACCACCATTTCAGACTCCAGGCAATAGATTCGCTTACTTTAATAAAAATTGAGCAACCACGCTTAGAACAGTTGTAGAGCCCTGTTCATGCGATTATAATCATATTTAATAACATGAACAGTTTTCTTAAATAAGCTCCTTGAAAAGTTCAAGTAAATTCACAAGAACAACTATATTATTAGTCTCAACGAAAAAGAGAAGAAAGGCAAGATAAATAAAAGAGAAGAGTGACAATGTACCGTACATTTACTATAAAAGTTAACTATTTTTAGCAAAATTGAAAACATTTAGTAAGATAAATAACAAAATTATCATTGTTGCAAACTCCTCACCACATGAAGCAATTACTAAAAATGGTATGTTACTTCGTCGTAATAATTGAAGATATTGCCGAGATATTAGGAGCTTAAATTCCTTTTTACATACCTTAATTTATTTTTAATTACTTCCTTTCCTCTAGCGGAAATAAAGCACAACGTTTAGTGATATCCAAAATACTTAAAAGTCCACCAGTCCGCCGCAGGAGCTGAGTAAATTAACCAGATTTCCCTCGTGAAGTTTAACAGGGGGGGGGAGGGGGGAGGGTCACCAGAACATATATGCATGTATCTCGTCTCGTATCATAAAGGCCTCTTGAAAACAATATTTGGTATTTAAGGTTCGAATATTGTGGTTTATTATATAAAAGAGTATTTTTTATGTAACATGAGTAGAAGTGGGGGTTTGCTGAAACCTGTAAAATGCAAATATCACAGTTAATGTTCAACATAGAAAATAAATGTATATAACAATATTTATAGTACATTCAATTTGCAATAAGATTAGTTGCTTCGATCAGACGTATAATATATATATATATATATATATATATATATATATATATATATATATATAATCTTCAACAGACCTCATTTTCGTCATCTCCTAGGTAGATGGACGTTTGAAGAAATTTTTCAAGAGTCGCGTCACGAGAATGACCTCATGAATAGCTTCCTACGGGAAACACAGTATGCATTGTGTTTATCAATTCAATAATGACTTAAAATCGAGATAATTATCTAATTGCTGATGTGCCTATCGGTTTAATACAGTATTTCTATAATATAGGAATTTATAGGTTAAACCTTTTAAATATAGACTTAATGAATGAAAAGGCATGGGCTTACATAACTGACATTTCATTTGGCCAACTGAAGACAATTGTATTTGTTTAGATTTGAACCAACGCCAGGACATAGTAGAATGAAAAACACGGATGTCAAAATGTCAGCCACTCAGGAGCTGCGTAAAGTAAGCAGATTCCCACTTGCTGGTATGGACATACTATTGATCTCTTCTCACTATGCATTTTATATTTCTAAATAAGCATTCGACGAGTTCAAGAGGGAATTTACTCAAAGGCTGCAAACAAGAAAGTACGCAAAACACGCTTAATATATGAACTACTGAAAAATGTATAGCACAAAAATTGTAGAGAGCATCAAGAGTCTAACATTTTGGTTGATTCTGTAACATTTTTCGTGGGGCTCAGGTTAGCCATGCGAGTTAAAGCGTTGACCGCTATCTCACATGGTAAACCTAGAATGGCGAGTTCGATTCTCGCCTGGGCAAAGGAAATTATTTAGTGACGAAATTCATTAAATAACATCCTAAAATCCCACCCTGGCTAGAAAAGGGTGGTAACCTGTAGATAACCCGTCCCGATTAGCCTAAGTTGCAAAAAGTGGACGTTAATAAATAAATAAATAATAACATTTTTCGATACGACTCATAATTGGAGAAATATTGTGAATCCCCCCCCCACCAAAAAACCCATTCTAGTCCAATTTCAGCCATTATTGTCTATTAAAATTAGTGTTGAATGAAACGGCTACATATCGAGTGTAGCATAGATACAAATACAAATTTTCGACTTAAGAGCGTAAAATCTTAATTGATGTCATACCATAACATATTTGCTTTTGCATGTATCTCACACCGTAAAAATTCAATAAAAACAGTGATTGGTAAGTAAGAATAAAGAGGTTCATAATATAACAGCTAATTTTTCATATAAACTAAAACTATAGGCTGAAAATTAAAAAAATTAAATATCTTACTTAACATTCGAGACAGAGAAAAAGTGTACGGACTGCCATTTAGAGAAAACTAAAACTACATTAAGATCAATCCTATACAATTTTTCGTTACGAAGTATAATAACAAACATATGGCGAAATTCCTGAATTCCCACCAAACTGGTCCAATTTCTAACATTAACGAACTTGATCTTCAGTTTTACAAAAACGTTTATGTTTGGGAACCATAAAAAAAAAATTGCGAACGCTAGAACGAACCTGAGTTCGTTGTCTTCTCCGTAGGATCGATGGTCATTTGAAGATTTTTTTCCGAAATCGCACCAAGTGTACAACCTCAATAACTGATTTCCCTTAAGGAAAATCAGCTAAAATTAGAACTTATGGGGACGAGTACAGCCGTATAAGCGAAATGAGAGTGAAGAGAGCTGATAAACTTAATGATAACGGTTGGTTCTTTGGTAATATTCAGGACTGGCGGTTATTTTCCACTTCATTGATAATTGGGAAGGTCTGCATTCGGCACTTTGCTTAATGACTCTCCAGGAGAACCACTCATCTCAAAAACATCCCTTCTCAATTCCAACACCCACACAGGTCTGCTTTCAGAATATATTTTATATAAAAAAGAGCTCGGAAATTTTTAGCTTTTTTTAATTTATTCCCCCGGAAAGGTATAATTCAATTCCAACCTGAATCTATATCTTCCACATACCAAATATTCTCAGTATTGTGAACATGTCATTAACACACACTAAAACACCAGCATTCTCAGAGTTATGCTTTTAGAATATATTTTACCTCGAAGAATTTAAGCTCATTTTAATTTATTCCCCTGTGAAAGGTTTAATGTAATTCCAACTTGGATCGATGTTTTCCAAACACCAAATATTCATATTTTGTGCGCATGACATTAACTCTTAGTAAAAATCCTGACTGCAAAAACTAAATCGATTTTTAATATTTCAACAACAAATGACATCTAACATTTTTTTATCAGGATCAATAAAACAGTTTTGCCGTGTACTAGTGTTTTAATTTATGCAGAGAGCACATTCAGGCTCAGCGCTCCATCGACAGTGCCTGCTGACAAAGAAAAACCTTAATACTAAATAACAAACATAGCAACACTGTAAAAACAGTCACACAACAATAAAAAAAAAACATGTACAGGATAAAAACCAAAAATAGTCAACCAATAAAAATGAAAACCGTAAGCGTTCGCCATAAAGGTAAAAAGATAAAACCTATAAACAACCCTGATTAAAAAAAAGTCCGTCACACAGGGGCTGCGTAAACTAAGCAGATTTCCCAAGTTTAGTTTTACAATAGAGAAATTTCACGAGAGCCGAAGAGTTAAGAAAATGGCCGACCTAGATTTTGGCGGGAAACTCACTCTCATCCGTTATCCGCCCCGATTTCATAACATTCCAAATATCTCGGTTAATATGCAAGATAGAGAATAAATGTATATAACAATATTTATAGAAAAAGAAATTTGCAATAAGATTAATTCAATACAATTTTTCAATCCGACGTATAGTAACGGAAATATTTCAAATTTTAGAAAATCCTCCCCTCTAAACCCCCCGTCCCACTGGTCCGATTACAGCCATTAACGAACTTGATCTTTCTTTTTACATAAAACGACTAAATATCGAGTCCAAACTCCTAACGATCAAACAAAAATTGCGACCGCTAGAGCGGTAACAGACAAATATATATATATATATATATATATATATATATATATATATATATACAGTTTTGAACGGACCTCATTTTCGTCATCTACTAGGTAGGATCGATGGACATTTGAAGAAAAATGTCGAAAATTCCGTCATGATTTCCCTTAAGGGAAATCTGCTAACAGCCAATTACTACATAAAAACATATATTTACATAACACAATGGGGTGAAAACCCTCCTGAATGCGCACCAGAGTAACTATAGTGAAAATGACAAACCAAAACTACAAAAACCAAATTTAGTAGCATTTGGTTATACACTAATAGGGTGGAGAAATCAACAATTTTTTAGGTAAGCCTACGTCTCACAATTGTTTTTAATTTTTATTTTGTGTGGGAGCTCTCATAACAAGAAAAATGCTGACAGTTCGGGTGATAGGGAAAACTACTTTAAAAAAGGCATAGATGTCTTAATTTGTAAGCTGATTTTGTTCTGAATGTTTACAACCATAAATCAGATATTAATAGTCCAGCCCGGCTGCAAACTAAAACTAAGCACTCAATTAGAGGATATTAATCAGTTTTCCCACATGCTGGAATGATACACTGTTCATCCATTTCTAACTAAATATGCGATGAATAGAATGGCAGAATATCACAAATAGAATATCAGTGGGCTTACTGAAACTTGAAATTACAAAATAAGAGAACACGAAAATCTCACTACTAATATCTTCGTTTCGAAAAAAATGTATCGAACATCAATAGTCTAACAAATTGGTTCTATAACATTTTTAAACCATAAAGGAGATATTTTTAATTTTCGAATTTCGCCCTTGAAAGCCCTAAAATATATATTTATATATTACTTTTTTCTGTAATCGTTGAATAATCGTAACATTACAAAACTGAAATGAGTGAAGAAAGTGAAGCATTTTGCAATAGAGTGAAGAAAGTAATCACTTTCTTCACAAGTGAAGAAAGTGAATTGCCTTCTTAATTAGTAATAAGTATAAATTAAAAAATAATTTGAAGTTGGAAATTAAATGCTTTTAAATGTTTCTTAACATTGTAAGAATTTATTTTAACAAAATAAATTGAAATGTGAATGAATTATTGGTGGAAATAATCAATATATTTTAAAATTTAAATATAATAATAATTACCTTCCTTGTTTATAACCTGGACTTGTTTATAACTGCACTACTTCACAATCATCACTACTTGTTTTATAACTATGCTTAAAACCTTTCACAACCATGCTTATAACCTACCAACATCATACCATAATCTTCACAACATCCTAATTTTGTTCATATTCTGGTTAGATCTGATCATGTATTACACGATTACAGAAAAAATTTAATATTAGACTCGTGACGAAAGTAGAATTCCCAACTCTCGTGAAATTACCACACTCGCTTCGCTCGTGTGGGTAAACGTTTCACTCGAGTTGTAAAATCTACTTTCGTCACTTGTATAATAAATAACTATTAAACGACTATAAGGGATGCTAAGATTTAATTCCCTAAATTTGTGTTCAAGTGACATTGGTATATTTATACAGCTTTTGACGTATCCTATTGCGTTATATTAACAATTAATGACAATGAATAAATCTTTTTCAGTTCAAGCAGGTGAATTTCAAAATAATAAACAGTCCGATTAGTAATACGCAGCGCACGATTTTCCATGTCGTTGAAATTATTTGTTTCCAGCGAAACTCTTTATCGATTACAATGGATTACTTTTTAAAAATAATTCGGCAGAGTATATTTGTAATTTGTAATTTGTTGGCACTGAGAGTACAAGTAGAGGCACAATTCCAAAGTTTGATAAATTAGATTTCCGAACTTTCTTTCTTGTTTTGTATATAAATTTTCCTTTAAAAGTTTCAAAGATGATTTTAAATATTGTTGGCAAAAATTAATAAAATCATAATGCTGGTCTAGCAAGTAGATGAAAATAATAATAGGAGACAATATATGTCTCTCTCTCTCTCTCTCTCTCTCTCTCTCTCTATATATATATATATATATATATATATATATATATATATATATATATATATATATTTGTCTGTTAACACTCTAGCGGTCGCAATTTTAGTTTTATCGCTACTAAACTCGGTATTTAATCGTTTTATGTAGGAAGGAAGATCAAGTTCGTTAACGGCTGAAATCGGACCAGTGGGAGGGGGGGGGTTTAGAGGGGGGATTTCCGAAAATTCGAAATATCTCCGTTACTATACGTCGGATCGAAAAATTGTATAGAACCAATTTTATTGCAAATTAAATTTTCTATAAATATTATTATATTCATTTATTCTCTATCCTGAATATTAACCCAGATATTTGCATTTTTATTAAGTGTAACGGACGAGCTATGGTTCCCGCCGAAAGCTAGTTCGGCCTTTTCCGTAACTGGTCGGCACTCGTTTGGACTCGTTTCTCTATTGTATAAATTTACGTGGGAAATCTGCTTAGTTTACGCAGCCCCTGCGTGACGGACTTTATATTTAATAACCTACTAGTCAAAGAAGAAATCATAGAAGCAAGAGGAATGAAGAGCCTCGTGGTAGGACGAACTCAAGAGGTCCATTTAATGTGATAATTATACAAAAAGTTTGTGAATTTGATCAACCAAAAACCAATTAACACGCCCAACAACGATGGACCGGATAAAATCATGAGGGTCAGTAAATTCTAACATAAAATAATGGCTTCAGGCATAGAGTAAATGAGTACATGTGACATGTTGAGGTCACCTTAACCAGGAAGAATCAATTAAAATTAATTGGTACAATGAGTTAAGAACAGTAGCATGTAAACAGGGAGAGTGAACAAACAGAAGTTAATGAATCTTAGGGAAGATCATTTAAATACATAATACCCAACACTAATGGGTTGCTTCTAACACAATTGTAGACATCTAATGAACTATTTGTGAAGAAGTAGTTTTAGGACTAAATTAGACAGGCTATAGAATTGTGACAAAATATAATATTATATATATATATATATATATATATATATATATATATATATATATATATATATATATATATATATATAGAGAGATCGATCAGAATAGTCTTGTACTTGAACAATAAAAGTAGAAATATGAATATCATCCATTTTATTCGAATCTAAATCCATTAACTGATTGAAAGCTCTTGACAATGAAAATATAGGAGAATAAAAAAAAAATATTCAGTGTAATAGATTGAAAGAGATGTAAACAACGCAGTATCTCAACCCTTACGGAAGGTAATTTGTTCTATCAAAGTGGTACTAAAGTTGGAAACGAAAGAATATTACACAAAAACAAGAATAATAACATATGATGATTTCTCCAAAGCACACATCCAGTTCAATACTTGAAACGGTAACTGTAAAATTACGTAAATTGTAGTAAGTATCATGATCCTATACAATTTCGACACGCAGGGGCTGCGTTAACTATACAGATTTGCCACAAACGTCACGTATTTGCATTTATCTCAAAAAGTAAAAGTTCAATGAGAACCATATTTGGTAATTAGACTTCAGATTAAGTTCTTCATAATAAAACATCTTATTGTTAATGACATGAGCAGGAGTAGGGGTTTACTATAGGCTCAAAACTAAATTATGCAAATATCTTGGTTAATAATCAAGGAATTGAAAAAATGAATATAACAACTTTTATAGAACATTATATTTGCAATAAGATTGTGTCTATACAACTTTTCGATCAGACGACTAAAAACAGAGATATTTCGAATTTTTAAAATTCTTCCCCTCATTGTGATCAATGCTATATAATTTTGAACTCATTATTATATAATTTTGAACAGACCTAATTTTCGTCATCTACTACCACTAGGGTAGGATTGATGGACACTTGGAGATATTTTTCGAAAATCCCATTATGAATAGTACGTGAATAGCTGATTAAGGGAAATATGCAAATAATTCATAACGCAGGTTATAAGATAAGAGCAGCAGAGCGCTACTTATGTCAAAAAACAATCCATTCAAAAACAAATCGGATATATTCCACCCGAAGGATAGGCAGGAAGAAATTTTTGGAGGGAAAGCAGAGATGCCCAACTTCAGTCAAGCAGTCCTGCAGGTACCTTAACTTGCCGTGTGAGTGCCCACCATAGCTATAACTTGTTCAATTATGAATGCTACTGAGGAATGGCTCTCTAACTACTCTGGACTAAAGTTAAGACATCTCTTCATAACGGGTACTTATTCCCATTATGATCGCACAATACATAGTCTTTCAGAACAGGTGGTACTAGGTCGGAGTTCTGAATAAACAACTGTCTTTAACACAGCAGCTATCCTCTGTGCTGACGCAAATAAATTACTATTGGAATAAAGACGAATGTTATTGTCTATACATTATTCTCTCAAATCAAAATGTTTAAACTCTCAGTGTGTTCCTAGCAACTCTTGTGAACCTATAATACAGAAGTATAAAGTAAACCCTTGGAGAGAGCATCCCTAACAATCGGATTCCTCAAAGACACAGACAACACTTCTAATCAAAGAACAAAAATTTAGACAAAATATAATGTAACATACTATCCTTGGAAAACTGATAAACTGAACTTTGACTTAACTCTAAAACTAAGCCGACTTTTCAACATCATCACCAAAAACATTTTACTTCTTTACTAAGAGACAGGAATCAAGAACTATTTATTTACATGGACGGATCCAAAACGGACCAAGGAGTAGGGGCAGCTGCAATTGTTGGCTTAGCTAACTTTCAAATAAAGCTGCCAGATGAGACTAGCATAAATACAGCTGAGCTTGAAGCCCTGAAACTTGCGATAGACAATATACCTACCTGAAACTCATTAGAAAACATATATAGTTCACAACCACTCATCTCGCACATATTGTACGAAATCCAAACATTAAACAAAAGAATAATTATGTACTGATTATCTGGCCATACTAACATTAGACAGAGCAAACAAGCAGACGAACTCGCCAAATCAACTACACAAAAAAGAACTTGAAGACACCACATATTGCACACACCAAGATATTCAAACACGAACAAGACATAATAATAATTCATAGCAGAAATCTTGGTTTGCAACAACTGACAACAAATTGAAACATATGTATCGGCCTTCCTCAAAAAAGGCAATTAAGAAGAGAAGAGGCAATCTAAACAAGGTAATGTATTATCAATTGACGACTGGCACAACCTTACTGTAGACTTACAATAAAACATATACTTACTGACTGTAACCTAAGAAATCACATAGACCTATCATACACTTCGACTGAACTACTACTCGTATTTCACTACTTAAAACATAACCACATTTTCAGAAAATTATAATATGGATAAATACTGAAAATATATGCAGAAATGAGCATACTTAAGTAAATATGTACTATACTAGGACATACACTGATATGTCGCTCCATCGCCCCTGCCGCGAAATGCAATTAAAACAAGAATGCATAAAGAATATATAACACACTATATTAATAAGAGACAAGAAAGATATAGTCAACTGCTTTAAATAATATCTTCCTGCACTAAATTAATAATGCTCTAAATATTTTCTGTATATCCATAGCCACTACAGTAATACAATGTATTCAATTAAAGAAAAAAAAACATGCTGCTCCTTTTAGTTTCAAAGAATTTTAGACTTGAGAAGGAGTAGAAACAAAAAACCGAGACATTAATAAAAGAATAAGGTGTTTTAGCACATTAGGACCTAGTAATACTGTCTTAATTTTGCAACATCCAAATACCACGTAATCATCAAATAAACGTTGAATAATCAATGATTCGAAGAATGGAAATTAATATAAATGAAAATATTTGATAGTCAGGAAGGCGAATCAACACGTGGATGGCATAACATTCACGTAATCCAAAGCCCCGAAACAACAATTACTATGAATAAACAAGCAAAACCAATAACATGAAGGAAATGACACACTCTAACCGCATCCCATATTCAATCCAGCCTTGACAAATAAATATGCGCTGCTCGACCAATTTATTCAACGCATGTATAAATCCTACTATTCGTATGCAGACAGGCGCTACAAGCGCCATTCTCCCTATAGTAACGTGCATCCATAATGTTTTTATAATAACCAAGCCTCTAGGATACCCAAGTAATGAAGTAGCATAATAAATCACGGCACAAGCTACTTAATACCACAACTATAGAATTCATCTATGAATAATAGGTGTAATAGTTCATGAAGCTCAGTAAAACATACACAAAAGTAGCTGATTAGAGGCTCAGGTTGGCCGTGTGAGTTAAGGCGTTGGTCTTAATCTCGCGTGGTAGACCTAGAGTGGCGGGTTCGATTCCCACCCTGGCAGTAGAAATTTATTTAGTGACGGACTCATTAAATAAACTCCTTAGGCCACCTTGGCTAGAAAAAGGATGGTGACCCGTATCCATTGTAGCATAAAGTGGACGTAAATAATAATAAACAAAGTAGCCGATTTCCAAACACTTAATTCCATCTGTCTAACTAATCTAAACGAAAAGACCATTTTATTCGGTTGAAATGTCATTTTACGGTCACAAAACTGGTTAATTCTTAACTTGAGGATATCTTATAGTTTTCTAGTTTATCGTAAAATGAAACGGTTATCCATGTTGCAAGTTTCTGAATTAAAAAGCTATAAGAAATATTTTATTTTACATCTTACAATTGTTTTATTTATTTGCAATTCAAACCAAAGCAGATGTATGAGTGCCCGCTAATGTCAGTAACCACCAAATCAAGGACACTTTCCACCATGAACAAACCTTGTTCATTAATGAATATCATACGATTTCCTCTGGCTCAAATACTAATGAAGTTATTTTAGTTGTTGCCAAAAAACAGTAAACTCCTCTATTTTACATAAGCGATTTTGACAAAAGTTCCTAAAAATCACCGTTCATCGCCGTTAACTGTGTGTGTATATGTTTGTGTGTGTGTGTGTGTGTGTGTGTGTGTGTGTGTGTGTGTGTATGTGTGTGTCTTTGTGTTTGTATATATATATATATATATATATATATATATATATATATATATATATAAATCTATGGTTGAAAAAAGGGTCAACACCACCACTAGGTTAATGTTCACTTCAGAGCCAGCTTTTGAGGTCCTCCTGCCTCATCTTCAGTGCTCTGTTAAACTCAATAACACACAATACAGAAATGAATAGAGACATTTTTAAAAAAAAAACACCAATAACCTAGCCATTAAAAAAAACTTTTAGAAATGTTAAAAATAGAATGTCATAATAACATCACATTGTTTTTTTTAAAAAAAAAAACCTTACATTCATATAATTTACAATCTATAAATCTAAAATATGAATTAATGCACCCCTATTCGTCCTAAAAGTCCATTACTACATAAACCACCACCAGCAAGGAGATTCAAATGGATATATATATATATATATATATATATATATATATATATATATATATATATATATATATATATATATATATGTTCAGTCGTCTTTGAATTGAATTTTCCGCGCTCACTTAGTTCACAAACCCGCCGCATATCACCAAGGCGGTGGCCAAGAGATTAAGATCATAAAGGCGGTGGCCAATGGCGGAAACTACGGCGCTAGCTCAAGAAGGCACCGACTGATTTCAAGGGGAACAGTGAGTTGGGCCTTGCCCCACTCCGGGGACGTTTCTACAACTACAGTAATAGTGTACTCCGCTTCAGAGATAACCGCTCAGTTGGGCTCTGACCCTCTGTAATAGGTTATCTTTCATCTCCCGCAACGCTACCATCATATACGGATCGCTGCAACCAGCTAGAAGACAGAATCTCATTGGAACACCAAATAACACCCGAAGAAGTCTCAACTTCTAGGAAATTATATGTTTCCCGCAGGTACCTACGTCTTATTATAATGCTAGCATTATCTACGCAAACTATTAAATGAGTACTCATAATATAGGACTGATCGATCATTATATTGTATATATATTATTGGCTTGCCACTAAAGTATTTTATAAAGTTATCCTTTGTTTCTTTTTTAACCTCTATATTAATAACTGTTAATGTTTGGTTCAATTAGACATAAGGTTAGTTTCTAAATCAGCATTCTTTAGGATTTAAGTTGTATAAAATTAGCTGCCTACTATAAAGATTATTATATGTTCCTTATTCAATATATACTTGATTCTTTGGGGAACTCAAATAGTGACTGTATTATTCACTCTCATCTTTCCATAAAATAGTAAATATTTCAGTCTAATGCTTTCTTATGAGGAAATTATCTCTTTAATACTTTTATTTCAGTCTAATGCTCTCTTATTATTGCCTTTAAATAGCTTCCCGCCTTTACATTTTGGTGCCGAAATACCTCTATTATTATTACCGCAAAAGCTTACCACCTGTACAATATATATATATATATATATATATATATATATATATATATATATATATAAACACATACATTGGCCGGTACGTTAAGTGTTGAGTGTAACGTCACTTTCCTGGAATTCATCCAGAACTGCTCTGTTAGGCTATAATTACCACGACGAGGGGCCGGTTGACATTCAAGCACCCAAACACTCACTCACACATATCTCATAGAAAAGAAATAAAATAACTGGAAATGAAAGTGCAGCAAGCTTAAGAGCCTGATTAACCCGGTTATTACGTTGAAACGCCTTCTGAACGTCATTAAAGACATGATTAAACTCCTCCCACCCCCCAATAAGTTAAAGAACAAACTGTCTGGGCGGGGAGAAGGCCTTTGATCTGAGCAAGAGAAGAGAGTTTATTGAATGAGCCTAAACTGACGAGGGAGTAACTGGATAGAGATGACCTCTACTAACTTAGCTCTCCCGAAGTTAGCAATGCCTTTAGCAAAGTAGCAACCCTTATATGCAACTTTTATCACTTGCCTCTACACTTTCTTACATAGTCCACTCAAACTTATACGTTTAAAGGATTTAAGTGATCGATCAAATATTAAACGTAGGCTCCAAAGGTTCGTTTAATCTATGAACGTATAAAACTTTGCCCTTCTTGTGAAGAGGCAAGTGTACTGAGAATAGGATACAAGGTGTCTACCCGTACTCCTGCGTGATACCGACTGACCGAAGTTTAAAAAAAAAAAAGTTAACCCTTCGCCAAAATTGCGGGAATCCACCTCTCACTATAGGCTACAATTGCAGGCATTGTCTAGTATGTTTATAGTATGCTCATAGTCCGTATGTTTGGATGGCAGACCTGTGGATAGTAAGAATCTTGTGGCAAAACCAAAAATGAACAAGGAATCAATCCAGACCTCAATCAACGGACTGAAACACTTGATCGGATCAATTATTAAAAATTAAACCTTACACACACACACACACACACACACACACACACACACACACACACACACACACACACACACACACACACACACAAATATATATATATATATATATATAAGAAATTAATTTCCTGAACATAATATAATAAAAATAGCAAGATGATAAAAATTAGACTATTCAAAAACTGGTTTCAGACACGTTGTGGTGTTACTGTTCAATGGCCAAGTGATTGAAATCCTAATAATAACGTAATAAAGCTGAAAGAAATTCCAACAGCTTCAAAAATAAAATAGCTGTTCTGAAATGTTATTTATTAACACCCACTTCATGCTACTAAGGTTAATTGGGATGGACTACCTACATTTTAACACCCTTTTCTAGCCAACGTGGTGAGGTAAAGGGATATATGAGCTTGTTACAAAAAACATTCCTACTGCCGAAGCAGAAATCGAGTCAACGAATGTGTATCAAGTGAATTATGACCAACACCTTAACTCACATGGTTAAGCTGGACCCTAATATACTGTTCAAGAAAAGTCAAGCCTCCATAGTTGCGGAGCTCTACATAATAAATAAATAATATACTGTTGTTCAATGAACCGACCATGCCTGCCTGGTAGTTGAAATAACTAGTAAGTCTTGTTAATTAAATGAAACGTACAAGAGAAAGAAAAAGACCGCGAGGAGATAACCGGCTGACTTCTGCTTGGAGGAGTTAGTGGTGAGGCATAATTAGAGAAAAAAAAGTTCGGCACGCAGGGGCTGCGTAAACTAAGCAGCTTTTCCACGTGAAGTTTTACAACAGACAAATTTCACGAGAGCCGAACAGTTAAGGAGACGGCCAACCTAGCTTTTGGCGGGAAACTCACTCTCATCTGTTATCCACCCAGATATAATAAAAATGCAAATATCTCGGTTAATATTCAAGATAGCGAATAAATGTATACAATGTTTATAGTAAATTTAATTTGCAATAAGATTGATTCTGTGCAATTTTTCGATCCGACGTATAGTAAGGGAGATATTTCGAATTTTCGAAAATCCTCCCCATTAAACCCCCCCCCCTCCCACTGGTCCGATTTCAGACGTTAACGAACTTGGTCTGTCTTTTTACATAAAACGACTAAATATAGAGTTTGGTAACGATCAACCAAAAAACACGACCGCTAAAGCGGTAACAGACAAATATATAGATAGATAGATCAATATATATATATATATATATATATATATATATATATATATATATATATATATATACAGTTTTGAACGGACCTCATTTTCTTCATCTACTAGGTAGGATCGATGGACATTTGAAGAAAAATTTCGAAAATTCCGTCATGAGTACAACCTCAATAGCTGACTTCCCTTAAGGAAAATCTGCTAATACAAAAGTTCAACAGCCACGGAAGGTCTTGCAAGGTACCACACTTATAAATTGACAGTATGAGTCATAATCAGTGTTAAAAAATCATCATATATTTAAGTATAATAGCCCAATCATTTTAATTTCAAAAGCTAGCTAATAAAGGAACACCCGGCAGTCCATGCGTACGGCGTTAACACATTCGTGTACTCGCGTATATGAGTTCCTCTATACAAGTCCTAAAATAAATAAATATACGGATGAAAATGAAAGTTATGAGTGGTAATATAATTTCATTAATCAGTAAACAATACATGTTTAATTGACGTCAGGAATAGTGCGATAAGGTGTGATTAGAGAAACAATCAGCTGTATCAACAGAAGTAGAATGTTTACAGTAACAATAGGGAGCAATGAAAAGGAGAACAATTCAAATCTCATGATGATATAATGGGTGTTTACCTCTGCGCGCACAACACCACAAAACAATACAACCTACTTTACTCCTCCTCAAAAATAACCTACGTGAACAAATAGGCAATCATTTTTATGCCAACTTTTATTAATTTAAATTTTTACTAGAAATAAATATCAATAATTTTGATATTTCGGTCTGAGTGTGATGTTTGTTAGAAAAGGACAACTCTTTCACGCATGTTGTAATTCACTTCAGTCACTGATTGCACCCAACGAATACCATTAATATTGTATATTACAACTAATAGTAACTCATTTTTTAATAAAAGTACGTAAAGAGAAAAGAATTGAGGGGCTCAGTGTGACGTAGGTGATCGTGCACTTCATAAGCCTAGATTTAAGGGTTAGATTCAGCCGTTTTAGGACCTACTCATTAAACAAAAATTGTTGTCCCACCCTGCATTGAAAAGGATGGTAACCTGTAGGTAAACCACATGGATTAGCAATATTTGCATAAATATGAATACAAGTGTAGTAGAGAACATCAAAGGCAATATTCTGCTGAACATATCTCGCCAATTTTTAGCAGTTTCCCTTAAGGGCTATTGAGGTTGTACGCGATCCTCAATTTCCTTAAATCCCCATCGATCAAACCCAGAAGATGCCGAAAATGAGGTCCGTTCAAAATTTGATTTATATATATTTGTCTGTTAACGCTCTAGCGGTCGTAATTTTTGTTTGATCATTACCAAACTCGATATTCCTTTTATGTAAAAAGGAAGGTCAAATTCGTTAATGTGTATATAATCTTTTGAACGGACCTCATATTCGTCATATCCTGGACAGAAGCGATGTATACTTTATAAAATGCTTCGAAAATAGCATTATGAGTACAACTTCAATAACTGATTTCCCTTAAGGGAAGTCTGCTAACAATAATAACCGTGTGCTAAAAATATTGAAACTCTGAGAGAGAAAAAAATAGAGCTAGATCTCTTAGTTAGAGAAAACATACACTCCTGATAAGAGACACTGCTGCTATCACTAGATAAGAAACTGTCAATACTAGCAAAGAGAAATAGATAAGCTATTATTCAAATAAAGTTTTTAATAACCTCCTCAACTTCAAACATTTATTCATTCATAAATGGTACAGGTTCAATTGAAACGATCCCCAACAATATTAATAATTATTATTATTAATTAACGTCTACCTTTTGCTACAAAGGCTAATTGTAACGGGTTATGTACAGGCTACCACCCTTGTCTAGCCAGGATGGAACTATTGATTTTATTTAATGAGTTCATCAGTAAATAAATTCCTATTGCCCAGGCGGGACTAGAACTCGCCATTGTAGGTTCAACATGTGAGATTAAGACCAACGCTTTAACTCACATGGCTAACCTGAGTCCCAAGTAAGAATCCGTTAATTATAATGTGAAGGGAAAGGGGAGAGAAGGCCCTACAAATTCAATAGTTGAGGATAGCGACCTGTCTTTTTATTACTCCCCAAAAAACAATTTAGAAACATTTTCCTTGAAAGCGAAAATCATAAGCTCATCTGCCAGTTCCTGCAAACATTGGTGGTACAAATATGCCAAAAATAGATATTTATTTAAAATGCCGTGTGGACACCTTGGGCCAATTTGGTAACCTGGAACCAAACAGATAACTGAAATTTCGAGTTTGGTACAAAGTATCTCAGGTGAATTTACCCAACAGACACCACCTCACACTCATATTTCACAGAACACTATTAACTACAGAGATATAACACAAATGGTAAATCTCCAAGCACTAATAAGATTACATATGAGTGTGTGTCATATATATATATATATATATATATATATATATATATATCCTTAGGGGAAATCAGCTATTGAGGTTGTAAGCATGATGGGATTTTCAAAATATTTCTTCAAATGTCCATCGATCCTACACATGGTAAATGGCAAAAATGAGGTCCGTTCTAAATTTAAAACCCCACTCCTACTACTGTCATATTAAAAATAAGCTATTATATTGTGAAGAACTTTATTTAAATCCTAAATACCAAATATTGTTCTCATTGAACTTTTACATTTTGAGATAAATGCAAGTACGTTGACGCATGTGGGAAATCTGCTTAGTTCCTCATGCAGGGGCTGTATAATCTACAACAACAATTTCCCAAGTGCTAGTACGACACACTAGTGATCTCATCTCCCCATATATTTTCTGTATCTAAGGAAAAATTCGCGGAGTAGAAGTGGGAATTAACTGACGGCTGAGAAAAAATTAATCGTGAATAACTCATTTAATATTTATGTTACGAAAAAACGAATAGAATAACAATTGTAGAGCATCAATAGTTAAACCAGATTGGTTGAATAACATTTTTGGGTACGACTTTGAATTTTCTAATCCTCTCCCCCCCCCCCTCTGTTCCAGGTCCCATCCCAGGCATTAACGAACTAGAACTTTAGTCTTGAATTAAATGGTTAATAATCGATGGTATAGATCAAATAATAATTTTTGATTAAAGACATAAAATCGTAATTGATAACATCATCAAACAACATAGCTGCATGTATCTCACGAAGTAATTGTTCAATGAAAACAATATTTGATATTTATGCTTCGAATAGCATGATATAATACAGATTATTGTTAATATGACATGAGTAGGAGTGGGAGTTTATTGAAGGCAGAAAACAGAAAACGGAAATTATATCGGTTAATATTCAAAATATAGAAAACTTATAAATAACAACATTAATAATACATTTAATTTCCAATAATATTAGTTCTATTCAATTTTCCGGGAAATATTTCGAATTCTTGAAATTCGCCTCTTATGAACCCTACCTCCTTCCAACAGGTTAGATTTCAACCATTAATGAACTTGACCTATAGTTATAGATAAAGCGTTTCAATACCAAATTGGAAACAGACAAATATATACATAAAATTTTGAATGAACCTCATTTCCGTCATCTACCTAGGATCTGTGGACATTTGAAGAAATCCATCGAAAATCGCATCATGAGAACAACCTCAATAGCTGATTTCCCTTAATGGAAATCTGCTAAAACTAGTCAGTCCCACCACGGCGAAAAAATCGAGATAAGATGCAGATAGCCATGCCCGATCAGCGGGATTAGCATAAAGTTGATGGTAATAAATAAATATTCACCCATTAATGAATGAATTTGGTCGGTGATTTTCAAATTTCAAACGAATTATCCGTTCTGACCGTCTCTGGACCAAATCTGACTGAATTCGTCTTGATGCCTAAACGTATGTGCATATCCGTATCGTATCGGCGAAGAGGGTGAAAATGAGAAAAAATAAAAAAGAAACTCACATTTCTACGTACTTTCAGGAGATTTAATATGAGGACAAGGAAGCATGCAAGTCAGGTTTTTTACTATTATAAAAACAAAAATATTATTTATAAAAGGTTTTGAGTAAATACAAGAGGAACACGAAGGGCCGTATTGTATATATCATAATTGGATTTGAAGGTATTCTTTTTCCTCAGGCATATCAGCCAGCACAAATAATACCCTGAAAAAGCATCTATAACATTCAGACAGCTGGCAAACAAGTTGGTTAAAAATGAACATGAAATTTCCGCACGTGTGCCCAAACAAATGTTTCCTATCCGGTATTTGATCTGTCGGTTTTCCATTTATGGATAAACCTTGACTCTTCGGAAAAGAGAAAAACATCATACCTCCCAATTGGCAAAAAAAGATTTTACATACGGCATTTTAAAATTAATCAATTTAGTCAGCTGTTTTATGTATAAATAAATTAAACTGGCAATGAATAGATAGAATATAAATTAATGCTTTCACACAGACTTTATTGTATAACGGCTTATGTATTCATGTATATTTACAGAAATTGTTGATAGCTAGATCCGGAGAGAAGAATACATTTTGGACATAGGAGATAGATCGCTGGCGATTAGCGTCTTAGCTGATTTCTCTTTGGGGAAATCAGCTATTGAGGTTGTACCTATGGTGGGATTTTCGAAAACTGTCTTCAAATGAATGTCGATCCTGCCCAGGTGATAACGATAATGAGGTCCGTTCAAAATTTTATATATATATATATATATATATATATATATATATATATATATATATATATATACACTCACACACACGGGTTGTTTGGTAAGTAGGTAGACAAACTTCTACACGTGATTCTACTCTTCAAAAGGAACAAAATTGCCTATATGATATATGTTCCTACAAATAGTATCAGAGAAAATTCGATTTTTGTGTTTGTCAATGTATATGTGTTTTATTACATAAATTCAGCTGTAACAGCTAAATTATTATTAATGGATGTTTTCTGCCTATGTCATCTTGAAGGACATTAAATTCTCTTTAAAAATCATTCATTTTTATTTGCAACTTCGATTTTTTTTAGAGAATCTGAAAATAAAACAATAATTTTTTTTTTATTTATTTATTTATACAGTAGCGCCCACAACAAGGCAGTTTTGCTCAAAACCTAACAATGTAATAAAATCAATATAATACGAAAAAAAATTGTATCAACAATAAAAAATAAAATAAAACACAGTAAATAAACATTAAATACAAGTAATAAAAAGAAAAAAATATTATACTACACTACAAATATTACATTAAAATAGCATTAATGGAAACAATTAATAATGGATTTATTATTAAAAAATAAATGAAACAATAAAAAAAAGAAATTGTTAATTTTGAAACCTCAAAATCAACCTCTGAATCAACTTAGAACTTTTAGATTTTATGATTATTATTATTATTAATTAACGTCCATTTTTTGCAACTCAGGCTAATTGGGGCGGGTTATCTACAGGTACCACCCTTTTCTAGCCATGGTGGGATTTTAGGATGTTATTTAATGAAATAATTTCCTTTGGCCAGGCGAGAATCGAACTCACCACTCTAGGTTTATCATGTGAGATTAAGGCTAACGCTTTAACTCACATCAAAAAGAAAAAAAAAAAAAAGGAAAATAAAAGTGCTTAAAACAATTTAACGCAAAATTGTTCATGAATGAATACAAAAAAAAGTTATAAATTATGTAGTAATTATTTGTAAAAGGAATACGTTTCTCCACCAGCATAGTTTCATTTAAAAAAAAAAAAAACGTTGCGGTATTTTCCAGTCTTCAAATGCTTCCTAAATGAAGAGTTTCTAAATTAAATAGAAAACATACTTCTGATGTAAAGAAATGAAATGTGGCTGCAGCACAACAGATCTCCTTCCCACTTCTCGATCACTGCTTGACCATCAATATGAGAATTGTTTCCCCAAAGCAATATCGGTCGCAGCTTAATTATTGAGTGGTCACCCAGGTCATCTGATCTGACGGAAATGGATTATTTCCTATGGGGAAGGTCAAATGCATCTCTACCAAAAGAGTTCGCAGAATATTAAAGACATGAAAACTAAAATCAGATTGGCGATAAATTCAATATTAGTAGCAGAAATACAGTGCCAAAAGAGATTTCATGCCATCTTGAAGTGAATAAATGAGGAAGGACGCATTTTCGAACATCTGTAAATACTAGCTGTAAGTATTGTAGTGCAATGAAAAAACTGGTTTCATTTTTTTTAGAGAAACTACTGAGGTAGAAAAATGTATTCCTTTGACAAATAATTACTGAAATTAGTTTAAAATAAATTAATGCTAAGAACGTTTTTGTTATGAGTTCTTCCCTAAGAGAAATCTACTAAAACGATTAGTTTTTGAAATTTGATATTTAGGTTTCCTGTAACGCGTATTTGTGCACCTCTTCTTTCGATCGGACTCCACTAATGAGAGGAGGAGGTTTAGGGATAGGGAAAAAAAGAAACTAATTTCTCCGTATAGGACATTTTTTTATTTTTATTTTTTTAGATTAATATAAAAAGATCTACAAATTATGGTCGATGTACAGAGACATGCATGACTTTCTAATGAAATAATCTTAAAATAATTGTAGGAAAACATATTTTTAATTCAATTTAATCAATAAGTTCATGGAAGTCAAGTGGTATCTACTTACAAATTCTGCCTTCGGATTACTGAAAATAGAGGTAGATGTAGCCACGTCTTAACTTGCATGGGCACTGGGCCCCTCCCATTTTATAAATAGTTATAATTTATTTTTTCAGTTAAAGGATATTCCATAAACCTGTATGGTTCAAGTAACATTGAATCCTTTACCTCGTAATAGGCAAGCATCAATGCGATGATGAAAGAGTCAACAACTGGCCATCAAATCAAAAGGACTCCTTGATGCATCCTAGAGATTTTATGGCCAGTTCCAAGACCCTTAAGTTATACTATCCCTATAGACTCCACAAGAAATTGCCACTAAATTCAACCAGTATATATATAGTACGGCTTTCTAACAGAGAGAGCTATTTATCAGCTTTTACTAGGATGTTATCTGGTTTTACTATGTGGCCCAGCTACTCCTAAAGCCTTACTTCAGTGTGGCAAGACTGGGGGTAATTCAGTATAACCATCATTTTCTTTTTAATGATATCTAAAGATGATTTCCAGGGACTGGGCAATTTCATGACGGTCAGAATATTGTGAAAATATGTGCTTATAATTACCTGCATTATATGAGCTCTAAATATGATGTTTGGTGGGCCAACGACCGACAGTAGCTCAAGGTAGAATAAAGTTCGACACGCAGGTGCTGCGTAAATTAAGCAGATTTCCCACGTGCGCCGCGTATTTGCATTTATCTCAAAAAGTAATCCTTCAATGAGGACGATACTTGGTATTTAAGTTTCAAATAACGTGCTTCATGATGTAATAGGTTACTGTTAATATGGCATGAATAGGAGTTTAATGAAGGCCAAAAACGAAAAAAAGGTAAATATCTCGATAAATAATCATGATAGTGAAACAACACATATAACAACTCAGCTGGTTGTGAGAGTGATGAATCAGGTTAATCAGAAATACGTTTTTGTGCCTCCTCACAATTTATTTCTTAAAAACGCTTAGCGCTTTCGGGAATTAAATTACCATCCTCAGAGAGTCAGAGTGTTGGGGGTGCCTATAGAGTTCCTACCGGGGTAAACCCTGCCGATGCACTAGGTTTGAAATATTGTCCTCAGAATCCTATATCAAGAAAATAAAAAATAAAACTTGCACAAAAAAAAAAAAATAAAAAAAAAAAAAAGAGTGCATCGGCAGGGTTCAGCCCGGTAGGAACTCTATTGGCACGCCCTACGCTCTGACGATCTGAGGATGGGAATTTAATTCCATAAAGTGCTTAGCGTTTTTAAGAAATAAATTGTGACAAAAAAAAAGTGTTTCTGATTAACCTGACATATAAAAACATTTATAGAACATTTAATGTGCAATAAGAGTTGTTCTACACACTTCTTCAAACTGCCTTATAATAACGGAAATATTTCGAATTTTTGAAATCTTCACCTCTTAGATCCCCTCGAGTCCAGCAGTTAACGAACTTGATCTTTATTTTTACATAAAGCGCCAAATATCCAGTTCGGTAACGATCACACAAAAACTACGCCATTTAGATATATATATATATATATATATATATATCTATATATATATATATCATTTTGAACGGACCTCATTTTCGTCATCCCTTAGGTAGGATCGATGGGTATTTGACGAAAGGTTTCGTAAATCGAGTCATGCTTACGACCTCAATAGGTGATTTCCCTTTAGGGAAATCTGCTAATAGGTACAGGTTCGATCCCCACCAAGCGAAAATATTAGTTCATGAGTGTCGCAATGGTTATGGGCCAGCGGGAGTCTGGAGAGTATATACGTCTGACATACAATGGGCCCCGTCGGTCTACTGGAGACAACTCATTCCAGGTCCTCCTTGGTTAACGGGGTTGTACTTCTAGTTGATCACTCACTATGTAAAATCTCTGATCACGAATCCCTTGAGTCTTGCTCGGGGCGGCTAAAGATCTCGAAGTTCTATAATGCCAACTGAATATATATATATGTTGTGTAACATAAAGTTTGTGTTTTTCGTAATTATTTTAGAAAATGGCTTTCAATAGTATTCCTTTATTCTACGGAAGAGAAAAAAGAAGCCACTGAGTATAATTAATTGTAACTCCTTTCCCTCCAATGTTTCAGTGAAAAATCAGGGAAGAGGGATATGGAATTTTGCATTTGAACATGAAAATCAATGTAATCAATTTAATTTTCTGAAGCATCTGAGCCAATGCTATTCCATTCAGTTACTGACTAGTTGTGAATTCTATGGCGCAAGATCTCACAAAGGGCCCCTTCCTAGTATTTTACACGTAAAGTTATACAACAAATTCGTAATTATCCCAAGTTCTCTGTTGTGATTGGTTTATTCAATTAACACCGAATAGGTTGAATACGAAACACGCCAGCTACAATACTACACCCGCAAGCTGCACGCGCGCATACACACACACACAAACTGATTCAATATTAAATGAACTCATTGACTTGAATTCTAAAAAAGCAGCAAGATATCCAGTATTTAAGAAAGAAAGATATGATGGAGGAAGAAATTAATTCAATTTTCTTATCTAGCACCTTTTAGTAAAGATAAAAATAGAAATAGAAATTCAAAGAGATAAGTATTAATAACGTGTTCCTAAATTTAAATTTGCGTGGGCTATAAATATTGAGTTTAGATTCATGAGCCATTGGAAGAAAAACCTTGTACTCCTTTCGACTTCAAATAAAACTAATCAAATGAGTCCTCTTTCTAAATAAATCGATTTTCTTTACGTTGAAATAAGAGCTATATTTAATCTCAACAGGAACCCCCCTTCCTTGCTGATTCTTTTATATTAATATCTAAAACTGAAATATACCGAAAATTTATAATTAAACAACAAAAGAAACCTTTGTTTTTATCATTTTCCATTTCAATTTCACAGTGCATAGACGAAATTACATAAGCAACAAATAAGATATTATAATCTTACTCTTTGTTGCTAAACTTAAATAACGTTTAAATAAAAGGAATAGTCTGGTCGTGTCGTATGGAAATACGAGGGATGTAACTGCGAATCTTCGAATGATTCTAAATATTCAAAAAAAAAAAATTCACTACTTTTGGGGCGCTCTCTCTCAGATAAAAACCTCCGTAAAAAATGTAAAATGTTATATGTTAACCGCCCACTTTGTGCTACTATGTCAAATTATCAAACAGGTTATCATTTCTAGCCAGACTGAAACTAAAACTAAGGATTTTATTTAATGAGTCCGTCAATAAATAAATTCCTTTCGCCAACTCAGAATCCCTTCTCTCACTGAGAATCCAACTCACGACTTTAGGTACACCAAATGAGATTAAAGCCCTTACTCGCAGGCCTAACCTGGGCCCCCGTAGAGAAGTAGTCCAAGTGACTCAGGAAGGAGAGCGTGTCTTTTTTGTGTCACATTTCGAGTGAATAAGAATAATAAGCATGAAAGGTAGGCCAATATTTTTTACTGCAGCTGAATTAATAAATTAATTTATTATTTATTAACGTCCACGTTTTGCTACTTTTAGCACGTACAAGGAAATAAACGTAGAAAATAGCCTTATAATTTAAAAAAGAAAGAAACGTTTTATAGCCTACAACTCCGTGTTTGAAGTTTTGTGTATTTCGATATCTGACAATCATGACCACTGTTTATTGATACTGCTCCCTTCTCAAATAGGCTACGCATACCGAGATTTCTTGCCATGGATTGCAAAAAAGACATTATCTGGATATGGTATTCTGTAACCTATTAGAGTTATCAGAGGTAAAGAAATAGCTTTGATTGAAATGAATATGAAAATTGTCAATCTAAATACTCATTATCACAATCGGTTAATCGGCCAAAGGCGCTCAACCTCATAATCTCAATTAACTGCTACGCTATTTATTAACTGAATAAATTCAGCGTGCAGAAAGAAAATAATTAACTAGTATAATGCGCCTTATAACTAGACTATTTTATCATTCAATGAACAGAAAGATTACAAAGCTGCTCACGGGAGCTTAAGCAGGTCGAAGGAAAAGATGATGATATTGCAACAAGGGAATCAATTATATAATAATAACCCTGATATTTTCTCCATTTTTCCCTAAGAAAAAAGAAGACATTTTTCAAAGAATATTCAATAAAATGAAAGTAAATGAGAAACTTTTATAAAAATATATCAAAATTATTAGAAATAAGTCACATTAATAGGAAAGCAGAAAGAAAAAAAATATGAAAAAAGTTCCACGAATTTGACCAATATAGTTAAACAAAAAGCAATTTTTTTATTTATTTATTAACGTTCACTTTATGCTACTATGAGTAATCGGGACGGGTTATCTACAGGTTACCACCCTATCTTGCCAGGATGGGGCTAAGGAATTTATATAATGAGTTCATCACTAAATAAATAATTACTGGCCAGGCGGGAATTGAACTCACTAATTGAGGTTTACCATGTGAGATTAAAGCCAACGCTTTAACTCACATGGCTAACCTGAGCCCTTCAAACAAAGTTTTAGCATTAAATTATTATTTATTTATTAGCCGTGTGAGTTAAAGCGTTGACCTTAATCTAACATGGTAAACCCAGAGTGGCGAGTTCGATTCTTGCCTGGGCAAAGGAAATTATTTAGTGACGAAATTCATTAAATAATTTCCTAATCCCACCCTGGCTAGAAAAGGATGGTAACGCTGTAAATAACCCGTCCCAATTAGCCAGAGCTTCTAGCATTAAATTAGCATTTATGAGAACTATTGTTGTTAATAATACTCGTCAGAATACCAATCCCATAAGATTCACTGTATACGGTCCGAATAACCACTTTTTTTTTTTTTAAACAACACAGGGATTTTAAGGATCCGAAATGAGAAAGACGCATTTAGAGCATGAAAAGATATAGCAGTGTTAATCTGTAAGCATTTTCAAGTCATTAGAGAGGAAGAAGGAGAGAAACAGGAGTAAAGAAAGAAAAGCAAACGTCACTAATTGGTCTGTCTGAGTAAGTGGGAGCAACTAATCAACCCTTTAGCCCTCTGCCTCGCACACCCTCTATCTCTCTCTCTTTCTCTTACTCCACAACTTTATATTCGTTCGCTTAAAACCTAAACAAGAAGGTCCGTCGCGAAGGGCTGCGTAAATTAAGCAGATTTCCCACGTCAGCCACGTATTTGCTTTTATCTCAAAAAGTAAAAGTTCAATAAGAACAATCTTTGATTAGGGGTTCATTTATGCATCAAATAATATGTTTCATAATATAACAGCTTATTGTAAATATGACATGAGTAGGAAAAAATTTCCGAAAACTATAAAATGCAAATATCTCGGTTAATAATCAAGGTAGTGACAAAATGTTCATAACATTTATACAACATTAAATTTACAAAAAGATTGGTTCTATACAATTTTTCGATCTGACGCATAATAACGGAGATATTAAGAGTTTTTCCTCCTCTCTAAACTCCACACTTCTCACTTGTCAGATTTCAGCCATTAACGAACTTGACTTTTCTTTTTACATAAAACATTTACATATCGTGTTTGGTAATCATTAAACTAAAATTGCTACCACTAGTAGTAACAGACAAATATGTATATATATATATATATATATATATATAAAATTTTGGACGGACCTCGTTTTCGTCATCTACTAGGTAGGATCGATGGACATTTGAAGAAAATTTTTCGAAAATCGCCTCATGAGTACAGCCTCAATAGCTGATTTTAATTAAGGGAAATCTGATAAAAAAAACCTAGTTATTATTAGACTCAAAAACAGTTTGCATCACATTACTTTAACAAGTTTGATGATAGTGCATCTTTCGATCAGACACAGAGTAATAGATATAAACGTGATATTGTATTTTACTCTAACTCCGAGTACTGTCATTCTTCATGATTTCGGCCATTAGCAATCTTCAACGTTATAACTTTTAATATCGAGTAATATTCGTAACGATCCAAGAAAGAGTGTGGACATTAGAACGGTCACAGATAACATACATATATTCGAAATTACCATACTTTAAGATCGATTTTGGTAGTTTTTCAAAACTCGTATGTGTGCACAACCTGAATAATTATTTCTCCTGATCTGCTAAGAATGCCCATCGATGGCTCAGAATGATCATATTATTTAATTTTAGCAGGCATCCCCTTAATGGAAATCAGCTATTGAGGTTGTACAGATGTCACGATTTTCGATAATTTTTTTAAAATGTCGTCTACCTGGTAGATGACAAAACTAAGGTTCGTTCAAAATTTTATATATTTGTCTGCTACCGCTCTAGGGGAAGTAATTTTTGTCTTATCGTTACAAACTATACGCGATATATAAGCGTTTCATGTAAAACCAAAGGCCAAGTTCATTAACGCCTGAAATCGGACAAGGGAGAGAGGGGGTTGAGAGGAGGGAAATTTCGGGAATGGCTGAAATCGGACCCGGAATTGGGGGGGGATCAGAGAGGAGGGGGAATTCGAAAATTTAAAGTACCTCCGTTATAATGAGTCGGATTGCAAAATATTAAAGACCCATTCTTGTTGGTGTATTGATTCAAGGAAATCTGCTTAGGTTACGAAGTCCCTGTGTGACGGATTTTTAATGATTTTGATGTTAATATACCAGAAAAATCGCTGTCGAGTACTCATTACATAAAAATGTTAAAATTCCTTTAGCCCTCGCGAGAAAAGTCATTATAAGTAGCTATTTAGCATAGTGTTTAGTATATTTCATACATTTTATACTAAAATTAATTAAAAGTCCGTAAAGATTATGAATAATTTTCGAAAATTATCGAAGGAAATATATCTATTCTATTGACATTAATATTACACAAAGATTGAGAAGCGATAAGTGGGGCGGAGAAAACTCCAGTAAAGACTGCAAGGTCGACAACCCTAAACCACAAGTATCTCGTTGAGGTCTTCCACAATCACATTATTTGTGGTTTCGTAACAAGTACTGTTACGGCAAAGATCACCACAAAACCTGTCTCTTCGCTAGTCTGTTCAGCCTCATCGCTTCCACTGTTTTCAGATAATAAGTTATTTATAAAAATAAAAAATTAAATATTAAAAGAACGCCAAATTTATAGAATTCAGTAAAATTAACCTATAGATTTTATTAACAATGTCTGCCTATAAATACCTATGCTCAAGGGGAATCGACCCAAAGACGTAAATCTATCCAAGAGTGTAAAACCAGTATTAACATTACTAACCTAATATAAAGTTATTCCCACAGGGGCTATGAAAATTCAAGAGTATTCCAAGTGGACAGCTGGCCAGAAATATAATTTAATTTTAGGAAGGGGCCCGGGGGAAAATTACTACGTCGTTCGAATAAACAGCTTTATTACTTAAAAGGTTCCACAACTTCATGATCTCTCATTATCTTATTTACTACCAACATGAAATCTTACTAACATAAATGTTAAAATGCCATCAACTAAGTACTTGAGCTGCTTTGAGGTAAATTCCAAGCGTAGGGATACGATTTTTATAAACAGCTTATGTAGTTTAATTTTGTGCAGCTACTCTCAATAAATGTGCATTCAATTAAATACTGTAAACGCTTATCTCTTTGTAGAACCGTAGTGATTTATCCCCTAAATCAGCCTAAAAGTAATATTATTGGTATAAACATAAAAGCTGCAATAAAATAGGGATTTTTATCCCACATCATTCTCTCTTTCTATCTCACACTCACCGAATGCGGATTTAACGCATCCGTTATCTTGATCCGATAAAAGTCTACTCCTGCTGGAAGAATCACAAAAGTGGAAATTCCAGAACGCTAAAAGCCCCAGTATTTTGCATAACTTAGTTCAACAGTCATACGCAAGACCTTTTACTCCAGAGGGAAAAAAGAAATGCAGGTTCTAGGGAAAAACGGTTTATGATAATGCTTCGAGGCTGCAGTGGGTGCCATTGCTAGACGAGCGAGTTTTACACTCAGGACCCAGAGCCTGCTTGTTTATTCAATGAAAGCTCCGAGACTTTCTTTTAAATATTTGATTAGCCGACGGAGGCTGTTCTGTATTCAGGCTGATGGAGCTGGCACCGTCATCAGCTCGGACCCAACCCTTGGGGGATGCAACAATTTGCATCGTAATCTCTAAAACCATTTTCTCCTAGCCGCAGCAGCAACCAGTCCCACTCTTTATTAAGGCACTCCAGCCCGAGTCAAAATAACAAGGAAAAGCAACATGATGCCAGCTAGCTGGAGCACTTTTATTAAACCAGCAAAACTATTTATTCGGGGGAGGGGGAGAATCTAAATGTCGTGTGCATTTTACTACACATGTCGGTACTTGTGTATTATACCTACCACATTCTAGTTCCAATAATTCGACGGTAGAGTGCGCTACTGTTTTAAGTAGTACGATTCCTTGCCCGCAAAGGAGGTTATACTTACCTTATAAACTTCTAAGGAATTATAATGTTAAATAAAAGAAAACACAATTTTTAAAAATAAAACATTTTATTCACATTTCGGCGGAAAATATGTGGATATAGAATTTAAAATGCACTGAAATGTGCCTCCATTTCCTTTCCCATGGTGCTGTCGCCATATGAACTCTCCCAAATATGATTCAAGGTGATGCCTGGCTGTCCCTCGATGTTTTTTATGGAGTAAATGAACTTTAATGCATTACAAAATAGAATTTTGCTTCCTTCGGACCAATTCCCAATCCGAAGGCCGACTTGCTCACCACACTTTCTTACATTACACTTCCAAAAAATAGTTTTTCCACTATAAAGTTTCATACAATGCGATTTAGAACACTTTCTTCTGATAGGTAAAATATTTCTCTCCTGTAAATATTTAACTGCGTCTTCTTCACTCGCAAATCCCAAAGAGGCATTTTTAAACGAATAAGCAACACTAAACAGCACAATAAACAGTAAACGCAAATAAACAGCAAACGCAACTATAACAAAAGATAACCTCATTATCCTGGGAGTGCTATCGTCGCACTTCAGTAGCGCACTCTAACGTGGAACTATTGGAGCTAAAATGTGGTGGATATAATACACAAGTACCCTCATGTCCAATAAAGCGACTTCGAACTTTGAGCCAAAAAGCTTTTATATAGAAACGCTGGAGATAACCGTGTATGAACAAAATGCAGGCGCGAGTTGTAGTTCTCAGAGGCAACGGCGAAACCGATTGCTGACACCGAACTTCTGGCAGTATAGTATACTTAAGAGAGGACAGTAATAATAATACTTCAAAAATAAAACCTCTAATAAATAAATAGAAATGAAGACAAGAAGAAATAGCTTTCAGAAAACTATGAATTAGACATACACTGACTCACAGCAGTTACCCTTCAGACTGTATACGTAGTACTCGACGGAATTCGGTGATGCGGGATAGTTTAGCCCCTGCAGAGCCTAGTATGATGATACTATTTACGTCCTAGAGCTAGTCGTATAAATGCCATTCCAGGCATTCTACCAATAATTCAGTGCTTATCGTCAGGATCCTCAGCGTAATCTGACGAAGAACCATCTTCACTTTCACTCACATCCGCACAACGTTCTAACAAAATTCCTGGAAAGTTTGAAGCACTCAACCGTTCTTTTATTTTTAGGAGCTTCGCAACGTAGGCGATTTTGATCATTTAAATTAAAAAAAAAATAATAAGAAAAGATGTTACTACTAATAGACGAATACAAAAATCGAACATATAGATCAAAAACTCAATATATAGATTAAAAACACAACATACAGAACACAAAACAACAAATAGAACACAAAAAAAACTCAAAACACAACGGAAAAACAACAATACCAAATAATAATTAAATGCAATAAATATATGATGTAAGAGTATTAAAAAAATTAAATTATACAGTAACAAAATTTAAAGTCTTTTTTTAACGTTTAAGAAATAAAATTAATAGATAAATAAAAGCATATTTCTATAACACACAAAAAAAATCTAAAACCCACAAACGCAAGCATACACTTAAATGCACAATGAGTTATCCTCACAAATGTGAATTTGTTTAATTCGTATAAATAAATAATTTAATAGGATGAACACCATGGAGGGTGGGACAGTTAAGTGCAGAGGAGATATACCCAGCTATTTCAGGAATTTATTAACACTGCTCTGTCAATATGTTGTAGTTTACTGAAGGACATACTATGTACCATTAAGAATATAAAGTTTATTTTCTAGAAATACAAAGGATTATTTATTTTGTAGTAACTGTTATTATGAACATACAATAACTGTCATCATTGTGCTTTGCCCCACTTTTGGGCAGCAGAGCTTTTATCAAACCATGGTTTGGAATAGAGAATACTATCCACGATATTTTGAAAAAAAGATACATGCACTGGAGATGTGAAATATAAAAATATTGTGGATAGTGAAGGCTCAAATAGCAAATACCTATAGTATTATAATTTCCCGAGCGACGTAGGGTATCTCATTTTTAGCAAGTGTTGCATATCACTCCTACTCATGCAAGTTTCTTTTAATAGAACTGTATTTCTTACCATCTCATGTGCAGCTTAAATTTCAAGAGCAATTTATTTGGGCTTCTTTTTACGAGAGACATAAAGGAATAGAATGTGATATGAAATCACCATGAGCTAATCTAGCATGCAGGATTCTTCTTATGTTATGCAGACAAAAAGAATTTTGTTTTCACCCTTTCGTTAACTTCCACTGCTCATTTCTTGAGATTTTCTCGGTATGATATTGAATCATTAAATATTTCATTAAAAGAAGTCTTCTTTACATAGGGTTTTTAGTAAGGGCAACTTAGAGAATACCAAATACAGAGAAGAGAATATAATGGTGCCCAACAGGGTTGAGAACTAAAATAGGAAAGACCATATTATAGAAATCATGGGGGAAGAGATACGAGTATATTATATTAGTTTAAAATATAGACATATTATAATAACCTTAAGTAAAGAAAGATATTATAATCGAAAGGGGGAAGTTATATATGATATAACATACTGAGGTTAATTAAAGGAAGCCGTATATATACTTAAGTGATATTGAAAGACGGGATATAATGGACTAGAGAGGGGAGAGCAAGAAATATAATATTGATACATCTAGACTAGATCCAGCAAATTATGGCTTTCCTTGGAGGACAGTGCAATATATATCACAGTTCTTATTGCAGATATTTCATTTATACCTGCAATATCAATAAATGCAGATAACTACCTACGACTCTTAAGAAACTCAGAACAGAAAAGAAAGAAAAATGAGAGAGGAAGTAAAACTATGAAAAAAAAATAAATGAAAAAACATAAAAAACAACATTCTTTTCAGTAGCGGCTCGTAGCTAAAATTAGTGGGGATGCTGCTCCAAGGTGGCACTGCGGGAAAGACAGTGCTCTCTCTCCCTTGCAGCCTCACCTGGAGCTTCCTGTGTGCGCATGCTCACAACAGTCAAACACCTCGCCGCTGGAACTGTGAAGCGCACAGTACCATACAAAGATTTTTGTATCTTTTTTTATAAACTGGGGGATGGTTACTGCATTAAGCTTAAGGATTATATATTATACAAGTATAAAGAAAGAATTAAAGAAAAAAGGCTCATTATATTAAATGTTACAGATAATATCAAGTGGAAATTGGGGTGCTGCAGTTCCACAGTGCTTATACGCGAGCCGCCACTGATTCTTTTACAAAATTATCATTTATCCGAAAAGTAACAAGGCTCTAGAATGTCAATACAGTCAATACGGAGAATCTGCTTAGCGTACATAGGTCCTGTGTGCAGAGCATTTTCTTCATCTACTAGACTGAAGTATTGGACGATTAATTAATACAGTACTGAAAAATCGATTTTCATGAGAGTTCCTAGAACATCTGGATTCCTTTAGAGAGCTCTAATAAGTAAAATATAGAAAGGATATCTATTTATTTGATTCCTATATATTCACAGCTTTACAACCGTTTAATTAAAAACACAATTACTTAAAAAAAATAAAGAAAAAGGAAATAAAATGACCCGAATCAAACTGACGAAACCAAACAAAGGGAAAGAAATAAAGTCGGTGACAAATTTACAATACAATGAATAAAACAAGTATGCGTAACCTTTGATATGTTACGGGCCAAACTTTATTGTGAAAATACGTTCACGGGCCGCTTTTAAAAGTAGTGCATTTTAAAGCAGTGTTCTTAATAATTCATAATTTTTAACGATAGATATCAGACATGAAATTATGCGACAATGTAATTATAGTAAAATGTATTAAAATAGCAAAATGAATTGAAAAAAATAGGTACAACATTATAATTAAATCGTAAAATTTGGAATTATTACAAACAACGAAAGTTAAATAGCGACACTGAAATCAATGAAGCACTTGAGCTTCAATTTGGGTAACTCATCCATCGATGTTTGGATTAATTCCACTGATACAAATACGTAAAGAATTTTCCAAATCATTAAGTTTGATTTTAAAATTAAGTTTCATTATTGAAAAAAAAAAAAACTGTTCGCATTTGTAAGTACTGCCAAACGCACAAATTTCCCCTTCCTCATTTGGAGTAAGTAGAGTAATATTTTTGTTTGATTGGGTTTTTCAAAATGTCTCGTGGGCCGGATCAAATCATACAGCGGACTGGTTGTTGTCCACACAAAACGACAAGACAACAACGTTTTACATAACAACCATAACCATATGCCGAAGAGAGGATAATCAAGGTGTGACTAAAATAAATGAGTCAAAATAAAATTGAAATGTGGAACAAAAAGATTCTACATTTTATTTGCACATTCATTATTTACATAATGAAAAAAAAAAACATCCGTCACGCAGGGGCTGCGTAACTTAAGCAGATTTCCCACGTGAAATTTTACAATATAGAAATCTGCATACTTGTAACACAACACCACCATGATTAAATACAAATGGTAATGAGAAACCTTTCTGTGAATTAAAATAAACTCCCAACTGAAACGGCTTCTGAATTGTAAGAATAATTTATATTTTAATACCTCAAATTTTAGTAGTCCAAGAACTAAAGAAGGGGTGGGGGCGGATGAACAGAACATATTTGCATAAATCTCAAAAAGTAATGAAGGTAAGGAAAGATTAGAAACGACAGGTAAGGTTAGAAGAAGCTTCCACCAGAGCCGAGAGTTACGGAAACGGCCGACCTAATCCGAACAATTCCCGACCACAGACTTCATAAAAATGGAAATATCTTGGTTAATATTCAAGATAGAGAATAAATGTATATAACAATATTTATAGTAAATTTAATTTGCAATAAGATTGGTTCTATACAATTTTTCGATCCGATGCCACTGAACGGAGATATTTTGAATTTTCGAAAATCCCTCCCTCTAGTCCGATTTCAGCCATTAACGAACTTGATCTGTCTTTTTACATAAAACGGTTAAATATCGAGTTTCGTAACGGTCAAACGAAAATTGCGTCAGCTAGAGTGTTAACAGACAAATATATATATATATATATATATATATATATATATATATATATATATAAAATTTTGAACGGACCTCATTTTCGTCATCTCCTGGGTAGAATCGATGGACATTTGAAGAAATTTTTCGAAAATCGCGTCATGAGTGCGACCTCAATAGCTGATTTCCCTGAAGGGAAATCTGCTAATTTCATCAATAGTTAAACTAATGTCGTATGAAATTATGTAAATTTATTCACAAAACAAGGATCTATTTATAAAATATAATCTTAACTCAATAGCACACAATACAAATATTTAAAAGGAGCAATCGTATCCAGTGCTGTTGGGCTGCAATATTTACACATTTAGCTCTGCTGATTCCAAATAAGGCAAATAAATACGAATTGTTTCATTAAATTAAACAATTACACAAGGCCTTTAATTAAATATTAGCAATAGGGGATTATATTTTTTTTAAAAAAACAAGTATTTTGGTAGTTATTTAGTATAAAAGCTTTCAACAGTTACGTCAGTTTCAATTGGATATTAACATGGATTGAATAAAAGTGTGAACTGTCTGAGATTTAGAATCACTTTCTACATCACTCTACTTCTTGTCGTAATACATTATGGCAAAACTATTGCGAGACCATATAATACGAAACGAGGGAGCGGACTATTGTAGTACAAAATCAGATTTTAGTTGGAACGAGTCTTCCTGTTTCCAAAATGATGACGGCAGACAACAAGGCTTGTTTCATAAATGTGAGGAATCAAAAATTGTTTCTATTCTCAAAAGCAAAACATATGATACTCAATTCATGGCAGAAATTTGGTATACCTCTACTGATAACAAACTTCGAGAACTGAAACATAAACTTGGTGAATGGCCTTCCTCAAAAAGGCTAATTAGAAGAGAAGTAGTTTTAACGAGGTTGAGAATTGACCATTCACGATTAACTCACACTTAACTACTTACTGGATAAGACGACCCTACTGCCAACACTGTAACTGTAGACTTACTATAAAACATATATTTACTGACTGCTATTTAAGGACTTACATAGACCTACCATACACTTTGAATTACTACATGACTGTAGCCCGTATATAGACCGCGTATTACACTACTTGACATAACAACATTTTCAAAAATTATTATGTAGGGCAATACTGAAAATATTTGCAGAAATGGACATACTTACGTAAATATAATAATGTTAAATAACTGATTCGTCGCTAAATCGCCCCAGTTGCGAAATGCGATTATTGTATGAATAAATATTCTCAAAAGCTATTTAAATAAATGGGGTTAATTTTAATAGAATAATAAAGTATGCAAATTAATTTGATTTAAGGAAATATAAAAGACTCATTCATAATGAGTTGTGATGTACTTTGTAAGATGTTGGTGGCGAATAGAATGCCAGAATTGCCGAAAGCCGGTTGTCCGATAAAGAAGAATTCGTGAAACACACTATTTTTATAAATCTACTTCTCTGTATTCCCAAGATAACAATTTTACCGAAAACTATCTAGTATTCTTTATTTGATCCTTCCCCAATGAACTATAATTATATCGAGAGCTCTTAACGACTAGTGGAGAGAAAATAACTTGCATTCTATACCCAGAATAGTATCGCACTCAAGTGAAACCAATTGACTAGCTTAATTAGAATACAACCAACTTTTCCAAGAAGATATTGTATATCGGGTCAATATATTTACATCTTAAACACCAATTCGCCACATTTTTTAGTGGGCTTGCTCAGTTTTATAGGACTAACTCCTCTTAAAATATGCAAAGTATAAACACAAGAGAGTTGTAAAACTGAATGCATTAAAGAGTGGTAGTTTTTGGCTAGAGGTGGAATAACTGCAGCAACCTTTTGAATAATAAACATTCAAACGGAGAGTCATTAATGGTTACAAACTTGGGCTTTGGAATAAAGCCGGGTTAAATCTATATATAGTCTTGGCAAGGTCTGTATCTTTAGTTAAACATAATGTCTTGGCTCCTAACAAAGGCTTGCATAATGTACATGGTAAGTCTAAACAACTTTAGGTCACCACCACTGCCGATTCTAACATAATTTGTATCTTGATCCTGGGGTTCCGTCTTCAATTTTATTGACCCTGTAAAATTTTAAATGCGGTTCTAGACTGAATATAACTGCAATCTATTTTTCCCCAATAATTCTCACGTATTTCTCTGAAATTCATTGTTGTGAAAGAGCTTTAAAAAAACTTATAATGATTTGTTATGTCACTTTATTATTGAAATGGGGAAAAAAACAAAAAAATATTTAATTGGGCACTTTTTTATGTCTCTTATTGCCGCCCGATCAACAAAATTCGTAGGAAGCTGCTTTAAAAACGAATTATAAACAAAATGGAGTGTTGATATCAAATTTTGTTTAAATTCACATACATTTCAAAGCCATATTTATTTCCATATGGCGGTACACATTATTAGCAGATATGCAAACCATTGCTGTGCAAAGTCCGAGGTTAACTGTAAAAATAGAGGAAAACAATGAAGCCGGTTCCCCGCATAGCTTGACAAATCAATTTGCATTATGTACTTACTCATAAATTACAGACTTATTCCTGAAATATTACACACTGAATGTCTTCGGAAGAGCGTAGTTTGGTGAAATGACTCTGAAGTTTGATGAATTAAATCGAACTTTTTACGGCGTATATATTTCCTTGAACATAGTTTATCTAAATTGACAGTTTAACGGACAAAAAGAACAGTGCAAAAAAGACACGGCAGATCCAAGAGACCTTAAGGTCATGAATGCCTGAAAATAGTAGGAAGAAAATACAACACTCCAGGAAGCTTAAATCTCCATTCTATGAATTAACCATGTGGCTTCATATTTCTTAGCATTTTATTATATTTTACTTGCTAACTACTGTTGGCAAAACATGTAGTCATAATTATACATTCGTATTAGCAGATTTCCCTCAAGGGAAATCAGCTATTGAGGTTGTACTCATTCACGCGATTTTTGAAATTTTTCTTCAAATGTCCATCGATCCTACCCAGGAGATGACAAAAATGAGGTTCGTTCAAAACTGTATATATATATATATATATATATATATATATATATATATATATATATATATATATTTGTCTGTTACCGCTCTAGTGGTCGCAATTATTGTTTAATCGTTACCGAACTCGATATTTAGTCGTTTTATGTAAAAAGAAAGATCAAGTTCATTAAAGGCTGAAATCGGTCGAGGGGGAGGGGGGGTTTAGAGGGGAGGATTTTCGAAAATTCGAAATATCTCCGTTACTATAGGTCGGATTGAAAACTTGTATAGAACAAATCTTATTGTAAATTAAATTTACTATAAATATTGTTATGTACATTAATTCACTATCTTGAATATTAACCGAGATATTGGTATTTTTCAGTTTTCAGCCACCAGCAAACCGCCACTTCTACCAATGTTACATAAACAATACTCTGCTACATAATAAATCACATTATTCGAAGTTTAAATACCAAAAATTGTATTCAAGAGACCTTTATTATACGAGATACATGCAAATATGTTCTGGAGATCCCCCCCCCCGTCTTAAGGTTTTCGACTGGTAAAATTTGATTGATAGGGATAACAATTATTCTGACTCATTATTAATTACATTACTCGATATAGTAAATAGTTCTCAATAAAATTAATATATTATATTCTGATATATTTCAGTAGTAGTTTTTCTTTCCGGTGTGAAGCGGGCAGACCCGTTTGTTTACATTTCTAACCTAACGCTTCCTGTCGGCAGGTTATTGAAATTGGATGAACCATTTCTTATTTCCGTTTGTATTTATTCACGGTGGTGTTGTGTTACCAGTATGTAGATTTATCTATTACTAAACTTCACGAGGGAAATCTGCTTAGTTTACGCAGCCCCTGCGTGACGGACTTTTTTTATATGATGTTATGTTGTTATTTATTTACGTCCACTTCAGCTTATCCAGTCAACTGAACCTTAATGGAGCTGAGCTGAAGGGTAATACCGTGTCAGTGATCGTTACGGGCTGCTCCAGCTGTCATTGTTCCTGATCTGTATAGGTCACTAGAGAAAGGCTGTCGTGATATTCCACCCATCTTGATGATCTTTTCATTCGTGCACTTCAACGCCATTCTTAAAGGTAGAGCGATCAGTTATTAAAAAGAGACTTGTTCTTGGTTTAAAACGATGAAAACATACAAGAAGGGGCTCAGGTTAGCCGTGTGTGTTACGACGTTGGTCTTAATCTGATGCGGTAAACTTAGAATTTAACTAGTGATGGAACTCATTAAATAAAATCCTTAATCCCACCCTGACTAGAATAGGGTAGTAACCTTTAGATAAGCCGTCCCAATTCGTAATAGTTGCAGAATGTGGACGTAGATAAATAACTAGAACTACTTATTTGTTATATAGCGTATCAATTGTCATTAGCAAAGTTGAGAGGTACAAGTTGCAGGATCCAGAACTTCACGATAAGAAAGATGTACTTCCATAATATACTTTATTTACCAGCGACCGGTGTCACCAAATTAGCGACATCCTCAGAGCTATATTGTTAAAAAAGGAAACATCTGAACCAGAAATACATGCTTTTTAAAGATATATCTCTAAGAACAACTAATGTATCGAAACCAGTCGTTGATAAATAAAATATATTATGGAAGTACGCTACATCGTTCTTATCCTGAAAAGAAATATCATTAGGTCTAAATTATTATCATATGACAAAAAAAAATTGATTAGCGATTGTAGACGATCAATGAAAATACCGTCTGAGCTGAACTTGAAAACATTCTATAAAAATTTCTTAAAACGCTCACGAATCATATTAAATAAGTATCGAAAATAGGAATTTCTCCATCTGCGGATAAGTGCAGCAGTGAAATATTATTGTAAATGTAATTAACGAGAAGAAATATACATTTAACTATTTATAAAATATATACAAAAAAATAGAAACCAAACTATTATTTTATTATACTGGATATTATTTTATAACACGAGAGAATGTATTTCCAAGGTTTGCTTAACTTGTTAATCTAATATCAACAAATTTTGCAAACAAACTCTGTTTACATTACTTTAATAAATACAAACATACGGCTTCAATCAATGATCATTTTTATGTTCGATAATCAACTCAGTTGCCATTTTTATATTAAAAAGAGATGTTAACACAATTGTTAAAATATTTGCTCGAGTTATAAGGCCCTTCTTGGTTGTAATTAAATTTTTTTCAAATGCGGACCAAACTGTGGGAAATTTTAAATAGAAGTGGTAGACCTAAACAAATAATTATTTGAAATGTAGGTTTTAGGGAAATATCAAAAACCTGTGAAGCGATTCCATCTCAAATGTAATGTCAGCTTCTTAAGGAAAAAGAATGGATGGCAGAAACCAACTATTTAAAATACATACATGCGCTTACAAAGTTTGAAAAACAAATCTAGAAAAGACAAATTTACTCCTGAGTTATTTTTAGCGTCAAACAAAAGCTTTATCTTGTTCACCCTGGCGGTTTCGATTATCAGTGGCACTAACTCAAAAAGGAAAAAAATATTTTACGGTGAAAGTCACTTTGGGGTAGTTGAGTAATTTCAAGAACTGATTTCAGTGAAAAGGGCGTTACTATTTCAATTTGTTTTGGAAGAAACAATTTTGTTATTTTTAAACATTATTAGGAAAAAAAGTTAATTTTTTAACAAGATATCGCACTGATAAGCACTGCAAGGTACACAAAACAATGGCTTGAGTATTTCAGGTTAATTTTATTTTTATATTGGTCAGCTCTTACTCTTACCTTCATAGAAAATTTTCAGGGACTCGTTGCAAAAGACGTCTATTGTTAAAAAAAAAAAAAAAAAAAAAAAAAAAACCTTATTTCAAGCTAGGGAAAATAATGCAAAGTGCACTATGACAAACTAGGTACGAGGTGTTTTCAGAAGGCAACACATATGTAGAAAAAGACAATAATGTTTCTCAATAAAGTCTATGATCATATAACCGCTGTGCATAATACATTCAGTTGGTCTGTATGTACAACAATCAAAAATGAAGTGAGTGCAGTCTTCCAACATGAAATCTTTGAAGAGGCGTCCAAGTACACTCGATGATCAGCCGGGTAACAACAGTTTCCAACACCCACCATCATTAGATACTGGTACTGTATGTATATATATATATATATATATATTGGAGGAACCAATCCAATATCCGATATATTCAAATCTTTCGATTACAATATTACTTTGATTCAGAGAAACTATCCATTCAAGGGAGTTAGTTCGACGAAATGGAGCCGAAGCGAGTTGAATAATCGAGTATTGACATGAGGAGTACCAATACGATTAGCATTTGTATTCAGAGAATGGTATATCGATAATAAATTGTTTCTGCTCCAAAAGGCAGCAATGTCTTTCCCGTCACGTAGTAAATGCCGAAAAGTCTGGAGATAGCGGGCGGAGCTTGGTGGACTGGGAGAATCAGATGTTCCGCCCTCCCGCACGTCTTATCAATGACTGCCCTTGATAAGACCAGCTGTCCTCGTTAGCTCCTCATAGTACATCCATTCACAGCTCTCCGATGAAAGTCTTTCATTATAACTTGTCCCAGATGTGTCTCTGCCTCCAAAGTAGAATATATTTGTCTGAATCAGAATTAGAAGTAACAACAAACCAATTGCCAATTCGGCCGTTGTAAACAGTAGTTACTGATTGACAGGAGCATCTTCAAGCATGAATTTTGTATTGGGTAGAACAAGTGAAAGGTTCTAAAAAATGCCCCAGGTCAGTTTAACCGGGAGATAAATGCACATAAAACAAAAGTTTTGGTAGGAGGAGAGAAACAAAGCCAAAGAAATAAATGCATATTAGAATTGGGAACAATATACTTTAAAAACCGAAGGAGTTTTGTTACCTAGGAAGCATCATCACTTAAGACATAGTAAAGTTGAAGTCGACAGAAGAATAACTTGCTAAACAAGACTTCCAAAGCAATAGAAATGTGGTTTTAGCGCAGAATTACCAAAACAAGTTGGGCACAAAAAAAAAAATCCAACGAAAATTCTAATTTAAGTTAAAGTATTATTGAGGCCATGGAAAAAAGAAGGGTGAGACGTCTTGAGCATATCATAAGAAACAACGACTTCATCACAAATATATTCGAAAGTAAGGCCATGGACATGGGGGAGAAATAGGTACAGAAAATCCTTTTTTGAAGACATCAGGCATCTGGGTTCGGTGACATGAACCGAACAGCTTCCAAAAGAACATAATGGTTGCGACTACAAGGTTTAGCTTTCAGATCATGATGCTGGTGATGATAGAAACAAGTGTCTCGCAAGTAAATACTTTTCCTTGTTATCATAGTCACTATGTCAGCAACTAAGGATCATCCATTTACTGCGGGGTAAAGTGATTCAATAATTACTTGGAGAGAGAAAAAGACGTCCAATTCTTCACAAGTTTTTTTTTTATTTTATTTCAGCGCTAAGCTCTTTCGAAGACTATTGTCTCCATCTTCAGAGCTACGCATGAAAAACAACAACGTCAATAAAATCTATATACATTACAACAGGGTCATTAATCATACTAATATCAATAAATAAAAACACAAAATAAATATCTAAAAGAAGTGAATATAAACAAATAGACTTAAGTCAAATCCTAAAATAAAATACGGAGAGTGAGAGATCCATTGAGGTATGGCTAAAAAATATGTTTTCAGTCAGTAAACAAGTACACAATATTCTTCACTTCCAAGAACACTGCTGTGAAACAATAATTACCTTACGTCTTCTGCAATGACAACGAAAATATGTCTTGTCGTGGTCGATATGGAAATGAAAATCTTTGGCTCAAAACCCGCTAAAGACCATGGATTGTCTCAGGCCTTTGGTAGGAGAACAAGTGCCCAGATTGACGCATTCCAAGCAGTATTAAAGAAACTTCCAGACCCAAGATAGCTGCTTTATTATTCTAGTACCCCCTCAATTGCCTCACGATGCTGAGTGGGTCCTAGGGGACATAAAATAATTCCAACAGCGAAGCTCCTTAACACATAGCAAAGAACAATTAAGTGTGCAATTCTCAATCTCGAACCAATTCAAAGTTTCAATCCTGTATCACACAATATTTTTGATATATTCTTTTTTAATCAAACGCTTATTTTGTCTACCAACGCTAATTGGGACGGGTTATCAACAGGTTACAACGCTTTTCTAGCCAGGAATGAATATTTTATTTAATGAGTTCATCATAAATTTACAATTTTTAAATATCTTAATAGTACCTTACTATCTTTTTTTTTTTCTTCATTTATTTAGTTAGACATACAACTCTATAATTAAAACAGTGTTATAGTTCCGATGGACCAATACAGGTGAAATGATAGAAAGACTGACGCGCCAGCCAGCAAAAAGTAATTGACAAGGACAGATATATTCGACTAGAACTTTATCTCAATCCTAAAACATATGCTATGTTTAAAAATCCTTCGGAATTAATCGTGTAAATACCAAAATTGTAATTTAAAGAAGGAATTTTGAGTTAACGTAACTTAATGAATGTATATTTCTCTACAGAAAAAAGAAAACAAATATAAATGCAATGTTAACTCTGCTCAAAGCTTAATATAAAGGATGCATTCTTAAAAATTGCTTTGCCTTCAAAATAAATAAAAAGTTGATAGAATTCTCAAACATTTGCAATCCTCCTACACCAGCTCCTGAGTATCGCCTATGCACCCTCCTACAGAGAGACAGAAAACAATAAATACACACATACCTATATACACACATACCTATACACACACACACACACACACACATATATATATATGTGTATGTATATATATATATATATATATATATATATATATATATATATATATATGTATGTATATATATATATATATATATATATATATATATATATATATATATATATAAATACTAGCTCAGATACCCGGCTTCGCTCGGGAATTCATTTGAGGCTGAATGTTGATGGTATTTTTTTGTTGTGAAGGCTTTATTTTGCACAATATTTTGACATTTACCCGTCCCAGTGTTTAGGGTTAATACCCGTCGTTTCTGTGGATTTGTTAATAATAAAATTAATTTTTTATGTAAGACTTCACTGTCCTCCATATTGTCATATTTCCCGCTTCCTGTGCATTATGCATAGATTTTAATTATTAAGGACTAAATATTAACATACATTTGAATTAATTTTTCCAGGTGAGGTACCTCTCCTTTCTCTAAATAACAAAATAAACAACTTTTGTTATGTGCATATTTGCCGAAACTACAATAGGAAACGAAATATCACTATTATTAATTTCAGGTCTCCCTTATAACCCTCACTCCTGCCTATCCCTAGAAATAGTATGGCTTTTTATAAGGAAGGTGTTAGTGCTAATACACATACTGATTGTTTTATTTAGTTCGGTTGAGTCTTTTGTGCCAAATAAAATTTTTCACTTCCGCTATAATTTTTAGCGTATATCTCGTTTATAATTCGGTATACGAAAAAAGTGTATATAACAAAAGTTACTCTAAATAGCAAAATAAACAACTTTTATTATGTTCATATTTGCCGATAAACCAATAGGAAACGAAATATCTCTATTTTTAATTTCTGGCTTCCTTAAAACCCCCACTCCTGCCCGTCCCTAGAAATGTTGGTATGGCTTCTTATAATGAAAGCGTTAGTGCTAATACACATACCGAGTTTTATTTATTTCGGTTGGGTCTTTTGTCCCAAATAATATTGTTGACTCCCGCTATAGTCATAAGCGTATAACTCATTTAAACTTCGGAATACGATGAAAGTGTTTATGTCAAAAGTTACTCTAAATAACAAAATAAACAACTTTTGTTATGTTCATATTTGCGAAAAAACCAATAGAAAACGAAATATCACGACTTTTAATTTCAGGCCTTCCTTATAACCCCCACTCCTGTTCGTCTCAGAGAAAATTAATATAGCCTATCTCTCAATTTGGACCAGACTGCTCACGGTGTGCCAATTTAATTTAAAATCGGTTAAATAGTTTAGGAGTCCATCGCGGACAAACATCGTGACAGGAGATTTATATATATTAAGATATATAATTGTGTTTTTGTTTTCGACCAGGTTGTATATATATATATATATATATATATATATATATATATATATATATATATATATATATATATATATATATATATAGGGTGTGTTATTCTTCTCGGAGTTTTGGTCAATGTTGGTGAAATAAATCTTAGTTTATGCCGATATTTCGAGAATCTTTATTTTCTCTTCTTCAGGGCTGTAAAATTACATGTACTACTTTATAATATTGCACTTTGTTATTAAATATTATTGTAAAAGGGTGTTTTTTTCTTATTATTACTTACCAAGACTAAATAATCTATAAACTATTATACATTCTTATTGCACTATGACTAGGGTTATAGTAACCTTCCATGTTTTGTTTACATAGCAGGGTCACAGCCTTTTGTATGTTTTATATATTTATAGTGTGGTGTCTATGTTTGTTAAACTATATTATAATTGTTGTATTTTACAATAGTTATTGCTATGCACTATTACAATTATTGCTATGTTTTATTAAATCTATGTTATTGCCACTTACCACTATGTTATTGCAACTTGTATTATTTTACAATAGTTATTGTTATGTACTATTACAATCATTGTCTAGTTATTTTAAATTATAATTATTGTTGTGTTGTGTTAAAGTTATTCCTATGTTGTATCTATGTTGCTATTTTTATTTTTATATTTATTATGTTATAACAACCATTCCTGTGGGTTACTGCAATCATTGTTATGCCTATATTAAAGCTATTCTTATGTTGCACTATTATTATTCTATTATGTATTATTATTCTATTATGTATCTACAGTATTATTATTCTATTATATTACAGTTATTAATGCTGTTTGTAGTTATATTTTTATAAGAGCCACTTTCTTGTTGTATTAGATCTATTAAGTTATAATGTTATAATATGTTACAGCTGTTATAGTATTATATATATATATACATTTATAATAATAATGATATGGGTATTATATATAATGTGGTGTTATGGGGTGCTCGAGTGTTATGTATGTGAATATATGTGTAGGTATGAATATTGTATAGTGTTGAGGTGTGTTTATGGTATTATGTTGCAGTATATGGTGCTGAGTTTGTCAATGTCTGTCTTTTTGTTGCATGTGTTTTTGTGTTGGGCTATGTATAGCATTTCCTTAAACATTCTTTTGGATTTGTTGGGTTCTATGTCTAGTATTTGTGTTTCGTTGTATTTGAAGTGGTGGTCATTGTTGTTGCTGTGTTGGGCCAATGGACTGTTTAGTTTGTTTATTTTTATATCAGATTTGTGGCCTGTTATTCTGTTGGTGATGTATTGGCTGGTTTCTCCAATGTATAATGTGTTGCAGTTTTTGCATGGTATCTTGTAAATGACATTGCTCTTTTTGTTTGGGGGTATTTTTGCTTTGAGCCTTGAGTATATTACTTTGTGTATTGTTCTTTTGTTTTTGAAGCTGACTTTTATGTTGTGATTGTTCATTACTACAGTACAACAATTATAATATAGTTTAACAAACATAGACAACATACTATAAATATATAAAACATACAAAAGGCTGTGACCCTGCTATGTAAATAAAACAAGGAAGGTTACTATAACCCTAATCATAGAGCAATAAGAATGTATAATAGTTTATAGATTATTTAGTCTTGGTAAGTAATAATAAGAAAAACACTTTTACAATAATATTTAATAACAAAGTGCAATATTAAAAAGTAGTACATGTAATTTTACAGCCCTGAAGAAGAGAAAATAAAGATTCTCGAAATATCGACATAAACTAAGATTTATTTCACCAACATTGACCAAAACTCCGAGAAGAATAACACACCCTATATATATATATATATATATATATATATATATATATATATATATATATATATATTACAATCAGCATATTATTATTTACAATCAACAATCTATCTAAACAATTACGTTCCGAAGAAACATTGTAATAATAATAAATTTGAAAATGACACAACTCATTGAGTAGCAAGGGTATTTGCTGGCAACTGAAAGGAATTGATCACCGTGTACGAAGTGCCAACCACGCCGTGCCTGGGTGACTAGCTATTATAAAGCGCCAGTTACGCAGGGAGGACAGAAGCATTGCCGTCAAATAGACCAATATCTAGGACTACATCTTGTTTTAAATTTCCATGAACAGGAGGGTAACAGTTGGTGTAAACAAGGAATATATACACGAGTGATAAGGGTATCAGTGCCCACACGCGGTTCCGAAGAGAACTGATAACAGATGCTGTTACAATCTTAACAAATTTTATTTGGAATTGAATTTATCATTGACATTTGAAGCCTGTGAGAATGAGAAATGGCCTCAGTTCACATAAATGTAAGTCATATTAGTTCTCTGAACAGAAGGTTTCACTAATAATTCTTACCTCGATTACGGTGCTAATGTGAATATTCTAAAGTACTAATAAATATGTAGCTCCTTAAATTTATATGAAATTTAAACCTAGTAAAAAATAATTTATTTAGCTTCCACAGATTCTGGAAGACAAGGCCCTTGATCCCTGGAGAAGTACCTCCTCAACATTTACCACATTTTTATTTATTTCATCACATCAGATAAAATTCATAAAATAAACCAAGTACAGAAAAAAAAGAAGTAAATATTGAGCTTTTTTTATTTAACTGATTAGGTGAATAGAGATAGTTGTTAACATACATTTAAAAGATTCGGTGTGCAGCTGAAAACATTAAGCAGAGAATCAGTCACTATTTTGAAATAAAATGATGCTATTTGGGAGTGCAAGACAAGCTTAATATTTTCAGGAGTACAACTCTAATGCGCTACACAAATATCAAAATATTTCTTGTTTAGAAATCAATTAAAGAACTTAGGCATGTAGGATATTTGCAAACACACGTTGAGTTCTATCATCATATAACTGAAAAAGTCCATCGTATTTGCCATAAAAATAGGCCAAACAATAATGTATGATCATGTATATTGTCTCTTTATGATGGGTACACATCTTAAAGAGACGATATACATTATTTAGAAAGCGTGCAACACTTTCATAAATTTAAGTCTAATAAGAATGGACGACATGTAACAAATCTTACAGCTTACGTCAATACATACCAAATATAACTCACAACAACTACAACACAATTAAGAGTCACCATCACAAATGCACACAATTTCTAACGGAACATACAACATGGACAGACAGGACTTTATTTACCATTTAAAAATTGATTTAAAACTCAAGACAATGACAAATGTACTTGCGACTTACAGACAACACAAACGTTTTTACATATCCTTTATGACTGCACAACATTTAATCAAAATAGATCAAATTTAATGATGAACATAATTTTATAAGGAGGTAACTGACCAGAATCACCTCATATTATATTTAACAAATATAATAAAGAGCTTATAAAGTTTATCAAAAGTATAGATATGGATGTAGCAAAAATACATTAGAATGTAAAGTTGATTCTGAGGAATGGGAATCATAATTCAATATATTTGCCGTACATAGACTCGCAAATTAAACATCGGTTGAGTTTAACTTTAATTGATATGTTTTTGTTCCTACTGTATTTATTTATTTACTTTTTTCATTCCATTTATTAATTTTGTTTGTAATTATCATGCTTATTTTAATATTGTATTTTATTTTATTATTTTATTTCTTGAATATAATATTTGAGTAGATAGTTGATAAAAAAAATATATATTGTAAAATAATGATGTATTTAAACATAATCATACATGTAATATGCCATGTGGCAACGGAACATGTATTCAAATAAATAACTCCTCATAGGGTTACTATGAGGAGAAAAAAAAAGAAAAGTCTAATAACGTTAATTAATTAGAAATGCATGTAATATACTTATATTATTATTAATATTGTAAATTAACTGCTATATATAATTACTGCATTGATAAATTTTGGGAAGTATATTCCTTGAATTTGAGATGCTTTTAGAACGATGCGTTACATAAATTTCCTGTTTAATTCTTGTAAATAAATTAATTGGATTAATATTAGTAACTCTGTTATTGCAAACCAAGAATATCTGACGTATCATATGTATTTAGCATTTGATGGAACTAAATAAATTTTATTTTAAGAACCCATAAAGGCACAAGAATAGAGGATTCTCTTCGGAAGCAATGGGCCTTTAAAAAACTTATAAAAACATTATTAATGCCCCAAAGTAATGGCCAGGATAAACAACTCTGCTGAGTAGATATTGAGTAACTAAGAGCTCAGTATTAAGTAAATTGCCGCGCCCATAAGAGAAATAATTAGAAACAAGGCAAACATGTCGCCCAAGCTACGAGCCTTTTTCAGGGCATAAGAGAAAGGAGCAGGCAAAGTTTTTAATCTAAATAAGACCACTAAATGTTTTACTGGTCGGTATTTACTTCCGAAAGGGGCTGTAGGCCTATTGGATCACAATCCGAAGGGCCGTAATTGTTTTTAAGTGGAGTAATTAGTCCCGTAACTGGAGTCAATTTGGGAGCTATAAATGGTGCCAACCCAGAGGACGCTGTCAGTGTGGGTTACTTTTACTGATATATCAACAGAGGAAGATACTTTAGAAAAGTCCGTCACGCAGGGGCTGCGTAAACTAAGCAGATTTCCCATGTGAAGTTTTACAATAGAAAAATCTGCGTACTGGTAACACAATACCACTGTGATTAAATACAAACGGTAATGATAAATCGTTCAGTTAATTAAATAACGTCCTAAATCCCACCCTGGCTAGAAAAGGGTGGTAACCTGTAGATAACCCGTCCCGATTAGCCTAAGTTGCAAAAAGTGGACGTTAATAAATAAAATAAATTCCCAACTAAAACGGCTTCTGAATTGCAAGAATAATTTATATTTTAATAACAAATAGCAGTCCAAGAACTAAAGAAGGGGGGGGGGGTGGATTAACAGAACGTATTTGCATAAATCTCACAAAGTAACGAAGGTAAGGTAAGCTTAGAAACGACAGGTAAGGTTAGAAGAAGCTTCCACCTGAGCCGAGCAATGACGGAAATTGCCGACCTAATCCGAACTATACCCGACCACAGACTTCATAAAAATGCAAATATCTCGGTTAATATTCAAGAAAGACAATAAATGTATATAACAATATTTATAGTAAATTTAATTTGCAATAAGATTGGTTCTATACAATTTTTCGATCCAATGCATAATAACGGAGATATTTTGAATTTTCGAAAATCCCCCCCTCCCTCTAGTCCGATTTCAGCCATTAACGAACTTGATCAATATCGAAATATCAAGTTTCTCAACGGTCAGACAAAAATTGCGACCGCTAGAGCGTTAACAGACAAATATATATATATATATATATATATATATATATATATATATATATAAAATTTTGGACCTCATTTTCGTCATCTACGGGGTAGGATCGATGGACATTTTTCGAAAATCGCGTCATGAGTACAACCTCAATAGCTGATTTCCCTTAAGGGAAATCTGCTAAACATGCAGAGACCACTCTTAATACTCGAGTTACAGGAAACTGTGCAGAAATACGAAAATAAAGACCGTCACTCAGGGGCTGGGTAAACTAAGCAGAATTGTCACGCTCTGGAATGACAGAGCAGGGATCTTATCTCGCTATACATTTTGAATTTCTATGTAAAAATCCGATGAGCAGAAGTAGGACATACTTAAGTCTAAAAGCAAGAAAGAACGTGTAACTTGCTTAATATCTGAGCCACAAAAATATTCATAAAGCAATTGTAGATCATCAATAGTATAACATTGTGTGCTCTATAACATTTTCCGCTCCGTCTCATGATATTATTACTTATTAACGTCCACGTTTTGCTATAATGGCTGATTTAAGTGCAGGTTACCACCATTTTTTAGCCAGGGTGGGACTACGAATTTTTTATTTAATGAGTTCGTTACTAAATAAATTCTAATTGCCCAGGCGGGAATTACACTCGCCACTCTAGGTTTACCATGTGAGATTAAAGCCAATGCTTTAACTCTCCTGGCTATCCTGGGTCCCAGACTTATAATAACGGTGAAATTTTGAACCCCCCCCCTATTCCAGGTCCTAATTCAGTCAATAACAAATATTATTATATTATTGTTGACTGGAAAAGAATATATTTCATCTGATAAAGATCTGTTGAGAAAATTGGGCATTTAAGCTTAAAATAAGAATTTTCATGATAATCCCTTATTTTTAAAGTGCAAGGACTAAAAGCAGAGGTTTACTAAAGGCTGACAATTGAAATAAAAAATGCAAACATCTGGGTTAATATACATGATAGATAAAATATGCAAATAACAGTATTAATAAGTAATTAAATTTAAAAAAAAGATTAATTCTATACAATTTTTCGTTCCGACCTATAATAAAGGAGATATTACAGAATTTCGAAATACATTACATTCAAATGAAACAATTTTCAAAGAACTGAAACCAAACATTTTCCAAATTTAATTGAATAGGAGTACAACGAATTCATGTGGTGTCCTCGTCAGATTTTTTATTTAAAGGAATTTTGTTTAAAAACGAGTTTTCGAAGTTTGGGAGTTTGACAGTAGATACTCAGTGCCAGGTGGTAGCAGCTGCAGAATCATGGATCTAATATACATACATTTCTTTATATAAGTTTTTTCTTCTGTTATATTGTTTCGTATTTGATGCGCAAACATAAATACAGCAAGGATTTTCAGTAAGCATAAGCCAAGTCGTTAACACCAAAGCTGAATCAACAAACTTAAAGACCCAAGACAAAGAAAACAAATGACTTAGAAAAAACAGAATTTTTTGTCCACACAACTGACGCAAAATTACCACTAATATCCGTGTAAGATGGGACCCAAACTCAATATATTTCTGTCATCTTCCTTTTTATATTTCATTACAATAACCACCTAATCCCATAAGATAATAGATGTTTGTTTTTAAAAAACAAAAAAAAATATTTTGGCTTCATTATTCTGTTTTGTTCTTTTACTCATACCTTCAAATAAAGTTTTAGTAAAATCCTGATGGCATAGAACGTGCCCAATAAGCTTTACTTTCCTTCGATAAAAAAGTAATGCAAAACCAAAATATGAATTTTCTCACCTGCTAGCAACTAGAAAATTATTTTTAAGCATTGCTTAAAAAAGAGTTACAGAAAAAAATCGAATAGTGAATCTTTTAATTTATTCCTTAAACATCTTTTAAAAATTAAAGGGAAAGGGGGCTGAGTCTCCTTAACCCCCTTTTGCAAACCAAGTGGAGAAGCGATCCTTTCTGGATCGCCATGCGACGTCTCGGGCTTTGCCCTCGCGGTTACTGATTTTTAATTATGCATATAATTTGCAGATACGTTATTCTTATCGGTACATCTTTGAAGTTTATCGGCAAAAAATAAAAATGCTACCCATTCGGTTAGGAAAAAATTTATTTCATTGATACATCATTCAAAAAGAAAAGAAAAAGAAATATTTGAGCTGTCTGACCAAAAATGAAATATTCACGAAAAGAAGGTTATAAAAAGAGAAGATATTGACATAAAATTATATTAAAAAAATGAACCAATTATGAAATCGTTATCATGTACTGTGCCATGAATTAAATACCTTGTAATAAACAGCAGGGGAAGTAGAGAATCGCCTTTAAGATGATGATAAAATAGCAACAATTACAATAAATAAAAACATAATATACATAAAAATAAGGAATTAGGAGGTATTGAAAATAATAAACATGGAAAAAAGAGAGAAGGGAAAGAATTCATACATCACTCCAAAACGAACGCTACTAAACCAATAATTCAAATAATTCATATGCTCAGTAATAATAATGCAAATAAATAATTATAAAAAACCAAATTAAACAATTTCAACGTTCAATCAGATTAGAGAAACTGTGGGCAATAATAATAATAACAGCGGCTGAACATGTAAACCTCTTGCTGCTGAAAACAAATTTGTTTAGATAATATACTTAATAGTTCATAGACATCCAATCGCCCTTCTGCCGGAGGCCGTTGGAGTTTGGGCGTTCATGGCGGAGTATACTTGGAGAAGAGGCCGAAATCGCCGCTGGTGTAGGCCGTTCGGGAGAGTAGTGGAAAAGGCGGAGTTTTGGGATTTTGGAAGGTCGGCACGACAGACGGTGGTTATTCCAGTTTAAGGTTCCAATGTATCAGAGAGTTTATCCCCGGATCGGTAAAGCGATACTCGAAACGGCCAGAGAAATACCGAATTTAATTTGTAAAAATTCGGGCTTGTCTCGCCGGGAGTGGGAGGCGCCTCAAATTCGACAATTTTTCAAAGCAAAAAAGCGACCACGAGGAACAAAACGGTACCTCAATCTCGAAAATCCACCTTTGCACAGCTTTCGAAACTATCGGTATGCGGCTTTAAATAACAGAATACAAAAAAAAAAAAATCGTGAAGAAACAATTATGTTTTTGACAATCATTCTGTGTAATTTTATTTAGGAACCATGGTGGAGTACTTCAAACGGAAAAGGTTAAGGATTAAAATGTTTTGATTGAATTCTTAACATCATAAATGTAAAAAAAAATATCGCAAGAACATAACAGGAAATATTGCTGGGTAATATGCATATAAGTAAGAAAGCTCCAACATGCTTTGTCTTTACCAGGTTGCCCGGTCTTTGGGTGTTCGCTATTTTTCATTATCGACTTCTGACTCTTGACTTGTTTCTCCACCTTTAGCTTCCTCCCTCTATTTTCTAGGATAGTATTCCTTCAATCTATTTTTCTAATTCATTTAGTTTGTTTTTTTTGGGTGGTTTCACTATTGGAGAATCCTTTGCTTCCTCATCTTTTGCTACACTAGATGCGACTCTTAGGTCTTCTAGGCCGGCTAGGTTCTGATAACTGCAGCTCTTCTAATGTCGTCATCTTTCCATCTAACATAAGTTTGTCGTACTTCATTAGTACTTTTGAACCAGACTCTTTGTAGCTGATTAAATATGAGAAGAGCTTGTTCCTGATTTCTCTCACTTTCTGAGAAAGATCTGCTTTGATTATTACAGCTTTAAAATGTGAACTAAACGTCGTGTAGCCCAGTGTATTTCTTTAAAAGTGCTATCTTTTAAATCCCCCTTCTGTCTTTAATATGTTATTTCATAGAAGAATTGATGTAAGGACGACTTTGACTGGACTGTTTGGTGATTGCTTGTTAAGCTTAAATATGCTTTTGACATCATACCTTCTTATATCAATGTTTATTATTAAAAAAATAAATAAAAAAATAAAATTCTTCTATAATATCCTTTGCATTCATACTCTTCAGTCCAAAAATAATTAAATTATTCTGCCTGCTTAAATAATCCTCTCTGGTTACATAGTTGGAGAGAGATTTGCTCACTGTTTCCATTTTAGCAAATTTCCCTTTAGGGAGGTCGTACTCATGACGCGACTTTTGAAAAATATCCTCAAATGTTCATCGATCCTACCCAAGAGATGACGAAAATGAGGTCCGTTCAAAATTATATATATGTGTGTGTTAACGCTCTAGCGGTCGCAATTTTTGTTTGATCGTTACCAAACTCCATATTTAATCGTTTTATGTAAAAAGGAAGATCAACTTCATTAATGGCTGAAATTGGACCAGTGGGAGGGGTACTATTGAAAATTCGAAATATCTCCGTTACTATAAGTCGGATCGAAAAATTGTATAGAGCCAAGTTCTTTGCAAATTAAATGATCTATAAATATTGTTCCTATACATATTTTCTGTATCTTGAATATTAACTGAGAGATTTGGATTTCATAGTTTTCAGCCTTCAGCAAACTCCCACTTCTACTCATGCTAAACTAACAATACTCGGTTCTGTAATAAATCACATTATTCGAACATTAAATACCACATATTGTTTTCAAAAGACCTTTACTACACGACATATATGCAAATATGTTCTGGTGACCCCCCCCCGGTCTTAAATTTTTGGACTACTTAAATTTGATTGATTGAGATACAAATTATTCTGATTCATTATAAATTACAGTACTAGATTAGTAAATATTTTTCAATCAAATTAATAGATTATATTCTGACATATTTAAGTAACTGTTTTTCTTTCCGGTAAGAGTCGGGTTGGCAGACCTGTTTTTTCATGTCTTTTATTTGTTGCGTGGTCTGTATTTCCAGTTTATCGAATCTTTGATTCATACAATAAAGTATTGTTATTATTATTAATATGCATATACAGTTTTATACGTTTCCCTTCGATAATGTTTCCATTGCAAATAACTTGCGTTTGAGCGCAAAGTTGGTCTTTAAACATCAGAACCACGGGCATCTGCACAAGAGGGGGTTTTGTGGGCATCTACAAGAAATGAAGTAGTTCACTTTTTCCAGAAATTCCTTTCTACAAGAAAGAAAGAATCGTTCCTAGCTTCAGTTTTCAATTGCCGGGATACTCTTAGAATAGAACAGTTATTTATTTTCAATTCGACTAATTCAATTTTCTAAACATACAGAAGATGCATTATTTCAGTTAGAAAATCTGGATATACCAACCTATTTTGGAATTTGCCTGTTCTATTAGTACGAGAAGGATTGCACAAATATTTTATAACAAAAGAATATTCAAATAAATTTTTAGTGGTGAAATTGAAACGCAAATTGACCTTGTTGTTTTTGAAATACAATATTCTTGCGCGATATTGTAGAACGAATCACAAAAAGAGTCATAAAATGGGAAATATTTCAAAGTATCCGGCAGGACGTACCTACCGGAGAAAAGGACCAAGGGCCCGTAGAAGGAGGCTCAAAACAAACCGAACGAATAAAGATAAATGCCAAGATAAACGAGAGCAAGATTACTCAAGTATATATAGACGTTAACTGAACTTCCTGCTTCAGTTCATTACTATTAGGCGAGTCGAGTGCTTCTCTCTTTGTTGTGTCGTGTCTCTTTTCACACCGCCACTACATTTGAATTACAATACAGCTCCAAAAAGAATGCTAATCAGTGCTTTATTGACAGTTCGTCCAAAATTAAACTTGAGCAGGTGAACTAAAGGTGAGCTGCTCCAAGAATCATCCACTTGTGAAATACAAATCATATTACACATGTATCACGTAAGTTGAAAATGAGCTTAATTCTGGTAGTAAAGAATATAAATTTGATAGTTCAGACTTTAAAAGAAATTTTAAAAAAATGCTAAGGAACAGATATGTATGGTTTAGTGAATTGAACTGTTTACTGTGACAGTAAATGTATTGTGAAGTAACAGCTACAGTATTTTGATATATTGGAGACTGTATGTTTTTATTTTATCAATCATTATAATTCTAAATTTCCTTTAAAAAAACGTAAATGGCAGTTCCACATTTTTTACTGTTCCTGGCCACTGAATTCAATCAAAATTAAGAGCTCATGAAATAGCCATGCTCGCAAAAAAACCAAGAAAAAGTTATTACTAAAGCGATACAGTAAGAAAATAATTGGGCTAAACAGGTTTCGTGAAATATAAGTAAACTAGGCAAAATAATAAAAAAATTGCTCGGAAAGCGTCACTGGAAATAAAAGACACTATTGTCTTACCTTATCTAGGAGTTGTCAGAGCTTTTAGTACGACAGATAACACACTTATCGATAACGAAGAAATATATCTTTACTGTACAGATCACTCGTGCGGAGGTTATGTTTGCTAGGGTTATATCGCTTCAAAACCTTACGACGTCAACAAAGGAATCAACTGGTTTTCAATGCCTATTTAATATTTTGATGCAATGTTAATGATTTGTTAATTTTATCATAAAATATTTCCATTAAAATGAGCAAAATTATTTTTAAAAGCTGAGTAATTATTATATGATGGCTGGTTTTAATTTGCAAGTTATTTTTAGATATTCTCTTTGACCTCGCAGGTTACTTTCTCTTCTTGTTTACCTTTTGCTTATTTATTCTGATGTCCTTCGAACTCTTGTGGCCAGGCATGTTGTTTTCATGATAAAGTGTGTCCTTGTCTTGGATGGTATTCAACACTCATTTCCATAACGAAATGAAACTTCTCAGTGACTATTTTGACAAAGAATTATACTTCTCAGAATGAATATATCTGTAGTTTCTATTGGTTTCTAGTGCTTCCTTGTTTATACTGTGCTATCAGTTTGTCTTTGTTGTCGTGCTATCAGCTATTGTTATTTCCAGTAGCATTCTTCTACATATTCTAAGAATGGACCAGTAATAGAGAGCCTCTGAAAAAATGTTCACCTCTAAAAGCAACATCATCTCTTGCTGTGGAAGTCAGCTGAAATGGTTTTCTCCTGCAGTTACTCTCCTAAGGAATTATTCATTGCAATACACACATTTTGATGTGATAATCGTGGGAGGTGGTCATGCTGGAACAGAAGCGTCCGCTGCGGCTGCAAGGATGGGCTGCAAAACACTTCTTATCACCCATAAAAAGGAGACAATAGGTGAGTCTATTTTGTATTTATTAGTCTATTTGTAAATAACTTATTATATTTCTTCAGCAATACTACTCTCATTCAGAAAAAAAAAATCCAGTTTCTGACCACAACTTGGTTTGTAAAAATATACAAAATCTTAAGAATGATAAACAAAAATTTTCAAGTATCCAGTATGTTTAAACAATGAATATAATATAATTCAAGTGATTCCAAAATTGACAACAGTTTAACTCTTTGAATACCATTCATCTATCCAATAATTCATTGTGCCCAGATTATTTGATGTACCTATAAATTAATCATTCATCATTTATTTTATTTTATCCCCAAGTTTCGGTCCAATCCCCAATTTTCTTATGGTTGTACTTGGGAAGGTTTCGGTCCTTCACTTTCTCAGTTATGGGTGCTGGCTTTTCTATTATATTTAAGAAATCGAGTTTCATTCTATCAGTTTACTATATAATTAAAAAAATTACTGCACTTTATAATTTATTGCAAAAAATTATTCCACAGGTACAAAATTTATGAGATTAATATCACAAAATTAATTATATTTATCTAGACATATATTAGTACTTCTTAACATATTGTCTTTGTTTTATTTTAAAGATATAATTTATAATACTGAATCCTGCACTTAAATTATTCTTAAAAAGACTCACAAACATTGTCATTCAACTAATATGTTTTAAAGAAACGTTGACTTCATATAAATGTTCTTTACTAATGCTGTCAACTCATTCTAATACCCTTAAAGGAAAGCTCTCCATCGAGATTTAAGCAGTGAAAACATTTTTTATATATTTTGTCATCAATTGTTAAGCACATCTGTAGAGATCAAGGACAAGAAACATGTAATTTGAAAAGAACAAAGTGTTTAAGGCACAGGGCCTTTTTGCCTGAAGTTTGGGTGTACCCACTAGGGGGCACCTTGAAATAAAATAAGTGGAAGAGGCTCCAGGATTCAGTTATTTATTTTTTTTAATTAAAGACTTTGTATCCTCTATTACTTTAGTAAAATTCAAGAGTATTTGTTAAATATTAAAAGAAGTTGTCTGTCACTCAGAGGCTGTATTAACTTAGCAGATTTCCCACGTGCCAGCATGATGCACTACTGATCTCATCTCACGATATTTTCTCTATTTCCAAATAAATATCCGATGAGTAGAAGTGGGCGGTCAATAAAATCTTAATAGATGACATCATCACACAACACATATTTGTATTTATCGCATCTAGTAATGATCTGTTAAAAACACTGGACATTTAAGCTTGAAATAAGAAGTTTCACGATATTCGCTTATTCTTAAAGTTCAATAACTAAAAGTGAAGATTTATTAAAGGCTGAAAATTGAAATAAAAAATGCAAAAATCTTGGATACTATTCAAGAAAGAGAAAAATTGTATATTCAACTATTTCTAGACAATTAAATTTATATCAAGATTGGTTGATCTCAAATCTTTTTAATCTTTTATTTATTAAGTGATACAGTATTAATAAATGTTTCTGTACTTGAATCCAATTGTAATAATTAACAATTCAGAAGCAGATAAATGTAGAATCACCTTCCTTTCAACTTGTAATGTTTAATTATTTTATTGTGTATTATTCGACCCATGTATAGTGTATTAGGCACTTCTCATTAACAACCGACCTTGATATGGAGGTCCCTTTCAATTAAAATCTTCTTTCATTGTTTTCCCACGTAGGAAGTAATTATTTCTAATAAGGGAGATAAAGATATTGTGTTCCTGTATTGAGCAGTTTCATTTATGTTCCTGGTTTCAGTATAGCTGTGACAAGCCTAATGGCTACAGTGTTGATGATGGTGTTTCAGCAACATTGGAATCAGTAGAATATAAATAAAATGTTTTATTTGGGTGAAATGCAGTTTAAGCCCACCCTTGTTACGTCACCGTACACCATCTTGCTTCCAAGTATTCAACAAATTGAGTGTGTTAAGAAAGATAAAATTAAAATTAAAGTCCCCACCCTTGGTGTAAATGACCGATGACGTATTTTGGAAATTTTTGAATGCGGTCACTAAAGTCTATCCTCTGCAGTCTAAGGTTCCACCAAATTAAGTGTGTTAAAAAAGATAAAGTTAGAAAAACAAAATGTCCGTGGTTGCCATTTTCAAAAGTGCACTGCCAAGGGTGGGATTAAACTGCACTTTCACCGTTTTATTTTTTATATAAAATTTTGTTGAACCAAATTGTTTCTTGTTGTAATTCCAACTCAATTTCATTCAATCAGCAAAACCGCTGATAAAGATTACAAAGTAATAATCAAAATGTCCTTATTAAAAAATTTCTCCACCAGCATGTGCTAAAAATTAATGAACCTATATTTATAAATAAAACTACATAATACAGGAAGAGATCATCATTCAAAGAAGACCACCATGTTTCATGTTGTACATATATGGGGCAGTGGTTGCCCAGTGGTCAAAGCACTGGATTATTATGCTAGAGGTGCTTTGTTCAAACCGTGGATCGGACTTTAATTTTTATATAGCTACTAGCGGACCTGACAGACGTCCTGCATGATATTTCAAGCGATTAGGATATTAAATTTAATAATATTATGTTTAAAACAAAAGCTACTTTTAATAACACAAAAAACAACTTTTGTTATATGCACATTTGCCTAAAAACAAATAGAAACTGAAATATGGCAAATTTTTTATTCAGGCCTCCCTTATAACCCTCACTCCCATTCAAACCTAAAAAATTTATTATAGCTTATAATCATGGAAGAATTAATGGTAATTTTCTTATATAGTTTTGTTAAGTTCGGTTCAATCGTTAGTGCCCAATATAATTGTTGGCTCTCTTGTTTATTTTTTAGTGTATATCTCGTTTATACTTTGTTATAGGACAAAAGTGAATATAACAAAAGTTACTCTAAATAACAAAATAAACATCTTTTATCCTGTGCACATTTGTCGAAAAACCAATAGGAAACGAAATCGCTACTTTTAATTTTAGTCCTCCCTTACAACCCCCACTCTTGCTCCATCTGCTGGGCTGATTTGTGAATCTAAACCATCCAGGGCGTCACCCAAGCACATACAAAAAATTCATTCAAATCGGTCCAGCCGTTTAGGAGTTCAGTCCCATAAACATGTACAATAGAATTATATATATAAAGATAAGGTCACTGAGCTTTGAAGAGAGACTGCAACTCTTGTCCAGTGTCTACTCAGCACTGGGGGACAATTGAGTAGCAACTTGAATAAGAAAGAATCTTTGGCCTGCTATGTCACCTCAGTGCGATGAGGTATGTGTCAAACTCTACGTTTGACATCTTACCCCTACCAAAGCCACATGGAACGCCTTAATACTTCATGCCTTGTTGATCCACAGATTTTCATTTTTTCAATGTGTGTGCATATGTGCATGTATGTGTGTTTGTGTATTACAGTTTTGTTGGGCTCATTTAATTTTTCTTGTCTTTTTAGTTTTTAAGTATGAACATGTTTATATTTTGACTGTTTTATTTATTGAATTAAATGCATTTATTTCATAAAAATGTTCAATAAATTGTATGAAACCTCTTCAAGTACTGTATGTAGATATAAAGAGAAATGGCCTTACCACTAAAGTGATCATATCAATTCTAAATGTGATTGCCATGGTTGTAATGTTGAATCTATATTTTTTCTGGCTTGCTCCGGTTTTCCTACGAACTCTAAATATTTGTTGTACAACTTCTGCAGAGGTGCAGTATGGGATGTGAAACAAGTACAGGGAATCATTTTATATATATATATATATATATATATATATATATATATATATATATATATATATATATATATATATATATAAGAAGAAATATATAAATAAAGTTCAATGATAAAAGCATAAAACTCTTCATATATTGTGTGATATGGTAAAAAAGGCCGCTTAGCTATTTGCTGAAGAAATACTACTAATGGTGTTAAATGAGATGGCCAGCTGCTTGTGGGCTCTCTTTTTCTCTTAGATTCTTGACTATTTAGTGGTGAAGTGGTTGCCATTTATCCAACATCCTGGATTTGAGCCCAATTCGAATTTTTAGGCAGCTTATTTGATTAATAAAATCCTTACACATATCCTCCTTTCAGCCGATTTTACTGGTTCCAGGCCTGAACCATTCTAAACAATCATTTAAAATTGCTCTTAATATCACCTAAATATTATTAATTATTCTTAACAAACCATGAAGTTCCCCGAACCTTGCCAAGAGATATTAGTGTGAGTACATGCTCATATTGCAGCATGAAAATGGCATACAGATTAACGGTAAATCCATTCATTGCATCAGATTTGCAGATGACATTGCACAGGTGGCAAAGTCTGAAATAGAGAAGAATAGAATGATGACTCAAAATAAATGCACATAAAACAAAAGTTTTTGCTGTAGACAGAAAGCTAAGGAAATATAAATATTAGAAACGGAAAAATTACACTTGGAAAAGTGAAGGAGTTTGGTTACTTAGAAGCATCATCACTTAAGGCAATGATAGAGCTGAAGTCGGCAGAAGAATAGCACTTACTAAAAATAAACAAGCCTTTCACAGAAAAAGAAGTATTTTACCTAATACGATTATAATCATGGATACCAAAAAAATGTTTACTAAGTCTTTTGTATGGAGTGTACTGCTTTAAGGGAGTGAAAGTTGGACTCTCCACGAAAGGTAAATGGTCACAGTCAAAATATAAGTTCGAGTAAACTAAAGATCAAGTTAGTTTACAGGGCAAATCAGATCAGTGGGTTGGGAAATTTTGAAAATTCATTATATCTCTATTATTATACGTTAGATCAAATGATAAAAGCAAGCTTATGCCAAATTAAATTGCAAATAAATGTTATGAACATTTTTTCGCTATCTTGAATATTAACCAAGATATTTGCACTTTTTAGTTTTTGTCCTTCAGTAAACCACATTTCCTACTAATGCCATTTTAACAATATCATGAACCACTTAATCAGAAGCTTAAATACTAAATATTGTATTCATAGAGCTTTTATTGTGTGAGGTACATGCATATATGTAGCATAGGGCGTCATTATTTTAGATTTTATGTTCTCAACTCGAAAATTTTTATTTGATCTATAACACTCGATATTTATCTGTTTTATTCTACACTAAAGGTCATATTAGTAAATGGCTGAAACTGGACGAGGAACAGAGAGATTGGAATTCGAAATTCATTATGTTTCCGTTATTATAAGTCGGATAAAAAAATGTTATTGAACCAGTCTTACTAAACTATTGATAGTCTACAATTGTTGTTCTATACATTTTGTCTCAACCCAAATATTAAATGAGTTATTCATATTTTCTTGTTTACTGCCATCAGTAAAAACTCATTTCTACTTAACGCATATTAGAATTAGAGAATGAGATCAGTAGTATCTTATACCAGCAAGTGGGAAATAAGCTACAGAGTTTTTCGTACACTTAGAGTATTTATTATTTTTATTAAATAATATTTTTTTTTATCTATTTACAATTAAACTTTTTAATTAAATTCATCCAATTTGATCTTTTTCAGGTGAAATGTCATGCAATCCATCCTTTGGAGGAATAGGAAAAGGCCATTTAATGAAAGAAATTGACGCACTGGATGGAGTTTGTGGTAGAATTTGTGACAAGTCTGGTATACAATACAAGGTGGGTTACAAGACGTTTGTTTTTATTTAGTTTGGTAATTTACATATATTTATACTTTTATGTACGAAGAATACCCCTTACTGCTTGAGTAATTAGTAGTTCACCGGTTGTTATAGAGCTGGATCACCTCAAAGAGTTTATTGGTGGAGGGCAGAGAGTTGGCTAGGCCTTTACTAATTTGTTTTTGTATTCTAGGCTAGTGTCTAATTCAACTTAATCTTACATAATGTAATCTCATTTTGTATAGTATCTTATATTAGGCCTCTCTGGCTCTGCGGATTATTATTAACCTTGTATATAAAATCCTTCTCTTAATTTTAGCTGTTACACACAAATATTAACTATCTCACATTTTTATATTTACACAGTTTCGGATGATTTTACGACATACTTAACATGAAGGGCATTTTGGAATATTACAAATATCATTTAAGAGATATTAGTTGTATCCTAAAAAGTGCTCAGAATTCCTTAAACAAATTGAGCATATTCTTCAGTTTGAATTGATTTGGATGAGAGAAGTTATGTTGTATCCATATAACACTTGATCAACAAACAGCATGATTTATTGAAATTCTCTAAAATACCAGGAATCTTTATTATAATATCTACAAATATTACAATATCTTTTGTAAGACATGGGAAGAAATCCAAATGACAAAATATTTCTCGTATGAGTATTTCTTAAAGTTTTAACAGTCTAAATGCAATTAGATAAAGAAATTTGCCACATGACTCCCATATGGCCCAATCAGATTATTATTATTTATTAATGTCCACTTTTTGCATCTTAGGCTAATTGGGACGGGTTATCTACAGGTTACCACCCTTTTCTAGTCAGGGTACATGGCTATCATAGGATGTACTCGCTTCGGCGGTACATATACTAATCAGATTAAATAAATAAAATGTATGGTTGTATTTCATTTAAAATTATTTATTATTATATTTGAATGTTAAACCTACATTCTAATGCATCGGATCGAAAAATGTCAAAGAACAATATCTGTAAGATCTTTTTATTATAAACAAAAATGGTCTTTTATACAAATTCTTGTTCTCCAATATGTAGGGAGAGTCCACATTTTAGCAGATTTCCCTTAAGGGAAATCAGCTATTGAAGTTGTACTCATGACACGATTTTCGAAAAATTTCTTCAAATGTCCATCGATCCTACCTAGGAGATGACGAAAATGAGGTCCGTTCAAAATTATATATATATATATATATATATATATATATTTGTCTGTTAACGCTCTAGCGGTTGCAATTTTTGTTTGATTGTTACCAAACTCAATATTTAATCCTTTTATGCAAAAAGACAGATCAAGTTCATTAATGGCTGAAATTGGACTAGTGGGAGGGGGGATTTTCGAAAATTCAAAATATCTCCGTTATCATAAGTCGGATCAAAAAATTGTATAAAACCAATCTTATTGCAAGTTAAATTTACTATAACTATTGTTCTATACACTTTTTCTCTGTCTTGAATATTAACCGAGATATTTGCATTTGTATTGTGTGTGTGGTCGGCTATGTTCGGGACTTTCCGCCGAGACCTAGTGCGGCCGTTTCCGTAACTGTTTGTTCCTCGTGAATAGGTTTAGAGATTTCTTACTACTACTGTTATTATTAGGCAGATTTCTCTGTTGTTTAACATCACGTTGGAAATCTGCTTAGTTTACACAGCCCTGCGTGACAGACTTTTTAATTTTCACCCCCTCTAACCCACCTCTACCCCTCAATGATAAGAGGTTGTTTTTCATTTAAAAAAAATGGGGGGGGGGGGTAGGATGACCACAACTAGAAGTTACATCCATCTCAAATCTGAAATTTCAACAGTTTATGTCTAGCCGTTTTTGAGTTATCCAAAATAAGGAGATACATACAGACATGTCGTGTAACATGGGATGATCAGGTTCATGGGATGATCAAAACAGATTCCATTCACAAACATGAAGATGCAATATTGCTTTAGTCAAAGGAGTGAAGGATTTTACCTTGCTTTAAATTAAGTTCAGCCCCAACAGTGTTCTCATTAATATGAGTACTAGAAAAGCAACTAAATTTAACTTTATAATCAAATTAATTCCTAATTATTAATAAAAATAATAATTTAAATACCTATTTAACATAAAAAATAGACATATACACCAAAAAATTAGTAAGACTAAAAGAGCAATATATAAGATAGGTCAATAGTATAGTGGAGGGATTCTCAAAATTTATCATCATAGTGCTATCAGTTGCTATAGCTTACACTTACTAATTAGAAAAAAAAAACACTTGTCTATTAAACAGAAATATAGTTCTATGTTTTATTACTTATTTGAGGGGAAAACATTTTTTTTTTTCAAATAGCAGATAATTATGAAAAATAGTTTATTACACATGGCTGGTATCGTTCATTTTCTTCCAGCAACAACCTGTGTCTTTGATGATTCACTATTTCCTTGCAAAAAATGAAGTGGTATTCTTCATATTGAATCCTAGCAATTGTTATATATAAAAGGTGAATTCAATGTGTATTTACTTGTATTACTTTACTAAAAAAAAAAAAAAATGGAAATATAATCGTTCAAGGAGGATGCTTAATTATTTGTTCTTTAATATAGATAAATACTATTTTGATATTGGCTAAATAAAAAAGTGTGGAGTGCTGTTAGTGACATGTTTCAATCGGGACATAAAATACAATATTCCAGTTTTAACACCTACTAATAACTGTTCTTTAGTTGTATAACAATTTATAAAACCTGCATTTCAATTGCGAATCATGTTTTACATATAAATATTTACGAAAAAGCTAATCAAAATTACTATTATGAGTAAAAGGATTTTAGAACATTATCTTGGCCATATATTTATTATATAAAGCATGTAGCTCCAGTGTGATGGACTTTTTTTGTTGGCTTTACTGGCCTTGTAGACCGTTCGCTGACCATTTCCAGGTTTAGTTTTGTTGGCTTTACAGGCCTTGTAGACCATTCGCTGACCATTTCCAGGTTCAATTTTGATGGCTTTACAGGCATTGTAGACCATTCGCTGACCATTTCCAGGTTCAATTTTGATGGCTTTACAGGCCTTGTAGACCATTCGCTGACCATTTCCAGGTTCAATTTTGATGGCTTTACACGCCTTGTAGACCATTCGCTGACCATTTCCAGGTTTAGTTTTGTTGGCTTTACAGGCCTTGTAGGCCATTCGCTGACCATTTCCAGGTTTAGTTTTGTTGGCTTCACATGCCTTGTAGACCATTCGCTGGCCATTACCAGCCATTTCCAGGGTTAGTTTTGTTGGTTTTACACGCCTTGTAGACCATTCGCTGGCCATTATCAGCCATTTTCAGGCTTAGTTTTGTGGGTTTTACACGCCTTGTAGACCATTCGCTGACCATTTCCAGGTTTAGTTTTGTTGGCTTTACAGGCCTTGTAGACCATTCGCTGACCATTTCCAGGTTCAATTTTGATGGCTTTACAGGCATTGTAGACCATTCGCTGACCATTTCCAGGTTCAATTTTGATGGCTTTACACGCCTTGTAGACCATTCGCTGACCATTTCCAGGTTTAGTTTTGTTGGCTTTACAGGCCTTGTAGGCCATTCGCTGACCATTTCCAGGTTTAGTTTTCTTGGCTTTACAGGCCTTGTAGACCATTCGCTGACCATTTCCAGGTTTAGTTTTGTTGGCTTCACATGCTTTGCAGACCATTCGCTGACCATTACCAGCCATTTCCAGGTTTAGTTTTGTTGGCTTTACACGCCTTGTAGACCATTCGCTGTCCATTACCAGCCATTTCCAGGCTTAGTTTTGTTGGCTTTACACGCCTTGTAGACCATTCGCTGGCCATTATCAGCCATTTCCAGGCTTAGTTTTGTTGGTTTTACACGCCTTGTAGACCATTCGCTGGCCATTACCAGCCATTTCCAGGCTTAGTTTTGTTGGCTTTACACGCCTTGTAGACCATTCGCTGGCCATTTCCAGGCTTAGTTTTCTGGGCTTTACACGCCTTGTAGACCATTCGCTGGCCATTACCAGCCATTTCCAGGCTTAGTTTTGTGGGCTTTACACGCCTTGTAGACCATTCGCTGGCCATTACCAGCCATTTTCAGGCTTAGTTTTGTGGGCTTTACACGCCTTGTAGACCATTCGCTGGCCATTTCCAGGCTTAGTTTTCTGGGCTTTACACGCCTTGTAGACCATTCGCTGGCCATTTCCAGGCTTAGTTTTCTGGGCTTTACACGCCTTGTAGACCATTCGCTGGCCATTACCAGCCATTTCCAGGCTTAGTTTTGTTGGCTTTTCCTACTTGTTAGTGAATCCTACTTTTACCTTTCTTGCTGTTGGCTACAGTACAGGCCACTGTTACATACATTTTCTCGTTCAGAGTTTGTTTCATTGCTTTTTATCTTCTCTCTTGTCTTCCTTTCCCAGAGTCTTGGCCTACTATATGCCTTTTATGATTCCAAGAACATTCTGCTTAAACTGTAGTCATTTCGACAGAAACAAAGGAAGAGAGAAGTATTAGCAAATCAAAAACTGTGAATTTCTTCATAACGTTGGGTTGGTTTTGTATGCAGCCCATTCCCCACACCCCATCCCTCACATTTTTAAAACTTTGTCTGAGGGGCTCATTTTCAGTAAATGTCTGCTGAACCTGGCTTTTCCCTCCTCTGATTGAACAAGAGGGTGCTTCTATCTTAGCATAGGTAGTTGTGCCAATCCATTGGGGCCACCTTCAATTCTCTCAGTTAATTATTAATGTGTGAATATTAATCCTTCTCTTCAGCAATTTTTACACCACACTTCACATTTTTTTTCTTCTCTTTTGCTTCTATAAACCAATAAAGTGAGAATACTCATCTTTCTTACTGGGTTAGTTAAAATTATAGAAAAAATATACAAATTCCAAAGTAGTATGCTAGCCATGGCCTGGATTCATCTTGATGGTACTGCTTGCCAGTACTTGTGTGTAGTTTTCAGTTCAACAATCAGCTGTAGAATGTTTGCCTGTTCATGCCTACTGGCTGGCCTGGCGGTTACATGTATGGCTGGCTTTAAACACGAGCTCCCATCATCATAGTTAAGAGATAACCACACTGCAAATGAACTATCCCTGCCTCCTAAAAGTAGAAAGATTATTTTAAAATGTGAGACATTTTATTATTCATGATTATGGTAATTTTAAAAAATAGCTCAAACTGTAAAATATTGAAAACAAAATATTTATAGTACAAAAAAGTAAGCAAAATGATTATTATTAGTTTGGTTTATTCATTAATTCTCATTCCTTCTTTGATTTGATCCTCTTGATCAGCTATACGAAATAAATACAATTGTAGAAAAACATGCTTTTAATTTCTTATGTATATTGAATTCACCAGATTTTTGCTTTTTTATATTGTAATGAGTTTCATAGGGAAGTGATTATTGTATTATATTTCTTCTTTTCTTTACATATTCTTATTTCAGACAGATGCTCATTTGTTGATTTCTTTTCGGCTAAATTAAACAGGTATGTATTTAAATTCCTAATTTGTACTATGTTTTTGCAGGTCTATGAAGTTTATGGTCGTCCCTCTGGTTTGATATATTGGTACTTGCGGCCTTATTGTTCAAAATGACTTTATTTGTCTTATTCTAATTACTGGTCACCTTGTCTATATGAAACACCCCTCCCCCCTCAAGTTGTTGAAAATATGATCTCTTCTCTTATTGTCCTGTTCTATTAAAAAGAAAAAAGTTGTTTTCACTTTCATTTTGGAACATTATTATTTTGTTTTATGGAAAGCTTTATGAGCTTTCAAAATATTTAATGATATCTTGAATGTGAGAATCATTAATGTTTTGTGAGTTCCCAAACACAAAGGAATCAGATTCATAGAGACGTATTAGAATATGTTCAAATACAATAGAAAGGTGTTACTTTTCTTCTTCTTCTTTTTTTTTTTTTGCATATTGTAATTGCTGGTAATGTATTGATGTTCTTGACAGTTGATTGAGAAGCTGGGAAAGATCTCTGGAAGAAGGGAGGCACACTGATCTGGGTTTCTGGGCACTGTAGGATAATGTGCTACTAAGAAGCTGGTATATATATATATATATATATACACTTATATGCTTTATGGGTTTCATGGGCTGGACCAAAAACAAGGCTGATTAGAAAACCGGGATACGCATGGCAAAATAAAAAAATTAATTAGGGATGCGATGTTAGTACCGCCAGTATAATGATACTATTGTCATACCTATTGGTAGAGACTGTTGTCACTGTACTCGATCATCAGCTAGTGATGTTCACCAATAGGTATGACAACAGTATGGAATATTTCATTTTGATGGGTCAGTGGTAAAATTAAATTTGTCAATTGCAATTAATCCCAATTAGCCTTAGTTGCAAAAAGTGGACGTTAATAAATAATTATTGCAATGAACGAAATATATATTTGTTTTTTAGTTATATAACAAAGGGACATGGATCTTAACTTTAGGCTACTATGAGCTGATATATCAGTCTGGCTTGTATAGCACTAGACTTCTATGAGCTATTATATTAGTTCTTCCTCTATTGCCATCTGTTAACTGTTTAATAGAAGCTGCAGTGTCCTTCAAAGCCGATAGATAGCATAGGGATTCACTTATTCCATGTTTAGCTCCCATATACTGGGATAACCTGTATACCTACTCTGTCCCCCTTGCAATCTCAAGTACCGTTACTCATTATCTGCAATTTACCCTGGCATATTTAGTTAGGATATTTTCTGATTTTCATCCGAACAGTTGAGTGCTTTAAAATATCCTGAAAAAAAAAAAATAATGTCTTATGAAGAAATTTTGGTAAAACTTTTTGCTGGTGTGAGTGAATGTAAAGGCGTTTCTTCTGATTACGATGAGGATTCTGATGATAGACACCAAAATGTGTCTATTGGTGAAATGCCTGGAACTAATGAAATTTCATGGATGGAAAACGTAATTTAAACAACTGGAGTGAGAATTATAAGATTAGTGGTAGGACGTAAAAAGTTTTTAGCACATAGGGCTCTGATGGGGCTAGGCTATCCCGCATCGCTGAATACAGAGCCTGAGAGTTAAATACCTAATAAGGATGAAGTTAGGAGGGACATGATGTGCCTTAAATGTTTTTAAGAGGAGAACACTATTAAACATATTATTATTATTATTTATTAACATCCACTTTTTGCAACTAAGGCTAATTGGGACGTGTTATCTACAGATTACCACCCTTTTCTAGCCAGAGTGGGATTTAGGATGTTATTTAATGAATTTCGTCACTAAATAAATTCCTTTATCCAGGCGAGAATCGAACTCGCCACTTCAATTTTACCATGTGAGATTAAACATAGAGTGTAAGATTGTTCGTTGTATGGTGGGATAAGGTTTTACAGGTTTGGAAGTACTTAGGGATTAGTGATGAGATGAGAGTGTTGTCTTGAGGGGTAATGCTGGCTTCTGCAATTGATTCTGGTAGGTTCTGTTTTGAATAAAAGAAGCAGAGAAGCAGAATGGGCTCCACAAAACTGGACTTCTTTGAGCTTGTCCCTTTCTATAATTGATTTGTCCCTCCCCACCCCATTTAAACTAGATCATTATGGAATGACTGGACAGCAAGATGAAAAGGTTCACTTTTTTAAACCTGCATTAGCCGTTTTCTGTTATTATGTAACCTTATACACAATAAATGTGAACCAGTAATTAGAATGAGACTTTTTTGTACTGTCAATTTATAATTTCATATTATTAGGTATTAAACAAACGGAAAGGTCCTGCGGTTTGGGGTCCGAGGGCACAAATTGATCGAGACCTGTATAAACAACATCTTCAGCATGAACTTTTCAATGAGACACCCAATCTTGACATTATTTCAGCATCAGTTGAAGATCTGATCCTCCAAGAGCCTTACGAGTATGTAAATAAGCCTGCTAAAAAGGAATGCGGTGGTGTTATCATAAGTAAGCACCTCCCAGAATGAACATAGTCTTTATTTTATTTTTTTTATTTATTCTAACAATATTCAATAGTCCATTCAGTCAGACTAATGCATTTCCTTTTGTCAAAAATAGATTATATAAATTGAAACTAACATGTATTCACTTAATTTACTTATAAATTGTTTATTTGTGCACCAGAGGAACTAATAAACTCCTTAAATCCCCGTTTGTTTACGTTTCTTTTATTTTATTTTTTTCAGGTTCAGTGTTTATCTACCCTAGATTTCGCTAGTCTAGCTAATATCGTTTGTTTTTCCAATAGTTTTAGCTAATTTTACTTAAATATTTATTCCATATAAAATTTTTGCAAGAATGCTGTGTCCTTGTATGCATCTATATTCGTTTTATTGAGGATACCGATTCAATTACTTACAGAAATCTTGTAGTCAATGTTTTAAACGGCTCTATCAAGAGTTTATATCTAAGTACAAAAATATTTCACAAAATATCTCACAGACTGCTTTATGCCGGAGTGGCCTACTAAGCCCTAAGGTCTTTTAAGATAGCTTAGTATGATTAAAAAGTTAAATAGTTTATTTAGATATAAGCACCTGATGAGGCATGAAAAATGTAGAGTTAAATAGTTATAAACATGTTGAGAACATGATATATTTTAGGTAATTGACCTTTGGCCTTTTTTGCACTGTAATTATAAAAATGTACTTAAAATAATTAGTGTTCTTCTATCCCATGTTTCTGTCAATTTATTTTATTTAAATCAGTACCAGGATTAATCTTTGATTGTATTTATTTATTTATTTGAAGAGCTCCGCAACTAGGCGATGTCGCTCAGTACCATTTATTTGAATTCTCTAAATTAAAATTTTTAAAATAAAGAAAAAATGTTTTCGAAATTATTAAAACATAGTATTTTATATATATGGAAATAAAATTAAGGAAATGTTAAAATAAAGCAATGTAAAACTATAAATTTTGAGATAAATCCTGACATGAGGGTATGGAAGTCTAAGACACAAGATTAAATATGTGTTATACAGACACTTAAAACGCATAGAAATGAGTAGGGTAGGTAAGTTTTAAAGTTTGTTGGAAATGTCTGTTGTCTTCAAGTGGTTTAAGAGTGTTTTTATATGTGGGCTACCTTCTGTTAATAGTTCGTACAAGTCGTTGGGTAAGTTCAAATGTTTACGTAGTCTGCAGTCAGTCAGGAAATGTTTGATAGTCAGTACTGTGTTACTCTTTGATTGTATTGTCAGTAGGTACTATCACTGAGTACCTTACAATTTTCCTTGAAACATGTTTTACTCTGTTTAATGGGAACAAAGGATTTTTCGGATCATCATCATAATGGTCTAAAGCATAGGTGGGCAACCATTTTGACAAACCCAATTAAACAAAAATATTACACTACTTCATATGAGAAGGATGAGAAGAGATTTGTGCGTTTTGCAGTACTTATAAATGCAAACAGTTCTTTTCATTGATGAAAGTTAATAAATCAAAACATCGTACAAGGCTATAATTTGATAATTTGGGAAATTCTTTTCATGTTTGTATCATTGGAATTAATCCAAACATCGATGGATTAGTTTCCCAAATTCAAGCTCATTGATTTCGGTGTCGCTATTTAAATTTTGTTGTTTGTAATAATTACAAGTTTTACGATTTTATTATGATGTACCTATTTTTTTCATTTCATTTTGGTATTTTAATAAATTGTATTACAATTACATTGTCATTATAATTTCATGTCTGATATCTATCGTTAAACATTATGAACACTACTTTAAAATGCACTACTTTTACAAGCGACCCGTGAACCTATTTGCACACTAAAGTTTGGCCCGCAACATGCCAAAGGTTGCCCATCCCTGGTCTAAAGGCAAGGCCTTGTAGTTGCAACCATTGAGTTCTTCTGAAGCTGCTCTTTTTATATCACTAAACCCTCCAAAATCTATGAGATATTTGACATTTTCAAAAAATAATTTCCTCTGATTGGTTCAATTTTTTCAACATGCCTCAGCTACCACAGTCTGCCCTTTCTGATAGTGCTGAACTCAGGTTTACCATAAATCCCATTAAATTAAGCTGTTCCTTATGCCTCCAAGTATTTTTCACTGGAGTCTTCTATCCCAGACCAGCATGGACCACATTTTGTTTCATGAGGTCCCATGTTTAATATGGTTGAATTAATGTTCTTATTTTATAGTTTCATTTAAGGTTCCAGAATATAAAAAAGGGTAACACAAATTGGTTTTACTTCATGATAATGCTCTATCATACACAACAAAACAGGTTGCCACGATTAAAACATTCAGTTTGGAAATACTTTTGCATGTAGCTTACTCGCAGTAAACTTACCTTCAAATGTATTTGTGATGAAATTTTTGGGCCTTATGATGTGCCCAAGAAGTCTCACCCTCCTTTTTTCCATGGTTTTGATAAAAGTTTTACTTTCACTTAACTCATTTAGAGCTTCCATGTTAGATTTTTTTAGACAAACTTGGTTTATTGGATATCAGCTGAAAAACAACATATCTGCTTTATTACACACAGCTTATAGATCATGGTGACAATTTTATTATTAATTTCTATCAAATAAAACATTTTTAATAATATCAAAAAAGGGTATGATTATGAAATAATTTTTTTGATATTTTTTCATTCTCGAAAATTGTCAAAGTAACTTCTAATTTCACCTCCTTTAAATTTATTTCATTTCCTTATCTTTTGATCTTTGTGGCTGAATGAAACTAAATAATTTTAGCATATTTTTCATGATTTTTGCCAGCTAAAAAATAATTTCTCATATTGACTGAATTCTATTTTTATTTTATCTCATTAATTGTAGCCTGAAAACTATTAAACTAGTAGCTAATTCCATCCTAAATATGAAAATAATTCGTGAAGTTGTGAAAATTAAACATTTTTTATGCATTCAGAACTTGAGCTCTTATCAACATCTCCATGATATCATTTTTTATAAATCAAACCAGCAAATTGGGCAATCAGAGCAAGTTAAGAACTTATATATAGTTTTATCATTTTCTTGTAAGGTCTGCTACAGTTTCCTTGTGCTTTATTATAGTTGACAATACATACTCATGCTATAAACTAAAAGTTAAAGTGAGAAGTTGCGAGAATTTTGTTGATAATAATGACATTGTCTAATCCATTTATAGAAAATTCTCTAAAATTATTATTATTATTATTTAAAAATGCCATCATCAGAATTTTAAATTTAAAAATATGATGTAGACACCTTATACTTATATTATACTTATATATATATGACTTCCTTATACTTATATTAAATAAAATATACAAAATGATTTGCTGCACTTCATTTAGAATTATTATATTTGAAAGTGATGCAATATATCTCCCTTCCTATGCATAAGATCAAAAAATATTATTATTTATAGATATTTTTGTAATAATTTATTCATTTAAATAAGTTCCGCAACACCAGCGATTTACTCATAATTGTGCACAAAAAAGCGAATAGTAAAAAAATATAGAAAGAAACGAAAAAGGAGTGAACTATGGTGGTTTTTGAAACGATTCATTGGCATACCAGTTTTATATGAAACAAACAATATTGTATATGGAAACATCAGGGTGGTGAAAATAATATAAATAAAAATGTAAGTATCGATGGGAGAAAGAAAAAGAACGAAAGAAAAAATTAATTAAATAAGGAAAAGAGAGGAACAAAGAAATGAATAAATAAAAATCGAATTCAATCAAAAGGAGATATGCATATTTAAAGGTTACATGAATTCTATATAAAACATTATAACATTCTAAGGTCCATTTTCAAATATGCGAGATGTGTAGAGACGTCGTACTGAAACTAGGCTACATGGATTCAGGGAGATTAAAAACAGATGTCTTATGAAATTTGAAAACAAAAATATTTCGTGATTGCAATCCTTCCTTTGCTTTGTACAAGGAAGAGAAATAAAAAATGGCAGAAGTTGGTATTTATTTTCCCAACCTCATTGGAGTGGCTACATTATAGATGTAATTTATTTGTAATTAGATCACTTTATTTTGTGCAGTTTTTGAGAATTTTTTTGAAACCAGTTTCTTTTTCTTTTTTTTTTCACTATTAACATTTTTTTGCAAAATTTGTTAAAAGAATTTGTCCATCAATGTATTCTCGATATGCTTTCTGCTAGTTACTGTGGTAATGAATGTTTAGTATGTCTGCAATGTTCTTTTAAATTACAATGCCCTTATTTTTTTACTTTAATTCTTTTAACCATTATCATAAAACAGTCAAGTAATTTATATTCCATGAATAAATGCGACTTTTTCCATGATTGAGGCCACATTTTATTAAACAAATGAAATGAGAGTTCAAACATTTGTTCTAGGTGAGCATTGCCACATTTGTTTCTCATATATTTAATTTATTTTGATTTTTAGTTGTTAATAAATACCAAATATTTTTTTCCTTTTTATATCATTAACTACTGGATCTGATTTCTATGAAAAACATAATTACGTGCGACTCTTGTCATATTCATTCTCTTGGAGCTTTCCTCTTTGATACTTTTGAGATAAACAAAGCAATATATATATTTTTTCTTATTTTTCTACATTCTCATGGCTCTTAGTATGGATATAAGTTCAGTTTCTCTATATTTTTTAAATAAGTATTTCGTTTAGGCTAAATTTAATTTTTTGGGGGTTTTTAGGGCCTCAGCATTTTTCGTTTTCTTTACATTTAATTTCTTTTTCAGAAGGAGGAGCTTCAATATACTCCAAAGCTGTAATACTGACTACAGGAACATTCTTGAAGGGGCAAATCAACATTGGGCTTGACGTACGGCCTGCTGGTAGGCTTGGTGATGAGCCAGCCATCGGTTTGGCAAATACTCTCGACAGATTTGGTTTCAGGATGGGACGACTCAAAACTGGTACATATCTTTGTTTAGAGTGTAAGTTCTTTTTATATTTTAATGTTATTTAACGTGAAACTCTCCCAAAGATCGTTCTTCCTAAATGCTTACCTTCAGTTTCTGATACCAACTTTTTTTATAATTAACATTATGAGTTTTAGCAGAGTTTTAAGGGCTATTGAGATCATACTCATGATGCAATTTTTGAAACATTTCCTCAAATGCCCATCGATGAAAATGTGGTCCATTCAAAACTAGCGTCTAGCGGTCACAATTTTTATTTGATCATTACCAAACGATGATATTTAAACATTTTATATAAAACTAAAGATCAAGTTCATTAACGGTTGAAATCCGACCAGTGGGAAGGGGGTTTTAGAGGGGGAATTTCGAAAAATCGTAATATCTCTGTTATTATGAGTCGGATCGAAATATTGTATAGAACTAATCTTATTGCAAATGTATTGTTCTATAAATGTTGTTATGTATGTTTTTTCACTATGTTGGTTATTAATGGAGATATTTACAATTTTTCAGTTTTCCGCCTTCAGTAAACCCCCACTCCCACTCCTGTCATATTAACAATAAGCTATTATATTATGAAGCACTTTATTTGACGCCTAAATACCAAATATTGTTCTCATTGAACATTTACATTTTACTCTATTATTATTTATGTCCACTTTATGCTACTAGGCTAATCGGGACGGGTTATCTACAGGTTACCACCCTTTTCTAGGCAGGGTGGGCTCAAGGAGTTTATTTAGTCAGTTCGTCACTAAATAAATTTCTACTGTCCAGGGCGGGAATCGAACCCGCCACTCTAGGTCTACTATACCAGATTAGGGCCTACGCCCTAACTCGCACGGCCATCTGAGTCCCTGAGAGGGGGTTTAGAAAATGTTCAAAATAAAAAAATTAAAAATCTCTCCTTTATTACGACTCAGATTGATAAATGTTATTACAAATAATTTTTTATAGATGATTATTATTAGTACTCTTACGAATATAACTCATATTCATTCGACTTAGCTTTATTATAAATTACCATGTATGTTTCATGGTTTTCAAACCAGCTCTCTGGTAATAATCCTTTCATTCTGGAATGTACCCTTCATTTATACATCTGCAGCACATCTTGTTGTTAGGCGCCCACTTGATGAAAATGATATATTACATGTAATTTGATCTTAACCTTACACTTAACTCCCAATAAATCCATTTGATAAAAGGTTAAAAATTAAGTTGATCCATTTTTAACCTAAAATTGACTTATATATTCATCATTATTCAAAATCCCAAGTTGCTAGCTATCTCTTAGCTTTTTTCTTCCTCTTTTAAATGAAATTATTTAACTTATAGGAGGATTTTAATCAAGACAGTTCTTGAAATATCAAGGCCTTTGCCAACATCACTGACCATTTAATGCCCTAAGCGGCTAGTGCCCCTTCCATTGTGAAATTGTTTCTTCCTTGAAAGCTTCCTCAAGTCATCTAGCTATCTCTGCTTGGACCTTTCTCTCTTCCTCATATCACTTAGTCTATTAAAATAAAAATGCTATTTATTTACGTTCACTTTATACAACTGTCACTAATTGGGATGAGTTATCTTCAGGATAACACCTTAAAATTAAATTAACGTCCAAAAATTGGTTTTAAAGATGAAAAATGACATCTCTGTGATTGCCCGAATGATATTGAAGTCTTAAAGAAGAGATTTTGGTATAAATAAGACTATTTTAACAATATGTATTTCTTTTTCAGGAACTCCCCCGAGGTTAGACGGAAGAACTATTGACTACAGTGTTTGTACTCCTCAAGCAGGCGATGAGAAGCCAGTCCCTTTTTCGTTTATGAATGACAAAGTTTGGATTCAGGTTTGTTTAATTAAATATTTGTGTAATTGAACATTTTTTATGGTCATGTATCTGGCATTCACCATATATGGTACTACAGTACCTAAAAATGAATGATATTTCCAATTTACACCAGATTTTCATAAAATCTCCTTGAGGTGTTCTCATAATGCAAGAATGAATCTTATTTATACCAATTTAGTGTGTATCATTATTACATTTGTATTATTAAGTAATTGCATTAACCAACATTTAAAATTTCAACAGATGTGTTAACTTTTTCGTTTGGTTATGAAATTTTATCCAAATAAAATAATTATTTATATATAATATATATAAACAAAACATAAGTAAAGTAAGATTTGATATGACTTTTGTATGAAGGTCTATTATTTACTACTCTTGAGATTTCAGTTCATAATATTTAGGTCTTGAACCCTTTCTATGTTGTTCCTACCTTTAGAATTTATATGAAATTTATATTTAACCTGCAGCTATTAAAGTAAAGCAGGAAGGCATTGGCTGACAAACAGGATATTGTCTAATAAGAAATTTAGCTTGATGGAGTCATGCCTCGCTCATTGGTAAAGCGCTGGGCTTGAAGCAGGGAGATCTAAGATTTAGTCTATTCCACTTTCTCATTACCTTCTCAGAACTGTGAAACAGTTGTTTACATACTACAATAAATAGTATTGGCCTCTCAAACACCAAACACAGTGTCATTTTATATCCTCTCAACAAAAGCTGTGCCACTTCCCCAACTGTTGAGCAAAAAATATCTATATTTAATACCTATTTGTCTGATTACATTATTTATTACCACCTGCCCATTATGAGAGAAGAAGATAGCAGCAATTGTTTTTATATTTTGTAGAGGAAATAACTTCTTATTATGATATTATGTTAAAAATGTTATAAACTTATTCTTTACTTTGCCTGTATTAATATGGATTTTTATATGTTCATACTTTGGCTTGATATTACCCCTCAAAATATGTATGTTCATCATTCTTATCAATCGTTATTTATTTTTAATAAATTTTATCTCGTGTGGTATGTTTTTAGAAATATCTACTTCTCTCAAATTGCCAAATCTTTACCAACAGTGGGTTTTTTGAGACTAGAATAGTAGATGTCATATTTTTTGAATGAAAATTTTCTTTATAATAGGTTGAACTTCATCTGATAAAATTGTTTTAACAAGATGTAAGTGCAACTCTTCTAAAAAAAAAAATAATAATAATAAAAAAAATAATGGGAATGTATGAGATTTAGATTTTGGCAGTTCCTTCAACTCTCTGATTATTTTCATATTTTGCTTAGTAGATGCCATGTTTTATGCATTGACATATTTTTAAGAATTTTTGAAACTGAAAGAATAATTACATACTTTCATCCTTAAACAATTGCAGGGTTGTAATACTCCCTCACCCGCACAAATTTATCTAAATTAAAAAAAATGATGAAACATTTTTTATGCTTATGTATACAGTATATGTATTTTATCTACTCCAGCACTCAAAACACATTTTAAGTCCATAGTTTCAATGAGGATTAATGAATTCTTTGAAATTGGAGGAGGCAAAAACTCTCTACATATATTTCATAAGCCCAGGAACCATAGTTTTGCTTGCATGTCCACTGCTGAGCACTCCTTAGTGTGCCAGTTACTCTCAATAGATTATCTTCAAATTTATGAATTTTTTTAAGTTATATTCCTGTCAACATTTTTAATGTTTGGTAAATGTGTGTAAATACTGGAAAAAATTATTAGATACAAAGTTCCAAGTTACTTAGTTTATTAATTTATTAAGTTAATATATTTGTTATTCATTTTTTTTTACAGCCAGAAGATCAGAAAATGTGTTACTTAACATATACTAATCAAGATGTTAAAGATATTATTCTTAAAAATATGCATCGAAATAGGCATGTTAGGGAAGAAATCAATGGCCCAAGGTACTGCCCATCGATTGAATCAAAAGTTATGAGGTAATGCAATATTTTTGGTTTTTAAATTTTCAAAGTCCAGAGATGGAACTTCTTTTATTATTAATGTGAAAATTAGTTTAATTTTTTTTATTAGGAGAAAACTTTAATTTATTTCTTTAATTATTAAAAAAAAACATCATGAATTTATGATCCTGTTAACATTTCATAGTGCTGCTATAGCAAACTCAATATGAATATGACTCGCCTCTGTTGTGATTTAGATTCAACCTAGAATTTGTTTATACCATAAGAAAATTGGGAGTTGAATGTTCTTTTTAATGGGCTATCATGTAAAAGACAACCTCAAAAATTCATGCAAACACATATTAAAAATGTATAATGTTAATTCTGACCTCACAAGAAACATAATTACGGTTTAAGTTAATAAAGTTACGTATTTTTCTAAAATTTCATATCCTTTAAGTAAGAAAAAAGGGGGAAGTATTTTTAGATAGTGAGATATTTTTTATTTATTTGTCCTCTATGGTATCCCTATAAAGGAGGTGTATATTTTTGTGTGCACCATATAGGACATTCCAGTTCTTGAATATGGCATAACTCTTGCATCAGTGCAACTCACAATATTTCTCCGATTATAAAATTGTTTAAATATTGTGAGTTGCAAAATCTGCTGGAGTTATACCGTATTTGAGAACGGTTCCTGTTCCCAGTGACAAAGCCTGAAAAAGTCCACACGTGAACAGTATATTATATAAATTTGCATTAGTGAGATGTATCTTTGGAAATAATGGCTGTGCAATTCAAGGTTTCATACCATTATATGTCTCTTTATGTATTTTATTTTTTAATAACTGGTAAAAATATTATTTTGGCAGGTTTGGGAACAATTGTCATCAAATTTGGCTGGAGCCTGAAGGCCTCGAATCTGATGTCGTTTATCCTAATGGTTTGTCTTGTACTCTACCAGAAGAGTTGCAAGTGGAAATGGTTCATAAAATAAAAGGCTTGGAGAATGCTACAGTCCTCAGACCAGGTATTCTACATATATATTTTTCTAATCTTAAAAAGTGTAAAAAGTAGTATAATTTCATTTAAATCAGTTATATAACAACTTTTGCTTTAAAGATACATATTAGAATAAAAAGAAAATACACGTGATATTTGTCATGGTTTACCTGCAGGTTACCCACACACTTCAGAGTGAGACAAAGGATTCCAGTAGTGTAGGTAGGATGAAAGAATTGGCCACACTTCCACTATAACAATTTATTAAAACAGCAGAGCGCTTTTGATGCAGTGCATCATCGTCAGTGCCTGAAGGTCCTGGATGTTGACCTGACGGCTCTTGGAGCTAGACGCGTAGCCAATTCTTTCTTCCTTCCTACATTAGAAGTCACTTCCACCTGCCAGAATATCAACTCAGGATTCCAGTAGTGACTTTATAAACTCCCTGCCCATATAGAAATCAAAACCAAAACATTAAGATCACCCAGAAAGAATGGTATTATCAATCAGCCCCTTTAGGTGTAAAACTCAATACAATTGCACAAACTTGGGTTTAAACAATTGGAGCGATTAGAAAATTGCAACCAGCCCCATCTTTGCCATAATACAGCTTTCCTGTAATCATTCAATCTTGGACAGTGCATATTTACTATTCTGTTAAAATTTCTACACTTTGGCAACAATCAAACACAAATTATGGCTACTAGAGCATTAACAGACAAATATATATATAGCATTTTTAAGAGACCTTATTTTCGTCTTCTCCTAGGTAGGATCGATGGACATTTGAGGAAATTGTTTGAAAATTGTGTCATCAGTACTACCTCAATAGCTGATTTCCCTTAAGGGAAATCAGCTAAAAAATGTATTATTAAATTCTGAAAATCACTCTACGGTTTAGTACATATATTCCGCAGTTTCTGTCCACATTGCACATAAATCAAAACTTTTAGTCACAAAATGAAATCAGCAATAGAAGCGATGGGCTGCTTAAATAAATTAACAGTAGATCTGCTAGATTAGTATTTTTGCTGATGAGGAGACTGCTGGAGGATATAGTAAGAGTGGGTCAGAAGAGCTCAGGGGGCATAATTTTGCTTTATTTTTACCAAACTCAGTATTTGATCGTTCAAGTTCGTTAATAGCTGAAATTGAATTATTGGAAATGGGATTTGGGGTTTAGAGAGGAGTTATATATATCGTTTCATAGACTTCCTCTCTGGGCTGAATGCTTTTCTTTTCCAAATATGCTTTCTGCTCCAGCAGTCTTCTTATCATGCTTCATTGTGCTAATTTCTGACTACGATCCTTCCGGAATTCCAATATTGGTGATGTATAACCTGAATAAGGTAGCCGTAGAACTACTGAAAATTAACACAAAGAAGTATGATGAGAAGACCAATGGAGCAGAAAGCTGGTTTGGAGAAGAAGGTTAAAATATGTCTTCAATATGTCATATTTATTTTTTTAACTGGGGGTGAGGGTGATGAATCAGGTTAATCAGAAACACTTTTTTATGGCTCCTCACAATTTATTTCTTAAAAACGCTTAGCGCTTTCGGGAATTAAATTCCCATCCTCCAAGCTTTTTGGAGCCTATTCTTTATACAACTCTTCTAAACCACAATAGGTAAGAAACAACACAATAACAAGAAGATATCTTGTTTGAAGATCCAACTTATCTTCTTGTTATTGTATTGTTTCTTATCTTACCTACTGGGGTTTAGAAGAGTTGTGGTATAAAGGATAGGCTCCGAAAAGTTCTGAGGATGGGAATTTAATAACCAAAAGCTCTAAGCTATTTTAAGAAATAAATTGTGAGGAGCCATAAAAAAGTGTTTCTGATTAACCCCTTCAATATGTCTTTCCAGTATGTCAGAAATCTACTTAATTTATTCAGTATCCGTTCAGTGGACATTTTATATTGTAGATTATGGTATTAAGTAGGACAATGTTTCAGGATATGGAGTCGAATACGACTATGTTGATCCAAGAGAATTAACACCTCACCTAGAGACCAAGAAAATATCAGGTTTATTTCTTGCTGGCCAAATAAATGGAACTACTGGCTATGAAGAAGCCGCTGCACAAGGAATTTTGGCTGGAATAAATGCATCATTGGCTGTAAGTTAATAATACCTTGTACATGAGATATGAATCCTGATTATTTTTTCATCATAAATAAATATTTTAATTGCTAAAATTCTTAGACATCAGTTCCAATATAATTATATTTTTCCCTCTTCAGCTTCAATAAAAGAAATATTAATGGTGATCGTTTTTCTTTCACACAGCATTCTTAAATTGGTCCTCCTCCCCCTCATCCAATTTTGTAAGCACTTGCTACAATTAAATATTTCTGAAGATGTAGTTTTAGGTTTAAGCAAATAGAACGTAAATAAATACCTGAGGAAAAGAGCAAATAGGGAGAAAGAAGCTATTTTCACAACACTTTTGTCACGTTGTCAAGAACTGGGCTTTCATACTGCATTTTGTCATGTTTACTCCAACTCAATTTCATATCAGTGCGGCAAAACTGGACAGTAGATTGGTAAAGTTGTAGTCTGCAGGCTACAGGCTACCGAGGGATGGTTATTTAACAACTCTGGTCTTGAATCGAATTTTCTCCACTCGTGCCTTTACTGGTGTGAATGGAATTTTCATCAGGAAGCCTTTATTGCTGGATGGTCTGTTGCAGATTGCAATGTAAATCAACTTCATTTCCCTGTGGCCCCTCTTATTCCCTTGTTCGGTCCTGTGAAAATCAGGTTTACCTGTTCACGAGATCAATCACCAGGTGTAGCCTGTAAATACTACCTACAGTCCAATAGAATTGGGAAAGAACTCTGAGGAACTTCCACAGACCAGTCAGTTCTATTTTTTAGTAGCTGGGTCTTCATTTTCTTTTCTCCAATGGCAGTGTGACAACTTACCAGGCTCTGCTAGTTTTAGCAAATTTCCCTTAGGGGAAATCAGCTGTTGAGATCGTACTCATGACGTGATTTTCAAAAAATTTCTTCAAATGTTCATCGATCCTACCCAGGAAATGACGAAATTGAGGTCCGTTCAAAATTATATATATATATATATATATATATATATATATATATATATATATGTATTTGTCTGTTAATGCTCTAGATGTCGCAATTTTTGTTTGATCGTTACCAAACTCGATATTTCAACGTTTAATGCAAAAAGACAGATCAAGTTCATTGGGAGTCATCAAATCGGACCAGTGGGAGTGGGGGATTTTCGAAAATTCTAAATATCTCTGTTACCATATGTCGGATATAAAAATCGTATAAAACCAATCTTATTGCAAATGAAATGTACTATAAATATTGTTCTATACATTTATTCTGTATCCTGAGCATTAACCGAGATATTTGTATTTTTCAGCATTCAGCAAACCCCCACTTCTACTCATGTTATATAAACAATACTCTGTTACATAACAAACCACATTATTCGAAGCTTAAATACCAAATATTGTTTTAAAAAGACCTTCGTTATACGAGATACATGCAAATATATTCTGGTGACCCCCCCCCCTCCATCTTAAGTTCTTGGACTACTAAGTCCTAAGGAAGTTAGCACACAAGTTTGTTTACGATTCAGGTACTTCCCGTCTGGAGGTTTCTTATTATCGTTTGTATTTATTCACTTAGTGTTGACGGTGCTATTGTGTTACCAGTATGGAGATTTATCTATTGTTAAACATCACATGAGAAATTTGCTTAGTTTACGCTGCCCCTGCGTGACGGACTTTTTTGTAACTTTTCAATTAACTTCAATGTTAAATTGATACACAGCGATTAGATGCAGGTCTAAAACAGACTATATTAATCACATATCAAAACAAATGTATCCTGCAAATCATGTGGTTTACATACCAAATAAATGCACATTTAGCGCGCACTACTATGACTTATCATTTGTTTAAAAAATTGTTCATCGTTTTGGCCAACATCACTTTCTTAAATACAACATTTTTGATCCAGGCTCAAGGTTGGCCTGGAATGACTATTGGCAGGACTGAAGGCTATATTGGTGTACTGGTCGATGATCTTACCACCCTTGGAACTTCAGAGCCGTATAGAATGTTCACTAGCAGAGCTGAGTTCAGGCTTATGCTTCGTCCTGATAACGCTGATCTCAGGCTTACTTCTAAAGGTAATATTACATATTACTTATTATTTAAAGAAATGTCTTACAATTATTTGGTAATTTAAAAGACGACATAAATATACCTTTTAATTATTTTGCTAGCAATGCCATTTAAGTTTTATAATATAACTGGTGGACCCGACATACGTTGTACTGCATGAAATTTCAAGTGATTAGGATATTAAATTTAATAATATTATGTTTGAAACAAAAGCTACTTTTAATAACACAAAAAATAACTTTTGTTATGCGCAGATTTGCCTAAAAACAAATAGAAAATGACATATCACGTATTTTTTATTCAGGCCTCCCTTATAAGCCCCACTCCCGTTCGAACTTAAAAAATTGTATATAGCTTTTAATCATAATTATGCTAATTTACAAGTAGAGTTTTGCTAAGTTCAGTTCAATCGTTAGTGCCCAATAAAATTGTTGGTTCCCACTTTAATTTTTTAGTGTATATCTCGTATACACTTTGTTATACGACAAAAGTGAATATAACAAAAATTACTCTAAATAACACAATAAACAACTTTTACCCTGTGCATATTTGCCAAAAAACCAATAGGAAACGAAATATTGCTATTTTTAATTTTAGGCTTCCCTTACATTCCCCACTCCTGCTCCATCTGCAGGGCTGATTTGTGAATCTAAACCATCCAGGGTGTCACCCAAACGCATACAAAAAAATGCATTCAAATTGGTCCAGCCGTTTAGGAGGAGTTCAGTAACATACACACGTACAGTAGATTTATATATATATATATATATATATATATATATATATATCTATATATATATAAATAAAGATAAACAATAATCCATATATGCTTATTATAAATTAGTTCCTATAAAACCGTCCTAATTTTTATTATCATTATTATGTGTGTTGTCCTATATATAGAGCATATTGGAGACTTTTATTATTGACGACTCACTTGCTGTATTTGGAAAAAAGGAAATACTTGCATTTCCAAGATGTAAATTTTGAGATTTATTCAACCCCTATTGGGTATATTTTTTGTAAAATATACTGCAAATTAAATTATATACGCATAGCAGCAAATTTATTATTAGAGAAAAACATGTTTTTTTCGCTTTTTTACGGAAAGAGGACTGTGTGCTTTATAAGTACACATTTTCTTTTATGGTGATTTAGTTGTAAATTAAATGCTAAATAGACTATTACCTATTTTATACAATTTTAGAAAGTGGAAGTATTAATGCATTTGTGGCTTAAGTAATTAAATTCCATGCTAATGATGAGACAATCTTGGGCACCTTGCTAGATGTTGTCAGTCTTCCCTCCTAGCTCTCCCATTTGCAAACTACTGTAATGAAAAGTTCAAAAACAAATTTTAATCAGTTAATTATGAAAATATAATTTAGCACATGTTTTCCTTTACTTTTTCCAATGAAAAATTAGTTTTCCAATATTCTAAAATAATCTAAGTACAACAGACACTCCATTTTCACTGTAACTCTATTTCATCCTCTTGGCTCCTTACAAAATATATTCATTCGTGTTTGCTCATTTATAGAAGCATTTCATAAGTGGGTTTTGTCAAATTGCTTAAGTTAATGGCAGGAGGTATTGTTCAATTTAAAAATTGAAGCAGTAATGAAACTACACCAGCCCCATCTGCTATCAACTAGGCCAACCAAGGATGCCCCCTGAAGAGTGCTGAGCTCTATTGCCTACTTGTGTAAACACTACCTGAGAGGGCATCCTTGGGTCCAAAGGGCAAAGATAAAGGAACAAGATCGGAACAGTAGAGTGAGTAGGACAGCAAGAGTGAGTAGAGCCTCTCATGAGTGGCAGCGGTTTTAGTTTCTTTTCACACCCTTTTTAACATCCAACATGAGTGAGTAAATGAAGGAGCATCCAGGGGGAGACCAGGATGGAGGGAGAAAGAGGGAGAACACCAGCACAGCATCGAGAACAACATCACAATTTCAGTAGCATCCCTTGAAGTAATCATTAATCTACTAACATACTAAAACATATCTGCCCTGCATTAGTCCATTCCCCCATATCATGTAAATTATCCAATATAATATTAATAGTAATAACCGTCTTATGCATCAACATGGTTCTCCGGTATTAAATCATATACAACTTCCATAAACCAGCACCTCTCTTAAAATATTGCAAGCCGTTAGCGGGTAAGGCCGAAGGGCTTTTAAATACAAGGTATAATGAAGTTACCAAGTTTAAGACACCTACTGGCTAATGTTTATAATTTGTCAGCTAGTTGGAGGATGCATCTAAACATTTTTCCCTAGAGTGGTTTTCTCTCTGCTATTTCTCATTATTTTATTGTGGGATAGTTTTATACAGATAGCAATGGGGAGATCATTGATATCCTTGTGATCCTCTTCTCTTGTTGGTTCTATTCAAATTAAGACTTCCCATATCTGGCATCAGCATTGGCCTAGTTTGTAGGTAAATCAATTCCCATAATTAATTGTTATTCCTTTTTAGAAGTTCATTAAATGAGTAAGCTGATTTAAAAATTTGTATGCATACTTCTTAAGCCTATCTTATTTTGAAATGGTTGTGCCTGTAAGTTATAGTTCCTACAATTACAGGTTACCATGTCGGTTGTGTATCGAGTAAGAGATATGAAAAAACAATGAAAATTAAAAAAGAATTGGAGACTACTCTTGAATATATGGAATCCATTCGATTTACAACACAGAAATGGAGAGAGCTTCTTAGACTGCCAAGTTCGCCAAACACAGAGAAGAAATCGTAAGTTCTCTTTCAAATATGCATACAACATTCATAGGAATCCTATTCAACAAATTTTGAGTCAAGGGAAAGCATGCTTATCTCCGTAAATACAAGTAAAAAAAATAAAATTGACACTTCAGATTCCTTTTTGCTAATCTTCTCTGGTATTTAAAACATAAAGATCATTATTTTCATCATGTATTCTGGATTTTATAGAAATTATTAATTATTATTATATTAAAATAAGGCACATTATTATAAAGAAAAACCTACATAAAGCAATTGTTTCAGATGTAACTGTCATTTTTTTTCTTTATTTTCTATTTTCTGAGGAGATTACTGAGTATATTAATTCTCAAAAATTTTAAAATATAGGATAAGGAGTTTTGGAGAAAATGTGCCTTTTCTCTATGCAGTTTTGATCCAAACGAGTGACCTTACAACAATCCTAAATATGAAATTGCAACATTCTAAGTCACTTTTGAGTCAAATCTGTCCAGAACATCAGGCCGAATTAGTAAAAACAGAAGGCAAAAAATGGGTAATTCTGTTGAAATCTGAAAATGTTTTAAGATTACGTTTCTTCCTTTACTTCATACGAGGAAGTAAAATTTACTGTTGTCACACCCGTATACGTAAACAACCTGATATAGATAACAGACGTATAAAACTTACTGATTAACAGACAACTAACTAAGTACAGCTTTTAACATGTTTGAAGATAGTGCTCATATCAAAGGTGCTTCCCAGCTGTACTCTTATCATCAGCCAGTGAGGACAGTTTCTACCGTCAGGTATGACGACAGTATCATATATACTGCTGGTACTGAATCTTTATGTGATGCAAAAATAATATTTAAATTAATAATTACAAAACCAAGTCTCACTCTTTTTAGCAGATTTCCCTTAAGGGAAATCGGCTATTGAGGTCTTACTCATGACGCAATTTTTGAAATTTTTCTTCAAATGTCCATCGATCCTACCCAGGAGATGACGAAAATGAGGTCCGTTCAAAACTGTATATATATATTTCTCTGTTATCGCTCTAGCGGTCGCATTTATTGTTTAATCGTTACCAAACTCGATATTTAGTCGTTTTATGTAAAAAGAAAGATCAAGTTCGTTAACTGCTGAAATCAGACCAGGGGGAGAATTTCGAAAATTCTAAATATCTCTGCTACTATATGTCGAATCGAAAAAATGTATAGAGTTAATCTTATAGCAAATTAAATGTACTGTAAATATTGTTATATACATTTATTCCCTATCTTGAATATTAACCGAGTTATTTGCATTTTTCAGTGTTTAGCCTTCAGCAAACCCCACTTCTACTCATGTTACATAAACAATACTCGGTTATGTAATAAACCACATCATTCAAAGCTTAAATACCAAATATTCTTTTCAAGAGACATTTATTAAACGAGATTCATGCAAATATGTTCTGGTGAACATACCCTTCTTAAGTTTTTGGACTATTAAATTTGATTGATTGAGATAAAAACTATTCTGATTCATTATAAATTACAGTGCTAGATACAGTAAATAGTTTTCCATCAGATTAATACGTTATATTCAGATATATTACAGTAATTGTTTTTCTTTTCGGCAAGAAATTGGCAGAACTGTTTGTTTACAATTCAGAAGCTTCCCGTCGGGAGGTTTCTTATTATCGTTTGTAGTTATTCACGGTGGTGTTCTTTTATCGGTATGTAGATTTATCTATTGTTAAACTTCATGCGGGAAATCAGCTTAGTTTACACAGTCCCTGCGTGACGAACTTTTTCTTTTTTGTGGCATATGCAACTACCAGATTTCATATTGTATATTTCCATTTGATTTCAGTGCTACAGACATGCTGTCACACGCAAATGACAATATTACAATAGAAATGTTAGCTGACTGTATGCCTGACATGTTTGGGCACTTGGCTGGGAATGAAGACCTAGCTAGAAGACTGAAAATTGAAGCTCTCTACCAGTTTGCTATTGCTCAGCAGCGGGAACAAGTTGTACAAATTAGGAATGATGAGTCTATGATTATTCCTCCTGAAGTAGACTATACGTCGTGAGTATCAACATTTTCCTTTCTATTCTACTTATAACTAACTGCCTTTTCAACCCTGTATGTAAGAACGTCAAATGTTGTGTAATAAGTTTTACTTTTGATTAGGCTCAGCTCTAAATGTTTTTGATAAACATTAAGTTTGTGGGTTGGACTCCTGTGGTGTGTTATTTAGTGATGAACTTACTAAATAGAAATATCACAACTACTTTGGCTAGGGAAGGGTGGTGACCTCTTGATAAGCCACCATTATTACATTAATTGAATGTTAATAAATATTTGTTATTACTTTTCATACTAAGGTAATGGCACTTTTTTGAGTTCTTTGAGCTAGCTAGTCTTGCTTTTTTTGAACTGTTTTGATCTTTCAGAGGAGATAAATATTGTTTTTTAGAAAATAACTTGTATGGGATATCAAGCAATGAGATGGTTCTACCAATACATATCAAATCTGTAGAGATCCACAGTGGGAGCTGAAAAATAACAATTTACTCAACCAAACCACTTACAAAGAAATTAGGAAGGGAGTTTCACCACCAATCAAAGTTAATCAAAATTAAGGGGAGTTGTAGAGAATTTTTCGAAGAAAAATGTTCCCTGCCACAGAAACTATTAGAATCTAGTTATTGGATGCCTGTTTGGGTGAGACACACTTTTGAGCTCCTCTTTAGATTTAAATTTTTCCTCTTTGGCCTTTATGGTTGGTTACATTTTATTGGAAGAGCAGGGTATTTAAACAAGGGTGTGGTGCCATTTACTTTAAATTTGAACCCCATTGAAATTTCTTTTTGTACTCTTATATTTCTTTGCTGGTGAATTTTTCAGACAGTTTAAATTTAGGATGGGAACTAACAAAATTCTTTTTAGGGGTAGGATTAGGAGTTTTGGGTTCGTCCTTCTTATAAATTAGCCTAAATATGCCCTGTTATCTTGTCTATTATGTGTCTTTTGTAGCAATTAATTTGTGTTATTTCATATATTGTTTTAAGTTTTTTTTTCTTAGTTACCTTGTGAGGGCAGTTATGTGTTTCAATGAGTGTAACATGTGGAGAAATGGAGCTTGCTTGAGTTGTGTATGATGGTTTATTGTGCCATGTATTTTATTATCTGAGGCTGTTGGTTTTTGGTATATACTGAGTTCGGTGTTTTTTGGTCTTGCTTAAGTTGTTTTTTTTTTGTGTTATTGTGTTCCCTTGTACCTATTATTGTGTTATTCTACCTGGTAGGTCATAGCTAGCACTGGCAAGAATTCAAAATGACTTGGTAGCCATTAGTTAATTTCTGTCAGCTGACTTTTAAGTCTTAATTAATAACAGTTGTTTGGAAAGCTGAGTTTTGCTTATTAGCCTTCTTTCATTTTATCAATCTTACTTTTTTTGTATTTTATATCTCATTTGTATAAATATTATTGTTTTCAGGTCCTCATTGAGCATTTCAGCTGAAGAACAAGAGAAGTTGATGGCTGCTATGCCTCAAACAGTAAGTTTGTTTACTATTGATGTATTTTGTTTTTAATAGCCATCTTTAACTTACAAGTTCAAACTCAATGTTTAAACGTTTTATGCAAAAAGACAGATCAAGTTCATTAATGGCTGAAATCGGACCAGTGGGAGGGGGGATTTTCGAAAATTCAAAATATCTCCGTTACCATAGTCGGATCAAAAAATCGTATAGAACCAATCTTATTGTAAATTAAATTTACTATAAATATTGTTCTATACATTTATTCTCTATCTTAAATATTAACCGAGATATTTGCATTTTTATGAAGTCTTTGGTCGGGTATACTTCGGATTAGATCGGATATTTCTGTCATTACTCGGCTCAGGTGGAAGCCTCTTCTAACCTTACCTGTCGTTTCTAACCTTACCTTCGTTACTTTGTGAGATTTATGCAAATACGTTCTGTTCATCCTCCCCCCTTCTTTAGTTCTTGGACTACTAAAATTTGAGTTATTAAAATATAAATTATTCTTACAATTCAGAAGCCGTTTCAGTTAGGAATTTATTTTAATTAACTGAAAGATTTCTCATTACCATTTGTATTTAATCAAGGTGGTATTGTGTTACCAGTATGCAGATTTCTCTATTGTAAAACTTCACACGGGAAATCTACTTAGTTTACGCAGCCCCTGTGTGACGGACTTCTTCTTCATCAGTCACTTAAAGATGTCAAATTCTTTCCTACAGTATAAACAACTACATAATTTTATTATATTTTTCTTAGTATTTTAGATGTTTTTGACTATTTTTCATTTTTTTGTTTTTAGATTGCTGCTGCTAGCAGAATCCCTGGTGTAACTCCATCAACTATCCTTCGTTTACTTTTTCATATCAAAAGTAACTCTAAGGTCGCTCAACCATTATCTTAAAGTTACCAATGTTCACTTCACTTTTATATTTTTATTTAAAATAAAACATTAATTGAATTAGATAAATTGTGTTCTCAATTGATATATTAGAATAAGGTTGTGATATTATAGTGTGATACAACCATATAAGTGACCTGATATTTGTTTTCAATATTTGTTGTTTTAAGATTTTTTTTTTTTTTATTAATTGATTGCATTAAATTTATTTGAGGATTATTTTGTGTTCACCTCTAAGATAGGTTGTTATACTTTTTTCTAAAAGTGTTATTATATTTTTGTCTATTTTTTTAATGCAGTACTATAAGGCTAATGAAGTTGTGCATATCATTTGTAAATCTCAATAATCTCAGGGTATGTAATCATAAATGTATAAGGAAATAAAAAGACAAAAGAATTTTAAAAATTTATTTCTCACTTAATACTGTTTCCTGTATTTATATTCACTTTACAAAACATTATACTCTACAAACATTTACAAATAAACACAATTAACTTCTAATCTATTAATCAGAGTGACTAAACTTAAATATCATTAAACTCGAATCTTTGGAGGGATACACACACGTCTACACTCGTATACAGGAGGCTGGTGAGCCCTCGTTCTGTGCTTGAGTGTGTGTCACTTGGCAATGAGCTGTTCCAAATCAGTGTTTTAAACACTGACGTTTATTTGGTAACAATCAGTGAGGAACATATTCATAGAAGAACATAAATCTAATCTTATTTATATATGTACAATATATTACTAAATAAAAGAAAACATTAGCAGTCTTACATTGCTAAAGTGCAATTATAGTGTTAATTGAAAAGAAAGCACATAGAAACAACACTGAGCGGTCAAAACTTATTTTTAATATTTTTACATTAAAATTTACACCTTTTATTACAGTAAACACTCCAATATTCAGGCCACAGTACCACTTTATTACCGAAAATTCCATTGTGATTTTAAGTCTGAGGGTAGCATTTGAGGCCTCCCCCATATACAATGTGATATTGTTTGTTTTGTTTAAAAAGATAAGACAAAAATTTGTACTTATAAGGGATTTTTATGTGTAATAATAGGAACACAAATATCCGTCATCCCTTTTTGGAAGGAGTTGGAAAAGTAATTATTCTTAAAATATCTTATGCGTTAATACTCAAACAGTAAAATTAAAAAATTGACTTATACAAATTTTCTTGTAAATTGAATAGTGTTTGCTGCTGACTACAGGCTTAAGGGGCTTTTGTTTTATTGAATCTTAATAAAAAGTTGTAACATGTTAAGAAAAATATAGCTGTTTATTTATTTTTGTGTCTCTGCTTCTTAATGTCTTTGTTTTATCTCTATTTTTTTCCATTGCTGACTGGCATCAACATCATGTTTACATTCAGTGGAAGCCCTTAAAGTTTTATAAAAGATATGCAGAAGTATTTTCATCAACTATGCTGACATGAAATCCATCTACGTCTTTACTCATTAATTAATACAGAAAAATAAAATATACTTTTGCTACAAAGCATTGTACAAACACTATAATTAGTTATGATTTTTACAATTTGAAACAGTTCAAAATTATCTTTCAAGCAAAGAAAATATAATTTATTATTAAACGTCATTAGTAACAAAGGTTTACGGTACTGCTTTTCAGTCAGCTTGGTATTTCAAGTCTGTCTGGTGAGTGTACATTATTTACATTATTCTTATCTTTTGTTTAAAATTTATTCCACTTGGCTTCAATTATTAATTTTTCATTACTCTTTAAGAGAGATGAAACAATTCAGGAAAGCTTCAACAAATTTGTTTTTCACATAAAGTGGTTTCTAAAATGACATAATTTCTTTTACTTAAAATACTTCTATGTGTACAAAAAATGTTGTTTCTGGGAAAGTAGTCACTCATTCTCAAAATTCACATTCAATTAATATTCATGAATCCTAGCTTTTGAATTTTTCATCTTTCGCACTAAATAATGGAGTATCTACTGTAAGTAATCTGATTCTCATTACATTCCCCTCCTTGTCTTATAAAAACATTCAATACACACTACTATGTACATTTCATAGTAATAACAAATATAAAAATAATTTAATAAAATAAAGAATTAAAAACATTTTTTTCTTATTGTTTGCAGAGTGATTCTATAAAGGAATGCTTATTTCGATAATACATTAAACATGTTAGACTAAGGTAGCATTAAATATTATACTTCAAAATCGTTATTTTATCCCTGATTCAAATTCAACATGTTTATAAGAAAGTATTTGCCCAAAATAATGAAACACGTTTGTTTGTTACCTTTACACATTTAATTCTGGTATTAAAATATAAAATTTGGGAAACAATTTTTTCTGGGTTTCATTTATTTTGTTTTCAAAACTGAAAGTATTAATTTTACTTAATACAAATTTCATTCATATTTTATGGGCATTCTTTGTGTGATATAGACAACCTACATAAAAATTAAAACAAATTATTCCTTCCATTCCTTGAATTTTTTTTTATTTTTTTTTGGAAGAGAGCCGATTATCCAGAGTATTGTGGGAACTATCAAATTGAATATTAAAAAAGGGTTGGTATTATAATTTTTCATTGAACATAGTTATTGCTAAGTGAAACCTGAAGAGGCAAGGGTCAAACGTAATAAAATGCAATATTGTTTTAATATTAGCTAGTTAGTTTAAAAATTATAGTCCTTTATTGGCAGACAACACACATTTATATAATTGAATATTACCAAATATTTGTTTATTAATGATTCAACATTTTCCACCATCAGATCACCTGACTACATTTATACTATTTTATGTGCAAAGGAGCTGTGAAGCAAAATTAATTCAGCAAAACGGTCATTCGAGTAGATGTATTGGCTCTAAGAAAATTATCTATGAAAAATATGTTTTCTATTCTATAGTCAGTACTGAATAAAGAAATTACATTTTTGTTTTATTATTTTAACAGTGGTCTTAGGAATGTTTGAGCTTCAAGAACTTGCTGAAATATTTATTTCACAAATTATTGACTCTCTAAAAGACGAGATGTTATTATGCTTGAAAGGTTGTGTGTTTATAAACTTGTCAGTGATATATATATATAACAGGATATACATTGATCAAACAGAGTAAAAACTCAAAAGTTTTACACACGTTCTGACAGTATTATTTTCAATGTTTTGAGAAACTTTTAAAAATGTCGGAAGATTTAAGATGATTAAGTCAGTTATTTGAAGAACGTAATTTTAATGGCAGTAACAAGTTTGGGGTTGGTAGCTTTATCTCTGTCCTTATAGACCTACCTCCTACTATGGCTCCAGTTGTCATTTGCTCCACATAGCTAGGATATGTTTGTTAATAAGATATTATGATGTTAGAAGACTATTCGTTTTATTATTACAAAAAATTTTATGTGATGTATATTCATACTCAAGTTGGTGGTATGAACCATTGATTGAAGCTTTTATTATACAATGTGTGAAGGATCGATTGAGTTGCCTTTCACCCATCCATCTTACTAAAATACTAAATGTGATAGAAAACGAAACATAATTTTTGGTCTCAATCAGTAATTTAAATTGTTGATATGTGGGTCCCAAAATCCATGGATAATCAGGCCTCATTATTTTTGTACATAGTCTTGGCACATAAAAAAATAACAAATGAAAAACAAAAAAAAAAAAAAGATAACTTTTAACAAAATAAATACCAAATTATCCTGTAATAATACTGTCTACAGCTACTAGAAAATAAATACAATAAAAAGTTACACTTTATACCGGTGAAAGGTACTTATTCAAATATCTAATAATTGTTCAGTCTGATCTCATATATAAATAAATATATATACATACATGCAATTATTATTCTAAGAATATTTCATGCGTCATGATAATTTTATAACCTAGATGTCCAGTGGCTAGGTTATTGCGTTGTATAAAAAATATAGTTTTATCTTCCATTAAAGTTAATGGAGTGACACATTTTCATAAAAAAGAAGAAATAAGATTTAAAACATTAAAAAATTTGAAATGTTTAAAATTTAACTTAAAAATGCATCGAGTTCTTTCAGAATACAATAAAATTGACACTGGTCCAAGACAATGTCTAACAAAGAGTTTCAACGGGTTTAGTAATAGATTGGTCGCCGAGAGATGGCGGTGCTTGAGAAGAGGAGGACCTGATGTGTGCGTTGTCGCCAGGCTGTTCCCTGAGGCACCAGAGGCGCTTGACTGCAGCCCAGACCTGGGGTTGGCAGCCCACTACTGCGAATATAAGCACTCCTTGCATTGCGTTGATCAGGTCAGTCAGGTACCAGACGTAGTGAGGCCCTCCAACTATCCACGAGATGACATCAGCTGCCCACGTTACTCCCATCACAACCACCAGCTTTAGGCAGACTCGACCGAGTGTAGCTCTGAAAAAAAATAGGTCATATAATTAATTACAAATTTTAATGTGCTTCTAAGTTATGTATTATGGTTAATAAAAAGAACACTGGATCTTCTACACATTACTAAAAAGTTTGTCATGCAGGGGCTGCGTAAACTAAGCAGATTTCCCTCATGGAGTTTTGCAATAGATAAATCTACATAGCGGTAACACTCTTTTTATATGAAACGCTTATATATCAAGTTTGGTAACGATAAAACAATAATTATGACTGCTAGAGTGGTAACAGACAAATATATAGATGTATGTATGTGTTTTATATATATGTACAGACGTCCTGCATGATATTTCAAGCGATTAGGATATTAAATTTAATAATATTATGTTTAAAACAAAAGCTACTTTTAACAACACCAAAAATCCACTTTTTTATATGCACTTTTGCATAAAAACAAATAGAAAATGAAACATCGCGAACCTCTCCTGATCCAATTTGTATTGTATTTGTGTGTGCATATTTAATAGACCTAGCTATTAGAAAAGATCAATAACGTTTGAAGAAATTTTTCAAGAACCTCATCATGATACAACCTCCTTAGGAAAAATCCACAGCTGAATGTTGAGTTTCCTAAATATAATTCTTATCAATTCCAAACAGTCAAAAGCTTACTAAAATGTTCTAATCTAACCAATTTGGTTGAATGTTTTCATAGATTGTTTCCAGCCCAGAGAAGAATTCATTGATAGAACGAGCTTTTAATTACTAATGTTTCAACTTAATTAATAGGCCATTGTTAGGAGAGCAGGAAGATGAATGGTCTGAAATAGAATCGTTCAATGAACTTATAAGAAGTGAAAGCTTTCATTCAGAATGAATATACAAATAAAGAACTTCTTTCTTTAATTTTTAGTGTTGATATTTTTCATGTATGTGTGAAATAAGTATAAAATGCATTCTAGTTTGAAATTAGAGTACACAGTAGCAGCAGTATGGAACAACAGAGGTACATCACAACAGATTAACAAATTTTAGTTAAACCAGTACATGGGGAAGTTTTACCACTTATCCTTTATCATAAATTTAGAAAATAAAAAATTTTTTTTTTTGTGACGGCCTAAAAATTTAGGTGTCTAACAAATTGAAAAAAAGTGGGAATGACATGGTACTGCACAGATTAATGTTTATTAGATTATAAACAGTTTTAATCAGTAGAACTGACTATTGCAAATCATTTATTATTTTAAAAGAGATTTAAGATAGATTATTCTCATGATATTGCTTTTTATAGAAAAATACTTTATGGCATTTACAATTTTTATCAGGGTGTGGAAACCAGCACTGAAATACTATAAATATTTATGTGAGTGCTAGATTCTCTAAGCTAATCAATAGAGTTATTTTAAGAAAGTGAACATTTTTATTTATTAGTAAAAAACAAAATAAACTTCTTTTTTTTTCCTTACCTCTCTGTGTTAGACTTCACAACTTCGGTCTTCCATAAGCCACAGGTCAATTCTCGAGCAGTGGCAGCAAATAGTGTGAGATTGAGAACTAACAGAACTCCAATAGGTCCAAAGAAATATGCCAAAATCTCTGCATCACCTGAACACAAATTTTTAATTTATTAATTTAACAGTAATTATTATCCACTCCTACTAATAAAAACACTACAGGCCATATAGCATTGTATATACATATAATTCCTTTGAAAGTTGAATACCTTAAATATGAAGAAGGGAAAATTAACTAAGGCATATGGTTAACCTTACATGTGTAAGAGACATTTTTATCTATTTTTTCCCTGTTTCTTAATAATTTACACCCACTTTATTCTAGGTTCTAAGGGTAATAGGGGGGTTAACCCCACAAGTTATACTTTTTAGACAGGGTGAGGCTAGACATTTTATTTAGCGAGTCCGTTTCCTAAGTGTCTCAAGACCAACACTTTAACTGACTTGGTAGACCTATGCCCATACAATTTTCTTTTTTGTCTTGGTATATTATTATTATTATTTATTGGGTTTAGAAGCTTCACTAATGTGGCGATTTACTCCTGGGAATACCAGGTTTTTTTGTGTGTTTTTAGAAAATTATTAAAAGAAATTTGTAAAAAGCATTGTTTTCAGTGAAGGATAAGTTTATTTTGAAAGGTGGGAGCAAAATTAGAGAGAGAAAGCTGGTATAGGTAAAACATCAATTAACCAGAAGCTAGGTTGGTTGGTATTGTTGCCTTTTTAGATAAAGCTTATATATGAATAATAAAATAATAAAACAAGCTATCTCACCCCTAGAAGTACAAAAAGAAAATGCAGCAACAGGTCACAAAAACTGAATTCATTTTTAGAATAAAAAAAAAACAAACTAAAACTTCAGAAGTTCCTCAGGAAGGAGATATGAGTGTTGTTGACTCCTGGGAATATGTTAGTTAACTGTGAAGTGGTTTTAAAAATAAATTAAGTTATTGCTACATGTTGGAATATTTATATTATTTAAAATTGTTCAAAACTAGATTAAATGTCTGAATAAATCTAAATCAAAAAGGAAGAGAAGTTAAATTTTATTAATTGAAATCAATTAAGTTGATTAAGTATATTGTCGATAAGTGGGCTCCTGCTTGTAAGAAGTTCAAACATGTTATGCGGAGTACCTAAGTATTCAATGTTCTTGCAGTCAGTATGTGTTTAATGGTTGATGGCATATTCAACAGAGAGGTCTTTCTTTTCTTGGCATGAAGTATGAGTGTGTTAAATGTGAGTGTCCTATCCTAAGTCTTGTGAGTTTAACTTCATCTCGTCTAATGTCACGTCTGATTGGCCTCTCACTTATAGAATGATTTATTTCTCGCAGATAATTTTCTGCTGTGCTATGCAAAAACTAAATTTGTCATTCATTTAATGTTGTCTGTAGTATTTGTAAATGTAAGACTGGTAGGGTCATTAAGTCAGTCAGAAGATTTTCTCTGCGATACCGTGTTGGGGGAGTTTGTCCATGTCATTTGTATGTCCAATGTTTTCATTCATATCCTGGAACCCACATCATTGCCACTTTTGTCTTTAGTTTTGCAATTCGTTCTAGATTCTGAATATATAAGGGATGAGTGTTGCCTCTGTACATAAATAAAAATCAATTCTTTGTTTAAATTCTACCTCCTAATGCTAACATTGTTAGAAATAAATGTGATAGTGTTAAGAAGAGTGAAAATGACTTACCGAAGAACCAGCAGTTGTGATGACCAAATCTTGGCCTGATTATAGCAGGATTGGAATCCTCAGGAAGGCTGTCCATGATGGCTGCTAGGCCTGCAATGAGAATAGGTCCACCCCATGCATAGGCCTCGTACATACGCAGCCTGCATGCTTCTTGGCCCTTGTCCAGGCTTGCTGGTCGCAAGTCCCTGCACAAACACACACAAATTAATGGTAAAAAAAATATATAGAATGCTTGAAACAGTAATATGAGAAGAAAATAAAATCAATCCTTCACACAGTAAACGCATAAATTAAATAGCTTTCCCACGTTTAGGAATGGCACATATGATATCACCTGTGTGTTTATATCTGTTTCTTCCTTCCTAAGAAGCCTGTGTTACAAGGCTTGAAACTTTTTTGGCTCTACTTAAAATGTTTAATGTTTTACTAAAGGCCGGAAATGCAAAAATAAAATAACTTGGTTCATATATGAGTTAGAGGGAAACATATAGTGTAATAATAGTTACGGAATATTACTTTTTGCAAGATTATAATATTCAATTTTTGATCCTACGAGTAATAATGGAGATATATGGAATTTTAGATTTCACAAAAAATATCTTTTTTAGTGAAGCGGCAGTGGGAAAATGAAAAGCTAGATACCACAGGAAGAACTCTCTCAACCCAAATGGTACACATGGTCTCTGCTTGCTCATTCTCATATTTTCTCACACCATCTCTGTCTTTCTTCATATTTAAAACAACGATTTTCGTTGTGATATAGTCAATGAGCAACATTGGTCTAACGCATTAAGATTGCTATGATAAGAAAGGATAGGATAAGTTCCTATCCTCTTTCTCCCATAAAAATGGAAATTAGAAATAATTATTTAAAATTGAATCTACACTATTGTACACATGCACAGTTCTGAATTTTTCCATTCACGTACATCTATTGGATTGTAAAATAAGTTCGAAGCGTTTATCCATATTTCAATTTAATCCTCTCTGTGTTTATAAAATCATGTTTACTTGGTCAATATCGTTTACATATTCTAAAAAAGTATGTGTAAACATTATTTAGGCATAAGGTGCTTTTATGCACCAGTTTCAACCGAGATTCCTTATCTTTAAGTGGTATGCTTGCTCAAAATAAATGAGAAAAGCAAAGGAATAAATTTCCATGAAGATAACACCCTTTCTCACGTGTCTTTGCAGACCCGCAGACATAATTGGAGTTTGGCCGGGATGTGATCCCCCACCCACCCTATTCACCAGACCTTGCACTAACATATTTTCACTTACTTCGGGCTCTTCGAAACTCTCTTAGCGGGAGTTACTTAAATTCGCTCGAGGGCTCCAAAACGAACTCAGAGGAGTTCATTGTGCCGAAAATCTGAGAAGTTCTGGGAGGACGGAATTTAAAAAAAATCGTGAAATATGGCAACATGTAATAGGTCAAAGTGTGTCATATATAATTGATTAAAAAATTTGCAAGTTTCTGAAGTTTTTATTTAAATCACCAATAAAAAACGCTACGAACTTATTTTGCAACCAATTATAACATCCAATTGTTTTTATGCAAATACGAGTAGGATCTCTGCACAGTACACTGCACCTGCTTGTCGAACTTTTTTTTTCGTATCATTTTTCTTTATTCGAAGTTGTATTTGAAAGTCATTCATTACCGATAATTCATATATGAGAGGTTTAATCATCAACTTTTCCCCACAAGATTCTTCTACTTCAGAGTAATGATCTTAGCTGGAAGGTATGAAGTTACTGAAGGTTACATGATGTGTACCTGTCAGTAGATTTGTGGTGATGATTCTTTGACTCCTCTGATGGAGGTCGAATCCAAACAGTTTTTCTAGAGATATATTAAACGACCATCTTGAGTTAACTCTCGACTTGGCTCATGATATGGTAGAATGAGCAACGGACATTAGTTGTGCAGATCATCAAAGCCAACTATCGCTGCTGATGAGCGGGCTAATTTTAAACCGACGCGTCGTGGGAGTGAGCTAATCCCGATTACGGTTACCGTTAAAATAAAAACCCGCAATGGATACTGTTAATTCGTTAATGAGCTGAGACTCTGGCCTCTAGACCTTTTTTTTTTATTTGACTGTTAGCGCTCCAGCGATCGCAATTTTTGTTTGATCGTTACCAAACTCGATATTTACATTTTTATTTAAAACTAAATATCAAGTTCGTTAATGGATGAAATCAGACTAGTAGGAGGGGGTTTTAGAGGGGGCGGGAGAGTTACGAAATTTCTTATTATTTCCGTTTTTATCCATCGGATCGAATAATTATATAGAACCAATCTTATTGCAAATGTAATGTTCTATACTTGTTGTTATGTACGTTTTTTCCCTATCTTGATCATTAACCGAGATATTCACATTTTTTAGTTTTCGGCCTTCAGTAAACCCCACTCATACATATGTCGTATTAACAATTAGCTGTTATATTATGGAACACATTATTTGAATCCGAAATACCAAATATTGTTCTCATTGGACTTTTACTTTTTGAGGTAAATGAAAATACGTGACTTGCATACGTGGGAAATCTGCTTAGTTAACAATGTCCCTGCATGACGGACTTTATTTTCTTTAGAGAACGAGATACTACCGTAAGTTACAAGTAATGACATAACATTGGAACCAAACACCATCAATATTAAGTGAATAAATACAAACGATAATAAGAAACCTGCCGACGGGAAACGACTGAAACGTAAACAAACAGATCTGCCAACCTCTTACAGGAAAGAAAAACCATTAATGAAACATATCAGAATATAACAAATTCATTTTATTGAAAACTATTTACTTACTTAGTACTGTAATTTATAGTGAATCAGAATACTTTTATCGGAATCAATCAAATTATAGTAGTCCAAGAACTTAAGGCGGAGGGAGGGGGGGGGGACACCAGAATATATTTGCATGTATCTTGTATAATGAAGGTCTTTTTAAAACAATATTTGGAATTTAAGCTTCGAATAATGTGGTTTGTTATGTAACAGAGTATTGTTTATATAACATGACTAGAAGTGGGGGTTTGCTGAAAACTGAAAAATGCAAATATCTCTGTTAATATTCAAAAAAGAGAATAAATGTATATTATAATATTAATAGTACATTTAATTTCCAATAAGATTGGTTCTATACAATTTTTCAGTCCGGCGTACAGCTACGGAGATATACACTTGCCAGTTTTCAGCCATTAACGAACGTGATCTTTCATTTTACATGAAATGATTAAATATTAGGTTTGGTAACGATCAAACAAAAATTTCGACCGCTAGAGCGTTAACAGATACGTACATACATACATACATATATATATATATTTATATAAAAAATTTTGAACGGACTTCACTTTCGTCATCTCCTGGGTAGGGTCGATGGACATTTGAAGAAATTTTTCGAAAATAGAATTATGAGTACGACCTCAATTACTGATTTCCCTTGAGGTAAATCTGCTAAAAAAACAATTCTACATGTAATAACCTTCCTATTGCCTCCTGCATGAGACTAAACAACAATAAAGACATTAGGAGGAAGAGCTCACCTCTACATTGATTGGTCCATCATTGTTAGAGAATAATCCTCAGCATAGATTTGAATATTCCCTGAACAAACAAGTGGAATCATATTTTATCGTAGTCATTTTAAATATTGAATACACTTGAGGGAGCTACTGTCCAACATGTGGTTTCTAGACGTCCTTATTGGAGTCCAAATAAAGCCACATATGGGCATTTTACGAGCCTCTTTAGGGGTTCATTGTATTTCATTCCGACAGTAAAACCACTCGTCGAGGCTAAGAAGCCCACTTCTACAAATACAAACAATTAGAAACCTTCCCTTCATTGACATTTTAGCAGGTTTCCCTTAAGGGAAATCAGCTCTTGAGACTACTCATGAGGCTAAAATTTTTTTAATGTCCATCGATCCTACCCAGTAGATGACGAAAATGAGGTCCGCTCAAAACTGTTTATAAATAAAAGAGTTAAACCCACTACAGGTTGTATGTTGTGTTTGATCTATACCAAACTCGATATTTAAACGTTTCAAGTAAAACTAAAAATCATGTCGTTAACGGCGCCAGACCAATGGGAGGGGGTTTAGAAGGGGAAAAGAAAATTTAGAAAATGGAAATCAGCTATTGAGATTATACTCATGACTCAATTTTTGACAATTTTCTTCAAATGACCATCGATCCTACCCATGAGATAACGAAAATGACGTCCGTTCAAAATTATATATATAAGAGTTAACCCTCTAGCGGTCATGTGTTTTGTTTGATTATTACCAAATTCGACATTTAAACGTTTTATGTAAAACTTAAGATCATGTCGTCAACGACTGAAATCGTACGAGCAGGAGGGGTTCAGAGGGGGAATTTTGAAAATTTAAAAAAAAACTATGCTATTATGCATCAGATCGAAAAATTATATACAATCAATCTTATTGCAAACTACATTTTTTTTCTATTTTGAATACTAACCGAGATAATTACATATTTTGTTAGTTGTTGGTTTTCGGTCTTGAGCGACCCCCCACTCCTACACATGTCATATCAATAATAAGCTTTATGAACCAGTTCATTCCATGGTTAAATACGAAATATTGTTTCTATTGAACTTTCGCTTTGATATGTAAGTGCAAACACGTTATGTGATGGCGTCGTCAATTAACAATTTGCGCTCTTGATATATTTGAATGTTTCATTCAACACTAAAGATCATAGTCGTTAATGGCTGAATCGGACCTAAAATTGGGGGGAGTTTAGATAGAGTTGAGAAATTTGAAAAATCATAATATCTCAGCTTTTATGAGTCGTGTCGTAAAATGTTATAGAACCAATCTGGTTAAACTATTGATGCTCCACAATATTTGTTCTATACATTTTATCGTACCCTATATATTAGCGAGTAATTCGTGCTTTATAATTTTCAGCCTTCACTAAATCACCAATTCTACTTATAGTAGTTTTATTTAGAAGTAGAAAGTTTATGGGGAGAAGAGATCAGTAGGGTGTCATTCCAGCACGTGTGGAATCTGCTTAGTTTACGGAGCCCCTGCGTGATGGATTTTATCGGTTCTATCTGTAAGTAAAGAATACGTGATTTTCCCGACTGTTTCTCTTGCGGCCTATCCTAATTCTTTCAGCAATAGAAAACGGTTATGAGCTATGTGGGTCGTGCGAACTGAGAGATCGTGACGACTGTATTTGCAGGGGTAAGCAGCTACTGTAAATGGTGGCCGTCATTACTCACTGGCAGTAATATCCTGGGAGATGATGACTCCACCCTCACTACTCATCTACCTTAAGCAAATGAAGTTAACGCCTTTCTTTATGAAACCTACCTGGTTCTCGTGAAGATTCTTTACCCAAGTCCAAATTTTCTCTTCTCTCTCTCTCTCTCTCTCTCTCTCTCTCTCTCTCTCTCTCTCTCTCTCTCTCTCTCTCTCTCTCTCTCTCTCTCTCTCTCTCTCTCTCTCTCTCTCTCTCTCTCTCTCTCTCTCTCTCTCTCTCTCTCTCTCTCTCTCTCTCTCTCTCTCTCTCTCTCTCTCTCCCCCCCCTCTCTTTCCCTCTCTCTCTCTCCCTCTCTCTCTGCCTGCTGAAATTGCTACATTTTAGCCCGGTGACGTTTTATTTAGTGGCACTTTAAGAAGGTGCGTGTTTATTATTACGTTTTGTGATTAAAATGGATCCTGAAACTATGAATGGCGTGTCTTGTCCTAAAAATGAAACAATCCTAAAATATCATTTTGGCCGACACAATAGAATGTAACAATAGCCAGTGTAAATGAATCATGGTTTAAAATGATAAGAAGCGTTTTACTTCTGATAGCAGTGTTGCCACGAATCTAATCTGCATGAACCATGTTTTATATTTAGAATTGTATTAATATTATTAATAAAGGATGAAGGTCTCTTGTTTCAATTATAAATACAGATTTCTGAAAATAATTAAAGAATCACTACAATGTTTTAAAACTTTTCTTCTTAATTGGATATTTACAGGGTCAACTGGAGACAACCTTACCTAATTAGAAGTAAGATCATACAATTAATGTTCATGGTATCAATAAATAACATTAATTTAGAGGATTGCCAAAATGTTTTGACAGATTTTCAAATTTTAAATATTTTTTTCACGTCAGGTAATATTCCTATTACTACTCAACCTCAAATATTGAAACCAAGTTGAAAGTGGTAGTCCAGATATTGATCTAGGAACATTGTCTCTCTCTCCGAGTTTGTTAGATTTTTAAGAGTAAGGAAGTTCAAATATAAAATCACGCAAACAAATTTATTTCCTTCAATAAATTAATTATATTTCTGAAGGATGCTCAGATACGTAACTTCCAGCCAAAAAGATTCGTCCCATTTCCAGGTATAGCAAAATCTGCCCCACACAAACTCGAGCAATGTTTTCATGTGATTGAGGACATATTGTTATTACAGGTCATAACTACTTTTTAGAGTTGAAAAGAATGTCACTTCAAAATTATTTTTGTAGAATCGTTAGGGCGGGAGGGGACGTAGAAAACATGCATCAGTATGAGGGGTAGGTGGGGTTTGCACACTAAATTTGATCTTGCTGTGCAGCTACTTGTGTTTGAGGTTATGCTTTTGTCCGCTCAGCACTCGTACTGAAGCATGAGTAATATAGTGGGGTTCCTTGTCTATAATGCAACCACAATGACCCACCGTAGTAGAGCCCAAGATTTTCATATTAAAAAGTTTGTACTTTAAGGCAACTAAAGAGATCTTCAGGAGTTACTAAAAGTCTATTTTTTTTAAACAGCAAACGTTTCGCCCTCTTGGGCATTTACAATATTGAGTTTTTAAAATTATTATCCTAAGCCACTATAAAATTAAGACAAAACAGGATTAGGATTAGGATTAGGGCTTATTGGACCAATAAACTGCATGGTTATTATGCCCTTCATCTTATTCAACACCGTCATGTAATTATTTATTTTGGCGTAATACACTCAGAATTTTCTGTCGTAATAGTATCATGTTTTCATATATGATGATGTTTTAACAAATGTAGATAATGTGCTTAACTGTCAATGGAACCAGTTTACTACAGGTTACTACTTTTTTTTTCCTCTAACGACCCTCCTTTTTGATACTCATTCTTATATTTGTAACAATTTATAATGATACAACACGTTAATTTAGAGTAATATATAGATATATGTAAGACTAAACAGGAGAATAAAAAACTTATGATAAAGATCCTTAACCAAAGTGGTAATTTGTCAAGAATGGCGATAGAGGATCTTTTTTATTGCCTTAAATACAAGTATTGGTCTCAGTAAGGATAATGTACAATTTCCACTTCAATTAAAAATTTTAGCCGCATTCTATTTTCGATAGTATAAGAGTATAAAAAAAAAAAATGAACAAGAAGTCCTCCAATATACCAATTAATTCGCACACAATGCCAGTCATTATATATTCCAAGCCACATGCGGGTGAGAAATAGGGCGTATTTAAATACATAACGGAAGTGACTTGAAGATAAGAAGAGAGTTGAAGAACGCTCATCCTGGGTTAAAAAAAAATAATAAGGCCAAGAGGGCTTTGAGAACAGCTGATAATGGCGTGCTGATCTCTGAGAGGTCAGAACCTCAACCTCACAGACCGGCTACTATTCTGAACACGTGCTTGGGAGAAATCGACCTGGCCTTATTTATGTACGTCTGTATTATTTCTTTTCTAGAAAATCCTGCCTACACTACCATTTAAGTCACCCGTAATTATCTGAGGTCATGACTGCCAGTTTAATTCTTTCTGCAAAGGAGGAGACAGATTGGCGGTACAGTTTCTGCCAATTCTGGCCCCCAAACTCTAGAGGCTTAGATCAAAAGATAAAGCACGAGAAAAGAGGAATCTGAGGAAACTCGGAGGAAAAATATAAGATCTGACTTTGAAAAACAACCAACCTTGTACTTCTTGTACGAAAGCTAAGTTAGAAAATTATCATCGTATAAATGAAAACGAAATAACAAGAGAACCAGCGGTTAGGACTTACGGCAGGATTTAAAATTGCTGACCAATTAAAAATACACACGGTCAACAGTAGGTTCAAAGACTAACTCATGATTTAATAAAAGTCCGTCGCGCAGGGGCTGCGTAAACTAAGCAGATTTCCCACGTAAGTTATACAATAGAGAAATATCCATACGAGTGTCGAACAGTTACGGAAACGGCCGAACTAGCTTTCGGCGGAACCGAATAGTAGCGACCATAGCTCGTCCGTTACACTTAATAAAAATGCAAATACCTCGGTTAATATTCAAGATAAAGAATTAATGTATATAAAAATATTTATAGTAAATTTAATTTGCAATAAGATTGATTCTATACAATTTTTCGATACGAATTTTCGAAATTTCCCCCCTCTAAGTGTTTTATTTCAGCGCTAATCGCTTTCAAAGACTATTATGATCACCTTCAGAGCTACTTGCATGCAGTCATTGGGAAAGACTGCAAGTTACTTTGTCTTTCCAAATGAGTTCATGCAAGTAGCTCTGAAGGTGGACATAATAGTCTTTAGCACTGAAATAAAAAACTTGTGAAGAATTTGACGTTTTTATTGTCTCCAAAAACGTAATTCTACGTTGTCCTTCATAGACGACAGCCTCTGAAAGAACCAAAACTGTTGAAAATGCGGGAGTTTCTTAATTAGTTTATGCTCCATTCATTTTCTCATGCGTTCATTCATGGATGAAGAGGGAGCAGACGCTAAGTAAATGTAGTAGCGGGAAGGGGAGCAGTAGTAGCATTAAATCCGTAGACAGTTGTTGTGTAGTTGCAGGTGTCAGTGCCAGGTGGGGACCACCCTCGACAACACCAGGAGCAGCATCTGTCAATGTCAGCGACTCCGGATCAATGGAGGATCCCCTGGGCCGATAACACAGTTTGCTCGCCCTATAGGATATATACTACACAGATTCATCATGCGACAACCTCGAAGGCAGATCATCACTCATCCCCTTACAGAACCAATTTTCTCCTCTGCCTTAGCTGTTGTGTTGACACACCTTACAAGCTCCCTTCACAAAGTCCCCCTTAAGGTCGCCTTACAATTGAGCTTTCAGATTTTGCGACAAAGGTGGTCTTGAAGTTATATATCGTAGGCATTTATTTATATCTTCTGTTAGTGAATTTTTCATTATCATTGCTACTACGGCTGGTTGGTGGCAACAATCAAATTCCACTTCAATGTGACATTGAATGCGTCAAGCTGATCACTGGGTTTCACCAGCCGTGTGGCAGACCCTAACCCTTCATGGCCTTTTGAACCAAATATTATTATGTTTGTTTAGCTTGGTGGTACTTCTCTTGGTGGATCACATTGCACCTACCTCTAACGCCCCTACATTTGAATGTAACACTACTATACTTGAAGATGTTAAGAAAATTAATAAATTATTCGCAAACATATTAGTGATCATGACCCATACAACATGCATATCATTATTTCAAATTTTGTGATCCAGTTTCCATAATCACTACCAATTCTTTATTGAACTTCTTTAAAAAAAACACTAAAGAACCAGAGGAACTTGAAAGGTCTGGAAACGATCTTTCAGGAGAATATACAAGAGCAATAGAGTTTTATTCAACAATTCACCTAAGACGTCATTGAAAGTGGTTTTGTGAATGGGATCTTTTAGAACATCCCATAGGACTCAAGTAGACTGCAAAGAACTCCAGTTCCATGTTATCCACAGGTTACCAACCTTTTTACCCAGGGTGGAACTAAGGATTCTATTCAATGAGCTCGTCACTAAATAAAATCCTATTCTATTGCTCAGACGGGAATCGAACTCGCCAATCTAAGCTTACCTTGTGAGATTAAAGTGAACGCTTTAACTCACAGGGCTAAACTGAGCCTCTCCCCTGTTAGTTTTAGTTAGGTTTAGTTTTATGTGGATCAATGATCAAAGTCGTCTTTCAATTGGTAAGCTGAAGAAATCTTGGCTGCTTAAAAAAATATCTTACCCGGATGAAGATGTGAAGAGAAAGTTGGTTATATTACCGGTTACTAATCCCAACATTTGTCTATGGGTTCCTTTACTTCAACAGATACCAAAATTAATTATTTTTGTGATATCTATCTTTTTCATATTGTAATTTGTACATTTCTTTATGTTTCTTATGTTAGCATATTGTTTTGGATAATTCTTGTCTTTCCTTCATGACGAGACAATTCCTTTTTGGTGTTTGCCAATAATATATAGCAAAAAGCCGGAATTTATTTGTAGAGCTATTTTACAAATTAAAGAGACCATGTGAAAATATAACTGCGAGCTACATCAATGTATGTTAAACTCGACATTTTCTCAATCTTCTAGTTAGTACCCCAGAAAGCCTAATTACATATGGACTTTTAAACGAATGACTTTTTTTTTTTCAATCAGGATCTGACTGGACCTATGCCGTTAATCATTACCTTTCAAAAGTGATTGTAATTTTAAATACTAATGGAAACAATTAAAATATGATGAATTAAACATTAATGAATTAAAGTTCCGGTTCGGAAAAAAAGTCTGACTCCCCGTTAATTGAATTCGAAAACTCCTTTAATATGAATGGGCTTGAGAAATTCTCTACTGTTGACGGTAGCAACCATTAACTATATCATCCTTGGAGGGCTAACTAGCAAGAAGATCTTTCTACGAACGATAATTAAAATCAATTTACTCACAACTCCTTGAATCCGAGAGTTAATGTTAAATTCATAGATGTCCTTACTTTTTTTCCATTGAGCTGCCGCCGACGGATAAGGCTGGGAAGCCGGCTGACTCAGCGGCCATTGTATCGGGATCCTTGGGGGGCCGCTAGGTCGATTGATATTCCGGAGGAATGTGAAGCCAAAGAGGTTGCAAAGTATTCTTGTCTTGAAGGAAAGGGAGGGAAAAACAGCGAGGAAGAAGGAACTAGATGAACCAAAACAATTGACTTAATTACTCTTAAATGGCTGCACTTTGCAAGGCCGCTTGCTGTTTACGATTATCCTTTTCTTTTCTTTAGGCTTTACCCTTGATAACAATGGCCTAATGACGTAGTTAGTGCGAAATTGCTCAACAATGTTGAAACTATTAGAGAACGTTCTTTTAAAACTCAAATATCTTTGTAAAACGTAAATACCTGGGTAATTCATCATATAAGAAGTCATGTTTAGGTTTATGGCTATTTTTTAGAAGGGGATGCAAGATTTTCGTCATGCTACAGGATACCTTATAATAATGTATATATGTTTGTGAGAAATAAATGAAGGAAGTCGCTTGTAATTGATCAGAAGAGCCGACAATGTTGCAATACAAAGAAAAGAAAATAATTGATCCAACAGTCAAGATTTGAAACAAGCAGAAGAAGTAAATTTAGAAAAATAAAAGCATATACGCCCTTTGCTGTACATATTTTCAAGAAAAATCTCATATAGAACATTGGAGTGTGAAAAATCAGCTTTTTGAATCCTGAGGAATTATAACCAAATCAACAATACATTATCTGGAAGATCTTATTATGAAGAAGGAAGATGTATATAAGTATACAGAAAGCATCCATTAGAATATTAAACTTCCATTTATCACGAAAACTTAATTTAGGCTGCTACCTTAGCAACATTCTCTTCAAAAAAAGGTATTTCATATAAAATAAAATTTGTTAAGTTACCTGAAAAAGGCAGATCTTGACAGGTACCCAGGAAAAAAAAGGCAGCGTAGTTTGTTGATTTGTGTTATGGTTAACATGAATATTACAGCATTACAGTGTTCTTGTTAACGTACTATTTAATAGGCTCAACGGTTGACCAAAGGTTTTCAGTGAAAGAAATAATTGGTGATTCGGCCTTGAAAAAAATAACAATGTTTTTCTGCCAACGTTCGGTCCAATATTCAGTCTTTCATCGGATCTGACGATGAAGAAGGGAAATCACAGACAGTTATAGAAAATTCAACTATTGTTTCCTATGGCCATGTTAATGATTGACTTTTCTGGTAACGTTGTCATAAAATAAGACACAATATTCGTGTCCTAAAAAGTTGTAATACAAATAGTATAGTATAAGTGTGGGGTCGATTGGCTTGCGTAATCCATTACCGTATTAGAGGTGTTGGAACATTGAAGGGGATGCAGGCTAAATTTTATTTAGTTGTTAGGTTGCTTGACTTGTGCGGTGTCCTTTCTGAATCCTGGAGCAATTGGTTTGCTTCTTGAAACAACAATCAAATCCCACTTCAATATGGCATTGAATGCGTCGAGCTGATCACCGGTTTTCACCGGCCGTGTCGCATACCCTGGCCCTTCTTGGCCTTTTGAACCAAATATCATTTTCATAGAAAATAACTTATTATGTTTGTTTAGCTTGGTGGTACTTCTCTCAAGGACTTCATTGAAAGTGATTTTGTGAACGGAATCTTTTAGAACATCCCATGGGACTCAAGTAAACTGCAAAGAACTCCATATACTTCCACATTCAAAAGGAAGTCACCACTAACAGGAGTCAAGAATCTTAAAAGCAAACAAATATATCAACGTTTCATATTTCCAAGCAACAAACTGCTCATATTTCCGAAGGAAATGGTCAAAAACGATTTACCAAAGCCAAACACGAATCCAGATATGCTCAGAGACAAATCGCTACGATCCTTTCTCATGAACTGATTTAATATTCTACAGAGTACGAAGTTGGCTCAACGCTCACGTACATATTCATGGCGTGAAACGTGAAATGCAATAGCTATACTGATAAAATACTAGGGTTTGAAAATAGAAATTCACATTAGATACAACGAATGTATATTCAACTAAAAAAAAAACATAAATCAAATGCCTACAATTAGTATATAATAATAATAATACCCATTTATCCAACATTCAATTTATAAAAATGTACTTAAAATAAATTTAAAGACTTGCCGAAATGTCATCCCTATTTATCATCCCACATACTCATCAACCAAAGCAAAATATATTTGTGTGGTTTATTTTGGTTTGGTTGGTTTGTGTATGACCCTTATCATAAATAAGTGTTTTTAAGTCGTGTGTCTTGATTAGCTCACTGCACATAAATTTTAGATAGTTATGTACATATTTTAAAGAATAATTTAAATTTTACTATTCTAAGTTATGCATTTTTCCGAGACTCCAACCTGCGACTCTTGCCAATCTGGGTCAGTTACCAATTATTAACCCCGGATTGAAAATGTTCAAGCTATTTAATAAATAAAATATCAGAAAAATTATGTTTGTAATATTCCACAAAAATACATTATTTCAATTTTATATTAAAAATGTCAATGTTGAATAAAAATAAAAAAAACAGTATTTTAACATACTTTATCTGAAGAATAAAGCATTATTATTATTTTTGATATACCTACTCTTGTAAAATTTTATATACATATATGTATTTTATATTTACATGACTGCAATTTAGTACGAATGGTGACATGTAATTAGGTCAAACCATTGTTTTCTAAGTAAAGGAAATAGCATGAAACTGGCATTAGCTATTTATTTAATGCAAAAAATAAAAATGAATTAAACAATTTTTTTATTATTTTATATTCAATAAAATGTAGCTAATTGCACATCGAGTTAACGCGACACTAAACGCTAAAATTCCTTCAAACTGTTAAGTTTTACTTTACTTTACTTTAAAAATTTCTATATTTTTGAGTGGTTTCTTAAGAAAGTCATTATTAATATTAATGCAAAGGGTAAAACAAAAATGAAATAGTCACCTTCTTTAATGTTAACTGTGAGAAATCCATTTATAAAACATTTACGTCTCTCGATCCCTCTCTCAAAAAACAAAAAGTATGCTAATAAGTAAAAAACTTTACAAAAGTTTAAAGCGGCAGTGGAACTATTTGTTTGCCAATTTATAATTGTAGAAAAATAGTTCCACTCCAAGGAATAATATACTTTTTGCTTTTTGAGTGAGGGAGCGAGAGAAGTAAATGTTTTATAAATGGATTTCTAATAGTGTAGTTACGAGGGTGACGAAGAAATACTGCCATTCATATTTTTATTTTTGCTTTTATATTCGTCCATTCATCCGGAATTGAGCAAAGTAGTAATTAACGTCATAGTCGACTTAGAGGGGTCTTTCTTCGGTCCTGAATAGAGAAATGAAGTGATACTGAGTTTTCCACTATTTGAGCAAGGGTCTTTTGTGAGGAAGCGCCAAATTCAGCCTGAAAAGCGCTTGCTAAGCCAGAGCATTTGTTAACGAATCGAGTACACCTGACTGAAAGGGGATGTAGTCCGGGCGCGGAAGGAGGAACCAAGTATAATTGGTAAAGTTCATTCCTTTATTCGAAGGAAGCAAGTGGAGAATAGGATGGGAAGCAAGGGAAATGATAAAGGAGGGAGTGGTTTAACGAGCAAAGTTTACCCTCCCTCTGGTGGCAATGTGTTCAACTTAGGGCCAAATTGAAATTATAATTGCTCTTGGATTATTGTCCAGCCTTTCTCAAAGGAGAAGTCTCACGCTTTGCAGATCACGTGAATCAGTACAGCACGTGACACTAAGTTGCAGATGTGTACAGGAGCAGCCAATTTACAAGCAGGTAGTTGTCTAACTAGGACCAAGTCGTACTCGACACAAGCAAGAAGTTCTGGAAATATCATTATACAGCTGTAAGTTCGGATAGTAATAATACTCTTTGATTTGTCAGGAATGGTAAAATACAAAGGAATTTCGGAGTCTGGAGTTTTTCAAATCCCCTAGCTTCAAGCTGCAATTTTAGGTTGGAGCAGTAGAGTACCTTCCCCAGGTACCAGTGTAATGACTTTTCATGACTTTTTAGGAGTATCATTATCAAGCAATAATTTAATGTTTAGGTGTTGCTATGGATGAACTGATAAATACATAAACACATAGGTGCCTCATGTGATAATTGATAATTGACAATTGAAAACCCATTTGCATTGGCCCTTCTGCGATACGGTTAGACATTAAAATAAGGAATTGACAATGTCATTTATTAATGAAGGGGAATGCTGCCAATCTTGTAGCTTTTGAGATTTTTCAACATATCAGCCTGACTCGTTTGAGTTCTAAAGACATAGAGCTACCGAAGAACCTTCAAGAAACAGTATGACTTTTGATACTTTTTTATAGACTTTGTCTAAATTTCAGAATACTCTTGAAGAACTTTAAGCATTTACTTAAGAATGAAATGAGGACGCACAAGACTTTAGTAAACATCGAATTGCTTGAAAACAAAAAAAACCATAGCACAGATAAAAAAGCAAGGGAAATCTCGCTGAATGCTGTTGAAAAACAAATATGACAAATACGTAAACATTATTATTTTCACTACTAGTTTTAAATCAAACATTGAAGTAGTATTATATTGGCTAATTGAATTACTTTTAATAATTTCGTTGTATATTTTTGTTTCTTTTGAGGTGGAGTTCATGAGTCCGTAAAGGCACAAATATAACAAAACATTTGAAGTTAATATAGTGATATTTTGAAATTTACGCAATACTTAAGTTTACATGTTTTGAGTACAGTCATCTCGAATCGTAGTGTAAATATCAGTAGTAAATTATCTCTCAGATAGGATGCGGAACTGCCTGCCATAAAGCTACAAGGCAATAAAAGCCCTGATGAAGACCTAACACCCTTCGTCGAAAGGGATGAATCAACAGGAGGGGATGGGAAAAAGGGGTGTGAAGCTCCTCGGTTGGAGGGTATACTCTCTCTCACAAGTGTTAGTCATCATAAATTTAAATGAGGACTTGAAGAGGGTTTCGAACCACCCCTTAGCACTACAGCATACCCTCAGGCTGACCTTTTACAATACCCCTCATCAAAGATACCATCTAACGACTCGGCAAAAAATATTCCCTTAGTAGTTGGCCACCTCCCCAAAAAAAAAATTCAAAGGGAAAATAGAGTACATACACACCTCGACAACCGGTTTAACGATGCTCGAGGATTCAGAATATAAAGCAACTTCAAAAAATAACGTTATCAAAACCTGGCTCATGGATTTAAAGTTATTGAATTGAAATTGAGATATTGAATGCTTGCTAGTTAATCCTCCGATGTTCATTGAAAACTTCAAAGACTATAAATTTTATTTGTTATTAATTATTAACGGCCACTTTGTGCTACCATGGGTAATCGGGACGGGTTCTCTACAGGTTAACACCCTTTTCTAGCCAGGCTAGGACTAAGGATTTTATTTAATCAGTTCGTCATTAAATAAATTCCTATTGCCCAGGCGAAAATTGAATTCGTAACTCAAGGATTACCATGTGAGATTAAGACCAACGCTTTAACTCACTATGACCAACCTGAGCCCCCTTAACAATTTTAGAGCGTACTTCAAATTAAATTCAATACAATTTTTGTTCATTATAATATTTTTATATGATGTAACGTTTGTGTTGTTAATAAAATCCAATTCAGTAGCCTACCAAATATGTGTTCTTCATCTTAGACCCTTAAAAAGATATCATAGGTATGCTGGCTTAGAAAACGACTATATTTGTTTCTGTAGGAACTTCCTATACGGTAACGAAAACTCGCCAGTCACATAGATTAATTGTGGTGAACGTTTTAAATGGCTGAAATTTTATTCGTAAGTTATACGCAAAAATGTATTACAAAAAATTACTGAATTATTAATTTTTTTCCTGCAGGCATTTTAGACTAATATGGCTCAAAGTTCCACAATAGTCATTTATTTTAATTTACGTCAAAGTGCTTTCGACGCAGCACACCATCAGTGATGAATATACGTTAAGATGAATTTCGTGATCGAGAAAGCATACGGTTTTAATATTATGCTTATTCCTGTAAAAAGGTTAAGATTGATTGATTTTATGGTAAGGCTACTTCTTCGGTTGTTTGTAAATGATGGGTTGCTACAATTTCGAGGATGTTGTGGGTTGTTCTAATTCACTAGGGTTAATGTGTTTTCTCAAAGAGCTTAAAAAAGAATCACTTTTAAGGTTAGGAAAATGTTAAACAAGTAAGAGCGATTTGATGAATGAACCTAAATAGAAATTACACGAGGATGACTTGTTACTGAGGAATGCTGTGCTATTGCCAATTAATTTTACAACCTGTAAAACAGAGATAATTAAATAAAACAATGTCCTTGGCATTAACTATCAACAACGTCAACAACTTCTTACGTCTCGCGCATACCTTTCCTTTTATGAAAGAATGGGCTTGAACGTATCCACGGCTATTTTTAAATACATATTTATTTTTCTTAGAAAGTAAACTAATTAAGCTTATTTAGAACACTGACAAGTAATGTTTTTAGAGCCGTGTACTAAGCCGTAACACCTACGGCACAGATGGGATTTTGGCTTATTGAATGTGTTCATTTATCATTTATTCGTGTTAGAGATGATACATTAGTTTTCTTGCTTTGCCAACTGGATTCTGTAGGAAGGTACTCTCTTTGCATTACAGTAACCACTCGAATGGATGAGTTGTCATCCAAAAATAGTTTTCGGATAATCTTGGCTTCAAAGGCATTTGTGTTAAGGCTGTGCTTCAATATTGTGCCCAATGTGCAGTGCCCTCCTTTTCACCATGGTTTAGATTAGCCTTCTAATTCTACTCCCTGAATTCGTATTTACAATGCTTGTTTATTATGTCCTTGGTGATGTGTCTACTTTACCACCAATGACCAAAGACGTTGCAGACGTTATAATTAGAAAATATTTTATCGTCATTATTATATGCATAGTTAAGACATTCCTTTTTATTCAGATTTCTAAAATTCGAAATATCTTCGTTACTGTACGTCTGTCCGAAATATTGCGTAAAACCAATGTTATTGAAAATTAAAAGACCTATAAATGATGCTCTATACATAGTTTCTGTATCATAAATATTAACCGAGAAATTCGGGATTTTATAGTTTTCAACTTTCAGTAAACCCGCACTTCTACTGATTTCATATTATTAATAAGCTGTTATATCATAAAGCACTTCATTCCTAGGTTAAATAACAAATATTGATCTCATTGAACTTTTACTTTGTGGGATAAATGCAAATACGTTTATTACTGCCGCTGTGTAATACCCTCCTCCTTTTGTTTTTGTATTACTAAAATTTGAGTGATTGAGATAAAAATTGTTCAGATTCTTAATAAATTGCAGCACTAGTTGCAGTAAATGGTTTTCAATAAAATGAATATGTTATATTCATATATAATAATTGTTTTTCTAACTGTTCTAGAATATTTCTATCTATCTATTCAGCTCTGAGAGGTTGGCTGATCTGTTCGTTTACAACGCTTTACGTTGTAGAGATTATTAACATGTAAATTAACTCAAAGACTTCTTATTACCGTTTGTATTTATTCACTTAATATTGACAGTGGCGTTACTAGTATGAAGATTTATCTATTGTAAACTTTCACGTGGGAAATAGTTTACGTTACGTTAGTTTAGTGGGGGGGTTTAGTTTATGCAGCCGCTGCATGATGTACTTTTTTGTTTCTACAAAGTTTTCATTTTGTCCTTTGATATCTAATTAGGCGGGACGGAATATAAAGTATCTCACTTATCTTGTGTGCAAGACCAAGCAGGTTCCTTTGAGCGAACCCTGTTTCTGTTTGTGTACTGAACCGTCATCTAGCGTCATTAATTATACAGAGCTATGAAAAACTGGTGATTTATTCAAATTGATCAGCGTAAAGAGCAAACGAAGCGAGCCATGAAGCAACCCCAGCAAAATACTCTTGGTATCTGATGCCAGAGATAGACGAAGCTGATGGAGCGTGTTGGGGAAACACCAAAAAAAAAAAACCTCTGGCAGGAGCGGAACTTGGAACACCCCACTAAATCAGAGGATCAGAGGCAATCGCTTGGCAACGCCAGCATTTCCAACCTATCACCATCAGATATCTCGTAGAGCTCATCTTCAGGGCCTAATAATACTCGATTACAAAGGAATTTCATTTCGGTAGATCAAGCAGACAACCAGGGCTATCATGCACAAATTTAAAGGAATTTATTAATTCCGATTCGTAACTTTCACTATTTAAAATGCAAATTTTACAAAGGAATGTGATTCCTTTTCTTCGTGTGTTTCATGATTGCTTTGGACTTTTACCGGCTAAAACATAAAATGTTTTATATTCTAATTTAAACACTAGTTTTTAGAGAGCAGCCAAAACAAGAAATGATATAATTAGCTGTCAAGTGGCCGAATGGCTCAGATAATACATGGACTGCCTTGATTGCTTAAGAAAAGTGAGTAGAATCCCAGTCAAATAAAAGGTTTTCCCTCATTCCTCCAACAAATTTAATTAATTATTACACTGATATTAAAATATAATTATCCCATTCTGGTTGAAATGAAACTACATAACTTGCCAATGTTAAAAAAAGCTAAAAGGAATATATGTATTTATATATATAATACTATTTCAAGAAGTAGAGTCGGAGACAATACAGCAACGAAAATAATTATAATTAACAACAGGTTACAGACAGGGAACAGACTTGAACTCATGGATTCGGCCTACAAGTACGTGAGATATATATTTGTGAGTATATTTAAATATATATCAAAGAAAAGAGCCAATAGCCAACCATCACTGAAAGTGGGATTTCAAAATTTAACTTGACTTGTGTCGGGTGGTGGGACTTTGGTTTCTCGTTTTCGTACTTACGGTAACTCATCAGCAACGCGAAGAAGCGTTGGAACGATTTGGAATTAGGGCAAACTGCCTTGTTTTAAAGATACTTGTTCGAAAGACGTTTCTCTAAAAACGACGGAAAGGGCTGTGAAGCCAAGTTGTTTTGACGAAGTCAGTTCGACAAACGTTTTTAGACAAAAGTCTTTCGACCAAGTATCTCTAAATATAAATAATAAGTATTGCGTTAACATTTTTACTGTGCTAGAATTCCGAATTGTTCTTGTTCTTTAAAAATGAGAGATGAAAGACAAACGATAATTTGCCTTCCTAGAGTTTAGCACAATAGTTGTGTAAATATAACACGATTAGAGCGTTTATTATAGGTTAGATGACTATGCCTACAATATAGGCGATTAATCGGTCTCAAGAGGAAGCCGAGATATGTTAATATAAATATTAATGCATACTAGCCGATGATCAGCTGTCCAGTTAAGTTGAAGGAGTGGTCGAGGAACGGGACTAGTTAAGTCTTCAGAACCGCTAACTTCCTATTTGTTTCTCGGTTCATCTCTCTTTCTTTTTCTACTTCCACTCCTTTTCCAAATACAGCAAAGCACCATGAGGCAATGACCCAGTTCAACTTCCTAGGAACAAACAGTAGGGAATAAGCACACTTAACGGGCAACAGGTAGGCCTACACTCGTCAGGTAACTACAGAACGAGTAATGTTTTATTCAGTTAACGTATAACTGAAGATAAAATAAAAAAAGAAATGCCCTTTGCGTAGGATATAATATAATATAAAAGCAGATTTCCCATGTGCCGGGCAGACGTGCCTGCCAAGGTGACGTCATATGCGCATTGTAATATCAATTTTTTCCGTTTTTAGTAGACGAACAAAACAAATAATTTGTAATAAATATTTAATGTCTTTTTAGAAATACACAATAGGCCTGTTTTCCTCTAGAATGCGTTTTATTTAGGCAAAGTACACTTTTAGAACAACAGCTCCATCTTTAGTGCCGTTGATGTACACCAACCCGAATGAAAAGACATGGAATTAGCATTATTTACAATATTAAACAAATACAAAAACTGTAGCCTAACAAGAAATGAAACCTAATTAAAATAAAAGTTAAAGGTAGAATAAAAACTGAAAATATAAATAAATACTGACAGAAAACCAGTCATCTCTTAAAAGCATACTACTAAGCAGTCAACAGATACAATTTAAGACTGAACTACTAAAGGTGCTAAAAACTACGTAACATCTTAAAAACTGAATAACAGACTTTTTAAAAAAAATCCAACAACATAAAACCTAAAACTACTATTAAACCTATTTAATTATTTAAAAAATACAAGCTAAAATGAAGAAATGGAAGAACAGTCATATTAAGTGACCTTACTATATCGTAGTGTGTCGTTATTAAGATCCTTTTTTGACAAGTTTTTCATTAATTTCCATCATTATCGACAGGGTAATCTAGTTCTGTAGATAAATGTCCACAAATCTCTTGTAAGCGGTATATGTTGTTAATGTATGCCTTACGAGTTGGAGGAAGTCATGCTTGTCGAAAATCTAACAAGGAAAAGAAGCGGGGTGCAGGGACGTAGAAATTTCTGTTTCCGTCTGCATGGGACTATCCAAAAATAAAGGGGTTAGAAAAATGTGGAAAGAATTTTAACCGAGGCCAGATATGCTATAAGCTGCAAATGCTAACTAACGATAAGCAATTGCCAGTATTCAGACAACATTGAAAGACCACTAGTTTTACCCGATCGCAACGGTGTCTATATATATATGGTGTTGTTGGTTTTTGGAGTTTTGGTCAATGTTGATGAAAAAAAATCTTAGTTCATGCCGATATTTCGAGAATACTTATTTTCTCTTCCTCAGGGCTGTAAAAATACAGGTGCTACTTTATAATATTGCACATTGTTATTAAACTAGAGTGTAACAGCAGGTGTTATTTTTATTTACCAAGACTAAAGATACTTAAAAACTACTGTACATATTCCACAAGGGTTACTAGTTAAAAAAGCTTTTCTGGTCTGTTATTGTAACCAGTGACCCAAGTGCAATATGTACAGTGGTTTTTAAATATCATTAGTTTTGGTAAGTAAAAATAGCATAAACACCTCCTGTTACACTCTGTTACAGTTTAATAACAATATGCAATATTATAAAGTAGCAACTGTATTTTTACAGCCCTGAGGAAGATAAAATTAGTATTCTCGAAATATCGGCATAAAGTAAGATTTTTTCACCAACATTGACCAAAACTCCAAAAAACAACAACACCATATATAAATATAACCTGGTCGAAAACATTAGCACAATTATATATATATATATATATATATATATATATATATATATATATATGGCATGCATTTTAAAAGTCAATTAGTAATAATTTTTATTCGATCTCAAGGAAACTCGAAATCTAACCATCTCATTGGAAGTTAAAAATCAAGTCCGTTGTTGGCTCAAATCGAACAGTTGGGGAAACAATTCTCACTTCTAGTTTTAATTTTAAGATAGCGAATACATGTACAGATCGTACTATATGTGTAGCATATATGAAAACACAAAGGTATTCGTTTATTTTATGGTACTAGTTTATTTCGGGCTTTTCGTTTATCACACAACATTTCACTTCTTTTAACAGTGTCACTCCAGACCAGAGGTCCATGTTTTGAATATATAAGTTAAACCAGCCCACGCGAAACGTGCCTTTCGGTGTAAATATACAATGAATTTCAAACATTGGTTCTATAAATAAATATTTTCAAGTTTCATTATTTTCGGCTTTTTTTTAAGGCGAGGATTTATTAACAAATAAATTGCAGGAGCTATATTAACAAGAATGCCGAACAAGCAATGTCTCTACACGACGAAAAAGAAGAGGCAGATTTTAGCTAATGCAATGAAGAAAATTCTGATCGTTGAAAGTCGATCCAGATGTAATAATAACAGCTGTTTGGTGAGCCCAGCTACCTTTATCGTTGGATCAACAGGTTGTTCGGTGCTTGTAGGCGGCCAATAGCATTACCCTTCATAACGACCGACTTGACAAGTTAAAGACTATTCTATTATTCTGTATTAGGATATTTAAACTTGCTCGTCGCATTCTCATGGCCGGATGCCATCTGTAAACAATGGCCTGATCTACATCCAACTGCGAGCAGCTGACAGTGATTGATTGACAGAAAAAGAAAAGCTTATTTAGACTCCTTACATGAAATCTCATGAAAGCAAACACTTGCGTCAACAAATGGCCCATCATTCTGAATGGCCCATTCAAGATTCTTGTTCCTAAGACAAACAAATTGAGTCTTTATAATAATATAAGGATTTAATACATGCTTTCAATTTAATACTATAATTTCAGACGCTCTTTTGAAATCAAACTCACGCCTCAAAAACATCTTTGTATATTAAGATAAACGTCAGTCACGGGGGGGGGGCTGCGTTAACTAAGCAGATTTCCCACGTGCATTTATCAAACGTAAAAGTTCATTGAGAAGAATATTTGGTATTTTAGATTCAAATAAAGTGGTTCATAATATAACAGATTTTTGATATTATGAAAAGGGTAGGAGTCGGTTTGATGATCGAAACTAAAATATGAAATATCTCGGATAATATTAAATTTAGAGAAAACGTGTGTAACTACATTAATAGAACATCGCATTTGCAATAAGATTGATTTTAGCATTTAACGAACTTGATCTTTATTTTTTCATAAAACGTTTAAATATCGAGTTTCATTTTATTGTACAAATTTTTATACAGTTTGTGGGGCTGCTCAATTACATTGAGATGCTGAAGCACACAGCAACTTAGTCAATCCCTAGGACAACAGTAAAACAATACATATTGTATTTAGTCAGCTCAATAACAAAAATATTAACTAAAATAAACACAGTCAGGAACCTAAAAGGTGAATGTCACTAGATATAAAATTAGAAACATCATTATTGTACTATCATGATCCGTCGATCTATAATAAGATCACTGGTCAAAGAAAAAATTAAAATATATGATGGGAAATAATCCCTAAAGTATCAATAATGATACCCTCGACCAAGGTTTGCAGAGCCTTCTTTTCTATTCCCACCTCGTCAAAACTTATATATATATATATATATATATATATATATATATATATATATATATATATATATATATATATATATGTATATATATGCAGTTTTGAACGGACCTTATTTTTTTCATCTCCTAGGTAGGATCGATGGGTGTTTAAAATTTTTAAATATTTCGAAAACCATGTCATGAGTACGACTTCAATAGCTGATTTCCCTTTGATGAAATCTTGTTAAACATTAGAACACAGGACTGATCTTCTATTACCAATTTTCTGAAAAAAATTGAATTGAACTTTCTGTTTTAAAAATTCAGATGTGAATATAAATATTTCGATATTGTGTAGAATAAGCAACTTTGGCCAATTGCTTTTATTTTACTCTTAAGCAATCTACAATTAAGAAAACAAATGCTGTTATAGCGTTTGCCACAAGTTTCCTTCACGAACAAGTCTTGAAATATTGGGTAAAGAAACCATCTAATACGCTTTTGGCGCCATCTGACATGAAATGAGGTGGCATTTACATTTCTTTTTTGTTTATATAAATATCTATTCAACAGGACATGTTGTAGAAAGTTGAAATGAAATAAAAATGTCAAATATCAGTCACTCTCTTGAAGAAATGTTTATCAAAAATATATTATTAATACCATGTATCGAGTTCGATGACACCTCATGTATTGTTGGTTTTAAGATTAAGTTTCTATTCCAGATATCTCATAATCCATTTGTAAATAAATTGTGAGGTTATTGTCAAGCAGATCTTTTCAATGCAACGGACCTATTAACGAGATTGTTGTCAGGTTTAAAAATTGAGAGGCTGTCTATTTGTCAACAACAATTAACTATTCACAAATTGAGAAAGGGTCAAGAACCCATTCGTAATTAAGACCTACGCAGATAACTGTTACAAATAATAATTATAACATCAATCAAACAGTCCTGACAGCCTCAGGATAAATTCTTATTCATAAACGATTTTTATCAGATGTCCTATTAAATTAAAAACCAAACTCCGAGTTCTTTCAAAGGAGTAACAAACTATATTCCTCTAATAATGTTATCCATTGACCAATCAGGCACAATCACCATTTTGTGATTTTTGATTGGATAAATGCACACATGTTCAATAAACAATACTTCTTTTTCTACAGTAAACATCGAATCTACTTAAAACATTCATATCTTGAGCTTCATCAATTGCCTGAAGACAAACTAATAGTCCGTCAAGCAGGGGCTGCGTAAACTAAGCAGATTTCCCACGTACGGGTATGTCAAACGTCTAATCTCATCTCACCATATATTCTCTATTTCTTAGTTAAAAACCGATGTGTAGAAGTGGGGGTTTAAAGAAGGATGAACACATGAAAATGAGAATAACTCTCTCAATATATCAGTTACGACTAAATGTGAAAAGGAACAATTGTAGTGCATCAATATTGGTTCTATAACATCTTTCGACCCTATTCGTAATAAATGAGAAAACCATCTAACGCCTCCCTAATTTTGGTGCGAATGCAGCCGTTAATGAATATGAACATAAGAGTTGATTTAAACGATTAAATATTGAGCATGGTATAGATCAAATAAACATTTTCGAGTCAAGACATGGCAACTTTAATTGATGACGTCATTATACTACGAATTTTTTTCACCCCGTAATGAATAAATGGAGGGAATATTCGGTATTTAAGGTCCGAATAAAGCGGTTCAAGATATAACAGCATATATTTAATATGAAATGATTAGGAGTGGGGTGTTTACTGAAGGATGAAAAACGCAAATATCTCAGTTAATAACCAAGATACTGAAAACAAATATATAACAACATTCATGGGACGTTACATTTCCATTAACATTGGTTCTCCGCACATTTTCGATCCGACTCATAATAACGGAGATATTTCAAATTTTCGAAATCCCCTCTAAACTCCCACTCTCACATGTCCAATTTCAGCCATTTTGCTCTTTATTTTTTACATAAAACGTTTATACGTAGACTTTGGTAACTATCAAACAAACATTCCGACCGCTAAAGCGATACTAGACAAATATGTACAATACATACCGTTTTGATTGGACCTCATTTTCGTCAATGTCCTGGGTAGGATCGATTGACATATGAAGACATTTTTCGAATATTGCATCATTAGTATATCCTTAATGGCTGATTTCCCTTGAGTGAGATTTGCTAAAATCACAACGAATGTCTATTTTACCAGAAATTAAGGTAAATCGGTTATTAAGAGTTTACGTGAGGCTTGAGGATTGCTCCTAAAATGCAAAGCACCTAAAAAACATGCACCGAGGTGTACTCGACGATCAGCCAGTAATGACGGCATCTGCCGGACAGGATGACAATAGTATTATATATTCTGGAAGAACGGAATCATTATGCAACTAATATGTGTATACACACTAGGGTTAATAGCTCCACTCAGTGCATTTGGAGACTTAAATAAATAGAGGCTAGAAAGCTATGACCTGTCAAGGGTCGTACACGGTATTTATCTAATCAGATTGAACGCTGGTAGACATGTGGACGGTTGATAGGCCCCTATGAGCCAATATCTGTTGTAGGACCACTTGACACTAGGGGGCGTTGTTAAGTGGGGATCGAATGTGTAGCGACGCAACGCACTCGGCCAGCTGGACTGCGTGCACTTTGCTTAACAGGCGCATTACCGGCCCTCTTCCGCACCACTGACACCATCTTGCGCCACAGCTCTCTACCAACCAGCCCGCAATAGACTCTCGTTTAGACAGCCGGATTTAAATTGAGCGGCGGCTGTAAACAGATCTATCAGAACGATGTCTTCTGCCGGCCTCGCCTTTGATCCTAGCGTTCGTATACACACGATGCATCATTCCTTGCAACAACTAGAAAAACATGACCGATGCAGACAGTTCTTCCAATGCATTTATTGTCTTTTGATTGCTTAAAACCAATCGATTAGTTCATTTATTACCAACGCCTTAATTCGGGCTTGCTTGTAGTTAATTTTGGAAGATTCATACCCCCTACCCCACCTAATTACAAAGCTAAAAGTATGCCGAAGTTCTTTGCTCATATGCTCCCTTGAGATCATGAATATTTCTTTAATCTGTACAATTTCTTCCTTTTCAAGATATCTCACGAACGTCTTCTCATATTTCAGACCAGCCACTAAACAAATTCGTATTGTCAATGCAAGAATATTCCGCAAATTATGGTTTACCAAGTGTATTAAGACCAACGCCTGAACTGAGTGACTAACCTGAGCCCCATAACTCAATTATGTGTATAAACTTCTAAGTTGACAATTTTCTTCCCCTTGATACACATCCAAAAAAACGATCTATACTTTAGAGCAGGTATGGGCAACGTTGACATGTTGTGGGCCAAACTTTAGTGTGCAAATACGTTCGCGGGCCGCTTTTAAAAGTAGTGCATTTTAAAGTAGTGTTCATAATTTTAACGATATTTATGTGACATGAAATTATACAATGTAATTATAATACAATTTATTAAAATAACAAAATTAAATTAAATAAATAGGAACAATATTATAATTAAAATTCGTAAAATTTGGAATTATTACAAACAATGAAAGTTAAGTAGCGAAACCGAAATCAATGAGACACTTGAGCTCGATGTTTGGAATAATTCCACTGATACAAAGACGGAAAGAATTTCGTCAGTCAGCCTTGTACAGTGTTTTGATTTATTAACTTTCAAATAAGGGGCAATGTGTCATGAAATCACAAATAGTCTACAACTAAATGAGCTATAAATATTAACTTTCATCATTGAAAAGAACTTATCGAATTTATACTGTAGTGTAATATTCTTGTTTAATTGGGTTTTTCAAAATGTCTCGCGGGCTGGATCAAATCTTACAGCGGGCCGGGTGTTGCCCACATATGCTTTAGAGGTATACTCTTAAGTAATATTTAATTTGGATAAAATAATTTCCCGTACTATTAAAATTCAAGTCTTTGCATGCTATTAAATAAATAATATATTAGACGTCAACAGGGGACTGCAACAAGCGCAACCTCTGGGATCTTGACATATTACTGAATAAAACTACCATCATTTGTAACAAACTATTCATATAATAGGAAAAATGGAAATTATTTAATTAAAATTCATAAACTTAATAAATTCAATTACTTAAAAAAGAACCTAAATTACTAACATTCAATTTTATTAAATAATATACCTATATTGAAACCATTCTACATACTTTTTCATCACAATTCACGGAAACCTGGAGTGGATCTTGTTTAAGTACTTACTAAGATTTGAAAGAATTTTTGAGTGAGTTCACCAAACCAACATCAATAGCATATTTTTTGGGGCGTAGTCTCTAATATTAGCAATCAATAAATATTGACAACCTCGGATATTGTTTGCTGATGACAAGAGCTGAGCGTGACCTCAACAGTCTAAAGGATGTTTGCTTGCTTTGCAATCGATATCACCATGTAAGGGCAGGACCAAAGTGCTCTCTCAGCAGGCCTTCATCAAACAGATAGTTGGCCCCGTCAAATCGCTGCCACAATACACCAGACAATTTCTGCACCATACACAGGCACCATATTCGCGATCTGGAGAAGTTGCTAACTAGCAACTCCAAACCTATACAAGCAATTAAGGATAGCTCTGCCGAATTGTGACCACTCATAGTTACTTATGAACGGAATAAATTTTTAGCAGATTTCCCTTAAGTGAAATCAGTTATTGAGGTTGTGCTCATGACACGGTCTTGGAAAATTGTCCTTAAATGTCTATGAATCCTACCCAGGAGAAGACGAAAATGAGGTCCGTTCAAAACTATATATAATTTATCAAGTAACGCTTTAGCGGTCGCAATTTTTGTTTGATCATTACCAAACTCAATATTCAAACTTTTTATGTAAAATTAAAGATGAATTTCGTTAATGGCTGAAATCCGACCAGTGGAAGGGTGAAGTTAAAAGAGGGGAATTTCGAAAATTCTTAATATTTCCGTTATTTTGCATCGGATCGAAAAGTTGGATATAACCAAACTTATTGAAAAAGTAATGTCCTATAAATGTTATTATGTGTGTGTGTGTGTTTTTTTTTTTTCACTATCTTTATTATTAACCGAGATATTTGCATTTTTTAGCTTTCGGCCTTCTGTAAATCCCACTCCTACTCATGTCATATTAACAATAAGCTGTTATATTATGAAGAACTTTATTTGAAGCCTAAATACAAAATATTGATCTCTTTGAACTTTTACATTTTGAAATGAATGCAAATATGTGACAAAAGTGGGAAATCTGCTTAGTTAAGGCAGCAAATGTGTGTTGAATTTTTCATACTTTTTTATGGGCGGATTAAAAATTTTTATTTGAAAATGGATTTGAAGATAATTCAATTTGATTACAAAAACCTAATTTAGTCTGTTAAATAGGTGTTACAAATCCCCGCTTTTCATCAAAACCGAATATACTTCATAATTTATTACAAATGATATGAATTCGTAAATATATTTTGTTGGTCACAAACCAAATTATTAACTAGGTTTATTTAATAAGTGTCTTTGTCAGGGTTTGACCTACTTCAGGGGCACAATTACTTATAATTTTTTTTTTACTATAACCGGCACAGTTTGACCCCACAACCATTGGTACTTATCATTTTGCGTCTTAGATAACGAATGTTAATGGTGCATAAATTTGACTGTGTAACAAGAACTAAACAGTAAATTTCAATTAGCCAATCTAGCTAGAAGAAGACTTTTTTTTCTATCTGAAGACTTTGATTTAATAGACAGGAACAATTTGAGACAAGTTAAACACTGCTCAACTGTCAATTGTGATCCTGGCATAAAGCTGATTATCAACACTGATTGCGCAGTTCAAATCAATTGGTGCCTAACAAAAATAAAAGCCTCTGACTTGAATGATATCTAAATTTGAGATAGGGGATGTAATATTTACTTCTCTCATAATTACTAATTATGACAATTACTTGGAATAATAAAATCAAATTATCCTAACGTTTACCGAAAGTTCACAAAACATATGCTATAAACTATATATTTCGTTAGTTATACCATTGATTTGCCCTCTAAATTCCTCAATTTAGAAAGTTCCGAATAATATGAATTTATATTTTTCTTGAATGATTTATATATACATTGCACGTTTCAAGTTTTTTTTTAATTTTTAAACTGCAATAAAGCCCTTTATTCAAGTTCTGTTTAAACTATTTAAATTTATTAACGTCCACTTTTTGCAACTAAGGCTAATTGGGAAAACTGTTTAATGTAATATCCCCTGTATAAAGGACTGACAACCACTGTACTGGAATTTTAAAATATTCAAGTAGTCAGTAAATAATTCTCAGCCGAGCACTTATTCCCATGAGACTTACATAAAATCTCATTGTTGAAATATCATACAGTCACACATGAGTCTTCCGGAGAACAATGCAACTTTTGCTGTAATTACCCGTGCAAACATTATTAATTTGCTTGTGTATATTTCCTTTTCCAGAACCTTGTGAATGAATATTAAGGGATTTTTTTAACCCCATTTTTCGCAATGCTGTTGATTTCATAAACAGTGCAGTATATTCTCTCGATGCATCTAGTGGATGCATGATGAGAATGGTTACTGAGTGATGAATGACATGCTGGCATTCATTGAGTTAATTGCAGATTAATTACAATTGGGCAGGTCAGTTCATTCACTCCGAGCTGGATAACTTCCCGTTCATAATTCTCATAGAAACACATTTCCTGGAAGAATAATTTCTCCCGAGTTCTAAGGAAATATTTCTCTGAATGGGCAATGTGACTCACCCAGACTGAGAGTCCGTCATACTTGTAGTAAAATTTACAAGAGGAGCTCGACTGTTTTCAATAAGACGGTGATAACGTCATCCCCCCATTCTATTCGTTATTTCTCCAGTTACAAGAAGCCGTTGTAAGATTGAATTTCAAGTGTTGTTTTTTAATACGATTACTTTAAGCAAAAATCATCAGAATAAGGGTCAAATGAATTCTGAAAACTAGAAAATTGTATCATTTTAAACTATTTCATTTGAAAGCAATCTAAGACATCTCATTAAAAAATATCAATGAAAATAAATTACAGATCTTTTCAAGATAAACAAAAAGGTTCTGTATAACTTTTATCAGATTTCGCTTAATGTAAGCTATGGAGTTTGTACTCATGACGTGATTTTCGACAAATTTCGTCAAATATCCATCGATCCTACCTAGTAGAAGACGCAAATGAGGTGCTTTCAAATTATATACATATATATATATATATATATATATATATATAGATATATATATATATATATATAATATATATAGGGTTACCATCGTTTTCTAGCCAGGGTGGGACGAAGGATTTTATTTAATGAGTCCGCCACTAAATAAATTCCTGTTGCCTAGGCGAGAATCGAACTCTCCACTGTAAGTTTACCGTATTAAGGCCAAGGTATTAACTCACACGGCTAGCCTGAGCCCCAGTTTTTTCATCAATACTGTAACTTGTTTATCAATGCATGCTTGTTTGCAATATAAAGTCCATAATAAAGCAAGGATTGAGCGACCAAAGTTGTGAGTCAGTGATTGCAATATACTCTGAGTAGGCAATCATGGCGGAATTCAATTACTTCTGCTAGGGGAGTATTCAGCAATGCCCTTCGAGCCTAGTCCCCTGCCGACCCGCGGCCGTTTTCCCGCTCCAACGCCCCATAAATAATCGAATAATCCCAAAATCCCGCCCTCGCGTGAAATCCGCCCGCCGGCATCCGAAGGAGTGAAATATAGATTGTCACTCCGGGTATTCAAATCAAATATTTCATTATCCGAAAGCCATTGAGATAAGCCCATTTCTCAATGCAATTCTCCGTTAAATATGATTCTCGCTGCTCGTAAACTCGAAAGTAGGGGGTGCGTCTACTATTATTGCGATAAAACATCCATCGATTGTGAAGAAAACGAAAACAAGAATACTAAAGGAGATATTTTAAACCAACAAAGATCTTGTAGCTATACCACGCTAAGGGACTTGCCTAAAACGATTTAATCGGAGGTTCTGAAACAGAAGTTCTGGAAAGAATTCAACCCAAATAGTAAAAGCAGTATTGTAAGTGGTCGAGCGTGAGAAGAAATTCATGACGGACTGCAGGTCTTCTTAGGCTCTCAGCAATTACAGGAACCTGCAGTCTTAAGATGGACAGACAGGAATTACAACGTAGACTGTAGCACTAAACGTTTGGTTGGCGTTCACCTCAACCATTAATGTAATAACTACAATTTATAACCCAACCGAACATACAATAAATTACTTAACTGACTGAAGGTTATCTATACATTGGATCAAATCCTGATATCAATCTTTATAACCGAATTCTTCTCCGGATTTTCAAAAGTCCGGGCTGCGTAAACTAGAGATTTCCCACGTGCGGTTACAATAGGCTTGTGATCTATTCTCACCACAAATTCCCTATTTATATGTAAAATAATCTGAGAGTCGAAGGAAGCGGGAAGGGGAGGGGGGTGTTACTGATGGCTGAAAACAAGAAAGTACGAACAACAACCCGTAAAGATCTCTTGGAAACAATATTTGGCATATATAGAATATAGTGGCTCATGATAAAACAGCGTTGACTATTCTAACATGAATAAGAGCGGGAGATTACTGAAGGCTAAAAACTATTATTGCGGCAAATATTGCGGTTAGTAATGGAGATAGAGAATAAATGTATATAACAATATGTATACTGCATTTAATTTCCAATAAGATCGGTTCTACACAATGTTTCGATCAGACGAATATAACGGAGTTTTCTGAATTTTCTAAACTCCCCCTCTGTACCCCGTCCTCCCATTGGTCCAGTGTCAGTCATTAACGAACTTGTCCTTTAGTTTTGCATAAAACGCTTATCGAGTTTGGTAACGATCAAACAAGAAATGCGCGACCGCTAGAGGTGACTTGCCCCAACCAGCTATAGGAGCACAAAATGGTCGTAAATAAATAAAATTGTGAAGGCCAATAAATATTTAAATTGGTCAAGAAGAATTGAAAATAGAACCAAAAAATATCGCGAGAGGATGAAGGTCAACAATTAAAAATACCATGAACACACATTAAGAAGTACTGATGTGCTTTAATGTTGTCATTATTAATATGACTACAGCTGTACCATATCCTCAATAAAGAAACTTCTCTGCTGACAATTAATAGTATTAAAAATAGTACTTGTCTTCTTAAAAAAAAGTACAGAAAAAGCTTGAGAACAAGTTTATTACTGCCTGGCGAAACTCACGATGTGTGGGATTAAGACATTTTAAAGTTCCCACTAAAACAAGATTCATCATTTTTTTATTTAAACCGCTTCATTAAGTAAAACTTTTTTTCTCAAGGTCTTTACAACACAGAATATAGGTATTTATTATTATAGATTTTATATATTATATTATAGATTTTCAATCAAGATCAGTATTCTGATCTAACACTACGTGATAAATGTAACAGTTCTCGTGCTCATTTCTTTACGTGGTCACGTACGCCTATTGACCTTTTTATGCTCGGCTTAGCAAAGAAGTAGAATACCGATATATTGAAATTATTTTTTTTTTGTAAGATGTTATCTATGATTCGCCGCTACAATCTTAGCGATCATAGTGAGAACATGAATATTTAAAAATAAGTGCTTAAATATAAACACGACTAAAGCTGTAATGTAGTAGCTAATATACATAAAACAGGAATATAATACAAAGAGATAAAAATAATGGGACGAGGAAGCCGCAAGGGATGGGGTTTATACCTGCCTTGGGTATCAGAATGGTCTTTTATAAATCCAAATTTTATAATTATAGGTTATCTGGCAGGGCCTGGCCACTGATTGCGGGCCCTGCTACCTGCCTCTTTCTCTAACCCCTTCTCGGTTTTTGCTCCGACAGACAGCAGACCAAACGAATGGAGGTCCTCATTAAAATTCCTTCACGGTCCCCAAAGGAGGGGGGGAGCAAAGCAGGAAATTTGACTTAAGCAGTTTTTGTAGGCCGACGATCGAAACCACATGCGGGTTATGGCTTGCTCGTCTTTATTCATTTAACCCCGAACGGAAAGACGCTCACACCTCTCCTGGGATAGCTTATTCGACCCAGCTGCATCTATAATAGGTTCAGGGTTGATCCCAGAAAGGGAACATCTCACTAAGTGGAGGTCCTAGAATTATCTTCCATGAATCATTATGAAGCTTGTTTCATTCAGCATTCACGACCTTACGATGCCGCATTCGTTTATGAAATCCAAGGGTGTTGCTATTTGAAACAAAACCTCACAAATACAATTTTCTTGGAGGCCTCAACCACACCAAAATGGCTTGCTTCATTGATTGATATCCTTGGCTCCTATGGATTTTACTATGCAACGGAGGTCCAACATTGTTCAAGCCAAATTACAATTAGTATAGAAGACTTCAGCAAGTGCCTAGCAATGTTCAGGTTAGGGTCACGATTTAAAATTTTCTCGGTACTTATCGGTTATCTAGAGGCCACCCATTTAAAGAGATTACGAAATCATAATTAAAAGAAAATCACTTTATTATTTAAAATAGCACTTCTAAAATTCATTTGAATGAAAAAATTAGAGTTAGCCAAAAACTGGACGATGTCGGAGTGGCTGCATAAAACAGTCGTCCCCGGCCGTCGTCTGCAACATGAACTCTGCAAGGTAGCTGTCCAAGTGATGTAATAATAATCGATCACCGAATGGTGATATAAACACAAAGCCGTGTTAATAAACGTTCTTTTATTTCTTGACATCAAAAGTAACAGAATGACTAAGATAACCTAGTCAAGTATAAACAGCCTAAAGCGATAGAAATAACAGCGAATAGCAATACGCGGTTTTGAACCAGAAAATATATTATCTGTAAATAATGAGTGGTATTCTCTTAACCATTTTGTCAGTTCTAAATTCTAGAAGTTTTATTTTAATTAATAATGTGATTTTCTTTTAATTATGATTTAATAGCGTATTTAAATGGGTGGCCTCCCGATAATCAATAGGTACAATTTTCTCCAAAACATGAGGTTTTTGATTGTTTCACAACTTTGATATTATGACAATCAAAAAAGAAAATCTAAAACTTCCTATGAAGTTCTAACATGTAATAACGATTTTTTCTTTGGAGTGGTCGCATATTTATTTTTCATGTCTTTTCGGTCCATTCATTTCGAAGCTACCTAAACCTAAACTAAATGTGGAACACGTTTTGTAAATCGAGGTGATAGATCACATCTTATCACAATCTTTTATTTAAATACAGTCAAATAACTGCCAAAGAACGTTGGCCAGATGCCAAATTTTATTTTATATAACGGAGCCTGTCAAATGCTTACAACTTTCCGTATGTGTTGAATGTTGATATTTTATAACTCACTTCGGTTCTTATAAGCAACCAATTTCAGCAAAACCTATGCCGGTAAAAGTCAAAATAAAGCTGTTCAACATTTACTTCGCCATCCTGTATGCATTTAATTAAACAACAATATAATAATGTCGCATTTTAAAAATGAGTACTCACTTTCTGAAAAAAATCCCGAATTCGTTAGTGAGAACGGCGCGTTCATAATAATAGAAAAAGTCCGTTGATTGTTGATTTGGTCCCATCGGCCAGGGCACGAACTTCCAGGTCCTGTAATAGATAAGCATGCCAAATATTAGCAACGACCAGAACGCAGATACATATCCCCTGGTGCATTCATTAGTGCATAGAATTCAAGGCACTAAATGCAAATGCCACAAAAAAAGTAGTTTAAACTCCGAAGGGAAATTAAAACTTCTCTTTTAACAGTCGACTTTAGTATAATGCGATATTTAGTCCGTCATGTCGAGGCGGTTTTTCTGGTTAATGTTTTCAGAGATTCAAGGGAGTATAATGGAAAAAGGTTCTTGAATGTCATATACGTTTCGACAAGTGTCACTATACTATTTTTCATTTAGTGATAGCTCAATCAAACAATACTCGAAATTTAAGCTGAATATAAGGATTTACTGAAGGCCAAGATACACTTGAAACGCTGTTACAACTCATGTAGACACAAATGTTCAAAGCAGGAATTGACAATATTGGCATCATTTTGCTCTCTGACAAATATAAGGAGAAAAAATGCTTCTTCTTCTTTAAATCACCACTAATACTGATCTGATTCCCTAAGTATTGAACAATGTATATTCTTTAACATTAGTTACCCTAATTAATAGGTCTTAGAAGCCTTAATTAATAGGACTATAGAAAAGATGAAGTACATAGCAGTGAGCCGTAACCTCGAAAACACCTTCAGCGTAGGGCACCAATCGTTTCCAAAAGTAGAAAGTTTCAAATACCTCGGAGCTAGAGTAACTTCTATCCACAATCAGTGCACTGAAAAACAGAATACCTTCGCACTTTCGTCTCTCGGTTACTTTTGTCTTAAGATTTCCGAACATTTCACGCTCCTTGAAACTACAGATCTACAAATGTTTTAGTGGGTGTGAGACGTGGGCGTTGACGGGCAACCTTTATACAAAGGTTGAAAGGTTTGAGGCGGGGTTTGGTGGGATGGTGACTTTGGAATCTGGAGAAGGAAGACAAGAGAAATGATTATATCCGAAACGGTAGAGTCGATTTCGCATGACATGAAATCCAAGAGGGCACAATTAGCGGGAGATGTGTGTCAGGAAGTAATGCAACAAGCTCCCTACGCAAGACGTTGTATGCTACAGGAGGATAACAGGCCGCGGCGAGGAAGACCGAAGATTAGATTGGTTGACACAGTAAAGAAGGAAGTGGGCTGAAAAGCCATCGGCCATGAGTGGTGGCTGGTAATGGCGGCTAAAGATCTCCAAAATGACTAAAGCCAACTCAGAAAAGAATATATATGTGTGTTTGAAAGGAATGAAAGAAGTCTACTGAAAGTGTAGTTACCATGTTTGTAGCAAATTACTTGGTACATTAGTTGTTGGGGTATATAGACGTTCACATGGACTAGTAAGAATTCAATCTGTAATTTGTGATTAATCAAATATACATTGTTCATAGTATTTCTCATATTCCAAATCCCTTATTGTTTCAGTGACGTAAAACGTGAGTTCTGGAGCACTTTTGAAGCACGGAAAGCATTTGAATCAGCCAAAATCGTTGCTATTAAATTATTAAAAATTCTGAAAGTTGAGGGAATGTAAAAATACAGTACTGCGAGCCATGCTATTTAAAATATTGACGATAAGGTTTGACAATATCATTGAATATGTCGCCCCTAAAGTTGTCTCATACTAGTCCAACTACACCTGTGTAAGAGTGTTGCAGGTGAAGTATGCTCCCTCATTGCAGGCGGCGTGAAAGTCATGATTACTCGATCGGTCTTAAGTGATTGTAAAAATGGAGTATGACTTTTTTTAAAAAAAAAACGTTATGTTAACGAACTGGTTAAAAGCCATAAATATTGGGAAGCACTATATTATTAATACGATATAACAATCAGTGAACGACGTACAGAGATAATTATTGTTTACTTTTAAACACCACAGCAGGAAATGTGTCATACTAATGGTTTTTATTCTTTATAAAACATTGGGTAACTGCGATAAAGAAAAATTAGTGAAGTAAATGGCTACAATATAGTACTGAACGTTAATTTTCAGATGACGTCGATATGATTTAGAAGGAGTAAGTATAATAATAATTTAAGGCGATTTGCAACCACATATATTCCAGAAAGTACATTTTCTCTAACTAGTGCAAACCACACCTCTATATATTCTGATTAAAAGTACCTACAATTTGATTTAGTTTAAAAAACGTTCATAAATATAAATTGATTATAAATCATATGATGTTTATTTTAATAACTGTCTTCTCGTTGCACAAAATGTTATTTTTAAATCAATTTTTTACGGTGTTTGGCATTAGAGTTTTTAGGGTAAGAAGGTTAACATTTTTAATTCATTAAGTAGCATCCTAAATCCCACCCTGGCTAGAAAAGGGTTGTAACCTGTAGATAACCCGTCCCATTTAGCCTTAGTTGCAAAAAGTGGACGTTAATAAATAATAATAATAAATGAAATTTTATGAAAAAAAAATATACACGTATGTTAAAATTCGACATTCAAATGATATAGCGATAGTCCCACAATAAAAAAATAATACTATGATTTATTTAATTTGTGATTTTCAATTTCGGTAGTTAGTCACTGAGATAAATTCAAATTTAAGTTGTAATTTTTAATAACATAAATGGAATTGTCGGATAAGTTCAAAACTTACAGGAAAAGAGATGGCCCAAATTCTTACCCATAATATTTCTATGTCAATCTTAACTAATTTAATTAATGAGAAACCAACATAATTTATTGATTATAAACCAAAACAAATAGATCTCACGTTGTGTTACTAAAGCTAATTAAGGTACATTTCCTACTAGTTATCACCTTTTCTATATAGTGCAAAGATTTATTCAACACTAGTTAAATTTTTAAATCTCGGAAAATCGAGCCCAAAATGATCAGAAAGCCACTCGACTATCCAGAGAGAAAAGTATAGCAGAAATAATCCTGAAAGTATCAGGAAATGTATCGGATTTTCTGCGGTATATACGTTACACTTGGCGGACTAGATAGGAAGAGAAAAAGAACACTCCCTATTCCTTTGATATTATTTGGTTGCCGCAAGAAAAAAAAAATTATTTACCTATAAGCTGGAGGAGTTCTTGATTAGAAGAAAATTCCCAGCTTTTCGTCATTGTGTATCTCAAATAACGGTTTCCTGGGATGAAAGTTCCAGATAGCAGGCTACAAAGAGCACCGGCAGCGGTGCCAAACGGTTGACTCAGCAAACAGCCAAGAGTTCACCGGAATCCAATTGCCGTTAGATGAAGAAGGTTCTTGTGCATCATAATGCACTGCATGCCAATCAAGGTCTTGGAATCGGCCTTGCGCAAGTGACGGAATTCAGACTTGTGTAATCAAGAGAATTCCAATGGTTCTACTCATTCGTCAGAAGGCGAGAGCTGATTAAGTCAGTTAGAGTTTCTTGAAATTTTAATAGTCAAGGAATGGTTGTATTCAACTCTTCTTGAAGTCATTGAATTTCAACCATCGAGTCATGGACGTTTTCGCAGTGAAATACTATTTTTTAAATTCTATGATGGACGATATATGATCTTGAAATACGAATGCCTGTCTCAAGAAAATTAACGCGCAAGAAAATGTGGAGTTTTTAGCAGATTTCCCTTAGGGGAAATCAGCTATTGAGGTTGTACTCATGACGGGATTTTCAAAATATTTCTTCAAATGTCCATCGATCCTACCTAGTAGATGACGAAAATGAGGTCCGTTCAAAACTGTATATATATATATTTGTCTGTTACCGCTCTAGCGGTCGCAATTTTTGTTTGATCGTCACCAAACTCGATATTTAGTCGTTTCATGTAAAAAGAAAGATCAAGTTCGTTAACGGTTGAAATCGGACCAGCAGGAGGGGGGGGGGTTTAAAGGGGAGGATTTTCGTAAATTCGAAATATCTCCGTTACTATACGTCGGATCGAAAAATATTACAGAATCAATCTTATTGAAAATTACATTTGCTATAAATATTGTTATATACATGTATTCTCTATCTTGAATATTAACTGAGATATTTGCATTTGTATTCTGCATGTGCTCGGCAGCAGTGGCTGTTCGGACTTTCCGCCGTGAGCTCTGGCGGCCGTTTTCGTAACTATTCGTCCCTCGTGAATAGGTTTAGAGGTTTCTTACTACTACAGCTGTTATTTGGCAGAATTCTCTATTGTAAAACTTCACGTGGGAAATCTGCTTAGTTTACGCAGCCCCTGCGTAACGGACTTTTACTGAGATGTAGTTGGTGTGTCTGATATCGTGATAAATTTAGTACTCGTTGGGCGCTTTAGATTTGGGGCAATTGCACTTAGGGATATTTTCATTTGTGACCAAATAGGTTTAATATTGATTTTAAAAAAAAATAACTTGTATTCATAAATCAATGATTAGTTGGCCGATAGAAGAGCTAATTTTTTTGGAGAAGAATAACAATAACAAAATCCAAAATTTACATTCTGCATCTGTTTACCAAGTAATCAATGAAGGACATATAGAATTGATGCTAAATGTGGTTTAAAAATGCCAAGTACCGTCCACTTTTGTGTTCCCTCAGTGTGTGTCCTCCTTATGAAAGGTAGGGAAGTAAACAGTAAATAGAGATATCAATGTGAAGAAAAGGCAATAGCTATTCAAAGTCTGCCGACTATGCTCAACAAAGCTTTGCATATTTTTTACTTCCGAACACATTAAATCACCTACTACTGAAAGAAGAGTTCGGCTCTTCGTCCGGGTGGGTAATAATTATGATTCAGGTGTACTTTTTCAAAGTCGACTCACAATAAATAATCACAAAATGAACAATTGACTAGGAACTCTTGTTTCTGCCAATAAGAATCATTCTTGTGAACTTCATGTCCAACATTGCAATAGACATAATTCAATTTCAAAAATAAACGTCTAATGGCATGCTTCTTTCTGCCATTGCCTAACATTGTACAATATCAGCTGAGGAGGTAGCTGAGAACTTTCGTCGGTGGTGAAATCGAAAATGCTCGGCAGGTGTTAGGTTCTGTAGAGAGGCCAATGGAGTTGGACTGTGGCTGGGAGGAGGGCAGACAATGCGAGCAAGACAAAGCCGGAGAGATGGCGGTCTTACGCAACCTAAAAGGCCCGGCCTCCGTCACATACGAACTCCACTGTGCAAGGATTCGTCTCTATGTCACCAAGGTGATAATGATTCCAACTACAGCAATGGTGATTCCATCGTATATATTTACGAAACTCTACAGGGGAATCACACCATCACTATAGATGTGATTTCACTGTATATTTGTACAGAACTCGGCAACAGCGGGGGCATGATTCCACCGAATATATTATTGAACTTAGCAACAGTGATGGCGTGGTAGCACTGTGACATTCTAACTATCTAACAGTGATAGTGTAAAATCACTGTATATATATTTACTGAGCTCAACAACGGCGTGGGTATTATTCCCCTGTATATATTTACGAACACGGCTACAGTGATGGTGTAATTCCACTGTACATATTTACTGAGCTCAGCAACAGCGTTGGTGACACCACTGTTCATATTTACTGGACTCAGAAACAGCGGAAGTATGATTCCACTGCATATATTTACTGAACTCAGCAACAATGATGCTATGATTCTAGTGTACATATTTAATGAACTCAGCAACAGCGTTGGTGAGTCTAGTGTGTATATTTACTGATCTCAGCAACAGCGATTGTGATTCTACGTTATATTTACAGAGCTCAGCAACAATGGTGGCATGATTCCACTGTATATATTTACTGAGCCTAGTAACAGCGGAGGATGTGATTCCACTCAGCAACAGTAGTGGTGTGATTCTACTGTATATATTTACTGAGCTTAGCAACAGCGGAGGATGTGATTCCACTCAGCAACAGTGGTGGCATGATTCCACTGTATATATTAACTGAGCCTAGCAACAGCGGAGGATGTGATTCCACTCAGCAACAGTAGTGGTGTGATTCTACTGTATATATTTACTGAGCTTAGCAACAGTGGTGGCATGATTCCACTGTATATATTAACTGAGCCTAGCAACAGCGGAGGATGTGATTCCACTCAGCAACAGTAGTGGTGTGATTCTACTGTATATATTTACTTAGCTCAGCAACAGTGGTGGCATGATTCCACTGTATTTATTTACTGAGCCTAGCAACAGGGGAGGATGTGATTCCACTCAGCAACAGTAGTGGTGTGATTCTACTGTATATATTTCCTGAGCTTAGCAACAGAGAGGGTTTGATTCCACCGTTTATATTTATCGAACTCAGCAACAGTGAAGGTGTAATTCCTCTGTATATATTTACAGAACTTATCAACAGCGATGACGTGATACCAGTGTAACTTATTTACTGAATTCACCTATAATGATTGTCTGAAACCACTGGGTATATTCACTCAAAATAGCAAGATCGTTTGTGATTTTATATTCATTCACACAACACGCACCAGGGAGGGATTTCTACTTTACATATTCAATCGCCACTCCAGTGCGTCGTTGATACCACAGCATAAAATCATTCAAGACATGGTGATTTCACTGAATTCTCTCTCCTAAGAGATCAACAGGACTGTTGTTCCCGCTGAATAGTTTTATTCGATACAGCAACTGAGATATTGATCCACTTTATACTTTTATCTACACAACGATAGTGACAGTGCTTCCACTCACTGTGTATATTATATTTGCTCATCACAATAAAAGCGATGGCGATTCCACTATATATATTCAGTTAACATACTCATCTCACAACATACAGCGCTGGATATTATTCAGTTTATTCATCCTCAACTTATTTCACCTTCTAATATTATTTTCTAACTCTGACATCTTTCCCACGACTGAACATTAAAACTCTTTAATTTTGTAGTTGAGTTTCACATTTCTCAAATACAGAGTATCTTTCATATAGACTGTTCGATTTTAGAGTCCAGTCATTAACATCCCGATTAATAATATTATATATTAAAGCAGGATAAGAGTTAACGTTTGGAGGAAGCTATAAACATCCTGCTATTTAAAGTAAATCTACGATTCAACAGCCCACGAATAGCCAATGCTCTAGTTGTCAGATTGTCGAATTCCCTTTCATAACAGACTATTTGTTGTTCTTCATTCAAGTGGCTACATACTTGACTAACAAATTTAAGAAAGTAACCCGTAAACTGTTACAACCCGAACTTGAATGCCCGTTATGAAAACATCTAAATAAAATGTATTGTACCATTAAGGCTGTTAAACCTGGTGCGCAACGTTACAGCAACCTCCCAACCCCATTATATCAATAGTTCCAATAAATAAAATATGAGGGGATAAATACTGGAGGAAAGCACAATACTTCCCTCTAGAATATCGGAGTGTAATCTATCAGGTGGATGGCAGCCGCCCCGATATTCCAGGTATTCAGGATGGTTTCTTCCCTGGAATTGTTCTCGTATCCGGGGATTCCTTTTCTCCAGGTCTTGATTCCAGACAGGCTCCCTCCTTCGGAATTTATTATCCCAAGGGTCCTTTCCAATTTTCAGAAGCATCCCTCGAATAATACTAGCCAAGTAATTTAAGGAAGGTCCACTATTTATCATCCTTAGTTTTCTGCGGAGAATATGAATGAAGTTCCCTAACCAAACATGTTAGGTCATTAGAAATATAGATGCAATGTTTTGTTTTTTTTAAGTTAAAACGATAGGACAATATGGGGAAAAATATTATATAAAAAATCAGGAAATTAATATCATGCCTTTCTTTATAACAATTATTTACTAGACTAGCTTCCATGAATCCATCATGAAAGTGAAACCAAAAAAAAAAAAGAAAGTCCGTCACGCAGGGGCTGCGTAAACTAAGCAGATTTCCCACGTGATGTTTTACAATAGAGAAATTTCCCGAGAGCCAAGCAGTTAAGGAAACGGCCGAACTAGCTTTTGGCGGGAAAGTCACTCGTCCGTTAGCCACCCCGATTTAATACAAATGCAAATATCTCGGTTAATATTCAAGATAGAGAATAAATGTATATAACAATATTTATAGTAAATGTAATTTGCAATAAGATATATTCTGTACAATTTTTCGATACGACATATAATAACGGAGATATTTCGAATTTTCGAAAATCCTCCCCTCTAAACTCCCTCTCCCACTGGTTCGATTTCAGCCGTTAACGAACTTGATCTTTCTTTTTACATAAAACGACTAAATATCGAGTTTGGTAACGATCAAACAAAAATTGCGACCGCTAGAGCGGTAACAGACAAATATATATATATATATATATATATATATATATATATATATATATATATATATATATATATATATATACAGTTTTGAACGGACCTCATTTTCGTCATCTACTAGGTAGGATCGATGGACATTTGAAGAAAAACTTCGAAAATTCCGTCATGAGTACAACCTCAATAGCTGATTTCCCCTAAGGGAAATCTACTAAATGTCTAGCATCTTTTAGCAGATTTTCCTTAAGGAATATCAGGTATTGAGGTTGTACTCATGACGCAATTTTCGAAATATTTCCTCAAATACATCGACCCTACCTAGGATATGACGAAGATGAGGACCGTTAAAAATGTTATAAAAATGTATTTGTCTAATAACGCTCTAGGGGGCGCGATTTTTGGTTGATTGTTACCTATCTCGATATTTAAACGCTTTATGAAAAATTAAGACCAAGTTTGTTAACGGCTGAAATCGGCCTAGGAGGAGGGGAGTGGGATTAGAGGTTGTATTTCAAAAATTAGAAATATCTTTCCTATTATACGTCGGACCGAGAAAGTGTATTGAACAAATCTTATTGCTAATTAAATTTTCTATAAATGTTGTTAAATACATTTCTTCACTATCTACAGAGATATTTGCATTTTTTAGTTTTTGGCCTTCAGTAAGCCCTCACTCCTAGTCATGTTATATTAACAATAATCCGTTATATCCTGAAGCACTGTATTTGGAATTTAAAAACCAAATATTCTTCTCACAGAACGTTCACTAAAATTTGTAACATCCAAATCTTGTTTATTTATTTAAATTTGTACGTGCTTCTGTTCATTACCATCGAAAAAATTTCAAGGCTTAATTCAATAAGGTTCTTAGTGTAGTAGGAGCAGAGAATATTATTCTAGGTATAGCCCGTCTGTCATTATATCACGCGTGAAATCTTACCATAGATTGTGTAACCCCTATGATTCTTTTCCAAACGTCTTTCTCTCTCTCACCCCTCTTCCCCCCTTCTATTTCTTTATTTGTTCCACTTCATTCCTCTTTTCCGGCAACCTCATAAAAATTGTCTTAGCCGGTCGGTTCTAGGGGAAATATGCCTTGAGTTATTTGAAAAGCACGCCCTCCTACATAAAGCGGCGCCCAATAAAGCAATGCAGCTTTGGGAGCTGAGAGCAGCAATATAGGGAAGTCCCAGAGAGGCTTTGGGAGAGAGAGTGGGTTTCACTTTCATCCGCGTCTCCCCCCACCACCAGAGCCAAGAACACAGTATCCGGCTCGTCAGAAGGCCGTAAACCATCTCCATGCCAGCCATTAGCCTTAGGAATGATTCTTATGGTGGCAGGTTCTTTCTCTTGATACTTTCACTAAGCACTTACTTTGCATAAGCTTCATTCAGGAGCACTTTCCTTGTCATTCTAAGCCCGTGATAAGGTGCTCTTTGAGAGCGGTGACTCTAGAATAAATCAACTTTCCAAAAGGATATTCTAATCCTATTTAGTTAATCCAAATCCGAGTCTAACAATTTCTCTGTAAACAAAAATATTGATAAGCAGACCTTATAATTCTGTTAGGAGCAAGCATTTGCCTCCAGATGTAGGTTTCTCTTTTGTGACTCTCTTAGCTGAGTTGCAGGATCCATTTCGGATAATCTTAATCTCAGGCTTATTCTGACAAATACCTTATATCAGTCAATAATTTCTCTACCAGCTTTATTCAGAGACAATTCCCTTTTTATTCTGAGTCCTTACTTGAGAGTGTATGTAGTCCCAAGAGTCTAGAACTTTCAGCGTGGTTTTCGTATTCCTATTTAATTAATCCAAGTTCTAGGTAATCAAAACTCCTCCGCGAAGGTACTCCTTAAACTGAACAGACTTCCCACGTGCTGGAATAACTTAATTTTACCTCCCTTTTTCTTCCATAATAAAAAAAAAATAAAACTTTAACAAGACTTGAAATTTAATTTGAATATGAGATCTTTATCCATTTTATCTAAAAAGAAGTGCTGGAGGGTTCAAGGTAGATATCACTAGGAAAACACAAAAACAGGCCTTACTTTCCCAAAAACGTATATTTAACATTGACATTGAGCTTTCAGAGAAACACCTTCATCATCAGTGACCTGTAAACACACAAACAACTTATACAACTTCACCAAGGTAACGATTATGTGGTCCATAATTAACAATCGAGCTCGACCTCAGTCCAGACCAGCCAACTTTTTGTTAAAAATTAATATTTTATATATCTTTTAAATTTTATAAATTAAGAAAAATTGTTAAGTATGTACCATATAATAGTCAGCTTGTTGCAGTTGTATATTTGTTACATTGTCTGTATGTTTGCAGAGTACCTACTGATGTGGGAACTCGTCCCCTGAAAGCGCTCTGACCAGTTGGATATACTGTTTGTGGAAGGGAGGCTTTTTTTGTATTTCCTTCATGAGATCATTAGTTAAACGGAAAATCGGTAGAGGTTAACTAAAGGCTAAAAACCCAATTAAAATAACTAGGTTAGTATTCGCATTAATGAAAAGTGTGGAGAATGACAACAGTAGGTCACTACTGGGTTAAGAAATTTTGTTAATGAACATGATGACATAACACACTTAAATAACGACTTTGGTAACGAACAAAAATTGCGAACACACACACACATATATATATATATATATATATATATATATATATATAGGTGTGAGTGTGTGTGCGCGCGTGTGTAAATACATTTGGAATGACCTCTTTGCCTATTAGTTAGGATGGATGGAGAGTTGATGCATTTATTTCAAAAATCTCGTAATGAGTACAATTTCAATAGCTGTTTTGTCCTAAGGGAAATCTGCATATTAATTTGTTCAATAATTTTATGTCTTCTTTGACCATGATATCTCTATGCACTTATAGTGCTTTAATAGGGGAAGAAATTATGAGGTTACATCTTGGAAGTATGAAGTCTCACATGAGGTGCGTAAATTAAGCAGATTTTGTGCTTTTCTACTATATACATCCGTCATAAATTTACAAAGACTATGGAAAAATTCAAATGGAGGACTTCTTCCAGAATGGTACACAAATGACATCAGATAATGTATAACCAGGGAAGAAGACCATAACTTCTTATATTTGAAATATGATAATGTGTTATTTACTGAGGACTTCAATAATATTTGAGTACTAACAAATTTATGAATGATTACGAAGAAATTTTCTAGGAATATTTTTTTCTTATAGTTTAAAAAAGGAAAAGGTTTTTCTTTTTTTCAAAATAAAAGATGAAGATTTAAAGTTTTCTCTCTAATGGACAAGGAATGCGGACTGTTTTCTTTTGCAACTCCTCGTAACAGCGGGGAGGCATAGAGCCAAGCACGCGTGTGACATTTCTTTTTCTGCTAATCTTAAAACAAGTAGCATTTGACTAAAGAACGGTTCATATTTGTCGGTTGGTGCATTGACTTATAAAACGTCTAGTACGCGGCGGAATGTTAAAAGGTCGCGTTGGTAACGCTCGGGTTTTTTCATCGGTTCTGGCTGGGAATGGAATCCCACAGGGCTCCTTCCTCTCCCCAACACTAGTCCTTGTCTACACGGCGAGGCAAGGAACAGCTGACGTAGCTCATTTTATTTTATTTTTAAAAGGGATATACTGATAATTCATATAGATATTAAATAACACATATTAGACATTAAGGATATTCATATTAGTCACGTTATTTCGAACAAATCATTATAATTTTAAAATTTTTGGACGAATTGACGCCGTACCATTGAATATTCTCAATCTCTTTCCAAATTAATGTAATTAGTTTTTATTTTATATTTATTATATATCTATACATACACGTACACATACAAGTTCGCTAATAGATCGCGTTAGAGTCACAGTTTAAATTTAGTCTTACATAATAATACATGTATTTCTGTTTTAATTTAACAGTAGCACAAAATAAGCAAGTATTATTTCATAAAGACAGTAGTTTACTTTTATTTCATTACTATATTTATATTTGTAAAAAAAGTGAGTCAATTAAGAAACATTTCTATTTTTGAACTACGTATAAATGACATATTTCGATGATGTATAATTACCATAAAGTATGGAACAACATATATTTCACAAAACTGTATTAAATGTTAAAGCCATAGCAATAGATGAACTGTAATATCAGCACTCTGTAGAATAAGTAAATTGTTTTATGATAAAGAATTACGGTGAATAATGTCAAATGTCGAATAGTTTTTCTAATTTAATCTGAGGGGCTCAGGTTAGCCTTGCGAGTTAAAGCGTTGACCTTTATCTCACATGGCAAACCTAGAGTGGCGAGTTCGATTCTCGCCTGGGCAAAGGAAATTATTTAGTGACGAAATTCATTAAAATAACACCTAAAATCCCACCCTAGCTAGAAAAGGGTGGTAACCTGAAGATAACCCGACCCAATTAGCCTGAGTTGCAAAAAGTGGACGTTAAAATAAATAATAATAATAATAATTTAATCTGAGAGATGTAAGAAAATGTGTTTCATTAACTCACTGTCATTCCAATCTCATTGATAATTATCAATCGGATTTTCAGATTATAATCTGAAAAGAGTTTTCATATGGTAGAAGAAAGAAAAACTTTAATAAAAAAAACCTAAGTAAGCATTCCTATTACAACTGAATTCAAATTTATATTTTTGGGCAGGTGAAGTTTTTATTCCAACAAATATATTACCAATTTTATAGGATTTTCAATATTAATAAGGAAATATTTGTCTAATGTAAAGTCAAGGTTACAAATTGAGCCCTAAAGCAATATTATAATACTCTAAAAAAATGGTTTTCCGTATGTTATTATTAAAGAAAGAACAATGTGTTTGGAACGATGTATTTACGACGTGGTTAGCTGTGAGATTTCCTAAAAATAATATCCTCCAGGGTTGGAACATGATAATGCCAAATTAAGACATCCACCCTTCCAATGTTAACACATACGACAATTTATATAACTCTTCTACAAATATACATACAAATACATCTGACTCTGAGGTACACCGACCATGATGGGTGACTAGATTTAATTTTTTGGTGGCCTGATATAGATACCTACTTTTTCCAAGCGCACTAACAACAGAAAGGTGCTTTAAATTACCGTAAGTTCATTACAAACCCTGTCGCAATTTATATGAAATGTGAATCTGTTTATAATGTAACCATTTTCACGTTAACATTGAAGTGAATCGGTTCAAGCTACTGAATTCAAATTTATTATAAAATTATTTTTTTTAGACCAGGCAAGACCATTATTCCACCAGATCTACTGCCAATTTAATTCCACTTTCGATGGTCATGCAGAAGGATTTGGTTAGTGTAACGTCAAGGCTATAGAATTCTTTGATTAATGATCAATGATAATCATTTTAGAGTATGTGTGTAATGCCATTGTTAAAATATATAATTGTAAAAAGCCAATAGCCTTACGAAAGCGTTATTGGTATAAGGCAAAGAATGAAAGAAAATGTCGCCTTTCCTCTAATGGAAGCCTGGAGCTCTTATATATAAATGAGATCTGGCACAACGCGTGAAGGTAGAACTTACGGTAAAATTGATTTCACCAAAAGTGTCAAAGTAGTAAGGAAAAAGAGTTAGGGATCAAAAGAAACCATCGCTAAAGGTTTCCGTTCCCAGGTAAAAGGCGAACTGGGACGAGCAGAGAATGATCTCTGGAGGATAGATCAGGAACGCGACCCACAAACTCGGCGACAATCCACTGCTGGAGAAGATCTCTAGTTCCTTCGGAAGGAAAATGGAAAAAAAAAAAAAAAAATGGAACAAGGACGTCCCAGATAGGTTTCCCGGAAAAAAGAGCGAAACTTAAACTGAATCAAATCGGCGATTGCTGGCGTACTCTTGATTTCTGTTTCCTGTGTTGTGTGCTATTGTTGGGAGTCGTAGAGAAACTCTGAGCGGGTCGTCGAACTCAATACAGTCGTTTCGGGGATTGTACTCGCCGGACACTAAAAATCTCAATTATATATCGTCATCAGAGATAATGAGCAACAATTGTTAGCCTTCTCGACACCAAAAGGATTATTACAAGGTTGCCAAATGGAAAGGAATGCGTGGAATGTTAAATTAGCTTGTTATTGTTAATGCTACAACAGCCGAAAAACTGTATTAATAATTATCAGTAGATCAAAGAACTCGACAACAAACACGAAACAACTACATATAAACACTTCTATGAGAAATTGGTTACTTCAAGGAATAGGTTTAATAGAATAATATTTCCAATTTTATACTCTATTACCAAAAATATTTTCAATTCAGTAATTTTTTAACGTTAATTTTAACATATAATTTTCAACGTAAAAATTTATGAATAATTGAGACTAGGGTTGGAAAATAAATTATAATGGCCCAAAAAGGTATAAAGGTTTTATCTTATAAATAAGACAGTAATTATTTTTAGGATGGAATATTGTCGTATTTGAATTAAAAATAAATAGAGAGCATTGTAAGTTTCCAAAAATTTTGAAATTTCAAAACAAGTACACACAACTGGATTGAATATATATATATATATATATATATATATATATATATATATATATATATATCTTTATACATATATATAATTCTAGTGTACGTGTGTATGTCACTGAACTCCTCCTAGACGGCTGGACCGATTTGATTGAATTTTTAAATACGCGTTCGGGTGACGCCCCGGATGGTTTAGCGCCACAGATCGGCCCGGCAGATGGAGCAGGAGTGGGGGTCGTGAGGGAGGCCTGAATTTAAAAATAGCCGTATTTCGTTTCCTATTGTTTTTCGGCAAATATGCACAGGATAAGAGTTGTTTATGTTGTTATTTGGAGTAACTTTTGTCATATTCACTTTTGTCGTATAATAAAGTATAAACGAGATATACACTAAAAAAGTAAAGTGGGCCCAACAATTTTATTGGGCACCAACGATTGAACCGAGCTGAACAGAACTCGGTATGTGAATTACCATTAGTTCTTCCATGGTTATAGCTATACTAAATTTTTTAGGTTCGACCGGGAGTGGGGGTTTACTGAAGGCCGGAGCGTTAACAGGCTAATACACCTCTATCTTTATATATATAATTCTAGCGTACGTGTGTATGTCACTGAACTCCTCCTAGACGGCTCAACCGATTTGAATGAATTTTTAAATACGCGTTCGAGTGACGCCCCGGATGGTTTAGCGCCGCAGATCGGCCCGGCAGATGGAGTAGGTCTCCGGTCGAAGGGCGAAGGGCGAGGTTATTGGAAATGTTAATATGTTTATCTTATGTATGTCCTTAGAGTTTAAGTATGTCATCTAAATAAAGATGTTTTCAGCTGCGAGAGGTATTCACTTTCAGACTTTGTTATTTATTGTCCAAATTTATTTTACTTTGATTTGAATGTTTCAATTATTTTCTTTTCTTTATTTATATTTATGTATTCGCATTATTATTGTTGAGTATTTTGATTTATTTCAATTATTGGTCTACAACTGTTTATTTTTAAGGACGTGTAGTGCGCATTCTACCAGATAATCATAGATCTAAAACGTCTTCTTTTCCTTCTCTCAGTTTTCCTTATCTTTTTGCGTACCAAATTTCTGGCGATATTTTATTTACTATTTGTTTTTAGGCAAACTTGCACATAACTAATGTTGTTTTTTGCGTTATTAAAAGAAGATTTTTTTTAAACATAATATTATTAAATTTAATATCCTAATCGCTTGATATATCATGCAGGACAACGTCTGCCGGGTCAGCTAGTATATATATATATATATATATATATATATATATGTAACAGTGTATGTCTGTGTGTGTGTATCGTTGTTCTAACAATGATGTTGGTTCACCTTGTTTTAAAGCTAATGTTAACCTCGATGCCATCAAGGCTTCCGGTTACCTTACTGACTTTGTTCTACCCAAAACGGAAAGGAGATTACAAATTAACATAAAAAAACGTCATATTCAGAGGAAAATACCTGGATCGTGGAGTTGCTTAGAAGTTGTGTTAGATTTCAGAGCTTAAGACTGACGAATAATTGAGTCCCCTCATTCCACTGGATGTATGTTCTGTATGTAAGTTTAGTTGGTCGCGCAATGTTCTTAAATCTGATCACGATTGGTGGCAATGCAAAATAATATTTCAATCGGTTAGATTGCATCTTCAGATCTGCACCCGGGGTAGTTTTCTTTTTTACGTCGTCAGTTATAAGGGATGCCAGTTAAAACAGTATTAATACAGATATCTCAGGAACTTCAAAAAAAAAAAAAAAAAGTCATTGCTTGTACAAATTTTACTCAACAATAAAAAAAAACGAAAATGAAGTAAATAAATCCTCCAGAAAAATATTCCATATTTTTTTTTTACATTTCAGAATGCGTGTTATTATCCAAAATTGAGGGGAAAATGTGGATTTTGTTTCCTATCCTCTTCACTTCTGGTAACGTTTATCTTACAGCGGATCCTGTGGCTTTCTATTCTAATACACAATCCTATTGAACTCAATAGAGGAATCTGTAATTTAAAACTTTTTCTTTGAGGATACAATAAGAGATTCTCAAATCTAGAAGGTTAATCTTGAGAAGGGCCAAACTAATATGTAATACAGAATATTAATAGTAGTTCCAATGGATCTGGGTGAGAAAAATAATTTCCCGATTTCCCACGAGTTGTAAAATTTAAATCCTAAGCATAAGCTCTAATCAATCTGATAAATTACTAGGAAATTTCTTGATCCATTTTAGGGCACAACGAAATCAAATTATCACCGAACTAACTCAAAAGATATTTTCTACGCACCATTAGTAGTCTCACCCAGCCAATATGGGTTACTCATTACTCAGATACATTCGTCAGTTTCAAGCTATTGACAGCTCAAAGAATTGTGTCAGGGCCTATTCAGCACCAGCTCGTATTTGGTAGCAACTAAAACTGATTGTATCATTTCGACATTTACGAAACCTTGCTTTGACTAGTATGGTTTGGGCAACTGGTCTGTAGGCTAAGCGTTTTGAAATGACTTCGCCAACTTATATGGTAAGTACTTATGTCTGGAACAAATTGTGATTCCTGTAGCAGTTGGCATCGGTGATAAAGGAACGCCAGCTGATTTTCAAGCAAGAAAGCAACAGCCCATAATTACTTAATGTATACTCTGATTTTGTAAACCATACAAATGATAAGCAAAGTGTATCTATGTTTTGTAGGAGCTACTATAATCGATTCAAACCAGTCGATTATTATGTAACAAATTTAAATGTCTCGAAAACTAGAATCAGTTGCTCAATATAGGCTAAGGACACGAGTCAATATTATGTTTATAAATATTAATAGGTTTCTGGAATAGCCATATATTTCATATGCTACTATATATATCACCTTTCCTCATAATTTTAAAAACCCTTTTTTTTTGGTTATTTTTAATATCAGTATCAATTTTATAATCCAAGAGACAGAAAAATAGTAACGATTTGACAAAGTAATAAATTATTTCTTATCAAATAAATAATAAACATTTTTTACTTTTCATTGTTATTTATTAGTTAAGAAGTAATTTATTATACGGTATAATCAAGAATAGTTAGTAATAATAACCAATTTGCATTTATCGTTGAGGCTGAGTTTAGCCGTTGGTCTTAATCCGTAGATCTAGAGTGCAAAGTTCGAGTCGACGAACTCATTAAATAAAATCCTTAGTCTCACCCTGGCCAGAAATGGGTGGTAACCCGCAGATAACCAGTCCCAATTAGCCATAGTGACAAAAAGCGAGCGTAAATAAATAAAAAATATCAGACGTATTTATCGTAGGTTATTTCTTATCCTTTTGGTTATTTATTTAGTCTTTTATTCCCAGAGTACAATACCTAAATGTCAATAAGATAAATGCACTCTACTAGCAGGCAAGTACATGAAATGTTTAAAAAGTGCGTCACGCGGGGCTGCTTAAACTAAGCAGATTTCCCATGTGAAGTTTTACAATAGAGAAATTTCACGAGATTCGAACAGTTATGGAAACGGCCGAACTAGCGTTTGACGAAAACTGACGACTAGGCCCAAAGTTAGCCGATCTCATTTGGTCCGTTACAATTAATAAAAATGCAAATATCTCGGTTAATATTCAAGATAGAGAATACATGTATAGAACAATATTTTTAGTAAATTTAATTTGCAATAAGATTGGTTCTATGCGATCTTTTAATCCGACGTATGGTAACGGAGATATTTCGAATTCTCGAAAATCCCCCCCCTAAACCCCCCTCCCACTGGTCCGATTTCAGCCATTGATCTGTCTTTTTGCATAAAACGTTTAAATATCGAGTATGGTAACGATCAATGAAAAATTGCGACCGCTAGAGTGTTAACAGACAAATACATAAATATATATATATATATATATATATATATATATATATATATATATATATATATATATATATATATATACACATAATTTTGAACGGACTTCATTTTCGTCATCTCTTGGTAGGAACAATGAATAATTAAAGAAATTTTCGAAAATCGTGTCATGAGTACGACCCCAACAGCTGATTTCCCAACTTTCATTAAAACTAATAAAATTTTGTTTGTGTATGTAGCACTCATACATAGTATCAAAAGATGTACTGTAATAATAGTATATAAATTAAAATCATTTTAGCTTTATATTTACAATGAATAACCCTGGTGACTATATAACTTTTTTTTCTTTTTGAGCTATGAAATCTTTCATGTTCTTGTTTGATGTAGACCTAATCGGTAAGTTGATATCCTAAAAGTAAGATGCCAAGATCACCATGTATATCTATTTATATATAAATGTATATAATAATCTAATGACAAGGTAATAAATGCAGTCACAGTGCTCTGAAAGGGCTTTGGCTTGCCCATTAAAATGATGAATTTCGTTTGAACCCCGTCTCTACATAATTAACAATTTAATGACCCTTGAAGTTGATGAAATAACACTGTAATTGTAATTGTAAGACGATATAAAAGCTAATCGGTTGCCACGAAAATTGTGCCATAACATATAGACATAAAGCGTTTCATAAACATTTACTATAAGAACTTTAGAAAGCAAGGCGACTTTTAATCTTTGGAAATCATTATAATTCATTGATTGAACTACTAAACTTTCGCTGTGGAATTAACGAACTCAAGAGTGGATTGACCAATCGTAGAACAACCATTAATAACTATAATGAACAATCTATTTGTGATTAAGCATTTGCTTTCACTCAGCACTTAGGTACATGATTTAATTCTGTTTGTAGCCCAGGTTTAACCTTTTATCTCCCCAGGTTTCACCTTTCTCTTTACGCTCTGCTTAGTCTACATTTTCTATTTATACGGAGAAACCTAAGGCACGCTTATTATCTAGGTCCACACGTAGCCGTTTTAATTAATTATAAATGAGTAACATTAATTGAATAAACGTTAATAACAAATAGAATATTGTTATTAAATCATTTAAGTGCTGTTTACATATTTTATCGGATGATAAAGTTCAATCCATGCCTTTTTGAAATAGATTTGAAATGTCCGTCACTCAGGAGCTGCTTTAACTAAACAGATTCCCACATGTTGGAATGCACGCTACTAATCTCATTTCTGCAAATATTTTCTATTAAAAAAAAAAAAAAATACCGTGAATAGAAATGGACGGCCAATAAAGTCTTAATTCATGACGCCATTACAATATTTTCGCTGAAAACAATATTTGGTATTTATGCGTGGAATATAATTTCTTATTTCTAAAGTGCAATGACTAAATGTGGGGGTTTACTGAAGGCTAAAAACTAAAAAAATGCAAATATCTAAATTAAATAATCAAGATAATGAAAAAACGTAAATGAGATTTATGGAACATTAAATTTGCAATATAATTGATTTTATACACTTTTTCGATCCAACGTGTGTCACCGGACATGTCGAATTTTACAAATTTCTTCACTCTGAGCCCCCCTCCCCCCTCTGATCGGATTTATGTCATTAACGAAGTTGATCTTTCTTTTTGAATAAAAGTGATTAAATATCGAGTTTGGTCGAACGGACCTCATTTTCGTCATCTCCTGGGTAGGGTCGATGGAAATTTTAGGAGAATTATTGAATATCGCATCATGAGTATAACCTCAATAGCAGATTTCTCGATTTCTCTTAGAGAAAATCTCCTAATATTGATGACCATTTGAGTAAAAAAAAAAAGTAATATTACAACTGTATTGGCTGTTGGAATGGGAGGTTTCTTAGTCTTAATAAATTCTAGAAATGCCTTGGTTGAGAATTCCTCGTGAATGATCTGAAGACTATTTTACAAGTCATTTGGTTAGCTATGGGCTTACTGAAGATCTGATATTTTAGTTAAAAACCACTATGGCCTTGATTTAAGATGGCAAAGTTAGATAGCACTAGGCCTAATAAAAAATGTGTAGAGGATCCAGTGATTACTCTTTGTCATCTGCTGGGGAAGAACCAGGAAAACGAAGGCATCGGGAGGATCAAAAACGACACCTTACCAATGTTAGAGCATCTGTTAGACACCTTCAGCCGACATGGCTTCAGTGAAATTTGATATAGGAAGGACGAACTATTTATAGATAACAATATGTCGCACATATATGAGGAGCTTTTTTTTATAAGGTGTAAGTCATTATTTTTCGTTAGTAGACTGGCCTTCAACCTTATCGTAGGGAGCTTTAATTGTTATGGATGTAATTTCCAATGATCTTTTAATTGTGTAAAATACTTCCCCTTCCTGAGATGATACTACTTGAGGAATAATAAACTGATGCATTTAATTGACAACTAGATCAGCTCTGTAATATTATTATCCAGAATGGGGAAGAAATTCACACAGAAACGGCTTTTAGTAATTTTTTTTTGTAACTAAACTTAATAAAGAAACCAAAATATTTTTGGCAAAATGTATTTATGACGTTATATCAACGGTGAGATTTTCAAAAAATGGTATCTATCCTTTTGGGGATGGGGAGTATTATAATTACAAATTCAGTTGTCCGTTCTTCCTATGTTAATGCTAACCAATTATATTAAATAACTCTTCTAAATCTATATTAATAAACCTAAGTCTTGGATTCTACTGACATTGATGGTTTACTTGATTTAATTTTTGGTGGCGTGATTTTCAAAACGTTCATATATATCCATTTCAGCAAATTTTGAAGGGCACATCCTTTTTTCTAAATTCTTTTGTGATATATTTAAATAATTTCAGATCTGTGGTGACGATGAAAATGATCATTCATATACATTCCTAGTGTTTGTTTAGAAATTATTTTAACATGCCAGAAATCAGTACCGCAAAGAAAGGTTCATTATTGTGTGTGTGTGTGTGTGTGTGTGTGTTTGTGCGTATGTGAGCATGCGTGCGTGCGTGCGTGCGTGCTGTATTGCAGGAGCGAATTTGACCTATCTACAAAAGGAATATAATAGTTTGGAAGCAATAGAAAGGTGGATCTGGCTAAGAATCACTGGAACAAGTTGAACTCAAAACCTAGAAGTTCTATATGAGCTAAGTGAGAGCAAAAGTCTTGCCAAGGCCATGGAAAAAATGAGAGTAAAACTTCTTGTGCGTATCATAAGGCACAACGACTTCATCACAAATATAATTGAGCGTAAGAGCGACCTATGGGAAGAGAGAGGCCTAGAAAATCCTATTTTGAAGACATCAAACATCTTATGGACTTCAGTGGGTACAGTAATATGAAAAGAGCTTACTGACTGAACACTATGGCTGCAACTACAAGGCGTAGCCAATAGATCATATATTATTTAATTAAAATAGGAATATGTTATAAATTATCATAGGTATTTTGGAAATTTTCATAATCTGTCACAAAGTTTGTTATAAAAACTGAATTCTTTTTATGGCCTAAGTAATTATTAATAACGTTAGTAATTGAGGAGAATCGGATAAAGGTGTTCCTAAAATAATTCTTTCAAATAGTTACCATGAATGAAGGAACTCATATTGAAACTTTTTTGTGTTAGGACCTTGAGCTAAAGCAGTATATTGGTGTAATATTCTAAAGTTGTCAATTATAATAGTCTTCAGAATGCTATGAATACGATTTGGATAAAGCTCGCATTATTTCTGTCATTGGTTTCGACAAATTATTGAATATATCTACAGCCATAATTTTAAACTTGAATCATCTCTATTTTCTAGTCGTAGCCCATCTAGAAAAGCGGGAAGTTGAAGCCGAGCGACATTCCATCTGACAGGAAACTATCGCAAAAGGAAACTTGCCGTGCGCGGGACGCGAATTCCTCAGCTGTCCTTCAAGATGACCCCTCGTGATGAACTAAATCTAATCAACTTGAAGCTGAATCGGATTCAAAAAATTACTCTTTGAAGTGTTAATTCTAATAAATTGTTCCACAGGCTCCAGTCACGGCCGCTAGATAGCGTCATAGGTATTCATCGGACTTGCGTAAGCATTGCCTTCTGAGAGAAGACTCATTTCCATTGGTCTCTGGGTCACCTTGAATCTTAATAACATTCCTTTTATAGTCAGGTGCAATCTAATTTTTTATTCGTATTATATCAATGGTAATAATAGGTTTTCTATTCTATCTTCACATCAGTAAAGTTTTTTACAGCTGGTGGCTGGCAGTGTTTACATCTATGAAAAAAATCTATCATGTCAGATGTACACTAGAAGAGCAGCGTGGAAATTGAATAATCCACAAACCCTCTCGTCGATTTTCATGGTCTACCTATCAAATAAAAAGTCCGTCACGCAGGAGCTGCGTAAACTAAGCAGATTTCCCACGTAAACTAAATATACATACTGGTAACACCACCGAGAATATTAAGTGAATAAAAAACAAAAGGTAATGGGCAATCATTCCGTCAATTTACGTGTTAATAGCCTTTACAACGGAAAGTGTCTGAATTGTAATCAAACAGGTCAGCCAGCCGCTCAGAGCTGAATAGATAGATAAAAATATTCTAGACCTGAAAGAAAAACAATTACTGAAATATATCTTCATATAAAATATTAATTTAAGTGCTGTAATTGTTAATGGTTCAGAATAATTTTTAACCCAATCACGCAAATTTTAGTAATCCAAGAACAAAAGAAGAGGGGGGAACAACAGAACGTATTTGAATTTATCTCTATTATATATTTATTTCCAAACCCCCCCCCCCCAATCCAACTGGTCCGATTTCAGCCATTAACAAACTCTTCTTTTTTTTTCTTTAGCAAGATCTTCTTTTTACAAAAAACGTTTAAATATGGAGTTTGGCAATGACCAAACACAAATTGCGACCGCCAGAGAGATGACACATACACACATATATATATATATATATATATATATATATATATATAGATATATATATAATTTTGAACCTCATTTTCGTCATCTCCTGGGTATAATTGATGGACATTTGTAGACATTTTTCGAAAGCCGCGTCATGACTAAGACCTCAGTTGCAGATTTCCCTTAGGGGAGTGGAAGCATAGTAATGGAAAGTTTTACATATTTCTAATCTTAAATACAACTCATATAATAATGGTCTTTACACGAAATTGGTTCCCTAATTTCGTATTATAGAACAACCTTTTTGAATTACTCGAATAAATAATTGTTATTGAAAAATATGTCCTACATCTATTTCACGCCTCCTCTATTGATGATTTTTTTTGTTGGACTTAATCGCCTTGAAAACAAATGTCTCTATGTAGTTAATGAAAACCTAATGTGAAACATAAATCCTGAATAGTTGGGAAACAATCTGTACAAAATTAAAACAGTATTGCATTGCTTCGTGCATATAAATATTTGACCAGCAAGTCCAGTTTTATTTGTAAATTTTGGGCACGGCTATAGTGAATGCGATGCCTAAACTCTGAAATATGAAAGGAATGTTTACAATAGAAAGCTAAGAAAGCTGACAACTGCAAAGTTGGACTAAACCCAACTGGACATTCTTTAGTGCAGGTCAATGTGTTTTCAGGTGACTTATTTTTAACTGTTATCAAGATATCTTATATCCTTCACATTCTTCACATAAGGTGAGCCTTTACCGACAAAAATGTTGAAAATGTTCTTGCCCTTATCCCAATTGATATGATTTGTTTAAAAATATCTGGCGGATCGCAGAAGCCAGGCTGAGAAGAATCAGAGAGCACGCTACATTTAGACGAAACCAATCAATTAATTATGTTCAAGGAAAATATTTAATGGCCGTTGAGAAGCAAGGTCGAATTCTTTAGTCTGTCGGCCAACATCAAGGCAACTAAAAAGCAGAGGCACTCCCTTTGTTTTTAAGAGGTCGCTTTTTTTTTCTCTCTCTATCTCTTTTATTGGCGAATCTTGGCCAGGAAGGAACAGAATGAATATTAAGCAGCCTTTTAAGGGTTCAATAATTATTCTTCTGTAGCCCTAGAAAGCAATTTACCTTACTTAACAAATAGCATCCTATATATGAACAAAAATATCTCGTTAGGAACAGGAATAGGAATGGAATTATAATGTCAACTTAATCCTCCTATTTTTCCGCCATTAAACTTAAAAAAATGGAAATGATAATATTTTTTAAAATTTTAAAACGAGTGCATTCCTAGTTGTATTAAAGTAAAGAAATCATTGGCAAAGAATTAGTAATCCCCCAATATTCAAGCAACCAAATGTAAAAGTGATTCTTGATAAAAGTCATCCATCGCAAGGTACAATTCATTCGAAATTTCCTAAATTCAAATTTATTCGTAGTAAAGAAATGAAAGTGTGATATACTGACGGACGCAATGGAGTGACCAAGAGAGTCCTTAAGGACAAGGAAGCTTAAACAAAATTTCAGAATCATACGAAATCTCATTCAAAATGGAAGTGTATTTCTCTTTATTACTTTCTAAAAATTCCATTAAACCATTTACTATTGTATTAAATTTATACTATTGCTTGTATTTATATTAAATCTTTTACATCACACTGAGTAAAATTCCTCGATAAATACAAAGTGCCTCATAGAAAATACCTATCTTTGGTAAACATTTTTGATTACATCAGCGAAAATAAAGTAAAAGGTGTTTTATGGTTCTTAGATGCGAATTTTGACAGTATTAAACAAAGAATTTTATTATTGTTAGGGGGGAGCTTAAACAACAATAATAGGAGTATTATTTATTATTTACAAAAATAACTCAATATTATCATTATTAGTCTATCTGTCAATAGACAGAAGAATTATGTTAATTTCATATTTGTGATTACTCATCTTTATTCAGGTATTAAAAAAAATCGATATTTTCATAAAATTACGATTTATTATATTATGTATTATAATTATTTTGATTAATTATTATATTATATAACATACCAAAGTATATACTGTTAATTCTGATTTTAGAAAACATTGTTATTTTTATTTATTTATTTTTAATATGTTATTTTATATTAACAACATTACTAACAGTAATCGGCCAGAATCATGCCTACATTTTCGTTAACATAAGCTAATAAACTATCTAACTATTCCTTTCAACGAGCTGACCAATGATCGGCATTATCCAATAAGACTACACTGAGCATCTAGAAATGCCATAATTCTCGCTGGCATTCTGACAATGGGGGAGGTGAGTGGTATGACTGGAGGTACATTAATGTTGTTTGAATACACACATTGGCTCAATATTACTGATGCCCAAGGCTTACCTTGGTATTGCCTTGTTACCTACAGATAGCTTAATACAACAATTACCTATACAAAAAATGAATAAATAAAACAATATCTTATGAATATTTAATGACAAGCACCTGTGAGATGCACATAAGACATTTGCAGAACTTGAACGCTGACCACATCAGCTCCAGAAGCAAGTGCTCAGATTTATTTTAGCAGTTTTCCCTTATGGGAAATCAGCTATTGAGGTCGTACTCATGACGCGATTTTCGCCACATTTCCTTAAATGCCCATCGATTCTACACAGGATATGATGAAAATGAGGTCTGATAAGTGTGTGTGTCTGATAATGCTCTAGCGGTCAAAATTTTTGTTTGATCGTTACCAAACTCGATATTTAAACGTTTTGCGTAAAACTAAAGGTCAAGTTTGTTAATGGCTGAAATTCAACTTGTGAGAGGGGGGTTTAGAAGGGGAATATTTCGGAAATTCTATCTCCGTTATTTTGCGTCGGTTCGTAATAGATATTTGCATTTTTTAGTTTTCAGCCTTCAGTAACCCCTACTCCAGCTCATGCCATATTATCCTGTTATATTACGAAGCACTTTATTTGAAGCCTAAATACCAAATATTGTTCTCATTGAACATTTACATTGTGATATAAATGCAAATACGCAACGTACGGAGAAATCTTAGTTAACGCAGCACCAGCATGACGGACTTTTTTTTTTACAAATTTACAGGATTGTAATTAAGAAATTATTGATAATCGAAGCAGGTCATTCATTATTCATAATCATATCATTCAGAAATAAATGAGACAATCACTGGAGGTGATAGAGAAGACGCAGTCTGGACCGTGGGTGTAGCTTACCGTCCTTGAAGAGTGAGGTCAAGCAAGCCTGAACCAACGGACTATATTACAGACAGCTGGCCAGTAAAACCATACTGTACACGTCACTCACAACGGTTCCCTTAGAAACACCGCTTCTTGGGCTATTACTCTCTCAAAGTCTACTAGGAAACCATCCACCGGTTCTTCAACAGTTTAAACAGCAGTAAAACAGGAACTAATAATGAGAAAACCAAACCACAAAACTCCCCATATAAAGGGGATAGGGGTGATCCAACAAAGAAATGACACAGGAATATACAATTTATTCAAAAAATACATAATAAGAGAAGTAAACTTTTGATTAAATACCACGACAGGGGCACAGGTTAACCAAGTGACTTAAGGCGTTGGTCTTAATCTCACTTAGTAAACCTAGAGTCGTGAGTTTGATACTCATCTCGGGAATAGGAATTTATTTAGTAATGAGCTCATTAGAAAAAAATCCTTAGACCCACCCTGGCCAAAAAGGTGTGTGTACTTGTAGTTACCCAAAACGGACGTCAATAAATAATAAACAACAATACCAGAACCTGGTTACATTTGGATAACTAGAAGAATACCTGCTAACATTTGTGTACTCAATCTAACTATGCGCTGTTAATTTTTCTACAATCACTTACAACTCTTTGCAGACTAACACTCATAATCTGGGGAAATAATTACAAAATCCAAAATAGGCCATGGACAAAATTACTACGATGGCATTTGCTTTTATTAATATATAAGTTTTGTTCTTTAATAAAGTAATATTGCTATGTTAACTGGAAAAGTTGATTTTTTTATCTAGTGTAAGACGGTCTTTATTAGGCATAGTAACCTAAAGTGGATATTAATATAGAACATTTTTTTAAAAGTAGAATTTAATTAATTTAATTGTAAATGTTTTAGCAATAAAGTTAAGAAAATATATAGGAAGTAAACAGTTGCAATTGAGGTTTGCTTGATATATATAGCCATCTCCCGGCAGAAAAGGAACACCACAGTCCCGATTGCAGATTCTCATTCCAAAATGTTATTCAGCAACATGGTCGGGAGGGGGAACAGTAATTCTGAAAGTATTTATTTCTCTCACTTATGTTACCTTATCCCAATATAAAATCCAAGAACCTTAATACTAAGCAATCCTAAGAATATGTTTAAAAATAATATTCCTGGCACTGCGTAAAATGGATTCTATTTCATAAGATTCCCGTGCAATCCAGATTTGCAAAATCAATTAAAGCTGAACAGAAGATATGTCTTGATATAGTCACTTGATTAAGAATGGGGCTTTATAGAGTGCTGAAACCATAATATTATAAAGAACTCCCTTCATTCTTATCTTTATTATCTATACCGATTATATAGGATTTTTAATTTTGATTTTCCTCTTTATCTTAAAGCACCACTACCCCTCGCTCCATTTCGGTCTTTAATGAATTTATGCAGATGTATTTGAATGAATTGTTGGTTATTTTTTTAACGTCCACTTTGTGTTCTTGAGACAAATCGGAACGAGTTATCTAAAGGTTACATCCCGTTTCTAGCCAGGATGCGACTAAGGATTTCAATTAATGAGTTCGTCACTCATTAAATGAAAGAAGAAATTCTTCTTGCTTAGATGGGAAGAAACGAACGCCTTAAGTCACGTTGCAAGCCAAAAAAAATTAAGTTTTGTAAGAAGTGTTTGCCCTGTTATAAAAGCATTGATCTTGGATTTAGTGTTTATGTTGGATCGAGTTCCGTCGGTATAATTCGAGAGCTGTGTATAATGGTTTAGGTTCCATAGCTTGTTCTACATGTTCAAGAAGCCTGGAGGGGAAAGGTGGCGTGGAAACGAGTAGCTTTCTCTGAGCACAGCTGCTTATCCTGTGATAAGTTGCAGTCCGGGATTAGAAAGTACGGCCAATGCTGCAGGCAGTCACTAGTGTAGATACAGCCGAGATAAGCCCCTTCTCTCCAATATATAAACACTTACACTGATTAGGAGATATGAGCCGAGGGAGGATATCACCTTATCTATAGTCGAATCTTTCAGTGTTGTACGTCGATAACGGCTGATCAAGGGGGTTCGATGCCATCGCACCATCCTCAAGCCTGTCCAATGTCTGCAAATCAGTAATTACAGTATCAAACGACTGTTTGAAAATAGTCTCGTCATATTGGCCGAACAAACGAACCTTATTATATACTTTGTATTTATTTGTAAAATTAACTTGAGATTATATTCAACAACCCATTTATACATCATTAAAACGTTCTCGTTGAGGACGCTAAAGTGTATTATTTTCAGTATTAGCAGATTTCCATTCAGGGAAATCATTGAGGTCGTACTCATTACGCGATTTTCGAAACATTCCCTCAAATGTCCATGAATCCTACTCAGGAAATGACAACAATGAGGTCCAACCAAAACTCTCTCTCTCTCTCTCTCTCTCTCTCTCTCTCTCTCTCTCTCTCTCTATCGAAATATCGCTATTTTTAATTTCAGGCCTCCCTTATAACCCCCACTCCTGTTCGTAAACAAACAAACAGACACGTGTCTATGACATGTGAAACGAAAAGTTATCGTGAAATTTCGCGAAAAAATCTGTACAGACAGAGGTTACAATTTTATATATATATAGATATATATATATATATATATATATATATATATATATATACTGATCTATATTATTTATTTTTTACCACTCTAGAGGTCGCAATTCTCGTTTGATCGTTACCACACTCGATATTTATACGTTTTAAATTAAACTAAAGCTAAAGATTGTTAACGGCTGAAATCGGACAAGACCGAGGGATGGGGTAATTTTGAAAATTAGAATTATTTCCGTTATTTAGAGTCATATCGAAATATTTTATCTTGTCAATCTATACCGCCCTAAAATTGTTCTATACATTTTTTTCCTAGCTCAAATAATAAGACAGTTAATAAAAACTTTATCATTTTCAGCCGGCAGCAAACTCCCTCTTCTAATCATCGGATTTTTAATTCGAAATATAAAATATCTGGTGAGATGAGATTAATAGTGTGTCATATCCGCACTTGGAAAATCTGCTTAGTTTACGCAGCCCTTGCGTTACCGAAGTTTTTCTGACCCGGTCGAATCTTTGGCGTAAGTTTATTAAGCCAAAATATTTGTTTTTATTTTCTGTTCATTAAATGATAAATTGATATAATCTATTTTAATTCTATGAATTTCAATCAATTTCGGTTTGTACATTGTATTTTCTAGTATACTAAATTGGTGGTAAATTGAATTTAAAATATGGTATTAACTGTTTAGTACCTTTTTAATTTAGGTATTTATTAAAAAGTAATGTTCAGCACAGTTTCTTCTCTTCTCGCAGGCCATTATAAAGAGTCTACATTATAAAAATGTCTTGGGAAATTTATATTTTTTTACATTGTTGATTTTTATATATACCAACAACAATGACAAAGTTTACTTTGTCTTTGGTACATTTTTACTAAGAACTTGACTGGTTATTCGTTATTATTAGATTTAACTAGCTTTAAATTTTTTTCACAGTATGTAAATAAAATAAGATAATTGATTAAGGATTTACCCTGATGTAACATGTTGTCTAATTTTACTAATTGTAGCAGTCGCTGCAAAATAGTTATTGAGTTTTTAATACAGCGTTACTTACACCGTAACGTCCCATACCTTCATCTCATATTCCGTCCTTCGTTGTCTTCCGTCAATCAAACGACCTTTGCATGATAATTCATCAAGCTGCATCATCAATCATGATATACAGTGAGGAGCGCCACTAGGCAGAGATTTATGCCAATGGAATTGACAGTACCGCTTAGATTAAATATGTTAAAAAAAGAATAATAACAAAATATTTTAATTTGCTATTAACTATAAAGTCTGTCACGCAGGGTCTGCGTAAACTAAGCAGATTTCCCTCGTGAATTTAAGACGGGGGGGGGTCACAAGAACATATTTGCATCTACCCCCGTATCTCATATAATAAAGGTCTCTGAAATAAATATTTGGTATTTAAGCTTTGCATAACTTGGTTTATTATATAACAGAGTATTGTTTAAGTAACACGAGTAGAAGTGGAGATTTACTGAGGGCTGAAAACTGAAAAATAAAAATATCTTGGTTAATATTCAAAATAGAGAATAAATGTATATAACAATATTTACAGTAAATTTAATGTGCAATAAGATTGATTTTATTCACTTATCACTTTTTCCCCTGTAGATAACCCGTCCCAATTAGTCTGAGTTACAAAAAGTGGACGTTAATAAATAATAATAATAATATACACTTTTTTGATCCGACTTATAGTAACGGAGAAATTTCTAATTTTCAAATTTCTCCCCCCCCCTCCCCCTGATCCGATTTCAGCCGTTAAAAAACTTGATTTTTCCTATTGCAAAGAACGACTAAATATCGTTTCGATCAAACAAAAATTGCAACCGCTAGACCGGTAACAGACAAATATATATAGCTTTGAAGGAACCTCATTTTTATCATCTGAAGAAAAATTTCGAAAATTGCGTCATGATTAAGACCTCAATAGCTGATATCCCTTAAAGGAAATCTGCTAAAATGAACTATAACTTCTGGCAGGATTAAAATAATAAATAACGTGAAGTATGTGGGAAAACATTTTTTTAGTTTAACTCTTTGACACTTACAACCATACTGATATAATTTCATACAAACATGATCTTTGTATTTTAATGGTTAACGTTATTTTAAAAAAGAAGGAATATTATTATAAAAAGGTTCTATTTAGTACTGTGTAAGTTTTATTTTTGTTTATGTTTGCTGTACCCTCTTCCTATATTATTTGTTCAATTTATTTAAAGGGTGACTATCTGTCATACTCCGCTGAGCGGCCCATGTTGTCTAATCCCTAATATTGAGCAGTGGTCTTTAATGCAACCAACATGCGTGGAACTGGCACAGATTCAAAAACTATTCCCATATTTAAAAATGTCTGTCACTCAGGGGTTGCGTTAACTAAGCAGATTTCCTGCGTGCGCCAGGTATTTGCATTTATTTCAAAACGTAAGGGTTGAGTAGTAACAATATTTGGTGTTTATGCTTCAAATAATATACTTCATAATATGACAGCTTTTAGCAGATTTCCCTTAAGGGAAATCTGCTGGAATGGCTGCTTTTATCGTGTTGGTGATAATTCTGCGTGTATCAATAAATGCTGAAATTTATCTGCCCTATGTAGGCCAACTGGTACACAGTTGAAGAAATTACCCTTAAAAAGGCGACTTTTGAAAAAATGTTGACAGATTTGTGTCATTCCGTCCAATCGTTACAAAAGTATTGAAAATCTTGAATGAACCCCGTAATTCTACAAGAGAGCCGGGATACGTGCGGAGGAAGAAAGTCGGCAGGGAGGCGCAGAAATGTTGAACGGAACTATAAAAGCCCGTTTGAGTATACACAGAGGGAAAGCCGCTAGCTGTAGGACACTGGGTTTACGATCTGACCCACTGGGGTTAACGGTATATATACACACCACTAACAATATACACAGCTACAATCACTGGATGCGGGCTGCCCCACAAATCCACCTATCCACAAATCACTGGCCAACCCTTCTCTATATATATCTTCTATTGGATCTTAACCACTTGAGGTATACGGGCTTAGTTTTGTAACTAAGCCAGAGAACAGGAAACCCAATACGAAACCTAACAGAAAAGTAAAAGAGAGGAAACTGTCGAAATAGATGGATTCCGTTAGAATGCCACTCCCTCAGCAGTCTGCACAGAGTAATTACAGGCACTAGTTACTATCTGTAAGAAAACTATAATGAAATGCATCTTCATTGAAATGAATCAGGTTAATCAGAAACACTTTTGTGGCTCCTCACAATTTATTTTTACAACCGCTTAGCCAAAAATTTTGTGATCGCTTTCGGGAATTACATTCCCATACTCAGAGAATCAGAGAGTACGGCGTGCCTATAGAAATGCTACTGGGCTGTACCCTGCCGGCAGAGTTCTGAAATGTATCATCGTCATAAATTCATGGCATTGGTCACCAACAAAATTTTCTTTCCACGCAAACCATATTCACTGAGTGTCAAGGTCCTCCCCAGTGAGTAGAGACAATCGTAACGAATGTGATGTAGATGGATCGATCACTTCAAAAAAGAATGGCCTGAAAAGATGGTATTTAAGCCCCGAAACATATAGGGCAAAATGAATAAAGTTTGCACCAAAAAATGAAAATATGAAGAACAAATAAATATTGGGTCAAGTATAAGAAGAATGTATCTTATGTTTTTCGTGGGCCCAGGTAGCACTCCTGGATATTGTTACAAAATTTTGTTTCTCTAGAGCTGTACTATTCTTCTATCCAAATATTTTGTGATCACTGCTCCGGAACTGGTGTGGTAAGAAATTCTAAACATATTTTCCAGTTTGGTGAATAAATTATATAAAGTATTTTCTAAGAATTTTCATATTAAATTTGATCCTCTGCTACATTAAGAATGATTTTCAATGCAATTTTGGATGAGTTATAATACTCATTGAAAGGTTTAAAAGTTGGCTCGGTTAGCCGAGTAACATTCGAAGTCTTCATCAGTTACAAGAAAATGATTCTCCTTTTGTAATAACTGGAAGATCAACTTTAAAAAACTTAAAAATGTTTCAGCTAAAAGTGGTCTAAAAACAGTTCGGAAATAGTTTCTTGGGCAAAACGAGTTATAATTGAAAACAGCGAATGGCTTCAGTTGTTGAAAGAAATTCGCCGTTTGAAGAAAAATTGGGGAAAATAGCCTATAGCCGTTGCTTGTCCAATTATCGATAGTAAGGGAAGAGAGGTTGCTGTGAACGACCTGGGATGCCTCCAGGAAGTGTCTTTGTTTCTCCGTGAGTGTAGCACAGGTACCGTAAGGAGTGTGACAGCCAGTCTGCAGATAAGGGGGCTCATAAGGAAGAGATCTGGGCACTTATCAGCCTGAGGCTATCGGGAAGAAGAACAGCTGATCCAAGCCATAGCAGATAGTGCGTTCTGTCAAGAGCTCCCTCCCTCGGATGAAGCAATAAGGGTTCAATGACTCAAACATTAATTATCGCCCTAACGGCCATGGGAAACCACTTACAATGCCGCCGTTCCTCTGACATCGATCTCTATGGATATCATTCATGAATTATGTGAGGGGGGGGGGACTTCACACGGCCTCATCTCCCGATTCCTTCCCGCCTCTATAATAGGGATCCATCTTGGGCTTTATCGATTAGATACCAGAGCTTTCAAAACCTTGATCGATTATGACGTAGAGAGAACAGATTTTATTTACACTGATAAGAGTCAAAGCAATGATTCCCTTGAGTCAATATAGGAGACGCTTTCTCCTCCTTGATTGAATGTAATTTTCTATAAGCAATGATTATTATATTTTCTTTCCGGTCACTTTATCACGCGGCACGAATCTGTGAAAGTGAATTATCTTAAACAACCCATACCGAACAAGGACGATTGAAAAATACATAAAAAAAATAGTTTAGTCCTCTATTGTTATTCTAAATAGTATCTGAGACATTTATAAAAAGAAAACTTTCAATAATGAGAAAGTTTCTTTAACTTACTGAATCGAGTAATTTTCGATGCAAGAAGATAATATACTCTAACCCGTTATTTATTTATCCGTCGTTTATTTGTCACGATTACATACGAAATTGTTTTTAACATTTTCCTCAGATGTAAATTTTCAAAAGCATATTTATATATAGCTACAAAATGTATTTGAATACTCTCTCATAGTGAAGGACACATTGAATTGAGAAGGATATTTTAATTTATGTAATAAATGCAGCTAATGATATAATTTTCCTACCTAATATATTGTGCAGTCCAAGATGTACTTTGGTCTTTGCTCAAATTATGGATGATTCGTGCGCGCCTTGGTTCGTTCCCACAATTTTCGAATCAGTTCATATGGAGCTTGTCAAAAGATTTTATTAAGCTTTCAACCATCAATGCTGTCATATAACGAAAGCCAGTAATTTTTAAAGTTTGTTACCAACAGGCATAAGACGATCCGGGGCTCAGTGTAAACAATAATAACAGGAAATATCCCAGAGATAGACAAGGTCGGGGCAGAGGGTTCTGAATCCGTTTGTACACAATTTTAAAACGAATGCTAGGCCAGCTATCAAGCCATGGCGAAAACATTCCGAACGCACAACACGAAGGAAAACAGGACGGTTCTGAGTTCTGAGAAAGAACATTTAAAAGGAAAACATTTGAGATCTTCAAAACGCAATGGATCAGAGGACACAACTAACCAATGGAACTACATGTTGGCCTTGATATCATCAGAACTGTCAAGACGGGTGGATGCGGTGTTCAAACAGTCAAATTGCCCAAGATGTTATATAGGACACCAGGAACAGTAGTATGAGGTAGATCCAGGAAATGATGGTTCAGTATCTTGGGGGAGGACTTGCGGAAGCTAGGAGTCTTGGCTGGTCAACTATGATGGTCGTAAGTACTTGAAAGACTTGTGTGCCTATCAATTAAATAAGGTCACTACGTACAATGTTTTTATATAAATACTAGCGGACCTAACAACGTTGTTTGCATAATATTTCAAGCGATTAGGATATTAAATTTAATAATATTATGTTTAAAACAAAAGCTACTTTTAGAGCACAAAAAACAACTTTTGTTATTTGCACGTTTGCCTAAAAACAAATAGAAAATGAAATATCAAGAATGTTTTATTCAGGCCTCCCTTATAACCCCCTCTCCCGTTCGAACCTAAAACATTTAATATAGCTTATAATCATGGATGAATTTATACTAATTTACATATAGAATTTTGTTAAGTTCGGTTCAATCGTTAGCTCCCATTTATATACGACAAAAGTAAATATAACAAAAGTGACTCTAAATGACAAAACAAACAAATTTTATCCTGTGCATATTTGCCGAAAAACCAATAGGAAACGAAATATCGCTATTTTTAATTTCAGGCCCCCCTTACAACCCCCACTCCTGCTCCATCTGCCGGGCTGATTTGTGAATCTAAACCATCCAGGGCGTCACCCAAATGCATACAAAAAAAATCATTCTAATCGGTCCAGCCGTTTAGGAGGGGTTCAGTGACATACACACGTACAGTAGAGTTACATATATAAAGACTGTATATTGTACTTCATTAATAGTATATAATGAATTGTTAAATGTACAAAGTATTGTTTTAATAACGTTAAGGTACATTGGAAGTACAAATTTACGAAAGCAACACTAGTATCGTGCTAACTTCACCTGTCAACTTTTATAGTGTAATGTTCACCGCGTTTAATTTTATTGTTTGTGAACACGTTGTGACGGGTTCGCACTTTAGTTATAAAATAAATACGAAATAGATATTTGCAGTGATCTCAACTAAATAAACAAAAGAAGCCTTTTAAAAAACAATAAGAGGAACAATAAAAAAAATATCATGTACATATCTCTACTCTTTTCTATTGATAAATCATATTGATATGAAAAATCATACAAAATTTTGTTGGTCTGGTTATCAATATAAGAGGAGAACCCCAATCAGTCACCGCACGTGGGCTACAGTGTTTCTTCTGACTCGAGTAAACAAGATCAGTCAGAGTTATCTTGGGGCACTTATCTATATGGGGGCTTATTTATCTTGGGAAGTGGATGGGGGACCGGCGGACAGGGGCTGTCTTTCTGCCTTAGGGCACCAACGGTCCAGTAACTATTCTCCAACATTAGGGGACATCTGATATTTACACAGCTTGCGAGAGTAGTCTTGTTAAAAAAACATCAAAAGATGTTATGTAACGAAGAAGAAGAGAGAGAGAGAGAGAGAGAGAGAGAGAGAGAGAGAGAGAGAGAGAGAGGAGAGAAGAGGAGAGAGAGAGAGAGAGAGAGAGAGAGAGAGAGAGAGAGAGAGAGAGAGAGAGAGAGAGAGAGAGAGAGAGAGAGAGAGAGAGAGAGAGAGAGAGAGACAGAGACAGAGAGAGAGAGAGACACTTAAGGAGAAAACAACTAAAACCTTTTCATATTCCGAATACTCCATGTAAATCGTTGACAGCAAGCCTAGGAAGAAGACCCTACTGAAAGCGATTGTCCCAAGTAGTGGATCCAAAACAAACTTAAACTGAATGGCATTTCGTAAGGTGTGTGGCACAAAGTTATGATGGTTAACCATTTTATTTAACATCAGGGCGGTTTATGTACGCTGTAAGTTTAATCATTAATATAACAACAGTAACCCATCAAGAATACCTTACCATAAATCAACCAATTCAAATTCAGAAAGCAATATTTCAGTTAAGGACATCGAGAAATTACAAATTAAAACTTGCTATTAAAACCACAATATATTCCATTATCCCTAAATCTTTTGATTTTGAAAACAGTCATAATTTATTTCCTTATTGTACAGTACATTAGAGCCTAATACCTTTATTTAATTTCCATTGAATAAATAATAAAGATTTTCTCAAAGCACTCAGCAGCAATGACAAACAAATTATCAATGATATATGTGAATCTGATGTGTATATTCAAATGCTGTTCATTTGTCCTAAATGAAACATAACTTGTCCTAAATAAAATATAACTTATAATTAATATTTTATTTATAATGTATTTTATAACTGTCGTTTACATTTTTTTTCAATATTTTTACTTTAATGTCATAATCATATTGATATTAAATCTATTACTGATTTTGAAAGGGCAGAGGTTATTCGAATTAGTTTTGAGCGTAGGTGGTTGTCTATATATTTGTATTTGTAGTTGTATTAATTTTTATTATTTTATGTCTCTATTTATTTATGGAAGTGTAGTCATGTATGTGTATATGCATTTATTACTTATTATTTGTTAATAATTTATTTTTTCTGTAATCGTGGAATAATGGTAACATTACTAAGCTGAAATGAGTGAGGAAGTGAAACATTTTGCAATAGAGTGTTAGCAAAAGAAAGTGAATTGCCTTCTTAATTAGTAATAAGTATAAATTAAAAAATAATTTGAAGTTGGAAATTAAATGCTTTTAAATGTTTCTTTACATTGTAAGAATTTATTTTAACAAAATAAATTGAAATGTGAATGAATTATTGGTGGAAATAATCAATATATTTTAAAATTTAAATATAATAATAATTACCTTCCTTGTTTATAACCTGCACTTGTTTATAACTGCACTACTTCACAATCATCACTAGTTGTTTTATAACTATGCTTATAACCTTTCACAACCATGCTTATAACCTACCAACAACATACCATAATCTTCACAACATCCTAATTTTGTTCATATTCTGGTTAGATCTGATCATGTATTACACGATTACAGAAAAAATTTAATATTACACTCGTGACGAAAGTAGAATTTACAACTCTCGTGAAATTACCACACTCGCTTCGCTCGTGTGGGTAAACGTTTCACTCGAGTTGTAAAATGATCTACTATCGTCACTTGTATAATAAATAAGTATTACTTTAACTTCAAACAACATTTAAAATAACAAATATTATGTACGTTGGAATCGTTTGCTCCGGGAAAATCCAAGCAAATAAACTATCTATATTTTTATAAGGTAACACTATTGCAAATCCTTTTTCTAAGATCAATAGAAATTATTTTCATAGAATCATTGACTCCAAAGTAGTTATTCAATTTCAAAGCATTTTATTTTGAATAGCCACTCAATTTGAAAGGTAATCTTATAAATAAATCAACCCTTCATTGGCTCAGGACCTTACCCTTCTCCAGTTTCCATAAATCTAGCGCAATCAGGGAGTTGCAGGGCTAGGATCATAAGCTCCTTTGCCCGAGAGCATGTCCTTACTGAGATGGTGGTATTATGTAGATTACAGGTGAGTGTCCAGCACAATATCGATACGGCTCCATGAAATATCGGCACCCCAATGTAAATATTCTCTCCCTCTCCCCCTGAAGATGAACGAGGAAATGATTATGGCTATTTCCCCTTCAATATGGCAGCTCCTCTGAATTCTGCCTGTATTTTGCATACCTTTGAACTCCCCTATCATTGGACCCTATATTGTCCTAATCGCCCTTCCAGATCGATTTATTGCTCCATTCCATTTGAATTCATTGGCAAAGCTCAAAGGGCGAGCCGAGCACTTCTTTCTTAGGGGGAGGGGATCCCATCACGCATGGGCTGCGTCAACTAAGCAGATTTCCCACGAGCTGCCTTGATGATCTTATCTCCCTATCTATTTTCATTTTTCCCGTAATAGGAAGCCCGAATAAACAGGAATCGAAATTCCAGGTGATTATGAGAGGTTTGTATACTAAAAAGTGTTATTTTCTCGGTTAATGTTTCAGATAGAAATGGTTATTAGAACCACAGCTATAATAGATTAAATCAAAACACCAACCAACGGTCAAACCAATATCGCCGCACTAGAACGATAAAAGACAAATATATCTATGTATATATGTGCCTATCCATCTATCTATCTATTTTATTTTATTTATTCGGTTTATGACCCACATCAGAGGTGATTGGCATGATCTCTGTTTAGAATAATATATGTATCCCTTCATGTAAACCTTGATACATTATTTATAGAGTATGGAATATATTCCTTAAATATCTGAAGTTTTTTTCATATCCGTCCTATGTCGTAAAATAAAAAGTTATTCCTTTTAAATTCTCGTAAGTATGTTGTAGACCTATTGTATTTGTATTCTATATGTATTGGTAAATGTTTACATGATTTGTTAGTATTTGTGGAATACATTGGCTGTTGTCAATTAGTAGTTCTGACATATCGTGGGGTATGTCAAAGGTGTTTTTGTTGAATGCAGTCTCTGTCTATCTAAATAGGTTTTATGTAGTGTACAGACGATCGTTTAAGATTCGTTAAGAAGTCGTTGTAAGAATTTGGAGAAAAAAAATCTTACATTGTTCGAGTAGTTACAATCTCTTGAACTCGTTAGTAAAAATGCGAATACTATAATAGTTTTCAAATAGCTGTTTTAAAGACAATAGATCATTTGATATGGGAAACATTTATTTCTGGTAATTTTTAAATCAGCAAGACAATATAATGTTGTAGCAGAGTCGGAGTTATTTTACGTAGAAATCTAGCAACCCTTTTTGGCGATAAATAGTTTTTTGAAGTGATTTAATATTTCCGAATCAAGTAATTTTACGCCAATCCCTCGCTCCAATAAAAGTTTCTGTCCTTGATTGTGGAAACTTCGACTTGTTTGCCCCGACTATTTTAGTCTTAAATCATAAATCTGAGATACGCGTATATCTTGCATAACCATTAATCAGAAAAAAGGGTTAATATCTGTCACGATTAGTATGTTATCTATATTTAGTCTCTAATAACACTTTATAAATCACTATAACAGACCTACATGTGTGTTTGATCCCGCAATCAAAGATCGCTCCTCCAATTATCTCACAAACTATCAAATTAAATATACTTTTGCAGTCGGAAAGTGAGGAAGAGAGGTGAGGGGTTATCTTCCATGTGTAAATGTACTGATAATGTGAATTGTGGTCTTATCATTTTTTTTTTTATTTGATGAAAAGGAAACTAACAAGATCAGACTGCATGGTTCGCTTACTATCAGAAAACGTCAGACTATTCAATTACAATGCACTATTGAGTAATTTTGATTCAACAAATTTCACTCAGTTCATTGACCGAAAGAAGTTTATAATTTATAGCTTTTTGTAATTCCACCTTCTTTGAATATATGTTCACATCCCAATTACCCATAGTAGCAAAATGTGGATGTCAATAAATAATAATAAAGTGTTCAAAAATCCCAAATGCGATTTTTCTAAAAGTTTAATTTTTTTTTTTTTTAAATTTTTAGTTTTTCATAAATAATACTAATAGTTTAGCACATTTCTTTCACTATCTGCCCGAATTTGCAGACTAGATAAGAAAAATGGCAATGGATACTAGGCTGAATGTAAGATGATTTTAACTGATTGTAGTAAAAGGTAGAAGTACTGAGCATTTCTTTTTTAAGAATGTCCATCAACAAGTAGCTAAGTTTCATAATAAAGACAACGAGTTGGCTGATTAAATAAAACGAGCAAATATGCCAAGTATTTGCATTTATCTCAGAAAGTAAAAGTTCAATGAGAACATGATTTGTAAATTGAGCTTCAAATAATGTGCTTCATGATATAACGGTGCATTGTTAATATGGAATGAGTAGTCGTGGGTTACTGAAGGCCGAAAACTAAATACAAATAATAATAATAATAATAATGCAAATATCTCGGTTAGTAATCAAGATAGTGAAAAAACGTACATTACAGCATTTATAGAAAATCACATTTACAACAAGGTTGGTTCTTTACTGTTTCTCGATCCGGAGGTGTTTCAAATTTTGTAATTCTCCCTTAAAGGAAATCTGCTATAACACATTCTTTAAAAAGAAGAAAAGAAAAGGTTTAAAGCATTTAAGTAGCAATTGACCACGCGCACATCAAAATGTACCATTTTCTCAAGATCAGGTTCTATTTTAATTTTCCGAAGAAAAACAATACTTACAGCTATAGAATTTTCAATGAAACAAACAGTTCAAAAAATCTATTTTTATATTGCAATACATAATTTATTATTTATTTGACTATTCTAGTTGTAAAATTTGTTAATTTATATTTGAGTAAGTACAGAAATAGTAGTAATAATAGTTTTGGTTTGTGACATAGTTTGTAGAGTACTTGTCCAGATATCTCAGCATGCAAAAGCAAATTCAAAATAGTAAAAAGCATTAAAATTAATGAACTCATTTTATTGAATCAAGTTGGAATGTTGGGGCTAGCATAAAGGTGCACCATGTTTTATTTTTTTTTTTTTTTTCAAGGAAATTAGCATAGTATCAACACCTGTATGAATTTCATAGTACTGACCAATAGGCAATATATGAACCGAAAACTATCTGTGAAATTGTTCTATCCCTTGAAAAGTAAGTTATAATGCTTACTCTAGAGTATTAAAAAATTGCCAATTGAGTGCAGAAGTCAGAATTGGCGATAACATGGAGCAGAAATAGTACCACTCGACATAGTTGTGTTGAGTTGGAGCACGAGCATGCTTTCGTCATGGCACAAGTGCTCTGGATAGATATATAATCCAGGAGCTGTCAGAAATGCATCCACATCGGAATTCCCCCCCCCCCCCTGAAATGACACATAAATTCCGACTTACTCTTCTCATCGTATAAATATTTGGAACATAAGAGCTTACATACTGCCGCGTCAATTAGGGCATTGCTTGCCGTCAAGTGCTCACACATATATCACAACAGGATCGAAAAGAAAACAAACATAAATGGAATAAAACAATTTGTTCTGGCTTGTATCATTAAACTAACTGCCTATAGGCATCATTCTTCCTGAGATAAGAACGCTGATATAAGTGGCTGTGACTAATAGTTGAAACTATCAGAGAGTCAGAAGAAAATCCTAAGACTTATAGGTTAGATCAAATAAGATCTATTCTCAAAGTGGAATGTAGTATCAGTAAGAGTGATTGGGGTAGTATTTTTAGAAGGAGTTTGATTGCTTGCCTATATTGAAAACTAAATAAATTAATTATTTTACCTAAATACAATATTAAAGTTTACTAAGATAAAACAAAAAATGCTACCGCTAGAGCGTTAACATACACGTGTAAATAAATATATGTATGTGTTATGTGTACGCAGACGACATTGTTTTTAATATAAATATCCGTTGGAAATAATTCGAAAACTACGATTTTTCTCATGTTATAATTATTTGTTCGATTTTTTAATTGTATGTTACGAAAGACCATTTAAAATGAGATTTAAAAAAACAACTTACGCCATCCTGATGTTGAGAAATAGTTTAACATTTTATGAAACGTTTTATAGGCAGCAGTAACTATAAAAATTATCTATTGTGTGTAAATGGGTCAAAGAGGGTAACAGTAATAATACCATGCAAATGTCTAAATATAACTACTTGAATACAATCAGATAAGCCGTGATAAGGATGTCTGACTGAGCGTAAATATTAAACATCAAACAAAGAGCCGATTGATATCTTATTCAGGGGGAAAATTCCGATTAACATTTCCAAGAAGTAATTATAGCACTATAGCGATAATATAATTAAAGCTTGAAATTTTTCAGCCCATAAAACTACATAATTCATACAAGAGATTAAGTAATTAAATAAGCCTTTATTGTTCCGAGAATGCTACATTCTGTGATTCAACATATAAAGATTTTTTTAGAAGATTTCCCTGAGGAAAATTGAGACTGATAAAAAAAAAAGTTTTATAACAATTCTCAGTAATGTAATGTCTTGCTATTTTTCAATACATTTCTTTATTAGTATTATACTGACAAGAGTTTTTGTATTTTTGTGTTCTATGCGTTTAGTAAACTCCCACCCCTAAATATGTAGTTGTCATTTTAGGCCTTTAGTGATATAGATATAATCAAAACATATCAAGCTGGGCATAAGTTTAATTAATAAAATCTTCCTTTCATTGGATTCTAATATTGGAACAAATACAGATGAGACAATATAATTTGACATCACCAGTGTAATTTCAGGAACACTACTTAGTTAAAAAGGATAAAACTACTTAGTTTATGCAGGCCCAGCGTGCAGAACGTTTTTTTATATATATATATATATATATATATATATATATATATATATATATATATATATATATATATATATATATATATATTACTTGGACACATTTAAGTTCAATGTAGTGCAAGGGAGTGGAAAGAAATATTTTTATATCAGTGGTATAAAAATATAAATATTAATAAAAATCCAAGACGCAGACGCTGCGTAGGCTAAGCAGGTTTCCTGTAATTCTATACTAGACGCTTTTGATATATAAAAGTGTCGAAATCCGTGACTAGAACGTTAACGAGGTGACGTCAAATATTTACCATATCTCCCTTAGTAAAACCCCGTCTAAATTATGGTGATTCTTAATTTTGGCATTACAAAATTTATAGTTCATTATTCTATTACAGAGACTACGTTTGGAGAGTAACTTGTGGTTTAGAACATCAAAATACAAATAACTCCATTAGTGGTTGACATAATATCCGATTTCTGGATATCATTTTTCATCATTAGTTATGTAATATGTTTTGATGTATCGCCACATAATAGAAATGTCTACGATTTGGCATTTCTGGCTGTTTTTCTAAAACAAACGTCGTTTAAAAAACTTTGAATCTATGAAGTTAGTAATCTTTCAAATAAAAATAGGGACTGGAGCCCGAATTTAATAAGAATAAGTATAAAATGAGAATAGTGAACAGATCAGTTGAGGAAACTTTGATAAATATGGAGATTTCTTGGAAGCTCGTTCTAGATTTGATTTCTCAACCGACCGGTTGACCCTCAAGACGAGTGATCCTCTTTACCATCAAGCCAATTTCCATAACAAAGAGATTTGTCAGCATTATTTATATTTAATTATTTTTTTTCATTTTCTCCCATGATGAAATGTCTCAGCATAGCGCTGAGCTATAGCTCCAACCGGTGAAAATGAGTGTCTTGTGTATTTTTATTGAACTAGAGAATACCGAAAATAAAGGTCTTGGGCTAGGTTATGTTCATGAAAGAAATTTAATAGAAATCAACAGAGAAAGAAAGGCAATAATCTGGAGTAAGAGCAATATGATAATATAAACATCGACACAATAAAACAATCGTTTCCGCAGAAGCAACTAGTGGAGTCTCAACAAACTTTTGGGTATGTTGACTTCTAAAATGGTGGTAATTTTCCAAAGAATGACTAGCCTACATTCCTCCAAACCATGTACATTCTAGCCCTACATTCATACCTTGAGAGAAAATATAGGAATATAGGAATGTAGTCTTCTTAATAGTTATGATTTTGGCCAACTCGCCCTACCTACTTGTAAAATAATCGATATCTTTTGGCTCGCAGCGGTAATATGATTCATATTCTTGTCTAAATTTAAAGCAATTGAGTTTTGATAACATATTTCTTCAAACCATTATTGAAGGGTATGCAAGGTTCTTTTACTACTTGCTTGGAATTTCTCACACAACATTAAGCACCGAATTATATAATAAATTTCTAACGGCTGTCCACCGTTGATACTTAATATTTATATATATATTGCTTGCACATTTTTTGAGCTAATAGATCCGAAAATAGGGAGAAAATAATTTGAATCACAAGAAAGGCAGCCATAAAGTACATTTGAGAGTTTTATTAGCCTCAAGCAAACAGCGTATTTTTGTTTATTTTAAAACAAAAAAAGTTTCAATATATTTCTTGAAAATCAGAAAACATCTTGATGACTCGTATCAGAAAAACTTAGCTTCATATGCTGCATACTGAGTATAGAGTACTTACTAGTTTATATTGTACCTCACCTCCATACTTAGGACAACTAAACATTTGTAAACTACATACCTCTATAGAATACTTTCAACCAATTTCGATTGTGTAATATGAGCAATCAAATAATTCAACCTAGAGCTAAATGAGCGCTAAACATTTATTCACCATTATTCAGTTTTAAGTAAAAATAAAATTTGCTTTGACTCACCTGAAGGTCCACCAGATATTAAAGCACATCGTGTTCAGCCAAAAAAACGCTGCGAGGAAGAAGAAGTGCATCAAAATAGCTGAAAGGGAAAAAAAATAAAATTAAAACCACTATAATTCAAAAGGCATAATAATTCTACAACTGCAGAATTTATAACAAGTACTAATTACATATAAATTCAAATTAGCATGCGTATGTAATAATAAACTATATATATATATATATATATATATATATATGTTTTAGTATCTAGTTCTCGTTACTAAAAATATTTTAGAGTGTTTTACAGAGCGTTAAGGTCTTGAAATTGTGTATAATAAAATTAAATGCATGTAATAGACACATCAAAGGATGAAAATGAGATATCCCTATACAAAAGTGATAGTTGCTTATCATAGTTTGGGGCTCAGGTTAGCCATGCGAGTTAAAGCGTTGACCTTTATCTCACATGGTAATCCTAGAGTGGCGAGTTCGATTCTCGCCTGGGCAAAGAAAATTATTTAGTGACGAAATTCATTAAATAACATCCTAAAATCCCACCCTGGCTAGAAAAGGGTGGTAACCTGTAGATAACCCGTCCCAATTAGCCTAAGTTGCAAAAAGTGAACGTTAATAAATAATAATATTATCATAGTTAGCTATATTAAATTGTTCAGACTGAATAACATAATAACTTTTAATGTTCCCAATAAAAGTCAATAAAATGCCAGAATAAATGTTCTCAAGCAGTAACTTTTAGCCAGCTGTAGTATAAATTACTTTATTTTCACTGCTGTACTACCTTTTACTCTTCTTCCGGAATATTTTATCATTTAGAATTAATTATAATTTTCAAATTTGTGAATCGTTTTTCAGGTTGTAAGTATTTTCAAAATTGTGTAAGGATTTTTAAAAATTTTAGCAGATTTGCCTTAAGGGTGCTATTGAGGTCGTACAAATGACGCGATTTTCGAAATGTTTTTCGAAAATTCAAAATATGTCTGTTACTATACGTTGGGTCGAAATATTGTATAGAACCAATCTTATTGTAATTGTAATTTTGTTATATACATTTATTCTCTATCATATTAACCGTGATATTTGCATTTTTCAGTTTTCAGCTTTCAGCAAACCCTTATTTCTACACATGTTACATAAACAATATTTTTTAATATAATAAACGACATTGTTCGATGCTTAAATACCAAATATTGTTTTCAAGAGACATTTATTATACGAGATAAATGTTATGGTGACCCCCATAATTCTACAATATGTTTTGGTGACCCTAAGTTTTTGGACTACTAAAATTTGATTGAAGGAGATAAACATTATTCTGAATCATTATAATTTACAGTACTAGATATAGTAAATAGTTTTCAATAAAATTAATGTTATATTCAGATATATTTCATTAATTGCTCTTCTTTCCAGTCTAGATTCTATCTATTCAGCGCTGCGATGTTGGCTGCCCTGTTTGTTTACAATTCCGACGCTTTCCGTTGTAGATATTATTAACTTGTAAATTGACTGAAAGATTTCTTCTTACCGTTTGTATTTATTCGCTTAACATTCACGGTGGTGTTTCAGCATGTAGATTTATCTGTTGTAAGCCTTCCGGTAGGAAATCTGCTTAGTTTACACAGCCCCTGCGTGACGGAGTTTTTTTTGTGTTATGCAGGGTTGCACAGTCTGAATATCACCGTGCGTAATGTAAGCTTACTATTGTAGCTTTTATGATCCTAGGTAGGAACGATGGACATTTGATGACATTTTTTTTTTGCGGCAAAATGAGGAATATCTCCTCATGAGAAAAACCTCAACAGCTGATTTTCTTTTCGAGATAAATAAGAGCCAAACTACGGCCAATGCCTTGACCTGCGTAATCTGCCAACTCCCTCAATACAAAGCCCGCCTCAGGGAGCGTGCGTAAAGAACAATCACCTTCGCAGAAGATGAAGATGTTTGAAGATTCCTGGCGGCCTTGAGCCTCCAATCTCGAGCAGCGTGAAACAGGCAGCGACTCCAACGTTGGAATTTTAATTGACATCAATTTTACATCGGATCCGGTTTAGCTCTTCCACAGCATCTGTCTAATCAATTGTGAGACTCTGCCAACGCCCGCTCTGTCGGTTTTACACCACCATAAAATTCGCATTTATTCTTTTCAACAATTCGTCCAAGCGTCCCACTTAATCGATCAGAATATCTTTAGCAACACTGAACTGATATATACTTGAACATAAAACTACAGAAAAGACTATGATTTCGCCCATTCTATATTTCTGTACAGGGTGTTTGGTAAGTTGATAGGCAAACTTCTAAAAGTGTTTCTACTCCTCAAAAGGAACAAAATTGTACATATGTTTCTATTCCTAATAGTATTTGAGAAAATCAATTTTTGAGATTTTTCAATGCATCTACTTTTTATTGCATAAATTAACAGCAGATGAATTATGCTTTGGCTATCATTTTGAAGGACATTAAATTCTATTTGACAACCGTTTATTTTCACTTGCAATTTCAGTTTTACAAATAGTTTTAATGGAAAATCAACTGTTGAGGTTTTACGGTACTTATCGATTTAGGGGAGGCCACTCGTTTAAGAATGATTATTAAATAATAATGAAAAGAAAATCACTTTATTATTTAAAATAAAACTTCTAGAATCTGTAATTAAAGTCTATTATTAAATCATAATAAAATGGAAATCACATTATTATTTAAAATAAAATTTCTAGAATTTATAATTAAAGTCTATTATTAAATCATAATAAAATGGAAATCACATTATTATTTAAAATAAAATTTCTAGAATTTGTAATTAAAGTCTATTATTAAATCATAATAAAAGGTTTTAATAAAACATAGATACATTGAAATTACAAAAATCGATTTTTCTCCAATACTATTAGGAGTAGGAATATACATAATACGAACCATTCTGTTCCTTTTGAATAGTAGAAACAACTGTAGAAGTTTATCAATCTAATTACCAAACACCCTGAATAATGTAATTAATGCTCATTCAACTCGCACAGTTATTAGACATTATGAATTATTAAGGCTTCATTCACAACTCGTCCTAGGCACAAATTACACGAGTACTCCTTAGTCCCTGCATATATTAGGCAACTGCCTCACGCTTAGATGGTGGTACATCTTCACATTCTATTCTGTATTCCGCCCTTTATAAGAACATAATATAAACAAACAATACAAGAGCAGGATTAGGGTTTTCGGAAGACTAAAAATGAATGCTCTAAACAACACTACTAAATATTCAGTAACATGCATACAACAGCAACTGAAGAATGTTTATATAGCAGTTTTTCGACAATACATGACGACGGAGTTCATATTCCCCACTTTTTGAATTATTGTTATTTCATAGCGATCAATTCAAAATTTCTGATATATACTAATGACCTAAATTTAAATTATATCGCTACTAAAATGGATTGTCGTCCACTTATTTCTGTAGTTCAAAATCTGATTGAGGAATAATAAAAATCTCAATGAGGCATGATCGAATCAATGTGTAAAATGAAATTAGTCTTAAAGCAGATTCCCCTTAAGGGACCTGTAACCTCTATAGATTGCACTCAAGGTACAATTTTCTTAATTTTTCTTCAAATGTCCATCGATCTTACTCAGCAGACGACGAAAATTCGTTCAAAACTGTAAATATAAATTTGTCTGTTACCGCTCTCGCAAGTTTTAACTTATCGTTGCCAAATTTCATATATAATCATTTTATGTGAATGGAAAGATCAAGTTCGTTACCGGCTGAAATCGGACCAAGAGGAGGGGAGGTTTAGAGGTGGGGAATTTTTAAAATTATTATGTGCAGTGCTATTATGAGTTGGTTCGAAGAATTATGTTGAATCTATCTTATTACAAATTAATTATTCTATAAATGTTATTATATACATTTCTTCTCTAACTTCATTACTAACTGAGATATTTGAATTTTTTAGTTTTCGGAACTCATTATACCCTCACTCCTATTCATTCATATAAACAATACTCTCTCTATTATCCAACAAAACACTTTATTTTAAACTTAAACATCAAATATTGTTCTCATTGATATTTTTCTTTTTAAGATAAATGCAAATACGGCGTTAGTGGCGTGCGTGGAAAATCGACTTAGTTAACGCAGTGCCTGTGTGACAGACTTTATTTTTTGTACTAAAACACTCTAGTTCCAGACATTACCTACTGAGAGTTAGTGTTCTTGAAAGGTTCTAGTGAACGTCGAGTGGAATGTTCGATTCCCACGTTGTTCTGGAAGTAATTAATCGTTTTAACCCATCCTATAAAATGAATTATCCCGTAAAGAAAAACCTGGCAACCTATAGTAAAACCAGCTCAGACTTTCTTCACTTTCATAAAAAAGGTATAAGGCAAGCGATACATTTTTACTGTTATCATTTCGGGGAACCAAAACTGGGTCATTCATTTCCGCTATTTGTCAATATTCAAGACACAGTAAAGGCCTCTTGAAATATCACTCTTCAATTCCGTGAATTAAAATTTATATACTATCAGTTTACAGGGAAATATACATTAAAGGGAAGGTCCGTTTTTTTTGTTTTTTTTCCCACATCTGTTTAATCTCTCATGTATTTTTTCTTTTTAATCTGACCTACTGAACAAAGCTAGGAACTGTGATTTGCCTGTAAAAATAATTGGCACAATATGGATTTATGCATGGCAATTCTTCGGACAGAAATCAGAGTAAGTATAGTTCACGGAAATCGGCATCAAATCACAAATTCAACAAAATGGGAGCTTCCGATACTTATTTAGCGAATCATTTCAGAGTAAACCGAATTTCTGCTGACACCAATTTTAAAGTCACCCTACTATTTTCATCCAATTGGGTTGTTAACTCTAAATGTGATTTTATTTGAGGCTATTACTCTGGTATACCTCTTGCTATACCGTTATATTGAATGGTGGAACTGAGGCGGAGATATTCCTGTTAAGGTGAAGTGCAATATTCGATCTTAGCTATGTCCAGGCCACAAACTTCCTGCTAACAGATTTCCATTCGGGAAATCAGGTATTGGAGAGGTCATGCTCAAGACAGGATTTTAGAAAAATATTCTGAAAAGTCCGACACGATCTAAGTGAGTTGACGAAAATGAGGTACGCTCAAAAAAATGTTTATATATATATCGCAATTTTCGTTTGATCGTTACCAAACTGGATATTTAAACGTTATACGCAAAAATAAAGATCAAGTCCAAGTTCAGTCTTTACTGAAATCGGAAAGGGGGAGGGGAGGTTTAGAAAGGGAATTTCGGAAATTTTAAATATCTCCGTTGTTATATTTGGGATCGAAAAAGTGCACAGAACCAATATTTAGCTACAAATGATTTTGATTTTTTATTTTCCGCCTTCAGTAAACCCCTACTCCTATTCATGTCATAGTAAGTATGAGCTGCCATGAAACACTTTATTTGAAGCTTAAATACCAAATATTGTTCTCATTGAGCTTATACGTTTTCTTATAAATTCAAATACATTGCGCTAGTGGGAAATCTGTTTAGTTTACGCAACTCCTGCGTGACGGACTTTTGCTGCGTTATGCAGGGTTGTACAGTCTGAATATTACATGATGTAAGCTTTCTATTATAGCTTTTATTATAAGGTTGGCATCATTTCACAGATAATATAATATTTTAAGAATAAGGAACAAAAATGATTTGAGCTCTTCTATTTATTGAAGTTATTAAGAATTTAAGATAAAAGCTCTTCTCAATTAAAGAATTTCGTTTTTCTTTTAAGTTTATTTCCCCTAGGTCAATTATTGAGGTGGTACTCATGAATCAGTTTTCGAATAATTGCTTTAAATGTCCATTGATCCTAAACAGGAGATGACAAAAATCCTCTTACATTCAACAAATACTATATATATATATATATATATATATATATATATATATAAAATTTTGAGGGAACCTCATGTTTGTCACCTCCTGGGTAGGATCGTTGGACATTCGAGGTAACTTTTTGAAAATTGCGTCATGAGTACACCCTCGATAGCTGATATCCCTTGAGGGAAATAATAACGAGATCTACATATTCATGTAAAACCTATCAATATATTGGCACGTTAAGCACTATCGGTAATTCTATAATTATCTTTCTTATTTTTCAGGGATTTAGTTGTCCATTAGTATATTTTTGCTTTTATCGATAAAAGTTTATTACGATTTAATCTGATTGGTCTGTCTTACGAAAGCCCAGGCAAAATGGGTTAGTTTAATCTTTGTTTTCAGTGATCTCCAATTTCTGCTGTTACAGAATGGATTTACGTAAATCCTTGTATTCGTTTGAAAAAGAATCCGTGGTTATTTCATCACGAGTGTCAGATGACAATTAGAAAATTCTGTTTATTACGTTTTTCATAAACAATATTACTTGGTGTGATATAACTGTTGGCATAGGAAGGATTTGACATTTTCCTGGTATAACTGATAATAAAACACTGAGTAAAAAACATTTTTCTTTGTCTGAACTCACTATATTAAAGTAGTACAAATTTCTCCTTATGAAGAAGGAGAATATTTATCATATGAAATCATTTAAATTTGTCTATAGAAAAATTATAAAGATATAAGGTTATAAATAAATGATTCGAATATTCTAATTAAAACTATTACGGTTTCATTCTTCATAAAACTTTTACTACTGCTGCTGTTTTTATCTTGTACTTTTTTGGGACTTTTATTAAGATTTAAGATGATTGTGTTTATTGAAACTGGCTGGCTTGGCTTTGAAGAACCAATTGAATTGTAGTTTATTTGCATAATACTATTTTTAGACTATTTTATGGTTTATGTGCTATTTATAGTTGTTATTTTCGTATTTATCAAAGATTTTATTTTGGTTGTTTCCTTTATTTCTTGTTCAGCTGGAGTTGGGTACATGAGACTGATAGATTTATCATTTTTCAGACAATTAACTTTTGTAAATCACTGTACGTCCTTTTCCATTTCAATAAGGCACTAGATTTTGTAGTTGAACTTCTATCTCGTATTTTGTAACTTCATTACGTGGCACTTTAATGCCGAATTCAATAGAAGCGAACGTATTTCTCTAATAGTACGAACATGGCACCAGACGTCCTCCACACAAAATGTAAATGGTCTTGGGAGTTCATCGGATCATTGGCCAACAAAAATTCATATTTCACTCTATTTCAGTGCTAAACGCTGGCAATCCGTAGTATATAGCAATACAACTGGGTTTTACTGGATGCTCTTTGTACTTAAAATAAAGATATTGTGATGAACTACATAAAATTGTTTTCCATTGCAACTTAACTAGGAGCAAAGAGTAGTATAATTTTATAAACCAGTAAAGTTGTATAAAAACCTAAAATCTCGCTTCTAGTTAAATCGACATTTAACATAATTCATAAAATTGATAGTGAGGAATAAGGCCACTTTTAACAAAATTTAATTATTAATAAGTCGAAACAGTATTAGAGAAGTAAAGAAATAAAAATCAAAACAAAATTTAAAAAATAGTCATTACCGATACTTGGTGTTATAATATATAAATTGTAATTGGGTTGTTACCCAGATAGTACTCACGTATATTTTGAAACATTTAACGAAAAATGATAACCAAGCCTTTATAAAAGGTTCCATGTGAATCAACGAAATCTAAAGGTGTTTTTCAAGATTTCTTAATAGGCAAGTCTCTCCGCTCCCCACTCACTCTCTATCTCTCTCTCCTCCCTTTTTCGGTTTTTTTTTCCCCAGTCGGACCGGTTTTTCTCGAATTTCTAAGGTTACCAAATTATTTTATTCTTACGTAATCCATAGAGATTCATTGGAATCATTCATTACTAGATGTCCTAGAATCTAATATAGCCCACACATTTAAGGTCACAGATGATTAAACGTGAACATTGAAAGGCCTGAAAGCCCAAAAAAATTAAGCAAGTTGTAAAACAGATTCTCAATAAAAAAGTAAACGTTTAGGGTTGTTGTGTAATGGAATCTACCAGCGCCGATTTAATATCTGGAGTTAGGTAGTTGTCGAAATCGGTTGGACGCTTCGTCCTGTTGTCAGGGCCGTAGGACCGACCCCTGCTCAAATAAAGGGATGCCGAACTGTCTGTCCGTTGGGCTTGAATGTCGAACTAAATGTCAGGGCACCCTCGGCAATTCTGTCTACCTTCCCCTAATTCCTGGAGAAGAACCCTCCAGTTCCTTCCCTCTGGGAATTACAGCTGCTCCTAATTCAAACGGGGGACATTCCCTAACACATCCATCGTCGGCTGAGCTCTCAAACACAGGTTCAATCTCGAGACAATCTAACCGAGGAAGATATTTATATATCCTGGTAGGTTCTTGGCACAAGAGGACTGTTATGTGAAATATACTTGTTTTTAAATATTTGTACAAAACACAGAGCCGTGTGTAATCATATGTATTTAAATTCTTGCCTTACTAAAATACGTAAGAACATTTATAGTACCATTTCGTATAAACCCCTACAAAAATGGGACTTCCGAACATAAATATCACCAACCACTTACAACCACCACCCCCAAACTGCTTGTTCCTTAGCATGGAGAGAGAATTTTTTTTTGCTATGTTAATCAGTTTATAGAGAGCGATTATTTGATATAACTTTTAGCAGATTTCCGTTAAGGGAAAATCTTCTATTGAGGTGGTGCTTATGGCGCGGTTTTCGAAATATTTCTTCTAATATCCATCGATCCTATCTAGTACGTGACGAAAATGAGGTCCGTTCAAAATTTTATAAATGTATGTATGTACATTTGACTGTTACCATTCTAGCGGTCATAATTTTGGTTTAATCGTTATCAAACTCGATATTTAATCGTTTTATATAAAAAAGAAAGATTAATTTCGTTAATTGCTGAAATCCAACCAGTGGGGGGCGGTTAGAGGGGAGGGATTTCGAAAATTCTTAATATCTCCGTTATTGTGCATCAGATCGACAAATTGTATGTTATTGCATGAGTAATGTTCTATAAATGTTTCCACTATCTTTAAATCTATAGTTAAACTTCACGTGGGAAATCTGCTTAGTTTACGCAGCTCCTGCGTAACTTTTTGAGATTAATTCAAATAAATAGGTGGGTAATTTGCTTATTTTACGCATTCTCTGTGTGACGGACGGTGGTAATTCTTACTTATTAGGCACTACAGTCCATGAAGGTCCAGAACCTCTGACATCAACATTCTTCACCATTCTTCAAAATTCCCAGCTGAACCTATTTTTTCATTTACGTATACCCAAGCTCTGTAAGCCGACATCGCCTGCTCCTAATGATTTCTATCTGGTGTACCGTATAGTATCTCCATGGATAGAGTCATGGGTTCAATTCTTTCAATATGAGCCAGACAGCTCAACCTGTCTTTTTTGATTGCACAGATGATACCAGGGCTCTGCATACTTTAAGAATAAAGTAGGAGAAATAACATTTTTCGATCCTTCTAGTCCGATTTAGGTTTTAACGAACTTAGTCCGTTAGAACATATATTAGTGTGGGTGAAGTGGGGTTTCAGTAATCTGAAGGTATATACATATAAATTAAAAGGGAACTCGTATACGCCATTTTCTATGAAGCATGTGGGGGAAATATCAAGAAATTTTCAGATGCCGTGTCTTGAGTATAACCTTAGTAGTAGATTTCTTTAAGATATATCTGTCAAAACCGTTAAGTTGCAGAGTTTGTGAAAGTATATAACGTATAACATCACTAACGACTATGTGACCATTAATAAGTGGCAGGCAACCCATTCTACGTTGAGGCTATGTTTAGTAATTGAAGAGATAAACGGAACGATAGGGACCATGCCTAAGGTCACGGATCCCATAGTTGGCCCGGGTTCCCATAGCATAACCACCCTTATTAATGCTCATCTCCATTGATTCGTTGCTCATTATTATTATCTGAAGAGGGTTCACCTTCAGGGAAATCAGTTTTTGTGGTAGTTCTATTCTTCAAATACCCATCGATTTCAACTAGAGAATGATTAAAATTAGATAAGGGATGTTTTATATTTATTTAATATATTTAGTTAGGGGGAGGGAGTTAGAAGAGAGGAATTTTGAAAGTTCGAAATATTTTCGTTATTATACTTCGAATCAAAAAATTGTATAGAACCTTATTGTAAATTGAATTTCCTATAAATGTAGTTATATAAATACTTTCTCTCTCATGAATATTAACCGAAATATTTGGCCATATTAACTAGCTGCGATTATATCATGAACCACTTTTTTCTATGCTTAAAAACCAAATATTTTCTTCAACAGACCTTTATTATTCGAAATGCATGCAAACAAGGTTGCGAGATGACGTCATCAATTACGATTTTACGTTCTCCTTTCGAATATGTTTACGTGATCTATACGATACTCGATATTTAACTCTTTCAGTCAACACTAAAGATCATATTTGTTATTAAAGCCAGACCTGGAATAGTGGGGGGTTCTCGAAAATTCAAAAAATCTCTCGATATTATGGGTCGGATCGCAAAATGTTATAGCACCAATAATGTTAAACTATAATCGTTGCTCTGTTCATTATTTTGTAATTCAAGTATTCAGCTAGTTATTCGTACAGTTTTGTTTTCTGCCTGCAGTAATCCCCCCCCCGCTCCCTTTTACAAATCTGTTTTTTTTACATAGAAATAGGGACTATGTTGTGATATGAGACCAAAAGTGTGTTTTTCTAGCACGTGGGAAATCTGCTTAGTTTATAATCCTTGCGTGATTAAGCAATTATGTTTCTAAAAATCCTTTAATTTTCGGCTAACTTTACATAGAAGACTAACTATTAAATCAGAAGGTATACAGAATAAAAATAATTCATCATGAAGAAATAATTCATCATGAAAATAATTCATCTTGGGATCACTTAAGCCCATCCCTAAACTCCAGAGAGACCTGCCAACTCCCCATGAGATGGTCAGACCTTTTTTTAAAAAAAATTGTAAAAGCTGACTCGCTCTTCTTTCGAATGCCCATTTATTACGAAAGGGAAGAAGAGGCTCATTCAGACATGACGTATTTGTGAATTAGTTACAAGAAGCTGGACGCTATAACCGTTTGTCTGAGTCGTAGCATCCACGGTCTATTTAAATCAGAATGCTTTATTTAGATCCTTAAAGATAAGCGCCGCCTTTGAAGGACTGTTTCATCACATCAAAACCCTGTTTATACACAGCTGTTTATCAATACTCGGGAAATTATAAAGATAAACCTAGATAAATATTTAGTGTTAATTCAGAGAACACAATGAATGGGGTAAAGCTGAGAATATTAGTCCTCATTCTTCCAATAACTGTATGTATTAAATATTACCTGGTTTATAAGAAAATAAGCCCAGTGTTTCTCTTATACCTCACGAAATATAAATACATTTTGCATATAAATGCGCTTATCTTCAGGAGGCTATTTTAAGCTGGAAGATATATATATTTTTTATTCCTTTTCAGTTAAAGTGTTATTATTAAATTTTTCAAAGGATGGAAACTAAGTGAACATATTTTACAAAATATAATGTAACACACAATCGCAAAAGAAGATATAAGAATATGCATGCAAAAAGCTTAAACACCTCTAACCAGTCACATAAATATTTTGTACCCGAAGTATATTTTGGTGCATGAATGAAGTTTAAAAAAAAAATTCTTTATTTAAAAATTAAATAAATAACTTCATGCTTGAAGGATGTTTTTATACACAAAATGAATAAATATTAAAAATTTCAAGTATTAAATAAAGCTAAAATATATTTGTGATAAAAAGGTAATTTATTTATTTTTTATTTATTTATTTGGTAACTACTAGGGGATGTCGCTCAGTATCATTTATTTTCAATTCCTTAAATTAAAATTTTAAAATAAATAAATAAAGATAAATGTTTTCAAAATTATTCAAACATTGAATAAAATATAGCTATATATATATATATATATATATATATATATATATATATATATATATATAACACTAAGGAATAAAATAAAGCTAAGGAAACATTTGCGATAATCCTGGCTTGAGGATAAAAGGTAATTTATGGTCAGGTATATTGTCTCTAAGGTGGAGACAAGTTTCACATCATAGACTTTATAGCTTAACTTAATAATAATAATTCATGCTTTAACAGATCTAAAATTAACAACAAAGCACGTCAAAAAATAAAAAACCTGCTATATATATGTACGGTGTTATTGTAAGAAAAATTAATTTATTATATATACATATATATATATTTATTAAATTAACAGATTTTATAAAACATATTTATTGAATTTGTGATTTTATATCAAATATATTATTTTTGTTTGCTATTTAATAATATCTAAATAAATGAATAGCTACAATATAAATAACTGTATTATAGGAAACCTATAATAGAATAAATCCTGTTTATCCTATAATGCCTACTTTTTTTTTTTTTTTTTTTTTTAATATTTAAAGGAAATAAAAATATTCCTTTTGAAATATCTATTGATTTCTGGAGACGAACCAGCACAAGACATTCTGACATTAAAAATATTAGATTTGGCATTTTCTCAAGGATATATAATAACACCTCCCCAAAAGCTATAAATAAATAAAAAACATAATTAATTATTACTCCAGCACCGGTCATACGGACATGTCAACACATTGATAAATTTGGGGAACGACAGAAAGTATCTGCTGACTAATTTTATTTCTTTATTTATTTTATATTTTTTTAAGACTAGAAATTCGGACACAATCATTGCAACTGAACATTTCAATGCGAAGTTTCCAAGATTTTGAGACATACAATTAAAAAAAAAAAATTAAAAAAAAAGTGTTTCCTAAAATGCAGTGTTTTGGAAGGCAGTGTGTCAGAAAAAGGTTTTTACATAATTTAAGAAATATCCACGTTTCGAGGATCAGAAAGGCATTTAACATTTGTAAAGATTCTCTATTTAGTTGACAGCTGCTTATTGTGGGCAGAAGTAAATGAAACTATTTCCAGGTGGATTACGTTATTCCGATGCTATTCTAATGTATTGTTATAATGTAAATGTGAAACTCAATAAAATCAGAAATAGTTTATATGTCTTCCTTTTTTCTTTTTATTTACGTGCTCACTAAATAACTGACATTATACACGTTGGTTCCTTTGTAAAGAAGTAACTGCTTCTTCCAAATGATTCAATATTTTATTTAATGTACTATGGAATAAAAAGAACAAAAATATTTTCAATATTGAATGTTGCCGGTATATTTCAAAGGAAGCTTTGATCCTATTTTCACTTGAAAAAATGTTATTTGCTAGACAGAATGTTATTTATAAACAGGCCAGTGAGATCACTATAAGATCCATTTTCAAATAAAATGAATTTTCCCTATTTTAAATAAAATAATGTTTTTAGTTTATTATGACACAAAGGTTTAGTTAGTGATTTACTAGCCTATAAATTATAGGTAATGAGAAACAACTTAAGAATATCGATGCCAGTAAATCTTTCTTCAGCATTAAAATCTGCTCTTTTGTCTATTACATGGAAATAAATAAATAACTTATATTTCATAATATATGACAGAACGTCTTGGACCTTGCTCCAGAATGTATTTATAGGTCTCGCCTAATGGATTAGTATTTTAAAACGAAGGAAATGGCCAGTAATTTTTCTTCTAATAAATAATTACACAAGATACATTTTTTTTCAAAATATCAAAACCTAAGAACATATATCTTCGTTAAAAAATATTAGCAGTATTTACCTAGAAGTACTAAGTTATTTCAAGTTATTTTCCACTACAATTGTAAAAAAAAAAAAAAAAATTAAAAAAAAGTGGTGAAATAAATTAATTTTAATATTTTGGAAATAAAAGCCAAAACCACCTAATCACCCACATTAAACAACTCATTTAATTCAATTATTTAAACAATTGCTCATACAATGTCTCTGAAGGAAAACAGATTTGCAGTTTGTAATGATGACGACATGATACAAAACTTCAATCTTGTAAGACTTAATAAGAAGTATTATATGACTTAATGGAAAGCGTTTATTTCTTTGACGTAGCATGGCTAAACACCTGTATACACACACACACAAACACACGACGCAAGCACGATGCACGAACGCACACACACACTCACACAAACACTATATTTATGGTACGACAGTAGATCTAACCGAATATTTATTACTACAGGTTCTTGAAAAATCAGAGGAATTATCCAAGAATGTCAAGAAATGTCTTCTTGGCTGTCAGCAATAACATTTATACATTTCCCCGACCCATTTCGAGTGTCGACACTCCTTCTTGAGGATTAATCATTGGAAAATGAACATACTCGTAATGTTAAAAATGCATTTGCTCCAGGACAACAACATTTTCGACGGATTAATAGTATAAAAATTGATGGGATTCCACTTTTTTTTATTTTTAAATTGGAGTTCTTTATTCATTTTTAATGCATTAATCCTGTAGTGACTGTAAAATGTAATATAAATGTACCAATGACACGTACTATAGAAGCTAGTGAAGTTTAGCATATAGAAATAGCATTTACCATGAAAAGATTAATTTTTAAATAACCAATATAATTATATGTTATAAAAAATATTTTTGTATCACTGTTCTTAAGCACAAAAAAAGATTTAGAATTATTAATCAGTATCTCTTTATTCTTCAACTCATGACTCAGCAACAAAACCGACAACTGCCTTGTGTATCTACAACTACAAAAACATATGATTCTACACCTAACCTATATCCTACAAATCCAAAGAGATATAAAAATAAGAGATATATAAATCTTCCATTATAATATACAGTCCCTAACAATCACAAATAAATATTTTTTTTTTTTTCAAATTTGTGGAGTGTGAGGCACACATCTCATTACATTGACAATGGAATTAATCGTCCATCAGTCTGAGCATAGGAATAGTCCTTATGACCTTCCAGACAGGTGGAGAAAGGATGTATTCCATCAGCTGAATCTGTAAGGCTGCCAAGATTTTACTGAGCATATCTCATAACTGTCTAGGAACAGTAGGCCTGTCTGCCTGCGTGTCTCTCATTGACAGTAGGTCTAATTCTAGTAGTTTGGCTTCGTGCCATTTCCAGATTCTCTCTCCAACAACCTCTAAATCACTTCAGCTATCAAGACGCGAGAGGATATGTCTTCCTTCTGGAACGCAAGTTATTACTTTATCCCAATTGATAATAACATAAGGGCATATGTTTTATATAGATAATCAAGAAGTTGGTTCTGAAAATGCTATACTGAAAGGGCACTTCCAAACGTTAATACACTTAGATGAAATTCTCAGGTTCTAATAACCATAAAGCGTTAATAAAACATACATACGACCAAATCCGTTTTCAATACTGCTTCAATAACGTCTATAAAAGTCCGTCACGCAGGGACTGCGTAAAATAAGCAGATTTCCCACGTGAAGTTTTACAATAGAGAAATCTGCCTAATAACAACTGTAGTAGTAAGAAACCTCTAAACCTAAAACATTATTTAGGGCGTAATAACCCAGAAGTTTCTAGCCCCAAAAAACAGTTAACCTAACCTCTAAACCTATTCACGAGGGACGAATAGTTATGGAAATGGCCACCAGAGCTCTCGGCGGAAAGTCCGAACATGCAGATTACAAATGCAAATATCTCGGTTAATATTCAAGATATAGAATAAAAGCATATAACAATAATTATAGTATATTTAATTTCCAATAAGATTGGTTCTATACAATTTTTCGATCCGATGCATAATAACGGAGATATTTCGAATTTTTGAAAATCCCCCCTCTAAACCCCCTCTCCCACTGGTCCGATTTCAGCCGTTAACGAACTTGATCTTCCTTTTTACATAAAACGATTAAATACCGAGTTTGGTGACGATTAAACAAAAATTGCGACCGCTAGAGTGTTAACAGACAAATATATATATATGTATATATATATATATATATATATATATATATATATATATATATAAATGTATATATATATATATATATATATATATATATATATATATATATATATATATATATAGTTTTGAGCGGACCTCATTTTCGTCATCTACTAGGTAGGATCGATGGACATTTGAAGAAATTTTTCGAAAATTCCGTCATGAGTACGACCTCAATAGCTGATTTCCCTTAAGGGAAATCTGCTAATAGTTTTTAAAAAATGATGATAACGTGACGATAAAACTTTTTATGTAATCAAATGCATGAGACAATAATTTAAATTATTTATCTGAACACCTACCTAATTTATGAAACAAGTGTCTTTAGAATCAAAAGGCTTTATCGTTGTAATCTTATAATTTCGTCTCCTACGGCCATTAAATTGTCAGGGTACTCTGAGAGGCCCTGTGAGAACATCCATCTTAGGTCTATATCCTGTACCAATTCGATCCATTTAGTATGATCTGTTACTGAACTCAGGAAAGGCTAACTCATGACTCGCTTCAAGAAACTTGAATACACTTAAATTATTTATTAACGTCCACTTTTTGCTACTATGGCTAATCGGGAAGGGCTATCAACAGGTTACCACCATTTTCTAGCAAGGGTAGGATTAAAGATTTTATTTAGTGAGTCCGTCACTAATTAAATTCCTATATCGCAGAGTGGAATCAAACTCGCCACTCAAGGTTTTCCAAATGAGATTAAAGGCAATGCCTGAGCCCCCGAAACTTGAATAGCTTCCAAGTATCCACCGATGCAACGTAGTAGATGACCAAATGCAGATCTAGAATTATATCTGGGTTATTATGCATTGTTTCGTGAATTAATATGTATTCAAACTTATTGGTTAAGTAATTTCCTATATTTGATGTTTTTAGAATTCAAATATGAAGTTTTTTTTATTTTTGGCCATCAGTAAACCCTCACCCACTTCAATTTCTTCAGCTTTCACTTTATGCAATTTTGTCACATAAACATGGTGAATCCTACTTTAACTTCAAATTTTACTTAAACGGATGTGAGGACTTGGCCAAAGCCACATGTAACATATTGTAATAACATACATATTAGTCATCTGCGATTTATCAGAATGCTAGAGAAATCTGCCTTGTTAACGCTCGTTTTTCCTATATTTAGCACTCCATTTTCCCAGGTAACAAAGCAGACTTCATCCTCAAAAATCTTGAAAGTGACAAAACTTTCTCAGCTATATTAAGACAGTCCTCCACCACAGGTTTTCTTAAATTTTTGCACAGACCTTTTAATAGAAACCCATCCCACAGTAGCCTTGAGACTTGGGATAGAATCTTTCTCCAAGTGGATCTGTTGTGCTTTTCAATATTTAATAGCAAATTTCTTTTGATTTCATCGACCAAATCGATTATTTTAAGCGTATTCACATATCTTATGGTGTATGTTGTTTTGTTCATTGTACTTTTAGAAGGCACATCATAGCGGTGAAGCGTATTCATTAAAATATAACAAATATTGGAGCAATGAAGTAACCCCCAATCCTTTACACAATTACTCAGAATTGTAGATATTACTTATTTTTCTCAATAAATTTAATAGGTATTGTAAAAAAAGCTGCATGAGATTCATCAGTGTTTCATTGCTCCATCGCCTATAAAATGAGATTGTTGGCTCCAAACCAGTTACTTATTTTAACAACAGCGTCTTAATCATCAGTGTAATAAAATGTGCAAGCTATAAATAGCACACCCGTTGCGATTGGTAAATATAACGGAATGTAAATACTTTAGGACGTGGGACATAAAATGGAAATAGCTTTTGCATTACTCCCATTTATTATCATTCAGGAACAATACAAATCGGTTAAAACATTTTTAGTTTTCACAGCTCATTAGTTATCTGAGAAAATGGCTTCATTATAGGCTCATTTGTAAACCAAAATGTATGAAATAGGCAAAAATTTGAAATATAATGTCTGTCCTATTAAAATAAGAAAATCTTGATCCAGTCCTTGGAATAGTTGGTTTGGGATCTTAGCTTACCCTCAACATCATGACTGGCTCATCAATGCTTTAAATTATCATAGATCAAATGTTTTCTCTAAACTTCCACGAAGGGTTGAATAAGTCCTCGATGCACAATGACATCAACCTACGACCAACTCTACGGAATGATCATATTCTGTATCTACACTCGAGAACCAAGGCCTACTGAATCCCTAAGAAACCGAAAGAGAATTTGAGGAGTCGTGTTTTCGTTTATCAATATGATCAAAAACAATTAAGGGAAAAATTTATTTTTTGCAGCTCTCAGGAAAGCCAGCATTAAACAAAAGTTTAGAAGTACTAGCCATCAAAAAACCCTCGTACAAACTGTAGAAAGATGTCTCTCGCTGATCCTTCATACTGAACAAAGCTATTCATTCCTACTTTAGACACCCTTCAGATTTGACTATTTTCTTTTTTTGTTACGAGAATCGAAACTGGCCAAAAATAAGACATTAATGCAACTCGAACTGCTTTAAACAAATTCTAAACGAAACTCCAGACGATTTGCAGTAAATGGTAAAATCATTTCCAATAATGCACATTCTGTCCCAAAAAGACAACTTTTGAAACCTTTATGCCTTGCAATAGCAAGAGAAATTTATTTGTTTGGTATCGGTTAAAATTAAATTAATCGAGTATACTCTTTGCAATATGACAGCGCGAAGAATGTCGAATGGCTGTTGCAGCAATATTATAAGAATCTTCTTAAATGCTAGTTAAAAAAAAATACGTAAAAATGTTACATATTCTTAACGGAATAATAATTGTAATGCTGACAATCGCAAGTGAGAGAGATAGAGAATGTGAGTGAGGGAGAGAGTGAGGAAGAGAGAGAGAGAGAGAGAGAAGAAGAACAAGAAGAAGAAGAAGAGAGAGAGAGAGAAGAAGAAGAAGAAGAAGAAGAAGAGAGAGAGAGAGAGATATTGTAGTAGAATGTAAAATTTAGCCAATGTGCGGACGTACGGTGTTCATATCCGGGCAGATGATAATTATGGGAGAGAAAATAGCATGTTAGGGAACAGTACTGTTATAACGGCGCAAGCTCATTACTCCGCTAGTCCTATAGCAGTTTTTATGAATTTACCATCTACTACAACTCAACAATTACCTTCTTTTTCATGGCGATGAATTTGTCATTAGCTATAAGACCTTCAAATTTTTTTTATTTAGTTGTCGCGTTTTTTGGAACAGATTAAATGCAGTATATTGCCAATGAAATACTGTTTGCCTCTAATCGAATTGATTCTGCCGAAATTACAAACCATAAATAAATCCCATATTTGTAACTACTTGGCAGCGATATGGGTAGACATGATACGTCCACACATTGATAAATATTTACGAAGAAAAGCCCTTGTAGTCTTCACTGGTATTTACAGCTTAGTCTGACCAACAACATAGTAACAACATTTATGGACGTTCTCCCAAACATCAGAAAACAAACCATCACTATTTCAAATCCTGGTAAACCAACTCATTTTCGCAGATAGCGACGACTATTTTCTCTTTCATCGGTACCGAGCAATCTCTTTAAATACCCGTTTATGTGAAAGATTCAATTTTTTATCCAACACTAAATAGCTTCAATTTCAATTAAAAATACGTTATACTAATCACTGCAATTATTGCTTTTTATTTTTTTCCGTTTAACATAAATCGAAGTGATTACAATTTTTTTTCCTGCGATAGCTCGTATTACTTTGAAACAATAATTTATGGACAATTGATGAATTGCAGAAACTTTGTTGAGGAAAAGGGGATATGAATATCTCTTTGATTTAAATGGAACATATCAAAACCATTTCTTTCATCTTCCAATTTATTTTTAGTACCACTGACATTATAAAATAGTAATGGCATTCACGAGTTATTCATTTCCTAATTAACTTGGCACTTAAAAAGAAAAAAAAAATGCATCTTGAAATGAATAAACTGAATTTACTCATTGGAGTTTCACTTGTAATTAACGAAAATTCCTTAAACTTCTTTACTCAATGATAAAAAGTATAAGTATTGAAGGTATGAATGTTTGTGGTTATATGTAGTCTAAATCAATGTTTCAGTATAAATTTTAATAATTTAAAGGTTCAAAAAAGAAAAGATGATTTGTTAATTCTGTCTTTTTTGATTTCTGATGAATGTTTACTTCTATATTTTGAGACCAACAGAGTGTATTTCATTTCGAAAACGATTGCTTTGGCAAAAGCTAAGATCCTGAAAGTACTGTAGCGCCGAGTAAATGAAATTGTTTTACGCAACTAATAAGGAAAGCAAACAAATTACTTACTGTGAATACAAGGCTTACGTTTTAATTATTCAATATGAGTAATCATTAAATGTAGCTTTGATTACAGTAAATAAGTTCACAATATTAAATTATAAGTACCTTAATTTTCAATTTTTCCTTAACTAAGTTTCTCGGGGTTATCTACTTCTTCTATCCTGCTTGGAATTAGGTATTTTATAATATTTAGAGTATCTTAAAATAAATTCCTTTGACGAGGCTGGAACCAATATCATTGTTTCCAAGAATTATAAGACAACACACGAGCATAAGCTGAACCCGAAATATAACAACAGGAAAAATATAAGATAACAATAAAAAATATAACATTATTTAATTATTTATTAACCCCCATGTTTTGCAACTAAGGCTAATCGGGACGAGTTATCTACAGGATATCACTCTTTTCAAGACAGGGCGGGACTAAAGATTTTATTTAATGAATTCCGTGAATACAAATTACAATTGCCCAGGCGGGAATCGAACTCGCCACTCTAGGTTTACAATGTGAGATTAAGGCCATCGCTTTAATCTCACATGGCTAACCTGAGCCCCAAAAAATATAACATTAGAGAATAAATATAGTGGAATCTTAAAAAAAAACTATCAGAAATTAATGAAGCTAATACTTTCTGAAGAACTTGTTTAGTCAAAAGTAGTTTAAACTGTCGATGAACACCTAATGACGTCAACTAGACAATAGAAACTGATCTCTAGTGTGATGGATAGTCGAGAGAGTGTTTACACATTTTGACGTTGGGGCAAAAAACTATCAAAGGATTAGAGCTCATAAATAAATATAAATGTAAATAAAAGACCAAAAAGACAATGTGGCTGTCAGTGAATGTAAATAGGGTCAAAGCTCTCTGAGTCACTAGCTCTTGGGTCCAGCTCCATATGTTCTCTCTTAAATACAAACTTATAATACGGCTAATAAAATGCCTTCTAAACTCCTCATTCACACATCATATTATTATTTAACTCGTTGAAAAAGATGAAATTGTCCTTTTATTTAAAATAATAAAGTATAGCAGTAATGTAGTTTAGTTTTCTCATTAAATAAGACAGCCATAGAGACAGTTTTGACATGCTGAAAGGAACTGAATACTGATGACTTTGCCTCTCCAATGTACTAAACTCTCATCAAATAAAAAACTCCGTCACGCAGGCGCTGCGTTAACTAAGCAGATTTCCCACGTGCTTCAAGTATTTGCAATTATCACAAAACCTTAAAGTTCAATAAGAACAATATTTAGTGTTTAGGCATAAAATAAGTGCTTCATAATATAACAGCTTATTTTTAATATGAGATTAGTGGGGGTTTACTAAAGGCCAAAAACTAAAAAAATGCAAATATCTCGGTTAATAATCAAGATAGCGAAAAAACGCACATAAACATATTTATAGAACATTACATTTGCAATACGATTGCTTCTATACAATTTCCACACACACACTACTCCTTACTTCTTTCTTACATTAGCAGGGTGTATAAACATTAATTTTATTAATTATTATTTTATTTTTTAGTTTCCCTTTCCCTTCCCTTTTTTTTATTTATTCATTTTTTTATGGTTTTCTCTTTTTTTTAATTTACTCATTTCTTTGTTTTTCTCTTTTCCTTATTTTATTATTATTATTTTTATTTATTTCCCCCCCCCAGTCGATCTTATATTTTCATTTATATTATTTTCACCATCTTGATGTTTCCATACAATACTATTTGATTCTTATAAAAATGGTATTCCAATGAACCCATCAAAAACCACCTTTGTTCACTCCTTTTACGTTTCCCTCAGGGGATATCTGTTTAAAAAATAACTATTGTTTCTTTATACAGAAAGAAAACTACTATCAGGATATAACAAAAAAAAAATCATTAATGTTGTTGTACTTCTGTTCAAAATATAAACATTTTCTACTCAAATACATTATATCATATATATATATATATATATATATATATATATATATATATAATTTTCTTTGATCGTTAACAACTCGATATTTAATCCATTTATGTAAAAGAGAAGGTCAAATTCGTTATTGGCAAAAATCGGACCAGTGGGAGGGGATGGTTTAAAAGGCGGGAATTTTGAAAATTCAAAATATCTCCGTTATTGTACGTCTGATCAAAATATTGCATAGAACCAATCTTATTGAAAATGTAATGTTCTATAAATGTAGTTATTTAAGATTTTTCACTATCTTAATTATAAAGGAGATATTCTCATTTTTTTAGTTCTTCAGTAATCACCCATTCCTACTCATCTGATATTAAAAATAAGTTGATATATTAGAGGCACTTTATTTGAAGCCTAAATACAAAATATTGTTTTATATACACAAAATATTGTATATTGTTCATTGAACTTTTAGGATTTGAGATATATGCAAATACGTGACGTACGTGGGAAATCTCCTTTGTTAAAGCATCCCCTCCGGGACGGATTTTGGGGTAGTGGGGGGTAAAGATATCCGGTAACCGTAATGCCAACTAAAAAAAGAATATTAACCCCATAATTGTTGAAATTCAATGGGTCTGAAAAGTAAATAAAAAGAGTGTCACGGGGTTTTCCCAGAGTAAATGATAACTTTCACACGTGAATAGAAATTGTAAACACGGGCATAATGAAATAAAAACCTTTGTCATCGGCCGTAACTTTCACCTGATAAGTGTGACGTCCGGCTTGGCCGAAAGCCAGGTTACTGACCTCGCCTTGGATACGCTCAACAGCCCCTCCCACGTCATATTTAGTTTCATAATTTATAAAAACATTTAATTAAAAAAAAAAAAAAGGACAGAAATAAATTGCAATTAATTTCCCAAAGTGAATGGGGTTTTGCACAATTCAAGAAATAAAAATCTGCTAAAAGAGGTGACTTTCTTTACTCAAAATGTCTTTACAAAATATTAAATACAGTCCTTAACATTATTCTTCCGAAAACAATAATTAAATGTTAATGTTACTGTATTAAAAATAACATCATATCTCACACATTCAGCATATCAATATAACGTACGGCCATATTGGATTATGAATTGTAGTGAAAGTGAATGAAGCTTACAAATAATAAAACATCATGCATATAAGGAGAAAATCTGATACGGCAAAATATTGTCGACTTTTATGTTATATTACGTTTATATTAAAACTAATCTTATACAAAATTGACCATTGACGTATTTTATAAAAGGATGTGTTCGACGACGGAGACTCTTAATAACTAAATTTCAAGCTAAGGTTGGCAAGAAGATAAATATTCTTGATATGAATATCAGGTCAATAAAATATACTAAATATGGTATTATTGGCTATCTCCTGAAGTTTATTTTCAGTAGAATCAGAGCTATTTATTTAACAATCTTTTTTTTTTTTTCGGTTGGCATTATAAACCTTTAAAATCCTAAGCAGGCTCTAAGCGAGACTTGAAGGATTCATGACCAGAGTTTTTACGTAGTGAGTGATCAACTCGACGTACATCCTCCGTTATCCAAGAGGGGCCTGGAATGAGTTGTCTCCAGTATACTGATGGGTCCCATTGCACCCGGAGGGTCTGTGTCTCAGTTCACCCTGGCAGCCTGCCTGTGAACGGGAGCTATGAGAGTCATTATTAAAACATTTATTAAAAAACAGTAAAAAAAAAATATTAAAAAACAGTAGAGGACTTGGCCTTCTTATTGATCCTTATCAATTGGTTCCTCTACCATCCAGCATATTCCAGAGATAGAGTCATAATCGTTGGTCATCCCGAGGGACTGTCAGACGTATATACTAGACTCCCGCTCAACTATAAGTACTGCTACACTATCAAGCACTGGTAGCGAACTCTAGAACTAATAGCCTCCCTTGGCGGGGATCGAACATGCACCTATTTTTTTTGTCAGCCCACCACCAGATCATATTTCTTATTGGCTGAAATCTGACATTGAATAGTTGGGGTTTAGAGGTGATGGGATTCGTGAATTACAAATATGTCCGTTACTATGAGTTGGATCGTCAAATGAATAGAATAGAATAGAATATATATTTACATCTTGTACATATTAAATAAACAAATAACAAATCTGTCTTTTAAATAAATAATTAAATCCAAGTTCTTGAGTTCAACAATAATATGATAATAAAGAAAAACAAAAAAAGCAAAATAGTGTAAATAGTAAAATACAGTGCATAAAGATAACTAAAAACATTCTATAATTATATAAATTCGTCTTAATATAACATTTAACTGGAGTATGGTCCATCAACACTTATAGATTCCAGAGTATTGCATGCTGACGTGATGAAGCAGTAAATCTTGTGTAGTTTTTCGAGGCTATCGATACTAAGTATCTCTTCAATTTTATGCACATCACTGACTGCTGAGGAAAGTGTTTGTAGATATTTATTTCTGTCTGCGATGAGCTTTTCACAGTAAAGAAGTATATGTGACAGGCTATTAGGGATGAACTGATTACAAAATGGATCGTCAAATGATATAGAACCAATATTTTTAAACTAACGATAGTCTACAATTTTTGTTCTATGCATTTTTTCGTAACTGAAGTACTGATCGAGTTATTCGTACTTCCGTGTTTTCAGCTCTAAGCCCCCTCCTCCTCCGCCTGGGCCCTTCTACTGATCTGTTCTTTACATGTATGTTGTGTGATGAGGTTACGATTATTCTATACGATATTTCTATAACGTGGGAAATCTGCTTACATTACGCAGCCGCAGAAAGACCGACTATTTTAAAAACTCGTCTACTCTTTAACACAAAACCACCTGGTCTCCTTTAACGAGTTGATGCTCAGCATATACCCTTAGATGAAATATAACTCACAAAGTTAGAAACTTCAGACGTAGTAAGTCTCAAAGACTGCTGAAAATGTGAAAAAATGACCACTGAAAAAAGGGCTTTATTTCCCCGATGCGTCAACTGATGATTCCAAGAAGACAAACCATTTCCTGTTGAGGACCTCGCCCTGGTTGCCGCACAATATGGCACTGTGCTCCAGATCCAGATATAGCCGGCGATGTCTCAAGCAGCTATAGACAGACAGAGCTAGGGGAAATGGCGAACCTCTGCCAACATTCGCCAGAAGGAACTGATTCATTCCAAGGAATGTAGTGTGTACAGTATCCATTCATCTCAAGCGGAACTACTGAGTGTTTCGCTGAAATGACTGAGAGAGCAAGCCACCCCGTATTTATAGAACTTATACACACTTGAGGCTCTGCAGATGTTCTGTTTGGCAGTTCCATCATAAGAACCATTCAAAGCAACATTAGACCTATATCTACAGGCTTTTAGGAAATACATAAAATAGCCAACAGACAGCATGGGAGTGTTATAATAAATGAATAATCAAAATATGTTACATTATGTGTTTTTTATTTTTTGTATAAAGTGAAGGTATTCTGCCTCACATAATTATAAAGGTTTTAAGGCTAAGTTAGATTTGTAAAACTGATAATGGATAACTATTTTTTTAACCTCAAATGTTTACCGAAGTACTTTTTCATTCTTGTACTAAGTAAAGAAAGTATTATAATCGTGAAAATGTTCGGTTTTGTCAACCGATAAATCAGTTATCAAAGCAATAGTCCGTTTTGACCCTTCCTGAACTCATTTTGACGAGCGTCAGCGTGTCGTCTGTACACATGTAGGTACGAACATATCTCACATACTCAAAAATGGCATTATAGTTGTGAAATTTCATATTTGGAATTGTTGCAACGTCCCATTATAAATAAAATCTACTGAAGGGCACGTATGGAACATTACATTTTTTTTTTTTTTAAATCGAAATTTTTCCCTAAATATTAAAGATAGAAAACATTTGAGCCGGATATTTTTTGTTTATCATAATAAAATCTATTAATTATGTCCTATGACATCTTTCGACCCTATTTATAGGAACGGATTTATCAAACTTTCAAATACAATAATTTTAAATGACATGCCACGAAATGTTTTTAATTTAATTGAATATGAGCCCAATGAAGTCATGTGTTGCACACATAAGATACATTTATGGAAATGTTTCAAAAAACGCGTCGTGAGTACGACCTCAATATCAGATGTCCCTGTCTGGAAATCTGCTAAAATAATACTAGAACCTATTCTTCGAAAAAATTGGGGAATGTGACAAACTGATTTTCGGTTTTCAGTTTTATGCTTTAATTAATAATGGAATAAGAAGTGCTTGAGATTATCTGATCGAAGTTTGGAATATATGATTCATATCTGCGCAGTCGTCAGGTTGCAAGAGCCTCAGCAGTGCAATGACTTGGTTCTATGCGAGAGCTATATTTTCCGGAGATTTCATCTCGAGAGTAGGCGTTCCTTTACAGCGCACTTACATTAAATTCCAACATGAGAGGAATAATCGGTAGTTATTAAAGTTAGCTCTAGATCTAGCTGTGAACAGCTGATATAGAGGCCGGCCCACACAGCTGTACTCTCCTGTGTCCCTGGTACAAGGCGTAGGTTCATCACCCCACCCACACACAATACCCGATGGAGAGACTTGCTCTTCGAAGCAATGTACTTCCAGAGCAGGTCTTCTCTTTATCTCTCAACACTCTCTCACAAACTCCCTTCAATGGCTATCTAGAGAGGTCTTTATTCGCCTGTTAGCTACAAATGGCCTCACTTAACTCTGCTCTGGGAACGACTGGGTCTAGCTCACGACACGCCAACACAGAAATGAGCTGTGAGTCAGGCACTCTGATCATTGAAAGAAGCAATCATGGAAGAAGCGATCTTGCCTTACACTAACTCGTGTGAATTGTTTGGAGTAAAACGGATGAAAGATGTCAACTATTAACATTGAATTACAAGGATAACTCATTCCCACTCTTGGTGCATATAGTAAATTATTTTCCCATAAAGACACCACATAATTTCCAAGCCCTAGAGGGAATGAACACTAGGATCCAAAGTGCCACAAACTATTAACATGAATATAATGTTGAATGACCGATGTTGCAGGAACCATGAAATAGAGAAAAGAAAGTCTTCATGCTTTAAATGTTTTTATTTGATGACCGGTTTCACCACACCAGTGGCATCTTCAGTCCACAATACATAATTATTAACAATTTCAGCTCAACCATGTACACATTTGTTTTATCATTTATAACTATTTCAATACAGACAAAGCAAAAATGAATATATTTTTTTAAATTGTTCAACGTTCTATTATCTATTTAACCATTTAATATTTAATGAAGGCTACATCATTCTTTTGCATATTAAGATGAATACCCTGCGAAAGGCGAGCTCCACAAATAAATTTATTATTCATATCTTTATCCATTATATCTGCAACTCCGCGAAAACCCCAGAAAAGTCCTATATATATATATAATAAATTCACCACACAAGGACACCCGGGTTGTCAATCCTACTTGCTAGGATGTCCATATATTACTTTATATTATTAGAGGTTATGATCTCGACATTATCTTCACTATTTCTCTCTTTCTAAGAACTATTTGTAAACAAGACTTCAAAACTAGGCTTGGCATGAGATTACTATTAAGTTAGTTTTAAGTGAAAATCACATTAATATGAGTAATTACAAAAATATAAGTAATTCTGTTCATATTCCAGTTAAATAAAAATGTTCAGAACAAAAATTACAGACATTGGATTATTAAAAATGTTTGTTTCATGGAAGTTATTAATCCGGCGTTCATGCGATATTAACGCCCCTCCAGCTCACCCAAATTTTAAAAAAAAACATAGGATCAATTTTTTTCGAATGAGATCCGGAAAAAAGCAAACAGATATTTGGTTTTCATTTTAGTAGATTTACATGGAGCGATTTTTAACTGCTCGCCCAACTCAAACAAAAACTGCGGTATCTAGGACCTTCAGTGAAGACCAAAACAATAATTTCTGCGACATCAGCGTTATAGTACTTTTCAAGAAATCATTCTTTAGCCAACAAAATAATATTTTATTAATATTGAATATCACAGACATATATTGACTACTTTTTACTGTTCGCTTAAGTACACAGCTGAAGTTTCTCAGCCAACAAAAGCAGTAGACTCTTGAAACATAGTTCCCTCGATTGTTACGAAATCTGTAATTTTTCGATTTCTAGTGAAAACAATTTCTATAATTTAACGTTTTCACAATTCTTCAGACTTTATTGTAAATCCAGTCAAATTCTTCAAAGTCTTTTCAGAAGTCCGAGGCAACTGGCCGCATAACTTAGATTACAAAAACATTTCGGGCAAATAACAATACTTTAGGAGAGAACTCAAATCTCGAGGATATGAGAAAACTTATTTCTTTTGGAAAAAAAACCAGTATTATTTTTCAGTACACTATTCAGTAATGTTTTTTGTAAAACTATATTTCGGGATATATTTTTTACGACTTTTATGTTTATACTAAAACCTAAACGACTGGGGCTCGATATTATGTACGTTCAGGATACCAACGAAATTACACTACAGTTTTTTTAACTGAAATCTGGAGCCGTATAGTGAGGGAGAAAAAACCCACCTCGGACCTGAGCATCTTCATGGGAAGTGTCTCGCCCCGTGAGTTTTGTTTACACATTAATTGTGACCCGGCTGTCAACCATAGCCAACTAGTTATCCCGACAAGAGTATCCCACCTCCAAAAAAAAAAAAAAATACGAAAAAAAAAGCTCTGGTCTCTGCTGGGAAACTTGCTTAGTCTCACGCTGCGGGAAGGGAAAATAAAAATACAAACAAACCACCAGCCCATGTAAGCCACCAAGAGCTATAGCGTTTGGAGAAGGTTGACTCGTATATCACGAGGAAATAATCATAACTTTCGGGTAATAACAACCTATATCATAGTTTATATGATCAAATCATGAATAGAGACAATACATGCATGTTTTTTAAAACGTAATAAATATGTATGTACATACCTAAACAAAATAATTAACTTTAGTTAAATTTAACCTGAACATAACGTAGATTAACTGTCCACGCAGGCTTTTACGGAATAATGGATGTTCAGTGCTCAGGGCGCATCTCCCAGAAATATAAAACAGACATAATGTTTTTTAAAGTTACGCAGCTTGCAATCAACAGAGATATTATGTGCATAAATTAGTGTGGAAGTTTACATGATACTATTTTATTTATGTGCAAATACTCATAAAATCTATGAGTGCACATTTGTCTACATATTAGTGAAATATACACAAATTCTTTCAAAAAGGATAAAATCTAATTAACTAAACCTATAACCGACGTTTCGAAGAAAGATTACGTCCCTGAATAGCTGATATCTATAAATAAGTAATGAAAATAATTATGAAAAAGAGAAAAAAAAAATAATAGTAAAAACTCCATAAATTAGTATATATCTGCTTTAGTTGTATGTTACGTGTGCGTTCTACTTGTATTTAGTTCAGAAACTGTTGCATAGTTTTGTTATTTTATTGCCATATTTATTATTAGTCGCTAAGGTTAGCCAGGAGAGTTAAGGCATTGGAACTTGGTAAACTAAAAACTCTTGGTTTCGATTCCCACCAACTTGGTAAAGAATTTATTTCGTAACGAAGTTATTAAATAAAATCCTTAGTACAGGCTAGAAAATGATCTTGATCTGTAGATGACCGGTCCCGATTAGCCTTGATTGCATAAAGTGGACGTAAATAAATAAATTAACATAGTTCTTATTGAGCTTCATATGTTTAAAGTTGTAATGAGGCTGTGGTAATTAATGTTTATGTTCATTTATTGTTTTTTATTATATCAATGAACCTCAATTTATTGGAGTTTTTATTTTTATTTTCTCTATAAACGATCTTGTCCATCCGAGGCAATCAAAAGAGAACTATGCTAAATGGATTCTCTGTCATTAGTGCAAATATTGAGCTGTACTTTAAAAAACCAAGGTTGTAAAAAATACATGTTCATAAAAACTCTTTATCATGCGGACTTGCATCCGCAAATGCAATCAATCAAATAAATGAAGACTATATTCCATGACGGAAGAAATAATAATTACTGCATTTTAATAATTTTTAAATTTTAATTTTAATTTAATAATTGTTTTACAAAATAATCAATTCAAAAGGCGTTAAGAGATATTTTAAAAATATACAATTACCAACACTAAGAACGACGTATAGCTGTAGTTATGGACCAAACAGTTAATATGTTTATCTATTATTTTTCATATTAATATTCATATGTCGTCCCTCTTCGAAGTCCAAGTAATAATTATAATTCGAGCCAGTAGACACTATAATTTCTTAACTAATTACTGAAGGTAATATTCTTTATATTAATTGGCTTACTAAACAGAGCTCCAACGACAACAGGTTATTAAACAAGCTCCTCATCAGTTGAATGTATGACATCTACTAATTACAAATTAATTAATAACAGTACACCCTTATTACTGGAAGCAGTGATAATTAAATGATACGTATATTTAATAGCATATTTTTGTTTAGTATTACAAGGTAGATTGACTCGTGCAGATGGCAACGGGAAATTACTGGTTCTCATTGTGACCAGGTTTCTTCTCTTGTTCGTTTCCGTGAAAATCAGGAATCTTGTCCTCAGGAATCTTTATACGTTGTATGGGTATGTTACATTACAAACTAGGCCTAACCATTTTGCCTGCTTCTCATACTTTATTTTCATTTCAGGTGAGGAAGAAATAATTTCAGTATTTATGTTAAAAAAAAAAGAAAAAAATGAGTAATACCTTCAGTAGAAGAATCACTGAGGTGGTCTAAGTTTAAATCCAATTTATATATTGCATATAATGTATAAAAACTTTGAAAATGAACTCCATAGTGCTTCAACCGGAATTTTTCGCGACTGCGTACAAGATGGTAAAAATTGTGTCATAAATACAAGTTCAGTTGCAAATTTCTTTATTTTGTGTGACTGCATAGTTTACTATATGATGTGACTGCATCTTATTATATGTTATCATTAAGTAAAGTTTATTAAAATGCAATGACTAAAAGTGGGTAAATTTACGGAATGTTAAAAATTAAATCTTAATTAACAAGATATAGGAAAGGTTTGAAGAACAACATAGGCAATTAAATTTAAGACAAGAATAGTTATGTATTATTTTCCGAATCAGTTCATAGTAACGGATACAATTTGTATTTTCGATTTTCTCCACCTCTACTCCTCTTCAAGTCTGATTTCACCCTATAACGAACTTGATCGTTAGTTTTTACATGAAACGCTTTTATATCGAGTTTCATAACGATTGCTAGAGCGGTAACTGACATGTATATAAATGTAATGTTCTTTACTTCCTATCTAGTAACGAAACTATTCGAAAATCGGGACATGAGTGCAACCTCAATTGCTCATTTCCCTTGAGGGATATCTGTCAAAACGTTGGACACGTGTTAGTGGTATATCTACTTGTGCCCCCACTTTTGTGGAGTGTTGCGTTATCATCCAGCTCTCGTCTCATATAGGTGTTCTTATCGGAAAGGAAGCTTTTTGGTGGAGCCGACACAAGAGGGGGTAGTAAGGAGAGCGATAAAGTGGCTAATGACGAGATGGAGATAAGTGTATCAGGTGTAAAGAGATAATGGCGTGGGGGAGATGTTCCCACGGCCCTGACCCAGACACAGCCCTTATCTTCGCCACGAGCTTGCTCATCTCACAGCCACCTGTTGCCGGCCTCAGTCTCTTATAATTCATCAAGCTAAGTATTAACTCCGTAAACCTCTACTGCCCTTAATTACCAGTACTGTTAATTCCTTCAATTCTCATCCGCATAATGCCAGGATTCCCTTGAGCTCCGTGCGAATGTAATTACAATCGAGCTTTCAAATGTCCCCCGCTGGTGGAAATGAATCTCACAAATGGTTCTTTAGTAAGTTCTCAGTGCGAAAGAGAGGATAGAATCTTCTAATGACGTCATCAGCCATCATTTCTAACCAGTGGGATTACACACAACATATTCCTTTCATGTAAATCAGCCTCATTATATTCTATAGCTTCTCTTCCATAATGCGTTTGCTGCAAAAGAGAACACTAAAGATTATATTTAACAGAAATTCGAGAGACTCATTTAAGGACTCTTTAAGGCAGGTGAGGCAACCTTTGACATGCTGTAGGCCAAACTTTAGTGTGCAAAAATGTTCGCGGGCCACTTTGAAAAGTAGTGGCATTTAAAGCTGTGATCATAATTTTTAACGATAGATATCAGACATGAAATTATAACGACAATGTAATTATAATACAATTTATTAAAATAACAAAATGAAATGAAAAAAATAGGTACAACCAATGAGTTTGAATTTGGGAAACTAATCCATTGATGTTTAGATTAATTCCATTGATACAAAGAAGAAAAGAATTTTCCAAATTATCGTCAGCCTTGTACGATGTTTTAATTAATTATAATAATTAACTTTCATCAATGAAAAGAACTTTTTGAATTTACAAGTACCGCCAAATGCTCAATGATCTCTCATCATCTTCCTCATTTGGAGTTAGTCGTGTAATATTTTTGTTTGATTGGGTTTTTCAAAATGTCCCGCGGGCCAGTGGTTGCCCACTTTAAGGAGTCAAAAATAATCACCTTTCCTTTAATATACATCCACTAAGAAATACTATTTGTGGGGGGAAAAAACAAACATGAACTTGTTACACATGAAGCGTATTATTCGTAGTTTCTTGTTTTCTGCCTTCAGTAACATCCCGTCTTCTACTCATCGCTTTTAGGAGATTGAGGTGACGAGATTTTCGAAACATTTCCTCAAATGTCCATCGGTCCTACCCAGAAGATGACCAAAATGAGGTCCGTTCAGAACTGTATATATATATATATATATATATATATATATATATATATATATATATATATATTTGTCTGTTAACGCTATGGCGGTCGCAATATATGTTTCAATATCTGTCGCAATGTTTTATGCAAAACCAAAGATCAAGTAGGTCAATGGCTGAAATCCGACCAGTGGGAGGGGGGGGGGAGGTTAGGGAATGTCGAAGGAGAGATACAACCCATCTTACTGGAAATGTAATGTTCTACACCTAAATGTTGTTATGTTTTTTTCGCTGTAAGCTGTTATATGTTGAAGCATTTTATTTGAAGCCTATAGACCAAATATTGTTCGCATTGAACATTTATCACTTGAGATAAATGGAAATACGTCACACCCGTTGAAAATCTGCTTAGTTGACGCATCCTCTGCGTGACGTACGATTTTACATATAGATAGAGAATATGTGGTGAGATCCAAATAACAATGTGTTATACCAGCACCTTACGCAGTTCCTACGTAACAAATTTGTTTTAAAAAATAAAACAAATCCATCTATGCATATTTTCATGTTGTACTTCAATTTAAATTATTCTTTACGTTTTGTTCTTATGAGAAAGAGAAAATCGAATACGCAGATAAAGTGGTCTGTGTAATGTTTAATCGCTTAAAATTTCGTATTTCTTAACGCAGCACCTGCATTACGCGCTTTTCATGTATGTATGTATTTAATTCGTTTTATATGAATATATTGGATCTTCCCTAATAAATGTTTAACACTTTACAAGAATTTCAGGTTTATTCTTAATCAAAACGTGTAAATAGCTCACGTAAAGCATTCGTAGAAAGTAATCAATCGAAAGAAAAAAAAAAGTTTCGAAAGGCCTTTTGTCTTAGTTCTCGATTTATGTGTTAACTCTTTTTAACGTGCGAAGGAGAAGATTAATTACCCGGAACAATATTATCATCGTGCGAAAGATCAGATCATAATTCGCCTGGGATAAATCAAAGGAAACGTTGTATAAATCATACACGATAATGGAATCCCAGTACATTCCTTGGCTAGGTCTATTAAGGACAAGGCTATTAAAGCCATGGATGTGCCGCACACACAAGTATTTTATTGGTTGTGATGGACGACAAGCTTAAGCCCGCACGACAAAACGTGGATGGAAAAAGAGTAAATACAGCAAGTATATATTGAACGACGTAAAGATTCTCTTGGACCGCCATCGGTTTATGGTTAGCGACTTATCAACTCAAACTTATCTGTAAAAAAGAAGCATAGATCTTGTTCATGGACTACGAGTCTATGGATGTAGTAACCATGGGAAGTCATATAAATAAATTTGTAAATAATAATTTATTTCCTTTATTTTTTATACATGTTTCCGGCGTAATCCCCATTCGTTGAAAGATATAAAGTCCTCCACACAGGGGCTACGTAAACTAAGCAGATTTCCCACATGAATAGTATGGAAAACTGCTCATCTGTTCACACCATGCATTCTCTATTTATATGTAAAAAGCCGATGAGAAGAAGGAGGGTGGAGGGGTAACTAAATGCAGAAAACAAGAAAGCACGCGCTTAATACTTGAGTTACCAAAAACTGCATAGAACAACAATTGTAGTAAATCAAAAGTTTAACAAGATTGGTCCTATAACATTTTATGATCAGAATCATAATAACCACGACATTTCGAATTTTCGCATTCCCCCCCTCTTACCCCCCCCCCCCATTGTTCCGATTTTAGCCGTTGACAATCTTGATTTTAATTTTTTACAAAATATATTTTCGAATACAACCTCAATAGCTAATCACTAAGGGAAATATGCTAAAATCGGTGACTAGACGTTGGGGCAGAAATTAAGTATGAATATCTCGATTAATATTTGAGTTGCGAATTAATGTATATAACAACAATTAACGAGCATCGATAGTTTAAGAAGATTTGTTCTATAACATTTTTCGATACTATTCGTAATAATGGAAATATTATGATTGTTTTATTCCCCCTCTTTAACCCCCGCCCCCACCCATTCATCGTTCCGTTTCAGCCATTTACTGATATGACCTTTACTGTCGAATTAGGCAGATACATATCAATGGTTTCGTTCAAATAAATATTTTTGACTAAAAACCGGAAAATCTTTTTTGATGATGTCACTCCGAACACATTTGCATAATCTCACTCAAGTATAGTGAAACCAATATTTGGTATTGAAGCTACAAATAAAATGTTTCATGATATAAAAATTAATTATTAATACGACATGAGTAGAAGTTACTGGAGGGTTTACTGAAGGCCGAAAATTCGATGTGCATTTGAAGAAATATTTCGAAAGTCGTGTGAGGGAAATCTGTTAAAAATGGTAGAAGGAAATGAATATACACAAGGGGTAAGCAGTTCAATGCATTATATTTGCAGATGACAATGCAGTAGGTCACAAGTGCAAAAGTGAACTGCAAGTCATAGCGGATATGCTAGATCAGTGTAGTGCCAGACACTTATAATGCAAAAGTGTTTTTAATAGAGGATGAACAAATTAATTGAAATATTAATATAAATAACGGCAACGCAAGTTTTGAAAGGAGGGTGCTATTTCGTTATGTCAGTGACTAAAAAGCCCTTCACGAATGTGCTGCGTATATTGAGTTGTTTTTACTCTTGCTGGAATGACATATTGTAATCTCTATTTCTCCCAATATAAATGCCCTTAGTAAACCGGTTTTCAAAGTTATGCTTATTAAAGTAGCATTCCTATGATTGCGGGAGGTGGTTTACTAGTTAATACCACCGAAATAATGAAGTTAGCGGATTATGGTGCATATAATAATAATAAAACTTTTCGGACTGACGAGATATAATAACGGAGATATTTGGGATTATACATATTAGATCGTCTATGAACACGCACTACTCCTAGTCCGAATGCGGTCTAAAGACGTACTCAGTTTTTACTAGAGATAAGATTGAAGGAGGATATTCTTCAAAAATCATGACAGCATTGCTTCAAAAACAGCTGATTTCCCTTAAAGCAAAAATGTGTGTATACTAAACACAGTTGCAAAGTCGTCCCTTTGAAGTTTAGTGCTTTGTGGCTTAGAAAATTGGTCTCTTTACTATAGTAGTTAAGGTGCAATGGAAAATGTATATTTGGAGTAGAGCCACAACACTTGATTGGTCTCAAAATAAATCAAACGTTAAACTTGAGTTAATGAGGATGTTTAAGGAACTCAGAGGCCCCATTACCTACATAACATTTCTCAAGTGTTTGATTATTACATAAATGACGTAATAATATTCTATTCTTTGAATCACCCTTAGTAAGAACACGATGTAGAAGTTTTTGTTGGACTTGAAGTATTAAGTTATCTAGTAGCTAAATGTGAGAATCACAGGATGGCGAGCCAAAAAGCAAAAAAAAAAAAAAGTAATGTGTTTATATTTGAGTAGTAAGAGCAAAGTGCATAGATAATTCAAATGTATTTCATTATTTTATAATCTGGAATGGTAATAAACAGTATAGATCTCGCATAATACCGCAGAGACTAACGATTTAATACTTTAGCAGACACTTTTTGTCTGATTTCAGCAATTAACAAACTCAAACTTTACCGCGAACTTACTTCATTTCAATGCTGACTGTAATATGATAATATAAATTTCTTTTCGTAACTAATTACCAGAATAAACGTCCATACTTTAGAACCAGCAATATTAAGCACAACTTTTTCTCATTGTGAAAGGGGGCAAAATATTTAAGAAATTGATGTAATATTTGTTTAAATAATTAGAGCTCGAAGGAATAGCATATTGAAATTCAGTAAATTGTGTATAGTAAGGTAATAATGAAAAATTAGGTTAAATATCTTGAAGACATAACTGAAATTGGCAGTTAATGATATATGCATTATGTTAACCAAAAGAAGAGCATTCATTTCCTCAGCCCATTCAGATTTAAGGAAATAGTCCATTGAATAATCGTCTAGCCTTATCATCACAACTTCCGTTCTTATCAAAGAGCCTCTAGTAGAACATGAGATCACTATCCCTTGCTTCGAGAATAATGGGGATGATTCAGAGGACTGCACAAATTGTAGTCATCACGCAATGAACTTACCTTAAAAAAAGATTTTAATTTTAAATGTCAAGAAAAACATTTTTATTTATAGTCTTTCAATGAAATCAATAGTAAAAGAAATATAGATATATTTATTATTTGGCTTAAAAGCAAAACTCCCGGTGCAGTAAAGTAAATGGTAGCACATGTCGGCAAAATCCATTTTTTTAGCAGATTTCCCTTAAGGGAAATCAGCTATTGAGGTTGTACTCATGACGCGATTTTCGAAATTTGTATTCAAATGTCCATCGGTCATACCCAGTGGATGTCAAAATTGAGTTCCATTAAAAACTCTGTATATATATATATATATATATATATATATATATATATATATATATATATTTAAAGACAGATCTAGTTCGTTAATACTGAAATCGGCCAAGTGGGAGGGGGGGTTAAGAGCGGAGGATTTTCGAAATATCTCCGTTACTATACGTCAGATCGAAAAATTGTATAAAACCAATCTTATTGCAAATTAAATTTACTATAAATATTGTTCTATACATTTATTCTCTATCTTGAATATTAACCGAGATATTTGCATTTGTATTAAATGTGGGTGGGTAACGGACGGGAGTGAGTTTCCCGCCAAAAGCTAGTTCGGCCGTTTCCGTAAATCTTCGGCACTCGTATGGAGATTTCTCTATTGTATAACTTTACGTGGGACATCTTCTTTGTTTAAGCAGACCCTGCGTGACGGACATTTATTTTCCATTCTTGAACAAATGCCGAAAACTCGAAACTTAAGACATTCTGTAGTAAATACCACGACTATTATTATGTATGACTTACGAATATTTACTGAGATATTTGCAGTAGAAATATTTGTATTCAATATTTATTAAATACTGACTTCTACTCATCACTTTCAGCAACTGAGTCACTCTAGATCTCATATAGCGTGGCACACATGCTTCTTATTGCAGGAGAAATATAGAGTGGACGGTGAGTTGAGATCAATACTTCTTAAAATGTTGCCCTGCGGCAGTACAGTTAATATAGATATTTTTAATTAGAAAAAAAATATGAATTAATTTAAATAACAATTGTTTAAAAAAAAACATTGTGGCTAGGATAGTTAAGCAGAATGTTTTACACCTTAGAGAAAAAGAGCACCTTGTTAAGGAGCAATAACTGTCTGTTTTATACCAAGAATGCACTTTCAATATGTATAATAGTTGTAGGAGGCTGTAAGAATTCTCTTTGACTGCAGGATGAGGCCATCAGGATAATACGTTTCAATGATGTGGTAATACATCCATTGTGATGAATAACAATGCCACGGTTTATGGCCAATGCTAATCCTGGATTGATTTACAACGGGAGACTTATGGTGTCGGATTCCTTTGAAACGAACATGGTCGAAGAGTAGGCACGAGGCAACAATGGGTTAGGCGCATCTCCGCTGAGCAGGCCTCAATATAATGGGCTTGTTTCCTACATTTTTATGGGCCATTAACCCTTTCAGCGCAGTGCTCCACTCCCTCCGAGGACCGACCTCCTCCCCGCCGAATGTCCACTCTGACTGCTCTTTACTGCCGGACATTTCCACCACTTACAAATGGGTCTCTTGTATTTCACAAAGCCTGTCTCTCAACAAGTCCGTCTGTTTGTCTAACACAATGGGAGTACGTATCTTTTTTTTTTTTTTTGTTTTTGGTTTTGCGGCCATAAGGAGATTAGAGACGGGTTGTATGTATTCAGGTCTGTACCCCGACCCAAGAACATGCTCTCCATTGTAGTGTGCAACTGGAGGGAGTTCATGCATATTGCAGAAGGCAGAAACAATGCAGGTTGTATTTCTGCTGTATACAGGACTCGAGGGTAACTACAGCATACTCATGAACTGTATAAGGTGGTGGGTGCGGCTAACACAGCTATGTCGTAAACCCAATGACATGCAATAAATTCATAGTCGTGATTTTCCCATTACCGTAATTTCTAACATCTGTTTGACAGGCTCATGCAAACACCTTGCAGAGGATTCCAAATTTTTCGAAGACACGCCGTATACATACATATATACAACCAGTTCCAAAACCATAACACAATTTATTTTTTTTATTTCTTCAGTAACAGATCAATGAATAAATTAAATTCAATTTAACAACGTTTTTGAAGAGTTAAATTCACATGCCCCACGGAGGTTCATAATACTTCTATTTTGAGCCATTTCTTTTAGTTTCTATGTCAACTTCAGTGCTGAATTTATAATATCACAAAGATATTAAGACATACCTAGAGTGGCGGGTTCGATTCCCACCCTGGGCAGTTAAAATTTATTTGGTGTCGGACACATTAAATAGATTCCTTTTCCCACCCGGGCTAGAAAAGGGTGGTTCCTTATAGATAACCCGTCCTTAATTAGTTAAAATAGCATATAGTGGACGTAAATAAATAAATACATGTCTTAACATAAGAATGAATTTGACTGTTAACCATTCACAAATTGAGTTTGTTTATTAAAATTCAGCACTTTTCCACTATTCTAAAATGAATATCCAATTGTCATGGAGATATAGCTTTTTTTCACATACCTTGAATGCAAATTTCCTGAAAAAGTGGATTTATAGTGTATTAATATCTGACACATTCGTGCTTACCAGATCTTTATAGAAGGTTTAACGGTCTAGTAGTAATAAAGGAAGCGAATATACTGCTTTCACTAAATAGAATGATTATCTATTTGTTTTCTATCTCCGTAAGAACGAGAATCCAAAGCATCCGCGATACAACGATGGTAGACTAAGCATTTGAAAAAATCATCAAAACCGAACCATTATTATAATCTGCATAACATTATTGAATTTGAATTTATTATGGTTAAATTCAAATTTGTAATACAAAAATCACCAGCAAAATAGCTTATTAACGCCAACGATTTTGCTAAATTGATTAATTGGGAGACCTTATATACATATCGCCACTCATTTCTAGCCAGGGAGGGCAAAGGCTATATTTTGTGCATTTGTCCTAGTGCTCAAACAGATCTGAAACTACTAAATTTACAAAGAGCATTAATACCTATAAGTTCACTCACCTATCTGTCCGGGTTTCTGCACTGTATTTGAAGAGCAAGTGTATAAACACTTGTTTTGGATGATGTCCCCAATAAAAAAAAATGAAAACAAAAATCCGATATGAATATAATAATTCTTATATTATAAGAGCGCTTCAAAAGATCAAATATGATTTTCAAACCCGCTCTGGGACAAGAAAACAACATAAAACTACAGTTGAGTAAAAGGTCGCTTTGTGACCTCATCTGGGAACCTTCCTGATGCACAGTTTGAGTTGGGACCATAACACAGAAATGCCAAGGACTCCTCTTCATAAGGACAGGTGCCTTTCTCCAAACTGACTACCAACGGACAGATATAGGTGACTAGAGCTCCCATAAACTATCATACAGTATTTAAATAGTGCAAAAATAAGTAAACAAATAGCACACACGATTAAAAAAGATGCTAAATACTGGTAATTAAAAAAAGTCCGTCGCGCTGGGGTTGCGTAAACTAAGCAGATTCGCTATGTGCTCGTAAAACACACTACTGATCTCATCTCACCACAAATTCTCTATTTCTATGTAACAGAAGAGAAGGGGAAGGGACAGGCTGAAAACAAGAAATTACCAATAACTCGCTTAATACTTGAACTACGTAAGAAAATCAATTGTTTAACAAGATTGGAACCATTTTACGATTTGACTCAAGATATTTTGAATTTTGGAATTCCACTCCCCACGAATCAATGTAATGTTCTGTAAATGTTGTTATGTACATAGACATTTTAGTATTCGGCCACCACTTAACCCCCACTCCTACTAATGATATATAAACAATAAGCTCTTATGTCATGAACCACTTCATTCCAAGGTTAAATGCCAATAATATTTTTCATTGAACTTTTGCTTTTTGATACAAATTCTTTGTTTGAAGACGCCATCAATTAAGATTTGTTGACTTCTTCAATACAATTATACGATTCGACGCATAATATTTTCAATTTTCGAAATTTCATCCTCTAAACGCCACCCCATTCCACTGGTCAGTTTTCAGCCTTGAATTAAATATCGAGTTTGGCAACAATTAAAGAAAATTTGTGACCACTAGAGTGTTAACAGACGAATATATTTATATATATATATATATATATATATATATATATATATATATATATATATATATATATATATACTTTTGGGAAATCTGCTAAAATTCAATGTCACGTGGATTGAAGTACATAAATGCTCGGGAAATTAAAAGAAAATATAATTGGTCCACCTGCGGATATCACAGTGAGTTTTTATTTTATTTTTAGAAACCTTTGCTTAAATTGTGGTACTAAGACGTCAAGAAGCCAAGGAAATATTTTGCTGTGACGCGTTATACATAAAATTGGTAAGTTTATTTGTTTTATTAATAACATATACACCATTCGAATATCAGAATATCATATTTACGTTGAAATACAACTTTTGCTGCTTCTAATGATGCATTTGCAACCTTTCAGGAATGCCAAGGTTAAATATGCCTGGCGCTAGGTAAATATATTAGTAACAGCTCAATCTCAGCTTTTATCGAGGAGCTTATTGGCTTTTATTCAGTACTGTGAGTCAGTTTACGACTTATTAAAGACGCAATTTGTTCTTACGTATATTAATTACATGTAAACATTCAGGGAAGTCATGTTCGTAGCCTATCGTTTATTAAAGTTTCACCAAAACATTGTCTGGTAAAATGGGAGAACCAAAACCATGAATAAATTAACATTTTATAATCATTGTACTATAACGATTGGGGCTCAGGTTAGCCAAGTGATGGCCTTAGTCTAACATGAAGTTTGATTCCCAAAGGTGGAATAGGAATTTATTCAGTGATGAGCTCAAACTAAATAAAATCCTTAGTTCTACCAAGGGTAGAAAATGGTGGTTACCTGTAATTAGCCATAGTAACAAAAAGTGGACGTTAATAAATAATAATAATATTACAAAAATTTCATCTACGGTGATTCGAAAGAAAATTATAATAATAGGCTGTTTTATTCTATTTGAATTTATAAAAAGTTAACGTTATTCGTACGCTTTGAATCAAAATTGACCTTTTTTTTAATGCTTTTTAATGTTCGTCAACTGTTCACTCGTCCGTTTAGTTATTACGCAGTGTAATTGTAATTGGTTGTCTATGTTGTATAATATAATAACAGGCACCTAATAACTATTGCAGGTGAACCGTTTTTGCTGATTCCCCTTAAGGTAAATCAGCTATTGAGGTCGTACTCATGACGTGATTTACGATATATTTCCTCAAATGTCCATCGACCCTACCCAAGAGATGACGAAAATGAGGTCCCTTCAAAACTGTGTATATATTTGACTGTTTACGCTCTAGCAATTTTTGTCTGATAGTTACAGAACTCGATATTTAAATGGTTTATGTCAAAATAAAGATCTAGTTCTTTAATGGCTATAATGCGTATAGAGTCTTCTCTAAATTGCATATTAACCGAGAGATTCCCATATTTTAGTTTTCGGCCACGAGTAATTCCCCTCTCCTACTCATGCCATATTAACAAAAGGCTGTTATTTTATGAAGGACTTTATTTATTTGCAGCCTAAATACTAAATATTTTTTCCATTGAACTTTTACGTTACGAGATAAAGGCACATACGTGATGTAGTTAGTTAGTTTTTGTAGTCTTTAGTTTCTTATTTTTTCAGTTGTTTATTTCTGCTTTACTTTACAATTCGTTATAATTTTACCAAGTATTTTAGTCCTATTAACTTCATCAAATCACTTACTTTACTTTTATTCAATTACATGTTTTCCTCTGAAAGAGATTTCGTAACATAATCTTTGACGACTTTTTATCCCCGAGACCCAGTCGCTGCCGCCCAAAAACAATCTCGCGAACGTTGCGAAACCTTCAAATATAATCGTCGGATTTGGAGGACGCGGCCGGTCCGGACTGAGGTTTTCGAAATCCTTTGGCGGTTTGGGGATAGGAAAACATTAGAAAACCATGACTCCATAACTTCCTCATTACTGGGGCGGTAGACCGCAAATTATAAGACAAAAAAAAAATACAATTCCGACAGCTGGAACGTGATGGAGCTGTGTACAGTATCGAACGGACTACTGGCCTTCTGTAGCAGCCGGACTTTCACAACAGGACATAATCCGATGGAAGGGAAATGTGTTATTTGCAATAGTCGAAGGAAAAAAATTGGAAGTCATACCTGGGGGGGGGTCAGGGGTCTTGTTGCAAAATAATATTGGAGGTAGGATTGCATGGAGCACAATGGTTTGGAATGCAGCGGGTTAATCTTACACTTAATTGATTTCAAGTTTCTCGCCATTTTCTCTTTTCTAATTATAGATACTTATCTACTGTATCGATATATGAAGTTTTAATTGTAAAATTGCATTTATTCATAAAGTCGTATGGTGATAATATTAAACATTATTAGAACATATAAAAATTATAAACTTATCAATTTAACAGAATTCACATCTGCCTTATATCTTTCGCTGCTCCAATTCCCCCCTCTCCAGGTACTAAATTGGATACTCACCGGACTTAAATAAAAATTTAACAAAGCACCTACATACTTTTTTTTTTTTTTTTTTTTTTAAGATAATCTCCTAATGAGTAAAATCTTAATAGTTCATCTATTATAGTGCTAAATTTCAAAAATGCGCCAAAATTTTATTTATACCTCATTACAGTTTTTATGACAGCTAAATATGATACAGTACACACATTAATACTTATAGTTATTGAGGACATTTTAGTTAAAAGGTAGTGTTCATAATTAAATTAAAAATTAATTTTTCTATATATTAGAACAATATTATTATTTGTTATTAATTAATTTGTAAATACTAATATACATTTAGAAAAAGAAAACTATATTAATACGAAATATTATTAGTAAAATAATGGGAAAATTTCATATGAATAAATGGTAACATAACACATGGTGGTTACGAGTATAATTTATATGAGAACCAAATTGCTTTTATACTTACTCGCAAAAGACCATATTGAAAATTGAAAACGAATTCTTACCTGTAAAAAAAAAGAAACACGAATTAATTGATGATTCACATATGAACGAAGATGTCAAAAATGTTAGAAAAAAAAACCGCATATATTATAAATTATCTAAATTATAAACGTTTATAACAGATACATATATATTTATGTCTATTTAGGTTAGCTATCCCAAATACCTTGAGACAACTTTCTTTTATGTTCGACAGTGTACACCAGTAGTAATTTTTCGGTGAAGCGCATGTAAGATATTTTATGGTAAAATCGATGAGTTTCGTTTTTCTTTCTACTATTTTATTTGCAGTATAGTGTGCAGTGCCCCTCCCCCCCACCCCCAGTGTTTGTAGCACTGTGCAAAGACATAGATCACAATTAAGAGATTGACTTTTCATATACAACGTTGACACCAAGGAAACCATGCAGATTTTAATCCTGTTCAACCACATGAAGTATCATTTGGTACGACTCAAAGCTCCAAGACACGCGTTGGCTCAGGAACGGATGAGACTCCGAAAATAGATTTGAGGCAATCAATTTGAAGTTGTTATTTGACGAAGGTTTGTTTTTAGGATTTCATTTTCTTAAAAAGAGCTACCTTTCTCTCTAAAGCTAAACCAGCTTTCGACGGTATACTCTCCATTCAGTGTTCCGTAGCGTTATTCCACTAATGCCTTATTCTAACAAGAACGCGTTTCGAAACCTCTTTACATTGCTGCTTGTTGCTGTGGAAAGTTAGATAAGAATTATTTTCCTCATGAAGGCAGTGCCTCAACATCCCCATCACTTTAACAGATTTTCCTCAAGGGGGACTCTGCTATTGAGGCTGACACAATTTTTGAAAAATTCCCTTCAATCCTGGTAGATAACGAAAATGAGTTCAAAATTACGAATATATATATGTCTTTTTATATATAGCCACAAATTTTTTCTTATACTTACCAAACTCAATATATAAGCCTTTCGTGTAAAACTAAAGATAAATTCCGTTGACGGCTGAAATCGGTCAGGGGGGAGGGGGGGTTTAGGAGGAGAATTTCGAAAATTCAAAAACAGTTTTTTTAATTATATTTTCTCCAAAAACCTATCTCTTCACTAGTTTTAGATTTCTAATTTTAAAATATACAAAATTAAAAACAAATTATACTTTAAGAGTTTAAAATGCACCGGGAAAAATAAATCGGTTGGCCTTTCGTGTCCGCGGGGAATCGTGTTGCAGACGACGTGCTGAACATAGAGTCGTTATTTCACGATCGAACTGTGTACATCATGGATATTTGCATTGAACTGCAGCTCTACCAAACACTATGGGCATCTTTAAATTCAACATGTAACGACAACAGTGGCTTAGAGTGAAATGTTATCGAGTAGTTCTTCTTGACGGGTTAGGTTTTAGTTGTCCTCGACAATTTAGCACGCAAGGAGAAGACTCTTCTCATACCTCTGTCCCAGCACATTTCCCCTCAACTAGGTACTTCCTTTTCACTGGAACGGTGACAAGATTTAGCTATAACTGAAACTGCAACAGATAAAGTGAGGACTGACCTACATAGTCACCAAGACAGCTATTAAGCCAAATGGTTAGAGGGTGCGATCAGGAGGCAGCTGGAGGATATAGAACCAGCATTTAATGATAATATGTCCATACTCGTCTACAAGCCATTCCATTCAAACAAATTACATGCATTATCTAGAATATAGCTGTCCCCTATAGAGATCTGTCTATCCCGACATCCCATCAATTATTCTCCATGAACCTATTTACTTTATTGGCCCCAATGAAACGTAGGGTTAGCTGTAATTATTTACACTTGATGAGGCAGGGCAGCACTCCCGATCTGTAAATGGCAGATACAGGTGAGAGTACCAGAAAAAGACTTAATTTCCTCTAGCATTGTGCCCCACTGGAATTGAGAGCAATAGTGTGGAAGCAGATATAAAAGCCAACATGTTTATTAGTACAGTTGATTTAAGTGAAAATTGCATGAAGAACTGTGTGGGGAGGGGGTATGTTAAGTCTCAACACTCAAAATACAAAGAACTCGGATTGCATTGGAGCTGAAGAAAAAACATAACAACAATTAGGCCGACTAGCTTTTGGCTTGAAACGTTCATTATCGGCCCAAAAGCTATTCAGCCGCTCACAGATTTCTTATTATAATTCCTATTATGACTGAAAATTATTCCTGGGTCTTCATTTGATCGGAATCTAGCAAACAACCCAAAGTGTGTATAAACACACACGTTATCACTTTTGTCTTTCTCCAAATTCACTAGCTGATAATTATTAGCCGAGAAACCATTTTTCCCCCTATATATATTGAACGGACCTCATTTTCGTCGTCTCCTGGGTAGGATCGATGGACATTTGAGGAAAAATTTCGAAAATCGCGTCATGATAACCTCAATAGCTGATTTCCCTTAAGGGAAATCTGCTAATACAAAGAACTCGGATTGCATTGGAGCTGAAGAAAAAACATAATAACAATTGTAGACTACTACATCTCCAAAAAAATACCCATTACATAATTTTTTTCGGTCCATGATATTTCCTGGTTTCCGCTGAAATTAATATATCATGCTTATGCTTGAATTAATAAAATTCGAGGTATATTGGCTTATTGCTACTGTAAAATGAGTAGGATTGAGGTTTGCAAGAGTGTAAAAACTAAAAAATGCAAATAACGTATGCAAAAATTAGAGTTAGCTAGGTAAAGCGTAGTACCGGATTTACAGAGAAATTAAATTCGAAATAAACTTGATTAAATAATATTTTTCTCACTGACCCAAGGTAAAGGAGATATTTCGAATTCGAACCTCCCTAACATCCACCCCGCCCCCCTTCTCCTGCTGACCCGATTTCAGCATACGCGAACTTCAAATTACAACATCAAACGCTCGTCCCGATATCTAACCGATGCAAATATGTATATAGAAATTAACGGACGTCATTTTGTTATTTCCTTAGTAGCAAAGTTGGCTATTTCAAACAAAAAAAAAATGTTTCGAACATTGCGTCGCGAGAACAACCCTTAAGGGAAATCTCTATAACTCTCATGAAACCAATATGGTTCGTAGGCTGGGATGAGGAAGAGAAAAGGCCCAAGCATAGATGGCTGGTAGACCAGTTAGAGTACTTGCGGAGTTGGAAGATCCTAGCTGGATGCGACACTGCTTAAGACAGTGGTAGCGGTCAAAAACAGTGACATTCATCACCAAATCAAATGGTATTTATATCAATTTATCAGTAATTAAACATAAAGAAACCAAGATATATTTGTTATTTTATGATATAATACCTGCAATATTTTCAAAAACGTTTGTCCGACGGGAGCGGAAATGGAAAGAGTACTCAGGAAATTACAAAATTACCCGCATTTTTGAAACTTATACATTTGAGAGTAGAGATTCACGGGAAAATGAAAACAGTTTGCAGAATCGATTTCTCATTTATATTCATTGATGTACCCCTTTAATTTGCATATATGCATTTAATACTGTGGCAGAAAAAAGTATGTTTTCACTCATCCATTATACGCGAGAGTGTTAACTCGTCCAAGGTTATTAATATTATAATAAGGCCTCTAAGTAGCAAATGAGTTCCACGTTATATTAACAGGTCTTGACAAAAGGGTCTTTTATGTCTTTGTTTAATGTTAGAGAGTATGAACGCATTGTTGTTTATTATTATCAAAAGCCGTTTAAAGGGAGAGCTATCTCGTGGTAGAGTTTACAATACATTTATAAGGCGCTTTGAAGAGGTAAAAGGGTGGACAATACTTTGAGAAAATTCCCTTTTATTTTTGTCGATTTAGAGATCGTGACATGAAGAACAAGAGGATCCCTTTGGAAGATTATCCGAGTTCAATAGGGGGCGGATTATGCTTTAGACCTGGGCGTCCTTTATACCACCCCGGCCCGGAGTGCATGTTTATCATGGCCTATATACTCTGGGAGAGGATCACGTCTTTCCGACAACAGATAGCGGCACAATAGCCAGGATATTCAGCCTAATTAAAAAGGCCTTCAGAGGAAAGCAGATAATCATTATCCAGGCAAGGGAGAGATAATAAAAAAAAAACCACCTTAGCGACAATGGCCCGAACGGGGCGTGAGTGCTTAAGTGATGAGGGTAGAAGCGAAGGCGGAGAGGCATTGTGCTGCCTACGTGAAGGGCATTGTCGCTGACAAAGGTTGTTGTCGCTGGGCGCGGTTTCAAACTTGAAAAATTCCCAAAGGCTGGAGTGACTGTCAGCTGTGGACAATCGCGGAGGCGGTAAAGGGGTTAATCCATGTTCCACGCTCGCCACATTACTTGGAGTACCCTGGAAGTGCTCTCCAGGAATCCCCTTCGTCATCCCGTTTGATGGAAACAATGAGGAACACATAATCACTTGTAAACGTTATTTGATAGAAAGGCTCTACAGCAAGCAATATTATTAAAAGTCCGTCACGCAGGGGCTAGGTTAACTATGAAGATTTTCCTCGTGCCTCACGTATTTGCATTTATCTCAAAACGTAAAAGTACAATGAAAAAATAATTGAGTTGGAGTGGGGGTTAACTGACCCGAAAACTAGAGAAATGCAAATATCTCGGTTAAAAATCAGGATAAAGTAAAAACGTACATAACAACATTTATAAAGCATTACATGTGCAATAACATACAATTTGTAGATCCCACGCATAATAACGGAGATATTAAGAATTTTCAAAATCCCTCCCCTCTAAACCCACCCCTCACTGGCTGAATTTCAGCCATTAACGAACATAACATAAAATCCTCCATATTTCAGACATTTCAGTGCGTATTTCAAAATATAATATTCAACTTCCGACCATTTCTAATCCCCTCTCCATTTCTTGAGAAAAGCATATATACTACAGAAATCATATTAGGAATATGACTTTGCCATATTAAAGTTTGGGGTATATATATAATAGAATTGTCAAATTTATTGGTAGATGCTTTGAAAATGGTTTCCCGGCTGATAATTATCAGCTTATGAATTTGGAGATAGACAAAAGTGATAACGTGTGTGTTTATACACACTTTGGGCTGTTTGCTAGATTCCGATCAAATGAAGGATCAGGAATAATTTTCAGCCATAACAGGAATTATAATAAGAAATCTGTGAGCGACTGAATAGCTTTTATGTCATAAATTTGGAAGAGATATCATTTCTAGAAATATAAAATATTATGGAATATAGTCGTGGATTACGAAAAATTATGAATTGATAACTAGTAAATTTAAAAGAACTGCTAGTACTAACTGATCCATCATTAAAGACCAGAAATGATAATGCTTTTATTACCATATTAATACTGAATATGAATATTAAAAATTTTCTTGGTGACTATAAATAATTTGCTTTGCCAAAAGAAATAAAATTTAGATGCTAGATTATAGCATTAAAAATGAATTAAAATAAAAATATTAGAGTGAGATTGCACTGTTGCAAGAGCACACATTTAATCCCATTAGGGCTTAATAACCCAGTAGTACCTAAAAAAAAACAAAAAAAAAAAAAAAAAAAACTAACTATTAGAAGATAAACGTGGTGTGATATTTAAAAGTAAAGTATGACAATTAGATATAATAGTAAAGGAATAAATATAATTGTCACTTTTTGCCAGCACCAAGGACAACAATTTAAATACAGAGCTTGAAACCTTTTGAAATCGAGGTAATTTTAAACGGACTGAGATTGTCAGGGAGTTTTTGAGATTCAAGGTAATTACTTCTGTATAATTCTAGTCTGTGAGGAAGAAGAGCGGACTGGAGGCGGAGAAGTCAGCTGTCCCCTTCCCGAGTGTACACGGCTGATCAAGGTACAATGGTAGTGCTCTGTTTAGCCAGCGAGGTACACGGAGACGCTCTTGTTAGGAGGTCGTAGAACCCTGCTTGGTCTGCTTCTAGTCCAGCGGCAAAAATCACTCCGGGATTTCAGCTGGACCAAGGACAGTGGACAGCAACAGGTTTGGCCAGTTTGTCCAAGGATCGGTTGACCACCAACGGTAGAGACCAAGGGGAACTTCTAAAGCTCATCTAAATACGCACAGCTATAGGCTGCAAGAAGCTCTCAGAACAGTAGACCTTGGTCGCCTATTAAGAAAAATCAGCTAACAAGGTTTTCGTGCTGGTTTGAAATCAGTCGCGATTTTAAAACTTTTTCCTCCAATGTACATCGATCCCAGGTAAGAGTTGGCAAAATGTAGTCCATAGAAAATATTATATTTATACGGATATAAGTAAATATATACACTTACTTGTCTGTCAATCCTCTAGTGGGCGCTATTTTCGATTGAACGTTTGCAAACACGATATGTGGGCGTTTCATCTAAAGCTATTGAGCATGCTTGCTAACAGCCGAAATTGGACCAGGTTAAAGGAGGGAGAAAGTGACACTTCAAAATATCTTTGTTACTATATGGGTCGGATCGATTCGATGTATGGAAGGGATCTTGTCAAAAATTTAATTTCCTAGGCATGTTGTTCTATTCTATAGACGTTTACACTGTTTTAGTTTTCAGCCTTCAATAAACCCCCTCTCCCTTCATTCCATATACGGATAATACAATATATGTATATGGGAAACCATAACTTCATCAATTATATCATGAATAATCTAATTCTTAGCTTAAATATCAAATATATTTTTCAAGTGATGTTTACTGAGTGAGATGCATGCAAATATTTTCGATGTGACATCATCAATAAAGATTATATATTTTAAACACCAATATTTAATTGAATTATATGATATTCAAAATTTAAAAGATTCATATAATGCTAAAAGTGGGATTTGGGTTAAAATAAAATAAAGAGGAGGTTTTTATATAATATACATTGTTCCTCCAAAATATATATCACCTCCAATTTTTGTTCTATATTTTTTCTCATTTAAATGTTAAGCGAGGTTATTTATATTTTTGTTTTCTGCCTTAAGATATCCCTCCTTCTTCTCGTGGCAGTTTTACTTTTCAGCGCTTATTAATTAATCACCTCATTTCTATCTTTCACTTCTAGTTGTGGTTTATAAGCTTCTTATTAGTGAAGAAATGAAAAAAGGTTTTTGAGATCACAATATCAGCATACCATTCAATCACGTAGATAATCTACTGCCTTCACGCAGCTCTTGCGTGAAGGACTTTTTCTACTCAGACTTTCTATGAAATCTAAACCGTCATACAATAATCATAGTCATTTGATAAATTTTAAGAAGGGTTAGAAGCGAATCCTTTTAATTTTTTTTATTTTTTATTTTTTTTTTTTGAGAATCGTGAAATTTCGGTTTTGTTTTTGTACGTCCGTAAACCTACTCTCCTTCTCCTGACTAATAATGCACTCACTCTATTTCTTTGTAGGTACAAGATTAACTGTGAAATCTGATTATAATAATATGACTCACCAAGGGCCTTATTGAATAACACTATTTAATATTTTTATATTCTGTTCAGTCATACTCTTGAAATAGGAATGAGAACTATTTTCTCACAGTTTATGAATTCATACACGAGAACCAAATAGTTGACCCCAGCTCCTGAGAGAAAATGTACATTCCTAAATGTTCAATGTTTGGCAATCTGTTTTAAGTGACTAAGTTAGTTATAAATGGACAGACAGACAGCCTGACAAGAACTTCATTCTCGGTGCTATTAAGTAACAAACTTTATCCATACAGAATTTAAATACAATTACATGGTGGTTATAGATGGTGGTTTACTGTTAAAGCAACTTAAACAACAGCTCAAATTTGGTATACACAAAGACATACTCTCACAAACAAATACTTATGTACGTACACGCATGGATTTGTATTAAGTCGTGGAACATTTTCCATATCGGAGACATTTCTCCCATATGCAGAATCATAAAAATACTACGAATGCTGGATAAGCAAAAGATATCATCCCTCAAAGCAAGAGAGGGCGAGTCAGATCAGATTCACTCCAATGATTTGCCACAAGTTCCCCTTGGCGTAACACGTCCCTTCAATCTCCACTCTATCCCAAGAAGAGTAGTCAATAGTTCAATCACAAGGGAGGGGATCCCACAAGGGGGTGAATATCAGATGGAGATTTTCCCAGGGGATCAATACACACAGCTTTAGTAAGTATACCTAACTGTTTTTAATCCAGTGGTGTTTTAAAAAAATAAAAATGCTTATCAATAAATAAATATCAGTTCTATACAACGTTTAACCGATTTACTTTCAAGATAAAAAGTCCGTCAAGCAGGAGGTTGCTAAAACTAAGAAACTTCCCCACGTTCGTGTATGACAAATTTTTGATCTCATACCACCACATCATCTCAATTTCTCAATGAAAATCCAGTAAGTAGAAGTTGGGATTTATTGAAGGCTCAGAACAAGAAAGCGAGAATAACTCCCTTAAGGTACAAATAAATGTAAAAAAAAAAAACATTTTTAAAGTATCAATAGCTTAACAAGATTGATTCTATAATTCTGTATATTTTTTGACACGGCTCATAATAACGGAGATTTTTTGAATCCCCCACTCGCCATTAACAAATATGAACATTATTTTTATTTATTTATTGGAGCTTCGCAGCTTTGGCGATGTTGCTCAAACAAAAGCATTCGTAACTTAAAAAACAAAAGAATAGACAAAAAAATTAACAAAATCAAACAAAACAGAAATGGAACACAAAACACAAAAGGAAAACAAAACATATGAGGAACACAAGACGCAAAAGGAACACAAACCAGAAAAGGAACACAGAACACAAAAGGAACACAAAACATAAAAGAATTACAAAACATAAAAGGATCACAAAACAGAGGGAAAACACGAAAAACAGAGATGAAATCAAATCAGAAATGGGAAAGAAATAGAAACGCAACGCAAAACAGAAGTAAAAAAAAAAAAAAAAAAAAGAAACAAAACACAAAAGGCGAAATTAAACACAAAAACTGTATGAAACACAAAAACGGAACTGGCACTCAAAAACAGAAATGTAACTCAAAAACAAAATGTAACTCAAAAAACAAGAATGGAAATCAAAAATGAATTGAGTTGAATTAAACTGTTAATAAACATTTTCGTGTAAAGGAGTTAAGTCATGATTGATTGCGACATCACACAAGATATTTGCGTGGTCTCACAAAGTAAAAGTTCAACGAAAGCAATTTTCGGTATTTAACGTATGAATGAAGTGGTTCATGAAATAACAGCACACTGCTAATATGACGCGAATAGGAGTGGGGGTTTACTGGAGTTCAAAAACTAAAATATGTAAAAACGAGGTTAAAAAATAAAAAGTATATAAAAACTTTATAAAACATTACATTTGCAATATATTACATACAGTTTTGAACGGGCCTCATTTCCTTCATCTTCGATCGAGGGTATATTTATCACAATTTTTTTTAGACCTATATTTATAACAAATATTTTATAGTTTTATTATTAATATTTATTAATAATATATGAATATTTTTGAAATTAATCACCTTGTGTATAAAAAAAAATCATAAATGAAGTTCTTTCATTTATTTTTAAACAAAGAGTATTTTTTAATATAGGTATTTGATAAATTCGAGCGTTAAGGAGTTTTACTCCTGAAAAGTAAACGCTTTCCTCAAAATATTTGTTTGTGGTTGAGGGCTTGAAGCCAATTCTTGCATGTTGTTTTATAATTATGTATTATACTATTTTTGTAAAACAAGTACATGTATTGTTTCAGAAACAGTATGGTTTGGTACATATATATTGATGGAAGAGTCATTATTTTTGACTCCTTAAAAAGTGAAAATCAGGAGTCTCTCAACTTTCTGTTGTATATAAACCTTATTTCTCTCTTTTGTAATTTAAATAGTAAAATATGATTTTTGGAGTAGCTCCAATGCTTAATAATATACGTTAACCGACTATGCAAATATTCATAGTATATTAATAAGTTGTTAAAGCGTTGACCTTTATCTCACATGGCAAACCTAGAATGGCGAGTTCGATTCTCGCCTGGGCAAAGGAAATTATTTAGTGACGACATTCTTTAAATAACATCCTAAAATCCCACCCTGGCTAGAAAAGGGTGGTAACCTGTAGATAACCCGTCCCAATTAGCCTGAGTTGCAAAAAGTGGACGTTTAAATAATAATAATAAGTTTTCATTGGAAGATATATTTTAACACATTTTAATATGAAGCAAAGCGATTTTAGCAGATTTCCCTTAGGGGAAATCAGCTATTGAGATTGTAATCGTGACGGAATTTTTGAAATTTTTCTTCAAATGTCCATCGATCCTGCCTAGTAGATGACGAAAATGAGGTCCGTTCAAAACTGTGTGTGTATATACATACATATATATATATATATATATATATATATATATATATATATATATATATATATATATATATTTGTCTGTTACCGCTCTAGCGGTCGCAATTTTTGTTTGATCGTTACCAAACTCGATATTTAGTCGTTTTATGTAAAAAGAAAGATCAAGTTCGTTAACAGCTGAAATCGGACCAGTGGGAAGGGGGGTTTAGAGGGGAGGATTTTCGAAAATTCGAAATATCTCCGTTACTATACGTCGGACCGAAAAATTGTGCAGAATCAATCTTATTGCAAATTAAATTTACTATAAATCTGGTCCCATACATTTATTCTCTATCTTGAATATTAACCGAGATATTTGCATTTTTATGAATTGTGGGCCGGTAACGGATGTGCGAGTTTCCCGCCATAAGCTAGTTCAGCCGTAACTGTTCGGCTCTCGTATGGAGATTTCTCTATTGTATAACTTCACGTGGGAAATCTGCTTTACGCAGCCCCTGCGTGACGGACTTTTAGCTTTTTACTCCATTCTTCGATATGATTGAACCATTCAAGGCGTTTGTCCACAGTCAATCCTAAAACCTTTATCATAGGTAGTGGTAAGATGTCTCGATTAATAGTTTGGATCATTCCTGAAGACTGTGAGCAATGTTTACTGAGATGAGGCATATAAGATCAATGGATATTTGAAAAATTTTGGAAAATCCATTCACGAGTAAAACCCGAATTGCCGATTTCACTAATGCTGCTGAAATGATGGTATTACACTAACCGATCTTAAGACGTTGCATTGCGAGCTTCGCACCGTGGTGGGTCCTTCCCATATTATTTCAACAGATTCTTTTTTATCCTCTGAGCGGCCCTTTATTATTGTCATAATGTTGAGTGAATGACTAGCAGATGCGCAAAGCCCTGCGACCGATGCTCTGCCAGTGTTTCCAGTCCCACCAACCTCCATCTTCAGAGCTAATGCCCAAAGTGATTCGCCCCTTTTCATTCCCCATCCTTCTCCAGGGGTTCTCACAGCAGGCACTTAGCGCCCGGGATTCAAGTGCATTTGTCAGTGTCTGCCACTTTTCACAGCCATTCCACTAAAGAGCGCCTTTATATTTTTAGGCTTCCTAACAAACTCACATCCGCTTTGTTTTGAAGAAGAAATAAAGTCACGCAGAGGCTGCGTTAAATAAGCAGATTTCCCACGGGCGAAAATATTTGCATTTATCTCAAAACGTAAAAGTTTATTGAGAATAATATTTGGTATTTAAACTTCAAATAATGCGCTTCATAATATAACAGCTTATTGTTATTAATTGTTCATGAGTAGAAGTAGTAGAGTGGGCGTTTACTGAGGGCTGAAAACTAAAAAAAAAATGCAAATATCTCGGTGAATAATCAAGATAATAAGCACGTACAAAACAACATTTATCGAAGATTACATTTGCAATAAGATTGGTTCTGTGCAAATTTTTGATCCGAGGCATAATAATAGACATATTTGGAATTTTAGATATTCTACTCCTCCAAACCCCCTTCCCTCCTGCTGGTCCGATTCCAGCAGTTAAATAACTAGTTCTTAATTTTTACATAAAACATTTATATATCGAGTTAACATTATATATATATATATATATATATATATATATATATATATAAAATTTTGAACGGCCCTCATCTTCGTCAACTCCAAGGTAGGATTGATGGACATTTGAAGAAATGCTTAGGACAACCCACCATAGCTAATTTCCTTAATAGCTAATTTCCTTTAAGGGAAATCTGCTAAAACCGGAATTCCTAAAGATTTTCCAGAAGACAAATCATTTATTTCGGTTGTTCTTATGACACGTTTTCTCATTTAAACAACACAATCCTGCCTGGCAGATGACAATAGTATTGTCTTTTAAATACTATAAATCATGAGGTAAAACTTTCGGTGTCCCAAATTTTTAATCTCAGAGATTAAGAGTTTTAAAAAATATTATTATTTTTGTATATAATTGATTAATTTAGAGAAAACATATCTTAAAAAATCATTTTTAATCCGACCTCTAAAGTTTATAAACAGAAATTCTTATTCTAACCTTTGGTGGTTCTTATTCCAAGATGTGGTTATGAATTTGAATAAATACATAGTCTTTACAAGTTTAGTTGAAGCATATCGGGGGTAAAAATATTCGATTATTATATGTCACTAGACATCTAGGGGGGGGGGGTGATTATAGTTTACTGAAGAAAAATAATGAATTTCGCTAAATGTAAACGTATACTCTAGTGTAGTTGCAAAAAAGAAACATTATCTGATTAAAAATGTCAATGATAAAAAGGAAATAACAAACCTATCCAGCATTAGATGCTTAGGCATGTAAGCAAATAAAATAATAATAATTAAGAGCTGACTTTTTCCATCGAAATTAATTGAAATGTGATTATCGAAGGTCTCCTTGTTATAATATTTGTATATTTTACACACACACACACACACACACACACACACACACACACACACACACACATATATATATATATATATATATATATATATATATATATATATGTATATGTATATATATATATATATATATATATATATATACATATATATATATATACCCTTTAAAAAATGGAAATTACATTCTAAACACCGTGATGGTCACTGGAGCTCGAAGAGTGCGGCGAGGTCAAAGAACCAGCTATTTACGATCACGTTTTTCCTATTCAGCCACGAAAGATTTATGACTGACTAAATTACATAAACTTCAACTTTTGTATTTTTCGTTTTATTTTTAGCTCAAGTTTCTATGTTTATGTTAAGGATTTTTTTTTCTTTTTTCTCCTCGGCCCCAGTGGAAGGCCGGTGCGAGGGCGGGAGGACGGCGAGTGTTGTCTTGAAGCGGCGTCCTCTACGACGAATCAGATTTACATGGACCCACTTTTTTTTCAGCACAGATCCAGGGTCCTGAGGGAGGTGAAAAAAGCTGGAGTATCCCCAAGAATGTGGACAGCCCCTGGGAGGGGGTGGACTACCTGCTCCTCAATGGGGTTCTCGGAGGTACCTTTGTTTTTGACCGCCCCCGACAGGTACATGAGACGGAGTGCGGGGTCACATGCTTGACCTGCTAACAGATCAAATATTGAACCAATGGTACTCCAATGGGTCTCAAGGAGAATATCCAGTCATTGTCCCTAACAAGTTGGGAACACTTTGTCCTCTTCATATTTGAACAGGGTTTCAGTTCACTTCAGCTTATATAAGTAGAGCTACAAATAGTCAAACACAATTCTACTATACCATAGAAACCACCATGTGAAATACGTTCTGTCAACTAAGTTGTTAGAAAAAAAAAACAGAGTTAACGAGTAGTCTTGCAGTCCTAAAATGAAGTTGAAGCAGCTAGGCTTATACATACATTGCACACCGTCATTTAAAATCACGGACCAATGTACTTTTTCTTAAATCGCATAGCCCTACTACTGATATATACTTCCGTACTATCGTCTAGCTGAAAGACATGACAACATTTTGAAAATTAAATTAATTTTTTTTTTTCAAGACTATTTTTTGAAACTAAGGCTAATTGAGATGGGTTATCTACAGGATACCACCCTTTTCTAGCAGGGGTGGGGCTAAGGATTTTATTTAATGCATTCCCTCACTAAATAAATTCCATGCCCAGGCGGGAATTGAATTCGCCACTCTAGGTTTACCATGTGAGATTAAGTTCAACGCATTAACTAACATGGCTAACCTTAGCCCCCAGGTTACTATTGAAAATGGTACTTAATTTTTTATCACAAACATTTTCTCAAAGTATGTTTCCTTAAACATATCCGATAACGATAGATTAAATAGGAGTCTGCAATTCTTCTTGAATTGAGTGAAATTGTTGGACTTTCTGTGTTACCCTTGGGTTTAGAACCAATCCTAGCTCTTAAAGGGTTGTCTTTCAATGAAAATCTCTAACATAGAGTTATAACAGCTGTTAGTGTTAAACACCTTTATAATGGCTAAAGATACTTTTAATTAGAAAATTATCAACGTATTCTGTCATGGAAGGAAATTTACACTAATAAATGTTGCATTTTTATTTTATTTTATTATATGTATCGCCAAAGCGAGTAAAGAAACATTTGCAGAACATGTGCTGCGGACGTTCACAATCAAAAACTTACAGACTGTAGAAGTCGAACAGCAAACATTCCCCACTACCTTCATGAACTATTACACGATAAAAGAAATCGTAAAAGGAAGGTCATTTAATATTTAAAAATAATTAACATATTCAGTGAAATATAAATGGTACATTGAGGTAGAGGAGTTGGTCTGCTGGAGAATAACCATTCGCAGCAATATTAGTTTAAATTTAAGTTGAGTATTTATTATTTTAATTTAAAAGAGTTTTTCCATATATTAAAAGTATAGAGTTGGCTTCACCTAACCTTGAATACACCACAAACTGGTGACTTGCCTATAAATCCACTCTATTGTAACACACCTTATTAAATTTTAAAAAATAAATTAAATTAGTCTGTTTGTTTGAGTTTGCTAGAGTCTCAAAATCTCTTCTAAAAAAATGTATTTTGTGAGATGCTATTTCTTTGCGTCTTAGAGGGTTTTCAAGTCACTCCATGATCTACTTTTCTTCAGATGATAGTGAACCCACATCGAATTGATTATTTAAAGAATAAAATAAATTCCATAATAAACTCGATCCCCGATATCTACTGCCGGATGTGGAATACGGTCCCCGCCGGCATAATATCCAAGGATTTAAAGGTTTTATCTGGATAAGGAGTTGGACTATGGGTCTGGGACTTCCCTGAGGAATAAAAAGGGCTGGTTAAAAGGCAGATCCTGGATGAAAGAGAGCCGTGCTGTACAGACTGCTATGGGAATCATCTCGAGTTTAGCCATGGTCCCAACAGCGGGACTAAAGGATACTGTGTTTACTGCCAGTCACGATCTCCCTAATAGGATTGCTCTACTCACTCAAAGAACTCAATGTACTGACAAATTAGCTTCTTTTTAAAAATAATCCTCAGTCGAGGAGAAAAAAATGGTGGAGCACCCAAAGGAGCTATGGAAAATAGGATCTATTCCTGTGACAACATTAACAAAGGTAGACCGCTTTTTTTTATTTAATGTGGTTATGCTTTGACTTATGTCTCCAAGGAAATAAGGACAGAGTGTAGCTTTGTACGAAATACAATATAAAAAACTGTTTTAAATAACAATAGAATTCTTCCATTCGGCTCCGACATAGTTAGTAATCACAGATTCCATGACTAAATAGAAGCCATTCACTTGTAAGGGAGCGTATTGTGTAATAAACCCACTTCAAGATTTCTGTAAAGCTTAATATTATTTTTAAACTATGATTTCATAACAACAGGTGGTCTATATAAACACGATGTTCAGGTACACGTTTTTTGCGCTGAGAATTACCTACTCGTTCTCCGACTATAAGGATATTAACTTCATTAAACTACCAAAGTCGTCAACAAGTTAGTTTTCTTAAGTTAAGCTAAGTAGGCAATGAAAAACTAGTCACTTTGCAAATTGATACTTTACATTAAAAGAAAAAAATTGTTATGCATTAAGTGCTCCAGAAGTAGAGCCCTTTGTCCTGACATTTCAACCAGGCAACATTGTTTATTATATTTTATTTTTTAAAATATTGATATATAATTTTTAAAAAAACAATAAAAATATTATTTGATCAGAATTACTGTTTTTTCTCAATGACGTGTTTTAGTTATGTAAACTTTATTAGAAATTCATGAAAAAATTTTTAAAATTAAAAATAACTTCTTATTATAATTGTTCTAAACTTGAATAAAACTAGTAATTCGTTATATAATATTAATAGCATTAGAAAAAATAATTTAAGGCTCGCAAACGTATCTCAAACTCTCTTAAACACAATAAAGTAAGTAAAATATGTTTTTAACTTGAGGAACGTATGATTTTTTATTAGCTAAGAAATTTTAAACATTGTAACTCTCTATGAGTAAAGAACTGGAAACAGGAAAATGCCAACTTCAGTAGTTTCTCAAAATCCCTATCAGTTCTCCTCCTGCTACTTCGAAAAAGTTTTGTTATACATCATAACACAGCTTTCAGCGCATTAATTTGCTATGTTATCCAAAATGTCTCATATAAATACTTTTTACAGTATTAGAAAAATGGAACCTCACTAGAACTAATTCAGGCTTGCAAGATAATTCAGAATGCACCAGACAAATTCAATTTAGTGGTAAAAAATGTTTAAATTTCAATTTAGAATATTTCGATTCTTTTTAATACTTAGAATATTGTGATCGTTATAATAAAAAAAAAAAGAAAAAAGAAAACTCTTTAGCCACTTCTGAAAACAGAAGGAAGATGGTGGTTGTTGTCTGTTGTTTCCAATTATGTAATTTTTTGTATGTGTATTAAACATTTAAGATCACATATGTTTTTAGATCAAATCTCTGTTGGACGCTGAATGATTTGAATTTCAGAACATTATTTGTAAGTTGAAATTACAGTTAGAATATTAACTAAATGCCAATCTAAAGGGAACCTAAGTGCTTATTAAGAACTAAAAGGCTCACAACTGCTGAGCGTATGTAAGATATGAAAACTAATTGTTCAGTTAACGTTCAATAGCTTTTAAAATTGATCAGATGCACGACCTCTCTTCTAAACTCCGCGGTATCAGTCTTGCCTGCCGACTGCATTTTCTATTCAAACAAGTCGAATTTATTTCTTTTTACTAATATCATCACCACTGGACTGCGGTATGTTATTTGACGGAAAAATGGTCCAAACTAGGGTTGGTGGTTCTAAATACCCACGCACTGATCCTGAGATCTACTACAAGACATTAGCTCAGAGGTGTACACGAGAGGGCAGGTCTTACCTCCAAAGAGGAAGATCCAGACTCAAAAATGGAGACCACCAGTTGTCATATAGGCAGAAATAAAAAAAGTATGAAGACATTGTGAAATACACCAACATATATGTTTTTAAAAAAATTGACTATTATACATAACTACTAGAATGATAATTATAGATACCGTGAATTATTGTTGCTCTCCTCCATGAAAAATGATTTCAGGATCTTCAGGCGCAAAAGAAATCTTGTTGAGATATTGATCAAATAAATCCCAATTTATTCTGACTAAACCAAATTTCGCCTTTTTGAAGAAGAAATGTGAAGGTAGAAAGGAAGTAAGATGTCGGTATCTTAGTATCTTTGGCTCAATAGACAAAAGTCTTGGCCCGATGCCGTGTTTTTGAATTTCATTAGGGGAGGGAGATTTTTATGGTAGTTTTAGGCAACAATAATAGATTATTTTTTAATTAAAGAAGCGACTCAATTGTGGGCGACCGAATGCGTGCAACCCCTCTAGTAAAGATGTCAAAGCCTGTAGTTTGGAATTTTATTGAGCATCTTAAAATTACGAAAGATATCAACGACTAAAGGATGTACACAGTTCAAAAGATGTTATCTCAATGGGCTCTTCACTGATTACAATGCTCTTCAAGTGGTTTCAACAAACGGTGAAGATTCTTATCAGCTACCCAGAATGTCTCAAAGAGAATTTCTAACGGTACAGCGAAAAAAAAGAATAGGTCAATTAGTAGAAAGGCTACAATGGAAACGCAAGTCAAAAGGTCCTCTTTTCAGGTAAATGCGTGAAACGACAAAATGTCCGACGGGAAGAAAAAGCCTAGAGCAGGCCTAAGAGTTTGCGGTTATGAGTACTGTTAGTCAATCAAGTCTGCAAGTTCTCTTGTACCAGTTTCCTCTGGACCATTTGTCTCACAGTCCTAATTCTCAATAAACTCAAGAGTCAGGGAATAGCCGAAGGAGGTCATCGGAACTACAGATCACAGTGGAAAAGGAGTTTGCCGGTCATAATCATGTAGATGGTGTAGCCGTTAAGCAAAATCAGCAGCACTAGAAGAAAATTAATCTTAATTTACCAGGCGACGAGACGATGTTATACTAACACGACTACGAACTGGACATACATTACTGACACACTCATATTTGATAGAAAGTAAAACGACTCCAATATGTCAGACTTGTAATGTTCACTTAACGTTTAACACATACTACTGAATAGTAGTACATACATTCACACAATACTTCAAAACTTCAAGACTATTCACTTTTACTCAAAAATATAGTATTTTATTTTTTTTATATCCACTACTGTACTACATTTTATTTCCATTTTACTCAAAATTCTCGTTTTTTTCTTTCTTTTTTAAAAAAAAATATATTTGAATGCTTTTAGATGGAATTCTTGAATAATTCATTACTTTAATCAGTACACATAAAGTATTTTATATGATTGATCGTTCCTTTTTATCAAATTTATTTCTCACTTTTTTTTAAATAATCAACTATGTATACATTTAAGGTCATATTTATTAACTTGATATTCTCTATTTGTTGTTTATTTCTATTTTTTGGTCGCTACGTTTTTGTTTCATATTCAATTATACATTAGTACTTTTTTACTCTTAGGTCTAAAATTTTCCCCTAAAGTTATTGTTCAATTTGTTTTCTTGTTACTGTTGCTGAAATGTTTCGTTATTTTCATTCATGTATTATATATTTATTATTTTTGTTGATTTTTTGCCATTGTTGTTAATGTTCTTTTTTTTGCTTTAGTTGATTTTTCGTTATTAGAGTAAACGTATTTCTTTTTGTAATAGATATTCATGTTTATTTTTTCCCCTTTTGTTATCTAAGCAATATCGCCACGTAGCAAATGCTCCTAAATAAATAAATAATTTAGCAGAAAGTCATTCAATAGATCGAAATCTATTGTAAGATATCAGCGTGTAGACTTTATTGGTCTGGTGAAAATATCGTTTTTATCCATAGGGATGTACCATTTGCATTAGCATTTTCAGATTTAAGTAATAGCGTGAGTCTCGTTAAGTTATATTTTCTATATCCGCAGTGTAAGAAGGTGTCAAGTCAGGAAATAAACTTAATGGTTTTTCCACACAATGATAATCTGCATTACCAAGAGCATTCTCACATTTCATTGCCAACTCATATAACAGCAAGAGTAAAAAAGCAAAATCTTTCAGGCCCGTGTTCCCGCATTATACCTAAAGAACTAAATATAGTCACCACAATTTCAATGTACATAAATTTAGACTATTTTTTCAGTATACAAAATACTATGATAGTCTAATAGTAATTTGGAAATTGCTTGATTCTGACCAGTCCTTAACTCAATTTATTTTTTTCTGGGATTCAAATATGTACTCTGAACTGTATAGAACGGTATGCTAATATACAATTACGTTCCAATATTCGGAGTTATTTGCTTAATTTATTAACTTTGGTGATTGTCTAAAATGTTATTCATTTTCCAACATGTAAAACTACAATTTCAATATCCCAATAAATAGATAAATTATAGCAATGAATACGTTCTAAATGTAGACAAAGTATTTATAGTTTCGTAGTATTATTTCACGTCTTGATTTGTACATCTTTATTATTTAGGTTTCAATCTATACTTTTGACTCTATTTGAAAGAGCATAAATCATTAAAACGTTGCATTTGGTGTCTATTGATTCTTCTTACGCATTATCTTTTTTCAAAAACCGGATAGTAATTGTAACGTAGCAACAGAATTACCCTTCGGAATCATATTAAAAATAAGACTAGACATAGTTTCTGAGAACAAGGCGTTAAAAATCATTAAGAACTGTGCGACATCTTAGATTAGAATTTGAATCTGCTTATTATTTTAGCCACACTAACAATTGTAATAGGAAATAATTATTCTTAAAATATCTTTACACTAAATCATTAAAATTTCAAAAAGCCTTTGTTACTCCAGAGACATTGATAGTTTAAACAAATTTGTCAAGAAACAATCAATAGAGTAAACTATAGTCCAATTAGAGTTCTAGGAAATGTGCGTCATCGGGCTCAGTGTCCAACAATTTAAATTCTTAGACCAATTAATGAATCAACTCTAGATTGTGGAAATGTCCGATTGTCCATTGTACATATCACTGATTAATTGCTTCCATTAGCATTTTTCATGACCGTATGGGTAAATATATATTAAAATACTCAAAAAAATAAAATAAAAATGACTCTAACTAGAAGAAGAAAAACACTTTATTAAAGAATTTAATGTGGCTTCTCGCCGATGGTGAGTAGCTGACTACATAGCTAAATCATCAATAACTTAACAAAAAAAAATAAAATAAAAGTAAATGTTAATGAAACAAAAGAAAAAAGTTTTCGACAAAAAATCAGCCAAAGAAATATATATAATATTATTATTATAATTATTATTTATTAACGTCCACTTTTTGCAACTCAGGCTATTCGGGACTTTTGTTTTTGTGTTCCATTTCTGGTTTTTGTTTTCCATTTCTGTGTTTTGTTTTTCCATTTGGTATTGTGATCCAATCCAGCCCTGTTTTTCGTATCAATTCTGTTTGTTTCTTTTTTTTGTTGCATTCCTGTTTTTGTGTTCCATTTCTGTTTCATGTTACTTTTCTATTTTTCATGTTATATTTCTGTTATGTTCGTTTAAATTAATTTTGTTTCGTTTCGTTTTTTGTTTTTTTATTTTTCAATTTTATACAGGTTTTTTTCCCGAGCAACATCGCCACAGCTGCGAAGCTCCAAATAAATAAATAATCGGGACGGGTTATCTACAGATTACCACCCTTTTCTAGCCAGGATGGGACTTAGGATGTTATTTAATGAATTTCGTCACTAAATAATTGCCTTTGACCAGGCGACAATCAAACTCGTCACTCCAGGTTTACCATGTGTGATTAAGGTCAACGCTTTAACTCACATGGCTAACCTGGGCTCCTCATATAATAAGAATATATATATATATATATAATTTTTTTATTTAATAAGAATATAAAAAAAATATAAAGAAAAGCAAGAATTTAAAACGAGGTGATGAGAAAGCAAAGGATGAAAATAATGAGCAACTCATCATATTTTTCTATGAAAATAATTGGTAATTGAACATTTCTTATACTGATCATGTTGTTAAGTGCTGTAACGAATAAATTGGAATTTGTTGTCAGGTAAAAAGAATTATAATTAATTTACTTATAAATCATTGCTCTAAAAATATTTGGGCTTCTTAAAATCTTCATGGCACGATTTTAAACACTAATTCCTCTTTTGAAAACAAAAATTCATTACAATAATGCTTAAAACATACGCCAGTGGTATTATATGGATAGATATCAACATCGCCTTCCAGAAGAAAAACCTAATAGTTTTATTTTCATAAATGTTCAATATTTTTCAATAGTATTGAAGAGGTGTATGAATTGACAAGAAACCAAAACGCCAGAGAAGTGCTCTACCATCTACGCCACACATTAGGATGCGTGTAATGAAATTCAAAGGTAAAGTGCCAATTTATTATATCTATTGCAACAATAATATATAACTATGATAACCTGGCATTGAATCAATGCTGGCATATTGATTCAATGATAGATACGTATATCCATAAGAACCCGTATATCAATATAAGTGAAAATCGTATATATATATATATATATATATATATATATATATATATATATATATATATATATATAAATGTAGGTTTCTAATATTTTGACCTAAATATTTGACAGAAAAATGTATGAAAGGGAATTTTAGTATCGAACTTTGACAGAATGGATGGGTATATAACGACGGAAAGCAGATTAACATATATATAACCAGAGAAAGTGGATAGAACAACAATTGTAGACCATTATCTTATCAACAAGATAGCTAAAACAATAGCTTTCGATCAGACTGATAACAACTAAAGTGCTCGTCCCCTAAAGCCTGCAAACCTACAACAGTTTAAGTCGGTCATTATTGAACTTTGGTTTAACATGAAACGTTTAAAGATCAAATATGGTAAATCAAAGAAAAAGTCCGTCACGCAGGGGCTGCGTAAACTAATCAGATTTCCCACATGAAGTTTTACAAAAGAGAAATTTCACGAGTTGTTGTTAGAGAGCAGAACAGTTACAGAAACGGGCGAACTAGCTTTTGACGGAAACTCACGACTAGACCCGAAGTTAGCCGATCTCATTTCGTCCGTTACAATTAATAAAAATGCCAATATCTCGGTTATTATTCAAGATAGAGAATAAATGTATAAAACAATATTTATAGAAAATTTAATTTACAATAAGATTGGTCCTATACAATTTTCTGATCCGACGTATGGTAACGGAAATATTTCGAATTTTCAAAAATCCCCCTCTCAACCCCCCTCTCACCCTACCACTGGTCCGATTTCAGCCATTAACGAACTTGATCTTTTTTGCATACAACGTTTAAATATCGAGTTTGGTAACGATCAAACTAAAATTGCGACCGCTAGAGCGTTAACAGGCAAATACATATATATATATATATATATATATATATATATATATATATATATGTATATATATATATATATATATATATATATATATCATTTTGAACGGACTTCATTTTCGTCATCTCCCGAGTAGGATCGATGGACATTTGAAAATGTTTTCAGATTTCCATGATGGAAATCTGCTAAAACTACGGCTGCTAGAACACTACATAACTCAAATCATTATTCTTGATTAGCAGTCTTTATAGCTCGTATATTAAGAACTCTAAGTAAGCATTCTAGAAATGTTAGCCTAACTAATTGTAAGATGAATAAAAAAATATTAAGAAAATTCATTAAAGACTAAAATATTCAAGTTGCAGTTGGAGGCATAGAAAATGGGTAAAATTGTATCATGGCAAGTACCTCTCTTATTATGAGTCGATAAGAAAACAAACAAAATCTTGCTGTTAGAGCAATTTTTTTAAATGTCTTTACTACACATTCTGTTTTTCTATAACCCGAATAATAACGGAGTAATTTGAATTTTTGGTTTCAGAGTGAACCCCAATAACGATTTTTTGTTTATCCTTTCAAATTATTCCACTTAACCACTCAATACCAAAGTTAAATTTGCTAGTTTCGCAGCCTCTGACGGGTTTTTTAGTAATGAGCTTCTGCCCTTGGAGTAGTAAATGGTAATGGAACCTCCAGTAAATCGCATTTGCTATCTGGATTATCTGATGGGAATGAATTAGCCGAGGGTGGTCCCAAGGACGATCTGAGCCATCACAGGGCAAATCTGCATAACTCGGTGAATCACAAAATCTTATAGGTCACCACACTCAGAACAGATCGTTCCATTATGTTCTTCTACCGAACATCCATAAAGGAAGTCGTTGTGACCCTAAAGATCATTGTGACAGTGTCTAGAGGTTTTATTCTAAACCTTCTTCAAATTTACGTTAATCTTCTGCAGAAGATGACAAACGGCAACATATGTGTCATACCAACACAATATCATCAGCATATTCTATTTCCTCTTTTTTTCTTGTATGAACCCTATATAAACTAGGCTTAAGATGTCTAATAAGTAGTTTGCTGATGTAAACGCTTAAAGTGAAGAACACATGAAAAGGAGTGAAGAGTAGAGATTCACGGAAGGTAGAAAATGAAAAACGTTCGCCTCGCAGGGGCGTTACCCAAGCAGATTTCCCGCGTGCGTCACGTATTTGCATTTATCTCAAACCATAAAAAAATGAGAACAATATTTGGTATATAGGCTTCAAATAAAGTTCTTCATAGTATAACAGCTTATTGTTAATATGACTTGAGTGGAAGTGGGGGTTTACTGAAGACGGGAAACTAAAAAATGCAAATATCTCGGTTAAACGTCAAACTAATGAACAACTCTACTTAACAACATTTATAGATAATTTAATTTTCAATGACATTGGTTCTATACACTTTTTCTATGCGACGTACAATAAAGAAGATATTTCGCATTTTCGTTTCGTTTATGTAAGGTTCATAATATGAGAAAAAAAGGACATAGAAATCATGCTACCATCATATGATTTAGGATAGGAGAACGGAGGGGGGGGGGCATAATTAATCAGAAGTTCTGTCTCTGTAATTTTACCGAATCTTAACGCAACAATAACTTTTAGCAGATTTCCCTTAAGGGAAATCAGCTATTGAGGTTGTACTCATGACGGAATTTTCGAAATTTTTCTTCAAATGTCCATCGATCCTACCTAGTAGATGACGAAAATGAGGTCCGTTCAAAACTGTATATATATATCTATCTATCTATCTATATATTTGTCTGTTACCGCTCTAGCGGTCGCAATTTTTATTTGATCGTTACCAAACTCGATATTTAGTCGTTCTATGTCAAAAGAAAGATCAAGTTCGTTAACGGCTGAAATCGGACCACGGGGAGGGGGGGTTTAGAGGAGAGGATTTCCGAAAATTCGAAATATCTCCGTTACTATTCGTCGGATCGAAAAATTGTACAGAATCAATCTTATTGCAAATTAAATTTACTATAAATATTGTTCTATACATTTATTCTGTATCTTGAATATTAACCGAGATATTTGCATTTGTATTCTGCGTGTGGTACCAGTAGGCTATGTTCGGACTTTCCGCCGAGAGCTCTGGCGGCCTTTTCCATAACTATCCGTCCCTCGTGAATAGGTTTAGAGGTTAGGTTAACTGTGTTTCGGGGCTAGAAACTACTGGGTTATTACGCCCTAAATAATGTTTTAGGTTTAGAGGTTTCTTTCTATTACAGTTGTTATTAGGCAGATTCCTCTATTGTAAAACTTCACGTGGGAAATCTGCTTAGTTTACGCAGCCCCTGCGTGACGGACTTTCTATATATTTTACTCAGATGTTTACGATTACATCTGTATATACAACTCTGAACTACCATTTCTCGAGTTCCCAAATCCGCCTTATCACCTTCTTTTCACATAAAACGACCCAATGTACACAATGACAAGACTATAAGTGTCCTTGTTGGAGGGTAATGTACCTTAAAGAATAATATTTACAAAATTATTAAAAACTTGAAACAATTCAAATAACAATGGGCACCGTCTTTTTTGGGCATATTTGTTATATAATATGGGAATTTCTCCTTCACAGTCTCCAGTTACGAACGTCACTAAAACCTTTAAAACTTTTAGACATCAATGTGCTGTCCGTAATTCAGAATATTAGCCGGATAGTATTTAAGTTATACTTCAAACATAATTCGTTGCTGATGAAATCAAAGACGGCATTCTTTTTATATAATTATGCTTAAAGTGGAAAACATATGTGTACTGAATGAAGGCTATAAGCATCACCTTATCGAACACTCAAAAACTGTCCTCCCAATTTAAAAAAAAAAAAAGTCAATCCGTTTGGGATGAAAGAAACCCTTAGGAGCCTCCAAACACAGAGAAAGGGCCACCAATTACTGTTTGTAAACACTACTTCTCTCCGAATGAGCCGCCAAACGAATCCGAAGAGTATTTTCTACGAAAACACCATCTCAACTCCCAGACACTATTTCTGTCCCGAGAGCAGCGATAAATTCCGCCCCACGACCCCTAAAATAAACAGCGACTCCTTAATCTAAATCTCTCGCTGATTAATCGAAACGAAATGAAAGCAAATAAATGATAGTGGAAGCCCAAATACACGCTTGAAACGGGTGACACTAGTTTATGGAGTGCCACAATGTTTGGACCGATCGACTTCCCACTATTTAGACAAAGTATCTCGCCCTGTCAAAACAAAGCAGATGTCTGATTTTAATTTGTAGGGCTTGAGAATGGCTTGAGGAGGAAACTACAAACAGTTTTAGATTGTACGTAGCCAAATATTGCTCAGATGGTTTCTGTAAAATCCAGAATATACATAGACAACCTTCTTCTATTTTGGTAATACAAAGGCCATATTAAAAAAATATATGAGTTTATTAGTGAGAACGTTCTAATGACATGATTTTCGAAAACTGTCTACAAATGTTCATCCATACTACCTGGTATGGACAGACAGAGTACGCAATTTCAAAATTTAATTGTTCCTCTGGAACTGTATTTAATATCCTCCGTGGCTGAAAATGTAAATTTTTGGAGTTGAACCATGCTATTGCTAGTGCAAGATTAGTTTATGGAGCACCTTTATGGTGTCCGAGATATCTCAACTGTTTATTTCAAACTGAAGTAAATTTTTATAAAAAACTTTTACAATTGATTAGAATTACTCCTAAGTATATGATTAGGCTTGAAACAGAGGCAAGCTGTATTTTATTACATACAACCAAAACAAGTATCCTCTGGCTTTGTAAAATTCTGTCCATGAATAGTAGTAGATTCCAAGGACGATGGAATAATCGAATCGTCGTTCTTAATCATATGCAGTCTACTAATGTTAAATTTAACTGGGTAATTCAAATAAAGCAATTATTTATATCTTTAAATTTCGAAAATTTATGATTGAGTCAGGATCCATTATTACCAGATGATGTAAATCTGAGGACATTTTGCCCCAAGAAAGGATTTAAAACACTTTAGTCTTGCGCATGTACAACAATCATGTGGCGGAATATCCATAAAAAAAATCTCAACGAGCTAATTAAAATTTTAGTCTAATGCCAAGGAAATTGGGAATTCAAACTTTTGGAAGGAAGTTTTGGGGTGGGAAAGAATATATATAGTCTGCTGACTGTACATCAGTCCGAAGTGGGCTTCGAACTAAAAAAAACAAAAAAACAACTTCATTGCTCCATTAGTTACCATACGACAGTAACAATTTCCTAACTGTCTTTGTTTCATTCATATACATATTTCAAACTCCATTGACACAAAATTTTTTATATCCTTAAGTAGTTTCTGTTTTTTTTATTCTACTGATACGCGACAAAGTCTAAACATTTACTATGTAATAACCATTTTGAGTATGACAAAAGTAGTTATAGCTGGTTAACGGTTCCAAACTGCCTTTCCGTAAGAAATTCCGTAGTGTCTGTATCTGAAGCAAAATTGATTTCAAAAATTGATAACCAATTCCAATACCAATCGTTGACAGAAGGTCAAAACCATTCGTTCTGCTAGTTTCGCCTTTTCAGTTTGTTGGCTACGCCCATGAGTAGAAACCTTTTGCCACGCTCAGTTCGTAAGTTCGAGAACAACAATTGCCACTTATATTTAAAGAAGCGAAAATAGAGAAACGCGGTCCGTTTTATTTATTTAGTAATATATAATATTTTGGAGCGTAGAATTCACTTTAAATAAGAACTATCCTACTTTTTTGGGAACAGTATTCAGATTGAACAAAGTTCTCATGAAGGTTGGTTATTCGGTAGACTCCAAAAAAACAGGTTATTGTTAGGCTTTCAACTCTATTTTTAAATATTGATTTAAATCACTGATGGGTCGTTAATGGAAAATTCTAATAGGACAATAACGCATCTCTAATGAAATTCATAAATGATTAAACTTACGACAAACAAGGCGCAATGATATAAATGAGCTTTATGCCAAGAAATGCACTGAATAAATTAAAGAGCCGGAATTATACTAATATAACAGTAATTATATATATATATATATATATATATATATATATATATATATATATATATATATGGAGAATTCAATTCTACTAAATAATGTCGTTCAGTTGTCAAATTGATGGAATCTAAATTTTATCTAGAGTGGTATTTATATGAAAGATTTGTAAGGTTTATATCACCATAAGTGGAATACTGACAATAAATAAATACACGAAAACAGAAATCAACTATAAACTACACAGTACAGGAATAATAAATAAATGAGAAAAAAAATAAAAACAAAACCGAAGCATTAAATTCAAAAAGAAAACGCATAGACGCAAAAAACAAAACAAAAAAATAGCTGTATAAGTGTAATTTGACGGAGGAATTCCAATTTTTGGCAGAGCTTCTGATTGCCAATATTTATACACTCGTATCGAGTAGGTTTAAAATAACTGTGTGGTTGTGACTGAATTGAAGAAATCATTTTTTTATTTAATGGCTGAAAAAACCTTGGTAAATAATAGACGGTCAGTTTATAAATCTATTTAGTATAAGTATATATATATATATATATATATAAATATATATATATATATATATATAAACACACACACATTTGTGTGTGTGTTTAAAAGGTAAAAGAAGATGCTACAATTTTTACCGCAAAGCATGATGTCGAAAGTAGCATTCATTTCGAGAAGTAACAAATTTCTGGAAAGTTTGTTTTATTTTACTATAAGTCCTAAAGCTTATAGTAAAATTGTCGTGTCCTTAACTCATAATTTTTCCATTTTATTTGATTTTCTAATAAAGGAAATTAAAGATTGATAATTAATAATTAAAAAATGCTGCCCTAAAAAAACGTAAAGTATAAAAGTATGTTTGTAAGATGTGTATTAATGGAACGATGGTGAGAATTAACCTGATTGTTGCTGACTGACCCGGAGATAGAGCTAGGTATTCGATGACGGACAACGGTCTGTGCTGCGAATAGCACAATTTAACAGCTGACTCAGCACTGACGGGGTTGCAAGTGATTCCGTAATCCACCTCTGCCGATACAGCGCTTCATTAGGCTTATATACTTGACGAACGTGTAACAAATCTTACAGCTTACATCAGTACATACCAAATATAACTCGTAACAACTACAACACAATTAAGAGTCACCATCACAAATGCACACAATTTCTTACGGGACTTTCTTAATTTAACAAGATTTAAAATTCAAGACAATGACAAATGTACTTGCGACTCACAGACAACACAAAGGTTTTTACATATACTTTATGACTGTTCAACATTTAATCAAAATAGATCAAATTTAATAATGAACATAATTTTAAAAGGAGGTAATTGTAGGTATCACCTCATATTATATTTAACAAATATTATAAAGAACTCATGAAGTTTATCAAAAGTATAGATATGGATGTGGAAAAATAGATTAGAATGTAAAGTTGATTGTGAGGAATGGGAATTATAATTCAATATATTTACCTTACATAGACTCGCAAATTAAACATCGGTTGAGTTTAACGTCAATTGATTAGTTCTTATATTATTCATTTATTTTTTCATTTCATTTATTAATTTTATTTGAAATTATCTTACTTATTTTAATATTTTATTTTATTATTATTTTTTTATATTATGTTTGATTAACGTGTATATATTGTAAAATAAGAATGTATTTAAACATAATCATACATGTAATATGCTATGTGGCAAGGGAACATGTATTCAAATAAATCATAGGGTTACTATGAGGAAGAAAAAAAAAAATACTTCACGAACGGCCCTTTCCTTTCAGTCAAGACGTAAGTGGAAATAGTTACCAGTAGAACTAGGGAACTCGTAGTTTGACGATACCGTCGCTGGTTAAGGAAACTGAAGGGCAAGGTTGGGAGAGCTACGTCGAAAAGTTGTACTCACAACTAGCACAAGAGGCTACTCGGACATTGGGGCGCACTAGACCGTTCCACAACATTTATTGTACATTAAAGTTGAACAAGATTGGTTTTATATATATATTTTTGAAATAACAACAATAATAGAAAAAAAAATCCTTGCTTGAAACCGGTAATAAACTCCTGAAAGCCCGTCCACCATCAGCCACAGTAGCAAAAAAGTGGACGTTAATAAATAATAAAAATAAGATTGGTTTTGTACAATTTTTCGATCCGACGAATAATAACGTCGATATGTAATGTTTTAAACCCCCTCCCCTTACTGGTCCAATTTCTGGCATTAACGAACTTATTCTTTAGCATTGCGTAAAACGTTTAAATGTCGAATTTGGTAAATTAAGACAAGTATATATACATATATATATATATATATATATATATATATATATATATATATAATTTTAAACGGGCTTCGTTTTCTTTATCTTCTAGATAGGATTAATGGACATTTGAGAATTTTTTTCGATTTTATTTTAGAAAAGCAATGACCCCTGAAGAGGTCCTAGTGCCCCTCAGCATGCAAAATACAAGGGAATCCCACTTTACATTCTTGTGGCATGGTTCTCTATCTCACCATTAATAAAACTGATGTATCTTCGCTATTTTCGAAAGCAGCTTGAAAGACCCACCTTTAGATACGTCCACGAAACTTTGTAACAGGTTTTCTATAGTTCCGAAGATTCTGGTATATTGATCTTCTACTTTTAGGCTTAGGAATGCCATGAGTGCTAAGACATAAACATCAATAACTCTAGGATTAATCCCAGAATGCCAATTGTTTTCATCAAATAAATCACTGCCAACACTCTTGTTACGGAACAGTAGTAATCAGTAGATAGCCCGTATGAAAAACGAAAGAAGAACTGTCGAATTTCTAACGCAAATCTTTATACGTGAAATTAAAAAAATTACGAAGTTTGTTCAAACGACGGTTGTCAAAAGAACTTATACCGTAATGAACTTAGCTTCACAGTCATTTCCGAAGAGTTTTTGGAATGCACTGGTCAACTCAACGTTTAGTTCGTGACGGTGTGACAAACAGATTGTATGGAACAAGGATGGAAGTGAACTAAACGTCGTGAAGTCTAGTGCATAAGAATTGTCTTGACAATAATGTTTCCTGTGCTTTCCTTAACTTTTTTCCTATATATTTGTTATTGTATTATTATAAAAGTGCCTATAATGCGGAATTCGTTACAAATAACATATTATCTGAAGAAATAAATTTAGGTCAAATGAAATAAATTGCAGATTTGGAGTTTCAAACCCGAAGTTTGAAAAGATGATGGTGCTTCGTTAAAGATTGCTGGCATCAATTTGTTATTTCTATTTCAATCTACAATTTTATCAACAAATTTTAAGTTGGAAAGAACTTTTAAAATCAACTAATTCAATCTATATTTGATTTGTACTGAACAAAAAACAGAAGTGGAAACGAATTACTAATCATTACAAGATTAAGAAAAACATAATAAAATTAGATTTAAAATAGTAATATTAATAACTATGTGTGTGTGTGTGTGTGTGTGTGTGTGTGTGTGTATGTGTGTGTGTATATATATATATATATATATAACACAAATTATATTAGTAAGGATTTGTAAGGCCCTGGGGTAAATGTTTGGATAATACCCAAGGTGTTGACAGCTAACACTTGTATACCTGTCAACTAGTACCTTGCAGGTAAGAATGGATACAAATAGAACCCTTCAAAGGAATTATGTGACCAGCTCCTGGGAATTATATATTTTTATAGACATTTTGAGATATTTTTACATTCTCAGTCTCACTTAACAAATATTAAATTCCATTAAACTTAAATTAAAAAATTACATAACAGGGAAGGTATTCTTGGATGAAAGGTATTCATAATAATAAAGTAGGAGCTGGCTAGAGAATCAAGTTATGTTTGCATTCATGTGGAAAACACTAATACTTTTGGTGATTTACAAAAAAAAAACTGGTTCCTCATTATTCTGTATTTACAAATGAGCATATTTTTAAATGAATGAAATAAATGGATTATAGTTGGAGTAGGTTAGTTATATTTTACTCCTATGCAATGAAGTTTTCTTAAAAAGCGGCTAACAGTGATACTGTTCACATATTTATTAAATGTATCATGGCACCCTAACACTGTATTTATGAATTAATTCTTTTTGAATTTTAAAAACTATAAATTTCTAATGAAAAATGTAGGACCGCTTACAGGCGCTTCTGAGCGGAAGAGTTTAAGAGTAGGATTCAGTATCTCGAATGGGCCTCTTCAGAATATGTTTTTAAGACGGAAAGCAATTTGGGGGAAGTGTGCACTACTAGTATTTAATATTGAGTTATTTCTCTTGTTTAAAAATTGAAGTTATTCTAGTCAACTAATATTTAATTAATTATATAACTCTTGGATTATATTAAATAGATTGTGTGTGTGTGTGTGTGTGTGTGTGAGAGAGAGAGAGAGAGAGAGAGAGAGAGGGAGGGAGAGAGAGAGAGAGAGAGAGAGAGAGAGAGAGAGAGAGAGAGAGAGAGAGAGAGAGCAGAGATAGAAATGACAGTGTAAACTTCAGCTGTAAATCACTTGAAAGTGTACTTGACGACCGCAGCAATAAGACAGGAACATCACAGCTGTTATAACCGGTGATTTATCTTCTAAGCATAGAGAACTCTGATACTTTAAGAGCAGCCACATACATTATGTCTTTTAATATTCAGTTTCCATTTATATGAGGCAATACATCATCTCAAAAAATTATAAATATTAAGAGGCAAAAGTATTCGTGGGTAAAACCGAAAAAATGAAAAAAAATCCCACTCTAACGGAGGTATCATGAAATTTATATCACCGAAGTTGTTTTTACTGTACTGGTCTTTCGTCACAAATTTGATGATGGGTGTGGTCTCCAGCTACGTGGAGTAAAGAAGAATGGCGAAATTAATGTAGAAAACCATGACCAACAGGGTAATGTAATTTTGTCAGCAAAGAATACCTGGAACTCTAATAGAAGTCTGGAGTGACCAAGAAAGTCAGTATCGCAGAGAATGCGTAAACTAAGCAGATTTCCGGCGAGCTAATATGCTGTAATATATTTCCTATGTCTAAGTAAATATCCGAGTAGAAGTGAAGGTTTGCTGGAGGTAGAAAAGAAGGAAGTACGAATAACTCGCGTAATATTAGAGGTACTAAATCATTTACAGAACAACAATTGAGGGGCATCGATAGTTTAATAATTGTATATAATCGAGAACATCGCCTAAGCTGCATTTTTCGATCCGAAGTGTAATTAAAGAGATTTCTTAATTTTTGAATTATCCCCTCCAAACTTTCTCGTTCGATTACAGCAACTATGAACATTAGTGTTGAATGAAATGGTTAATTATCCAGTCGGTATAAATCAAATAAACATTTTAGAGTTTTCTAAAAGCTCTTCTGGCACTTTTGTTCCGCATAGCACTTCAAAATGGAAGGGATGTATTCCAACAGGTAGTGCAATAAAGTAAAATCTTCAGGGTGGGAAGACTTTTCTTCATCCCCATTATGTACATAATTTTGAACAGACCTCATTTTTGTCACCTCCTATGTAGGGTCAATGGACATTAGAGGAAATGTTTCGAAAATCGCGTAATGATTATTATCTCAATAGCTGATTTCCCTTAAGGCAACTATGCTATTAATGTGCTAGCACAGTTATTTTAAAGATTGAGAAACAGTGCATATAATAGAATTTATAGAAAATCAAATTTGCTTTAAGATTAGATTTTATTTTTTTTTTTGTTTTTTTTTTTTTTACGATCTGACATATAATAACGGAGATATTTCGAATTTTCATCTTCAAACGCTCCCCCAACCACTTGTCGGACTTCAGCCATTAACGTAAAAAATGTTTAATATTACATATAACATATATATATATATATATATATACATATATATATATATATATATATATATATATATATATACACATATATATATATATATATATAAATACACCGATTTTAGTAACGATCAAATTTGCGAAAGCTAGAGAGTTAGCTGACGAACATATATAGTTTTGAACGGACCTCATTTCCGACATCACTTGAGTAGAATCGATGGACATTTGAAGAATATGTTCGAAAATCACTTCATGAGTACATCCTCAATAAGCGATTTCCTTTAAGGGAAATCTGATAAGAATTCATAGCCAACTTGTATAGAATATAGAAACTATAGTCATATCCTTGCATAACCAGTCTACAGTTGAATAGTAAGCGAGAGGTAAAAGATATTTCATAGTCCAATACTAGGTCATGAAAAGTAAGCACGCCTTACCGAGGTCAATATCTTATCAACATTCAACAGGTATGACAAGTCCTAGTGTCGAAACATTTTAATTAATAGTCACGACGACGGGCACGAATAATCAATAAAACATTTTATTTAGGTAATAAGAACTAACGAATGTCATTCTTCTTCGAGTAAAGACAATGCACAGATTTCGATCAAAGTTATTAGTCTTACAAAAATTTGAGAATAATAATTACCTGCTAAATTTCATCGTGTCACCCAAAATTTAATTGAACTTTTTTTTTCTTACCTGTAAAAGAAAAAAAAATACATATTAATAAAAAGAAATTACTGGAAATGTAGATAATCAGTTTTAGAAAAATATGTTAAATATAAAACAAATAAAATGAAATAATACTGAATACATTGTTGGTTGTTTGTTAGTCTGAAGTGGCTACATTTGAACAAAAGGCAAAACCCCCCCATTAGTATTTTTTTTCACGTAATAAGAAAATTAAATACACATGAAAAATATTTTAAATGCCAGACAATGTTTTCGTTGCCGCATAAGTCATCTTCGTAAAGGCATTCGAATCACTAAATTTAGTGAGCAGTGAATTTAGTGAATTTAACTTAGTAAAGTGGGTTCTAGTTTTGATGCTCTTTGTTGTATTTTTATCTAAAAGTTAAATAGGTGGAAAAAAATTGTTCCTTATGTATTTTAAAAATCAAACATCTTTCAAATTTGGCAATGTTCAAATATACATTGAAATTAATGGTAATTAATCCATCCCTTAATTGTTTTTCAATATAGTTCTTTCCCAATATTAAGCGAGTACTTGTTATTTTTTTATTTTCTGGCTTTATTAAACCCCTACTTTTAAGAGTCTGATATTAACTCTAAGTAGTGAGTCACTAAAAGCCTCCTGGTTCAACGTATATTTCAGTTTCTGTGTACATAGGCGTCTTACTTAGAAATAGGGATTTGATGGTGAGATTACCAATGTGTTATGCCAGGACGTGGGAAATCTGCTCAGCTTACTCAGCCTTGCGTGACAGATTTTTAGCATATTTCCCTTAAGTGAAATCAGCTAGTTTATGACTAGATCGGTAGGTCATTTGGAGAAACGCACACTTGTCTACTATAAATATTTATTATTCTCCTCTACATTTGTCACTCCTTATGAATGTAAATCTCTTGAAACTTCATGTCACTCAGAACATATACTGCTCAAAAAGGAATAGGGATATTGGTTATTTTTTCTTATCCTATTAATTTTAATTAAATCGATCTTAATTAAATTTCTTTTTTATGGGGAAAAAAAGACAACAATTTCTAATAAATATTAATGATATTTATAATAATAATTTAAAAAAAATATGCTAGGCCCCATACATACCACAAAACAGCCAATATCCCTATTCATTTTTGAGCAGTTTAGTTTTATGGCTCCTTACAATTTATTTTTAAAAACGCTTAGTGCTTTCAGGAATTTACATTCCCATCATCAGAGCTACAAACAATAATACATAATAAATTAGGAGTTGGGTCTAAAACTATTTTAAAAACCCTTTTTAAAAATGTACATAACTGCTCTTCCAAATAAAAAACAGTCAATAAAACTATCAAAGTTACAACCATAAAGTGTTTCAACACTATATATATAATTAAAATTTGCTTACATATTATGTTACATTAAAATTGCAAAAGCATAAAATTTACCGTCACAGCTTAGGACGGAGCCACAAAACTGTGTTCTGAATAACCTGATTCATCACCCTCACCACCAGCAGAAAATAAAAGTGTCCCTTGAAACTTCTTGGGCATATCATAACGCACTACGAATTCATTACTAATATATTTGAAGGTAAGATTTTTGGGCAGAGGGAAAGAGGAAGGAAAATTCTATTTTGATATCAAGCATCTTATGGATTTCGGTCAATATAAGTAATATGAAAAGAGCAGCTTCCTATAGAACACGTATGTTGCAAATACAAGGCGTTGCCTTTAGATCATGATGATAATGACTTAAATAATTTTTCTTTTTAGTTTTAGATGTATATAGGTGAGAGGAATGAAATCTAAAAAGCGAGTTCAGTTTCTCCGAGTAAAACCGTTTACCCTTTAAGGAATTTGTGGGTTTGACAGGTGGTTTGATGCAATCGCTAGGAGAAAGCGTGTTTATCTTGGGGAGTGGGTTTAAATAGGGCTTGAGCCTGTTTGGTGGAAAATAGGGGCTGAGACTTGAGCCAGGTATAGAGGAGCTGAGATTGGAGTAGGCAAGCTGGCATTGTAGTCTCAGCTCTAGATGCTGAGGGGCAGATAGGAAGTAACCGCTGCTGCTACTTCGGCAGGTAAGGAGGTAGAAGGCCTTTGATCGCGCCGCTCCTGTCTGTGTCCCCCACGAGAACTATTGAGACAGGAATAGGTAACGAGCCAGCCCTCCATTGTGCACTGGTTTCGATATAATCCCCATAGCGAGGGATTTGACGTGCGTTTGGTAAATACGGCTTATGCACACTTCAACAGGAGGGGACGACCAGTAAATCCGATATGGGAACAGAGCGGTTCTGAGGGGCGGGGGGTGAGCAATTGAAACTCCTGAACTCGGGCACATTTTGCTCAAAGGAAAGGGAAATTATTAAAGTTGTTATTATTATTATACAGACTATACAAAATGTGGTAACTTGGGTTTTCTTAAAGGAGGAAGAAAAATAACGAGTAAACAAATTAACAGAAAGCGGCACACAACAACAAACAATATTGTGGAAAAACTGAAGAAACGGAACAACACAAAACATTAACGGAAACAGGAAATGATACGAATTAGATCAAACAAAAAAGGGGTAAATGTGTAAATAAGTTAAAATTAAATTAAAAGAAAATTTAGTAAATTCATAACTATTCATATAATAAAAGACATAAATTACACATTTATACCCACACAAGCACTCTTGCTCTCTTTACAAAATTTAAAATTTTTATTTAAATCCTGTTAAACTGACCAATAGTTTTTAATTATGTCAAAATAATGACAGTATGTGGGCTACTTTCAGTAAGTAATTACTTCAAGCAGTGTGGTATATTTAGGTAAGTTCGTAATCTGCATCTATTAGTAGATGTTTTATATTATTATTATTTATTAACGTCGATTTCATGCAACTGCGGCTAATTGGGACGTGTTATCTTCAGGTTACCACCCTTTTCTAGCTAGGGTGTGACTAAGGATTTTATTTAATGAGTTCGACACTAAATAAATTTTTATGGTCCAGGCGGGAAAGGAACTCACCACTCTGGGTTCACCGTGTGAGATTTAAGCCAACGCTTTAACATGGCTAACCTGAGCCCCAATATTGTTTTATAAGAAATTTAATATCACGGATGTATTGTACTTACTAATTCTATACATTGTAGGATTACTTGGAAGTTAATACGAAACTACATTCATATAATGCTAACTATTAGTTTTATTAAAAGCCACTTAGATAGTTAGTGTTAACCATAAAACGCTTTGTTATATAATAAAAAAGTATTCTAAAGTTTGAATTCTAAGAATTTACTACTATCTTCTCGATACTCTTATAGTAAGCTAATGATAAGAATATAATAATGCCCTTAAGTCGATGTAACATGAAACACAGTTTTCCATCATAATATTATTATTTTATTTATTTATTAACGTCCACTTTTTGCAACTTAGGCTAATCGGGACGGGTTATCTACAGGTTACCACCCTTTTCTAGCCAGGATGGGATTTTAGGACGTTATTTAATGAATTTCGTCACTAAATAATTTCCTTTACCCAAGCGAGAATCGAACTCGCCACTCTAGGTTTACCATGTGAGATAAAGGTCAACGCTTTAACTCGCATGGCTAACCTGAGCCCCTCCATCATAATAGCAGAAATATTTAAGGATTTTAATTTTCCACCTTATCCCAGATTATTTCCTTTCTTAAACATAAATCCTTGAAAGGATATCTTTCTGATTCTGGCATTTCCTTAGTTCCGAAGTCGTCTCATTAAATGGGTATAGCAAATAGAGAGCGCTAGAGCCCTGGACCTTGCTACAATACTTGCTGGCTGCCTAATACACCATTTGCGGGCACTAACCTCACTTAGGTCAAGCAATTCGACCAACAGTCAAGAAAAAGAATATATCCTGTAGAGATTGCACGATATAGCAGCATTCAGAGAATTTTGCGAGTAGTTGAGTGAGGAAATAACGTGAGAAGAGGGAAATATCCCGGCTTAAGGAGGGAAGAAATTGTTTTAGTTACCGTTACTGAGTGCAGATGTCCTGTCATAAAAGATATTCAAAAAGTGTCCCATTCTTCAGAACTGTTCTACCTGAACGAGCCGTTCCGGTGCTTTGCACTCATAAAGCTAGTAGAGGCTGTTTGTTGTTCTATGAAACAAGTTACAATGACCATCCATCCCTCCGCTAGTTTGTCAAAACTCCTCAAACCATTCTAGCAAACAGCTGACAAAGAAATAAGAACAGCAACGAAAAAATTCGAACGCTAAGGGGATTAATACTAATCTAAGGTTACTCCTTAGAGTATTTAAAAAGAGCATTTAAATATTAAAGATAATTTAAAAATAAAGTATGACTTCGAAATTATGATTCGTTTTATATTCATAAATTTCAAAATCTATTCCTCAGAGACTATAGATGAGCACGCAAGCAGTAACTATTACCTAGGATCATCATTGAAGACAATGATAATAGAGCTGAATTCGCATATAAGCTTAAAAAAGTCCGTCACGCAGGGGCTGCGTTAACTAAGCAGATTTCCCACGTGCGTCACGTATTTGCATTTATCGCAAAACATATAAGTTCAATGAGAATTATATTTGGTATTCAGTCGTGAAATCAAGTGATTCATAATACAAGAGCTAATTGTTAATATGACGTGAATAGGGAGGGGTTTACTGATGGCCGAAAACTAAAAAAATACAAATACCTCCGTGAATAATCAATAAAGTGAAAAAACGTACATAACAAATTTTATAGAACATTAGATTTGCAATAAGATTGGTTCTATACAAGTTTTCGATCCGGCGTATAATAACGGAGATATTAAGAATTTTTACAATTTCCTCGTCTAAACTCTCCCCTCCCCCCCTTCTAATGTATAGATTTTAACCATTAAATGACTTCATCTCTAGTTTTATATAAAACGTTTAAATATCGAGTTTGGTAACGATCAAACCAATAATGCAATCGCTAGAGCGATAATATATATATATATATATATATATATATATATATATATATATATATAATGTTTGCTAAGTACTGTTTTACGGGAGTAAAGGTTGAACTCTCCACCAAAGGGAATATAATAGATTGAAGCAATAAAATTGTGTATTTGGAACAGAATCGCCAGAAAAAGTTAGGCTCAAAAAGAAAGAACTAAATCTAAGGTGGAATTTCTAAATGAGGTAAGCGAAAGTAAAAAAGTCTTATGAAGGCAATGAAAAAAAAAGAGAGTGAAACTTCAATGTTATAAGGAACAACGATTTCAACAAAAATATATTTGCAGGTAAGGTTCTTGGGCAAAGGGTATAGAGAGAGCCTTAGAAAGTCCTATTTTGAAGACATCAAATATCTTATAGTTTTTGGTGGTTATAGCAATATACTATAGCAAAATGGTGATGTAAGTAAGCGTCAAAAAAAGGCATACTTTCCATCTTGTAAAAGTTAGGATAGGTCTATATGCTAAGAATGTTTTACAAAACATATAATGGATCCAAACTCAAAACTCATTTACCTTAAGTTCAATCTGCTAAACATATAATATAATGGTGATTAGTTTTGAATGCCCACTGATCATAAGGAAATTCAAAGATGGGTTCTGATAACTGGGCATTGATAAGGTGGTGTTGACAATGATAAGAGGCGAGGGTGGTGGAAGGACGCGCATGGAGTACGCCAGTAGTAAGTGCTTGGTGTATGGCCCATTCGACCTCATTAATTAGACAGTGCCGACAGCTGTGTGGATGTCCGGTCGCCGGTCACTCACCTCGGGGTCAACACTAGCAGCTTTGTAGTAATCCTATATTGGACTCTGGCTCCGGAAGTACAACTGATATTGGCAATGTATCAGCAGTTCTGATGTGTCACGTTCCAAATTCATACAGCTACCCACCTCACTCCCAACTCCTCAAGCAATAGCTAGATGAGAGGTAACAACTATTGACACGAATAAACGTAGGATAGGTTTATTTCATTTATTGCAGAATGCATTGGCGTCCGACGTAATTGTTAAAGCAAGAACACGCGTGTTACTAATTACCTTTAGAAAAGACAAGATAAAAATATGTTACAACAAAACCACACACTTTACTTTGACTTTGAATACTTTGACCTTGAATTTTAACGACAACTTTTGGAATAGAGCAAGGACATTCCCTGGACCCAAGCCTTCGGTTGTAGAGTCGCCCAACAGTTTACTATTCTAATTATAACTGCCTCTTGTACAGTATGCATATAATAGCAACACTTTATACAACCTTTTTTTTTGAGTATTATATTTTTTGATCATGATGGGCCCTCAGACTCTCGGGCCTTTCCGCAAATAGTTATCGTCGTCACTACCTCCTTGGTCAACGGTTGTTGTACATTGAGTTGATTGCTTGCTAATTAAAAAATAATAATAAAGAAACTTCCGAAGAAAAATCCTGGTGAGTGACTACAGTTCTTCAGTGTCTATGATGCCAACTTTGTTTTTCGTTAATTATCAAATACAGTGGAAGTTCTGTCTGCCTTACTTGTATCATGCCTGTAATAATTAAAATTATTGGAAAACCTGTAAGAACGAATTTTGACAGGTTTTGAATGCCCTTTACCATCTACAATGACAACAGTATATTCTACTTCTTTCTACTTTAATTCCTAGTCTTTGTTTATTAAATAATAAATTATTCTATGCTATTTTCTAGGGGTCTGAAATGTGATTTACAGTTATTTAACAAATACCGTAGGCAGGTTGTTCCAGTTTAACTAATAGAAACTAAAGTTGGAATAGGAATCGTTAGCTCAGATATCATGAAAAAAAAAAAATTCTCAGATGTTCTCGCTTCATGTGACTATTATCGAGACATTCTTGTAAAGAACATGAGATGTTTTTAACAAAGTTTCACCGGTGTCTTCCTCGAGGCATTTCAATCTGAGAATGGGAAATGACTGTCTAGGTCAAGGTATTTATACCAATTTCTAACCCGTACAGAAGAATATGAACAGAGGATCGTTATTTTAACGGTCGCAATCATAAAATTAACGGTTATACGGGTGAACTCAGAAATTTATGACCACCAATCTAGCAGGACGAAAATATACTTGGTAGGATCAAAATTCTATGAAACAACGTCTTCGTACCCCAAACTGGTAACGGAGGAGCCAATATTGATACCTGTAAAGCCAGGCCATTCCAATGATACCCGAGGAAGCCGCATACTACCGAAACGTCAAGAGCAAACAGGATGACACCGTGAATATCTGGAAATCTTGATTCTATCATCTTGCGTTGCTACAATTGGGGTAATAATGTGTGAAGTATCAGAAAACTTAACATAGTCATAGACTTTTAACAAATTAGTATTTTATTAAAGGGGCTCAGATTGGTCATGTGAGTTAGGGTATAGGTATAGATCTAACATGGTTAAACTAGAGTCATGAGGTCGTTTCCCGCCTGGGCATTTGGAATTTCTTTAGTGACGAACTCACTAAAGAAATATTCAGTCCCACCCAGGCTTGAAAAGGTTGGTAACCTGTAGGTATCACGTGCCGGTTAGCACTAAAGTGGACGCTTATAAATAACAACATTATTGATATACAAAAACCTTTACGTTTAACATTTTGCGTGAAGCTGTCATTTAATATATTTGGTCACTTGTCCTTACGTTCATAAATAAAGAATTTATTCCCAGCTAATACGCGCACGTTCCTCTTTTTATTTCCTCACTCCGCATAAATAAATAAAGAAAAACCTTGGTATAAATTGTAAAATTCAACGAGACGAATGGTTTCCCACAGTTGTGGACGGCTGTTGGGAGGTGTCGCAACCACGACGACATGCCTGCACGTCAGTGTAATGACAAGTAAGATTGCTCACTCTCCTTGGTCATTATCCCAGTGTGAGAAGGTACGCTACGGTGTAGGAACAGCTCCGAGCATGTAGTTAGTGTATCACGGGATCCTGGGCCTTGGTACGACGAGAAAGAGGCCGTCACGTATATGGATCGGATATCTCTCTCGCACCATTAGCCAAAGGCTGAAATATCATGAAACCAAAGGCAACATCCATAGCGTCAACAATTTTAAATTCCTTAAGATTTTTTTTTTTTTTTTTTTTTTTTACGTTACCTCAATGAACAATAAATAAGTACACCTTTCATGCCCCTGCACCTATATTCACAATTCCCCTTACCTACCACCTCATCAGAAGCCATTCAGTTCTCAAGTGGTTAGTCCCCTTGCATACGTTGAAAGGACCCTTCTGCACTGAGGAGTAAGTGTATAAGAGAGAACGAGCAACTCATAACTAAATGGCCCCCTGAAGAGGTCGTAGGTAAGCCACGAAACATGTGGGACAATTGTGAATCAAGTTTGACGTGAATGAAAAGTGTTTTTATTTACCGACTCTTGCCAATTTCATCAGATTCTCTCTCACTTCACTCTTTATTTCTATGTAAAAAAACCAATGAACAGAGGGGGGGGGGTCATTATACAGACTGAAAACAAATAAGGAATAATAACTTGCACAATACCAGAGTTATAAAAAATGCAAACAACAATTACAGATCTTCAATAGTTTAACAAGATTGATTCTAGAACATTTTAGAATGTGCCACTCATAATAACGGAAATATTTTGAATTTTCGAATTCCCCACTATTCGATAATAGACTTTCGTCGAGCGTTAATAGACACACACACACACACACACACACACACATATATATATATATATATATATATATATATATATATATATATAAATAAACAAATAGAAAATGAAATATCTCGAATTTTTTATTCAAATTCCCTTATAACACCACACCCGTTCGAACGTAAAAAATTCGATGTCGCTTATAATCATGGAAGAATTAATGCTAATTTACACATAGAGCTTTGTAAAGTTCGGTTCAATCGTTAGCTCCCACTTTAATTTTTTAGTGCATATCTCGTTTATACTTAGTTATACGACAAAAGTTATTTTAAATAACAAAATAATCAACTTTTGTTCTGTGCATTTTTGCCGAAAAACCAATAGGAAAAGAAATATCGCTATTTTTAATTTTAGGCCTCCCTACAACTCCCACTCCTGCTCCATCCTTAGATTTGTGAACCTAAATCATCCAGGGCGTCAGCTAAACGCATACAAAAGAATTCATTCAAATCGATCCAGCCGTTTAGGAGGAGTTTAGTGACATACACACGTACAGTAGAATTGTGTATTTTAAGATATACTTATATAATCTATATATACACTCGAGATTTGGGCTAGGTTTCTATATATACAATTTTGAACGTACCTTCTTTTCGTCATCTCCTGGGTAGGATCGATGGACATTTGGTAAAAGAGATACACAGATTTTGTTTGGATACTTATCTATCATTAGATTTCTCATGTGAACTACGAAGGAATAAATCTGTATCAATACGCTTTCATTGGAGTTTATGACTCCTTCTTCATGGAAATAGTTATAACCCCTTTGTTTTTTTGTTTTTTGGTAACGTTCAAGAACATTCAATGTTTTATGTGCCTGAAAGCTATCTACATTACCGTTAGATAATTTACTATCGTGTTCCTTATTAGATTATTTCTTCTTCTTTTGAGTACTTCTTTCTAGTGTCAATAAGGAAATGCGCCAGCTAAAGGTGAGATTGATAAGGTTAATAGGAGGGGGTAGAGGGCCCGGGCGGCGAGATAAGGTTAGACGAGGCTTGATATATGGGTGGTCTCCCCTCACCTGACCCACCGTTAAAACCCCCAACGGCCGCTCTCTCCATATCAGACACTTCCTAAACCCATTCCAAAGCACTCAATAGACCATATATATGGGCGAATGAACTCAACCTACAGTGATACAATAATGATCTGACGTAGGAATATAGGTTTTATAAGGGACTAAACTCGGAAATGGTCGGGCAAGCCATCTTGGTCTTAAGTTCATTGAAATTCGACACAGAAGGATCCCTTAATTAAACAGAACTCCCGCTCAAATAGAAGAATGACCTAAAGAATGTAAAAATGAATTTAAATTTAAACGGATTATTTGATTATTAGTAGTAGGAATGAGAGTTCTGCCTGATTTGATATTCTATTAAGGGAAAAATATTGGAAAACAATAATTGTATGGCATTGCATATTCAACAACATTGCTTATAAAACTAATATTTTTACCCGACGCTTAGTTATGGATATTTTCTTATTTCAGACATTCCCTAAAACCCTACTTCTTCCTGCCCAATCTTGGCCATTTGTGGCCTTCATCTGTAGAGTTACCTCATAGAAATAAAGAATTTGAATACAGTTTCACGATTGCTGACAAATGTAGTGACACTGTCGGATGAATACGCTGATTAGCAAAAGCAATAATTACGAAATAATCAGGTCTTTTAAAAATAATAAGTTTTCTGAGCCTAGTGATACCTATACCTATAATGAACGATAGACTAAAGTTGACATATCCTTTATTTTGTTTTTCGGATCCAATAACAATAGAAGCATAATATTTTATTTAATTTGCCTAGAAACCACTAATGTTCTAAAAAACACACTCAATACCACATGAAGTGAAGTTTCTAGCAAGGTGAGAAGTTTAAAATAAGTCAAACTTAACTGGAACCTTTACTAAAGGGTTATAAGCGATTAGTTCAAGGAAATTCAGCTGGAGAAAGCTTCAGCTTCAAGGTTGTCAACTGCCTTGCAGCTGATTGAGAATTGAGCCTCCCTCCCAACTACCAGCTACATCAAGATAAAACCATACCAAGGTCCACAGTTTGCCCAACGATTCAAAGAATTCTGAAAAATTGGTATTGCTTCCCTAAAAAATGACTACCTGAGCGGAATATACTCAAAATGAAATGTACATACTTCTCACTTTGGGGTGACATTATTTTCAGAGCCCAGCTTGAATGGACATCACCTATTGAGATTGTACTCATAACGTGATTTTTGGAGAATATTTCAAATGTCTATATGTACTCACTAGGTAATATGAGCCCCTTCGGTAAACAAAAAATAGGTGGAGTGAAGGTTAAGGGAGTTGGGTAAAATTTAAATTCTCAAATATTACGTCTAGTATAGAAAAATGTTACATACGATTATTATTTTACACATTTTTCTATAACAAGAATATCATCTCATTCACTTATTTGTTACAGCAGAAATTAAATAACTTCCTACCTCAAGATATAATTTGTATGTTGAATTAATTGGGCAGAAGCTTTATTTTGGGATAAACTACTCAGAAATCAGTAAAACGTTCGTACCTCTCACCAACATTCAATCAACAAAACTCGAACAAAGCAACTAAAATAAATCCAAACCACCCAACATTTTTTTTTTCTATTTCGAATTTTCAAGACTTCGGAATTTACTAGGAAATTTGCTGTTAACATTGTAGTAGGCCTACAGTTTAAGGCATCGGTGACTGTAAACCAGTACATAAGCTTCAGAGGGATGAGTGGGTTTCCAAACTGGTTGGTGGTTCCAAAGTGGTGGTGGTTGGTTTAAATCCAAATTGTATATTGAAAAGTGTTCCATGACAGAGAATTTTTACATCATTTTATGAAAACAGAAAATGCTCTATACATATTTCTTGCACTACTTGCCGTAATTCGGTCATTATAAATTTTAAAAAAACATTAAGACGTAAGGCATTTACTGGCTAGATATTGTCCTTCAATGCCATTGCAGTATTTTTGATTATATTGTATATTGCAACTAGTTTATTCAAGGATATATGGAATTGTCTCACGATGCTAAGAAGTTTATCCAAAAAAGTGACACAACTGACATTTGGGCTCAATTTCCAAATATTATTTCCATGCGAATTATCAATAAATGTGTTTAGAAACCACCAGTCGTTCTTGAAAACTCACGAATTGTGCGCTAAATTGAGAAGTAAGTAGAGTAATTTCTACGGCAATTTACAGAAAAAACATTTTGATTTTCTGTAGCGCCCTTATTTGCTTTGTTTTTTTTTTGTTTTTTTAGTTCTTAGTATTGAAGCTTTGTTATATCTTCTTAGAGAATAAAGAAGATTTCACATGAAATAGGCCTGGGTCAGAAATAGTGGACATATCGGATTTGACAGGTATAAAAACACTTCTTTTCATCGGTAGAAAATTAGAGAGGCACCTCTATACAAGAAAGTAGGTACTCTTTTGACGGAGGATCTTTTCTATCTGGGTCATAGCAAAAACTAGAGGAAAGAAATTCCTTCAAGAGAGGAATTCCTCAAGTCTGGAAGAACCTTGCCGACTGGAAGGGGCGGAAACGATTTATACACGTTATAGAAAGTTGAGTACTATTCAGCTCAATACTTTCATTCATAGCGGTCGCCGTACGAGATTGGTGCTTTCAAGAAAAAGAAAAAAAGGGGGGCAATTGTATTGCTCAATATTATTTTCTTTTGGGGATAAGGGCCAATATTTGATTCTATTCACATGTTTCCCTTTATTCTTCTGTTTTTTTCCACACCTTCTTCCTGATACATATCAGGAACATTTTACATACGTAAACAAATTTACGCTAATGCCGTCGGCTAGCGAAGCCCAAATAAGATTCTTGATGTGGTTTCCTTATTCAAAGATAGTAATGACGAATTGTATATCTTTAAAGGACTTGAAGTGAAAGGTGCAATATTATAGCCATCTACGATTGTCCCAAAGAAATGTTGGTTTTGAAGGTATAATAATGAAGTCTATGTTTTAGATAAAAAACAGAATCCCTCTGAAACTCCTGAAATTAGGAATATATTTGTGAAATATATTTATTAAATGAAAATGTTATGCTATATATTAAACCGCCAAATGTTTTCCTCAAATATTTCTAATTTTTATTAGATTATTAAGAGTCTCGTGTACTTAATATTTGATAATTCAGTATACCCTAATTGCATCAGAGGGAGAACGAGAGGTAGAGGGATGCAATGTGAGTAATAATAATAAAAAGGAGTTCTACTAAGTTGAAATTTTTGTTTTACTTCCCCTACTAACAAAAAAGATCTTCAAATAGTTTCCCTTAAAAGAAATTAGCTAGGTTGCAATCAAGACGCGACTTTCGAAAAATGTCTAAAAATGTGATACCGTCAAACCGAAAATTGAATGAAACATGTTACTTTAAATTTACTTTCCTATAAATGTTGTTATATAGATTTTTTTTTTCAATCTGAATATTAACAGAGAGATTTGAAATTTATAGCAACAAGCTGTTATATCATGAACCATTTTATTCGAAGCTAAACACCAAATATGGTTTCCATTGAACTTTTACTGTGTGAGATACGTGCAAGTATTTTCGTCGTAAAGTCATAATTTAAGATTTTTTTTTTTTTTTTTATCAACACCACAATCGACATTTAACCGTTTAATGATAAACTTAAGATTGTATTATGTATAATAACTGAAATCGTCCTTGAATGACGGGGGTATCATTGGAAAATCTAAATATCTATGACTATGAGTCAGATTGAAAAATTGTGTGCAACCAATGTTGTTGGACTTTTTATTTTAAAGTTACAAAACAAGTGTGTACATGCTTTTTTTCTGACTGAATTAGTCAAGGGAGTTTCTTGTATTTTTTGTTTATTATTATTTACGTCCACTTATCTACAAGTTACCACCCTTTTCTAGCCAGGGTGGGCCCAAGGAGTTTATTTAATGAGTCTGTCACTAAATAAATTTCTACTGCCCTGGGCGGGAATCGAACCCACCACTCTAGGTCTACCATGCGATTAAGACCAACGGCCTGATTCGCACGGCCAACCTGAGCCCCCAATACTAGTATTTTTGTTTTAGACTTTTGTAAAATCCCATTTCTACTCCTCCGATTTTGACATTAAGTATGACAGTAAATAAATATTTCAAGTCCAGCTAACATTTCAATTCCTATTTTCAAAAAGGCTCCCAGACTCCTTGAAATACAGAATCGATGGCAAGATGATGAGATTGTATCATATTCTAGTGCTCTTAGGGAAATCCGTTTAAGCGGCCCCTTCGTTTGAGGTACGCTTCCCTTCACTCGAGTGTCCACGGTCCTAAGAACTGTCACCATATGTGAATCAACCCACGATGAACGTGAAGCTGACTGCCTCTGAGATGATAGCAATGCTAACCACAGCAATGGGATATGGGCTCCGTTTCCCATGGGCCAATGGGTGCGTATTCCTCCCGGATCACCCTCTAGACCGCAGTCCGCCCATTATCCTCGCAATCTGAGCGCATCGTCTTTAGGGGCCTAAATGATTCCGTTCTAAGCAGGCCATAACGCGGCACGGTAGACCTCTCAAATTAATCAGCCACATCGACTCTAAAAGAACGAAAATCGTATCCTCAAATCGATGAACGTCCGCTCGGCCTATAATTTCAATCTCAAGACTCGCTTTAATCGATTATCGACGCGAAACTTTATTTAACAAGAATTTAGATTGGTAAAAGTAAAATTACGAAACGCTTCCTAATCAATTAACAATTTGTAATTATCGTCGGTTAGTTCCTCATGATTAGTTATCTATTTTAATGGTCTTCTAATCAAACAATACCGCTAACACTTACTTCTGATAGGTTAATTAATTCACCCGACACTAGCCGGAATATCGATATCATCCACTTTGAATAGGACTAACTTTCTATTGCCAAAGACAAAGCTTGACGTTGGACATAAAAAATGGATTTTGAAAAAAAACCAAGAATTAAATGTTAATAAAAACCTCCAAAAAGTGTGGTGAACTTTTGGGTCATATGATATCTACGTTTTGACTGCTTTCCCTATATCTCAAGATTTGTTTCGCGATATCTAAGAATATTTTCATCCATCGAAAACAAAGTGCAACAGACGTGATAGAGTCTGTATCAGTTAATATGAAAGTTAACAAAATTCGCGGGAGTTGCCTACTGCACAAAGATTTAATATTGAATTGGGTTTATGATATTAACCGCAAAATTCGAATAAAATTATATCTATTAACGACTATTGGGCAAAAAATATATAAAATGGTTACATTATCAAGGTATTAGATATCAATGCTATTAACTAATTGAATAAAGAATTGTTCTAACAATTTAAGTAATTTTATTATCAGACATCAACAAATTATGAGTAAATGATAAATAATGTTTTTTTTTTTTTTAAAAAAAATGTTCTAAATTCAATTTAAATAGATAATTTTGTTAATCGATGTAAATACAAGAATAATAAAACTATTTAATTTATTAAAACGAGATGATCTAAGGAAGAATATAACAAATGGTATATATGAGAGGGTATACATTAACTGTTTATTTCATTGTTGAACAATTTTTAGTGGGTAGTTATTTTATTGATTTTATATCTGCTTAATTTATAATGTTCTGTAATGCTATAAAAATGTATTTTATATTGTGGCACACGACACTGAAACAAAGAGAATTATCTTTAACGTTGATCTAATGTGAGAAAATAAAAAATACTAGTGGAGCTAGGCCTTTTTATGAAACATTTGCCTGAAATTAGAAATATCAAGCAAAAACTTACTTCGTATTACGAGGGATGGAGACTTTATGTAATATTCCATTAATTTTATGTTTACTTAAGTATTAAGAGTGAATTTAATAATAAATATGGCGTTATTTATTAAACATAGGAATTTTCCTTTATTGAAAGAGCATATAATTTAACTTATAAAAGATGCAAGCAATGCCAAGGATTTTAACTTCGGAGACTTTTAATATATAATTGTTATTTAACATATATTAACCGTCTGTGATAAACAATATATCTTTAAATCAACTCATGCTTGCAGTTAATATTGTAGACACTTAGAAATATTAAAGTTGTTATTAAAATATCAAAAGCGTTGAGTATCTTATTTTCATGACTTTTTATACATTTATTATTTCCTTATTCCGAAAAATTGAGTTTAGGGTTCAACCTATTACCATAGACCCGTGGAGGAATTTCGAAAGGAGCAGCTGTATAATCTTAATCAAATGAGAATAGAGAAATATTGAAGCACATCGAAATGAATCTGACAGAGAATATTTATAACGGTATCGGTTTCTAGATCAATTCCGTGGTAAACTTAGGACCGCAACTCTAATGTATTACGAACAAGAATTTCTATCTAAGCTAAATTAAAACTAGATTTTTCAGACACAGATACTCTTTCCCAGAATTTATTCGTTTTTTCTCCCTTAGTTTTAAGCTGGACATGACATTTTTACCGATAGCTGTTAGTAAAAAATAAAAAAATGTTGGAATGAGGTTAACAATCTAGAGGTCGGAATTTGTATCTGATCGTTACCAAAGTGGATATTTAAACGTTTTATGTAAAAATGAAGAAGAACAACTTTGTTAACTATTGAAATCAAACCAGTGGGAGGGGGTTTAGTGTTAGGAATTTTGAAATTTTCCCTTATCTCCGTTGTTATACATCCGAAAAGTGTATAGACGCATCTTATTGACAACTTATTGTTCTATAAAGTTGCTATATACGTATTTTCGCTATCAAGAACATTAACCGAGATATTTGGATTTCTTAGTTTTCAAGCATTCAGAGTAAATCCCCTCCTGCTCGTGTCATATTAACAATAAGCTGTTTGTTATATCGGGAACTAAATCATTCTAAGCTTAAATACATAATATTTATTTTTTTAAGTGACCTTTTTATGTGAGAAACGTGTAAATATATTGTGTGATGACATCTTCAATTGAGATTTTAGGTTCTTTTCTCTAGAAATACCATACTCCATATTTCAACTTTTTTGTCAGCGCTAAAGATCATTACTTTTATTGGCAGAAATCGGACATGAAATAGTGAGGTTTTAGAGGGGGGGGGATTCGAAAATTCAAAATAAAGTAGTTATAATGAGTCTGATCGTACAATGTTTAAGAATGTGTTTGAGAACCAATCTTGTTTAACTATGGTTGTTCTATGCGTTTTTCCTTAACTGAACCATTTAGCCAGTTATTCTAACTTTTATGTTTTCATACTTTTGTACCGCCCCCTTACGCTCATCGGGTTTTCACATAGAAATAGAGACTTTGAGGCGATAAGTGATCAAAAGTATGTTATACCATTTCGAAAATCCGCATAGTTTACGCAGCCCCTTTTGTGACAGACTTTCACGAATGTTGGCTAGGCTACCCAACAAGAATGTGGTCTTGTCTTGGTCGGAAATCAGAGAACTTGTAAAATGTTTATAAAGAGATGTAGGGGCTTAGGTTGGCCATGTGAGTTAAAGCGTTGACTTTTATCGTGCATGGTAAACCTAGATGGCGAGTTCGATTCTCACCTGGGCAAAGGAAATTATTTAGTGACGAAATTCATTAAATAACATCCTAAAATCCCACCCTGGCTAGAAAAGGGCGGTAACCTGTAGATAACCCGTCCCAATTAGCCTTAGTTGCAAATAGTGGTCGTTAATAAATAATAATATTAAAGAGGTGTAGATATTTAGGTCGGTCCATATATTTGAATTTTCGTCATACATACCTAGACGAAATTGATATATATTTTCTTTAAGGAAAATCTGCTGAATGAAAAGGTATTCACTGTAGATATCTACAGGTGGGTAGCAAGGATGGAGATATTGAAGGAGAGATCTCTGAGGCTTGGGATAAATCGAATCTGAGCATGCATCAAACCGCAGAGCTGTTCACACCACATCCTACTTCCCCCGCCCTCAGCTTCTATAGGCTAACTATCTTCACTGCTACCGGATAATCACACACTAACCTTCTTCTTCTCAATAGTATTGATGAGACGGCCAATGTTAGATCCTCCAGGCGGAGGAAGGGACTATTATTTTTAAAAATAAAACTAACCTCCACTTTATGCAACCAAGGCTCTCATTCTTCTAGAATGATGTCAATGAGTAATCGGGAAATTTTACGAGTCTCCTTGATCCATGTTTTAGGGTTGACTGTGACCAAAAGCCTAGACTGGTTCAATCATTTTGAAGAAATTGTTGCCTTAAATAAGAAACTAAAACCGCTTTGCTTCTTAATAAAATTTGTTAAGAAATATCTTGCAATGTAAACTCTATTACTAATATACTATGGTAATTTCCGCAATAAGTTAACGTATGCGGTATGCTTTGGAGTAACTCAAAAATATTTTATTTTTAATGTTTTAATATTTAAATTGCAGAAGAGAGCAATAATATTTATATTCAACAGAAAGCTGTGACTCCTGTTGGCCTCTCTTTAAAGAGAAAAAAATAATGACTTTTCCTTCAATATATATGCACCAAACAATATTGCTTATGAAACAAAACATGAACTTGTTTTAAAAAAATTGAATACCTCATAATCATAAAACAAGATATAAGAATATGCTCTAAACCCTCTACCAAAAAAATAAATAATTTCAGAAAACGTATGATTTACAGAAGTAAAACTTCATCGCTTCGCCCGAATTTGCTAAATTTACTACACAATAACTTCTCTTTAATAATAAAATTAAAGAACTTCATGTCTGAATGATGTTTTTACACAAATCAAAAATGTTCAATTATCAAATAAAACAAGAAAATATTCCTAAAAGAAAAAAATCGGTTAAAAATAGTTTATGATCCATAAAATGATATATGATACATTGTCTCTTTAAAGTGGGATATGTTTCTCATAAATTTATAAAACATGTTGCTTTTTAATATTGATATATTGTTAAGCATGATATTTAAAACATAACAAAGGTCTCGAACATCGCTCTGACTATATTTATTTGACAAGATTTAGTCAGCAAACTCCCGATAAAAGCGCTTGTGATATTTTTCTTTTGGTCAACAGCCAAAATCCAAAGGTTGGCGAATTGAACAACTGTACAAGATATTCAAGTACAAACTACATAAATTACCTATATTCTGTTTACAGTCACTAATTATACCTAGAAAATGAATTCAAAATAATATATTTATTTCAAACATAAGGCTCTGTGATAAGATTTCAAAATTAATTTAGAACAATCATGGCGTTATTTCTGACACCATTTATCTCCTTCGAAACAAGTAAAAATAGAAAACAGTAAAGGTTTTTTTTTTTTTTTCTAAAATAAAAATAAAATAATTACGTAATGGAATAATTTAACGCCAAAATTTAATTCCGAATTTGGGGTACAGAAAATATTTATAGGCGGAAAAATGATAAAAACCTCTATAAACATTTGAGTTAGAAGACAAATGCCGTCCTTTATCTGCCAAATTCTTCAAGTAACTTTTAAAGAAAATAAAACTCGGGATTATCAGCCTGAAATGTATTTTTGGTTTAGATAAATCAGATATCCTTAATCCAAAGGATATTTCTAGTTTAAAAAACTGACTCAAAAATTATAGTTTATTCTGTGTTACGAAATTGATAGCAACTAGAAAATAATGCGAATCAATCTACTGAACTCTTAAATAAAAAAATTCAGACGGAAGGATCGTAGGAATATACAAGAGTGCGGGGAAAGGGTAGCCATTTGAGGTTTGGTTCCTAACCACACATTACTCTGTAATTCGTTCACGGAGGCCACTCGCTGCTACCGGTAGTGGTTCCTCTAACCTTGATTCATCGGGTGAGAAACCAGCAGGCATATATAAAATGCTGCTAGCAGTGTGAATCTGCAGGTGGCATTTTACTGAACAGCTGATCAGATCAAATTATTGAAACGTGTGACTCCTCATGACGGAGTCGGATTTTCAAGGAGAGGCTGTAAATTCTTGGAGTTAAGGTCATTTTGTTCTACACCGTGGACTAATGCACCCAGTCAATTGGTCGAGACAACATTAATAATGTCCAAAGAGATCTTCGTTTTCTATAATTCCGAATAAATTAATCTGAGTCTCATTATTCAGAAGTCATAAGATAACTGAGGACATTGTATACACAATCTAAAACAATGTCTGTAAATAATTGATTTTCGCGGATGTACTCAAGACTTTTTAATATTTTATTTCCTAAGCAAAACTTTCTCCACAGAAATGACACAGCTGGAGATATGTCGCTCTTGACAACTGCAATGAGTTACCAGCGACTAAGTTTAAAAGGAATTACTTTATGAAAATCGGCATTCAATTTTCGAAAAATCTCTGTTGACTTCCTGATCTATTGATTGATAATGAAAAATAGGACAAAATCAAATATTTATTTCTCTCTTTACAACTTAGTGGCCTCAATTTTGATTTAATCGTTACCAAATTGAATATTTAAGCGTTCCATGTGAAACTGATTCCTTGTAAAGACTGCTATTTTAGAACGAGGAATTTTGAGAGTTGGAAATGTAAAATCATAAGTAACTCCAATATTATGCACCCGACACATAATCAGAGATCACGTAATCAGAGCCGTGTGTTGGTCAAGTTACACCTTACATTTAGTTGTTAAATGATTTTTTTTTGCGGCATCTAATATAAACAGAGTTATTTTTATCTTTAATTTTCAATACAAAGTAAACTCTTCTTTTCTTACACTTCTAAATTACTATTCGAAAATAAATTGCTATAGCTCGGAACATCAAACGTCAAGCTAAAATGCCAGTAGTTTAAAGCTCCTAATATTTATTTAGAGAAAATTAAATAAGAATTAGAAGGGAAGATTAAGTATACCTTAAGAATGTCTATTCCGAGATTATCACAGTAACGTAAAGCTTAAATGACTCATTTGTTAGGTGAGTGACATATAGTAAATTTTCTTCGTAAATATTATGTCTCATACTCAAAACACACAAATAAAAATTAATGTAAATATCTACTACAAAATCATACTTGGAAAGTTTTGGAGAGTAAAATATATGCATTAAACACGAACAAAATCATCCTATTCGACACATTCAAATTTCACAATGAATTTAAACTAATTCGACTTTCTTCTAATATTTGTTTTAATTAGTTTCGGTGGGTGAAACATAATTACTAGAAATGTTTAATTAAATTAATGGCTCCTGAAGAAATAGAAATAAACATTTCGGTCTTCCCTATAAATATCAAAATGCCACATTTATGGTCTGGCCATGTCGATTGAATTATTTTATATAAAAGAGAACTGAAGTGTTATTGCATTGTTGTATTATTAATAGGAGGATGTGGAAGGAGGACGGCAAGGCTACCCTTGGCCTCGTTGGAAGGACGATGGAATCCCATAATGACCGGAAGAGTATTTACAGCAGAAACGAAGACACTATTTCCTGTAATAGAGAAAGAAATGGAGAGGGAGGTGGAGAGTGAGAGAGAGAGAGAGAGAGAGAGAGAGAAAGAGTGTGTGTGAGAGAGAGAGAGAGAGAGAGAGAGAGAGAGAGAGTGTGTGTGTGTGTGTGTGTGTGTGTGTATGTGTGTGTGAGAGAGAGAGAGAGAGAGAGAGAGAGAGAGAGAGAGAGAGAGAGTGGGGGGGGGGTGAGAGAGACTGAGCAGGACAGGTGGATTCCAGTGAAGACAAACCGATCTGGAAGAGATACTCAGGAAACGAGCCGTGAACTCGACGCCATTCCACCTGCTAGAGGTCAGAGCACTCTAGTAGTCAATGGCAGAAAGCAAAAAAAAAAATAAACTCTCAATCAAATAATAAAACGGGAAGGTTAAGTGGAATAAATTATTTTAGTATTGGCAATATCGTATCTAAAATCTAAGTCTCCTTATTCTTTTTCCTGCAAAGTACTTATATTCTAGGAAACTCACCAGGGAAGAGGTCCACAATGACAAACAGAAGTTTCAGCCCTAAAGGGAGTCTAATGCTGAATATTTTCTCATCAATCTTTACCTGTTGAGGCATAAGATACTAAGAGAGTCGCCGGGCGGTAGTTGTCCAGGCTACACAGCTATAATCAAGTACTGAAGAGCGCTGACTCCGAAAGTGCACTATGCATAATATTAAAAACGGTAGAGGACAAGACCTTTTTATTGATCCTTATCATAAGATAGTTGTTTAAAAATGGGTCAACATTAGAAGAAATGTTTTTTAAAAAAAAAAAATAAGTCTTGCATACTACGACAAACGAATCATTGAAATTTGAGAGATCATAAAAGAAAACCACTAGAATAACTATCGGCCCTAAAAAGTGTACATTCAACACCAAGATCATATTCCCAGGATTTGCGGAATGCACTGACTGATGAGACGATGCATTAGCAAGAGTGTACACACAAACGAAAACTCATAATGTATCCCCATCCTTGTATTACTGTCATGTTGTGAGGTAAAGGAGAAACTGCCAATGCTAATTCTTATTGAAATTCCACGAAGGAAAAACTAATATATTGCACAATCAACAGCACAGATATGCTAGTTATGAAGTCATCGGTGAGTTCCTTAACTGTTACCAACGACCAGGGAAATATTAAATGTAATATTTTAGGAAATCTTCTTTTCTTAACATAAACTTCCTTCTTTTAAGGAATAGCTACGTTAGAGCAATCTCATCTCCTTTCAGTGGCAAGTAATAATTGTTCCTAAAATTTGGCATTTAAAATGAATTACTGTAGTTAGTTCGTAAAAAAGGGGTAGATGCTGGTTAGTATTCAAAGACTGTACTTAGTACCAGTTTCAAGTCTAGAAAAACATTGGAACAGGTTGCAAAATCAAGCAGAAATTTTCCCTAAGTTCATATTTAAACGAGTTCTTATTCTAAAATACCTATTAAAGAAAATTAGAAGGCAATAACATAAATTGCAACCACTATAATTAAGTAAATTCTTCTTCTTTAGCAATATACTTTGCTCAATGTACATAACATAACGGTTCGTACAATGAAGATCTTACATGCCTACTTTCTAAGGTTAATTAGCCTTTAATTAGTTATATATACAATTAATAAACCTTCCGAGTAGTGAATAACTACAGCAAGAAAAAAATCACCATAAAGAAATTCATGGAGAGTCACGTCTAGTGAGGGGAGCAAAGAATAGAGCCGTTATAATAGGGAGAGACAAGCGATGGCGTCTTTACTTGTAAAACCTATCGTTCGCCGAAAGAAATTGTATAGTCCTCGTCATTTCTCTGGGACAATGGAACTGTCCTGCTCTGGGACAACAGCCTACCGTTAGCTCTGCACATCGGGGCTCTCCTCTGCCCTTGCATCCTATACACACAGTTTTTATACACTGCTTTTTTTTTTGCTCATGTCACCTCTTCTTTTATATGTTGCTCTCTTTGACAGTTAGCATTAAATCAAAACTAATCACTTCCATTGTAATATGCCATGCACTCAATATCACGACGGGTGGTTGTGTGTTGACGAAAGAAGATAAGCTCTGCTATCACAAAACTTATTTGGAACGCCGAACTAACGGAGTTTCTTTGCGAACCAAGTTTTAAGTGGAAGTAGGAAAACCGGTAAAAACAGGCAGAGGGCTGAGTAGAAACCTTGCTGAACATTGTCGATCGGATTACATCAATCCAAAATATTACACAGATCATCTGGAAAAAAGTTGCTTACTGCAAACGCATTGTTATTTTCTCTATTAGTTTAAGTCTATAATCTATAATTGTATTCATTAAAGGCTGAGACTTGGTGTCCTATAATTGGGCCCACTAACGAATCCTTTCAGCCCATATTCAACCCCATAACCTTCTTCAGTACTTCTCCAGAGATCATAACGAGTTTGTATTGGTGCATTTTTCGATTAGACGCATCCTTTAGCCGTAAAATAAACATCTCTCTTTTTTTCAGAAAGGGCACATTTTATTGCTAGGGCGATGATAACCTGGTAGTTTTTCGCCTTTAAACCCTATACAACAACAACATTTTATTGAAAAATGTTGCGACATAAAAGTTGTAGCCAACAAAATTCTACGGGGAAAGGAACAGATTCTGAAATAATAAAAATAATAAAACGAAATAGCGCAAAAGTATTCTTTTGAATGAATCCAAAAAATGTTTACTTCAAAAACGGAGTATTTCTGCTAGTGAAATTGAATTTATTGCCCATCTGATTTTATTTGTCCTGTCTCCAATATTCTGTGACTTGCCCTAGTAGAGATGTCTTTGACCACCCCCCCCCCCATAAAAAATAATCCATTCCTGTCAGATCGTGTGATCTAAATAGCCACTCAATATGCAAGCTGCGTTGGGGAATCATTTCTCTTATTGTTGACCGGGAGGTGATTGAGAAGTGGCTAGGAGATCCGGAGATGGTACAGGCATCATACATCCAAATTTAATTTCTTTGCTTCAGGGGTATGTCTTCTATTTAATTTAGAAATTCTTCATTTAGGGGTGGTTGGAGACTGTATCATTTTTTTTACATAAAACTATGCAAGTGGAGAAATGTATTTTTGTTAACAAATAATTACTGCGTAATTAGTTTAAAATAAATTAATTCTAAGAACGTATCTTTTTTGTTGTCGTTGTTGATGTTTTTAGAAGTAAACATTTTTTTGAATTCCGTCAACAATAGTTTTGCATTTCGTTTTAATTATTTTTTTTTCAGAATCCATTCATTTCCCCTTAGACTTGTTTCAGAGATAATTTTGGTTGGCTACAACTTTTATGTTTTTTCACAGAAATGTACAGTTTCTGAAATAAAGATTTTTAGCATTTTATGGCTAAAGTATGCGTCAAATCCAAGAATTCACATATATAAACTCGTTTTAGAATTTGATTTTTTACAAGAATCCGTATGGAATAGTAGAACCAATCTTGTTAAATTATTGCTGCTCTACAATTGTTCTGTGCTCAAATATTAATCAAGTTATTTGTACTTCCTTGTTTTCAGTTCTCAGTAACTCCCCCCCCCACCCGTCACTTCAAGTGAGCAGTTTTTTTTTCATAAAAAATCAGCACGTGGCAGTTTACGCCGGGCGGACTTTTTTTTTAATATTCATATTTTTACTCGAGTTTTCAGTAGAGTTTTTTTTTTAAGCAGCCGTGCTGTTTACAATGACTTCCTTTGTCTTACTGGAACAAATTTGGGATGATTAGAGCGAGCTCTGGTGGGGGTTGGTTGGAAGCAATTATTGCGCCCAGCCGGGTGTAGCAGCGCCCTCTCGTTTGTTCCAACTGCCTCCCAACCTGATAGCGATTATGGCAAGCTGATCCCCGATTATTCAAATCAGAGACGGGGGAGAGGAACTAAGTCAATATTGTTTTCATCTGACGGGGCTTAAGAATCGCCTGCAACTAATGACTGTAATCATTATTGAGTATTATCCCGTGAAATACAGTATGGCTCTAATTCATTGTTAATGAACTCTGGACAAACACTGACTAATAATTATCTTCAGTAAGAGGAATTGTTTAGTAACAAGGTACATCACTTCAAACGGGAAACAACAGCGGAAAATTAATTTTGAGAACGTACAAGTTCTTTTGAGAAATAAAACGCAACTACTTGATAACCGGCGATTGCCACAGCCTTAAAACAACAAAGTTCGTCACGTGTAAACTAAGCAGATTTCCCTCGTGATGTTTAACAATAGATAAATCTACATACTGGTAACACAATAGCACCGTCAACATCAAGTGAATAAACACAAAAGATAATAAGAAACCTCCAGACGAGAAGCACCTGAACGTAAACAAACATATGTGCCAAATTCTCATAGGAAAGAAAGACAATTACGGAAATATATAAGAATATAACATATTAATTTTATTGAAAACTATTTACTATATCTAGACTGTAATTTATAATGAATCAGAATATATTTTATCTCAATCAATCAAATTTCAGTAGTGCAGGAACTTAAGAAGGGGGGGGGGGAGTCACGATAACTTACTTGCATTTATCTCGTATAATAAATGTCCCTTGAAAACAATTTATGCTATTTAAGTTTCGAATAATTTGGTTTATTAACCATAACAGAGTATTGTTTATGTGAAATGAGTAGAAATAGGGGTTTGCTGAAGGCTGAAAACTGAAATATGCAAATATCTCGGATAATATTCAAGATAGAGAATAAATTTATATAATTAATATTTATAGAACGTTTAATTTGCAATAAGATTGTTTCTAAACAGCTTTTTGATCCGACGTACAGTAACGGAAATATTTCTAATTTTCAAAAATCCCCCCCCCACTGGTCCGATTTCAGCCATTAACGAACTTGATCTTTTTTTTACATAAAACGATTAAATACCGAGTGTGACGATTAAACAATAATTGCGCCCGCTAGAGTGGTAACAGACATATATATATATATATATATATATATATATATATATATATATATATATATGTCTATATATATATATATATAGATATAGATATATATATATATATATATATATAGATATATATATATATATAGTTTTGAACGGACCTCATTTTCGTCATCTCCTGGGTAGGATCGATGGACATTTGAAGAAATTTTTCGAAAATCGCGTCATGAGTACGACCTTAATACCTGATTTCCCTTAAGGGAACTAATAAAAGTTTTTATATGCATTTTATCGTAACTAAGTTTAAGCGAGTTATTCGCACGTTCTTGTTTCCAGCCTTAAGTAACCTCCACCCTCCCCCGTCTCATCGGTTTTACATAGAAATATAAAATATTTGGTGAGATGAGATCTCAAGGGGATAGATAGATATATACCAAGATACCAGGTCGTGGAAAATCTATTTAGTTTACGCAGCTCCTGCGTGACGGAATTTTATTTAGTGATTCAGTACATTTATAAAGCTCTTTCGATTCACCCACCCTCTATAAATAAGCACAAGTGCTAAGACAGGAAGTTTTGGTGAGTAACTACGGTCACCATTATTTCGCAATAATGTTCAAACTATCTAGCCACGTGGAGAAGCCTGTATAAGTCCGGGAGTTGGGAGTCAAGAGGGCGGGTCTGATAAGCAGCCGTTTGTATACCCAAATATAGTGAGTAATAGACCTGTTGATTATCAGCTGGTAAATCTTAACGGGTTCCTAGCACTCTAGATAAGAGCCGAGTGTCTTGTTTACACCCTCACGCAATCCCAATACCTATTCCCCTTCGATTTCTGGGGAATAACGAGCAAAAACAGATTTTCTATAATACTATTTTAGTAATATGTTGAATTAAATAAAGAGATTTTACAGAATTAAGATTTTTCAGGCCTCCTGTAACAGACTTAAATTTATCTTTTTGCGAAGTACTTATTTAAGCATCGCTTATAGTATTCTGTTTATTGAAATCAATATTTTACTTTAATCGACGGTTAATAATGATTAATCAAACATTAAATGTAATGCAAGACTTCATTATATATCCTTTATTGCATTTCTAATACACCAATTTTTGTATGCACCATTCAATTTATGTAGTAATAAAAAGAAAGAATAATATCAAACTAAGGAGGCCATAATTAAATAGCCCTTGTCATTTGCTTACTTGTGTTTTTTTCCGTAACTATACTTTTATGATATTATTTATTCAATAACATTTTTAATATTGGATTAATATATTTTATTAGCCATGTGAGTTAAGGCGATGGTCTTAATATCACATGATATATCTTGAGTGGTGAGTTGGGTTCTCGTTTGGGGAATAAGAATTTATTTCCTCCCTTAGTACCAACCTGGCTATAAAAGGATGTTAACCTTTAGATAACCTGTTCCAATTAGCCATAGTAGAACAAAGAAGATTTGAATAAATAAATAAATAATAAGTTTTAAGAATTAATCTTTTTAGGGTCTTTATTAAGGGCATGGATTCTGATAACCATTTTGTCAGCCAGTTCGTCCGTCTACTGCAGTCCAAATTAATACATTATTAAAACTCTCGTAAGGCCTATAGAAATATGTATATATTTTTTTAATATTTAATTTTCAATACGGTTGGGATATGAATAATGAAGTTGGCATAGCTCGTCTAATATCTCATTTCAGATTGGTTTCTGAAAATGTCATAGATAAAAGCTATATTTATTTATTTACGTTCACTTTATACTACTATGGCTAATTGAGAAAGGTTATCTGCAGGTTAATACCATTTTCTATCCAGGGAGGGAGTAAGGAATTTATTTAATGAGTCCGTCACTATATAAATTCCCATCGCCTAGGGCGGGAATCGAACTCACACCCCAGGTTTACCAAGTGCGATTAAGACCAACGCCTTAACTCACATCTCCAACCTGAGCACCGATTTTTGTTATTAATGGTTTTATCTCTCGTAATGGATTTTTAGAAAAAAAAAATGTTAATAAACTTCTCAAAATTTTATGACAACAGACCTTTCATCATGACTGAATTCAGACTCAATGCAATGTTGGATCTTTTTGAAAATTGTTTTATTCAGTCTTTATATGTTATTTTTCGTAAGCTTACTATTTATGAGTTAATCAACTATCTATATTAAAGTAAAAAAAAAAAATCGTAGCAATGCAAAGAAATACTAGGATATAATACTAAGATTAATATGCAAGCTAGACGAAATAATGTGAGTCTTTAATATGATAAAATCAAAGCCTAAGACACAGTAGCTCACGGTTGGATAAGGAAGTTATTATTCTTTGTTTCCTCAATTTGTGATTTACTAACCGTAGCGAGGTCATGCTACAGAATAGAGAATTGATTGCTTGCTAACGTTGCTGCATGTTTCATTCTCTTCAACGATTCGACAATAATCTTCAGATTTCTAGCATTCGAAATTAGCTCGATAACCGAGTGAGGAAAAAAAAACAGACTTGTTTAGGCTAAAACGTTGATTTGAAATGCTTTTGACGAAAATATAGGGAAATTAATCTTGTTTGGTTGACTGGTAGTTACAATTTGGTTCAGAGAAAAAAAGTTATTTTGTTTTGATGCAATGAATCAAAAATAAAACTGCTAAAAGCTACTTCGAAATTCTTAATGTTCCGAACAGATCTTCCTAGACGGACAATCCATTTCCAGGACCGTTATGGAACGTTTAAATATCAAGTTTAATAATGTTCAAATAAAAATTACCACCCCAGAAACAAACTGAAAACATGTACACAAACGCACACTCAGGCACTCACATATACATGTTTATAGGTTCAAAATTGCGACAGTTAGCCGCCCAGATATTGTCCGCACTTACTTGAAGTTCCGGACACTTTTAATTCAGGTTTAAGGACAAAAGAGATGGCTAATTACTAAGGATTATATATAGATATATATTATTATTTTTTATTTTTTTTTTACGGATTGAATTCATTTTTTGCATTTTGAATTCCTGGCATGTCTTAACGTCTCTGTCACTTTATTATTTTTACATTGTTTGTTTTCTAAGAATCCATTACGAGAGATAAAACCATTAATACCAAAAATTGGTGCTCAGGTTGGCCATGTGAGTTAAGGCGTTGGTCTTAAACTCACTTAGTAAACCAACAGCGGTGAGTTGGATACTTAAGTGGACAATCGGAATTAATTTAGAGACAAACTCATTAAATAAGTTCCATCCAGGCTAATACAGAGTGGTAACCTGTACATAGACCGTCCCAATAGGCTTCAGTAGCAGAAGGTGGAGGTTTACTTAAAAAACGGCGTAACGTAAGTGTCTCATGAGAGAACTTGTAAACGAAATAAATAGCTTATTTCTTTCTTGAGCCATAATTTTTTTTTATTTTTATGGATTCATGCATTATTATCCATATTTATTGTTATTGCAATATGATGTACGCAGCAAAACATATGGTTCTAAGAAATCCAAGCGAAGTCTACTGTTCGCTTTACTACTAGTAATAAAAGTCCATCAAGCGTAAACTAAGCAGGTTTCCCAACTGCTGATATGACTCATTAGTGATCTCATCTCACCACATATTCAGTACTAGTTACTCACTTAATATTGGGGTTACGAAAAAATGCATAGAGCATTGTAGGCCATCAATCGCTTAACAAGATTCGTCCTATAGCATTTGAGTATCTGACTCATAATAATAAAAATATTTTGAATTTCCGAACTCCAAAATCTAGCCCCCACTATTCCAAATCATACTTCACCCAATAACGATTTTTAGTGTTGACTGAAACGGTTAAATACCGAGTATGGTATAGTTCAAGTGAACATTTTCGAAACGAGGACGTGGAATCTTAACTAACAACGAATGTGCGTTTATCTAGCAAAATAAACGTCTCATGAAAACAAATTAGCATTATTTAAGCTTAGGAAAAAAATTGAGATTATAACAGCGTATTGTTATGAGGAAATACTAAAAATCCATATACCTCGGTTAATATTCATATTACAAAGTATGTATACAACAATATTTAAAGACAATTAAATTTTTAATGAGATTGTTTCTATATAATATTTCTACTCAAGATGTAATAACTGGGATATTTAGAAATACTCCCCCTCCCCCTGTCCGATTTAAGCCGTTAACGAATTTGATCTATAATTTTGAACGAAACGCTTATATATCGAGTTTGGTAACGATAAAACAAAAATTGTAACCACAACAGGTGTGAGTGGCAACACACACACACACACACACACACACACACATATAATTTTGAACGAGCCTCATTTTTATATCTCTTTGGTAAGTTCGATGGACATTTGAGGATATTTTTCGAAAATCGCGTAGTGAGTAGAACCTCAATAACTGATTCCACTTAAAGGAAATCTGCTGAAATGTCATTCCAAAACTCGTGAGCGTCGTGATGGCGACTGTGCTTAGCATCTGTGGGGAGAAACTAGGAAGTGGAACAGTGGGCAATGGAATCGAGGGCAAACAGTCCTTGAACGGCGCTAAACCTGCACCAGCTGTAGTAGGCCAGACTCCCGCCTCTGGGAAGGAAGGCCTTTCTCTACTGTATACAGGCTCTTATCTCTCAATGATAACAATTATTATCACTGGTTGATAGGAACCAATCACTAATTAGTTTGATAATGTTGAGAGGCCCTAACTGAATATTGATTCAATCTAAATTTTACCAAAATATATAAAGTTGCAAATGCATAGGAACTTCCATGACTCAACAAGATAATGACAACTACTAAAGAGATGAACACTACCAAAATAGTTTAGAAATTAAATGAATTTTAATTATAATTGACCAGTGAATAATTTTAGCAGATTTCCCTCGAGGGAAATCAGCTATTGGAGTCGTACTCTTGATGCGATTTCCTCAAATGTACATCGATCCTACCCAGGAGATGACGAAAATGTGTTCCGTTCAAAACTGTATATATATATATATATATATATATATATATATATATATACATACATAATACACACGTCTGTGTGCGTGAGTATGGCTGTTAACGATCTAGCGGTCACAATGTTTGTTTTATCTTTACCAAACTTGATATTTAAACGTTTTATGTAAAACTAAAGATCAATTTTCAAAATTCTAAATATTTCTGTTACTAGGCGTCACATCGAAAAAGTGTATAGAACCAATCTTATTGGGAATGTAATTTTCAATAAATGTTGTTACATACGTTTTTTCACTGTCTTGATTATTAATCGAGAGATTTTCATTTTTTAGTTTTCGGCCTTCAGTAAACCCCCACTTCTGCTAATGCCATATTAACGATAAGCTGTTATATTATGAAGCACTTTATTAGAAGCTTAAAGATTACATGTTGTTCTTATTGAACTTTTACGTTTTCAGATAAATTCAAAAAGGTGGCAAAAGTGGGAAATTTGCTTAGTTTATGCAGCCCCTGCGTGACGGACGTTTTTTGATTAGTTATATGTCGTCAAAAATGAGGCAAGTATTTATAGTTTATAAGCGTGTCACACATAGTGTATATAAAGATACTTAATAAAATGAACATTGTTAAAATGAGTAATAAAATAAAGATTTATTAACATCCACTTTTTGCAACTCAGGCTAATTGGGACGGGTTATCTGTAGATAACCTGTAGGTTACCACTCTTTTCTAGCCATGGTGGGATTTTAGGATGGTATTTAATGAATTTCGTCACTAAATAATTTCATTTGTCCAGGTGAGAATCGAAGTTTGCGAAGTTTAATGATATGAAAACTCCAAGTAAAAATCTCCAAAACCTTTCAGTGAAAATTATGAAAGCTTTAAAATACTAATTACTACTAACACCGTTAATATCAAGTATCGGAACCACAATTTAGAGATAAATATTTAAATAAAAAAACTAAATCAATATGATACATAATAAAGAAAATATTTACGATTTTAGAAAAATTTCTTTAAGGGAAATGTAAGCGCCTAATCTTTGTCCAATTTCAGCCGTTAACAAACTTGGTTTTAAGTTATACATTGTTTACATTGACCTAGCTTTTGTTTGGATTCCATTACATAATTAACTTTTATTTTTCTGGTTCAGAGAGACTGATACTGACAAAATTTGGTCTTTTTCCATGTATGTTTTCTGTTAGGAAGGGATTTGTTTTATTTTGAAACCCTATGGTGTTTTCTTTTTTGTATAATTGAAGTTGTTATAGCCACTTTCAAAGAGCCCTTCATGCAAACCTCCTCATGTTTGTTGCATTGTTATTGGTGAGTTCTATGAGGTAATTTAACTATAACAGTGGGCATAGGTTTCAATCCCCTAATTAAAATATTACAAAGCTTCGCTAAAATTAACGTCAGCTGATCTGACTAATATAACGGCGGATTCGGTTTAACTATGACTTTGAGCATAATGAAAAATTGGCGAATGACCAAGTCCCGAAATCTGGAACTCGTAGCTAACCAAAGGTGGTACGAACGGCCTTTAACTTGATGCAATAGAATCAAGTTGAGAAAATCTAACGTTTTCCTTTTTCATCGCTAAACACAGCTTCTATGAATGAGTATACATTAGTATTCGCTAAGTTACAATATTTCAAATGACACTTTCAATGATTCCATATATTTCAAAGCATGTTTTAGCAAGATATAATAGGAAACGTTTTGAGTAGAGAAGCTTGTAGTTCTGTTCATTAAATCTACTTGAGAAATATATTTGGAATTAATTATATATAAAAAGTTGCTCTACCTTTAGAGTCATTCCCATGATTTCTAAATTTATTAATTAGAACTTATAATTAGCTTTCCCGTTTGATAATGTAAGACTTAGTTACATTATAATGATATGTTATATAAATAAGGATCGGCTAATTATACTTTGTTAAATAACCGCGAGACAAGTGTAAGACAACTCAAACGGTAGGTTATCAACTATTTATTAATTACAAATTTCCCACGGGCTGTCTCCCTAAGATAGTTCCCACAATCTGGCGTGCTGAAAGGAGCAGGCGGTCACCCAGTTCCAGTACCCTTAATTGGATGTTCCACTCATGACTGCCTCATGGGAGTCGACCTGCTTAAGACTTGTTCTATCAAGTCAATAAGACTCCTGGAGTCGAGCTGACTACTTAGGCCTCTAATGGCAGAAGGATTATTACTGGCGACTAGGAGATGATTACAGTGCCAGCTTTCGAAAAGTCCACAAGGAAAACCGTGTTGCATAACGCAACTGATAGTTTAGACACTTACCAAAAACCGGAATTTCTCGTTTCAGCAGGAAAATCATTTTTTGAGGTAGTACTCATGACTCGATTTTTGATAAACGTCTTCAAATGTCTATTGATCCTACCCAGAGATGACGAAAATGAGGTCCGTTCTCGGCTGGATAGCTAAATGATGGCCTGATTTATGAAATAATCGAATACAAAACGTGGCTAATATATATGTCTGTTAACGCTCAAGCGGTCGTAATTTTTGTTTGATCGTTACCAATCTCGGATATTTGAACGTTTTATGTAAAAATAAAAATCAAGTTCGTAAATGATTGGAATTGGACAAGAGGAAGTGGGGGGGGGGCGGGGATAAAGAGAGGAATTTTGAAAATTCGAAATACCTCTGTAATTATACAATAGATCGCAAAATCTTATATTACAAATTTGTTGCAAATTTAATTTTCTATAAATGTTATTCAATTCTTGTATACACCTCACATTAACAAGCGAATTTCGTTTTTAGTGACTAAATCACTAAACGTCAGATTGCCATTTTCATTTCTGTTTGCATAGGCTTCTTCTTACGGAATAAATAGTGAAAAGATGGTGGTGGTTTAAGATCATGGGCGCGTCATATACCAACTCTTGGAACGCATGGTTAATTTTGGTTGGCCCTACTTGACGGGCTTTTTATTTCCCAAATGGAATAAGGGTTGTATGTGGTCGTTATTATTATTATTTATTATCGTCCTTAATTTTATTATTCAGTTCTTCATGCCATTTCAAAACAACTGAAGCATTCGATTGTAATGTATTTAGCAGATGTTAAGGGAGGAGAAAACACGGCCAGTAAACAATTACTATTAATAAATAATGAAAATATGAACTACATACTATGAGTTAAGATCCAAGATGGTAATTAGCTCTTACTACTTATGCGAGTTAGGTATGCATGGAACACGAACTAGTTGCATATGAAGGCCTGTGAGAGGATGGGAAGGGTTGGGAGACAATGGGCGGGCATAATCAGGAGAAAGTAGGAGAAAGGTACCATCCCCATGGGAATGGTTGCAATGCCACTTCAATCTCATGCTCATGGTCCAGCTCGACCATACATTTCCAACTCAACTGTTTTGAATTTCATCTGCTCATATCCAATGGCGGGCACGCTTTCGTACCAGCTGGGTCATGCAGGAGATATATGCCGAAGAAAGCAACGGGAGAAAGTTTCAAACAGCTTAGTTCGGTGTTTTATGAGTCAAGTTCAGCCAATCTTCCTTGTAATGGTGAAGGGACACAGAATCCAACAATAATTCTTTATTCATAGGTGGAAATAACATAATTTTTAACCAATTTACTCTTGATATGTACAATAATATTGTTATGCACGCTGTATGTAATTTGTCTGTTAACGCTCTAGCGGTCGCAATTTTGGTTTGATCGTAACCAAACTAGATATTTAAACGTTTTAGTGTAAAAAGACAGATCAATGGCTGAAATCGGACCAGTCGAAGGGGAATTTTTGAAAATTCAAAATATCTCCGTTACTATACGTCGGATCAAAAAAGTGTATAGAATCAATCTTGTTGCAAATTAAATTCACTATAAATATTGTTATATATATATTTATTCACTATCTTGAATATTAATCGAGGTATTTGCATTTTTATTAAGTTTAACAGACGAGCTATGGTCGCTTCTATTCGTTCCCGCCGAAAGCTAGCTCGGCCGTTTCCGTTACTGTTCGGCACACTTATGGAGATTTCTCTATTGTATCTGAATCTGTTTAGTTTACGCAGCCCCTGCGTGACGGACGTTTTTTTAAAGTGAGATCAGTTATTGTTCATGTACCGTGTCAATTGCATAATGTGATGATACATTTGGTGATCTCCTCTGACGATTTATTCACTATTTCCTCCGTAACAAGACCATATAAGCAAGGATTTAAATTAATGCTACACCTGAGATGTTTGTAACACCTGATTTGCTAAATCAATGTGATAAACAAAACGTTTGTCACCCAGCGGATGCGTAATCTAAGCAGATTTCCCACTTGCTGATGTGGCACACTGGTCAACTCATCTCACCATCTATTCCTTCATTCTCTCGTTGTAAGAAGCCAATGTAAACATAATTTGAAATCTACTCAGTTCCTACAGTAAAAATCTGAAAATTATAAGTGGAGGTGTGCCGAGGCTGGAAACATGAAAATGCTTATATCTCGCTTAATAATCGAAACAAGAAAAAAATGTGCCGGACAACAATTGTAAATTAAAATTCCAACAGCATTTGTTATATAAACTTCTTCGATCCAACTTATAGCAACTGAGATATTTCGAATTTTCAATTAAACCCACCCAAACGCGCCAGGCCAAACATTAAATAAACATTTTCAATTAAAAAACTAATAAATCTTAATTGTTAACAATATTTGGTATTTAAGCTTCGAATAAAGAGGTTCATTGTACGAGAGATTATTGTTCATATGACATAAGTGGGCTCAAGGCTGAAAACTAAAAAATGCAAATATCTCGGTCAAGACGAAGAAAAAATGTATTTAAAAACATTTGCAGGAAATTAAATTCGCAATAAGATTATTTATATGCAATACTTCGATCCAATGATATAATAACGAAGATATTTAAAATTCTTGATACTCCCTAAACCCTTTTCTGTTTTTGATCCGATTTTAGCAATTACCAAGTATGGATTACACTTAGCAGAGTGCGCAACTCACTCTTTGACTGAAAGCAAAAAACGGTATGCATGAAAGACTGATAGCTGATTATTAAAGAATATTTATTATTTATAAACACCCACGTTTAGCAACTAAGGCTAATAGGGACGGGTACCTACATGTTACTACCCTTTTCTAGCCAGGGTGGGACTACGGATTTTATTTCATGAGCATCGTTTAATTACATTTTACGTATAGATAATACACGAAACCATAAAAAAAAAGAAAAAAAAAGGACTCAACTACTAATTGCGTTTTCGCTTAATATTCATATTCACACAAGGCATACAGTTCTCCCGTGAGACACCTCCGTTACTCCAGTCTATTTTGTTTATTAACGAAGTTTTTGTGGTAGTAAGGCTTATTGGGACAGATTGTGTACAGGTCAGCATTCTTCTTTAGCCGGGGGTAGGGGCTTTATTTAATGAGTTCGTCACTAAATAAATTCCCAGTACCCAGGCGGGAATAGTTTACCACTCTAAGTTTACCATGTGTGAGATTAAAGTAAACGCTTTAACTCACGTGGGTAAGCTGAGCCCCAAGATTATTTATGAATCATAAATTCCAAAGGTAACAATGGAAAAACTCTTATTCATCGGGAACAATGTTGCTGAGTGAAAAGCGCATCGGCGGATTATGCAATTGGCTGAGATTGTTGAGGCACTGTTATGAGGGAGTGGTTGATAATTCGCCGCTAAGTATGGAGTGGGAGGACCGACCCAGTTCGTGATGTCCTCTCGGCGTTAATGAATAGCACGAACCTAATCCGCTTTGTCTATTAGTTGTGCAGACCTAAGTGACTCAGAGGTCCATGTTCGAGTCCCGGTATGGCACTCTAAATTTCAGCGGGATAACAATGGATCGAGGTCTTGTATCCGTTCTTCCGGTATATACTGTGCATCGTAAGATAGACGAAGTACAGACATTAATCTCTAATACCACAAAAAGTCGGAGGTGGGACCACACTCTCTTAGTCCTTCATAGGTTTCTGGTTCAAATATTATCATTCCATTGAGTTGTTTAGAGATACATCAACAGATTCACCAATGTGGTCTTACGAGTGAATGTCAGTAATAACAGTCAAAGAAACCCGCCCACATCGATTTGATTTACAACAAAAAGTATTAAGAGTCCTTCATGTCGGTCTAAACTAAGCTGATTCCCCACGTAAGATCATAATAGTAATCTCATTCCACAATCTATTCTTAATTTCTCACGGAAGAGATAATATTTCTTAAGAGCAAGAACTCTATGTAAACAGAGCTGTCAAGATTCTACCAGATGAAAGGTCTGAAGTGTTAGTAGGAAGGTTACTGCCAGAATTCTACCAGATGGAAAATTTGAAGTTAATAGTTGGTAGGCAGGACATGGCCAGAATTCAACTATATGGAAGATCTGAAGTCAGTAGTTAGTAGGTAGCTCGCTATCAGAATTCTAACATAGGGAAGGTCTGAAGTGTTAGTAGGTAGGTTACTGTCAGAATTCCGCCTGATGGAAGATTTGAAGTTAGAGGTAGGTAATTGTCAGAATTCAACAAGATGCAAGATCTGAAGTCAGTAGTTAGTAGGCAGCTCGCTGCCAGAATTCTACCAGATGGATGATCTGAAGAAGTCGAGGTTTCGTTCTTCACGTTTTGGCGTCATAATGTCTAGACAGTAGTACCGCTGGCAAGAAAAGTTCGCTACCAAGTTTGGTATTTAAACATGTCATAATCACCACCTGTTTTATGCATCGCAACGAAAAATATTACATGACCACGAAAAACATTACATGGGAATAAATTTATTTCATGTGAATATACATTTTACTGCAACTCGTATATTAGCTGATATATTTGAATTTTTGAAATGTCGGCATACATTGAACGCCCACTAATATTTTAAGTAGAGTTATCACTAAATATTCCTTGGTCTGCTTAAATTTCAATTTATATCTTCAAGGGGGCTTACATCTTTCATTATTGCAACATTAAAGCTCATGGGAAGTGTGTTTGGTTTACGCACTCTAGCATGTAGAACTTTTTTCATGAATGAGACATTTTGCCGAATTGGTAGAGTACTAAGCCTGCACATCCCCTGGATTGCAAGTACGAGATAAAACATTACCTTTCATGTGCGTATTGCATTCCCCTGAGTTAATCTACTCCCTAAAAATATCCCCCACATGCATATTAAAATAATATTTTGTAATCTCAGCGATATTTTTATAACTTACTCAAGGCCTGAAACAATAAACAAATAAGTCTGGGACAAAGGTCATTGAGCAAAAAAGAATGGGTGCTTTAAAAAGCCATATCATTTGCATAATGTAAATGCTTATTTATCGCAATTAACTCTTAGCCATAACTTATCAAAAACTACATAGGATAAGAAGCATGACTTCTGAATATTTGGGAGGTACTAGTTTTTACAAGAATGGGAATTTGTATTTTTTGTTTAACGTCGGTGTCCATGTTTGCCCATGTGCACAGCCATGTATTAGGAGTCATTTGTAGGCAGTTTTGGAAAATCGTGTTATCACCATAATAGCCGAATTGCCTCTAGAGAAATTTGCAGAACGGACATCATCTGGTTAATGAAAGGCTGCTAGATAATGAGTTACACTGGCTCTAATGGGACGTCCAATAAGTGCAAAATTCTCACAATAGGTCTGCCAAAATGTGGGGCATAGCAGAACCCAGATAAACGGTTTACAATGGTGGCTAAATATGTTATCAGCTGAGATGAGAGCCTGTGTGTTTGGTGTAACGGGTCAGCGTCCCGCTACCAGCCACTACTGACCTTGTTTGGAAAGCCAGAGTCAGCTGGCCTCTGAATCACCACAGCCTCCGCAATATACTCCCTTTTACTACAGCTTATACTATTCAAGGATTTTGTTCTTCTTGTTGCCTTTTAGAGAACGTAAACAAATATGGCGTTCTACATGGGATCAGACTTTCATTTTCAATTCGAGTTCTGGTCCTGAATTAAGACCTGATTTAATATCACCCACGTCATTCCTTCAGTGATTCATTAAAGCAATTGAAACATACACAAGCTTGAAATGTCGCTTCGCGAGGACAATGTCGACAGATAATTCCTATAAAGGAAGATCTGGGGTTTCTTTAAAAAAAGAAGAAAAAAAAGTCCATCGCGCAGGGCTGCGTGCAGACTTCAACTAAGCTGAATTCCCAAGTGCAGGAATGACTCACTGGCTATCTTGTCTCCATTCTGCCTTAGTAAGAAGTCTTTGTAGACAGAAAATTATATTTACGCTGTACATGAGATTTTTAGTGGCTCAGTTATTTAAAGTAAAAATACTATTAGATGGGTGTTTACTGAAGCTGGAAAACGTAAAAATGTAAATAACACGAATTTGGTAAAGATGAAACAAATATTGGGACTGTTTCAGAGTTAAAAGCAAGCTCGCGCGGCCGTGTGTGTTGCATCTTTTTGCACATATCTCATTTTCGGCATCTCTTAGTTAGATGAACATTTAAACAAATTTTTCGAAAATTGCGTCATGGGTTCAACCTCAATAGTTAAGCGAATCTGACCTGCTAAAAAGACATATTATGTAAGCATTTGCACCCCCTCCCCTCTCCTCTCTTTACTCCTTAATTGCTTATGAAATATAATAATTGAAAAACTCTTTAATGTAATTTTTAGATTACATCATCCATGTGATGACATTTTCCAGAGCACAAAAATTTAAAATGTTTTCCAGTTGAAATAAATTATCTCATTATACATATTCTTAATGTTTTGGCAGATCTTCAATAGTTTTTTTTTTCTTAAAGAAACTTCTAATTTTTTTATTTAATTTTGTTATATAATTGTCAAATCTCTCAACATTTTACCACGTTTGACCGTTGATCTTGTGAGATGAAATCCTGCTTTTCATGAGAACGAACTGGGAAAGAAAGGGTGTCTCAAGTTTTTCCCGTGAATCCCCGATGCCTTCTGCATCAGGTTATCCAACATTAAAGGCAGCGCAAATAAAATTCCACTCGAGCCAGAATTGTTTGAATGTCATCCATAGTTTGTTTAAGCTGACTAATGTTTACGCTTTTGAAACTATGGTTATTAAGATAACAACTTTGATGAGCTCTCCATTCTAGCCCTACTGGCATTTTTTAAAAAGGAGAATTCAGATCAGGCGGAACACAACGTGTACAGAACAGTAAAAAATATCTATCTTCACTAATCCTGGCGCAATGCACTAGATAAGAACGATATCTGGAGTTGATAACAACAAAGCTGAATCTAGTAAATAGTTAACGTGTTATCCAATTGCCCAATAGTTACTTCAAGTTCATTGAACCTCCGTCTAACCTTAGAGACACGAAGAGGCCGATATAATACCCGGAACCCGTGTCTAGTTCTAGCTGCGCCATAGCTGATCGGATAGGATTGTGCCCAACAGTGCCTGGAATAGTAAGAGGACAGGGGGACGGACCGGCACGCAGATGAAAGTGTCAACACCTCTGGCACTCCGTCAAGATCTTATGCATGATACAACTGGAATCGAGGTGATATGGGTCTTTCCAAGCTCTGTGACTCACTCACCAATAACACCTCAAGCCCAAGCAAGTTCCGTCATAAACTTCTGATGTGGTTTCATAGTGACACGAAACACGTAAAATTCAGATTATGAGGAGTTGCCTGTTATAGTAATGTAATAATGCGTATCTAAAACTCATAAGCAAATGAAACCATAGTACGAATGCGTTTAATAGACGGAAAAGGAATTCGATGGTATTTGAATGCTATACTATTATAGTTAACAAACACGCCATCCTCCAGTCCACCATTTCAAGAGGAGTATTCAACTGTGAAGTGGAGCTATTTGAATTTGGAGTGACTCCAGAGTGCAATGTGCTAATATTAGGTTATCCCTGAACTTCAAGAATGAGAGATGAATGCCTAACAATATTATTATTATTTATTAACGTCCACTTTTTGCAACTCAGGCTAATTGGGACGGCTTATCTACAGGTTACCGCTTTTCTAGCCAGGGTGGGACTTAGGATTTTATTTAATGAATTTCGCCACTAAATAAATTCCTCTGCCCAGGCAGGAATCGAACTCGCCTTTGCCTCCTTTGCCTAACAATAACCAGTCCTCTTCGAATTTAGCACAATCACACTAAGGTCTTTAGACCATCGTGTGATTTAAAATTAAAATAAAAAATCCAGTGTGCTCATCGAGGTTGCAATGGCCCACTACTAAGATTAACGCTCTTGTCCTACAAATACTTTTTGGGTTTACGTTGTTGAGAATCAAAAACAACATTATACTGAGAATAATAACGACAAATCTTAACGGTACCCGAATGTAGAGAGGGTATTATGACTGGACGCTAGTGTCATACATATTTCATATCAGAGAGTTTGAAAGAAATTGAAGTATGCCAACGCTTTGGTATTCGCTGTGCAAAAAAGAAATGTTCCTTCTTTGAAATTGAATTGAATAAGAGAAATGGAAATTCGCCATTGTTTTGGCCACATGGTGAAACAAGATAGAAATAATGATGGAGTTTTCAAATGTAAATGCGACATTACTGTTTCAGTTGCAAGTTTATTTAAACCCGTTAAGTTCTGAGTCATACAAAACAAACGGGAAATGTGGTACATTCCGATCTGTTAGATCTATTTCGGAAGGAATAAAATACAGAACGATTACTGTCGCTCGGCGATAACAATAAATCGATCAGCTGGCATTGAGAGCTCGCTGAGTTTCGTAACTCTGAGAGATAAAGGTTTTGTGAGTAAACAGATCACAGGTGTTAAGTGCGAGCTCGCCAAAGATTCAACGCCATATGGATTATGTTCTGCGTAGTTCTGCCCAGAGTAAACAAACCTTCCATTTTACTGGCTCATGGTTATAACGAATATTTTTGGACTGGGGCTAAAAACTGATATTTTATGCTTATCCGGAAATCGTTGGGACTTCATTCTTGCACTAGCAGTTCATTGTCCCTAGACAGAATTAGCACATAAAAAAGAAAATGCCCATTCCAAGGTGGATGCAACTCGAAAGAAGTTTTAAATTTTAGTTAAAATATGTGATTTTGGTATCAGAGACACTCCAATTCTCAATGGAAATTCTGCCATACACTGAATAGATTCATTAACTTCGACTATTTAGATTTATTTCATTCTTTAGCTAATTTTTTCCTTGAAAAAGACGGGGCCCTCGAATTACAATAAACTGTATAGGTTTGAGTTTTCAAGTAGTGGTGGAAGCCATCGCTAAGGGACAAGAGCATCTTACACAAATTTCGCAAAGCGTTTATTTTACTTTGACCAGTACATTTCGTCTTGCTTAAGGCGTAATAAGTGCAGTAGAGGACGAGGAGCTATACCTTCTGATGCCAGAGACTAACTCTCTCGTCTGACATCTTTTGCATTAGATAAATAAAATCTTTTGAAATAGACATAATAGCTTTGTGCAACAAATGTTCCTTAAAATGTGCAGAACAACGATTGACATTACATTATCAGCAACACTACAAGTATTACATTATTAGGTACGACGCATAATAATGTAGATAGATTAAAGTTTGCATTTCACCTCTCCCCTTCCATTTAGTAGGACAACAATCTAAACAATCCTAAATAAAACTCTACTCATATTTTGAAAAAGAAACAAAAGCTTATAAATCTCTCATTTGTAACAATTTTGAAAGTGCTAGAAGCACATATATACTAAGCAAAGAACGTCTTTCTTCAGAAAATATCTATTTAAAAATTGAATCCTTTTAGATGTGTTTAAAAGATGTGTGCCCATTTATTCATAAATGAATAGAATAGAGTCACAACTCAATTAAGGAGATTTGAATTAAAAATTGAGACTACTTGCAATAAATAAATGCATTAGTTTATAAAGTCACTTCGGGAATTCACAGAGGCTCACTTTATAATGTGTTCACCTTTCTTGTAGAAGGAACACTGACCGAGGCACGAACCGGTGATAATTCGGCACAGATAGTTGATAATAGGGTATTTAACCTTTGTGATAATCCTCTCTTATTTAAAGTCTGATCCTTGTTTACTATCATGTCAATACTAATTCCATTGGCCTCCTCGATATTCGCTCATTTACGGCTCAAATATATATTTTGTGTATGAAGACGACGTTTTAGCAGATTTTCTTAGAATGAGCAGATTTTCTGAGTTCGATATAGTGAAGGTCTTCACTCTTTACAATATTCTATTTTGTAATATGCCGACTTTAAAAGCTCCATGTCTTATGACCACATTATTACAAAATACTATCTACAATTTTGAAATATGAAATAATTCACAAGTACAATAGCGGAGGTACTTGGTCAAGAAGAAAATTCTGATCATTTGTAGGGTCCGTGTAAAGCTCTTAACGTTTATAAAACTTGTTTCTAAAACATTCTTAAAATTAATAATGAAGCACTACGGTTAAATAATAATCTTCCTACCTAATATAATTTTTAAAATAGTAATATATATATATATATATATATATATATATATATATATATATATATATATATATTCAGCCTGTCTAGAATAAAAACGAAAGTTGAGGCATACGTAGAACTTGAAGGGCAAGAATCTTCGTGGTCATGGGGTTGAAGGGTGCCCCTTAAAAGGGGGCTGATTTTACCAATAATATAAATAGAATATATATCTGACAGAATGAACTATTTATCACTGAAAAAAAAAACTAATAAAAATTACTGTGATTATATAAACTACAGTAGACTAGCTTCTAATGTTACCGACCAATCATTCTTATGGGAACTACCTAAATATGATAACAACTAATATTTCATATGATATCTACTAACTCTTCATATGATACTGTCTGATCCGATGAAAGGCTATCTTATGAAATTAATAATAATTTTTAAACACGAAACACTTATTCATTCCGCTATTTTACGGAATTACCCCTAGTAAATTCATATACAAGAACGATTGAAATTATGGTACATTATTTAAATGGAAGTACTTTGATTCATTTCTGATTTCCAATTAAATTTAATGTTATTTTTCATGGCAACTAATGTGAAATCCCCCTGAGTTGTGAAGTCCATTCATAAAAAATTTATTTATCAACTGAAGACATGTTTATCGCCACACATAAATCTCATATAAATTGAAAGATGTGGCATAATGAGCTCCGTTTCTATATTTATAAACTACAACGTCGGGACAATATAGATATGATAATGATTTAAAACCATTAAGGATTCTAGTTATGCTCTTATCATATTTATATGAATAAACCGATTCAATAATATAAGCATAATTAAATGAGCTCTGAAGATAGCAATATCCTATCTTCCATTTATGACAATAAGATTGATAGATTACAATTGCTGCTAGTTTGTCTACTGATTCATTGTTGTTATAATAGTGAACTGTAAATATTGTTCTAGGATGCTAGTCATTTCTTTACAACAGGACTATTATTGCATATTTGTTTACAGTTTGCAAATAGATTGCTATTACTTTAAATTAATGCTTTCATAAATTAGTCAGAGTTGGCGCCACAAGCCTCTTTTTCCCTCCACAAATGAATTAAAAAAATAACAATTAAATTGCAAAATTGTTAACAAATGTATAATGTTTATTTTTGAAAATTTGTTTCATATGGATTAATAATTCTGTGTTTGTGAGTAACTGTTTAGAGTATATTTCATGTTAGTTGTAGATGAATCTAGACATTTATTGGCGAGAATCATGCTCAAAAATTAAAAATGACAAATTCATGCATTCAATTCAATTAAAATCCTTTATAAAAACAAAATTTTGAAACCAGCATTAAGTAGATTACTAACGTATTATTAAGTCATTTAAGAAAGCTTTTCACGGAAGTTATTCCTTGTTGCATAAACAATAAAAACTTGTACAATCTAAATGGAATTATTATTCCTGTAACTAAGTCAATCCTCTGTTTTTATATTTCAATCAATCTATTAATAAGTGTTTATTTATTTTGGAGAATTCGAAGGTTTTGTATTGTTTTCCTTGTGGCCTTCAATGACCGATCAATGCTAGGTTAATAAATGAAAATATGCTGATTCAGAATTCAAATTGCCAGAGGTTGATCAATTAGAAATTGAATTAAACTGAAATCGTCAGCATTTATGCTTTAGTAATAGCCTCAAAAGTATTAGTTAATAGTGTTCTATGTACAAAGATGATCTATTTTTAAATCAATATCCTAAGAATGAGGTTAATTCCCATGATTTGATCGCTTCGAATCAATAAATGATCGGGTAATCTTAAACAAACATATAAAGTAATGGATACGGCACATAGACAAAATAAATTAATACGACGAAGCTCTCGAACAACTGGGGTTTTATTCTTGACAACATAATTGCATTTTGCCGTTGGGCTTGCTACAACTAGCTAATGCCATTCAATAAGTGTAATTTAATGATATGTTAAAGTGTTGCCTTCAAACTCACATGGTAAACCTAGACTGGCGTGTTCGATTCCAGCCTGGGAGATAGGAATTTTTTTAGTGACGACCTCAATAAATGAACTTCTTAGTCCCACCCTCGCTACAAAAAGGTGGTAACCTGTAGATAATCCGCCCCAAGTAGCTATAGTAGCAAAAACTGGACGTTCATAAATAATAATAATAATAATGATATGTTAGAATTAACTGTTAATTCTATTGAGAAATGACTCTCTAACTTTTCGCTACGGATGGAATACTATTTTGGATGGCAGATGCCTTTGTTGTTCGTAGGTGCAGCCATGCATAAGGTAATGGTGATTAATACTGCACATGTCCTTGTAACCTTCTTCTCTTGTACGTTTCACTGCATCAAGGCTCAGGCATTAAATAAAACGCCTAGCACGGATAGACTTAGTCATTTTCTTTTGGTTTTAGTTGGAACTACGAAGATTTTCGCCTTGCACAGCGCTCATAAACATGTACCTTGGAGTACGGACTCTACAACACACAAATTTATATGTCAAGAAATAAATTCGAGTAGAGACAAAAAGTGACAGGAAATTACAGATTTAAAAACCTGGAAGTTGCAGCGCTTAAAACGTCTCGGAGGAGTAGATTAGGAGGAGATTTAAGAGCCAGAATGAAACTTTATATGCTTTGCAAAACGATCTGCGTGAAAGTCTCTCCAGGAGGGCACAAGTACAAATGAACAAATATTCATCAGACCAACAGTTATGTATGACAGCGAAACGTGGAATGAAAGACGCAGGAGTGTCCCCAATGCGAGAGAGCACCATGACAAAGATATCTGGATCTGTGTGATTGCAGCACAATTGGCGAAAAAAAAGCAACAACCAACTAAAGGACTCGTATGACATGACGTCATCAGTGCCATTAAAAACGAAGGTTCGGAAGAATGGATCACGAGTAACTCCTAGAAGAATCTTATATAAGGCAAAGGAGGAGAAGTAGATGTGGCTAGATGACTAACTCATTCCACTCTTAAAAGGTTTCACAATTTCTTATTAAATTTACTTACTTATTATTAATTAACGTCCACTTTTTGCAACTCAGGCTAATTGGGACGGGTTACTAAATAAAATCCTTTGCCCAGGCGGGAATCGAACTCTTCTTAAATTTAAAAATTCATTTCATTAATGACAAGTAAATGTCATGACTCATTAAATGAACAATAATATAATTTGTGGGAATCATCATCATTCCTAGTATTGAGGATTAAGAAGCAGTATATTTCAGGACATTTATTTCGAGGCATAATAGGCTAATATTTCGTGATAAAAAAAACTTTGCAGCTTCCTGCCGACGTATTTGTGTGTTAACACATGCAAGGCCGGATGTGATTAGTTCATCTGAACCTAAAAAGTGAGATAAATGTACGGCATACTTTATCGTGAACTCATAAAAAAAAGCCATATGTCAAGTGAAAAAAATGGAACTTGTTTTTCCCCCCACAAAAAGTCAATGAAGGGTGCGAGTTATCAGTACACAGTTTATGATTAGGTTTGGTGAAAAATTATTCCTTTTATGTGTTTGACATTAAGTTTTTCGGATACTAAATGTTACCGTATAACATTGGAAGTTGTTTATTTATAGTTGCTAAGAAGTTTATGACGTCTGCATAATAAATATCGCTTCCAAGGGAAATCCTCCAGTTCACCAAAAAAAATAAATGCGTTTTAAAATCTTTTTCAATATTTATAATTCCGTGATATTCAATTAATTTGGACTGCTACTCCTACTAGTTATGTTCTGGTACTAGTTTTAGCAGATTTCCCCTAAGGGAAATGAGCTATTGAGGTCGTACTCATGACGCGAGTTTCGAAAAATTTCCTCAAATGTCCATCGATCCTACCCAGGAGATGACGAAAATGAGGTTCGTTCAAAATTATATATATATATATATATATATATATATATATATATATATATATATATATATATATATATATATATATATATATATATATTAACAATCTAGCGGTCGTAATTTTTGTTTGATCGTTACCAAACTCGGAATTTAATCGTTTTATGTAAAAAGGAAGATCAAGTTCGTTAATGGCTGAAATCGGACCAGTGGGAGGGGGGATTTTTGAAAATTCAAAATATCCCCGTTATTATGCGTCGGATCGAAAAATTGTATTGAATCAATCTTATTGCAAATTAAATTTACTATAAATATTGTTCTATACATTTATTCTGTATCTTGAATATTAACCGAGATATTTGCATTTGTATTCTGTATGTGGTCGGCAGGAGTCGGCTATATTCGGGAATTTTCGCCGAGAGCTCTGGCGGCCGTTTCCATAACTATTCGTCCCTCTTGAATAGGTTTAGATATAAGATTTATCTACTGGAAAACGTCACGTGGGAAATCTGCTTAGTTTAAGGAGCCCCTGCGTGACAGACTTTTTTTTTGTTAACGTAAAGTCAACACAAAAGTTCGCTAGCATAACTGTATTAAGAGTATTGTATTATTAGCCTACTGGAAAATCAATAATTAAATATTTTATTTTTTATTAATATGCATGTATTATTGCGTTTTTATGAAACTGCTCAGCAGAATGTAAAATAAATATCCGATGTCCAGTTTTCACAGACACTGAAGTCTATTACTTTCTTAACTGCCGGGTAATTCGACCGATATTGTTAGTTTCTTGATCAAAATTAAAAACTGAAGTATTTGTACATTAGAAGAAAAATTTGTTGTTTCCGTAGTTAATGGACAATTCACAACTATGTTTAAATAATGACACTTCGAGGGAACATTAAAGCCTCTTGGATATTTTTAAAGTTTCCCCCGCTCATCCCTTACTGTCAATTCCCTCACTGACCCCATTTCATTAGGGCGACGAAAACTAATGCCTATCATTAGTCAGCTTACGGCGGCTGATCTGGGATAGCCCTCAAACAGTTTCTAGCGCCTTTGGACTCTTCTATTGACCGTCGGTTCTACAGAATGAAGACTTAATTTTTCGAGAAGCCACGTGAAAATCACACTCGGGTTCTCTCTCTCGGGATTAGTGCTACACACTAGATAATAGGTTTCAACTCGACCTGATCTGATAGGATATTTCACTTGACGGTCATGATAACAAACTCCATGGGCAGAATATTTTAAAATAATACTGTAGCTACAAAGAAATATGCATTGTAATTGTGTTCTGTGGTAACTGCCACCTCAACATCGTAGAGCGGTCACAATAATGATTTCTTTAGTGAAGCGTATGCCAACAAGAAATGTGGATCAGAAACTAACAACAATGAGTACCAAGCGCACTTAAAGAGCAGAAATGTTGGGAGTAATCATAAATTGCACGAGGACTTCAATACCAGAATAATGAAGACCCATATAGAAAAATATTGTAGAAATATTTCCATTATCTAATACGTTAAATCGTTAACTTTATTCATTAATATCAAATCAGTTATTGCAATATGGTTTCTAATTATTCAGAAGTTTAACGCACATTATGATTTGTCTAGTTATTCCTCCCTTTCAAAGAGCCGTCTGATGCTGCTACTTCCTTACACTATATTCATGCAAATTATTAATGCTACTATTACAATTTAGTGTATCTAGCATCCGTGTAATAAACATTATATGCCTAGAAATAGTACTCAAACATAAATATCCAACGTCAACAACGCTATAATTGGTGCAAGAGAAGTGAGTTACCTCATATATTATGATGTTAGGACCAATTCAAGAAATAGGAAAGATACGGACCCTGATCTCCCAACGGGTGAAAGTATTTACCAACACACTCACAGAGGGCCTAAAGACAATTCTAGAATTGAAGATGCTTCCTTTTTTGTCGGAGTGTTTTATTTTTCCTAAGTATGGGATTTTGGATACTCAGGGCTACTTCACTGGTATCAAACTGAAACAACTCAGCTGGGCAGTAGCTCTGAAGATGGAGCCCTGTGTCTCCGAAAGAAATAAAGAAACATAGAAGTCCTACCAGATTCCCCACGTAGCGCCACTTATTTGAATATATATTAAACAATAAAAGTTCAATGGGAACAATATTTGATATTCAAGCTTCAAATAATGTGCTTCATGATATATCAGATTATTGTTAATATGTCATGAGCATTACTGAGGCCGAAAACTACAAAAATGCAAATATCACCGTAGATAATCAAGATAGTGAAAAACCGTAAATAAAAACATTTATAGACAATTTACTTTGCAAATACGATTTGTTCTAACGTTTCTTCGCTGCAACGTATATTAATGGAGATATTTCAAATTTTCGAATTCCCTCTCTCATGTCCAATTCCAGCCATTAGCAAACTTGATGTTTATTCTTAAATAAAACATTTAACTACCCAGTTCGATAACTATCAAAGGAAAATTACTACAGTTAGAGCGTTAACAGACATATATATATATATATATATATATATATATATATATATATATATATATGTAAAATTTTGAACGAGCCTCATTTTCGTCATCTCCTAGGTAGGATCGATGGACGCGTCATGTGTAGGACCTTAACAGTTTGACTGCCCACAAAAATAAGTGAATTTCGTTGGAGGCCCATTACATTTTTCGTGTTATTTGACTTGAAATATGCATAAATATTTTAAATAAAACCAATGATATTTGTTGCAAATCTAATGTGGGGGTTAAAAAAGGGAGGAAATAAAAATTACTCCTTTGGGCCTGACGGGCACCTAGGAAGGAATTTCCATCTTAGGTACCCATCATGCCCGGGAGCGTTAGCAAAATTTGAAATTTGGCGCCGTGCGATACAACGCTCTCAGGCAGATGCGAGTCACACTAACTCGTGGAACGCGGTATGAACCGTTCCCGCCCTTTGGCGTGACGGGCATCCACTCTTCGCCGCGTTTCACGCCCCGAGGCGGGATGGGCAGTCAAACTGTTAATAGCTGACTTTCCATAAGGGAAATGTGCTTAAACGTTGTGAAGAATGGCTTTTAATTAACCAGACAAATACAACGACCTTCACTCCCGACAATACAAAGTACAGCATTGGAAGGTTGAGTTTTTTTTTTAATTTGAAATTATTTAAAAAATAAATGTCCCTCCTCACGGAAGCTTGCACCTTGGAAGGAAGGAAAAGTGAAATAGACTGACTTCCTGAAGAGCAGACATTGGCCCACATTTTCATAGCTTGATGTGGGAATTGTGGGCCTCAGTTTCCCGAGATCCTTTTCATTATTCGTGAAGGGGTGCACGTGAGCAGAGCTACCTTCTTCCTGTGGAGTAAGTAGGTCGAGAGACCGGTTCCTCCCGGGTCATCCTCGTGAATTACTCCCGCCTTCCTCCTCCATCCTCGAGTAGAGGCTTCGTCTTGAATGGGAAACCTGTTTATGTGGAGGCGCCCACGAATGTTTTGGATAAGCTCGCTTACAAGCGCCCCGAGTGACTCCGACAAAGCGAAATTCCTACTTGCTTTCTTTCCGGTGAAAGTTCCCAAGACTGCTTCCTATTCGGCTTCAGGGACAGGTGTATGAGACAGACACCTGGTATTTTTAATAAACACGGATAATTTCTAATCCTGATGCCTTTAAAATGTATGACGTAAGAGGGAAATATTATATACTTGTCCTCATCTATAATTACAAAGTTTAATAACCTTAAATGATTACGCTTTTATTGTTAATTCTGATACAGAAGTATTCACATGTTATTCTCAGAGCAGTTGCGAAAGAATAACTATAATATATTTTGCGATCATTCACTATTATTTCTAATTTGACAAATTTCCCTTAATGAGGTCAATTAAAAATTTTATATATACATCTGTTACCACTGTAGCTGTCTAATTTTTGTTTGATCATTACCAAACTCAATATATGAGCATTCCATATAAAACTAAACGTTAAGATCGTTAACGGTTGAATTCGGACAAGGTGGAGAACAACGTAAATTAAAAATTCCTCAGTTACTATAAATCGCATCGAAATATTTTGTAGAGCCAAACTTATTGCAAAACGAATGCCCTATAAATATTGTTATGTATATACATTCGCTATATTGAATATTAGCTGAGATATTGTCATTTAGTTTTTAGCCTTCAGTAAACCCACACTTTTAGGCATTATACTTTAATTAAAAGCTAATATGAATTGCCTCCAAGCTTAAATACCCAATATTGCTTTCAACAAATATTTACTAAACGAGATACATGCAAATGCGTTCTGTGATGATGGCATCAATTACAATTTTATTGACTTCCCATTTTTACTCATCGGATTTTTATTTATAAATTGAGAATATGTGGTGAGATGAGATCAGTTGTGTATCATTCCAACACATGGCAAATCTTCTTAGTTTACGCAGCCCGTGCGTGACGGACTTTTATTGAGTTACGACAAAAATGTCGCTTCTCGAATTGCAAGGTTTAACGTATCAGGAAACAATGTGTATAGACCAAAAAAGCTGAATAAAACATTATTCTATGAAACAATGAAGAAGAACGTAAAGTGCCTGCATGCGCAATGATACATATTAATTGATTTTTTTTTTTTAAATACATTATAACCATGCGTAAAACGCTAGCCTGTCTGTCCTTCCAATACTAAATTGGAAAACCACAAATAATATCTTCCGATTACTTGCTACAGCAATGATTCTATAGCAAATTTTCGCCAATCATTTGTGCAACCTTCCTCAACCACATCATCAAAATTATCTTATTTTTTTTCTTTAAATTGTTCTGGTAGCGGATATAAATAAGGACATAACTTATAATAATTGTTATTTTTGATTCTCCAACAAGGACCTAATGAAAACCGAGTAGTGAGGGACTTTCTTGAAGAATCCAACCAGAGAAATGTGCTATGAAGAAATCTCGACTTTTTCAAGCAACATGGATTAAAAAACGAAATTCTGGAAAAGATTTATAAGAAAAGAGTTGAATTAAATTAACTTTGTGTGACTTTTGTCATAAAAAGAACGGATATAACTACACCATCGGTTCCGCACCAGCCTTTATATGTATTCATTATTATATTCTACAGGCGCAACACACTGACGCCATGTTAATTTTTTAATGTAATTATTTTAAGGAATAAACAAAATATGTCCAAGAAAATTGTACGGTAACCATAAAAAGTTTGAAAAGAGCTCCCTTATATAATACCAAAACAAGATTCGTGCTGAGCGCAGATGACTGTTTTTCAGAATTTGCGTTTCATAAATTAAATCAAAGAATAAATAAAATGTAAAATATTAAAATAAAAAGCACGTCCCACTCTTCAATATTTTTCTTATTCTGGGTCCAATATTTTTTATATATTCATCATATTTTATGGCGAGGGTCACCAATAAAAAACTTTTTTTTTTCGGTGCAAACTTTATTGAAACTGCCCTACATGTTTCGTGGCTTACTCGCCACCTCTTCAGGGGCTATCCATTTCTGTAGTTCTTGTTTACCTCTTACATTCGGCCCAACTGTCCTCACAGTATGAACTACCTCCTTAGTGAGGACAGTAACACGAATGTAAGAGGGAAGCGATCACTTCAGAAAAGGAGAGCCCCCCAAGAGGTGGCAAGTAAGCCCCGAAACATGTAGGGCGGTTTTAATAAATTTTTATTGGTGACCCTTGCTATAAAATATGAAGAATAAACAACAAATATATAATAAGAAAGCGCTCTTTAATTTGTTTATCTAGTACAATAAATAAATAAACTTGTATAAAATAAATATTTATGATATGAAATTGTTTCCCCCATCTGAGCATTTTATTTTTATATTTTTTTTATTTTTTAAGGAAAATGAGTTTTATAAAGACTTAAGGGATCTCATTGGTTAACCCGCATTATTGAAGCTGTTCAAGTACGTTTTTGAATATCGTTTTCTTTTTTCCATTTATTCTAGGTATATTAACGGTTACTGAAATCAAAATCACTGCAACACATAAGGCATTTGGAGTTTTTATATAAAGATTCAAACACATATACACACAAACAATTTATTGTTATACGAGTCAATAATGGCTAAATAAATAGTCCATTCGCCTCAAATACTAAAAGACTGAAATCCGACTAAATCATCTTAGGATTATTTTACTCATTTTTAAAATATTGTTTTATTCTGGCCTTTTCAAAAATAGAAATCAAACGGAACTTGCTTAATCATACAACTACTTGCCAAAAAAATAATCAGCTATTATGCCGTAACTTAGATTCAATGAAACTTAAAAAATTTCAATATGAAAAGTTCTTACTTATCAATCAAAAATAAGTATATTACCAAAATACCCTTGCAGGAGGAAACCTTCGAAAATAGCGAATTGCCTTCAGCATTTATAAATTTCAACATTTCCAATATTAAGTAGAAAATTTGCAATTAGCAATTTAATGAACAGAGATAATTGAAAGTCGGCATTCCAAAAGTCTGAGTCCTATGCGAGTGTTACAAGATAGGTAAAGTCATAAATTCCTGCCATTCTTTAGAATGAAAATGTGCTATAGGACATACGTAGATCATTTAATGATAAACAAAATAGCAACTTTACTTATTTACCAAATTCCTAATTGAAATGGAGAAATTTCAAATTTTGTGTTTGTTGTGTCCCCCATGACCCAATTTGAAGTCAAATGAGAAATAGTTTATTACTTCTATACGTAGAGGTAAACATTTCCTAAGTTTAAAGAAAACGGTTTAACACTTATGTCAATCGCTAATAAAAGAAACTTAATAATTAAATTGTAATATTTTAGAGATATAGTAGCTTTGAAAATTGAAATAGTAGTATCCAGATACTTCCACAATAATATTAACATTTATCTTTTATTTATAAACAACAATAACAATGACCATAAACATCAAATTCCATATTGTATTTATGGTGTATGATTCACAATGAATTGAACATTTCTAGATCTAATGATATCTCCAAGAGAATTATCTTCTTATCTGATTTAGTGCTTATGGGTTTGAGAAAATGAATAACTTTCTAAAGCCAAACTAAGGCAAGCATTGTAATGTTATCTGTTATCTTTAGCAGACCGGATAGTTATATCATAGCCGAAGGCGTATGAATGCTTATACAGTATCATAATGTCATTATTTTTATTTATTGTTTGTAACCTGACCTAGTGGGAGGGTTGCAATGAGAAATGTATCAGATTCAAGGCTGTGTTTTATGTGACTAGGAAGCATTTGCCGGTAGAGGTAGCTCGAATAAAAGGCTATTGTACTTACCAAATGTAATGCAGGCGGGTCCTTTCAAAGCGTCCGATGACAGTTGAGTGATGGCCAGCAGGAAGTCTCCGACCAGAAGACACGCCACGTGATTAGTTTGACATCGCCAGTGGAGGACGTGATAGGTACTCGGAAGAAGACAGCTCGCGATCAAAGTCACCGCGAGGAAGAACACTGACAGAAACAGTCCCATCGGGTAAACTGTGAACCTTATGTCATCCTCTTTAGGCTTGCTTGCTGGAGGGCAAGTGAACACATGAACTGCATCATTTGTCGACTCCACGATTTTTTCCAGACAGAACTGGCTCTTTGCGAGTATCCTTCCACCTACTTCCTTCAGAGTGCCGTCTTCCTGTAAGAAGTGTGACACATTCAACTTGCCGCCAATGAAGTACCCTTCGTTTGGATCGGAACAGTCTGGGAATTTGTGAAGAACCCTCAGGTGAGCGAATTCCGTCTCGGGTGCCGTTGACAGCTGGCAGGACCGATTTTCTTCACTATAAATGCCTTTACGCCCGCAACATTTTTGTACGGCGATCTTCCCTTCACGGTCTGGCTCCAAGCAGATGAGTGCACCTTTCGAGTCAATGCAATACGAGTCAGTTTCTACAAACGGGTTCACGGAGCCTTCTACGTTCAGGCTCCCGTTGACGAATATGACGAACGGTGGGAACGAGTTGACACCGCTGCTGAAGAAGCTTGAAGGGTTGTCGCACGTCGTGGGGAAGGACACGTTGAAAGTCCAACCCTTGGGATATGTCCCTGGGGCGACGAAACTCCTGTCCATGGGGTCATAGATGACCGGTGCCCAAGGGCCCAGGACGGCAGGCTTGCAGACCGTACCGACCAGGGTATGGTTGTCTGGACAACACTTGTTGACGGAGACTCCGATAGCCAGCCCCAACGAGGCCAAGCACACCAACCACCTCAACATCACGCCGGCTACTGGCACCTTCCACCAATCTCCCTCCCTCCCTCTCTTTCTATCCCCTCCCCTCCCCTCCAACTTTCACTACCACTCCCCTCTTTCTTCCCTACCCTATCGTCACCTTACAATCATCCACGCCTTAATTACTTAGATATGCTTCTCTGCTTCCCCTTTATGCTAACTATTTGTTCTAACACTCCAATTTTAATGCTACTGGGTATTCATAGCTGTCCAATCTGCCACATTATATTTACATGTCTAGGCCACTTTTTTATTTAGTGAAGTATAATTGATTTCAAAATAATAATAACACTCGCGCGCACTCCCGCACACACACACACACACATAGTCTCTGTTTTTTAGATGTATATTTTTTTAATTATTAGCATTTTTGTTATTTTTAATAATAAAGGTTATTATATTTGGAATAATGATATGATTAAATTATGAGTTCAACTCGGCAAATTATATATGATTGTACATATTTATATTTGTTTGGCGTCTATTTTACTGAACGAGATAAATTTCTTACAAAGCATCTGAAAATATGAATATGGATAGGTATGAGAGTACTAATTTTATAAACAAATATATAAACTACGCCAAAATTTGTATTTATATTGGAACCGCAAGAAGTTTCAACCCCTTATGGAACTACTTTTTTATCGAAGGAGAGGGGGCTCTATTGGATGTTAATCATATTTTCTGATTATTGAGGGCGAGTCAGTATTTCAGATTATCAGAATTAGCGTGAGAGATGAGATATAGATTGAAAGTGAAAGTGAATAATGAAGAGCACTTGTTGTCTACGCCCTCGTCCTCCATCTTTCACCACGAATAGCTGTAGTCCTTTGTGTATCTTCTTAGTCATTAGTCGAACCAATAGATTCAACAGAACAGTTAATTCAGTTAAATTTAATTAGCCTTTTATGAGCTGAAGGTAGGCCTTCCTTCTTTCTACATATACATATATATCTTGACAATAACATGATCTCGTTTGGTTTCATGATCTCGAAAATACAAATAATGGGAGTATGTGAGCGTACTTGTATTTGTCCTCAGACTACAAGATTAGGAATGGTTTGGTAAACAATTTGCCAATTCATGAATAATACTTCCTTTAAAAATTTCCTAAAAATATTAGTCTGGAATTGCATTATACTCAGTTTACCTTTGCTTATTTCTGAGCAAACCTATATTTTTGGCGTAATGACATACCAACACAAGATTACCACAAGAGGTGGTATTCCAATACTCCATTCACCAATATTTCTTAGGGAGTTTCCAGAAGTATTATGGAAGTCGAGAAAATATATTCTTCAAGCCATCATATGACTATATGTATAATTATCCTACTCGCACTTTTGAAACCAAACTTCGTTTTTTGCTGTAGACAAAAAAAAACTTGTTTTAAATACTTATTTACATCGGAACTGTGAAAATTTGAGTGAATTTTGTATTGTAATTTTGCCATGTGGCCAGCCCCAGCAGCTCTTTTTGTATTTTCTTTTTTCATATTAAATTAACTATAAACCGTTAATATATTTCTGCATGAGCTAACACGCAACCCCTTCACAATACACTTTAAGAGTTGACAATGAATCGTCTCAAATGACTTTGCTTAAACAAAGATTTGCTTGTACACTCAAACAAAATGGAAATATTTATTTTAACTTGAGAGTTCTTGGAAAAGTGACGAGAGGAGTCAAAATTTGTGAGTGATTAGAACATGAAACAAGAACAGCAATGGTTAATCGGCGATTTAATAATAATCCGTCACGTCCCTCGTGCTGAATTTGCACAAGGGGTGACAGCGGAAGTTTTAGGGAACCAAACTCTTTGGTTCTGGTAGAATATATTATCTTATTTCCGATATCTTCATGGTATTGAAACAAATATGTACTATCATAACAATTATACGTTAATGGTAAGGTCATTATGACAAAAGGTAATATGCGTTTAAACTCGATATGATTGTTTAAAGTATTACTTAAACCTAACTTTTTGAATATAAATTAAATTATTTTTAGGGTCACACTATTATTTAATTCCATCAGGTAGGTAAATAATTAAAATAATATTTTGAATCAATAATTTAAGGAGAATAACTTTGATAACTTTCATGAGAGAGCGGAAGATGACGGGAGGCTAAAACGGTTAATTGAGTTTACTTATTTCCTGTGAAATGCTGGTGGAATTACTGGAAGTGATTTCCACTGAGATTTACTATTATGAATATAATCTTACGTGTAAAACTATGCTTAAACTATATGTGCTCGGATTGGTTTTTGAAAGGAAATGTTCATTATAAATGGCATTTAATGGTAATAACTGCAACCCATGATTATGGTTTGAATTATTCAAAAACGGTGAGTGAAAAAGTGAAGAGGTGTAGATTAGGGTCTCATTTTCATTTATTCTTCAAAACTAAAATTTTATTATATTAATCCCCAAAAGGTACCTTTTAGAATTAGCTATTTCGGAAACACATTACGTCTTGGAGAGAAGTGCAATTGTCCAGAAATCTTGCTATAAAAACAGTCAGTCAACGATGATTTCCCGGGCATCGCCGAGTACCTTAGCAAGTTATATATGTCTGTTGCCGTTTCAGCGGTCGCGATATTTGTCTTATCGTTACCAAACTTTATATGTAAACGTTTTATGTAAAACTAAAGATCACATTAGCTCGCCAAAATCCGACCAGTGAGAGGGGGATTTTGAGGGGGAAGTTTCGAAAATTCTTAGGGGTTAACATTCCCGTTATTATATGTCGGATCGAAATATAGTATATAACTAATATTATTCCAATTTTAATGATCAATAAATATTTTATGTATCATGAATATTAACCGTGATATATGATTTTTTTTTAGCCTTTGGCTTTCAGTAAACCTACTCATGCAATTTTATCACGTAGCTGTTGTATCATAAACCACTTCAATTCCAAGGTAAAATACCAAATACGGTTTTTAATGTAGTTTCACTTGCAGAGACACAAGCAATTATGTTGTAACACCATCATCAATTACTAGTTTACTTTCTTTACTCAAAAATGTTTATTTTATCAACACCATACTCCATATTTATCCGATTCAGTCAACACTAAAGATTATATTTGCTACTTGCTGGAATGGGGGGGGGGGTAATAGTGGGAGTAAATAGGAGAAATTCAAAAATTCAAAATATTTCCGATATTATAAGTTGGGTCGTAAAATGTTATATAACCAATCTTTTTAAACTATTGATGTTCTACAATTGTTGTTCTATGCATTTGACCGTAACTCAATTATTAAGCGAGTTATTCGAGCTTTCTTGTTTTTAGCCTTTAGTAAGCCCCCCCCCCCCCGTTACCTTCTACTCATTTGTTTTTTTTACATAGAAATATAGAATATCTAGTGAGGGGAGATCACAAATGTGTATACCAGCACGTGGGAAATCTGCTTAGTTTACGAAGCCCCTGCGTGACGGACTTTTATTTCACTTAGGCTAGATTAGTCATCGTGTCCTTAAGAGAACTTTTTTGTAGCTTTTCTATTGCTGGCTCTTCACTTCCGTGGACTGCAATAATAAAACTGGACAACAACAGTCAATTCTGACAGAATCTCGTCACTGACTGCTTATATTGGTGATGGCAATTCTATATATGTATACCTTGTCTAAATATAAGCTCACTTGAGACCTTTCTAATCCTCTCCAGCACCTTTCTATGGCCCAAAATGCAGTGAAACTAGTGAACTCGATATCTCGGGGTATTGCATGTCAGCTCGATCTAATTTTTTTATTCAAATACTTTCATCTCTTCAACAATTTTATTTGAAAGAGGTAAGCCATCAATAGATATAACACTGAAAATCCTTATAGTTAAACTGTCAACTTTCTATTTATAATGTGTTAACCAGTTTTGACTGTCTTTATGGAAAATGATAGCTTTTCAGATTTTATTGAATACTTCATAAATAACCTTTGCTAGCAACTAAAAATATAATACAAAATAAACAATACTAATATTTTTTTAATATTGATTCATAAATATTTGAAAAACAACAACAACAGATATTTTGGCCATGAAAAACGTATATATATATATATATATATATATATATATATATATATATATATATATATATATATATATATATAGTAAGGCCCATAAGTTTCCGGCCTGTCCTGCTTGCCCTCCTTCAAACGTGCCGGGAGCTGCACGCCTATGCAGGTCCATGCCTGCTCACTCCATACCCATCGCCCGCACTTCCTCAGTCTTGTCAGTCAGTGTCCAGCCTTAAAGGAAACTCCCCATTTTTACAATGTTTAAACTTGAGTATCGTGCGGTATATAAATTCTTTTGTAAAGAGGGTCTTACTCCTGCCCAAATTAAAGAGCCCTTGGATTGTGTATACAGGCAGTCCTCCCCCTCGTATTCCACAGTGAAAGAATGGGCAAAATTATTTAAGTTAGGGAGAGAAAGTCTAGAAGATGACCCACGTCCCGGTCACCCACTGGAAGCTGTCACTTCTGAAACAATCCAACTTGTGGAATCTGAATTGCTGTCTGACCGACGACTGAAAATCAAGGAAATAGCAGCGAGGTTGGGGCTTTCAAAAACAAGTGTTTTGAGGATCATCAACGAACATTTGCATATGAACAAGGTTAGTGCAAGATGGATTCCAAAAATTCTTTCAGCTCATCAAAAACAGGAACGAGTTCACTGCTGCAATGAATTTTTACGCGAGTATAATGCCGACCCAAAGAATTTTTTGGACTCAATTGTAACTGGGGATGACACAATGGTTCTATATTACGACCCACTCAGCAAAAGAGAGTCCATGAAATGGAGAAGACCAGGAGAAGCGCCTCCTTTAAAGGCAAAAGTCACGCAGTCAACAAAAAAGATAATGGCCACAATTTTTTGGGACTGTAAAGGAATACTATTGATAGATTTTGAAGAAAGGAATACCACAATGAATGGTGAGTATTATGCAGCCCTACTTCACCGGTTACGAGACGCCATTAAAGAGAAGAGGCGAGGGAAGTTAAGCAGAGGCGTCCGCCTCCTTCACGACAATTCCCCTGTCCACACAGCATTGATTTCCAAGGCCGCTGTGAAGGACTGTGGATTCCAAGAAATCTCTCACCCAACCTACAGCCTAGACTTGGCCCCTAGTGATTTCTAACTTTTCTCAAAATTAAAATCTGACCTTCGTGGAAGGCGATTTAACACCGACGAAGAGCTCCAAGCAGCAGTGGAAGAACATTTTTTTAACAAAGAAGAAAATTATTTTTTTCATGGCATAGAAATATTGCCAAAGCGTTGTAATAAGTGTATTGAACTTAGAGGAGAATATATTGAAAAACAGTAAAACCAGTTTTTTTCTTTCACCTTTCCTTCTATCACGGGCCGGAAACTTTTGGACCTTACTACGTATATATGAAAGAGTCAGACCATAGAAAAATAAATCACGCTGGGACTACGTAGATTAAGCAGATTTCCCAAGTGTGGGAATGATTCACTATTGGTCTCATACATAAATTTGTTGCTTTGGAAAGGTGGAGTTGGAATTTCTGAGTTCACATTCACATTCAGGGGACCAACCCCCTCATCAACCGTGTCTGCGAAAAAAAAAATAATAGTAATAAGATTTGATTAATAAATAAAAACTCAAATAAATAGTAACATTGTTTCATGCACCTTACTGCGCTGAACTTTGTAAATATTTCTTTTAAGAAGAAGAGGCAGATATTGAGATACACTCTAACAGATGGCAGCCTTCTTTGGTACTAATTTTAATCCGGAAATTTTTATAACATTTATTTATTTACAAATGACTTAGTTCACTTGACTACCTGCTGATATTCTCAATGGTATAAATTAGCATCATAGATTCAGGTATTTAAGGAATGTATTTGTCTGGTTAAATAACGTAAGTGAGAGGAACTGAAGAAAATCACGAAAATATTTACTTTTTTTAGACGATTCCCCCTATAAGGAATCAGGCGATGATGCAATTTTTGAAAAATCCTAACGAAAGTGAGGCCCGTTGATGTTCGTTGCCAAGCATGATACTTGAGCGTTTTATGTAAAATTAATGATCAAATTGAAGTTGTACTAGTGGGAGAGGGGTTTAAAGGGTAGGAATTTCAAAAATTCGAAATATCTCCGTTATTATGATTTGGATCGAATAATTGTATAGAAACAATCTTATTGTAAAAGACATATTATATAAATTTTGTCATGCACGTTCTCCGTCTATCTTGATTATTAACAGAGATATTTGCATTTTTTTAAGTTTTCCGGCTTCAGTAAACCCCCATTCCTATTCTTATTAATATAAATTAGATTTTTAAAAATGGTTTAAAGACAGTCTTATTGCAATTTTAAGTTTATATACAAGTTCTATGCATATTGTCTACCCTGTGTGTTTTGAATATTAATCGAGATACAATATTGACATTTTTTAGTTTTTATCTTTCAGATAACCCCCACTCCTACTTACCTCATTTTAACAATGAGTTTATAAATCATGAAATATCTTATTATGCCATACTCAATATTTTAACGATTTATTCAGAGTTAAAGATAAAATTTGATAATTGTCGTATTCGGATAATGAGAAGGAGTGAGCCTTAAAATAAGAAGAGAATACCTCAGTTATTTTCAGTTGGACTGAAAAATGCTATATAACCAATACTTCTAATCATTTAATGCACTAGATCTTTTTATATATATATATATATATACGATTTCTTTAATATTAGGAGAGTTAGTCTTACTTTTTGTTTTCAGCTTTCAGTTAACCCCCTCTCCCACTTATGGGATTCTCACTTATCAGTAATGGTATCACTAACCATCCCATGTCCAACTTAAATTTGAAATTGAGGCTTCATGGGCTGGTCATTAGTGGTAGAATAGAATATCTATATTCAGATGTCTACTTCAGCGTACCATTCCCGAACGTGGGAAATGTGCTTAGTTCAAGCAGAACCTGCGTGACGGACTTTATAATATATTCTGAGTGCAAGGTATTTAAAATTTTGACAGGTACTTTAATTAAATATTAAAACTTCATTGTAAAAAGCATTATGTGACGATTATAGGATGCCATTTGAATGATTTCAGCTGAGTATTAATCATGTCTGGTAGGGAGAGAAAGTTTTCTTTGGGATCAGGTTATTGGCCTCTTATAGTTTCTGTATTCTAAAAATTTTTGGTGTGGACACCACATGAATTCTCTATACTCCTTTTAAATTAAATAAAGAAAATGGTTTGATGTACATTATTTAGTTTTATATGTGATTTTCACGATCCTATCAATCGGATAAAAAAATGTCAGAATACTGTTTGTAAGAGTTGATTTATGAATGTCAGCCAAACTGGTTCAATACAAATCTTTTTCATGTACAATAGGTACGCAGAAATTAATAATTTTTCAACTTAAATCTCCTAACTGGTGGGAGTAGATGAATACACCTCCGCTAGGTTTGAAATGTTTATTTCAAACCAAACCTAGGTTTCGGGTTCAGACTCATCATCAGTACTCTGTTAAAATCATAACACACAAAATATAAAAATATATGACTTTTAAAAGTAATGACAAAAGTTTTAACAACTAAAACAATTTTTTTTATTACTAACTTAGTAAAAATTCGGCCCTGTGTACTCACAGCACTCAGGGGCAGAAACGAGTCAAAATCGCCGATTTATAGAGAAAGGTGGGAGCTTGCAAATAGTTTCTTTTTCCTTTAATTGTTGATTTATTCATAGGAAGTTATATTTTTTAAAGGAGAAATAGGGAGTATTTATTTATTTATTCATATTGTAGCTTTATAGATTTTATGCTGTATCACAGCAATGTTTTTAAAAAAAAGTTAAGTTGTTATGAATTATTGTATTACTAACTTTATAATAAATGTAAAAAAAAGATGTAGTAATTTTTCTTGCACGCCTCTAAAATAAATAAAATATTGTAAATTATAATTACAATTAACATTAAATATAATTACTTCTGAGGGCTTATTTGTCATTGTTTGAAGCATGTTCCTTTACTGTAAAGGGCACAGAACTTGTCGTTCGTTAAAACTATGACTATAAATTCCAATGAGAACTAATCCTGAGAAAGGCCGATCTTCGGGTGAGAGGTGTCTCCGTCGATAGTTTATTCCAAAGGAGATCTCTTCTTCTTGACAAGAACGTGTCCTCACACTTCACGAACAGATTTACTGTTTGACATATTCCGACATCAGAAATTGGAATGCGCATACAAATTACACGGTCATCAATGATGTACGAGATGGAAAGGCCTCATCAAGCCCATTTGCCTGCCACTCTAAGAGAAGAAATCATCTCTGGTCTCCTAATCATCTTGCCAGGATGACAGTCATCCTGGAGGAGAACGCCTGGGCAAACCGTTCCCTTAATAAGGACATCATCATGGGATGCGAACATTCCTGTCAGTACTGTACCCCCTCCTCTCTCTCTCTCTCTCTCTCTCTCTCTCTCTCTCTCTCTCTCTCTCTCTCTCTCTCTCACTCTCTTTCTCTCTCTCTCTCTCTCTCTCTCTCTCTCTCTCTCTCTCTCTCTCTCTCTCTCTCTCTCTCTCTCTCTCTCTCTCTCTCTCTCTCTCTCTCTCTCTCTCTCTCTCTCTCTCTCTCTCTCTCTCTCTCTCTCTCTCTCTCTCTCTCTCTCTCTCTCTCTCTCTCTCTCTCTCTCTCTCTCCTCTCATCTCTACACTCTCTCTCTCTCTCTCTCTCTCTCTCTCTCTCTCTCTCTCTCTCTCTCTCTCTCTTACACACACACACACACACACACACACACACACACACACACACTCTCACCGTCTCTCCCTCCACTCTCTCTCTCACTCACCCTCACCCACACACACACACACACACACACACACACACACACACACACAGCCATACTCACCTTCTCTCCCTCCCTCCCTCCTCTCTCTTTCTCTCTCTCTCACACACACACACACACACACACACGCACACATTGTCGTTTACAGTTTCTTAGTGTTCACGCAGCAACGATTTTCCATCTTCGTCACCGATTTATAAAGTCTACGGCTAAAGACACAATCAAAGGTTGTTGACCTCAACGGTTTCCATCTTAAAAAGGTCAGAATGAGTACGCGGTGGAATTTTAATATTTCTGACAGACTACTGCTAAAGGCTAACGAGACAACGGCTCATTTGTCCCTATTTTAATGGGCCTTTGTAATCTAAAAAGTTATAAATTTATCAAGCTAAAAGTGATATCGGAGGTTGATTTGTTATCTGTTTGTCTAAACATAAAGGTGCATATAACTACCATATAGCCTATGTGGTTTCAAGTAACAAAGCTAATTACGGTACATTCGCAAATGAAAAGATATGCACAGGCACTTCCTAAATAGGTCACCCCCTCACGCCCACACGTATAAGTATAAAATTCTAGAGAACTGAAGATGTGACGTTTTGCCCCGGAAGTACTCTGCAATTAATAAAGAATTATTAAGATTGAAGGTGGTTTGACCTTCTTATCCTTCCGTTGATGATGGACCTCTTCCAGTCAGCCTAAATTTTGAGTCTGGAGTATGTATTATTATTTTCTGACTCAGAATTTTCTGTTACTATCTAGGATTTTTCGAAGTTCACGTAAGGAGTACAACTGCAATATCCGATTCCACCATATTCTTCCCGGAATTTTTTTTTTGTAATTGTATATTAAATTATTCAGCATCTAATATTGTCATTAGCGATAGTTGAATCTATATTTTCTGAAAAAAAAAAAAAACATGAGTTTCCATTAAGAATGCCTTTCTATTTGGTTGTCTTCCTCGTCTGCAAGAACTCTTAAGCTTGTTTTAAGGATCAACTCGTTAAACTAATTTGGGTGCTAACATTTAAACATTGCAGTTTAGACAATATTTCAATCCGGGTAGTTAAAAAACGTACAGTTCAATTTAAAAAAGAAACTGAACTAATCAGTTTCTCAAATCATTTTTTTACTACGTAACGACTCTAAAACAATCAGCTTAGAGCAATTTCTGTTGAAGATGTAGTAATTAATGCAATCAATATAAAATTGGAATCCACTAAAAAGCGTAGCCAATTATGAAAACGTCATAAAACGGTTAATTACGAGTAATAACAGGCCTGAAGGATGTTTGCTGGAAGATGAATCTTGCAGAGGTGCTTACTAAGGTCGCCAGCTGACCTTGCATTGTTCCGCTCAACAACATCAACAATAACATTTTACTTCCCATGGAATATCCTTTCCGGCAAACCAAAGCCATCCATATCGCAGCAAAGGATTATGATGAGTAAGCCGGTCTCGCCTTGATTTGATGAGAAAAAATGAATTGGTTACTTCTTCTTTGTCTGAGCATTTTCTATTTTTGTTTATCGAAATATTAAAAGTCTGTCACGCAGAGACTGTGCAAACTAAGCAGATTTACTACATGCTGGCCCTACCCACTACTGATCACCACATATTGTCGATATCAAAATAATAAAGAAAATCCAGTGAATAGAAGTGGGTGCTTACCGAAGGCAAAACAAGAAATTACGAAAAACTCGTTTAGTAATTGAGATAAGAAAACAATTATAGAACAAAAATCGTGGAGCATCACTAGTTTAACAAGATTGAGTCTCTAACATTTTAGTAGATTTCCCTTAAAGTCTTACTCATGACGCGATTTTCGAAATTTTTCTTTAAATGTCCATCGATCCTACCTAGGAGATGACGAAAATGAGGTCCGTTCAAAACTATATATATATGTTTGTCTGTGCTCTAGCGGTCGCAATTATTGTCTAATCGTTACCAAACTCGATATTTACTCGTTTTATGTAAAAAGAAAGATCAAGTTTGTTAACTGCTGAAATCGGACCAGGGGGAAGGGGGATTTAGAAGAGAGGATTTTCGAAAGTTCGACATATCTCCGTTATTATAAGTCGGATCGAAAAATTGAATAGAAACAATATTATTGCAATTAAAATTTACTACAAATATAGTTATATACAGTTGTGCTCTATCGTGAATATTAACCGAAATATTTGCATTTTTCAGTTTTCAGCCTTCAGTAAACCCTCATTCCCAACTCATGTCATATTAACAATAAGCTGTTATATTATAAGCATTTTATTTGAAGCCTAAATACCAAATATTGTTCTTATTGAACTCTTACGTTTTGAGACAAATGTAAATGTGTGACAGTCGGGGGAAATCTGCTTAGTTAACGCAGCCCCTGCGTGACGGGCTTTTTCGATACAACTCATAATGATAGAGATAGCTTGAAATTTCGAATTCTTCCCTTCCTCTAAACCCTGTCAATTCTTTTTCCGACTTCAGCAAGAACCCACAAAAGGTCATATTCGTTAATATGAACTCTAGTGGATGGATTGTTTAAATAAGATCCAATAAACATTTTCGAAGCATGAATTAAAAAGAATTACTTATAATTGATGACGTCACTGCAACGTATTTGCGTGTATCTCATAAAATAAAGATCAGATTGGCACGTCTTAAGTACAATTCCAATGGCAGATATTCTATCAGGGAAATCTCCTAAAACTGGATAAGATCTAAAAAAAAAATTGAAAGAAATGTATGCACCCATTAAATTTTATGACTGTTACAAATACGCTAATAAACATAATTACTTTTTACAGTTGCTTCAATCTTTTAGAAAGCTGTTGTGAAGATTCACCAATATTTGTTCAATTAAAAGTTTCAAACCATAAGCCATACACACTATATTTATATACTTACTCGATGATTTTATGCTATATTTTACTAAAACTATTTTGAAGTTCATTCCCATATTTCCAAGACATATAACATTCGCCATCTCAAATCAATTTTAATTTTCAAGATATTTTAGAAGAGAAAGTACCTAGACTAAGAAATATTTAGGACATTTTAAATAAAGAATGCGTTGAAAAAAGGAGTTCTTGTTATTACCCCTTATTTTTAAAGTGTGTGGAATTGTTGAATAATTATCAATAATAAAAAGAATAAACAGCATAATAAGCGTAAATAAATAAAATCTTTGGTTCCACCCTGAATAGAATTGTTAAGATTAGAGGTGGTTTGACATTCTTTTCTTCCGTTGATGATGGACCACCGCCAGTCAGCCTAAATTTCGAGCCTGGAGTATATATTATTTTTTTCTGACTCATTTTTTTTTATACTACTATCTAGAATTTTTCGAAGTTCTCGTAAGGAGTACAATTGCAATATCCGATTCCACAATATCCTTTCCGGAATAATTTTTAGTTTTTCTATTTATTTATTATATTACTTTAGGGCATTTTAATTAAAGTCTGCTTTGAAAAAGGGAATTTTTGTTATTGGCCCTTATTTTTAAAGTATGTGCAATTTTTGAATATTTATCAATAATAAGAAGAATAACGAGTATAAATAAATAAAATCTTTGGTTCCACCACCTGACTAGAAAAAAGTGGTCACCTGCAGATAACCCGTCCCAATAGCCTTTACAGCACAAAGTGGATGTTAATAAGTAACATAACGAAATGCATTTTCAGTGACGGATTCTCTCAGTTTTTTGAAGGTGCATGCTACTTAACTCCATTTCGTGCATGCCAATTCTTTATTAGAAAATTTATGAAGAGTGAGTTAGATGCCAGACTATGTCCTTGCCTAGAATATCCCGGTATTATAGCTGTCACTCCTAAATTCCTGCTATATGATAGACTGCATGTGGCAGCTAATAAGGAAGCCACATGTGGGTGGTCAATCTCCCACAAGATCTTATTTCCTTCACTTAAACACTCACTCATTTTACAATATGAACTAATAACTCTAGCAATCTTAATTCCTTCCCACGAAATGAATATACCCATTTGTAAATCTGGGAGTTGAGGAAGATTTAAGTGGATTTCCTTTATTAAAGCTGTTGCTGGCTTTTTTTTCTTTTTTTCTTTTTTTTTTTTCTTCGATCTGACGTATAATAACACAGTTAATTTGAATATTTTAAATTACCCCCTCTAAACTTCCGCCCCACCCACTTGTTACCAAATCAACTTACATTTTAAAATTATATACATAAAACATTAAATACCTATATAAATGACCATCAATCTTACCAACGAAAAGTTCAAAATGACATATATCGTTACCAAACTCGATATATAAGCGGTTTATGCAAAACTAAACATCGAGTTCATTAACGCATATTTATTTTTAGCTGGTAGTTCATTAACGGCTTAGATTGGACAAGGGGAAAGGGGAGAAATTTTGGAAATTCGAAATATCTCCGCTATCATACATGAGATCGGAATATTTTATTTTACCTATCTTATTGAAAATGTAATTAACTTCCAATGTTGTTATATACATATTTTCTGAATACTAACCGAGATATTTGCATTTTTTCGTTTTCAGCCCTCAGTAAACCTCCACTCCTACTCATCCTATTTTAACAATAATCTTTCTTATAATGAAGCATTTTATTTGAAGCTTAAATATGAAATATTGTTTTCATTACACTTTTAATGTTTGAGATACGTGCAAAAACGTTGAGTCACTGCGTCACTAATTAAGATTTTACGCTCTTAACTCGAAATTGTTTATTTGACCTACACCATACTCGGTAAGTAAGTGTATCATTCATCACTGTAAATCATATCAGTGATGGCGTAAATCGACCAGGAGCCAATTTGGGCAAGGGGTTGGGAACGGAGGGAATTCGAAAATTCCAAATATCTGTTATTGTGAGTCAACCCGAAACATATTATAGAATCAATCTTGTTAAACGATTTATACTGTGTAATTGTTGTCCTATACCTTTTCTATTAAATCAAATATTAAGAGAGCTACTAGTACATTCTTGTTTCCAACATTCAGTAAACCCCACTACCGCTTATCGAATTTCGAAGCGTTTAGAAATAGAATATATGATGAGATGACATTACTAGCGTGTCAAATCTGCTTCATTTACGTGGCGCCTGACAGGCTATTAATACTCTTTGGTTCTCATATCATAAAAGCACTTCCATTCATTTCTCTTTTAAAGTTTAATATAAATAATGTATAAAGTATTAATATATATATTTTCCTATATTTTTTTGGGGGGGGGGGGAAGGAGAGGTGTAAAACTTATATTGGAACATTTTTAAGAAATGAGCGTAGTAACAATATAGAGGAAACAATTTACGTTATGGGTGTTTAATTTGTGTATGGCTGGAAAGTGTGCTTGGTTTTTTCAAGGTGTGTGTGTATATGTGCATATATTTATTTATTTATTACCAACATTTATTGCAATGTAGTTTGCAACAAAATATTATATTTTTTATAGCTATTGCTTCATGTTTTTAATCTTAAACAGCTCACATTAAATTTTACATTTTGATAGGCCTTGAATGGAATAATTATTGGTGCATTGAATATGTACATGCTTAAGTATTATAGATTCATCTTCCAGCTTAAAATATATTTTTTTATATATATTAAACTATAAAGTATTAATTTCATAGTCTAGATACTAGTCTTCTCATGTATATTATAAACATTGGCTACTCAACTCTTCTTAATTATTGACCTATTCCATCATATACTGCCTATATAGGAATGAGATTAATTGAATTGGATATTAATTATAATACACGTTAGTGTGAAAAGATAAAAACATTTGATAATGCTAATTACTCATACATAAAGATACTAAAATTTGGTAAAGAAATAATAATAAGAAATATATATTAAATAGATCCTATTCAAAACTAATAAAAAATGTTTAACTAATTTTAGAGATAAAGTAGCCTCTTGATAAGGGGCTAAAATGCTTGAAGAAATTAGATGTTTTAAAAATGAGAAAACTTTTTTTATTTTTAACCCAACACGTCTACTCTTTCTAACAATTTAAGGGACCCTCCAAATCCCCACATTGAGAAACCGACCTCCAAATCCCACATTGAGAGACCGCCCTCCAAATCCCCACATTGAGAGACCGCCTTCCAAATCCCCACATTGAGAAACCGCCCTCCAAATACCCACATTGAGAGACCGCCCTCCAAATCCCCACATTGAGAGACCGCCCTCCAAATCCCCACATTGAGAGACCGCCCTCCAAATCCCCACATTGAAAGACCGCCCTCCAAATCCCCACATTGAGAGGCCGCCCTCCAAATCCCCACATTGAGAGACCGCCCTCCAAATCCTCACATTGAGAGACCGCCCTTCAAATTTCCACTTCAGTAAACCGCCCTCCAAATCCTCACATGGAGCCCCCCCCCCCTACTAATCCCAACATTGGGGACAAATGAAGAAGAGACTAATTTTGCAGAACTCCTTATTGTAAAAGGTCCTTCAGAGGATTATGCACATTTATGGCAAATTTGAAGAATTTTCCATATAGGTGTTACTATTATGGAGGGTAAAAGATTTAAATTATACCGCAAAGTTGGGTCGAATATTGGAAAATTCAGAAATAGAACAAAGCCAGAATATACAAAATGACAAGGTAGCTGGCGACGTAGAATGAGGAGCGCTGAAAAAAAAAGAAAATGATTTAAAAATTTTCCATAATTAAAGATTAAATAATTCTATATTTATATCTTTATAATAAATCAATTAGGTTATTACTAAATATGGAATTATTATCATAACGGAAAAAGGTCTAACCAACATTATTTTTAATATGCGATACTCCACCTACATGGATTAAAGAAACTCGCGCGTTATGTATTTTCGTTGACTCTTTTAAAAATTAGGTTCAATTTATATATTTTGTAGTCCTTTCGTGCTTATAATAACTAAAGCAATTGTGACAGTCTTAATATTTATGATCATTATAATTTATGCTATTTTATTTAGTAAGATCTTGGAATTTTCTTAATTTTTCGGTATACTATTTTCAGAATATTCTCATAATTTGGAAATTGGAATTGCATTCTCAATAATGCTGGGAATTTCGGTTTTCTTCTCAATGCTGACAAATCCTGGTTTTTGTATGATTTGCAGTACTGTCTTTTATTTATCAAAGTGTCATTATTTTTGGTACTGTATAGTAAGGAATAATTCCATCAATCATGCGGTCTTCTTTGCCAGAGCCTGATATACTTTCGCCATTACTTTAATTATGTTTGGCTCGGGACCATATGAAGGCATGCCAGAGCCATTCTGTAACCGGTTGAATGTAAACATATTTACAACAGGAAAAAGATATGTCTCTTTTTATCCCAGATTGATGCAAGTTCTTGAGGATAGTTACTATATAAAATTTGGTTATTTTCTCACTCAAAAATAACCCATATAACAACACAAAAAATAACTATTTGTTCTTTAAGGCTACTTAAGGCGTATCTTAGGTTTTATCTAAAGGACAATAAAATTCTACGAAGGTTTAAGTTAGCCGGAACTGATCAATGGAGCTAGGGGCTGTAGTCGTGTTTTTGCCTGCTCGAGGGACGGACTGGGACAAAAGCATTCTTTTCCTTCATTTGGGTTCTATCCATGGGATAAAGTGGGCCTGAACGGTCACAAAATTGAATTTATTGAGTTAACCCAAAGGAACGGCAGAAACCTTCCCACAGGATTTTCATTCTGACAGAAATTCCTCTTCTATGCAGAGTTTTTGCCCCTTTCAACGGATTAGGGTCACGTTTTATTTCGCCCAGACATCTTAACGATGAGCTTATTGTCGCTGGACAAATTATGCTTCTTTAAAATAGAATGGGGATAGAGTTTTAAAGAACCAGTATGTCCAATAAGCTTTGGGTTAATTCCTAAGAAAATACATTCGCCAATTTATTAAAACTATTAAGTACAGTGACATTGACATTTAATTTTGAAATTTCATAGTCTTGATTTGATTATTGTGCAGCAATAGAATTAATTTAGACGAACACCCGCCAAGTTTGGTGTTTTACGTATGAGCGGGTGGAGTCGGTGGACTTAAACTAATCGATGAAATAAAAAAAAACAATTTCAGTTTTTTTTTTGAGTTTTACATTGCTTCGATTGACGTAAACTCTCCAGGATTTGAGTCGTGAAGATATTGCTTGAGCCTGGATAAAGAGAAACCGAAATTCCCATTGGCTACTACATTTGTTTTTCTTACTCCATCGAGTATGAAGTTTCATATCATATTATCTAACAAAAAATAATTGAAACACAACTCATTATATATGTGTGTGTAAATATAAATATATAGCGTGATTCACGGCCACCCCTCCTTCTTGGAGGGGGGGGGGAGGGGTTCAAATGCTAGGTGTAACGCCGATTAAGATTTTACGTTCTATACAAAGTCATTTTTTTGTGTAAATACTATATTCGATATTTTAACATCTGCTAAGGACAGAAATCGAACCTTGGTGAAGGTGGGAAGACGCAAAACATTCGTAATATCTAATCGTATATACTAAAATGGATATGATAAAGTGGTGCTTAACGTATCTCATTGTAAATTTAATATTCTATAAATGCTACTTTTTATGTGGTATATTGATTCCTATTTACATATGTTCTAATTACGAAGGTCAAAGAGAATATTCTATTTTGTGGTCATATAGGAGCTTGAGGGAAATCTGCTTAATTTTCACAGCCCTCGCGCGATGGACTTTTTAGACTGTCTTCGTGGTATAGGAGGGACATCACGATATGATGGGGTCCGTCTGGTAAGGTACAGTACAGAAGTACACGTCTGGCAACTTGACAAGGCTAGACAGAGTCATGGCGACATTAAAATAACTAACTTCCTCCTTTCAAAATAACTCCCTTCTACTACTCCAGGCTCCGTACCCGTCAGCTGGTGCTGAGTACCGTTCGACAAAATTTGTGGGATTTGTATTATATATGTGTATATATATATATATATATATATATATATATATATATATATATATATATAATTGTAACCTCTATCTGCACATTCACAGTGGTTCTGTTTGTTTGTTCACTTTTTACGCCCAAACCACTCAACGTATATTGTAAATTATAAACTATGGAAGGGCGTAATAACCATCGCTCCGACAAAAATCACATCTACATCAACGAACATTCTATTACATCGTACGTGTATTACTGCTAACCCAAACTAGATTTTAAGCTGTACAAATATTCTCTGAAATAAACGGTTCCTGTTTATTTCTGTAGGTCGAAACGATAAATGACATTTTTTTTTTAACGATACCAAAAAAAAAAATACAATATTATTCCAACACACGGAACTCAATAATTCCAAATTAACAAAAGAATTAATGGCCCAGAAGCGATACTTTAAAAACGCACTGAAATTACTTTCAGTTATATATGTCACATAAAAATCTACCGTTCACGGTGATAGAAGACATGAAGAATGTTTCAATCAAATTAATATGTCATATTCTGATATATATCAGTAATCGTTTTTTATTCCGGTGAGAGTCGGGTTGGCAGACCTGTTTGTTTACATTTGACATGCTTCCCGCCAGGAAGAGAACAATTTCTTTTTACCGTTTGTATTTATTTACTTGATATTCCAGGTGGTACTGTACCAGTACGTAGATTTGTCTATTATTAAACTTCACGCATTAGTTTACGCAGCCCCTGCGTGAAGGACTTTTTTTTCATTTTCATTTATTAATTATATTTGTAATTATTAATTGCTTATTTTGTTTTATTATATTTGATTATTTGGTAATAACCCATTAAATAGTATATATTGTAAAAATGTATTTAAACGTATGTGGCAATAGAACATGTACCTAAATAAATAACTTCTCATACGATTACTATGAGAAGAAAATTACATAAAACAACAATAGTTGAAACTAAAATTTGAAATAAGGTTGGTTATTTAATATTTTTCAATCCAATTCATTGCAAAGGAAATTTTTCTCTATTCTAATTTATCCCATCCCCATCAGACTGATTTTATCCGTAAACGAACTTCCGGTTAAAAGTTTAATTGCAAAAATTTGGTTTCATTTTCCCAAAATCACAACTAAAATGAAAATGAACAGTATATGTGTATTTTTTAAAATTTATTTATTTATGTCCACTTATAAATACACAAAAACTATTTTAAATTCAGTGATCTTTTTTCAATACTTATTTACTTCGAGGCTGTGACTATTTGGAAGGATATTGTATTTTTGTCATGTAGCGGCAACTTTTTATTTAATTTTTTTCATATTAAATTAACTATAAACTGTTAATATATTTCTTCGTGAGCTAACACATAACCCATTCACAGTAATCTTTAGTAATTTACAATGAGTTGTCTACACATGAAATTATTTAAAATAGTTCACTGAAACAAAGTGTAAATATTTATTTTCACTTGAGGGTTCTTGGAAAAGTGATTAGAATCTCACAGACAAGCACAACAATGACTAATCGGCGATTTAATAGTAATCCGTCAATCAAAGGCTGCGTAAACTAAGCAAAATTCCCACTTTTTGACATGATACTGATCTCATCTCGCTATTTATTCTCTATTTCTAATTAAAAAGCCCGTCACTCAAGAGCTGCGTTAACTAAGCTGATTTCCTTCGTTCGCCAATTATTTGCATTTATCTAAAAGTTCAATTAGAATAATATTTGGTATTTAAATTTCAAATAAGGTATTTCATGTTATAACAGTTTATTGTTAATATTACATGAATAGGAGTGAGGATTTACTGAAGGCCGAAAACTAAAAAATTATAAATCTCGGTTAATAATCAAGATAGTGAAACAAATGGATATAACCACATTTTTAGAACATTTAAAATGCTTAACGCTTTTTCGATGCGACATATAATAAAGGGGATATTTTGAATTTTCGAAATTCCTCCCTGTAAGCCCCGCCCTCATCTCCCCGGTCCGATTTCACCTGTTTACGAAATAGACCTTAATTTTTAAATAAAACGTTTAAATATCACGTTAGGTAACGATCAAACAATAATCACACTAGAGCGTTATATATATATATATATATATATATATATATATATATATATATATATATATATATATATATACAATTTTGAAAGAAACTCTTTGTTTTGTGCAATTGAGAAAAACATTTGAAAACCGCTCCGTGGGTTCAACCTCAACAGCTGATCTTGTAACAAGTTTAGTTTTCTAAAATTTGTACCTCTATCTTGAATATTATCAGAGATTTTTGTACTTTTTAATTTTCAGCATTGTGTCAACTCTCACTATTCATCAACCTTTATTAACACCAATCATCGCACATTAACAATAACCGAATGGGTCCTGATTACGATTTCAATTGCTGATTTCCCTTATGGGAAATATGCTAAACTCCTATGATTAGAAGTTGGGGCTTACAGAAGGCTGAAAACAAGAATGTATGAATACCTTGCTTAATATTCGAAAGTACAGAACACCATTTGTTTAGCCTCAATAGTTTGATAAAATCGATTCTATAAATTTTTTCGATGTGGCTCATGAAATAAGATGAATTTTCCAATTCACCCTCCATTTATTTACCTTATTCTTTCAACCATTAGCGAGTATGATCGACGAGTATGGTATAGATCAAAAAAACACTTTCGAGGTTAAGAATTAAAGTCTATTTGCTGTTATCTCATCTAGTAAAGATCTGTTGAAGACAAAAATTGGTATTTAAGTTTGGAATTAGTCGTATCATGACACATTCGCTTATTGTTAATATGCGACGATTGATGTTGTTAAAGGTGGATGAATAGTGACAGTTGACTTAAGTCAAGGACAGTGCAGTGCCGTCTTGTTGTGAATTTCAGTGACCGTGAGTGAATTGTTGGACTGTGTAATGTGAAGAACAGTGGCGCTATCAGTGTATACTGAGAGTAGTAATAATGAATAATTACAAAGTGTATTGTGCATTGTGAAATAAATTGTGCAGTGATAAAAACTGTGAAAATTGCGAGTATTTAATTTTGCAATCCAAAAGAACTCTTATTAAAAACGTTTATTACTGGTTTTGGTAATAAAAAAACGTAACTATATATATATATATTGTAGTCATACCTGTCGGTGGAGACCGTCGTCACTTGCTGATCGTCGAGTACAGCTGGCAAGCGTTTTCGATGCAATGGCACCATCTTCAAGCCCGTCAAATTGTTGTTGTACTTATACGGAGTACAACTTCTGGTGGGCTTGAAGATGGTGCAATTGCATCGAAGGCGCTTGGCAGCTGCACTCAACCATCAGCCAGTGACGACGGTCTCCACCGACAGCTAAGACTACAGTATCATTTATATTGGCGGTTCTAACCAGTTATTTGATATATATATATATATATATATATATATATATATATATATATATATATATGTCTATTAACCTTTAGGGGTAGCAATTTTTGTTGGATCGTTATCAAGCTCGATATGTAAATGTTTCATATAAAACTGTAGCTAATTAATGGTCGGGGGGATATCGTAGGTTTAAGGGGAGAATCGAAAGTTCATAATATCTCCGTTACTATGTGTCGGATGGAAAATTAAACTGCATGCAATAATGGTTTTATTTAGAGTAGTACTATTTAAACCTTATATTAATCAAAAACAGATTACTAATAATTCCTATTATAATGTATTTTAGTCAATTTTAGAGAATGTGTTTCTAATAAACAATTTTAATAAAATCTTTTGGCGTTTCCATCTGGTATTGGATAAATTAAAGAGTAATGACATTGCTTATTTCAAGAGTTTCTTACTATAAAAAAATACATTTTTAAGAAAGAGAGAAGTGCCGCTTTATTTTTCCTACACCCTCCTGTTTATTGGGGTCATTAGTCATTATCGCTTAACTTGTGACAAAATTGAATGTGATATTCGGTTCAGGGTCATTGGGATACATCAGTTTCAAACATTTATTCCATTATCATTATTAGAACCCAAGATATCCAGGATAGCCATTTCCATCTCTGTATCTCTGACATTTTTTAATTATTAATTGAGAAACTGGAAAACAGTTGTCAAAACTCTTTCGAATACTATGCAGCATCAACCACAATTAAAATGATGAGTAAGCCGAATTTCACAATAAAGCCGTTCCGAAAAATACTCCGATCCCTATTTTAGCGTTATAAAGTCATACAAGAATTTCGTTCGCTCTTAACAGTATGTCACGCATATGCTCTTCAATTATTCTTTTTTTTAATAACTGACCTATGGCGGAAGGGCAACAAAAAAATTAAAATTTCCAATGATTATTAAAATCATTTTTATTTCTCCACTAGTTTTAAGTCTATATGACGCCTCAACAGAAGAAATTCTACCACAAAAACGAAACTAATATAAGAGCTACATCTTTCTCCATGACTTTCGACTTTGAGATTGGCTTACAAAATATGGCAGGTCAAGATAGCTCATTTATATCGATACCTCTCGAAATAAAAATATATCGATTATCCTAAACGCAGTGTAGTCTAAATTGAAAGTGAGAAATTTATAATTCATTAACTATTACTTTAAAGTTTCTAATAAATTAAAATACACACAAAATGAGGTCTGTTCAAAATTATATATATATATATATATATATATATATATATATATATATATATATGTGTGTGTGTGTGTGTGTGTGTCTGTTAAAGCTCTAGCGGTCCCATTTTTTGCTTGATCGTTACCAAACTCGATATTTAAATGTTTTATGTAAAAATAAAGATCAAGATCGTTAATGGCTGAAATCGGGTCAGTGGGGGGGGGGGGGGTAAAAAGGCGAGGATTTTCGAAAATACGAAAATTATAAATATATATATATATATATATATATATATATATATATATATATATAATTCCGACATGTCCTAATTCACACATGAACTAATATGGACATTAGAGCTGAATGAAAGGGTTAAATATTTAGTATGGTATAAATAAGATAATAAGAATCTACGTCTGTCCATATTGACAGACGTATTTCGAATTTTCGAAATTTCCCCCCTCTAACCCACCCCCACCACTGATCAAATTTCAGCCAATAACGAACTTGATCTTTAGTTTTGCAATAAAAAATGGTTAAACATCAATATTCGTAAAAAGTCAACAAAAATTGCGATCCCTAGAACGTTAACAGACATATATACATACATATATGTATATATATATATATATATATATGTGTGTATATATATATATATATATATATATATATATATATATATATATATATATATATATATAGTTTTGACCGGACCTCATTTCTTCTTCTCCTGGGTAGAATTGATGGAAATGTGAAGACATTTTTCGAAAATCGAGTCTTGAGTATATTTCCCTTAACTCTGCTAAAAGTAGAGAACTGATGGAATAAAACTAAGTTTGATGACTTATTAAGAGAGAAAGCAAAAGAGATATCTTCCAGTTGTTGGGGAAAGGAGCTCCTTAAATACAAACTTCATTCAATTTTAAGATGAGTCAGTTTTTTTAAACGACCGTAAAGATGTTTTTTTTTCTAAACTTCAATTAGTTTCTTGTAGTTTAACTGGTCGTAAAATGTATGCTCTTACCTAGAAAATGTCTAAAATTACTTCAGTAGAAAGCTCATAAAATGAATTGGCCACTTTTCCACCTATTATATTTTGAGTGTAAATACAACCACTGCTACAATATTTTACTTAATTAAGTATATATATATATATATATATATATCCTCTATTGTATGTACATAAAAAACCCAAATTGTAAATTCGCTGCATACCTACTTTTTACTTACCAAGATCCTTTCCAATCATGTTAGTTTCTTTATGCAATAAGGACAGGAGGCCTGTTTCAATTAAAGCATTGTCTGCTTGGTTAATAGCCAATAAGCAAGCTATGAATGTATTTAAATACAAATACTTAAGATTTCAGCGAACATGGCTAACATTCTTCTGGAGTAATATCTATGAATAACAAGTGAGATACTCGCTGGTATCAGTATGCCAATGTGGAAATACAATAAATGTTCTATTATGAATTCTCATTCTGGTTAACGTGTTTATCTTTCTACATGCTAAGGATGGGTGGCACTCTAATAATTATGGACTCCAATGAAATTTTCTTCACATTATCAGGCGCTTTTATTATTAGATAGTTTCGTGCAGACTTAGCAGGCATAGATTGAAGTGATACAAAAACAAGAAATTAAAACGCCCAACAAAATGGACTAAAGAATTTCCATCCTTAAATTATATCAAGTCTAAAAAGATGCTTCTAAATAGCCAAGTTTAAATTTTCAACTCATAACTTCTTCCTGAAATGTTATTCCTTTTCATCTTGTAACAGGAAATGGTTCGAATGAGAGAACACCCATTTGGATTACGTGACTTCGATTTCCTCTTTCCTTCCTCCAGCTAGGACTGCAAGGCCGAAAGATAATTAAATGAAAAAAATATTTTAATTTCCGATTGCCAGACATCGTCATTTTCCCGAATAGAAATCGGACTTTCCCCGCGTTGTGTGGTTCAGTGTGGGATTAAGAGGAAAATTCAGAATGGCAAGTTTGGAGTAAAAAGAGGCTATGGTTTTCACGGTAGTAATGCCGAATAATTGAAATAGCTTTCCCTATTTTCTCAATATTTAACTCTACTTTCTCGAAATTTCTTCTCTTTAACGTTTTGACACCCTTTAATCTACAATTGAACCGAAAGACCGCAAGTTTTAGACACATCTTAATCGTGAAAATATTGTAAGATATCTCCTCTAGGCCACTGAAGGCCATTTCTTTCCATCTTCATTTTTTATTTTTTTTTTACAATTTCAGGCCTCTTTTCCACAATCTAAACCCTGTGAGATTTCAGCCATTAAAAAACTTGATCTTGAGTTTTATAGATACATTCAATACTGACAGAGTGATCATCACTCATTGCTGTTATTAATATTAAATTAAAAATCATTTAAAGTGTAATTTTCAACGAAGAATCCATGAGCATTTAGTCCCCAAGTCCAATATCCTATAATATTACGATTATGCATAAAAATATATACGTTTTATTGAATTTAACCCGCTTTTTTTCCTTGGTGTCTCAGTACAGCTTACGAGAGTTTACATTTTTGTGTTGTGTTTTTCCTCATTATGTCACAACATAATACTAAAATAATTAAATGTTCTGCAAGGAATTACATATGGTTAATAAATAAAAAGGAAAAAAACCCTTCTGATTACCAATAAAAGTTTAAAAATAAAATCCGCCAAGCAGTTGCTAAACTAAGCATATTTTTCATGTGCTGGTATGACACACTAGTGAACAAGAAAGTACTAATAACTCGCATAATAATTGAGCTAAGACAGAATGTATACAACAGCAATTCTAGAATTTCATTCATTTTTTTTGTCGTTAGAGAAACTTTAAGTACAGTTAATGAATTCTTGAATGAAATGAGATCTTGTGTAAATTCCAAGGAAAATCGAACCTATTTTGCAAGGTATGAAATAGTTGCAAAGCGAGCTAAGAAATGCTCGATTGTAGTTGTTTAACTGGCAGGCCGATGTAGACATTTCAACTGACTGGTTGGTGACAACTTCTGAGAACTAGTTAATACCTTCTGGTTGTCCTTGGGCAAATACACCAGAATTCTAAATGAGACGAGAGGTAGGATAATTTCAAAATTGTTCCATTTTCGTCGTCATTCCGGCTTTGTAATTGGTTATTACTCGCGGGAGTGCGTAGCCTCAATGTCTCCGTTTCACCTTTAGAACTTTTACAGCTGATGTTCGTTTCTATTTAATCATCGAGCAAGCCCTAGAATGGCCAAAGTAATAAGTAAGTCCGTCTGTAATTCAAAATCGAATGCTATGATGGTTCGTTCAGGTTCCTTCACAGTTATAGCTATAAGTTGAGCTCCGATGGCCTAAATTGCAACAAATTAATAATAATGGTAATGGATGACCAAAGTCATAGTAATTAAAAGTCCGTCACGCATGGGCTGCGTACACTAAGCAGATTTCTCACAATTTACAATATAGAAATCTCACGAGAGCCAAACGGAAACGGCCGAAATAGCCTTTGCCGGAAACGCACGAATAGGTCCGAAGCTAGCCTATCTCATATCTTTCGTTACGTGCACACTATATCTCGGTTAATATTCAAGACAGAGAATAAATGTATATAACAATAACAATAGTAAATTTAATTTGCAATAAGATTGGTCCTATACAATTTTTCGACCCGATGAAGTAACGGAGATATTTCGAATTTTCGAAAATTTCCTCCTCAATAACCCCCCCCCCTCCCACTGGTCAAATTTCAGCCATTAATGAACTTGATCTTTATTTTTACATAAAACGTTTAAATATCGAGTTTAGTAACGATCAAGCTAAAATGTCGACTGCTGCGTTAACAGACAAATATATATAGTTTTGAACAGATCATTTTCGTCGTCTCCTGGGAGGGATTGATGGACATTTGAAGACATTTCTGTCATTAGTACGACCTTAAATGCCTTAAGAGAAATCTACTAAAAAGTGGAGTGTCCAGATGATATTAAAGGGAAATAATAGGGCTTACAGGTATGTGAGTTGAGGCGTTGGTCTAAACCAAACAACCTAGATTGGAGGGTTCGATTACCGCCTGAGCAATAAAAATTTATCTGGCGAAGAACTCATTAAATAGAATACTTCTCCCACCCTGGTTAGAAAAGGATGGCATCCTGTATGAAACCCCTTCCGGTGCTGCGAAAACTAAGCACATTTCCCTTGGACAGGAATATCATATGTTAATGAACTCATCTCACAATCTGTTCTCGATTTTTCCCACAGTAAGAAGCCGATATAACAGGGATTAAATAGTTAGTTTAACATTATATGTTTAATGAAAAACATGATATGGCTGAAGAGAATCATCGGATAGAAGTCAGGATATACAAGAGACTGAAAAAAAAAAAAAAAAATACGAATAACTCTAATAATATTTTAGCCACAAAAAAAGCCCGTCACGCAGGGGCAGCGTTAACTAAGCAGATTTCCCACGTAAACCATGCAATTGCATCTATTACAAAACGTAAAAGATCATTAAGAACAATATTTGGTATTTAGGCTTCAAATAAAGTGATTCATAATATCACAGCTTATTGTTAATATGATATGAGTAGGAGTGGGGGTTTACGGAAGCCCAAAAACTAAAAATGCAAATACCTCGGTAAACAATCAAGATAATGAAAAAAAAACGTGCTTAACAACATGTAGAGAACAATACATATGCAATAAGATTGGTTCTATACAATTTTTCGATCCGATGCATAATAACTCCTCCCACTAGTCAGATTTCATTAACGAACTTGATTTTTTGCTTTACGTAAAAGGCGTTGTTAACGATCAAACAAAAATTGCGACGGCTAGAATGTTAACGTGAATGTATGTAGTTTTCGGACCTCATTTGCGTCATGTCCGGGGTAAAATTGATGGACATTTGACGTAATTTTTCGAAAATCGCGTCATGAGTACGTCCTCAAAAACTTATTGTCCTTAAGGGAAATCAGCTAAAGTTTACATAATAATCTAGAAAATTAAATTTAATATATGATTGTTCTATATACTTTCTTGATACGACGTATAATAACGGAGATATTTTGAATATTCGAAATTCCAAACATGTAGTTTACGCAGCACCTGTGTGATGGACTTTTTCTGATGTTTATATTGTAAGGAAATCTTCTCGTGCCCTGAAATGAGTTGATGTTTATCCGGGGGTCCGACGAATCAAAAAACAAAACTAGGACAGTTCATCTATCAGATGAACTACTTTGGATGATTAGGTAATTTTTTATTCCACGTTCACTTGTCTGAAGTCACGTCGTTAATCGCGGGAAAAGAAAAGGAAAAACTCGGAAGAGTGACCCCGAAATACTGGAAAAAGGAATTGAAGATAAAAAAAACAACCATCTGTTGAATGTAGGTCATTAGGTTTACTCCAAACAATGCTCTGACCTTTAGAGTTTTTCAAGGCTTTTTTAATCTGTGTGCAGCCATTTTCATTTTCTTGCGGAGTGAAATTCGCCACTTTACAGCTTTAGGCAACACAAACACAAACTTGTTGGCTTATTATATAGATATATTTGAAACGAGTCGAAAGTAGAAAAGTCCGTCACGCAGGGGCTGCGTTAACTAAGCAGATTTCCCACTTTATACAATAGAGAAATCTCCATACGAGTGCCGATCAGTTACGGAAACGGCCGTACTAGCTTTCGGCGGGAACCATAGCTCGTCTGTTATACTTAATAAAAATGCAAATATCTCGGTTAATATTCAAGATGGAGAATAAATGTATATAACAATATGTATAGCAAATTTAATTTGCAATAACATTGGTTCTATACAATTTTTCGATCCGAAGTATAGTAACGGAGATATTACGAATTTTCGAAAATCCTCGCTCTATACCCCCCCCCTCCCACTTGTCCGATTTTAGCCGTTAACAAACTTGATCTTCCTTTTTACATAAAACGATTAAACCGAGTTTGGTGACGATTAAACAAAAATTGCGACCGCTATAGTGTTAACAGACAAATATATATACGTATATATATATATATATATATATATATATATATATATTTACCCAGGAGATGACGAAAATGAGGTCCGTTCAAAACTTTATATATATATGGATGTTTGAAGAAATGTTTCGAAAATCGCGTCATGAGTACGACCTCAATAGCTGATTTCCTTTAAGGGAAATCAGCTAAAACGTACACGGCACTTAATCATTTCAGATTTCAAACTAGTGCAGGGGATTCATTAACTAAGCAGACTTCCCAAGTGCTTGTATGTCACAATAGTGATGTCATGAGGTCTACTAAAAGCTGGAAATAAGAAAGTAAGAATAACTCGCTTAATGTTTAAGCTACGAAAAAATGTATAGATCGACAATAGGGGAAAATTAAGTTATCTACAAGATTAGTTTAACAACCTTTTTTCGGTTCTACTCATAAGAGATTTATGGAATTTTCGAATTGCAAAATTCTGGGTAGCGGTGAATATCAACGGGCAGTTTGCTAGTTGACAGGATCTATGAGAGTCAATGTCCTTCAATATTGTGACGGGTTGTCAGACTGATTTACTCACCAGATTCGCACCTTTCCGCCATTCTTTATTGACCGCCAATATGTTCATGTCTGTTACCGCTCTAGCTGTCACAATTTATGATTGATCGTTACCATAATCGACATTTAAGCGTTTCATGTAGAACTAAAGATAAAGTACGTTCATGGCTGAATTGGTAGGGTGTTTCGTGGCTGGTAAAATAAAAAGTTAAAAATACCTCTGAATATTGAGTTTCATCAAAACATGTTATAGAATCTATCATGCTGCAAATTTAACAATCTGACTCATAACGAGGGACATATTTCGATATTTTTATTTTCTCTCCTCTAACCCTCACTCACCTACCATCTATTAATTTAAACCACAAATGAACCTAGTATTGAAGTGCTCGAATATCGAGTTCGCAACAAAATTTAAGGCTGTAAGAGCGAAATATAATTAAATTTAAATATATGTTTATATAATAACGTAACTCATTTTCATTATCTACTTCATAGGATTCATGGATATTTGACGAAACGTTTTGTAAACGTGTCATGACTACAACCTTTAAGCGAAATCTGCTAAAAATAACACTCAAAATTAATTTACTCATTGCATGTTCTCGATTTGCTATGCAAATGAACTTTATTTGTGGCTTCTTTTAAATGTTTATTTGATCAGTACCATAGTTGATATTTATCTGTCTGTTCCAATACTCATGATCCTTGTCGTTCATGGTCAAAATCGGGCATGGAAAAGGGAAAGGGGTTAGGGGAAAATTCAAAATATCTTAGTTATTATGAGTCGTAAAATGTTATAGAATCAATCTTGTTAAGCTTTTAATTCTCTACATTTTGTGTTCGAAGCATGTTTTCATAACACGAATAATAAGCAAATTATTTAATTTTCTTGTTTTCAGCTTTCAGAGTTCCATCCCACTTAATTTTTTAATATTTCCAAATGAGTCACTGAACATCTCATGGCCAGTTTACGTTTTAATCCATGTTTATAGATGTTTCTTGCTGCGGGATAAAAAGAGAATCAAAATGGAAATATACGTTGGAAATCTGCTTAGTTTATGCAGCACCTGTGTGGAAGACATTTTTTCTTGGGACAGTAAGAGAAGAGTTACGGCACTATTTTTATTAGCTAAAAATAGTTCTTAATTTGGTTTCTTGCATACATGGAACAGCGTTTGTGGTTTACATTTGGAGTCTCGTAATGTTTACCAAACAACTCTTTCTAGCGATTTCTACAAATAAGAAAAATAAACATAACAAAACGGAAAGATATCAATAACTTGGAATTACTAAGGCTTTTTTCGCAAAATCCAATTTAGACACTCATATTTCTACATGACGCCTCTAAAAAAAAGTGTTAATGAACTCTTTTGACCTGAGAAATATGGTTGTGACTATCTCGCGGTGGACTAGGAGCCGTGGAAGATTGCCAAGGGTAAACAAACTTTTTTCATGATCTTCTCGAATGTATACATCCGCTGCAAAACATTTCCTCAATTAGCGGAATTATACAGCTCATCACATTTCCTGTAATTGAGTCGGCGAAAGTAGTGCGGATGAAGCAGCTCGTAAACTAAGCAAATATACACTGACTACGAAGAAATAGCGTGTATTTCAGTTTGTTTGTCCTCTCTTCCTTAGCAAGCACTGTTTTAATACATTTTACGCTGAATGTGTTTAGACGACTATGAGGGATACAAATGTATTTCAAAACACTATTAGGAACTCTTATGTCACATATTGTTGCGTTGAAATGAAAGGTATTTATTTCAACTAAATGTAAACATAACATAATAGGAAACGTCAAATATTATTGTTTCTTTTTTAAAAACACCCACTAATATTATTACAATCAATGTCTTTACATATTATTAAATAGTATTCATACTTGTATAAGAACATTCGTTCTAAAAGTCTGCCACGCAGGGGCTGCTTAAACTAAGCAAATTTCCAATCTTCTATGGTATAGGCACACTAGTAATGACATCTTACCGTCTGTATTCTCTATTTCCAAGTCATAATTCAATGATTAGTAGTTTGGGTTTACTGAGGCCGAAAAAGGAAAGAACGAATATGCTCCAAAAAAAGTATACAACACTAGTAGAACACCAATAGTCTAACAAGATTGGTTTTATAACAGTTTTTGATCCGACTCACAAGCTTATAAGAAATTTGCAAAAACTAGCTGAAATTCCATGAACGCATTTTATAAAATTATCAATTTAAAAATTATATATAATAATTTAGTTTCGTTCACAATCTTAATCTTAATACCAACCTAAATACAAACATTAATTTTAGCAGGTTTCCCTTAAAGGGAATTAGCTGTTGAGGTTGTACTCATGACGCGAGTTTCGAAAAATTTCTTCACTTGTCTATCGATCCTACCCAGGTAAATTAGGTCCCTACAAATATATGTGTGTGTGTGTTTATCTGTAAAACGCTCTTTTGTGTTCGTAAAAAAACTATATATGTATTCCTATTATGTATAAAGAAAGATCAAGTTCATGAATGCCATAAATCGGACCATTGGGAGTTTGGTTAAAAGGCAGAATTTAGGAAAAATTTAAAAGTCTTCGGTGCTATAAGTCTGATTGAAAAAGTGTACAAACCAAACCTATAGAAAATTAAGTTACCCATAAATGTGGTTTTATACATATTTTCTCTATAATGAATATTAACCAAGATATTTGGACTTTCTAGTTTTCTTCCTTTGGTAGACCCCCACCCTACTGATATAATATTAACAAAAGTCCGTCACGCAGGGACTGCGTTAACGAAGCAGGCTTCCATGTGCGTCACGTATTAACATTCATCTCTGCTTTGTTATTAGCCTTCAATTGAATAAAGGATGACATGCTTTATAAATGATGACGAACTTGTCGTCCCTTAACAAGACAATGTAACTGATCATAATTTTTTATAATGACAAATATTTAGTATTTTTATTTATACCTCCTTTTTTGTAGTTTATGCGAATATCTCCTTTATACTTCGGCATACGACAAAAGTGTATATAGCAATGGGTACTATAAATAACAAAATAAACAACCTATGTTATGCGTATCTTTGCCGTAAAAACAATACGAAACGAAATATCACAGTTTTTTATTTCAGGCCCCTTATAACCCCACTCCTGTTGGTCTCTGAGAATATTTGTATAGCCTATAGTCTAAGTTAGGTTACTACTAATACACGTACCAAGTTTCATAAAATTTGGTTCAGTAGCTTCCGCGTGGAAAGGTAGCCAACAAACAGACACCAAAGCCACAAATAGTTGATATCGTGTCAATTCCATGTGAAACAAAATAGTATAGTGAAATATTGAAAAAAACAAATCAAATTACAGACGTAACAATTATATATATATATGGTTCTGAACGGACCTCATTTCCGTCATCTTGTGGGTAGGATCGAGGGACATTTGAAGTAGTTTTTCACAAATAGCGTCATGAGTACAACTTCAATAACTGATTTCTCTCTATCTAACCTTAAAAGACCGCTCAACCACTGATTGTGAGTCAGCATCTAATGAGTTCTCAGCCATATTTAATAATTGTGTAGGAAACGAAGCTTTTAGCTTAAGGTTGTACAAAAATGCGTATGTGTGTGTGTGTGTGTGTGTGTGCGCGCGCGCCAATAGCTCTGATGCCATTATCTTCACGCAAACGACGCTCTAATTATCTGCAAGAAAGCGTTGGTTCGGGAAACCAAGACATCGAAAATTAGCAGAAGCTCTACCACGCGAACCGATTCATCATATGGCGGGCTAAATATAAACTTGAATCCTTTCCACCTATGCGGCTCAAAAAAAACAACGGTATTAAAGTAAGTGTGCAGTTGCCTCGGAGAACGGCTAGTACCAGGAAATGCTGGAGCAAGCAGAGAGGCAGCAACTCTTGTTGATTCATTTACGGCAGTTATTAAGACAGTTGTTGGGAGGTTGAAGATGGACGCATTGGAAACGGATGAACCTAACTAGATTATTAGAATAACGAAGATGACTCTGGGGAAGAGATTTCCCAAGAAAGAACATGAAGCAGATGATCATTGATCGATTCTCTGTAAACATAAATATATACAGAACGTTCAGCAAATCTTCAATCTCCTCAGCTTTCTCAAGGTAGGATGACAGTCTTGTCAGCAAAATCTCTTATCGCCATCTCCTTTCCTTACTCTACGATTGCTTGTCGGAATTTCATTTCTGAGTATCGGTAGTTGCTTTATCAAACGTACTATCATCACTTTATAGAGTCCATAGGGGTCTACGGCAAATTGCCTTAGAACTCAGCATTTAAGTCTGACCACAGTCTGAAACAGTCCTCATATCTTTTTAACACTTTTTCCTTAGGAGGTAATATTCATGGCACTGTTTTCAATAAATCTCAAAAGTCAGTCGATCCTGACTCGAGATGGCGAATACGAGTCTCATTAAAAAGTATATATACACATAACCAAACTTGTCTATTACCGATCTAGCGGTCGACAATTTTGTATTATCTTTACCAAACTCGATATATAAAAGGTTTCGTGTAAAATTAAAAAACGAGTTAGTTAATGGCTAAAGTCGGACAAGGAATAGGAGGGATTTAAAGGGGTGGCCCTAAAATTCAAAAAATCTCATCCGTATATATTTAACCTATGGATATATATATATATATATATATATATATATATATATATATATATATATATATATTATCGTTAGCAGAAAGTGAAACTACATTCATTACCCAGAAACGAAAATACATCCACAACCAACTGGATTTAGGCGTTTCCTTTGACTAACACCTTAGATGGGTACCCCGTTTTAAGGAAATTGTCAATAAATGTAAAAAAATACTTACATTTTTTGAGAATCCCAAGGAATTCAAAATGCGGTGCTGACAGAAATGTAATGCTAAAATTCTATTGATGTTACACCAAATCTCTTTTGCACTATGCAAGTATAGCGTTCTCGTCTGTCAAGCCCAATACACTCTAAATTATTAACACCATACAAAATACAGGTATTCGATGAGTAATAGCTCTAGGTCCAGCCCTATTGGAATTATTCTAGTTAAAGCTGGGGAACCAGCATTAAAGAGCAGATGACTTCTATTAATGCCGTAGTATTATAACAAAATCCAAGAGTTTCCTAAGGGTTGTTCCAAAATAGAAATTTAGCAAAATCCATTCATTGCACTACACGAAAAAAAACCCCTCACATATCCGTCCTTTCGCTATCAGATATAATGAAAGTGAAGGTCTATTTGGTATCCAAAGCGAGAATATATTCCCTCTAATGTTATCTAAAACACCTCCTTGGCTTATTAAGTACGTTGTAGATCTGCCTTTAACAAAGTTTAAAAAATCAGACACATCATCCTCACTATTTTTCAAAAAGTACTTTAAGACATTTATTAACAAAGAAAAATTTCAATTCTATTTGGTATACCGACAGACCCAAAAGCGATAACAAAGTCGGCACTGCAGCAATCACACAAAGAATATTTTTTTCAGAGAAATTACCAACCCACTACAGCGAAATGTATAAACAGCAAACATACTAAAATACATTGCCCTACATCGGCTGAATGGACACGACAAGTCCTTGGACTTGGTACAACAGTGGACCACCAGGCTCAACTATTAATTAATTAACGAACTCAATAAAAACAAACATAATTACTACACGGAGACATAGTGAGGACATATACAACCCCAAATCCAAGAAAAATGGCAATTAGAATGAATGAAAGTAAACTACCACCTCATAGGTATCAAAAGTATAATTAAGTAGCGACATCAAACCATATGAGTACTAGAGTCTTGCCTGACTCAGGATCGGCCATACATACCCGACTCATAGACACTTAATGACAAAGTCCGACAACTCTATATGAAAATCTTGCAAGAAGTACCTAACAATATAACACATATTAACAGACTGCGCTCAACGAAAAAACCTTGACCTACCCCACGACATGACTGAACTACAAACTGACAGAAGCCTATATATTACACACATACTAAGACATATAAATATTTACCAAAATATATAGAATTAAAATGTATTAGGTCTACAACTTATATACGAATATTTACAAAACTAGGACTTTTATTATATTCTAAAAGGCAAAGTATGGATAAGTGAAAACCTCATATATTTAAGGGATTTTTTTCCATAATGTAAACTATCAGGTTTTACATGACGGAGTAAATAGATAACTCTAAATAGAGATTTGACGTTACTTATTTTCATGACAATTTCCTTCGATGTAGGGCATATGACAAATAAATTAATAATAACATCTTATTACTTTTCACTAAGTGTTGTTCTCATACCATTCCAAATTATTTCCAATTGTTGGGAAGCTCTGAAGGAAATTAAGAATAACCTATGCACCTGAATTTCTGTGTGGCCACGTTTAACGGTACTCCATCCCCCTCGAGCGGTTATTGAATAGTTCCAGCCGCTGTCTGGGGATTACGTCTAGAACCTTGAAATGGCCTTTCACAAGCATTGGAGCGAAACAGGCAATAATCTGGGGGAAATGTGGAGTATCTTCTCCACCCCGTGCTTAAGGAATAAAATAAAATAAAGAAGAAGAAAAAAAAAAACCTGGTTCCGCTAAAGGTGGCAGCTGGATGGCTATCTGGGAGCAAGCGAACTATATTGCACGTCACAGCTGGACTCCACCTGGTCAGGCATTGCAACAATGCGGCAGATGCCCAGTCTCATCAAGATCGGCTTCTGCATCTCTACAACTAAACTCACTTCTATAACTTCTATAGCTGAGAGTCAAATAAACCTATAAACCTTTAAATTAACACAAGAGAGCGTAATAGACATATATCCATCATTTCCCAGGACATACCCAGATAAGCAAGACATATAACACTCCACAGGTGCGAGTGGAATGAACTTATCAGTCTACTGCCACGCCTGTCGTTAGTTGTACTGAGTAATCCCTGGATATTTCCCGTATTTATGTAGCCCTTTATTCAACAATTAAATGCCATTTTCATTTTGGGGGGCTTTTTCTTCATATGCCTGCTTGGTTTATTACTTGTCCCATCAAATTCGTCTTGGGTACGCTCTGGTATAGGCTCTCCGTTTTCAAATGGTTTGGGGATTTTTATTTTGCATTTTATTTAGCACGTACTATTTTATTCTATTTGTTCTTATTTCTCATACTGTTTTTATTTGTATTGGGTTGTAAAATAAGTTCGTAGCCTTTATCAATATGTCAATTTAATCCTCTATGTTTTTTATAAAATCATGTTTACTTGGTCAATAAGGCAATGATCTGTTTCAACCGAGGTGCCTTATCTTTAATTATTATGCTTGATCAAAAATGGAAGAGAAAAGCAAAGGTCTCCTCACGTGTCTTTGCAGACCCGGTAGAAATTATTGGAGTTAGCCTGGATGTGATCCCCCACCCATCCTATTCACCAGACATTGCCCAAACAAATTTTCACTTATTTCGGGCCCTTAAAAACTCGCTTAACGAGAAACACTTAAAACTCACACGAGTACTGCAAAACGCACATTCAGGAGTTCATTATACGAAAATCTGAGAAGTTCTAGGAGGAAGGAAATAAAAAATTACTGCATTACCTGAAAGATGGCAACATTTAATAGATCAAAATGGGCCATATAGAATTGATTAAAAATATTTACAAGAGTTTGAAGTTTTTATTGAAATCACCAGAACGGTACGAACGTATTTTACAACCTCTTTTATATATATATATATATATATATATATATATATATATATATATATATATATATATGTGTGTACTAGCGGACCCGACGCACGTTGTCCTGCATGCTATTTCAAGCGATTAGGATATTAAATTGAATAATATTATGTTTAAAACAAAAGCTACTTTTATAACACAAAAAACAACTTTTGTTATTTGCACGTTTGCCTAAAAACAAATAGAAAATGAAATATCGCGAATTTTTTATTCAGGCCTCCCTTATAACCCCCACTCCCGTTCGACCTAAAAAATTTGATATAGCTTCTAATTATGGAAGAATTAATGGTAATTTACATATAGAGTTTTGTTAAGTTCGGTTCATTCGTTAGTGCCCAATAAAATGTTTTAGAGTATATGTCGGTTATACTTTGTTATACGACAAAAGTGAATATAACAAATGTTTCTCTAAATAACAAAATAAACAACTTTTATCCTGTGAATATATTGCCTATTGAAAAACCAATAGGACACGAAATATCGCTATTTTTAATTTCAGGCCTCCCTTACAACCCTCACTCCTGCCCCATCTGCCGGGCTGAATTTTGAATCTAAACCATCCATGGCGTCACCCAAACGCATACAAAAAAAATCATTCAAGTCGATTCAGCCGTTTAGGAGGAGTTCAGTGACATACACACGTACAGTAAAATTATATTAAAGATATGTGTGTATATCGCATGACGACTGTTGAACGTTTTTCTCTTAAAACACAAACGACTTCAATGCCATAGGGGCCATATCTTCCCAAACTGCACTGACCGAGGCCAGAGCTGAGCCTCGCCTGTCAATGACAGAAGGAGGTCTGTAGGTCCACCGTTTGTGGGGAAAAGCTGGCCCTCTCCTGACCCAGGATGATCACTAACTCCTGCCGAATAGCGGCCTCTATCGGATAGCGGGCCGACGTCAACCCCTCGTCCTAACCTGTAATACCCTGTCATCATTCTCAATACAATTTGCATTACGCCCGATGACAGCGGCTTTACTGTGCTCCGTGAAATTCCGCTGACTGGAAACAAGCAGGCTCACGAACCTTATAAACCGTAAGGGTCAAGCTTATTGGAATGAATATTAGCCAATCATGCAAACGAGGGAGGGGGAGAGACGCAGAGAGAGAGAGAGAGAGAGAGAGAGAGAGAGAGAGAGAGAGAGAGAGAGAGAGAGAGACATAGGAAGAGGGAGAGGCAATTTGAAGAAATCTGGGGAAATTTGACAGGTAAATATTTAACATTTTAGCCTTTTTATCCTAATAAAATCATGAATGAAATCTTTCAAATAAATCCATTCACCCAAATTGAGGTATAACAATATTGAAACATTTGACAGTAGATACTACTAATACATGTATTCTCTATTTTTAATATTAAACGAGATATTTCCATATTTTAGTTTTTGGTCATCAGTAAACCCCCACTACTGCTGATGTCATATTAACAATAAACTATATGGTTATATCATGAACCACTTCATTCCAAGGTTAAATACGGAATATTAGTTTCATGGAACTATTACTTTGTAAGACACAAGCAAATAACTGATTTTAGGATCTTTAGCCGTTTCAGTCAACATTCAGTCATATTTGTTATTGGCTTAAATTGGGACTGAAATAGTGGTGGTTTCTAGAGAGGGAAAATTCCAAATTTCTCCGTTATTGTTGGTCCGAGAATAAAAAGTTATAGAACAAATCTTGTTAAAGTTTTAATTTTTTTCAATTTTTGTTCTATGCATATAATAATTTTGGCAACTCAAGTACTAAACGAGTTATTCGTACTTTCTTGCTTTCTGCCTTCAGCAACTTCTGTCCTCTTCTACTCATCAGTTCATTGCATATAAATAGAGAATATGTGGTTAGATGGGATCACAAGTGTGTTATACCAGGACGTGGGAAATCTGCTTAGATTAAGCAGCCCCTGACGGACATTTTCGTCATCTCCTGGTTAGGATTGGTCGATTATCGAATTTTTCGAAAATCGCGTCAAGAGTACAAACTCAATAGCTGATTTCCATTAAGGGAAATCTGCTAAAAACATGCATTAGTGACACTCACATATCAGTCATGGATACTGAGCCACCAGCCCAGAATTGGGGAATCTGGGTGAAGATGGAGCCCTCCAAGTGGGCCAATATCTGTGGAAAGAAGGCATGTCCCCTGAGCCTAGCGGTCCCTAGACATGTCAATCCATGCTACTCCTTCCTCTGTCCAGACCGTTAGCTTGTCTCTATAGTCTCTCTTAACTCATGCTGACTCTATCAGCGACTCTATTAGCCCCTCGCATGCGCAATCGACGCTATCAAAAGGCAACCTTCAATAACGGGGAAGTGAGCGATGTGACCCAATCGACAGGTGATCAGCTGACGCCACCGCACGTGGGAAAATAACCAAATGAGGCGGGCTACATTAATGCAGAGAACCCACAGCTGATTATGAAAACACAAAGGCGACACTGCAACACGAAAAGAGTACTCCGCGCCTATTTTCCCGTAGCTATTAAAACGTCCATCGCTGATTAGAACACTAAATGCCTTGGCGTCAGGAAGATGTAACTGTCGTTACTGTAATGCCCGTAATCTAGACGTTCATAAAAACCCGTTGTACAGCCTGCATTGCTTGTGGGGTAGAACACTTACTTACAGAGTGTTCAATTTATGAGGACATCAGAAAGTCCTTTGGTATATCAGAAGTACTGCTTAAAATACTAGGGGATGAAAAAATTGCCCCTCTATAAACAACTGTTGAAATTTTTAATAATTACTGGTCTAAATAAAGAAATATAATATAGTTCTTCAACATATAGGCACACAAGTCTGAGATAAGTATTTATATATCAAATTGGTTACAACAAAATACTGCTGTGATTTTGTTATTTTTCACAAGATCGGGGGTAGAGAAAATTAGGAGAGATACAACAGGCGTCTTGACGGAGGGCTAAGGAGTAGACGGGAACTCTGAAGAGAGGTAATGCTGAACAAAGGGAGGAAAAAGAAAATGGACCTTTTACCACCTAGGCACTAATAGCTTTCGCGAGTTCGGTGCCTAATAACTATAAAATAAATAAATAAATTCGTAGTTCTAAGCTACGTAATTTTATATTACTGTTGATAGTCTACTCATAATTAGTATTATATATTTAAGCTGTGCCCATGCCTTTACCTACGGGTAGGAATTGAAAGAAATATTATCAGATTACAGAGACATAACAGTATTGAACCTTTCTGAACACAGTTTGACGATTTTCAATTATGTAGGAACCTCGCATAACTCGAAAAAGGCTAACCTGCAATTTCATATTTAGGACTCTTGCATTGTCTGGTTATGCACAATCCCTTTTGATCAAAATCGACGAAGGCTTATTAATCACGTTGAGTTGAATTATTTTCAATGATTTTTAAGAAATCTGCTACTGAGGTTGTACTCAAAAAGTGATTTTCGGAAAAATATCCTAAAATGGCCATCAATGCTTCCCAGGATATGACGAAAATGAGGTACTTTGAATGAGGAGGGATTTCGAAAATAAGAAATATCTCCGTTACTATAATTCGGATCAAATTCTTTTAAATAACATATCTTATTGCAAATTAAATTGCCTATAAAAGTAGTTATATACATATTTTCTCTATCATGAATATTAACTGATATATTTGGATTTTTTAGCATCCCTCCTTACATAAACCCCTACTCCTACTCATGACTTATTAATAGTAAGCCGTTTTTAATTCTAAGCTTGTATACCAAATATTGTTTTCAAGAGACCTTTATTATGCAAGATACGTGCAAATGCGTTGTGTGATGACGTTATTCAGATATTATGTTCTAAATAGAATGTTTACTTCATTTATATCATACTTTTAACCTTTTCTGTTAACACTAAAGATCATATTTGTTATTGGCTAAAATCGGAACTGAAATACTGGAGGTTTACAGGGGGAGGGGAGTAGTCGTGTGTGTGTATCCTACCTCTGGTATGACGATAATGAGGTCCGTTCAATATATATATATATATATATATATATATATATTTATTTATTTATTTGGGGCTCAAGTTAGCCATGTGAGTTAAAGCATTGGCGTTAATTTCACATGGTAAACTGAGTAGCGAGTTCGATTGACGCCTGGGCAATAGGAGTTTATTTAATGTCGAACTCATTAAATAAAATCCTTAGTCCCGTCCCGGCTAGAAAATGTTGGTGGCCTGTGGATACCTCTTCCCAATTAGCCATAATAGCAAAAAGAAGACTTTTGTTTATACATAATAATAATGCAAAACATTTTGTTTATTTAATGTGAGCACCAAGAATTAATGTGGAGCCCTCATCGAGGGTTTAAATGAAGCACTTTATTAAGATCTTTTGCCAATTTAGGTGATTTTACTGAATGAGGTATCGAAATATTAGTCCATGAATTTCTTCAAATACCGTTTGAATCTGGTAAGAAATGACGTAAATGAGGTCATGGTGTGGACATTTTTGATCAGGTTAGTATAAATATTGTGATGGGTTTTCTAGGGGGTTTGTGATGGGTTTTGGGTTTGAAGGTGCCAGAGGGGTATGTGTGTTAATCTTTCATGGAGCTATTAGAGACGTCTTGGCTCGAGCAGTTTGTGGCGGTGCAAGGTGAAATTTCCTGACTCGAATTATTTTGACTCATTACTCTTCAATTATGCAAACAATTATACTGATTCTTTGAACTTTCAACTTACTTTAACAATTTTGGCTAGGAAGATTTTATTTTGACAATGAAGATGCTATCCAGCATAGCCGTGCTAGCAGATAATCTTGTATATACGGAGTGGGGCAGAGGAATAATGAAATACATGAGCCGCTTATTTTGAAAGTGGCCTAACTCCATTTATCTTCAAATCGAGATATTGAAAGTTTTGCGTTTCAATGAATTCAAAAATATACGTTTAAGATACGCAGGAGTCATACTGCTTAAGCGTATCTAAGGATGTTAAATTTAAAGTTCCTGTTAAAATAGTGGCAATTATTAAGTAAATAACGCGCGTTTTCTTATCAAGAATGGAGTTGGGCCACTTTCAAAATTAACAGCCAGATTCATTATAAAATTTGAAGGTGCCTAAGTCCATTCAACATAATTTAAGATGTTTCAAATTGAAAAAAATGAATACGGAATTTGTTTTGCATATGTTGAAAACACTTCGGAAACATAATTTATGCGATCCAAAACATTTTTAATTACAGAACATAGAAAATTACAAACATAAATTTATTACAAAACAATTTACTATTCATCTATATTTTGTGCGTGTGAAAGGGATTTGAAAAAATCATGATGTTCTGGTGGTATGTATCGTAATAGGTCAATAATGTCGTTAAATTTTGCTGTTGTAACTTGCCTAATATTTTTATACAATGGTGCCAATGCAATATTTTTGAACCTTTTTGGTCTACCCCGACGTGGTAATAAATTCAGAACTTTAAAATTTTCATTTTCATTCATTTTATAAAAAATTTTATATGGTTTATTTCTGACAAAACGCATCCAACATATTCCTAACCAGTTTACTGATTCTCCATCAGAATTTTTTAGTCTTTTAAAAATTGCGTCTTCTAATAATTTTGTCGATACAAAATCTTCCTGTCTCATTTCATTTAGAATAAAATTATTACCCTTCCGACACTTTTTAATAATCTTGTAATAATCTTGGGGAACGTACAGTAAATTATTTTTTTTTTTAATGCCATTTCTACCACGGCAAAATCTCTATCATTTGGTAAAAACGAATGTCCTGATATTAAAAATTTATGATCTATAATTTCTACATTATTATCCAAAGCTTGGACAATTTTCAACCACATTAAAGCTACTTTAATGTTTCTATTTTGCCCGGTGCACATGTCACTGTAAGCTATGATGTGTTTTTCACTTCTTAATTTTTTAATATGTTTTAAGATGCATGAAACAACTTCTTGAGCACCTCTGGATGCAATAGTTTCATCCCAAACGTACATGTCAACATTATTGTTATGAAAATTGTGTATACCAAAATTTAGAATATACATATTGCGTTTGTAATTAGCTACTGAGGTAGTCAGCTTGGGATACGATAATGCTTTTTGTAAGTCAAACGAGAAAGCAAAATAATAATCCGAATTACTTGATACTTGCTCCTGAGCTTGTTTTAGTGAATTTCTAGCTGATTCTGCTAGTCTTAAATGGACATCGTGTTCTTCGGTGAGTTTATTCTTTTCTTCTTCATTATTCGATGCTTTAATTTTAATGTTTAATAAGTCGCATTTTTGGCATGTATCTTTGCGCGGTTGGTGGAAATGTAAATCAAAATCTTTTTTAAATATTTTCCTGTAAGTCCACTCATTAACGGCTTTTATTCCATTTTCCTCGCAGTAAAGCTGGTATAAATTAAACATTTTCCTGATAGTTAGATCTGGATGTAGATATCTTCTATTAGGATTATGAGATCTGGTATAATGGGTTTCAAGATTAGGGAAACTTTTAATATGGTATTGAACTTGCTTTTTCGCTTCTTCAGGTAATTGTCTTGATGATCCAGCCATCCTCCCACGCATATCATTGCCCACATTTGCAGAGTTCAGTACTCGTTTCAAGCGTCCTTCGCTTACTTTAAAAGTATCCAAAAAGAATTTTTTACATACGGGAATTTTTCCGTTTTTAGAATTTAACAAATATCTAAAACTAAAATTTCTTGGTGATCCATTTCCGTTTGTTGGACGTCTTCGTTCCACAATTTTGCGCTCGACAGCTTCGTGAAGTAATACATTTTGTTTGTTAAAATCTGCCAAACCCCAAAACTTCTCAAAAATATTCTTTCTTTCTTCTTCATTGCAATTTTTTGTGCAGGCATTCCGACAACCACAATCTTTGTTTTCGAAAATTTTTTCATGAACAATATTTCCGGTTTGACTGCAATATCTTTTTCCTGAATTCCGTTTAATCTTTCGCAGTTTTTGGATATATGGTGCATCAATCTTTTCTTCATTGTTATTCGGATCTTCATCCTCTGACGATCAATATTGTTCTATAACTCTTTTTCTTATTCGATTTTTTTTAGTTATTATTAATTATTATTAATAATTATATTATTAGTAATTATTAATTACTATTTCTTCTTCACTATCTGAACTAAGTGGTCTTATTCTGTTCTTCCTCATGGGTGAAATAATTTCTATAATTAAATATTAAATATTAAATTTTAATATTAAATTTAAAGTTTTATATTAATTAAACGTACAGGTTAATGAACTAAGCAATTGTCCCAAAAATGAGGTTAACTTGTAAATACTAATTAATTGAAATTACCTTCATCACTGCTTTCCGGCATTATCAATAGTACCTAAATATCTTGATGTAACTATAAATGGAGTTGGGCCACTTTCAAACTACACGGCTCAGTTATTCAATTAATTCGGAAAACTTATGTGTAAAAAATGTATCGTATTTTCTCTGAATATAAGCAATCTGAAGTGCTTCACTGATAAATAACATGAAGTTGTACATGTAACCATGGTAACCGGCAAAAATTGAAAAACGGAGTTAGGTCACTTTCCAAATAAACGGCTCACATAGTGAAAACATGTGTTTCATCTGCTCCACCTTGTATTGTTTAGACATCTATTCCCTGCCTGCCATGGAAGTTGGGACTATGTAGAAGAATACAGTCAAGGCGAAACCTCTTTAGCAAGTCTAGCCGTGCTACTACTGTTGAGCTACAGAGGCAGAGGGAATACTTTAATAATATAAAGAAATAAAGCAACCGAAGATTCAGTTTATTGTCAGAGGCTACTAGCAGATAACCTCCAGATACCGAATCCTTCTGACCCCACTTTTATAGGCAGAATTTAGTGATTTTTGCGGGATCTAGTAGCCTACAAAAGCCCAAGAAAAGAATTAAACATTAAGAAGAACACCAGTGCTCTTCAGCAGAGATGCATGAGTGGATTAGAAGCCAGGAAATATGGGACCAAACTGGCGTTAAGTAAGTCCTCGAGCATGCTCGAAAAATCTAAAAATCTAATGGACAGACAGGAAAGAGATGAGCAAACCTGGCCACAGATTGGATTCCCAATCACTGTGAGGAAAAGAAAAAGTACGTCAAGCAGAGACTGCTTAACTGAGCAGATTTCCTAAGTGCTTATATAAGACTTGTGATCTCATATGACCACGTATTCTCTATTTATATATAAAAAAAACCGATGAGTAGAAAAAGGGGGGGGAGTGTTACATAAGCAGAAAACGAGCAAGTGCGAATAACTGGCTTAATACTTGAGTAGAAAATCAAATGTTTAACAAGATTGGTTCTATAACATTTTATGATCCGACTCATAGTAAAGAATATATTTTGTAATCCCCCGTCTAAGCCACCATTATTTCAAATCTGATTACAACCAATAACAAATATGATCTTTAGTGTTTACTGAAATGGCTAAATATCGATTATGGTATAGGTCAAGTAAACATCTTCAGGTAAAGTACGAAAAATCTTAATTGACGACGTCATCACTTGACGTATTTGCATTTTTCTCGCAAATTAGTTCAATGAAAACCATATTCGGTATTTAACCTTGGAATCAAGTGGTTCATGGTATAACAGCTTATAGTTAATATGGCATGAGTAGGAGTGGGAGTTTACTCATGGCCAAGATTTGGGTTAATATTCAATATAGAGAAACATGTATATAACAACATTATAGAACAGTACATTTGTAATAAGATTAATCCTAACCAACTCATAACAAATGAAAATACTCCGGAATTTCTGAATATTATGTAATTCGTAAGGCCAGATGCTTGTGTGTGTGTGTGTGTGTGTGTGTGTGTGTGTGTGTGTGTGTGTGTGTGTGTGTGTGTGTGTGTGTGTGTGTGTGTGTGCGCGCGCGCGCGCGCGTATTGTCTGATGACAATGTGAGTATTGCAGGGGACAAAAGAAAATGGAAGTCAATTTCTAATTTCCAAATGTACGACCAAGACTAGGACACCACGGGATGTTAGGCCATTATTCAAAATTTGAATCAATCTGAATGTTATAGACCACAGAAGAGTGCTTTGTTTAATTCCATTTTATCTAATTTTCTTAAGAAGAAATATTTATATTTATTTAGTTTTATTAACATTTAATTGTGATTACGATCGTAAATAAAGGACATATTCGTTCACAATAGATGAGATAGTTATCAAAAGACTACTCTCATCCCTGCGTTATCTATTTTATGTTATAGATGACAAGGTCATCAAAGACGACATCATTTCTGATATAACATCAAGCCCTTTCTTAGCATAAAATCGTGATTAAAAAATGCCTCCTCTTCCCATATCATTAGATCCTAACTTGAAGAGTTGATGGCGAACGTGGGAAATTTTCTTAGTTTACGCAGCCCCTGTGTGACGGACGTTTTTGTAAACGGCCAAGTCTTGAGAATGTTTACAAAAGGTTTCAGCGTATTTATTCCGTGAGGATTAGAAGAAATATATATATCCAACTTCGGCTGCCTAAGAAAGGATAAAATCGCGAAGTGAACGAAGGACATGAGACACGCGGGGAACGAAAGTTTTCACTAAGGTAAGAATAATGCGAGAATCCTGACCGCACTGTTCGCCATATCCCGCAATCTGCTATCGTCTAGGGTATGAACACTTAGTTCCAGCATCTGTTTGCCGCAGGAATGTATATTGGTTGTCGCTCAACCTTAATACCCATACATATGCCCTTGAGCATATACGTTTTATGCAACCCCCAAGGAACACAATTGTCCTCACTGGATTTACTTTCAAGATTTTAAAGAGAAAATTTTCGTCGGAGATTAAATGCCTTTTGTAAATAATAATAATAAAAAAACGCTTTTTATTGTATTTCTGCTATCTACATCCCTAGGTTTCAAGGAAAGACCTAGGTGAGGACCAAAATAGCTATACTTTGATGACCCTAGATCACAATAATTGTTCGGTTATGGGTCTTGTGCGCACGTGTACACCTGGTGTATGTATGTGTGTGTGTGTGTGTGAGAGAGAGAGAGAGAGAGAGAGACAGTGAGAGGAGGGGGTACAGTACTGACAGGAATGTTCGCATCCCATGATGATGTCCTTATTAAGGGAACGGTTTGCCCAGGCGTTCTCCTCCAGGATGACTGTCATCCTGGCAAGATGATTAGGAGACCAGAGATGATTTCTTCTCTTAGAGTGGCAGGCAAATGGGCTTGATGAGGCCTTTCCATCTCGTACATCATTGATGACCGTGTAATTTGTGTGCGCATTCCAATTTCTGATGTCGAAATATGTCAAACTGTAAATCTGATCGTGAAGTATAAGGACACGTTCTTGTGGAGAAGAAGAGATCTCCTTTGGAATAAGCTATCGATGGAGACACCTCTCAGCCGAAGAACGGCCTTCCTAAGGATTTGTTCTCATAGGAATTTATAGTCATAGTTTTAACGAACGACAAGTTCTGTGCCCTTTGCAGTAAAGGAACATGCTTCAAACAATGAAAAATAAGCCCTCAGAAGTAATTATATTTAATGTTAATTGTAATTAGTATTCTAGGAGGATTAGAGGGGGGGGGGGTAAGAAAAATTACTACTTATTTTTTTTACAATTTTTCACAAAGTTAGTAATAAAATTAGTCATAACAACTACATCTTTTTTTTTTTACAATTTTTACAAAGTTAGTAATACAATTATTCATTACAACAGGGGAGAGTATTGTGTCCTTTACCACGATAATTTTAGATCAAATTGTCCAGTAATCTTGGGAACATGGATTCTTATCGTTTTTATTAAAACTGTAGATCTTTGTTTGTTATTGAACTATTGCCTTTATGATATACTAAAGTCTGGTGGTTTTTAGGGTGGGACCTGTAAGTCTGTGGGTGGTTAAGGGTGGACCTGTAAGTTGGCCTCTCGTCGCATGGACCAGGTTGATATATAATAATATTTATTTATTTGCATCCACTTTATGCTACTTGGGCCAGTTCAGTGATGAGGATATTGAGGGTGCCTAAGAGGGGGGGGCTACCTAGAAGACATGAGATCTATAAACTGTCGGAGATAACCTCTCAACATTATAGAATTTTGAAAGAGATGCAGTTTTCAAGGAGGAAATTCATCAATTTCTGATATATGGGTAGAATAACGTGCAAAAGGGGGAGGGGAGTATATTGTTTTCATACATGAAAAGGAGAATCAAATTAAAACGAGAAATATGTAGAGGTACAGCAATGCTTCCTTTTATAAAATCGTGTCGGTTGAAACTGGTCGAACATTGGGGGAATCTGGGAGTGTACCAGATTTGGAATTCACTTAGAACCTCTGTACATCACTCTTGGTCTATTAGATAAATGTTTGTAAAACTTTATGAGTGTTGTTGATATGCAACACTTCTTTGACTTATAGCAGGATACCTAGCAGGAATATCAAATTGCTTCTGAAAGGTACCAGAAATACTCACTAAGCTGCGTTATTGTAATAGAGCTGATGAAACAGCTATTTCCACTAGGTAAGCATGGGTAGTGATGCAAAATAATTATATCTTTAGAAGAATTAGTACTAACAAGTAGCATATAGTATAATAAAGGCTTAGTGTTGTTTCTGAGACTATTATAAGAGGCCGATATACAAGCTGAAGGTCTTCTTTTACGACAGTTATTATTAGAAGGTTATTGAAATGATGAGAATGACGTGTGATCTTTGTATTACAAAGGATGAAGAGTGAGACAGGGAAGATAGAGAGAATAGACTCTGTCTGGCAGTCAGTCATATTGTGTGTGTGTGTGTGTGTGTGTGTGTGTGTGTGTGTGTGTGTGTGTGAGAGAGAGAGAGAGAGAGAGAGAGAGAGAGAGAGAGAGAGAGAGAGAGAGAGAGAGAGAGAGAGAGTGAGAGAGAGAGAGAGGAGAAAGAGAGAGAGAGAGAGAAGAGAGAGAGACTAATTAAGAAAGTGGACAAGACAAACAGAGCGGGCTAGCAATCAGGTGTGGGGTATTGTTTCGGAGAGTGGTCCATAAGAGGGAGCTGACTATGATGACGGCACTTCTCATCCAATCAAAGGTGAATACTACCTGAAGGACATGGTTATCTCATCACCATCTGTTGTATCTATTATTCATCCAGACAATATTTAAGGTTTGGTGTAGTCGTTGGACCAGAAACTAAAACAGTACAATAATAGCCCATGATGATATCTCGCTCGAATAATAATTCCTAATTCTATAAACTAAAAATATATATATACACGCAAGCACTCTGAGCATAAAATACTGAAGTAAAAGTTCGATCAACTTCAAGAAGTGTTATAATTGTTCAATCAATGAATTCTCTTCTGGCAATCTTGTAAAAGAAAGATAGAACAAGTAGTCAGGACAGTTATGAAGAACCTAGGTTGGGACTTGTAAAACCTCACAAATGGATTAGCAAATAAATAAAGGCTTATGAATAGATCGGGGAAAGATAATTTTGTAGACAAAAATCTTTTCTTCAACACATTTATTAATCATCTCTACATGTTTCACTTTCTTGGAAGGCCCTTCAGGTGATTCCACTTCTTCACATGTACCTGTACTGCCATCCGCTCAGGAATGGTGGTCATCACCACGTTAATACCAAGCCAAAAATGGCAGACCCTTTAGAAAACCGCTGGCTTTAGATATCAGCTGATTCCAACCAAATCAGCCTCCACATTCAAACTAAAACAATCTATTAAATATAGGTAACTAAAACAAATGCTTCACAAATTATTGCTTGACTATCAAATTAAAAAAATATCTTTTCTAGATCCTTTATTTCAGTTCTTTTTTTTTCCAATTTTTCCTATTTTTTATTATGTGGATTTTTTCTTTAATTTCAGTTCAAAATTAGCCCTAAGCCATGTTTTCCATTTGATTAATATTTCAAAAAAACATTAATCTATGGAAATGAAGATTTAAAGTTAATGAAAGCGAGCAAGTCTAACAATAATTTTATCAGAGAATATCAATAAAATAGATGATAACTTTAATGACCAACGGTTTTTAAGCAATTTGACGACGATCTATTAAATTATGTGACAAGTTGGGTGATAAAATTTGAAGATAAATTAATAAATATGAATTTCATAAAACAGAGAGAAAAAGTAAATATAGTACATAAAATATAACTATAGTACAACTATCATATTCGGTTTGCTTATGGTTTAGTTTAGTTTCCACCAGGTAACCAATTTTATTTACACCAAGGAACCAGCCATTAAAGCGTATATTCAGTTGTATCTCCTACCCATAAATTAGCAGAAATACTAGCGACACACCTAAAATTGCATGCAAAGGACGACTCATTTGATAGTTAATGGATCGAAATAGAAAAGAAAGTGACGAAATATAAATATAAAACCGGGATAAAAACGCCTTTCATTTGACGTAGTAAATATGTTCCCAAGTTCGGTGATCAAACCGCACGAGAGAATACGGCAACCATGATAATTTCGCAGCTAGAAATAGAAACGTACCTACTGGAATTATAGAAAACAGCACATAGGTATGAAATCAAATTCGTTACTAAATAAATAATAAAAAATATGTATACAAAGTTTATGTACAATGTCCGATAATTGTCAGATAAATTATAGTACAAGAAGTCCCTATTACCTTCTGGAAAATATACATATGTGTGTGTGTATATATATATATATATATATATATATATATATATATATACTTATATTCTAACGAATAATGTGCTGTTAAAAAAAGTTTGAGTTCAGTAGGAACTAACATGACTGTAATTAAATAAAATTTAGGAATTACTTAATATTTCTTTTTTAAATTTAAAGTATTTTGGAAATGTTCTGTTTCCGAATTAGATAGCAGAGTTGTATTTATCACATTGATTTATCAACTTCTGGGATAGGACGATAGTTAAACTAGAAATGGATGCCACATGATTAATGAGATATAACGGACCTTCTAAATTATCTGAAGCCCCTTGAAATTAAAGGACGTTCCCGCTCCCACGTCTACATCACTAACAAACGTATCACAGTAATTTTAGTGCAGGGTAGTTTGTATGGAGATTAAGTCCTTGAAGATGTTAGCATTCAGACGTAAAACCTTCCAGCTTTCTTATAATTATAACTTCTTTAAGAATCATTATATCTATTCCAGTAATATAATAACTTATTAATTGGTCTTCTTTAAAAGTATGATGATATGAGATAAGCCTTAGTGTAAAAATGTGTAGTCGAATATCATCAAGCTAGAGTAATAAGACAGAGGAAATGCTTACATATAAAAGAGTATTTATAGGAAATGTACATCGAGATTGGTTAAAAACATCTTTCTATTCCACTTCATATTAACGAAGAGTTTTCAAGTTTTCTATTTTCCTCCCTCTGAACCCGACTTCTGAGTCCGATTTGAGCTATTAACGAATATAAATAACTCGGTTAATGATCCACTTAGACTAAACATAAACATCTGTTGTAGAATGTTACTATGTCAATAATATTGGTTAAAAACATTTGTTGATCTGACTAGTAAAACTAAATTACTACATGTATTATATATGTATATACAATTAGATATTTCGAAATTTCAATTTTTCTCTCAAATATTTCATGATATATGCGCTTATTGTTAGTGTCAGATGAATAGAGAGCTTACGTTTGGCTGAAAAAAGAGAAACGCAAAAATTTGGTTATTATCAAGTAATCTCTATTTAACCTGATTGCAAATTCGTAAGCTAATAAATCTCAAAAAGGAGTAAAAAAATAAAATAAAAACTTGAAGACTTTCCACGAGCAGGAATGAAGCCTAGATGACGCCATCAGAATATTCTAATCTCATCTTCTCCCTTTGTAAGATGTAAACAAGTTGTAAAACCTATGCAGGATTTGTGGAATTTAGTAAAATGACAGCTCAAAGTGAAAACTAGATGTGTAGGAGTTTAGTATAGTTTATGAAAAATACAAAAGAATCAACAGCACTTACTAGTTAGATAAAAATGTATATAAAATAAAAAAATTGTAAAGCATTTTATGATCCACAGAATTTTGTGTGTACACATCTTTAATTCAACGTATAACTCTCCCAAAGTCATCATAATAAGGAAGGTCATTAACAAACTCGTTAGATTTACATCAAATGTTTAAATATCGAGTTTGGAAGCAATCAAAAAATCTCTAGATCGATAACTAACTAATATATAAAAGGAATTCATTATCTCTCCCATAGGAAATGCCAAATAAATTAATAAAGGGTCATTCATTATGTAAATGAGAAATATCCTAAAATATTAGCAGTAATCATCTAAATGGAAATTTCAATCTATAAATAGGACATTTAACCAACTTGATCTTTATTTCCACATAAAATGCTTATATATGCAGTTTGGTAACAATAAGGCAAAATTTGAGGTAGGATTGATGAACGTTTCAGAATTTTTTCCAAAATCAAGCCTTCACGGAAATCTCATAAAAGAGGATATGTAGTAAAAGTAATTTCTAATTGAAGATAAAAAAAAACAAAAAAAAAAAAACAACAACATCCTAATAGATGACGTGTGGTAACAAACAAATATATATATATATATATATATATATATATATATATATATATATATAAATACGAGTATATATATATATATATATATACATACATATATACATACATACATACATACGTACATGCATATATACATATTTGTTTTTTGAACGGACTTCATTTTCGTCAACTAGGATGGACATTTGAAGAAAACTTTCGAAAATCGCGTCATGAGTAAGACCTCAATAGCTGATTTCCCTTGAGGGAAATCTGCTAAAAGGATTAGAAAGAGAAGGGAAAACTTATGAACTTAAAAAAGGAGTGAGGTATCTGCCTAACATACCTCGGGTCAAACCATAAACAAGAAGCAATTAAACAAAGGTATTTTCACCTTAATTAGAGAAAAGCCTTGTGTAATTTCATACCGCAGGATTAGAAAGTCGGAAATCGCCTACCGATTCCATTCAAAAAAGTGTTCATCAAATTTTGTTTGGTTTAAACATCACTTGTAACATTCAATTCATAACTCATTGAAAACTTGGAAAAATGAGAAATTCTGAAAGTCTCCAATACTAGAAACTTAGTTATTTTTAGAAGAAATATAAGCTCAACATGAAAGAACTATTCAACTCATTAGGCCTGAGTGCTTGTGAGTGTGCGTTGTGTGTCTAGCTGTCTTTTATCAAATTTCCCTCAAGGGAAATCAGCTATTTAGGTCGTTATCTTGACGCGATTTTTGAAAAATGTCCATCGTTCCAACCAAGAAGATGTGTGTGTGTGTGTGTGTATTACTGGCCTAGCGGTTGCAATTTTTGTTTGATCGATACCAAACTCGATATTTAAACGGTTTTTTTGCATTTCTAAAGACCAACTTCGTTAACAGCTGAAATCTGACCACGGGGGAGGGGTTTAGAAAGGAGACATTTTGAAAATTAAAAAAAATTCCATTATTATACGTCGTATTGAGAAATTGTATAGGGTCAATATTATTCCATATTTTTATTATTATTTATTAACGTCCGCTTTTTGTAACTAAATATATTAAATATTCCATATTTAATGTTTTATTAATGTTGTCACACAAATGTTTTCTCTATCTTCATTAAGGGATAGTGGCTTTTTTTTTTAGTTTTCAGCCTTCAGGTACCCCCACTTTTAGTCATCGGACTTTAAAAATAAGTCAGACAGGCACAAAACTACGAAAAATAAAAGACACTATTCATGAATGGCAATCAAGTAATCTGGACACTTGAAGAGAAGTAGTCCTTGCTCGGTTGAGGCACGGCCATTCACTGATATCACATGGACACCTCATGACTAGGACTGAACCACCATTATGTACACTGCAATACACAACTAACAATAAAACACCTACTTACAGACTGAAGACTAATAACCGATAAGAACTTACCCACCAACCTATAAGAACTACCATATATTGAAATGTGATTAAAATAAGTTATTCAAAATACAATTCAAACAATTAACCAATTTACCCAGTGGTTATTTTTAACGGCTCCATAATACAGTTCATTTTTGCCGAATTATGATGTATTTTTCTCGATATTTCATTGGCTCATTATCTCTTGCCTCGCCTCCCAATTTTCAGGGTAACCTAATCCCTGATATGGAGGGTGGATAAACGACCCCGACAAATATTTACTCCCTTATTAGACCCTCGTCAATCGCTGCAAGATGTTAGCCAGAAAACATAAACAGACAAACACAATCACTCTGTAATCTCATCTTATACCATACAACAAAATAAAAATACACGACGCAGAAAACCATAGAGAATTTTGATTATTTAGAGAAAAGCTTGTTTTGTGCTTATATGATTGAAACATCGTATATATATTTTAAGATAACATGTGAAAACGTCCGCCATGTATTTCTGGATTCGATTCAATATATTTTAGGGGCATTTCAGAATTTAAAAAAAATTTAATAAAGAACATTTAATTTAATATTTGATGTTGAATTAGTGGGATAGATGCTCCAAACAAAACCAGCTGAAAAATGCAAATACCTAGAGAGTACTTAAAGAAGGTGCCGAAAGGATTCTCCTGTTATGGTGGACTTACCTACGTGAGAATGAAAGTTATAAGAAAGAAGTCCGTCACGCAGAAGCTGGATAAATAGCGGGTTTTCTAAGGTTTCTGGAATCTAGAAAAAAATATAATATACTTCAGTTTTATCATTCAATTCAGATGAATGTCGGATAACATCCCGAAATAAAACGTGACTGTTTTGAGATTTTGGTCTCTGTAAACACAACTAGCAGAATGTTAAATATAACTCTGTAATTTTGTTGAAAGGTATACAGCGAAGCAGGTACATAGAGCACTCTAGTAGCTGTTCGAAAAAAAAAAACTATTAAGTATTTATGAAAACTAAATATAACATCAGTAAAACAATAATGGAGTAATGAGCCCGACAAAAAAAATAATGTAAAAATTATAGGATATATTTTAAATGAAACTATGTTAATAATTACGGTAATTAAATGAAATAATAACACGAGCTCCCACCAAGGAAATTAGAATTGATTCAATAAGATGTAAGTATACAGATACATAAAACAATAAATTCACTTTTAGAATACACTTCGCACCTTGGTTTGGCGAAGATTTACAAGGATTTTTGTAATGCGAACAACCTCAATAGCTCCTTTTTGCAAAGAAATCTGCTAAAACTCTTAACCAGCCGTATCTCGTAGACAGTTAGTCGTACAAAACAATTGCATAGAATCAAAGTTTAAGTAAGTTTATTTTGCAACAAGATCGTTTATTAACACTTTTCGACCCAACGGACAAATTTGAAATAATGACGGACAAATTTGAAATTTTTGATTTAACACCCCCCCCCCCCCCGCGCCACCACCCCTATAAGACCTTCTCTTGGGCCGATTCTGCTTATTAACAAACTCAATCTTTATTTTCCCGATAAAAATTTAAATATTAATTTTTGTTTGTATATATCGATAATTTCAACCGCTGTAGACCGAACACTCAAACAATGAATAGCTAGATAAATATATCTGTATCGGTATCACATTTGAAATTCAAAGTGTGCTGTTTTCGGTACTCATTTACCAGGACTCCCGGAGATTTCTTAAAATATTCAGATTTGAAACAAACTAACTATAGCACAACAAAAAAACCAAATAATGGACTAATGAGGCTGCCCAAAAAAAGAATAATGGTAAAATAATAGGATAGATTTTAAATGGAACTAAATGAATATTTACTTTAATTAAATCAAATAATAACCCAAACTCCGACCGAAATTATAATTCGACAACATGTAAACAGGTGAATAAAACTTTAAATTTGCTTTGGAAACACACTTCAGCTTTGGCGAAGTTTAGCAATCATTTTTGTAATGTGAGCAACCTCAGTAGCTCCTTTTTTAAAAGGAAAAGCCGCTATAACCCAAAACGACCCCTAAACCATTAGTCGTGCAAAGCAAATGCATAGAACAAAAGTTTTAGAAAATTTATTTTAACAAGGAGGTTGGTAACACTTTTTGATCCAACTTACAATGACGAAAATATTTGAAATTTTCGATTTAACCCCCACATCCTCCTGGGCCAATTCTGTCTGTTAACGAACTCAATCTTTGTTTTCCAGATAAAATATATGAATATGATTTTTTGTGTGAGTATATCGATATTTGCGGCCACTAGAGAGTGCACAGACAAACAATCTAAAGAGCGATAGTAGGTTAATTTTTAAATTCAAATTGATATTGTTTTTGGCACTCATTTACTATAATTTCCGAAGATTCGAAGGAATTTTTGTGAAGTTTTTTCATGTGAACAACCTGAATAGTTTCTTTTTCTAAAGAAAATCAACTAAAACATCTTTTCTTTGCTTAGATCGACCGTTCCCTTGAGGTAGCCAATGCCGTTTATCAGAAGACCGCACGCAGAGATAATGGTGGCAGTCCGAGAGAGCCAATAATAACCCCAATTTGTTCATTCCAAACGGAAGATATTTAGTCCAATTATTCCCACCATTTTGAAAGATTAGCCTAAACGCACATGTTGGGATTAGGAACTTGAGACCTTCGCTTGGTTTCGACAGTAAATTTGAACCGATTGTACATATGTAGTTATATACGAGCATGAAGTAGTAAACTTCATGAGCAATAGGGGGTTTCCAAGTTTTAGACGGTTCCGCGTGCTCACGCGCTCTACTGAGGAAAATCAGAAGCAGAACCCTTGAATAGAGGTGTCATATACTTTGGACGAAGAATACTGAAAATCGTGGCTGTAGAAGTGGCACGATTAAATGGAAAATATGGCATAATAGCCCTGAAGGTAAAGTCGGGAGGGACAAGTAATAGACTTGAATCATTCCGGATGTTTAGCTGGGTGGAGTTACATTCCAAAAATAACTAATTATTTATTACAGCCTTACTGAATTGCCTCACGTTACTGAATGTCCGAAAAGATAGGAGCTCGGAGATCACATAATTAAATAAAGTTAAGTGTTCAATTGCCGGTCATGCACCTGGCACTAGTAGAAAAGTGTATTTCATTATACCTGATGACAAATAAACTAATAATATTACATAACTTAGATATAAACAAAAAGATTCGTATTGAATTTTTATTTTCAAAATAAATATTAATATTTAACTAACAAACTCACACTAATATACCTACATGCCTTCTCACGCAAACACTATACACAAAATTGTACTTTTTAGCGTTCCTTAAGGGAAATCAGCTATTGTGGATGTACTCACGATTTTCAAAAAATTGTGCCCCCATGTCCACCGATCGTGCCTAGTAGATGACGTAAATGAGGTCCGCTCAAAATTTATATATATATATATATATATATATATATATATACATATATATATATATATATATATATATATATATATATATATATGTGTGTGTGTGTGTGTGTGTGTGTGTGTGTGTGTGTGTGTGTGTGTGTGTGTCTGTTGGCGCTCTCTTGGGCTCAATATTTGTATAAAGGCGTTTTATATAAAAAGAAAGATGAAGTTCGTGAACGGCTGACATCGAGCTGTGGCTCACCTGCGGGTTTACATGGGAGGAATTTCGAAAATTCTTCGTTATTATACGTCAAATCGAAAAAGTATATATAACCAAAATTATTGAAAATTTAATTTACTATAAATTCTGTTATATACTTATTTTCTCTATCATGAATATTAACCGAGATATTTTGATTTTTTTAGCTATTAGCCTTCAGTAAACCCCCTCTCCTAATCAAGTCATATCAACAATCTGCTGTTATATCATAAACCACTTTATTCGAAGCTCAAATGCCAAATATTGTTTTCAAGACACCTTTATTATTTGAGTTAAATGAAAATTCGTTGCAAGCCGACAGTGGGGGGAGGAGGACTTGAAAAATCAAAATCTTTACAACATTGTGGAGCGGATCGGAAAATGTCAGTACAATATTGATGCTCTATACTTGTGTGCGCTGTTAATTTTTTCGTAAGTAAGTATTCAGTGAGTTTTTCAAACTGTTTTGTTTTCTGCTTTCAATTACCACCCCTCCCCCTCCCTTTTACTGATCTGTATTTTAAATAGGAATAGAGAATATATTATGACATGAGATCAAAAGTGTGTTATACTAGCATGGGAAATCTACTCTGAGACGGACTTTTGTTATTTGATAACACCCACTTTGTGTTACTGACGTCAATGGGGACAGATTATCTTTAAGTTATAACCCTTTTCAACCCAGGATGAGACTCAGGATTTTTTTAGGCCAATAAAAAAATTATTTTAACAAAATGGAAGCTTTGATTTTATTTAGGTCCAACGCTTTAACTAACAGGGCTATCATGAACTTTGTTATTTTTATTGTTCTGTTAAAGATTCATGCAAGAGACTTTTCGGATCTATGCTTCTCTTTCACGATTAATATACAAATTCTGAAGATTCGTCACACAGTTTCTGCAAGCAAGGAGTTTTTCATGTCTAAGTAGTCATGCTGGTGATGTCACACCAGACTTTGACCATGATGACATTTTATTCTCTGCCTCAAAAGATCTTTTACCGTTTCCAGTAGGGGGCTGACACAACTGCTCCAAGAGACTATCTGAGGAGAAGGGAGGGGATTGGAAGTATATGTTGGTGGCCTTTTTACAGTGCTTATAGAAGGTTAAAAATAAACTGAAAGTGCTTAAAAAAGTATTGTAAAGTGTTTGGGCAAGGCGACAAACAAAAAAAAGTAATAAGGCGTAAAGTAATTCATCAAAAGGATCAAGAAGTAACATATATAAAACAGGTGAATTTTCCTGGCCCTTGAAATTTTGAGTATGTACAGTAGAAGAATTTTGAAGGAAACGATGTCAATTTACCTAAAGTCCTGTTTAAATATCTGAATTATATTTAAGGATTATTCCATTTACAAAATTTAAAATTTACCAGGTATTCTGGACAATTGTGTATAAATATATACATAAAGGTCATACAAAAAAAAATGGTTTAGTTGGATTTAAACCCAAGATAAGGTCTCAAAAGCAGAATAAGCATTTACTCTCCTTAAGCCTCTAGGACAGGTAGAATTCCTCAGCATCAGGTGGCAGACCTTGTGGGTCCGCTACCTGGTATTTAGGCCCTATTCAAGACGAAAGTGAAATCCCATGAAAAACGAAACCGAGATTACATATTTTGAAAGTGACAATGGTCCTTATATCCACACGAAACCCGCCACAGATTCCCCGAACGGTGAAACTGACAGGTGAAAAGGGTTATAGGGCTATTCATTGTAGGCCTTAAGCCCGCCTTTTACGCGGGAACTCATCCCTGTAAATGTTGTACAGGACTGATGGCATATTCCATTCTACCTGCCTCTCTACCTGAAGTGTTGTTTTCCTTTTCAGTGAAAATTCTTTGGTGGACTGATAGTTTTTCAAATGAAAATAACACATCTATCTCATGGGTATCTTGTCTTGTTTCTTCTTGGGAAGTTGGGTGGTGGAGAATAGAATCAATGTGGACATACACAGTAGGCCTGTTTCGTCTATACCACGTTTATTTAGACAGAGTGCACTTTCAGAGCAACAACTCCATCTTCAATGTCTGTTGACATAAAAAAAAAAAAACGCCTAAAAAAATCATGCAACCAACATTATTTAAATTAACCTCCTTAAACTAAAAAAGGGAAAGAAAGAAAACCAAAATAGCAGCCACGAGAAAGTGAAATTTATCTTGGAAACTGAAGAAGAGAAAAAGCGATGTTACCTTGATCTTGAGATAGAGAGGGAAGGGAGTGGACATAAATTTGGATTTTTTAGGAAACGCACTATTGAGGAAGTGCAGTCTATAAACGCATTCTAAAGGAAAACAGGCCTACTGTGTACATACAGATTGATCTTGTCTTGTGTTAAATCTTGGAATAAATATAAAAACAAACATCGCAGAAAGCCTTTACTGCCTTTATCATTTTCAAAATTTACAGCAAATTCACTAATAGCAATTTCAGTGATACGTTTTTGAATGATTCCGAATTGAGCACTTACGCCACCGTTTGTAGGCGAAAACCCCTAATATATTGGGGGAGTTCAAGGAAATATTTTTAAATTTATCAGAAATTACTTAAACATTAGATCAATCAGGATTGAAGTTAGTCTTGCTGATAGATTCCTAAAAATAAAAAAATAAAAAAATAAAAATAAATAAAAAAAAAGAGGAGTACCGCAAGGGGCTGTATTCTTTACTAACCTGTTTAACATTGCTATGAACTCAATTTGTGAATACATTCCTCCATCCGTGAATACTGACTGTATGCTGAAAACTTCATCAGCATACAGTCAGTATTCTCGGATGCTGACATGCAAATGCTATTAGAATTTGTTGTATACGTTCTTGTTCCTACAAATTACCACCGTAACTGTATAAAAAAAGATAGCAGAGTTATGTGTGGTCAACTCTTAGTGAAGTTAAGTATTAGCTTCGAAAAAGACTAAAAGCTTTCCTTTAGACAAAAAAAAGAAATAGTCTACCTTCTAATGTTACTATGAATCTATACTGGTACTTTTGTGTACGTGGGCTGCATTAAAACTTAGTTTTAATAGTTGATAGAAAATTAACCTGGATATCTCACATCACAGATATTTAAGATGTAAGAAGTCCATGAATCTATAGAATTCTAATAAATACCTGGTCCATAGTGTGCATAGGACATTCATCGGTCTGTCTTCAAGCTCTAAATATTTAAGACAATCTCCACAGCGCAGGTCATATGGTTACAGGGAACTTTGATCTAGTCCGGTAAATAGCATTTATGTGGAAGCTGGCGAACCACTTTTATGTATTAGGATGATGAAATTACTTATAAAATATGTTTTAAGATATAAATTTTAAACAGAGACGTAAAAGACCAGTTCTAAATAATCAGTAGTATAATATATATCTACTTCACCGAACTAGAATGTAACCACTATCCACGAGAAACAAATTCCATATTGTACCAACAGAAAGTACTCCCAAAACCCTTGGCGTATTCGAAATTTAACTATCACACAACCTTAGGCCAAGAAAGAGAATATTTTATTGGCAAAAGGAGGAAAGTCTGGCTACTCTTCGATGTTGACTTCCTGAAGACACAGCCTAAAAATACCCAATCTGACCTCACAAAGCATGTACATGCATAATTTTCTAGGCCAGTCTTGAGTCACAATACTAATAGCCCGTTTGCTTAAGGTGATGACTCAAAATGGTAAATAGTAATGCTCAGCTGAGACAGTAGGCACTAATAATTATCACCTCAAATTGACACTTCATCTAGCTGTTATACCTGCAGAACATCCTATTAGCGTTCCCAAGAAAACCAAAAACAAATAGTTCTCTGCAGAGACTCTCACAACTCACTAGACACTCAAAATGTTTGAACAGTTTTAAAGACTCAACTCCAACAGCATACACATGACTCGCTTTTTGTTAGCCGGACAAACAGGTATTAGTGAAAGCATAGAGTGTGACTAGCTGGCGAAACAGACATTGATATGAACTGTACTATCCAACCAAACGATATTTAACATCCGGTGGCTCAAGGAAATGGCTGAAATTTGGAATAACAAACGATGCAACGAACTGAGGCAATTAAAACTTGAAAGTTGAGGACTGCTTACTACGCTCTACGAAGAGATAAAGTTGTGATGGACTGCCAACACCCCATCTCACTGTATAATATTTCAAAATTAATGTGTCATGAGTAGAATAGGACGATCAATAAAATCTTGCCTATTTACATGTATCACACGCCAGCCATTAACGAAAATGATCTTTAGTGTTGAATGAAACGGTTAAACATCAAGTTCGGTTTAGATAAAATAAAGATTTTCAAGTCAAGAAGATAAAATAATAAATGATTACGCCACAACGCAACGTATTGACAAGTATTTATCATAATAAAGGTCATTGAAAAAAATATCTGGCATTTAAGCTACGAATAAGACGTTTCAGACATTTGAAGAAATCGCGTCATGTGTACAACCTCAATAGCTGATTCTCCTTAATGTAATTCTCTACTAAAAAAGTATTAAGAAATATAAACTAAAAGTTCCTTTAAATAATTCAGGATTCCAGAACTCCTTAACGTTTGCCAAGTTCGTCTCAAACAAATCTCCATCACCCCTTTTCCTTCACAGCAATTCACATAGATAAAAGTCAAGTAAATCCCTCGATATCCCGAATTCTTTATAATTTCTTCTTTTCACCCTATCACAAATTGACTACCTTACCTCACTATCCTAAGGTAGCTTTTCCAATCAGCTATAGTTAACCAGATTTTACTATCTACTTTTTCGATAAACAACTTCATATAAATGTCATCCTTACCCATTTATCATTATTATTATAAGTGCTACATACAATGACAATATATATATATTTTTTATATACAAGTTCCTGAAAAAGGCATCTTTGTGAATTACAATTCTTCAGATTATATACCCACCGACACCTTCCATACTTTTCATTCGTCTTCATTTTGTCTATTGTTACTTATCAGTACATAAGATAGTGTAGCTTTTTGTTGAGGCTTGGGGTCAATGTATATGAAAAAAAGCTTTAGTCTATGACTTAGTTGTGTAGCCATAAGTGCAATAACAAATGCACTTTAGCATATAAGTCATTCTAGTCTTGGTGAGTACAAATAACATATACCACAGTATTTAACAATAGTAATTTGCAATATATATAATTTAGTACCTGTTTACAGCCCTGCGGAAAATAAAATAAAATTCTCGAAATACTGGCCTAGATTAAAGCTTTTTTCATAAACATTCACCATTGACCACATACCCCATTACAAATTAGTTTCAGTTTTCTATATATTTGTGGGTGATAGTTTAATAAATAGAACGTTTGTAATTTTATTTTATCTAAGTTATCATTTAATTGTTTTTTTACTGTTTTGCAATAAAATGTGATTATTTAGTTCTTTATTTTTACTAATCTCTTTGTGTTTTATTAACGCTAAAAAAATCTGTTATTGAGGTTTGTTGAAGCTTCTTTTTTTTTCTGGGTATTTTTCAATTCATTCAACTAACCCCCCACAAATATATAGTTCTATATATATATAGAACTGAAATTAATTTGTGATGGGGTATGTAATATAGCTTGGAAATATAATAATAAAATAAAAAATAAAAATTATTAGAATTAAAGATAAAGTAATAGAAAGGTTAAAGCAACGTGTTAAAAGTATTGACAATAATTAAAATAAAACTGCTTTGACGGCTCGTTCTATCTACCAAGAAACACACTTTCAATTTTGAAAAATAATTGATAAAGAAATAAATAATGCTAATTGAAAAATAAAAGAGAATATTCACATAATAAAAAATAGAAAAATGGCAGTAAAGAAAAACAGAAATTAAATACCTCTATCATATATTCTATTACATTTTAGCTTAAATTAAACGATTTTAAATTATGACGCAAAATAATCGAGTTCAAGATTGGCGGGTAAGTAATCGATTTGTAGTCAGCTGAATTGACCTACCTCGGGGACCTCAGCATCAACTACCTCCTCAGTGAGGACAGTTGCAACGAATGTAAGAGGGAAACGAGCACATCAGAAATGTAAGTAGCAATATATAAATACATGACATTTAATAAATATATCATGTATGTAGGCACCTATTTATACCTCTATCAATGAATTATTAAGGGTTTTGTTAAACTAATGTTATTCATTTTTTTTTTAAATAAGATAGCCCCTGAAGAGGTGGTATGCAAAAAGTATGCGAGGAAAAAAATATTTTTCTATTGATGACCCTTGCCATGAAAATATTAAGAACATATATATGAGTGTGTGCATGCGTGTGTGGGTGCGTACGTGGGTGGGTGCGCGCATATGTGTGTGTGTGTGTTTAAGAATATGTTTTGGTATTTCTATTTATGTCGACATGAAGACTCTAATTAGAATTTATATATTCAAATTCTGAAAAAAATATATTATGTAAATAACATTCTACGTATATCGATGGATATGTCTTACTGCCTTTTTCGAAGAAAATGTTTTCTTTTAGCAGATTTCCCTTAAGGGAAATCAGCTATTGAGGTCGTACTCATGACGCGAGTTTCGAAAAATTTCCTTAAATGTCCATCGATCCTACCCAGGAGATGACGAAAATGAGGTCCGTTCAAAATTATATATAAATATATATATATATATATATATATTCGTCTGTTAACGTTCTAGCGGTCGCAATTTTTGTTTGATCGTTACCAAATTTCATATTTAAGCGTTTTATGTAAAAAGAAAGATCAAGATCATTAATGGCTGAAATCGGACCATTGGGGGGATTTTTGAAAATTCGAAATATCTCCGTTATTATGCGTCGGATCGAAAAATTGTATAGAATCAATCTTATTGCAAATTAAATTATCTATAAATATTTTTCTATACATTTATTATGTATCTTGACTATTAACCGAGATATTTGCATTTGTATTGTGTGTGGTCGGCAGGAATCGGCTATGTTCGGCACTATCCGCCGAGAGCTAGTGCGGCCGTTTCCTAACTATTCGTCCCTCGTGAATAGGTCTAGATATAGCTTACTACTACTGTTGTTATTAGGCAGATTTCTTTATTGTAAAACATCACGTGGGGAATCTGCTTAGTTTACGCAGCCCCTGCGTGACGGACTTTTTTTGTTCCATAACCCATTTTAACTATTTTTAGCATACGTAATGTATGTACGTACCTCGCAAAGCTCTGAAACGACGGGCATTTGGATGTTGAAAATCTAGTTGTCCATCTCCCCTTTTTATTAAAATCAATGAGGAGGGAGTTTAGAGGAGCACAAAAATAAAAAAGTCTTCAGTAGTTGCAAGGTTTTACGAAGATTTGTATAGGATATTTTTTGTTGTTATTAAAAGACCTATAAATTACGTATCATGGCATTTTGTTTTGAGAATTGTCGTTTTCACCTTCATATGAAGCGATTTTAAATGAAGCTCATTGTATTGTGATTTAGTAGTAGTACAAGGAAGTCTTGTGATGCCTACATCATTTTTTTCTTAAATGTGTTTTGATGTCGTGAGAAGAGAACAACTACATCAAACCCTCACATGATGCATTCAACTATCGTAACTGCAACTCCCGACCTCTCATACCTACTGCGACTGAACGCTGCCATACCGTGTAAGTTTTACATGGCAGGTGCATTAGGTTCCAGGAAGTGAGGAAAAAATCAGAAACTCATCAGAGAGGTTAGAGACTCAACGCGGAACGAAGCAGACACTCAAATCTAATCGGATTGGTCGCCCTGGAGTTTTCAGTTACTCCGAAGTACCTAAATTGTTTTTTGATTGCTTTTGTAATGATTATGAGCGGCGGTATGAAGTCGGTAGAAGTTTCTGTAATGTCCGTATGTAATGAATACCCCGCCAGTATGTCCATCATTATTAACATAATACAAACCGTCGGTAGTGATTGAAAATAAAAGAAATACGCTTCCTTATCTTTCTTTTTTTAAAATTATCATTATTTACTAACGTCCACGTTTTGCAACAATGACTAATTAGGAAGGGTTCTCTACAGGGTACCACCCTTTTCTAGCCAGGGTGAAACTAAGAATCTTATTTAGTGAGTCCGTCACTATAAATTCCTATACCCAGGCGGGAATCGAACTCGCCACTCAAGGTTTACCATATGAGAATAAAGCCAACGCTGTAATTCACATGGCTAACCTGAGCCCCAATAATTTAATTTATTATAGTCTATATATTTATTTTATCTTTACCAAAGGCGTTGGTAAAGTTTCAATTTATATTAATTTTATTGAGAAAAATGTATCTTCTTATTTATTATAATAATCTGTATCAAACAAAAGATGAACAAGTAGAGTAGACCCAACCTAACAAAGTATGGCAGTCAAGGTTTAGAAATAAATAAAGGTTTTCTCTCTGTATACATATTACTGGAAAGAATAATATTACTAAAAGAATTTAATTATAACACAAGAATATTTATTAGGCATCACAAAATATTACTTTTCTATTATTTAACACGACAGGTTTAAACGAGATTTTTTTCCCGTAACACTTCCTTTGATACTTCAAGTCAATCCGAAGTTATAAGTTCGCTTAGTCATACGAGTGCCGAACAGTTAAGGAACGGCCGAACTATCTTTCGGCGGGAACGATTAGAGGCGACCAAAGCTCGTCCGTTACACTTAATAAAATCCAAATATCTCGGTTAATATTCAAGATTGAGAATAAATGTATATTACAATATTTATAGTAAATTTAATTTGCAATAAGATTGATTTTATACAATGTTTCGATCCGACGTATAATAACGGATATATGTCGAATTTTCCAAATTCCCCCTCTAAATCCCACTGGTCCGACTTCAGCCGCTAACGAACTTGATCTTTCTTTTTACATAAAACGATTAAATGCCGAGTTTGGTGACGATTAAACAAAAATTCCGACCGCTAGAGTGTAAACAGACATGTATATAATTTTGAACGAACCTCATTTTCGTCATCTCCTTTGTAGGATCGATGGACATTTGAAGAAATTTTTCGAAAATCACGTCATAAGTACGACCTCGATTTCCCCTAAGGGAAATTTGCTAAAATATCTGTTAAGAAGTAGTGTGTTTCCAGTGTGCAGAAATACTATAAAACTAACACCTTATAATATGGTAACTAAAAATAAGCAATATTTACAGTTCGACCTGTGCAGACTTTAAATACATCGATTTTTTATTGCAAATACATGTTGATTTATTTTCAACAATTTGTCTTCTTTTAACATGATAGCACAAAGCAGAGAGCTGTAAGTCCCCATCGAAAAAAAATGTATAACGTTTAAAATACAAAATAGCATTTTGAAGATAATTAGAGAGATTGTTTATTTAATATTTAGTAAATGGACATTATTAAGTTTACTGTTCATAAATTCCATACATGGTCTATTCTTATCTGTTCTTTTTGGAAAACCGATATATTTCGTTCCCCTATTGGTTTTTCGACAATGATTACAAACGCTGTTTATTTTGTTATTTAAAGTAACTTTTGTTATATACACTTTTGTCGTATTCAGAAGATAGAATGAGATATACGCTAAAAACTATAGCAGGAGCCAACAATTTTATTATTACTCATTAAAGTGTTTGTAATGCAGGCATATTATGACAAATTATGTAAAGTTTTTAGAGTTCTATGATTTGAATTAGGGAGCTAACAAATATCCACCTCTCCCCTTCTAAATTGTTATTTATTTTAAGTAGAAAATAACTTTGCTATTTATTTCCAACATAAATTTAAAATATAAAAGCATTTCGATTATTTAATTTGTATAATGCATTATTTAAGCAGTCATACTGCTTTGCACAAAGCGTGATAGCGGAAGTTGTGCGGAAACAAACTCTTTAATTACGATATATATTTTCTTATTTCCTTCGAAATGTTGAAGTTATTGAAATGACCATGTACTATCTATAATTATTAAACGTTACATGGTAATGTCATTAAAACAAAAGTCGGTCACGGAGAGGCTGCGTAAACTAAGCGAATTTCCCACGTGAAGTTTTACAATAGAAAAATTTCACGAGAGTCGAACAGTTACGGAAACGGCCGAACTAGCTTTTGACGGAAACTCACGACTAGACCCGAAGTTAGCCGATCTCAAGTCGTCCGTTACAATTAATAAAAATGCAAATATCTCGGTTAATATTCAAGATAGAGAATAAATGTATACAAACAACAGACAATATTTATAGTAAATTTAATTTGCAATAAGATTGGTTCTATACAAATTTTTTATCCGAAGTATGGCAATGGAGATATTTTTGGAATTTTCGACAGGAATATGAACTTTATAGATGATAATTAATTATAATAAATGCTTCCATGGTTATGATTTAAATTATTCACAGTGTGTCAAACAGTGGAGAGGGATTTACTGAGGACTTCGTTTCATTTAATCTTCAAAACTAAAACTTTTATTCTGTAAGTCTCCTACCTGACCCTTACGGGAAAACAACACGCCTAGACGAGAAGTGTAGTTCTACACTTTGAAGCCTTGCCAAAAAAATAATACCATCATCGTTCAGCCTCTAATGATTTCCCGAGCGAAGCCGGGTACCTTAGCTAGTATGCATATACATACATATATATGTCTGTTACAGCTCTAGCGGTCATAATTATTGTTTAACCGTTACCAATTTAAATGTTTTATGCAAAACTAAAGATCAATTAGTTATTAGAGGAGGGAATTTCGAAAATTCAAAATATCTCCGTTATTATCTCGTCATATTGTTTTTCTTTCCGATCAAGAATATTTATCTTTCAGTTCTGAGAGATTGGGTGACCTGCTTGTTCACAATTCAGAAGCTTTCCGTTGTGGGGCTTATTGAAATGTCAATTGTCTGAATCATTTCACGTTGTCATTTGTATATATTCACTTTTTATACATATATATATATATATATATATATATATATATATATATATATATTTGTCTGTTACCGCTCTAGTGGTCGCCATTATTGGTTAACCGTTACCAAACTCGATATTTAGTCGCTTTATGTAAAAAGAAAGATCAAGTTCGTTAATGGCTGAATCGAACGATGGGGAAAGGGTTTTAGAGAGGAAGAAATTTTAAAATTCGAAATATCTCCGTTACTATACGTCGGATCGAGAAAATGTGTAGAATCAATCTTATAGCAAATTAAATGTGCTATGAATATTGATATATACATTTATCCCTATCTTGATTATTAACCAAGTTATTTGCAATTTTCAGTTTTCAGCCCTCAGCAAACCCCCACTTCTACTCATGTTACATAAACAATACTCGCTTATGTAATAAACCACATGATTCGAATCTTAAATACCAAATATTGTTTTCAAGAGACATTTATTATACGAGATACTTTCAAATTTTTTATGGTGACCCCAACCACCTTATTAATATTTTTGACTATTTAAGTTACATTGATTGAGCTAAAAATTATTCTGATTCATTATAAATTACAGTAATAGATATAGTAAATATTTTTCAATGAAATTAATAGTTTATATTCAGATATAATACAGTAATTGTTTTCCTTTCCAATAAGGAGTTGGCAGAACTGTTTGTTTACATTTCAGATGATTCACGTCGGAAGGTTTATTATTACCGTTTGTATTTATTCCCTTAATATTAACGGGGGTGTTGTGTTAGGAGTTTTCAGATTTCTCTATTATTAAACTTCATGAGGGAAATCTGCTTAATTTTCGCAGCCCCTGCGTGACGGACTTTTTCATTTGATCGCGTCAACCACTACTGTTTAAAGACCCTGCTAATGACAACTCTTTGAGGTCAGAGCAATTACTTCACGGCCCGATAAGACCTACAAAGTAAGCGGTTCGGAATGGTCCAACTGATGGAGCGCTGAGGTCCATTAGCCCTTTCTATGGGCTGAGCATTTCCCGTACAAACGAGGCCGCCCTTAGAGCACGGCCACCCGCCTCTGGGTCTTCGCATCAATGACCTAGCCCATTCATGCATCCTGGGAAGTTTGCCCCACGTGGGCCGAGAGAGAGAAAAAAACGTAAAGGTCCCATCCCTTTCTCCCGATGCAGAATTTGCTCGCTCCCCTCAATAAGTTACGGCTTCACTTAGCACAATCTTTTGTGAGCTGGCAGGCTTTTCACACCGTGAGACCAGGCAACTATCCACCTCCCAAAAAGGAGGCTCATCAATTATGTTTTAAAACATATTTAAAACTCTGTAGAGTTCTAGGAAACAAATAAAAAAAACGAACCAAATGATTTTAGAATTTCTTTTCAAAAACAGAAACTTCCTATGTTCTGAAGTGAACGACTTTGATACAGAATCTTTAATGACTAAATGATGACTGTATAACCCTCACAATTAGCACATTAATTAAAATATAGTTTTCTCGTCAAATTAAAGGATGTAAAAAAAAATTTGATGCAATATAATTAGGGTTATGATTTCGAATTTTCTCTTAAAGGAGTAAAAAAAATCCAAATTAAGTCATCTATAAGTCCTCATTGCGAAAATGAAAAAAACATAATAAATGACACGATTTTAAGAAATTAAACAATCCACCAAGAATATATGGATAATACCAGTTACCAGAGGAACAAAACATAGAATAGATTAATTATGCAATACAACGCTCCACTCGCGATTCTGTCAGAAAAAGGTATGTGAAGAGCTCACATGAACTCTTGGAAAACCCACTGGGCACTAGGCATTTGCTACAATGAAACAATAGTAATAGAGTAATACGTTAGTTTAGAGTCATCTCTCCACACACACACACACACACACACACACACACACACACACACACACACACACACACGCACGTACGCACTCTCACACACGCGCGCACACACACACACACACTCGCGCACACACTCACGCAAGCACGCACGCACGCACACACACACACACACACACACCAACAAACACGGACACATATATAAAATCTCCTGACTGGGGGTCGCACAGTGGTCCAAAAGCCACAATAAGCGGCAAAAACCTATTAACTTTGAAACTACTTTAAAAAATGCATTGTAATATTTATAATATATGTTGGCGTAGTTTAAAATGTTGTTTTGTAATAGAATTAAACAAAGAACTAAACATGAATACGTTTCAAAACCTCTACTCCTTAAGGATAATGTAAAAATTTTCAGATATCCCTAAAATTATAACGAAATTGATTAATTTTAATCAATCCAAGTAAAATTTACACAAAAATTTATTTCGAATGAAAAAAATAAAAACATTCTTCCTTTAATATGAACATTTTATTTACATTTTTTCTTATTCAATTATTTTATTTATTGAAATTCATAATTCATTAAATAAATAAATCAATAAATTATTTTATTTAAATTTGAATAAACAGTAGCATATCCTTAAAGTTGAATAAATAGTAGCATATCCTGCCCAAAGATTTAAAATATATGCAACAAAAAATGAACGAATAAAAATCTTTTAAGAAATAAAAATATTGAAAAAGAATAGGCACCTATTCACTATCAAAATGAAAAGATCAGGATGACATCAACGACAAAAAACCATGAAATATTCTATCAAAGATTTGAAAAATTATATATTCTTTATCAATAATTTAATTTTCTTCATTCTCAATAAAAAATCATATTTCGCTGACCATCAATCAAAACCAACCTAGGTCTAAAGATTGGCTCGTTTCAAAAAGCACATTGCATAAAACACTGTTAGGAAAATCCGACATTTTAAAGTATTTTAAACACCTTAAAAATTACTTTATAAGTTCGCCCAAGCACTTCGAAACGTGAACTGAAAAAGTAAAACACGAGTAGTAAATAAATCCTCGATCCTATAATTCCATTTAGTAAACATCCTGAATAAACAGAGCGCCCGGCATTTATTGTTAGTGAATTTTCTTTAAACCTCAATTTCTCACAAAAATGGACGAAGGTGGATGAGATATTTATAAAATAGTTACTCATAGGCTTAATCTTGAAGAAAATATAAGTTAGAGCTTGGAGCTTTGTGGAGCTTTTTTTGAAACCTTATACGAAGAAATAAATTTAGGAATTTATCAGTTTTTTGTTAGAACTCGTTTTAAGGGCTTATACATAACGGATTAAAAACAAATTATAAACCAGCAAAAAACTTGAAACATACAGTATTAACGTCGCCAGAATGAAATTTGTCAATAGACAGTCTTAAGGGGCAGAATTTATCTTTTAAATTTGGCTTAGAAGTTAGATTATTTTGTGAAAAACATGAATGTCGATTTAAATGTTATTCTATTGGCAATTGAAATTATATTAATTAAAAAGGCCACCCAAACACAAAGGTACAACCACTAAACTATAAAGAAATCAAATTCTCAAAACCAAATTTCAACTTTTGATGAAATAGGTTTTTGCCGGATTCGCACCACTGTGGGACGGTAGAGTTATGTATCCACAGTTAATGAATCCGTCACGCAGGAGCAGCGTTAACTAAGCAGATTTCCCACTTGCGCAAGGTATTTGTATTTATCTATAAAAGTAAAATTTTAATGAGAACATTATTTGATATTTAGGCTTTAAATAAAGTGCTTCATATTATAACAGCTTTTTAGCAGATTTCCCTTAAAGGAAATCAGCTATTGAGGTCAAACGCATGACGCGATTTTCGAAAAATTATATTTTCTCAAATGTCCGTCGATCCTACGCAGGAGATGACGAAAGTTGTGAGGTCCTTTCAAAACTATATATATATTGTAGCATATGCTGTATGGTTGCTAGGTGATGAAACCTACTCTTACTGTTACCTTTAATAAATTAGTTTTGAATAATGGCGTTACTCAATGAACTGTTAGTTATTAATATTACAGTAAGCATCTAGATATTTTCATTCATGGGATTATAGCATTTTTCTAACTTCATTTAATTCCTCCTTTTAATAACTTATCTCTCATATTAGAATTGAGTGATTTAATGCTCTCTCCCTACATACCCATGCATTCTTCTTAAAAAATGTTCTTATAAAAACATCTTTTATCTAAATTTAATGAGTAAATAGCTCTTTAAAATTTGTATGTATTTTAATCTTCTTGAATTTTTGATGTATATTTCTCTGTATGATATTTCTGTATATTTATTGTAGTTCTGATCGTACACAGAAATAAAGGAGTTGAATAAAACTTCGGAAACTTTGAAACCTGGTGTGAAGATGTTTTGGAACAAGAGAGACGAGCTAACACTGGAAGATGGTGTTATTCTTCGGTTGGGAAGACTGTTTGTTCCTGAAGCTTTGAGGACTCCGTACTTCAACAGTTACACGAGAGTCACCCCGGGATCACTGCAATGCGCTCACTGTCCCGTTACTATGTCTGGTGGCCGGGCATCGATAAGGATATCGAGAAGTACGTAAGAAGATGCACCCCATGCCAAACTATCGGACATAGTGAGTGTGAGGTGCCTCTGTATCCCTGGAACCCGAATGGACCCTGGGAGCGACTCCACGTGGACATAGCAGAACTCGGAGGTGGCAAGTATTGGCTGGTAGGTATAGATGCTTACTCCAAGTGGGCTGAAGTGGATGTGATGAACCGAATGATAATAATAATAATTGACGGTATACCCAAGCAAATAGTATCTGATAATGGGACGCAGTGGACCTCGTCAATGTTCAAGAATTTCTGTTCTGCAAACAATATCCGTCATGTGACCGGAGCTCCTTATCATTTAAGACCAACGGGCTCGTGAAGAGAATGATCTAGACGTTCAATTCCAGGAACTGTGCCTGTAGGAAAGAGGGGTTGCCAAAGGCTAAGGGTAAGGCAAAGACTCGTTCGTCCCGTGCCGGTCTTCAGTTCCCCGTCGGAAGAATTCATCGGCTGCTGAGGAAAGGCAACTACGCCGAGCGAGTTGGTGCTGGCGCCCCTGTCTACCTCGCAGCCGTTATGGAGTACCTCGCCGCCGAAGTTCTCGAGTTGGCAGGAAACGCCGCGAGGGACAACAAGAAGACGAGGATCATTCCTCGTCACCTCCAGCTGGCCATCAGGAACGACGAGGAGTTGAACAAGCTCTTGTCGGGAGTAACGATCGCTCAAGGAGGTGTGCTCCCCAACATCCAAGCCGTCCTCTTACCCAAGAAGACTGAGAAGAGCTCGTAAGCGTTCTCGAGGATAGCCCTGAGTGCCCAATTTTGTTCGCCTCAAGGACGTTAACACCGGCAGAAAAAGGATATTCCCCAATTGATAGAGAGGCCCTTGGCTTGGTCTTTGCAGTTAGGAAGTTCCGTCAATTCCTGCTTGGGCGAGAATTTGTACTTAGGCCTCTGGAGAGGATATTTGGAACTGAGAGTGACCTTGCTAAAACAGCGAACTCACGTTTGGTACGATGGGCCATCAATCTCATGAAGTATAACTACAGGATAGAGTACTGTAAGGGGACAAACAATAGACTGGCCGATTTCTTATCGCGTTTTCCAAGTGTAAGAGAACCAATTAATGAAGAGAATATAATCTCAGAGGTCAAGGAATTAAGGACAATTAGAATAATAGGAAAAAATATTATTCATTTCTCCACCTGGGGACATTAAGAAATCATATGGAAAGTATCCAGTCTTTAAGCTTCTCTTAGTTATAGAAGTTATAGTAATTGTATAGAAGCAATTGCATTGCAAATGTAATGTTCTATAAATGGTGTTATGTACACGTTTTCTCTTTATTGAATATTAACTGAGATATTTTCATATTTTAGTTTTCAACCATCAGTAAACTCCCACTCCTACTCATGTCATATTAACAATAAGCTGTTATGTAATGAAGCATTGCATTCCAAGGTTAAATACCAAATATGGTTTTCCTTGAACTTTTAATTTGTGAGATAAATGCAAGTACGTTATGTGTATGACGTGCACTGACATCTTCAATTAAGATTTGTCTTTCTTTACTCGAAAAAGTTTATTTGATCTATACAATACTCGATATTTAACCGTTTCAGTCAACAATATAAATCATAATTGTTATTGGCGGAAATCAGACTTAGAATAGTGGGTGTTTAGAAGGGGGGATTTGAAAATTCAAAATATCTCCGTAATTATGAGCTGGATCGTAAAATGTTATAGAATCTTGTTAAACTATTGATCTTCTACAATTGTTGATCTATGTATTATTTCGTAACTCAAGTATTAAGCGAGTTATTCGTTCTTTCTTGTATTCTGCATTCAGTAACTTCCCCCCCCCCTTCTTCTGATCGGTTACTGACATATAAATAGAGAATACGTGCTCTGATAAGATCATAAGCATCTTACACCGGGACATGGGAAATCTGCTAAGTTTACGCAGCCCCTGCGTGACGGGCTTTCTTAATCTACAAATGCTACGACGGAATTTAAATTCTTGTTTCCCGCCCTCTCCATCACATAACTGTTGACGCTAAAAAGGCTTTCTTATAGTTCCTTTTGGTTTAAGACCCAGATAGCTCGTTTCCTAGAAAGATGAGAAAGTCAGTTGACTAAGTGCGACCATTAGAAGAAGACACTGCTATTTTGGCATGAGACGTACGGTTTAAAGACAGGATAAAACAATTACCATTAGAGAGAGGCAGCTGGGCTATTAGAGTGGCTACAAGTCTAAGAGAGTCGTTCATTAAGGAGTAGAGCAATCTGAAGAGGGCCGTTATGACGTGGCTGGGGGAATCAGACCATGAAGCTAAGGCCTGTAGCTCGGCTGACACCGCTCTCTGTCACCCGCAATCCAGCCTATCTCGCAATTACTAGTGTCAGCAGAAAAGGATGCCCAGTAGTAGTCCTCCTACTACGACAACAGTAAAATTCCTAGTAATGTGAAGCGGCGTAAACAGCGATTGACCTAACTGCCTAGTCATTAGAGTATATATATATATATATATATATATATATATATATATATATATATATATATATATATATATATATATATATACGCCGCACTCATGACGCGATTTTGGAAAAATTTCCAGTTCCACCACTCCTTCTCAAGAGGTTATTTAGCCGTCACTAAAATTTAAAAAAAAAAGCCCGCCACGCAAGGGGCTGCGTAAACTAAGCAGATTTTCCTCGTGATGTTTAACAATAGATAAATCTACAAACTGATAACACAACGCCACTGCGAATATTAAGTGAATAAATACAAACGATTATAAGAAAGCTTCAGACGGGAAGCACCTGAAACGAAAACAAACAGGTGTACCAACTTCCCACAGGAAAGAAAAACGATTACTGAAATATATCAGAATATAACATATTAATTGTATTGAAAACTATTTACTATACATAGTACTGTAAAATGTAATGGATCAGGAAAAATTTTATCTCAATCAATCAAATTTTAGTAGTCCAAGAACTTAAGAAGGGGGGGGGGGGTCACGATAACATATTTTCATTTATCTCGTATAATAAGTAGGTCTCTTGAAAACAATTTATGGTATTTAAGTTTTGAATAATATGGTTCATTACAGAATAGGTTATTGTTTTTATAACATGAGTAGAAGTGGGGGTTTGCTGAAGGCAGGAAAATGAAAAATGCAAATATCTCGGTTAATATTCAAGATAGAGAATACATGTATATAACAATAATTATAGTACATTTAATTTGCAATAAGATTGGATCTATACAATTTTTTGTTGGGACGTATAGTAACGGACAACTTCCAAATAGTAGTAACGAACAAAGTTGGCAGAACTGTTCATCTCTTGTCCACACTAGCACATTAGTTTGGTTTTAGGGATTTAATTTAATAAAAAACATTTTTATGAATCTTTTGACAAAACGAATGTCATTTGTGTTTTTATAGAAGATTACAAATTTCCACCATGTTGAATAACAATATTGAACATTTCGTCTACATCTTTTGGAACTGAAGCCAATGTCCTACAAGCAACGGAGATCTGTACTTTAGGATACTCTTAGTTTTGAAAAATCATTGTGGGTGCTTGTCCGTAGATGTTTTCCTATGCATTCTCAAAGAACCTCTGAATCGAGAGATCTGGGGCGTCCACAGTCCCATTGGCTTTCAAGATAGAAATCTCTTTAAATTTTTTTAACTAAGTCTGCACAGGGCGGATAGACAGATGTATATATTCAACAAATATATTCAGGGTTTTTTACTCAGTTCCTCTCCATTTTTGAGCCTGATACTCCACCAATTAACCATGGACTTCTCTGCCGGCTAATTCATTGATTTCTTTTTAATCACTACTCAGGTGAGGGGACCAGGATTAGCATCTCTGTCAGGCCAAATCCTCGTTCTCAAATATAAAAAATTGTACACCGCAGCGTTTCGGCTTCCATGACTCTGAGTGGCAAAGCACATCTACTTCAATAAGACCTCCATAAACGTTTTAGTTATTTTAGTATGACCGTTGACCACTTAAACCATAGGAAGCCTTAATGTAGTATTTGTAAGACGGAACCTCACTGTGTGTTAGACTGCGCCCTATTGTCTAGTCCACTTAAGTGCATTTACCCTCTGCGTCCTTAAGACAATGCGCAAAGGACACGTCCTGAGTGCTAGTTGGGAGGGCTGTGTTCAGGTATACATGGCCCCTCTCAAGGAAATTAAAAAGCTCCCGGTTGGAGGGCCTTTAGTTTTAACACCTAAGTGTTACCACTGGCGCCAAGAAGTCCCAGTAATATCTTACCCGAAGAATGTCAACCAGAACAATGTCTTTCTACCTCAAGATGCTTCGGGCGTTTTAGTAAGTGTACACTTAGATAAGTTACTAGAAAAATTATTGTTGGACGACACTTCATATTGTGTTTTCTAAGTTAGTACCGCTATATACCATAGTTTATTGTTTTTTAGCACAATGTATCTTATGATAAAGGAAAAATCTGAAGCATACGAAGTTATTGTGTTTACAATAAATCTTATTTTTCCTGCTTCACAATATTACAATTGTGAGGCTAAAATACGCCTTAATTTTCTCCAATCGGTATATAGTTCAGGAAGACTTGTGCTCTTCAATCTCATGCGAATGTTCTACCGCGATAAGGAGAAGATCCAATAGTGCACTAACTTACTAATAAACAAAATGTTTGGTTGAAAACCATTTAAAATTGTATTATATTTATTTATGGGCATCATATCAAAGGTGATGGAAAGAAAGGGAAGGGTTTCACTTTAAAAAATCAAAAATTAAGCAATTTCAAGAAAAGTAAAAGTTTTAATAAACATTTTATAAATGGACATAGCTCTAAATTCAAGTAATTATAATGGGGCTCAGGTTAGCCATGCGAGTTAAAGTGTTGACCTTTATCTCACATGGCAAACCTAGAGTGGCGAGTTCGATTCTCGCCTGGGCAAAGGAAATTATTTAGTGACGAAATTCATTAAATAACATCCTAAAATCCCACCCTGGCTAGAAAAGGGTGGTAACCTGTAGATAACCCGTCCCAATTAGCCTGAGTTGCAAAAAGTGGAAGTTAATAAATAATAATATTATAATCAGAAGGAGCTGCTAATACTACATCAGATTGCTAAGAGATTTAAAAAAAAAATTAAAAAAAGTGGCCCTGAGCATACTTGGTGAATGATTAACTGGAATTGAATGGCTGAACATGGCAATTTTGCTAATGATTGATCTAATGTCCTCTTTGAAGGAAGCTGATGACATATGTGGGTGTGTGTGTGTGTGTGTGTGTGTGTGTGTGTGTGTATATATATATAAAACTTTTATAGCTTTTCGTTTCAAATGCCATAGACACCATAACTGCATTTTGTTTCTTTCGTGTATGTTTTTTGTTTATTTGTTTGTTTGTTACCTTTTCAAGAATAAACGGCTGAACCGAATTTTATGAAACTTGGTATGTATATTGCTACTAACCAAACTTAGAGTTTAGGCTTTATTAATTTTCTCTGAGACAAACAGGAGTGGTGGTTATAAGGGAAGCCTGAAATTAAAAATAGAGATATTTCGTTTCCTATTGGTTTTTCGGCAAATATGAACATAACAAAAGTTGTTTATTTTGTTATTTAGAGTAACTTTTGCCATATAAACTTTTTTCGTATATCGAATTATAAACGAGATATACGCTAAAACCTACAGCGGAAGTGAAATATTTTATTTGGCACAAAAGACTCAACTGAACTAAATAAAACTCGGTATATGTATTAGCACTGACGCCTTCATTACCCTAAGCTAAAGATATACACTAAAACTTTAGCGGGAGCCAACAATTTTATTGGGCACTAACGATTGAACCAAACTTAACAAAACTCTGTCAATTAGCATTAATTCTTCCACTATTATAAGCTATATTACAATATTTAGGTTCGAACGGAAGTAGGGGTTATAAGGATTAGTTATAATGCCTGAAATAAAAATTCGCGATATTTCATTGTCTATTTTTATTTTTCGCCAAACGTACACATAACAAAAGCTCTTTACTATGTTATTTAAAGTAACTTTTGTTTTATACATTTTTTTCGGGAACAATGTATGAAGCAAGTAATTTGCGTAGAAATTTTGATATTCTCAACACTTAATTCCAATACGAACGAGTACTGGAATAATTAATTCAAATCTCTGTATATATTTTGTCCTTAATAATTCAAATCCATGCATAATCTACAGGAGACGGGAAATATGACAATTTGGAGGACAGTGAAGTTTTACAAAAAAAATTAATTTTATTATTGACAAATCCACAGCAACGTCGGGTATAAACCCTAAACACTGGGACGAGTAAATGCCAAAATATTGTGCAAAGTAAAGCCTTGCCAAAAAAATACCATCACCATTCAGCCTCAAATGAATTCCCGGGCGAAGCCGGGTATCTGTGCTAGTATATATATATATATATATATATATATATATATATATATATATATATATATATGTCCATACACACACATATGTAAGTTTCATTAATGCATAAAAGATGAGCAAGGGGACTGTAAGACTTTGTCTTTAAGCATGAGTTTGTTAATTTGGTGTGGCCGATTCTAAGTCTTGAAGAGCAGTGTTGACGATTTACGCCTGTTTGTGCTGTCAATATCTGCATACAAAACTATAAATACAACACACACACACAGGGCGTTTGGTAAGTAGACAAACTTCTACAGGTGTTTCTACTCCTCAAAAGGAACAAAATTGTCCATATGATGTATGTACCTATTCCTAATAGTATTGGAGAAAAATCGATTTTTGTGATTTTTCAATGTATCTATGTTTTATTACATAAATTCAGTTGCAGCAGATAAATTATTGCAATTGAATGTTTTCTGGCAATGTCGTTTTGAAGGGCATTAAACTCTCTTTAATAATCGTTTATTTTTATTTACTATTTCGGTTCTACACATTCTTTTAACAAAATCTGAAAATAAAATTAATTAAAAATAACCTTAAGTTTTATACCTTAAAACCCATCCACTGAGTCAACTTCGAATTTTTAGATTTTAAGAAAAACGTTTTGTGTCATAATGCTTTCTAACCATACAATCCAATGTCGACGAGACTTAACAAGTGTTGCGAAACACCGAATTTATAAACTGCCATTCTACTGTTCAGTTTTTCTTTCTTATTGTTATGCTCCAAACAAAGTCTCGCTAAAGAACTAGAACTATTTTATTTTCTATTATTTCAAATTATTTTTGCTTCAAATTCATGTCTAAAAATGTATTTTACAAAAAAAGAAAGAAAAAAAAATCCGTCACGCAGGTGCTGGGTAAACTAAGCAGATTTCCAGTGTGTAGTTTAACAATACATAAATCTACATACCGGTAACACAACACCACCATGAATATTAAGTGAATAAATACAAACTATAATAAGAAAGCTCCCGGCGGAAATATAAACAAACAGTTCTGCCAACTTCTTACCGGAAAGAAAAACAATTACTGTAATATAACATATTAATTTGATTGAAAACTATTTACTATATCTATTACTGAAATTTGTAATGGATTAAAATAATTTTTATCTCAATCAATCAAATTTAAGTAGTTCAAAAACTTAAGAAGGGGCGGGTCACCAGAACATATTTGCATGTATCTCGTATAATAAATGTCTCTTGAAAACAATATTTGGTATCTAAGCTTCGAATGGTGTGGTTTATTACATAACCGAGTATTGTTAGTATCGCATGAGTAGAAGTGGGGGTTTGCTGAAGACTGAAAACTGAAAAATGCAAATATCTTGGTTAATATTCTAGATTGGGTATAACTGTATATAACAATAATTATAGTACATTTAATTTGCTATAAGATAGATTCTATACATTTTTTTCGATCCGACGTGTAGCAACGGAGATATTTCGAATTTCAAAATTCTCCCCTTTAAACCCCCCCTCCCACTGGTCCGATTTCAGCCGTTAACGAACTTGATCTTTCTTTTACATAAAATGACTAAATATCGAGTTTGGTAACGGTTAAACAATAATTGCGACCGCTAGAGCGATAACAGACATATATATATACACACACACACACACACAGTTTTGAACGGACCTCATTTTCGTCATCTCCTAGGTAGGATCGATGTACATTTGAAGAAAAAAAATCGCGCCATGAGTACGTCCTGAATAGCTCATTTCCCTTAAGGGAAATCTGCTAAAAGAAACAGGCATTAAATTCCTAATATCCTCCTTCTCTGGAAGGCCCTGTCCACTACTGACGGGCCCCATTGCACCCGGAGGGTTAGTGGCCAGTTCACGCTGTCAGACTATATATAAGGAATGGATTAAAGGGGACCTGAAATTCGAAATATCTCAGTTATTATCAATCAACCCGAAAAAATAAAAATAACCAATCTTTAATTTCCTATAAATCATGGTCCATGCGTTACCATACTAGATATTAAAACGTTTCTTTTAAAACTAAAGATAAATTCCGTCAATCGCTGATAGCAATTTATTTAGTGACGAACTCATTAAATAAACTCCTTAGTCCCACCCTGGCTAGAAAAGGGTGGTAACCTGTGGAAAACCCGTCCCAATTAGATATAGTTGCAAAACGTGGACGTTAATAAATAATAATAAAATAATAAACGCTGAAATCGGGCCACTATGGGATTTAGGGGGAATCAAAAATTCGTTAATTTGAGTGGGATCAAAATATAATATTAGAAATCACATTGAAAACTGAACCCTCAACAACAGTTGTTCTATACATTTTTTTCGTATCTCAATATGAACAGATATAATTACATTTTTTGGTTTCTAGCCTTCAGTAACCCCCCCCCCCCTCTTCTATATTATAAGTGAAAACACCAAATATTGTCTTCTTTGAAGGTGTATTTTATTATTTTACAGTCTAAACTACACAATTTTGATACGATATACCATAGTCGATACTTAACCGTTCACGAAAAATAAAGATTATGTTAGGCAATAGCAAAAAGGAAAGGAGCCTCGAAGAGATGTGGAGGGGAGGAGGGAAGTAATACGAAAAGGAAATTAAAAAGTCGAAATAACTCCGTTATTATGAATCAAAGCAAGAAATTGTATATGGCCAGTCATGCTGAAAATGTAATTTTCTAAAACTATTGTTTTATACATGTTTTAGCAGATTTCCTCTAAGGGAAATCAGCTATTAAGGTCGTATTCATGACGCGGTTTTCGAAAGATTTCTATAAATGTTCATCGATCCTACACAGGAGATGACGAAAATGTGGTCCGTTACCAAACTCTATATTTAAACGTTTTGGGTATAAATGAAGATCAAGTTCGTTAACGGCTGAAATTGCTCTAGTGTGAGTGGGTTGGGGGTAGTAGAGGCGGAGAATTTAGAAAATTCGAAATATCTCCGTTGTTATGCGTCGGATCGAAAAAGTGTAAAGAATAAATCTTATTGCAAATGCAATGTTCTATAAATGGTATTATGTACATGTTTTCTCTAAATGGAATATTAACCGAGATATGTCCATATTTTAGTTTTCGGACATCAGTAAACCCCGACTCCTACTAATGTCATATTAATAAAAAGCTGTGATATTTTGATGCACTTTATTTGAAGTCTTAATAACTCATATTATACTTAATGAACATTTACGTTTTGAGATAAATGCAAATGCGTGACGCATGTGAAATCCTACATTATTCCTAAATTATTTGTTTGTTTAGTTTTAGTATTTGATAAACCCACACTTCTACTCATCGAATTTTCACTTCATCGAATGTTCATCAATTACTAAGTATCTTATGGACAGCTTTAATTCCTGTTTATTTAGCCTTCTTATTAGAAGGCTGAAATAAAATGTGTATGAGATATGATTAACAGCTTTCTAGCAAGTGGAAAAACTTTTTCTTAGACGGACTTTTTAATTTATTTTTTAAAAAACACGACTTGCAGCACTTATTTTAAGCGTATCTTTTGCAATCTTATTAAAATACTTTAGGTAAAACAATGATAGAGTAAGGTTAGATTTGTCGTTTAATTACAAATTTGGGTTGGCACTGTTGGGAAAATAAAACTCACATTGTAAGATTTAAAAACTTCTGGCGTCGATTAGCCATTAGGAAACTTTAACTTAAAATTACTATTCTTTAATCATTAAAGAACAGACCTAACTAAAATGTAAAATTTACTCTTAAGATCTTACACCAAGACACATTTCTTTAGAAAGCTCAGTTTGGTGTAGAATTGTAAGATTTGCCTAATCTTTTGCTGACGCATGGTGTGTTATTTTTCTCATTTTTCTCAAGTTACAACCATGGAATCCTTATATTGCTTTGGCATTGTGAGATTGTGCTATCTTTGGGGGCTACAATCGATAGTTCTAGATGTAAACAACCGTAGTTAATCATGGTTTTAATGGCATAATTGTTTGATTAATATCTTAATGATTTGCTTCTGAAGGGACCTGATATTACTTGTTGCTGTTATGCCTGTTATTTTAACGAACAGTGTAATCCCTTAGAACTGTTCTTTTTTGTGTCCCTCTCTTTTTAAATCTGACATGTTATAATTGAATCCAGGATATTTGTTTGACTTTTGAAGAACTTGTTAGTGGTAAAATTTGAAGATTAAATCATTATTTTACTTTGATATTTTTTCTGAAATGTTCCGATTCAGGCTATTGCCTTCTCTAAACCGTTTCTTCACTGTGCTTTCAAGGTGTCTAAACATGTCATTACAAGGAGAATCTATTTTCCCCAAAACTCTGGAAGAGTTCGGCTACAAGTTTAATGAAAATGGGAAACTGCGAAAAATAGATCCTAAAACGAATGAGCTGACAGACTCTGCGTTTGAATTTAATGTGTCATCTGACATAGCTTACAATCAGAAACACTACGAAGCTCTAGGAGAAGTAAGTTTTTAACCAAATGATGTAGTTTTCTTTGGAGTAGAATTTTATAATGTTGTGCAACATTTTGTAGGTTATTACTGAAGAAGTATACAAAATGTTGAGAGAAGAAGGCTTAAAACAGTTTCCGGTACCACCTGGGAATGAGGAGAACTCATTTATATTTGCAACTGAAGATGCTCATCAAGTGTCTAAACTTGCAGTTCTTATACATGGGGCTGGTGTTGTACGCGCAGGACAGTGGGCTAGGAGGTAGTCAAGTTTTTAAATGGTATTTGATTTTTTAAATTCATTACTAATGAGGCTTATCTGATACACGGACAGCAAAAATCGAGTACACTCGTATGAAAACCTCATTGCATTAAATTTCATGTTTTCTTTTTTTTGTTTGTTTTTTAAATATTATTTATTTTTACTATTTGAAAGGAAATGTATTTCATATATACTTATATCTGCCATTGGATTTGCCATAAATATACACTCATTTCAGCCTGTTATGAAGTATATTTAGAAATTCAATAATACTTTTTTATGTTAAAATAATTCTTAAAACATGATGGCTTGGAAGTGAAGATGAATTTTTTTTTATACTATATTATTTTTTCAAGATGGGTAAGACCATTTCTGGGGGGTTATAACCTCTATTTTATTTAACCCTTTCCTTGCGCAAAGCCACTATAGTGGCTTTGCGATAGGAAAGGGTTAAGTGTTAAAATTCACAATTTTTTTGACTCATGACAAAGTATAAAATTGAATAAGATATTCATTCAGTTTCGTACTTGATTGGATGGAGCTCATTATTATTATTTCAGTTTATTAGATTGTTGTTACTTGGGTTCTTCTCAGAGTGTAACCATACGCATATTATATTTGGAAAACACATTTTACTATTGTGATTAAAACATTATTCTTGACCTCATATTCATAGATTTTTTGACATTTATAGTCTAGTGGTGACTAGTTAGCATAGATGTCAGTACCAATTCATGAGTGGTTTGGTTTGAAAGTAGTGTGTATAGACAGCAAGGAGCCAGAGTCTTCTTTAGAAGTCCCTGTGAAACATTTTTTACTCTTGACCCTGACTACTAGATAGCACAATTTGAATGAAATATTTATTTGTGTTTGCGGGTCATGCCCTGTCCAAATTGAGTTTGGTTAAAAAAAAAAATAATAAAATAAAATAATGTTATATTTATTTAAGCATAAATCCAATAAAACTAGACACAAATAAATCTATCCCATGACATTTGTGGAGCAAATAAAATAACTTGCACAAATGTAATGAAAGTTATTCATTATAATACTTCTTTGTCCAAGGGCACTCATGAAATTATTATAAACTGAATCTATTCCAAAAAGTCTGTATGCCACGATATCTTCAGGCAATTATTTGATTCTAAAGAGGGGGGCTCAGGTTAGCCATGTCAGTTCAAGGGCCTTAATCTCACTTAATAAACCTAAAGTGGCGATTTTGATTCCCACCTGGGTAATATGAATTTATTTAGGGGTGAACTGTAGATAAGACCTGTCCCGATTAGCCATTGTAGCAACAAGTGGATGTTAGTAGATAATCTAAGTAATATTCTAAAGATTTTCCACATTGGACTGGTGGTGAATATGTGATTCATAGATTCGTGAAGGTCGGAGTTGCAGATGAGGCATATTTCTCTACTATCTATTGTATGTAATTTCCCTTTGATTCTGATATAGTATATTGATTCTAACTAGTCTTAATTTATTATTGTTAATTCTCCATGTAATACATGATTGGCTTTGTAATAATAAGTAAATCCTGTAATCAGGGTGGTACTTTGAGTTCATAACCAAGTCAATATCCATACTTCGACAGTGATTCTCCACCAGGTCAACGAACGATTTATTTACAAAGAAAGAGTCTTGAGCCAGCCATAAATCTAAAGTTCCAATGAGCGACAGCATTTATCGGTGCTGTAAACACTACTTGTAGTGGAAAAGATCTGTACTTGTGGGCAAGAACATTTATTCAAAGTATTTCTTTCGTAGCCTCACATATCATAAATATTTTCTTCCACTACTTCTTTTTCCAACACTTTAGCATCATTTTGAATAAAAATACTTGATTATAATCAAGATATAATGACAGTGATTAGAGTAATTCTCCACCAGGTCAACGAACGATTTATTTAGAAAGAAAGAACCAATAAGTCCATGAGCCAACCATAAGTCTTCAGTTCCAATGAGCGACAGCATTTATCGGTGCTGTAAGCACTACGTGTAGTGGAAAAGTTAAGTACTTGTGGGCAGGACCATTTATTCAAAGTATTTCTTTCGTAGCCTCTCATATCATTAATATTTTCTTCCACTACTTATTTTTCCAACTCTTTAGCATCATTTTGAATAAAAGTGCTTGATTATAATCAAAATATAATGAATACCGTTCACACCCACTTCCTTCCAAACAAATTGGTCTGAAGTTGGCAGACTTAGGAAAGATTTTCTTGTAAAATTGCGTTTGAACACATTCCAAGCTCAGCAATTTATAATTTGGGATATGTATTGGTAGTAAATTGGTATATTTATTGGTTAAAATGTTGACACTGATCTGTGTGTTGAACAAGTTAAATGATAGAATAAATGAATAAATTGAATCTGCGAGGGTGCCTAAGAACTTTTTTTTCCGGAGACATAGGTTCTGGTCCAACATAGAGCCTGGTTTTCTCCAGGAGTGCATTTCTCTGTAGAGATGAAATGTTTCTGGCATTTTGCTTTTCTTTACATCAGAGGTACTTCAAGGATGTGCTGACATACTGCATATTCATATTTCTAGCCTACTACCCAGTTGATGTCTTATTTCATACAAATGTTGTTAACCTGTTCTTTCATGGGAAGGAGATATTAGGCTTCAGAGTATTTTTTTAAAAATATTTTGACAGTTAATATTGTTTCATCTGCCAGGACACGAGGATCTTGGACTTAGTACGACAGCAGACTACCAGGCTAAACTAACTACTCAACAAACTTATACAAAGACATAGTGAGACATATACACCACTGAATCCTAAACAAATGGCAATCAGAATGGGTGGAAGTAAAGAACCATCTCCGCAGTATCAAAAGTACTATTAAGGAGTGGCCATTGAGCCATAGGAGTACTAGACGGGAGGAAGTTGTGCTTGTCAGGCTCAGGATCGGTCACACATAGACACTTAATGACAAGGACTGATATGCAATAAACCCTATATGGAAATACTGCTACAAACACCTTACAGGGGGCTCGGGTTGGCCATGCGAGTTACGGCATTGGTCCTAAACTCCTTGGGCCCACCCCAAAAAACCTTCACATACCCCACGATATGACAGAACTATTTACTGACAGCAGCCAATATATTCCACAAATACTAACATATTTAAAACACATAAACATTTACAAAACATATAGCACAAAATAGAATAGGTCTACAGCATACTTAAAAAGATTTAAAAGGGTTAACTTTTATTATATTCTTTAGACAAAGCACGGATATGAGAAACAATCAGATATTTTCCATAATATAAAAATAAAGTACAACAATGGTAAGTGCATGAGAGAGTAAATATATTATTCTAATTATGCCAATCACCATCGCTGTGGGGCACAAACCAAATAAATAAAAAATCATCTGTGATTGAATGTGGTCTTCAAGGTAGTTCTTCACCCTTCTTATTCAAATCAATCACATGGAGGTGGCATAAGTAGATAGTGACTGCCCCATTCAATTCACTTCCAAAATGCATAGAAATAAAAAGAATTTTCTAACCATTACTCAGGAAAACTTAGACATCTTCTTATTTTTTTTATTTGTTGTTTTAGTTTAATCATTAATGACAGTTTGGAGACCGGCACTCAGATTCCTTATATAAGAAAAGCACGAAGTTTGGGCTATGGTGTTATTGTCCTCAACACAAATGATAATCACAGAATCATTGATGGAAAGAAAACGCCAATCGAGGTACATTTAATTTGATACATATTTAAATGTTTTCATTCTTTTTGTTTTAACCATCTTTGCTTGAATTATGTTTAAGATTATTCAAGATTTTTCATTATTCTATGTTCTGTTTTATATTCAATGACTCGTTTGGTCACTTAAATTTATGGATTATAATGTTTTAAGAATATTCATAAAAGTGATATTGTAGCGGTTATTTTAAAAACATATGTTCAATTACGATAATTCAGAGTGCTTGGTTACAATCCAAACAATGTGCGTGGCTCGAGTGCCTCTTCCTTAAAACATTTAAAAAAACATTGTGCCCGCCTTAATAAACATTAGTGAACAGGAGTGAAATAGTTACAGTGGCCGCAGGACTCTTAACCACAGCCAGGACTTAAAAGAGTGTTGCATTTTATAATTCGACATATCATCCTGGGCGAGGTTATTACCTGACAAAAGGTTACGATGTACTTTAACTTGTGTTTATTTTTTTAATTTATATATATATATATATATATATATATACATATATATGGGGCTACTGTTCGGGTCAAGAGGAGTCCTCCATCAAAAAACGGCGAATATACTAATAGAACAAGGGCTAACAAACGATGATCTGAAAAGAACTTATCCACACTTGTTCTAAAATCATCAATAAGGATCATACATCATCATTTATATAACAAATAAAGATAAAAGAATAAGCTGCACTCTCACCTGAGATACCTCCCTAATTTGCAATATTCAAATTATTCCAACTTTTCGTATACAATTTAAATAAAATTAAAATAAAACAAAAACCTTATTACCAGAAATTGGCAGATTAGGAGGCTGACCATACAGGTACCCTCAGAAGGAGGGCAGCTTATTTTGTTTGTTTGTTTGTTTGTGTATATATATATATACACACATATATATATATATATATATATATATATATATATATTTATATATATAAATGTTTTTGTTTATGTTTATTGGTTAAGTTTGTCTCTAAACATAATAACTTAACAATATAATCAATTGATTTTACCTTTTAACTTGAATAAAAGTATTTGATTGTGTAACTTGTATTGAACTTATTCACTTTCATGAATTCTTTAAGAACATTTGTCTCTATTCCTTATCAAAAATTCTTCCTATCCAATAAAATTATTTCTCCTTGTCCGATTTTGATCACTTTTGATCTTAGCATATTATTTACATAAAATGTTGAATCATCAAGTTTTCAGCTTTTCTGACTTATACCTTGCAAAAAAGTTATGTTGCATTGATTTATTCTATGCCCATAGAATATTTTATGACAAATATTTGTTAGCTAAATAATGTATCTCTCTGTTTTATGTTTTAAAAAAAGTATCTGTGATGGCTCCAACTTAAATTGTATTTTAATATTTCATCTAAGCAAAAGTTCTTTATTGTTCAATATTATTTATATATTGAATATATTATTTAATCATATTATATTTAACAAATATAATAGTGAACTTATAAAGTTTATCAAAAGTATAGATATGGATGTAGCAAAAATACATTAGAATGTAAAGTTGATTGTGAGGAATGGGAATCATAATTCAATATATTTACCTTACATAGACTCACAAATTAAACATCGATTGAGTTTAACTTTAATTAATTTGTTTTTTGTTCTTATTTTACTTATTTACTTTTTCATTTCATTTATTAATTTTATTTGGAATTATCTTACTTATTTTAATATTTTAGTTTATTATTATTATTTCTTTTATAGTATATTTGAGTAGATAGTTGATTAACATATATATATATTGTAAAATAAAATTTATTTAAACATTATCATACATGTAATATGCCATGTGACAATGGAACATGTATTCAAATAAATAACCCCTCATAGGGTTACTATGAGGAGAAAAAAAAAACTGTTATATATCAAGAATTGTTAGATCAAATAAAAATGATGTCATTAAGAATGTAAAATCTGAAATTATGTCACGCCAAAAATATTTGCACATATCTCACTCAGTATAACTTCAATGAAAAAAATATTTGGTATTTAAGCTTCAAATAAACCATCCATGATATAACAGCTTATGGCTAATATGAAATGATTAGGAGTGGGCGTTTACTGATGGCTGAAAACTAAAAAATGTAAATCTCTCGGTTAATATTCAAGATAGTGAAAAACTTTATACAGCAGCATATATAGGAAATTAAATTTGCAATAAGATTGGTTCTAAACCAGTCTTTGATCTGGTATGTAATAATGGAGATATTTCAGATTTTCAAAACCTGACCATTTTTTATTTAAAATAAATACCAATTTATCTGCACTAAGAGTATCAATTTTCTATATTAAATCAATTTTTATTATTCAACAATCTGATGATACTTTAAGTTGCCATGTCAGCTTATGTAGACTACAGGTTACGGAGGGATGGTTATCTAACAACTCTGGCCTTGAATAGAATTTTCTCCACTCATGCCTTTACAGGTGTGAATGGAATTTTCCTCATGATGCCTTTATTGCTGAATGGTCTGATTCCCTTGTTCGGTCCCATGAAAATTGAGTTTAACTGTTCACAAAATCAAACTATATACTATAGTATAGTATATATATATATATATATATATATATATATATATATATAAAACTGTAACCTCTGTCTGTAAATAGATTTTTTTCGCGAAGTTACATGATCCTTTTTCGTTTCACATATAATAGACACCATAACTGCATTTTGTTTCTTTCGTGTATGTTTGTTTGCTTGTTACCTTTTCACGCATAAACGGCTGAACCGAATTTTATGAAGCTTGGTATGTATATTACAACTAACCCAACTTAGACTTTAGGCTATATTATTATTCCCTGAGGCGAACAGGGAAGCCTGAAATTAAAAATAGTTCGTTTCCTAATGTTTTTTTGTCAAATTTGTTCATAATAAAAGATGTTTCTTTTGTTATATACACTTTTTGTTTACCGAATTATAAACGAGATATACGCTAAAACCTATAGTGGAAGTGAACAATTTTATTTGGCACAAAAGACTCAACCGAACTAAATAAAACTCGGTATGTGTATTAGCACTAACGCCTTCATTATAATAAGCCATACCAACATTTCTAGGGACGGGCAGGAGTGGGGGTTGTAAGGGAGGCCTGAATTTAAATATAGCAGTATTTCGTTTCCTATTGTTTTTTTTGCAAATATGCACATGACAAAAGTTGTTTATATTTTTATTTAGAGTAACTTTTGTTATATTCACTTTTGTCGTATAACGAAGTATATATATATAACAAGACATACACTAAAAACTAAAGCGGGAGCCAATAATTTTATTGGGTACTAAAGGTTGATCAACAACTCGATTTGTGAATTAGCATTTATTCTTCCATGATTATAAGCTAAAAGTATATTCAAATTTTTAGGTTTGAACGGGAGTGGTTGATATAAGGAAGGTCTCAAATAAAAATTAGCCATATTTCATTTTATATATGAACTAGCTGATACTCGGCTTTGCCCGGGAATTGATTTGAGGCACAATGGTGATGGTATTTTTTTGGCAAGGCTTTACTTTCCACTATATTTTGACATTTACCCGTCCCAGTGTTTAGGTTAATACCCGTTGTTGCTGTGGATTCGTTAATAATAAAATTAATTTTTTATGTAAGACTTCACTGTCATCCATATTGTCATATTTCCCGTCTCCTGTGCATTATGCATAGATTTGAATTATTAAGGACAAAATATTAACATAGATTTGAATTAATTTTTCCAGGTGAGGTACCTGGTAGTTCATATTGGAAAGAATTGTTGAGTATATCAATATTGTTACGCAAATTACTTGCTTCATACATTGTTCCCGAAAAAATGTATAAAACAAAAGTTACTCTAAATAACAAAGTAAACAACTTTTGTTATGTTCATATTTGCCAAAAAACCATTAGGAAACTAAATATCGCTATTTTTAATTTCAGGCTTCCCTTATAACCCCCTCTCCTGTTCGTCTCAGAGAAAATTAATATAGCCTAAAGTCTAAGTTGGGTTAATAGTAAATACATACCAAGTTTCATAAAATTCGATTTAGCCGTTTATGTGTGAAAAGGTAACAAACAAACAAACACACACCAAAGAAACAAAATGCAGTTATGGTGTCTAGGACATGTGACGCGAAAAGTTATCGTGAAATATCGAGAAAAAAATCAATGTACAGAAAGAGGTTACAATTTTATATATATATATATATATATATATATATATATATATATATATATATATAGATATACAGTTTACAATCGTGACTTACAACAGACTATTTTTAATAGCGGTTCTGACACACCTAAAACAGCTGTTACTGGTGGACTTTGTACCGCATCAAGGGAAAGGAACATTAACGAATACATGGGCTGGAAGACAGAATACGATATGATTACCAATTACATAGTCCATTACGTTATAAAAAAACTACATGAACCGGCGACAGGAAATATAAAAACATTGAGGACAGTGAAGCCTTAGAGAACAAATAATTTTATTATTAACAGTTCCACAGCAACAACGTGCATAGACTCTAAACACTGGGACGGGCAAATGTTAAAATATTGCTCAAAATAAAGCATTGCCAAAAATAAAAAACCGAAGTAGGGTAACTTATTTAGTATATATATGTATATATATATATATATATATATATATATATATATATATATATATTTGTAAATATTCATATCGTGGGATCTATGGAGATTTGAAGACACTTTTCGAAAAGTATGTCTTGAGTAAAGCTTTTCCCTTAACTCATTCAGTCCCAATCATAAACAGTTGCATCAGCCTTTGTTTCACCGGCTGGCCGGTAATGCCAGAATTTTCCCCTCGATAACACAGGGTAGACTCGTAAATGAAGCCGGCTCTGAATGGGTAAAGGGAAATCTGCTAAAAGACATGGTCATTGTAGTAATTGTTTTCCGGTATGAACAGGATGATGTATGATCTGAAATATAAAACAATCATTATCGAACAAGATTAATCGTAAGTTTGAAGGGATTAATTCACAAAAGCGATCAGATTTCCTCACAGTATTTATTTTAACAGCTAAGGAGTTTCTGTGATTCATATCACTATCATTGGAGCCTTTCAATGTTGACAAGCATACGTGTATGTTACTTTACCAAAAAGAACTGCCAAACCCCAAAATTATTTTTTGATCTACACTGCATTTGGGGATTTTCATGTTCTGTATGAACAATTCTCCATTGTGATGTTATGTACTTCTTTGATTAAACTAAGTCAACAAATTCATTAAAAGTGTAATTTGCATCTCATTTACTTAGTATATAAATAATGTAATCTAATTCAATTTCCTTCGTTTTCTAGCCTCTTGATAGTATTACATTAATTTTTCTTTATAGTTATTTAATTATTTAGTTTTCTAATTTACAGGCCCCCTTGGATTTTATTTGCACCCTAAAATAATGTTTGCTTCCCATTAATCTCTTTAGCTAAAAGTCCACCCTGCCCCTCCCCCAGTAGAGGGTCGTCCTTTAGTAATCTATGGCCTAATTGTTCCCCCAGACTTCAGCAACATATTTGTTAGTTTCTTTCAGCTTGTGGATTAATAATATTTTCTAACTATTTTGCCCCATTTAGGGTAGCAGTTCTCCTGGTGAACACGCTGCAACTGCCTGGAAGCACTATATTCTGCCAAGTCAAGCTGAAAAAATTTTCCTTATTGCACACAGTTTTGGTGGTGTTGTAACGATGAGTCTTGTGAGTAACAAAATTTATTGGATTCTAATTTTAGTGCACTGCATAGTGAATAGTGTCTATTATCTCAGGAGTTGACTAGCCAATATTTTTATTGTATCTTTCTCTTTGAAGAGAAATAAATAAATAAATAAAAATAAGAGAATTATGAGGAGGGGGGGGGGAGTTGTTGACACAGTTACATAAGAGTTGTCGACACAGTTACATAATTTCATTGAAAAACTGTTAGTAGCTGAAGTTGACAAATAAAATTTCCTGCAGCCTTCCACAGATTCATATCTTATCAGTCCATAATTGCTAGGTAGTATGGTGACATTTCCATGTTTCTGCCTTAAGTAATCTTATTTGGATATGGCTAGTTGAAGATAATTTATTTAAACAGTTTGATTAATTAATAAACAAATATTCCAAGTTTTTCTGAGGTTTGTTTGGATGATTCAATAAGAAATGTTTCTTACCTGAAATAGACTTAATTTTTTTTTAATTCTTAAGAATATTAAAATTCATTTGTCATCACAATTTTCATCGAGTCTAGACATTATAATGTTTTCTATATTTTTTCTTCTTAGTTATCATCCTTTATTTGTTGAAATAATAATCTCAATTACAAATGATGATGTTGAAGAAATCATTTATAGCACCAAATGCTTACTGAGAATAAAAACATTTCAAAAAAAAAAAGAAAATGAAAGTATCTTAAGGTCTCAAACCAAGCCATCTTTATTATTTTCAACTGACACATGTTTCGCCCTCCCGGGCATTTACAATGCTAAAACATACTGGGTAAATTTGTAATTTTTGTCTCTCATCCATTAAGGCAATCCATAATTTTCTTAGGTACTAATAGTATTAACCAATATTTAAAATTATTCCTCTAAGTCAGTGTATGTATCTCCTCAGGAGAATAAAAAAACTCATATAATAATCAGCATTAAACCAAGTGGTAGATTGTCAACAATATCTAATCTTTAACAAGGAGCGCTACGCCATAATTAACTGTCAGCATATATATATATATATATATATATATATATATATATATATATATATATATATATATATATATATATATATAGGGTTGGCAAATAAGTCCTTTCGGTTTTTGTATTCATGTTTTGTTTACAATATGTCACATTTATCTGATGCAATTAATCCCAACAGAGGATTGTTTATCCTATTTGTAATATGTAAACAGTTATGTCTGTCGACACTTGTTAAGATTAGGTCAGTATTGCGTTTGTGATCCAGCTGAGAAGATGGACGGTAATTTATTGCATTATAGGCATATTTTGCTGTATTATTTCAAAAAAGGAAAGGGAGCTGCAGAGGCTCATAAAAAATTATGCTATGATTTTTTATGACCTGCTGCCACAAGGTCAATCAATCGATTCCACTCTATACTGCTAACAATTATGAATGAATCAATTCGACGAAAACGCCCAGAACTGGCAAATCGAAAGGGTGTCGTCTTCCATCATGATAATGCCAGGCCCCACACTTCGTTAGTCACCCGCAATAAATTGTTAGCCCTTGGATGGGATCTTTTGCCCCACACTATTTTGGCCCTATTCACCGGACCTTGCTCCTAGTGACTACCACTTATTCCGGTCTCTACAAAATTCCTTAGGTGGAAAACGGTTTGAAAACGAACAGGGTGTCAGGGAGCACCTTGATCATTTTTTTGCTAATAAACCACAGACATTCTATGAGCATGGGATTATTCAGCTGATCAAGGGATGGGGTAAAGTAATAGAAAATAATGGATATTACATTGTAGATTAAAATAAAAATTATGTTCAAAATATACAATAGTTTTCTTTCAACTTAAAAAACCGAAAGGACTTATTTGCCAACCCTATATATATATATATATATATATATATATATATATATATATATATATATATATATATATATATATAAAATTGTAACCTCTGTCTGTAGATTGATTTTTTTCGCGAAATTTCACGATAACTTTTCGTTTCACATGTCATAGACACCATAACTGCATTTTGTTTCTTTGGTGTCTGTTTGTTTGTTTGTTTATTTGTTTGTTTGTTTGTTACCTTTTCACGCATAAATGGCTGAACCGAATTTTATGAAACATGGTATGTATATTACTACTTGCCCAACTTAGACTTTAGGCTATATTAATATTCTCTAAGACAAACAAGAGTGGGGGTTATAAGGGAGGCCTGAAATTAAAAACAGGGGCTGCGTAAACTAAGCAGATTTCCCACGTGAAGTTTTACAATAGAGAAATCTGCCTAATAATAACAGTAGTAGTAACCTATTCTCACGAGGACGAATAGTTAGTGAAACGGCCACTCTAGCGCTCGGCGGAAACTCCCGAACATAGCCGACCACACTCACAATACAAATGCAAATATCTCGGTTAATATTAAAGATACAGAATAAATGTATAGAACAATATTTATAGTAAATTTAATTTGCAATAAGATTGGTTCTATACAATTTTTCGGTCCGACGTATAGTAACGGAGATATTTCGAATTTTCGAAAATCCCCCCTCTAAACCCCCCCTCCCACTGGTCCGATTTCAGCCATTAACGAACTTGATCTTCCTTTTTACATAAAACGATTAAAATCCGAGTTTGGTAACGATCAAACAAAAATTGCGACCGCTAGAGCGTTAACAGACAAATATATATATCTATATATATATCTATATATATATATATATATATATATATATATATATATATATATAATTTTGAACGGACCTCATTTTCGTCATCTCCTGGGTAGGATCGATGGACATTTGAAGAAATTTTTCAAAACTCGCATCATGAGTACGACCTCAATATATATTTCGATATTTCGTTTCCTATTGCTTTTTCAGCAAATATGCCCATAACAAAAGTTGTTTATTTTGTTATTTAGAGTAACTTTTGTCATATGCACTTTTGCCGTATACGGAAGTATAAATGAGTTATACGCTAAAAACTATAGCGGGAGTCAACAATTTATTAGGCACAAAAGACTCAACGGAACTAAACCAAACTCGGTATGTGAATTAGTACTAACGCCTTCCTTATAATAAGCCATACTAACATTTCTAGGGACGGGCAGGAGTGGGGGTTATATGGGAGACCTGAAATTAAAAATAGCGATATTTCGTTTCCTATTGCTTATTCAGCAAATATGCCCATAACAAAAGTTGTTTATTTTGTTATTTACAGTAACTTTTGTTATATACACTTTTGCCGTATACGGAAGTATAAATGAGTTATACGCTAAAAACTATAGCGGGAGTCCACAATTTTATTTGGCACAAAAGACTCAACCGAACTAAACCAAACTCGGTATGTGAATTAGCACTAATGCCTTCCTTATAATAAGGCATACTAACATTTCTAGGGACGGGCAGGAGTGGGGGTTATAAGGAAGGCCTGAAATTAATAATAGTGGTATTTCGTTTCCTATTGCATTTTCGGCAAATATGCACATAACAAAAGTTGTTTATTTTGTTATTTAGAGTAACTTTTGTTATGTAAAGTTTTGTGTTATAACAAAGTATAAACGAGATATACACTAAAATTTTAGCGGGACCCAACAATTTTATTGTTCACTAAAGATTGAACCGAACATAACAAAACTCGGTATGTCAATTAGCTTTAATTATTCCATGATTATAAGCTACATTAAATTTTTTAGATTCGAACGGGAGTGGGGGTTATAAGGGAGGCCTGAAAAAAAAAAGAAATCGTTACATTTCATTGTTTATTTGTTTTTCGACAAACTTGCACATAACAAAAGTTGTGTACTTTGTTATTTAGAGTAACTTTTATTTTATACATTTTTTCATGAAAAATGTATGAAGCAAGTAATTTGAGTAGAAATATTAATATGCTCAACAATTTTTTCTTATATGAACTACCAGGTAACTTAGCTGGAAAAATTAATTCAAATCAATGTTAATATTTTGTCCTTAATAGCTGAAATCTATGCATAATGCACAGGAGACGGGAAATATGACAATTTGGAGGACAGTGAAGACTTAGATACAAAATTAATTTTATTATTAACAAATGCCAACAACGGGTATTAACCCTAAACACTGGGACGGGTAAATGTCAAAATATTGTGCAAAGTAAAGCCTTGTCAAAAAAATACCATCACCATTCAGCCTCAAATCAATTCCCGGGCGAAGCCGGGTATCTGAGCTAGTATATATATATATACAAACATATACGTACACATAAAAATACTAGATTATATTCATAAATTATAAATAAATAAAATTGAGAATTAAAAGGTTAATAGGTGTTTAAAATTTATATAGCCAAACAATTAAATCACTTAAAAATAATAAAGATGGCTTAGTTTGAAACCTTAAGACTCTTTCTTTTTTTTTTTTTTTTTTTTTTTTTTTACTAAAAATCAGTTATATTTTTGGGTTTCTGTATTAGCAAATCTTTGAAGATGAGTGATGTGTGTACAGTGAAGTGTCTAGAACATTTGTAGGAAATAGTTTGTTTAACTTGATCTGTTATTTAATGTTTCATTCCCATGCATAATGAGATATTTATGCAACTCCTATGAAGTTCGACTATTTTCAAACTTTGTTTTTACTTTTATATAAAATATGTGTATATCAAATTTGATATTTATTAAGTAAAAATGTCGCCACTATATAAATTGGCACTCACTGTCACAAATATGCATATTTATTTAACTGAATATTGAACTATTAAAGTTTTGGAATTTATGAGTACAACTTTAATAGCTGATGTCCCTTATGAGCAATCAACTAAAAGGTCTACACAAAGGAATAGGCTAGAGCAGGTATGGGCAAACTTTGACATATTACGGGCCAAACTTTAGTGTGCAAATATGTTTGCGGGCCGCTTTTAAAAGTAGTGCATTTTAAAGTAGTTCATAATTTTTAACGATAGATATCAGACATGAAGTTATATGACAATGTAATTATAATACAATTTATTAAAATAACAAAATGAAATGAAAAAAATAGGCACAACATTATAATTTAATCATAAAATTTGGATTATTATTACAAACAACGAGAGTTAAATAGCGACACCAAAATCGATGAGACACTTGAGTTTGAATTTTGGAAACTAATCCATCTACGTTTGGATTAATTCCACTGAAACAAAGACGAAGAGAATTTTCCAAATTATCGTTAGTCAGCCTTGTACGATGTTTTGATTTATTAACATTCATCATTGAAAAGAACTGTTCTCTTTTGGTAGTTCGGAGTGTAATATTTTTGTTTATTGGGTTTTTCTAAATGTCTCGTGGTGGTTGCCCACATATGGGCTAGAGTGTGATTGAATAATTGATTCCCACTCTGAATTCAGCCTTATACCATCTCTACTTAGAAAAATTCTTGTAAATTTTGTTTCCTTTGCCTCCATTTATTTTTGTATATTTTTATTTAAAAAATAAATGAATTTAATGATCTCATTGTTTTTTTTAGGCATCTCAGTTTGAAGAAGACTTCCTAAATAGAGTTAAAGCTATTGCTCTAACAGATTCTGTACATGGAAGAATACCTCGAGCAGTGTCTTCACGCCTTGCTGATCATCTTGCTGCTGTAATATTAATTTTTTACAATTATTTTTTAAAGTATATTTACTTGAATTAGAATATTACTATGAACAACTGCTACTATTTTACTCAATATTGTTCTTTATTAAGGGGTTAACATTTTGCTGATTATCACATGCCTCGGCCCCGAGGAGTTAATATGGCTACCTTGGTTGGCCAATCTCATTACAGTACTAAATTAAAATAATTTAAAAAATCTATAATTACAAGTAAGAACAATTTATCAACTGTATAACAAAGTAAATAAAATAAACTCACAAAAAATCACAGAATAATAATTAAAATATGGTGTTCTAATTACTGACTTGGGATTGTTCTAAATTTTTCTTTTCTTTTAAACATTTTTAAATTGGTTAATAAATTGTAATAAAGAAGACCTTTTTTTTATTATTATTTATTGTTTGAGCTTCTGAGGATGACTCATTTATCCCAATAACCCTGAGCCTTATTATTTTCTTTGTTTTTTAATGAAATCTACAAAGATATTGACAAATTTATGTTTTGAAAACAAGCAAATGTCTGCTTGGGAAATTCGTTTATTCAGTGGTCCTTACATTCTTCACCTTTCAGGTGACCAGCAACCACTTGAAACCTTTCAGGTTCTTTCAAATGTGAAAGAAATGTATTAAACTAACAGATTGTATATGCACATGATTATCTTATGTTCTAAAAGCCTTAAGAAATTAGAAGTCTCTAAAGCTGCTGTGGCAGAACACTACCATAATATGAACCTCAAGATACAATTTGATAGACAAAGGTTTTTCTCAAGCAAACAAATACCTCGTGAGAATATCAGAGGATCCATTGGAATTGCAAAATGTCCTAATAATTTTAATTAAGAAGATGCCTATAAAATCTGGAAATTGTAGATGCCGGTTATTATTAGTTACTTAATCCTATATTAAATATTAGGAAGCACAATAAACTCTAAAATATATAATCGTACAAGAAGATATGAAAAAAAAAATGTATGTCAGCTAACCCTCATTTTTGTTGGAGTGCTCAGAGAGCTAGTAGAATGTTGGTAGGAAACCCCCTGACATAGTCACTGGCAGAAACATTTGATTATTTAAATAGATAAGCACCAAAGCTATGATTTTCATTGTTTTTGTTTTGTCTTTTTTTTTTATCACATTGCTTTGCCTATTTCTAGGTTGGCCGTAATTGGGTATCCTATACAGAACCTTTGGATAAAATGTTACAGGAGCAGCAAGGAGAAATACAGTGCGTCTCAGCTGGTAAGAATTTATTTTTAAACCATAAATAATTGATAATTCATTTTGTTTAAAATAGTTTTGGCATTTATTTTAAAGGAAAAATGGTGTTACTGTGGTGTCCCCTAGATGTTTATCTTTGTACGAATACAATTAGAGTGTATATCGGTAGTTTCAATCTGAAGAGACATGAATTTAAAACTTAGCTATTGAATTAATAATTTTTATTTGACAAACCTGATAACATTTTTACTTAGAAATAAAAAAATACATGGTGAGATAACGTTACTAGTGTGTCATACATGCCACCCACCTGGGAAATCTGCTGGGTTGGAACAGTTGATATTTGAAGAAATGTTTGGAAAATTGCAACATAAGTGCATATCTGTGTGACTGTATATTTTTATGGTTCACTCTAAACAAACTCTTATAGGTGTTGGCTTTAATGTCACATGGTAAACCTAGAGTGGTGAGTTCGATTCCCCCTGGGTATAGGAATTTATTTAGTGACAGGCTCACTAAATAAAATCCTTAGTCCCACCCTGGTTAGAAAAGGGCGGTAACCTGTTGATAGCCCGTCCCAATTAGCCATAGTAGCATAATATGGACTCTTATAAATAATAATTATGTCATGTTTATGTTTGTGCTAATTTTTAAACTGGTTTTCCAGGAACTACAAAACATGAGCTTACATCTGCTGTCAGCCTCGAGTCAGTTTTTAACTTTGGGGAATCGCTTTTAACAAGTGGCCCTGTCGTTGCAAGTAATCAACTCTGACCTTCAAGATACTCCTGCTGTGTTTCTTATATTATGTCAAAAGATAGTCTCCTTTTCCATGTCTAACATAATTGCTCGGTGTCATTACATTAAATATATATATGTCAAACGCATCAAACTGTTCTTCTTGTAATGTGATGAATTTTACTTCTTTTGAATATATGAAACGCACAGGAGTATGGATGAGTTACTTCCAAATTGTGGACTTTGTTGTGATTATTGCAAGTGATAAGAAATTTTTATTTCTAATATTTTATCTCAGAATTATTTTAAAAAGTAGATATGAGTAGTAGTATTACTTATCATGATATGTAGATGTAATATTAGTTTTTAATTTGTTATTATGAAAGTGCCAATAGTTCATTGCTATTATAAGTAGAGTTTTATAATCTCTATTTTTAAATTATTGTGGATTCATTTTTCTTGTTAATGAAAAGGGTAAATAAGTTGTTGATCTATTTTTTTTATTTGTTACTTTGATGCAAATGTGTTTCTTTTTTAAAAAAATTCTAATATCCGGAAGTTATAATAGTTTTAATATTTGAAAAGATCCAGTGGTCATCTCTACTTCAGATATTATATGAGCCGACTCTTAATTCGAAGGATCAATTAAGAAATTGTTAATATTACCTATGAGATGAACAAGGTAAAATAATATTAATGGAGTGAAATAAGTATCTTATCCCCTTCAAATTTATTAATCATTAAATAAATAAAGTTCACTGTAAAGTTTGTTTTCAAAAAATAAAATAATAGTGTAGAAACTTGTAGAAAAAATAGCTAATGAAAACTTCAGAACTTTCCACTAGCTATTTTTTTCTACTTGTTGAGAAGACATGTGGTCGGTCAGTCTTCAACTAGGCTGTAACTGAATTTGAGTGCACTCTAAAACAAAATTAATAATAATCCTGCATAAAAATACAAATTTTAGTGATTGATAGTCATAAGAGATGTTTAAGTTTATCTAAATTAATGGTTGTTACTTATTACAATTACTAATCATTGATTTAAAATATCATATTAAACAATTGAATTAAAATAGATTCATTTTAGGTTAATTTGAAAGAAAATGAATTTAAATTTGTTTTTAAATTTCAAAACTTAACAAGTTAAAAACAGGTAATTCTCTCTGCGAATATAAATAATATTATTTAATTTTGAATATTTAATATTCATTAAACAGTTGATTCCATTTATAATGATGTGTTACATAACAATTTATTAATGGTTTTAATGGAGATGCTGCTCTCCTTTAGCCAAAAAAATAGGGATGCCATATATTGCGATATGTAGATTTTCTTAAAAGGAATTAATCAAAGTATATTTATATATCAATTGCAATGGAATCATACAATTTTGAGGTGTTTACTAAGTCAAAATAAAATGAGTAAATAAATAACTTTTGCCATTTACTGTTTTATTTATCTCTGAAAGGGAAAATACTCATTAAAAGAAAGCGTCTTTTGTATGAGGTTTCAAACATTTTCTTCCAGAAGACAACAAACAATATCATAGTCTCATTCAATTTTAAATGAAAGCAAAATTTATGCTTTGGTCACAAATAAAACCTCTGCAAACATGGGTATGAGAGAAACACCCAACTTATATCAAACCAGTATATTAGTTCATCAGATATGTTTCCCATATGAGTTCTTTACAATAAGATAGAAAATACGGATGGCATTGGTAGTGGCAGATAACTGGGGATGAAGTGTGGTCTCCTAACACAATGCTGTAATGAAGGGGTCCTGGGATTAACTATTCCAAAAGTAGATTGTCTTATAATTTGGTGTGATTCATATTTGATTAGCATACTAAGTTCCTTCCATCTATCAAGACCATTAATTTATCAGCATACTGTGTCCGGTGGGGGTACTTAATGGCAATGTTGAGCCCAAATGACATCATGAAGGTATAACACACATTCTGACTTGGAAAGAATTGGTGGGGACTTGCTCTCTCATATACCACTCTTACCACCCTTCGTCTCAACTGACTCCCACTAATTCTTTTCTCTGAAAATCTTCCTTAATGGGAAACTGATTAGTTTCCTCTAGGACTATAAAAATATGTTGTTAAGTTCATAGTCCAAAAATCTAAGAACTTCAGGAAGAATGGAATTCCCTAAAAGAAGGCACCATTTTATAGCTAGGAATGGATTATTGATTAGTATGTGTATTTTCTATTGCATATACCATTGAAAACCAAACGAAGCATGAAATATATTCCTTTATTGTTCATAATGTAGTCTTATGTCTGTCAGTAATCAATGTGATATTATCATTATCAAAATATGAATAAGTTAATCACAAATAAGTTGCAACCTTAGGGTTCTGCAGGAAGCAACTTTTTTTCATATTACTAAATTCTTGAGGTGCTTGATGTCTTCAGAAAATGTCTTTATGGTCCTCGACCTTTATCTTGGACTACATTTATATTGAGGTAGTTGTGCCTAATGATTTTCCTAATAAGAATCAACTTCGTTTTCTTTATGGCTTTAATTAGCCTTTTATTTTCAGTCTCTTTTAGAAGAATCCAACTGGTTCTGGTAGCAGCACCAAACCTATATTGTACCCAATCATCAGATTCCTCTTTATTCTAAAAAATACAATTAATAAAATGACGTAAAAAGCATTCCGGCTCCCCAAATTTCCCCTTTCGTTTTGAAAAGTATGTTAAACTAGTGATACACTCCTGTCAATCTCAGGTTCGCAGACTTCTTTTTCAGTGAAAATGCTTCCTAGGTTTTCCTAGACATCATTATAAATGGAATTTGTTGTGTTTAAATTATTCTTTATTATTCCTATATTCCATTCACCTAAAGGAGGCTGTGTTACTATTCTTTTCACAGGGGAGGGAAGGATTCTTTACTGTAACATTATTTCTGTTGGGCTGGTATAGGAATACGTTTTAATCATTTTTTTTATTGACAAAGAAAATAGTTTGAATATGAAAATATTGAATGATTTTATTCAAAACATTTTCCATATGAAGAACTAACTTTCGCCCATTGTTCGAACAATCAAAAGATTTTACAAGTGAAGAATCTAATTCTTTTAAGGCAATTCAGACATTAACCCATGCCCAGTAAGTGCCAACTGCATCAGTGGAACAGATAATAGTCTGAAGGGGCATTGCCTGAAGAATATGGCAGAAAGGGGAAGGACCTCCCATTGCAGCCTTTCTATATATGTTCGGACAGGTTGACCAACCTCTGCCCTAGTCTTGCCCTCCTGCAAAATCAGTTGCTTATGACTATGGCTATAGTCGGTTACATTGGGAATTTATTGTTTCAAACGGTTTCAGCAGCTCCTATTAGACTACGCATTGCTTGTCCCATAAGACACAGACCATGATCTTTAACCTGCTAATATTGCACATTGGTGTTCATTGATCTGGTTCAACTGGCTTACTCTTGTTTGGGTTTTGCATTTTTCATCACCAGTGATGATCTGATCCAAAAACAGTCTTTTTGAAACATATTTGAACGTTTTCAATGCGAAATGAATACTTGCTGTTTCAACAATAAAAGTCTTATACTGTGTTTACACATATTTTAAATCTCTCCATTGAAAGGTTAAATAAGATGCAAGATATTCTATTTATACCGTCTATGGTAAATGGTTTAAAAATGATTAAAACTTATTCCCATACCCAATATTATCAACTGTTGATTATAATAGCTCTCCCATAAATCTCGTGGAACCTTAATGGACCTTTTTAACTCAACGACAATCAGGTATTTAAGAAACGCACATAATGAATTTCAAACATCACAATCGATTCTGCTAAATGGGCACTCATGCAGACTTGGGAAGTCAAGGCATTGATGTTAAGCAATAAATAATTCATGTATGTAATAAATAAATCATTTATATAAATTATAACCTATTGAAAGTAGTGATAGATTTGTTAGGCAACATCATCATGTTTGTCTCAGGAGATTATCTTTAGGAGTTAATTTTCATTCATTTTGCATAGTTGAAAGCTATACAACTCTTTAACTTCTGCGGGCAAGCACCATGACCTGGATTGCATGTGCTAAAATGCGGGCCTTCGACATTTTTTATTTTTTTTTAAAAGTTGGTTTAGTCAAAAACATTTTTTCTTCCGCATATTTATATATAGCAGGAAAAATAAAGCATGCCCTGCTTAAAGAGCGAACAGCATTTAAAAGAAGTTAAAAAAAAAAAACCATGCCTCTCTGAAGTAGGGCTCAGCTTATGGAGTAAGCTGTGGACAACCTATTAAAGTTGAAAGATGGCGTTAAACAGGGATAAGTGGAAAGTAGCAGTTAGCACATGGAACAAGACATGTGAATCCTATTAAAACTGTGAACTACAGATAAGGGATGGGTGGTGAGTATCATACGCTGCTAAAGGAGCACCCCATGAAATGTGGGAGCGGTAGTTAAACAGAGAAAACCATTGGGTTCTCATCAAGACGAATTTGCCGCTTCCCATATTAAAAGAAGGAATAGTAAAATGGAGAGAGGGAGAAGGGCGACACTCCCTACTGCAGTAGGGCTTAGCAGCAAAAGTGTTATCTATGCTTATCTTCTTTTAATCTATCAATCTGAATATTAAAGACCTCATTATTATGGACTTATTTATTTTTTTAAGATGTATGGAATGATGACAATATAATTATGGATTACCTCCTCATTTTTATGGCCTAGTTTTATAAACGATGTTATTTTATTTTCTAATATCTATATTCTAATAGCATAATTTCATTGCATTGGCTAGCATGATTACTCTACTAAATATTTTCACTAAATCTCAGGCTTTATACATGGGTGGTTGTGGAGCTTTATTTAAAATGCGATCTTCTACAAAATGTTTATAATTACTTAGATGATGCATGATTCAGTTGAGATTCAGTCTAGAATAAATAATTGTATCATCTTTAATATAATATTTTAAGCTTTAGTTAGCGAATCCCACTAACTAAGGAATTTATTTAGGGTCGAACTCACTGAATTAAATCCTTATTCCCACCCTGACTACAAAACGGTGGTAACCTGTTGATCACCCATCTAATTAAAAATTGATGGATTAATTTAATTTACATGAATGTTAATTCTGCTTCTTTCTTTCAATATTTATGCAAAATCTCGGGGTGAATATTGGAAGAAATTTATGAAAGAATTTTCTGTATTCTCAAAATTCTCCATTAGATCACTCTAGTATTTTCAACATTAGAAATATTTTATTGTGATCTATGTTAGAGTGAACATTCATTTTAAGTTTCAAGTCAATACAATCACAAATTCCTTTATTCTTGACAGTAAAACTTGGTTATGTTCCTCAATAACTGAATATTATTATGTTGAAGTGCCAATAAAAGATAAAATTTGGTTACTTAGGTTTATGTGAGAGGAATATATTTCTTCTCACTTATGTTTCCCTCATTGTTTTACTTTAATGTTTATTTCAACCTGGCAGAGTAGGAGTGAATATGGATTACAGAATGCACAATAAGGAGGCAGACCCTTAGTAAATGTTTAATCGCAAAGAAATGAAATTTTCAGTGATTACTAATGATGTTGGTTGAAATAATTCGCTAAACTTGACCCCATCCAAATCCATTATCTGGAATTGATTATAAGAAATGAGCAAGCTGAAACCTTTTGTTTCATATCGACAGTACATGCTACAGGCATGAAGCACCCACTTGAGATGTTGTGGACAGCATATACCGCAATTCTGTTTCTTTCTCTTCCTTTTAAATTTTTATTTCATTAATTTTAGCGTATGAATATCTTTAAATTTACTTGTCTTGTAAGACAGTTACAATTATTGTAGGAACACGGCATTTTTTTAAAAAAATCAGTATATTTTTAACTACTCAATACAAATTATTAATTAAACATAAAGAGGTTTTTATATAGCTACTTTATAAAGAATCTTGGAGCTGTGTTGCCCTAAAAATACGGTATGAAATGTGTCAAGCTGGTCCTCCCACCAACACTGTGTGGCAGGCCTTGGTCCTTCATTGACTGTTGAACCTTGATATTCTTTTTTCTTCAAATCAGGCTGAATTTCAACTGTTTTAAATGCTGCCTATCTAGATAGCTGACTAATTATTATTTGAACATTGGAGCATAGATTGAATTTTTTATTTTATTTAGAAGTTCCACATTATTGTTTTCTTTATTAGTTTTTGTATAAAAACTTATTTTGTAAAAGTTTACCATCTTTTATTTTGACTGGAATTATTTAAAACTCATGTTCTGTAATTCAGTATACACCATTCTGAATAGTAGTTTTCTCTATTGACTGTTTTTCATGTCATGTACTCATTATTATCTATGTAGAAATTCCCATGATTTTAGTCTACATAATTATTTTTCATTTAATGTTAAGTTTTATGTATTAAAGCTTTTTATTACAGGTTAGAGTAGATAAATTGATAACAATATTTTTGTCTGTATCATTATATTTTTATATATAGTTAGTTACTTATGTAATGATTAAATCTTCATATCTTGTTATGGGGAATGTAACTTGTTAGCTTTATAATATAAAATTGTGATTTAAGAATTTGTTTGATCAACGGTATTAAAATGTGTTGATTTGGTTGAAAAAATGTTTTTTGAAATTTATTAGACTTGATATTGTGATATAATTAAGTAAGTATTATGTGTTAATAATTTGGCAATTTGTTGGAACTTTATATTTTAAAATTGCTTTTTCTGTAAATTGAGGGTAAATTTTTATTTCTTTATATTCACATTCTTCGTCTATCTGTATGTTTGTTTCACTTGTTGCCAAAAGAAATCCTTATCCATGTCAACTTATGAGCTTCCTTGTAATAAGACAGAATATTTTTCCATATTTCTTTATTATTGTTTTTTTTTTAATTGTTAAAAGTAGCTAGCTATTGTAGTTTAAAAGAATATTTTTTTTTTAAATGTGTAAACAGCTTTATAGTGTCTGTGATCTCATTTCGCTTATTTACACATTTAGTTCTATTCTCACAAATTTGATGTTCTTTCATATTCAATATTACTGTGTGCTTAATAAATATATAAGTGTCTCTTAGAGAGGAATTTGTTTATTTATTTGATTATCCCTGGTTTGGATTATTTTTTCTTCCTTAAATATAAAGAAATAAATCCGGGTTCTATTTCCATTGTGTCAATATGAATTCATTTAATGATGAGCTCATTAAATAAGATTTCTTGCTAGAAAAGTCTGCCACTCTGGAGCTGCATAAACTAAGAAAATTTCTCATGCGCTGTTATGACACACTACTGATATCGTCTCACAATATATTCCCTACTTATAAATTTTAAAAAATCCATGAAGTGTAAGTTATGGAAACATGTATGCAACAATAACTGTAGAACATCACTGGTTTAACAAGATTAGTTCTGTAACTACATTTTTTTTATCTGACCCATAAAAATGGAGATATTTTGAATTTTCGAGTTCCCCTTGCCAAGGCCGATTTCAGCTATTATCCAATATGATCTTTAGTGTTGAATGAAATGGTTAAATATCGAGTATGGTATAGATAAAATATTCATTTTTAAGTCATGACTATCATCAAAGAACGTATTTCCATGTATCCCATCTAGTAAACATCTCTTCAAAACATTCGGTTTTAAAACGAATAAAATGGTACATTCTAAACAGATTATTGCTATTATGAGGGATGGGTGTTTTACCCAATATCTTGGTTAATATTCGAGATAAAGAAAACATTTTTAGACCAAGGTTTATAGGAAATTAAATATTCAAAAAGATTGACTCCACACAATTTTTCGATCCAACAAATAATAATGGATATATTAAATTATCAAGATTGCCCCCCCAACACGTATGATTTCAACAATTAACAAACATGATCTTTAATTTCACATGAAACTCTTTGATGTATCTAGTTTAGTAAGATAAACATAAGTTTATAACCACTAGCGGCATAACAGACAAGTATGTATGTATATCATTTTTAGCGAAACTCATTTTCGTCATCTATTAGCAAGGATAATAGCATTTGAGATCATTTTTTGAAATCCCTTAAGGAAAATTAGCTAAAAGGGTAGTAACATGTAGATAACTCATCCTAATTAGCCACAACTGCATAAAGGGCAGCTTAATAAATAATATTTAAAGAAATATATTTCTTCAAGATAAAGAATACAATTATGCTGTACATAAGTATAAGTATGCAGTATTGTGTGGGTGTGAATATTTTGGACACTTAGGTAGAAACATAGATAAACTATGTATGTGGTATCAACAATAATGATTATATTTTTTCCAGACCTCAATATGTACTAGATTCAGATGTCATCAGTATTTCTATTCATTCGATTTTCAGTTGCATTAGTAGTCATGCCCAAATCAATTTTTAAATCATGTTTGTATTGGCTTTTTATTAATTAAAAAATAGAAAATCAGATATGAGTTACCATTAATATGTCATTCCATCACAGGGAAAATCTGCTTAGTTTAAGCAGCACCTGCATAACAAACTTTCTTAATTTATTTTGAAATAATTTCTTCGAATGTCCATCGATCCTATCTCAGATTTGGCAAAAATGAGGTCCATTCTGAGTGTGTCTGTTACCACTCTAGGAGTCACAATTTTTGTTTAATTATTACTAAACTTGATATTTAAACATTTTATGTAAAACTAAAGATCAAGTGTATTAATGGCTGCCATGAGACTGGGGGGGAGGGGGTTGGAAATCAAAGAATTCAAAATATCTCTGTTATCGAAATTTGTATAGAGCCAACCTTGTTGGAGAATTTAATTTTCCATAATTTTTTGTATGCATCAAATTGGCCTACTCATGTCATATTAACAATAAGCTGATATACAATGAATCATATTATTTCAAGTTTAAATACCAATATTTTTTTAATTTTCGACTTAAACTATGTAAGATACATATAAATGTTCAGTGACATCATTTAAGATTTAAGAATTGAAAATGTTAGGTAACCAATCTTTTTTTAAATTTAATTTTCAAAGACTACTGTTTTATACATTTTTTTTCTCTCACTCCAATATTAACCGACTTATTAGTATTTGTTTGAATCATTATTCTTTAAACCCCAATTCATCCAATTTTTTTAATTGAGTAAATGAGTCACCAAACATTTCTTGTCCAGCTCATATTTAAATTCCTGTTCACATTGTTGTCTTACTAGAGAAGAAGAGGTCATCGGTGTCATTCCCGAATGTGGGAAATCTGCTTAGCACATGACAGGCTTTTTATATATGAACACTTTTTCAACCAGGGTTTTACTAGGAATTATATTTAGTAATTGTGTCACTGAATAAATATTCATGTCCCTGTGGGGATCATGTTCATATCTAAACAAAAGAACCTAACCATATCACTTTACCACACTTAGCAAAATTTACATTTATTCATATACTGCAATCGCACATATGTCAGAATAAAATTAAATTATGTATGTGTTGAGCATTAGTTTTTAGTATTATTTTATTTTCGTTATATCCCTTAAATAATTGAAATTTTCCTGAGCTAGGAAATATCTAATAATCACCTGATTTATAAGGCAGACATTGGGTTGTAAACTTTTCTCCCATCAGCTGTATTTTTAGGTATAGAATGCATAAATCCTAGACTAATGATTTGACTGATGCCACTCTTTATATTTCATAATCTATCAATCTCTATATAAAATTTTAACCTCTGTCTGTACATTGGTTTTTCTTCTCAAAATTTCACCATGCCTTCTTGTTTCAATTTCATGTGAAAAAATATCTCCAATTTTTGGATTTCGTGTCTGTTTGTTTGTTATATTTTCACGACTGAACTGAACTTAATGGAACTCCCAACCTTACTTAGACTTTAAGCTATACTAATATCTTAGAGACGAGCAGTAGTGGGGGTACTAGGAGAAGCCTGAAATGAAAAGTCATAATATTTTGTATCCTATTGGTTTTTTGCAAAATATGTATATAATAAAAGTTGTTTAATTTAATATTTAAAACAACATACGTTGTATGCACTTAGGAAGTTTATTGAAGTATAAACAAGATATATGCAAAAAACTATTACAGGAGCCACCAGTTTTATAAAATATAAATGACTAAACCGGACTCAACAAAACTCTGTATGTGTGATAGTATTAATACTATCTCTTATTGGTCTTTCAGCAAATGTGCATGTAACAAAGGTTGTTTATCTTTATATTCAAAGTTAAATTATTCCACTTTTACCGTACACACTAAATACTATAGAAGGGGTTAACAATTTAAAGGGCGCAATTGACTATACAAAACTTAAACAAATTAATTATCTGAGTTAGCAACAACCCTTAATAGATTGTAAGCTATTTTATTGCTCTTTGGTGCGAACAGGAGTTGTGGTTGTAATGAATGGACACCAGAATTAAAAAAGTGTATTTCCTATTAGTTATTTACCAAAAATGCATTTAAAAAAAGGTACTTACTCTGTTATTTAGAGTAACTTTCATTGTTACGTAGTTCGGAATATAGAATACTATCCATGATGATGAATTATATGGTTCATGATGTTTTGGAAGAAGATGGATACACAGGAGACAGTACTATAAAAATATTGTAGAAAGTGAAGCGTTACATAAGGAATACTTTTATTATAACATATCCCGAGCAACACTGGGTACCTTTGCTAGTATATTATAAGTAAGGAAGTAGCAAGGCTACCATTGTTTAAGATTACTGTCATATAATGCATTTTTGGTCACTAGAACAGTCTCTTTTATTATTATATTTTATAATTTTCTTGCTATGATTTTAAAGACTGTTGGATATAAGCTAGTGAAGGTACCATTCAAAATCAAGTAAAAACTTTCATTTTTGCTGAATGCCTTCAATAATCAGTACCCAACAGCTTTATGAACCATTCAGTAGCTAACAAACATTGTAACTTTTTTATTATAGCATTCTATAAGATATGCGATCTTCTGTTAAAATATTTTCAATTCTACATAATGTAATATTTTCTTTATCTTTACAAACAAATTATAGCTCATGTTTTCCTAGTACTCATGCCATGCTGTATATCGATCACCAGCATAATTCCCTCCACTCATTTATCTCACGAATTATTCTGTTCCTCTTTGTAATGTGTATAGTTTTATTATATGCCTTTACTCTTATTTATTACTTAAAAATAAAAGGAAATTAAGCAGAGAAATTCTCTCGCAGCAACCAGTGGCAGTCTTTGATAATTAGACAATTTAAGAGCATCTAGTTAATCTGGCTAGGAAATAGTAATGGGTAAGGGAATGAGGAGTGGTTAAATAAAAAAAATATAAAATGTTTTACAAATTATTTGTTGTATATTTCAGTATGATGTATCATTCTTTCAGATTTCTGTACATAGGAATTATATATTGAAATATATTACTGTACTGAATAATATGACTTTTATAATTTTTTCTTACAATATACATTATCACTAGTGTAATGAATTCGGTGGTTTGTTTATTATCCCTCCTTCTCTTCAGAAATAAAAGGCAAGAAGGAGAAATCATATTAAATTTTAAAATTATATAATTTAATTGGACAAGAAGATTTATTAGATTACAAATAATGAGCAAATAATTATTGTTGAATTCCATGGTGCAATATTTACTTCTTTTTTAAATTGTTCCTTTGAAATAATTTTGTAAACAAATATTAACTGGTTTTTCAGTCTTTAGAGAAAACTTAAAGAGCATTAAGAAATTATCATGACTACATTACATTTTGATATGATTGTGCTTTAAGAGAAGAAATAAATCGGTATATTTATTTGTCAATAATTTATCTTTCTATGAGTTGCACCATTACAAAATTTATATGAATTGTTTCATATTACATTTAATATGAACTGTTTGATTTGATGATAGATTGCATTTGTGATGCATTTAATATTAAAATAAAAAAACAAAACAAAAAACATTTGTACAAACACAAAATTAAATGGTAACTACAAACAATAACTTTAAAAGCTTAAACACTAATAATATAAATATATCTCATATAAATAAACAATTATTAAGTAGTATTCTTTGAAAATAATATATACCCTTGGTTTAAGGTTTTATTTTTTTTTTCTTCATAAAACACTACAACAACAATGTATCAAAATAGGGAATTTATTTACAAATGAAAAGTTTATAGAATAGGTTTGAGAATAATGGTCTAAATATTTTCTTTAAAAAAAAAAAAAAATTGAACACAATATTCAAAAATACTTTAACCATTACTCCCAAACGAATCCCTAAAAGACATTAGAAGAACAAAATTGTACACTATCTACAAATATGTATTTATAAATTTAAACTTAGGTACAATATTTACAATATCAAATCGACACCTAATACCCCGGAATTAGGTCTAATGTTAAAATCATTTCACACACTCCTTAACAACGCTCTCTCACAGTACAGATTTAGCAAACACTGGATTTATGGATATATATATATATAAAGTCGAAATCAGTAATCGAGTGGTTTCAATCTTTCATAAGTACAAAATTCATCACTTAAGTACCCTAATTCCTCTTTCAGAACACAGCTCCTCGTGAAATTTTGTTGATAAATAAAGATCATGCTGCTAGCCTCTTTATATCTTTATATTTTTTCCACAATTTTTTTTTCTTAATTATTTTATTTTTAAATTTGGGATTCTGCACTCAAGTTCCTCTTGAATGTCTGGTTGAGTCCTCCGTCACGAGCCTTAATGGGAAATCCCATAGGTAAATAATTACAAGACCTACTCCGCTAAGTCTTTACTTTCAGCAGCTAGATTCTTTGGTATGCTTTTGAATAAGTTTTACTCGGCTTTTTTTGTAAACTTCAAAAGGCAGTGCTCATCCATAACTCTTATTGTCTTATTAATGCTGAGGCAAGAAATCTTTTAAATTTTATTTTTTACTCACTTGTACTAATTCTTTGGGCTTGACTTAATGCCACAAAAGTCTTAAGAACAAAAATGTAAAAGCTTGTAATTAGTACCTCATAAAATTATCTGTAATTATATGTGTATGTAAGTCTACACTCTAAACTAAATAAAACAAAATTGATAAGGGAAAAAACTCTGAAAAGTGAGAGGAGATATTCTCCTCAAAATAATTTCTATTTTTTTTTTTAATAATCAAATGAATTTGTTGAAAAAAATATCTTAATGGCCATTTTTTAGAGAAAAAAAAATATACAACTCTCATGCCTAGTAATTTCATTTAATTATTATTTTTAACATTAATTAAATGAAGATGCTAATTTGATTAGCAGTTGATTTTACATGATAACCAAATTATAATTATTTTCATTGTGACACATTAAGTTTTTTGACAAAAATTATTTTGATTTTATGTACTCGTAATAAATATTTTCTGCCTCCATCAATATCTCCTTTCATTTCTTGGAGTTTTTAACCATATAATAACATTTCAGTTATTATGTAGGCTATTTCTTATGTAGGTACTTTATTTCATTAATTTTGAAATTTTACTTTCTTGGTCTTAGAACAAATTGCTTTTATCCTATTCATTAAGAAAAACAATTTGACTTAAAATTTGTAATATTTAAATTTCTAATCACAGCATTAATGAGACACGACTTTTTACGATTCAAGCTGCCTTCTCCAGTAACAACATTCAAGCAAATGCCACACTTTTATTTTAGACCTTAAAACGATCAGCATTCCTCTCTCGTCGTGCGCCCTCCAAGGGAGCAGGTTTGATTGTATGCATTGTATTGTCTATGTGGAAGCCAAATGCCTCCAGACGGTGTGTCACATGCTGTTCATGTAAGGCCAGTTGAAACTGCTTCCGCTGAGGAGCATGTCTCTGATGAGCGTTTCTATGGGCGTCTTCCCGACGAGTCTCACGAAGAACAGCTGCTCTATCACCTGGGAGCTGACCGTCCTCAGGGATGGGAGTCGGAGAAGGAGCTTCCCGAACCTGGTCGGCTGGTTGGGGTACTGGGTTCTGCAGTACTCTTCCAGGGCGCACTGCGATTTCTCCTGGAGAGACTCTATGTGGGTGACGTCTGACAGGCCGCAAGCATCTGAAACAAGGAAAGAACAACAGATTAGAATCATTTATTGACCAGTTTACATTTTAATTAAAGATAAGATAATAACGATAAACAGTGTCATGCTATGGGTGTATAAACTAAATAAAGTCCGTTACTCAGGGGCTGCATTAACTAAACAGATATCCCACGCCCTTCAAGTATTAGCATTTCTCTCAAAACGTAAAAGACCAGAGAGAATAATATTTGGTATTTATTCTCCAAATAAAGTGATTCATAATATAACAGCATATAATATTAATATGGCATTAGTAAGAGTGGGAACACCGAAAATTAAAAAATGCACATATCTCGGTTAATAATCAATATAGTGAAAAAACATAAATAAGAACATTTAAAGAACATTACATTTGCTTTAAGATTGGCTCTTTACAATTTTTCGATCCGACGCATAATAAAGGAGACATTAAGAATTTTCGAAATTCCTCCCCTCTAAATCACCTCTCTCACTGGTCGGGTTTCAGCCATTAACGATTTATATTTATTTTTGCATAAAACGTTTAAATATCGAGTTTGATAACAATCAAACAATTGCAAACGGTTTTGAACGGACCTCATTTTCGTCTTCTGGGTAGGATCGATGGATATTTGAGGATATTTTACGTAAATCACGCCAAGAGTACGACCTCAATAGCTGATTTCCCTTGAGGAAAATCTGGTATAAGTCCATCACGCAGAGGCTGCGTAAACTAAGCAGATTTCCCATATGCAATTTTTCGATCCGACTTATAGTGACGGCTATATTACAAATTTTCCAAATTTCCGCCTCTAATCCCTCCCATTCATGTTGTCTGATTTCTGCAATTAACGAACTTAACATTTCTTTTTTCATAAAATTTTTAAATATCCAGTTTAGTAATGATTAAAAAAAATTGTGACCTCTAGATTGGCCACAATTAATTTATATATATATATATATCCAGATATAATTATATTTTTTAAAAATGTGTTTATAAAGAGTTATTTTCATAATAAAAAGTTTTAAGTTAGATTTAGGGATAATTTTTAAACTGTCACGGTTGGAAGAACTTCAGATATTATAATTGTGCTAATCATTATATACGTCTAGTTAAGAAACGCCCTGCTGTATGTGGGTTATGTTGCAATAAAAAACCAGATTAACTATCTCAACATTTGAATCACAATAAATTCTCAATTACTAAGAATTTATTTCCATTTTAATTGCGACGAGGCCAACGGCCACTTGTTTATAGATTCTATTGCTGGATATATATGTGCACTAGAGGCAGTTCTGAAACTTCTGATTGGTTTTGTTGGCCATTAATTTAAATTGCAGACTAGGAGCGATTCCCGAGCGAAATGCCGTAATATTTATCTGGGCATCGATCAAGTAAATACTATCAGACGTGCCCGACTCCTTAACGCTTATCTGATTCGAGGGAGGCATGAACTGGTGGGGTACCAGACGGATTGACAGAATTGCCAACTCACAGCTAATCGAGACGGCTGTGATTTTACAAGCACTTTCCTCTGTGCTTAGTAATGGCGTTGCGTCAGGTTTACAAATTATATGTAGCAGAATCCCGTGAGTCAACTCTGCTCATGTATAGGCTTATTACAGTTATTCACTTAATTAAAAGTCATAATATTGGCCGAAGAACCGAGAAAAAATCTCCCTGAGAAAGTCTGTTAATCTTCACTAGGCGAAAATGGTAAGTTCTTACTTGTACACTGATGAGTAATTTATTCTACATGATAAAATTTAATGTACCTATTGGCATTCCAAAATAAGAAATGCCCATTTTTGGTTTCACCATCTCCATTACGTCACTCTCAGTTAAACATTCTTCAGAAATTATTTATTTATTAATTCCTCAGAAAAAATAATTGCTCTCAGGTTAGCCATGTAAGTTAAGGCGTTGATCTTAATTTCACTTGGCAAACCTACAGTCGCTCTCACCTGGGCAATAGGAGTTTATTTAGTGACGAACTCATTCAATAAAATCCTTGGTTCCACTCTAGCTAAAAAATGGTGGCAACCTATAGAAAAACCGGTTCAATAAGCCTTAATAGCATGGAGTGCACGTTAATAAATAAAATAACTTAAAAGAATAGTTTATTTCGGAATGATTTTAATGGCAGAGTCTAACACGATGTCAGAAAAAAAATGTTTCGCTCGCCTAGTTATATTAACATTTCATTTAATTTAATTTTGACAAACTCATTAAATAAAATCCTCATATTCAACCTGGCTAGAAAAAGGCGATAGCCTGTAGATAACCCGTCCTAATTAGCTGGCTTCCACAGAGAACCCTTAAAAACGACTTTCTCTAAATTGCTCACTGTTTTCATTACAGTACATTAAACTTAGTTTCAAAATTTCTATTTCCAATACATTTGTACAATATTGCGGGACTCCTAGGATTCTAGTTTACTCGTTCCTATTAAGACGTCAAAAAGTCCAAAATAAACAAAGACTAAAACTACTTGCTTTAAGGAATTTGACCTTAGAGGACAGAGGGCCTTCCGACAACACTTAAAAAGAAGGAATATTCCTGAGAATGTTGTTGTTTACTCCTTAAAACTTTCTCACAGGGAAGGAAAAAGAAGAGAAAAAAAAGTTATCCCTTAACCACTCATTTTTAAATCGACTTTAACGGTTGAATTAAGTGGTTCTGTGGAAGGATTGACAGTGTTGCCAACTCATGTTACCACTAATCAAGAAGGCTGTGATTTACCTGCACTTTCCCGCGCTTGGCGGGAGAAGATGGTGGCCGGGCAGCTGTAAACAATCGGCTTTCTCCCTCCAGGTGATGTATCCCCCTAATTACCAAGTGATTATCCTTAACTACCGCCATTTCACCCGGGTCTCTTGCACCGCTGGGAGGGCTCTTCCCCAAAGTATGCTTGTTTTGAAGCTATTTAATTAATAGTACATGTCCTCCTATGTATGGCGAAGCCGTGTACATTTTTTTTTTCTTCTAGGATTAGAAAGCGAATTCCCGGGTCAACTATTATTCTATATTAGCAGCTGTTATTTTGCCGGCGTCTGCAATAAGCGAAATGTTCTTTCCTCGATGCCTCTTAGAGTTTCACCACTGAGTCTCTGTCAGCGCATGTGCTAATTATTCTAGTAACGTCAACAGGATCCAAGCAATGTTTGCTCTTGGGAAGTTGCAGCTTTCTTTGAGTAGCTGGGACAGAGAACCTTGTAATTTTGTTTGTAACCATAAATCCTCGTTCCTTCTTTTCCCTATTTGCTAATAACTTCCAAAATTCGCTAATAATTATCGAAATATATTGTGCTCAGCTATTTTTGCTACAGCATTCGATCTTTTTAAATGTCTGCCAATCGGAATTATGCTTAGTTTGTGAAGTGTCATTACAAAATGTAGGGATAGAGATTATCATTGAAACTATGTGCATTAGCAGATTTCCTCAAAGGGAAATCAACAATAAAGATTGTGATAAATCAACAATAACAGATTCTTCGAAAAATGTCTTATAATGTTTTTAGATCTCCGAATTCAGTAAACCACCACTATTACACATCTCATGGTAACAAGAAGGACAATAAATCACGAAAAGTCTCAAATACGACTTAATGTTTTCACGGGACCTTTAAAATGTGAGATATATGGATATTAACGAAGAGATATTCTATGAAGTTTCCTATGTTTTAGAAGCCTCAGTTTTTATTCGATCGGTAATTAACTGTTTCTAGAAATTCTTAGGTTATGTTTGTTAATGGCTGAAATGGGGTCAGTAGAGAATGAATAACATTCAATGTATGCATCGGATCAAAAGATGTTAAATAAACAAAACTGCATAACATTCTACATATCTCTCTCTAACTCGTATATAATTTTGGTTACCATCCTTTCCTTTTACCTCTGCTATTACTCATGCATCTCTAAAGTCTCACGCACAGCTTAAATTTCAAGTCCTGTTCCATGCGAAGAAAATCCCCTTAGATCACGCATCACCGGCATGAAGAACTTTTTTTGTTCCTAAACTGTTAAATAAACAATAGCCAATTAAGTCTGCCCTCCTGTTTTGTATAAGGGTATTATATATGACAAAGCTCCTGACTAAAACTTGGAAAAACTTTTCAAAAATTATGAATTAATCCTAAATAATTATTCATTCATTAGTTTCCCCCTGCAGCCTCTATACTTGTCTTGATATAATACTGTTATCTGTAACCCTTCTCCAAAAGTCGGATAATTATGTAAATCTAGATGAGTTTTGAGGGTTGCTCTTTGAAAACAAATAATTACGATAAAAATAAGGAGGGGGGGGGAGGGCAAATTGACTTAAATGAATCTCCCCATGGAGACGGTATATAATTGACTACACAATTGTCTTACTAATGAGTTGGAAGTGTCAGGGGGGAGTGCGGGAGCTTTGGGGAAATTTTGTTTTGCCGACTTCTTCTTTGGCCGGGGAAAAGGGGAGCAAGGTAACCCTTCTGCTGTCTATAATAAAGTCCGAATTACTTCCTCGTCCCTTCTCCCTGCTATATAAACTTTAACAAAAGGAATATTTGATCTCATTAGCTATATTGACCAGTTTCTTAGCCCCTAATGGAGGTTTCATAATTATCTCCGAGGGGGGTTGTAATTTACAAGGCAAAATTACTCTCAATTGACGAGTTTATGCAGGTTATTAATAAGCCACCTAAACTTATGAGTTTTATCAGGCTTCCTCTATGTTTCAGTTATGTATTTCTTTAATAAATATGATTTTCTTAGACCACTGCCCATCCATTTGTTTATTCATGGCATTAAAAAGGAATTCCATAGCTTTTTGAGTAAGGCAGTTGTATGATTTGTTTTTAAAAAGTCCATCAAGCAGGGGCTGCGTTAACTAAACAGATTTCCCACGTGCGCCACGTATTTGCATTTATGAAAGGTAAAAGTTCAATGAGAACAATAATTGGTACTTTTGCTTCAAATAAAGTGCTTCATAATATAACAGTTTACTGTTCATATGGCATGAGGAGTCGAGGTTTACAGAAGGCTGAAAATCAAAAAATCCAAATACCTCGGTTAATATTCAAGATAATGAAATTACATTTGCAAAAATATTGGTTCTGTGCAATTTTTCGATCCGACTCACAATAGCGGATATATTAGGAGTTTTTCGAAAATCGCGTTATGAGTACGACCTCAATAGCCAAATATTTGAGACTTATTTGACATTAATCTTGAAAAATGGCTCCAAAAAGTTTATATTTCAAGGAGTTATTTTTCAGATTTTTTTTAAAATAACTGATTAAGTTGAGAAGATTAGATTCTAAGAGGGCTACAAAATCTAACAGGTTATTGAAGCCTTAATTAAATGATGTTCTTTTCAATTTGCAAGAGGCCCTTAATACTTTATTTCTTTCTTAAAATGCGTATAGTTTGCCTTTATGCGATTTCATATTACTCAAGTCATCGGAGATCTCTCTATTAATGCTAAATGTTCACGTTGATCCTCAGAGGCGGTTTACTATCAATTAGCTTCTAAGCCAGTTACTATAAAATATCAAAGACCTGAGCCCAGAACTAGGCAATACGTAGTTTAAAGCGAATATATTACCGAGTCCGAGGTATATAAAAACTTATCAGAGCATTCGATCTGATCATGGAGCAAGAGATATCACACGGTGAGCATTCGCTTTCGATGCTCGTTAAACAGCAGTGGGCTCGTTGCATTTTAATGCGCGCACTTCTTTTCGCAAACAGTGGCAAGCGTTTAATTTTTATTCCGACTCGAGGACTGACGAAAGGAATCGGGGTAAATGGGAAAAAAAAGGCACTTTATAGTTGGACATTAGAATGTCCATTCTTGGATTTATGGGTAGTTATTGTTTGTCCGTGCCATTTACTGCTTAGAATGCATTGGTGGTTTACTGTCAGCGGTAGGTAGCTGGAGACAGCGGCATTGCAGAGCCGATGACTCAGTGTCCAACCCACACCCACACCTCTTGCCACATCTCGTCTTTCCAAACCCCACTACTGGCTAATGTCTCCTTCGTGATTTACTTTTATTAAAGGCGCCCCGATCGATTTATCATTAATAATTATAGGTTCCTGTTTGTAGGTACCGCTTTTTTTTATTTTATTTGTATGCAGCTGGGCGCCGCTACACACGTGACTTAATATATCTTTTTGGCTCGTTCACCTTTAACCTATCCTACCCCCACCCCATCTATTTAACTTACATTTAGTAATATGTTCCGTTGTCGCGCTGCCTTTTAGCAGATTTCCCTTAGAGGAAACCAGCTATTGAGATTATACTCGTGAGATTAAAAGAAAAAATTCTTCAAATGTCCATCGACTCTACCTAGGAGATGATGAAAATGAGGTCCGTTCAAAATTCTATATATACGTCTGTAAAGGCTCTAGAGGTCGCAATATTTGTCTGATCAATACCAAACTCGATATTTAAACGTTTAATGCAAAAATGAATAACTTTAACTTCTAAAATTGGACCAGTGGGAGGGATGGGATTAAAAAAATATCGAAATATCTCCGTCATTATGCGTCGGATTGAAAATTTGTATAGCATCAATACATTGGATGTTATCCTAATTTAGTTCTCGAATGGTTACCTTTGTTGTACCCTCGTAGTTAGTCTAAGTCCTTCAAGCTGTTCTGACGTGCTTACCTAGTGCATTTCCTAGATTATTACACAGTTGAGTTTAGATAAGTGTGCAACATCTCACGATACCACTAAAAGACTATAAATCTACCTAATGCCAGACGCTCGTAAGACAAGTTGGAGTATAAGTTGCATATTTGTTCTCCCTAACGTTCGGCCAAGGTAAATTCGTCATTATCCAGTAGATCATAATCTACCTCTCGAAGTTGATAAATTAAATAAATTTGAGTTAATGATCTCTAGCAAACTACTCCTGCTCTAGCATTGCTCTCCTGAAAGTTATCTTATCGAAAGCTTTTTCGTAAGCCACTCAAAATGTATCTAATACCACTAAATGAGTCGCAAATTGATTTTGCACCAGTACACAAAATATTTCCATTGACCATTGAAAGACTTACAAGATAGGAATTAATGGAAATGGTAAAGTAATCGTTGAGTTGAATTATTAATTCGTTCCAATGATTACCAATATTTTTTGGAGGATGAGCTCTTACTAATAGTTCAATCAACAACGAGGGCTTGGAGGGATGTGACTTAAAGGAAAGAACTGGGTTAAAAGATTTGAATAGCCTCGAAGGGAAGTGTAGAATTATTGGAAACTGGACTTAGATGGCACACATACAGCAACAGTTCATTATTTACCTTCTAGGAAAATTTCTTAAAGCCTAAAGACATGCCACGCTTTCATGGTTGGCTAAGAGTAGAGGAATAAGAAATGATATTCTTCCTAGAACATTTTATCCGAAGATGTTGACTGAAAGGTCAAAGATATACATGGATATCGCGATCTGAAATTACTACCGTTACAACTATCCGGGTGCCAACGTGTAAAATTTGGACTGGCGCAAATGCTTCTAGTGAAAGGGCAACCGCAATGTTAAATCATCCAGGTAAAAAGTAAATTATCTCATAGATCACGTTTTCCTTTAAAACATTAGCACAATAGGGGAATATATATATATATATATATATATATATATATATATATATATATATATATATATATATATATGTATATATTATATATATTTATTTATATTGGAATGATGATAGGGGATTGTAATAGAAATGGTTTCTCGTTTAAATGTAAAGATTTAATTAACTTAAACACTCAATATTCCCTTCATTTTCGTCACATTACACAACTGCCCTTTGTGCTCAATAATTCACTTGCTATACGTGAAATAAAAAGTGGCGATTAGACGAAGAACTTATAATTAGAATAGTAGTTACCCGTGCTTGGTGGGTTGATGTAAAAATGGTTTAACTACAAAACAATTTATTATTTTCAATTTTTTTTTTCTCTCTTTTAGAGTTTACAATTATTCATTATGGAATAGTATTTTATCTTGAACGTGTGTTTCCGAGAATATCATACTTGACTAATAACCCCAACGTTTAAGAGATTTAATATTCTAAAGAAGTTTTTCTTATTAATGTGTTTATTGAGTTGTTTATTTGCCGGTCTCGAAAGTAAACGAATAAAAAAGGATTCCATGAATAAAAAAAAATAATAAAATAAAAGGTAAGGTCATTAAATAATGATAATAATAAATCGTGACCACGAAAGTAAAAGAAGTAAAAACATAAAAGGGAACGACTCAAGGAACATCTGCTTAATGGAGAAGGAAAAAGAAATGACACGGGGGTGAGTTTGGGCAAATGATGTAAATGAGGAGGCATAAGGTGTAACCATGAAATAGGGGGTTGATGGTGGCCCATTGTACCCCTAATGCAGCAATATCTACAACCTGCCCGGCTACTAATCTACCAGAAATGAAGGATATCTCACCAATTTAATGGCTCTGCTTCCAGGTATTTATGGCCGACCGTCTGCCCAAGGAGTACCGGGATTAAAAAAGTCCGTCACGCAGGGGCTGCGTAGACTAAGCAGATTTCCCACGTGAAGTTTTACAATAGAGAAATCTGCCTACTAATACTAACAGTAGTAGTAATGAGTCTCTAAACCAATTCACAAGGGACGAAAAGTTAGAGAAACGGCCGAACTAGCTTTCGGCGGAAAGTCCCGAACATAGCCGACTTTTGCCGACCACACACAGAATACAAATGCAAATATCTCGGTTAATACTCAAGATAGCGAATAAATGTATAGAACAATATTTATAGTAAATGTAATTTGCAATAAGATTAATTCTATACAATTTTTCGATCCGACGCATAATAACGGAGATATTTTGAATTTTCAAAAATTCCCTCTAATCCCCCCCACCCATCCCACTGGTCAGATTTCAACCATTAACGAACTTGATCTTCCATTTTACATACAACGATTAAATATCGAGTTTGGTACCGATCAAACAAAAATTGCGACCGCTAGAGCGTTAACAGACAAATATATATATATATATATATATATATATATATATATATATATATATATATATATATATATTTATATTATTATATATATATAATTTTGAATGGACCTCATTTTCGTCATCTCCTGGGTAGGATCGATGGACATTTGAGGAAATTTTTAAAAACTCGCGTCATGAGTACGACCTCAATAGCTGATTTCCCTTAAGGGAAATCAGCTAAAAGTCCGTCACACAAGGCTTGCGTAAACTAAGCAGATTTCCTACGTGCTGGTATGAGACTATTGATCTCGCCTCACCATATACCTCAATTTTCAGTGTGGTGGTTATTTACTGAAGACTGAAAGAAAAGAAGTTACAAATAACTCGCTTAATATTTGAGTTACAAAAAAATGTAAACACAGCTATAATTGCTGAGCATAGCAAGATTGATTCTATAACATTTTTTGCTCCTACTCATAAATACTGAGATATTTTAGAATTTAAGAATTCCACTCCCTGTACTCCCCTCTCTCCTCTTATACCTGGCCCCGTTGTGACTATTAATATATGGCCATGGGCATTATGTTAGGAAAACTCTTTAAATATTATTATTATTATTTATTAAAGTCCACTTTTTGCAACTTAAGCTAATTGGGACGGGTTATCTACAGGTCACCACCTTTTTCAAGCCAGGGTGGAATTTTAGGATGTTATTTAATGGATTTCGTCACTTAATAATTTCCTTTGCCCAGGCGAGAATCGAACTCGCCACTCTAGGTTTTCCACGTGAGATAAAGGTCAACGGTTTAACTCGCATGGCTAACCTGAGCCCCTCTTTAAATAAAAGTCCGTCACGCAGGGGCTGCGTAAACTAAGCAGATTTCCCACGTGAAGTTTTACAATAGAGAAATCTGCATACTGGTAACACAACACCACCGTGATTGAATACAAACGGTAATGAGAAATCTTTCAGTTAATTAAAATAAATTCCCAACTGAAACGGCTTCAGAATTGTAAGAATAATTTGTATTTTAATAACTCAAATTTTAGTAGTCCAAGAACTAAAGAAGGGGGGGGGCGGATGAACAGAACGTATTTGCATAAATCTCACAAAGTAACGAAGGTAAGGTAAGGACGAAACGACAGGTAAGGTTAGAAGAAGCTTCCACCTGAGCCGAGTATTTACGAAAACGGCCGACCTAATCCGAACTGTACCCGACCACAGACTTCATAAAAATGCAAATATCTCGGTTAATAGCTGATAGCCTTAAGGGAAATCTGCTAAAAATATTCTCCTCATAAACCACATGGAGAGCACCTTAATAGATAGAAGTAGGTTTGCTGCTAATTGTAAGTCATATATTAATATAAAATGTGATAAACCCAGTAACGATTTGTCTAGGTAATATGCTTTGACGCTTAATGGCCACAAATTGAACAATTGTGCGTAATTTATATCAGAATTATTATTGCACAGTATAGAATTTCATTGCATTCAAATAATTAGTAAATTAACGGACTCAGCGCAGGCCCGTCTTGTCATTATTGTACATGAAAAATATATGTGAGGGAGGAGGAGTTTGAGAGATTGATTTCCAAGCAAAATATCAGCAATATGTCCCCTAATTAGTTATGAAATTCAATTCTCAAACACTATTTTCCAAGTCCACACAATCCGTCAGGTTATACAAGAGGTCAGGAGGCAGTGGCATTTTTTGTGATCATCCAATCGATGTGATGTAAGGGGTGTTTGGTTTGTTGATGCGGAAACGGATTGTTGTATAGCCTCTTGGAATCCGGGAAGCTTTGTTGGAAGGATTTAGAAATATTGCTGGCACTTTCCATCAGTCGCACCCGCCCTCTTTTTGCCCGCCAAGAATGAGCATCTTCCCGCCAAATCTCTGTTTAATATTACTTGCTCCAACTCTCGTCCAATAAATATACTGCCATCAATATAATATTCTTCATGATGCCAGATATTCATATGAAACTGGTTTTAAGAAAGATTCGTTATATATGTTTTTGTGTCATTATGTCCTTTGTTCATCAAATAAATAAAAGCATAGTAGATTTTAAAATCTACAAGCGTTAATCACTTGGTTTATCTGTAGATTGTACTTTCTTTACAATAAAATTGTTCATTTCTGTTCAAGAAGAATTATCTTGTACGTTGGTGCATGAGTTGTGGGTCAGGACAATCAGGATTGTGGGAAAAGGTAGTCCAAATCCTTTTACACAAGTCTTGCGTGAGATACTATCGCTTCATAGGATACTGTTCTGACTTCAAAGGAGTATAATCTTTGCTATCACCAATTTTCCGTAACCAGATTTTAAATCACTCTTAAAGTCAGTTTATGGAATCGCTTCTGCTACTGTAAAAATTTCTCAAATGCGCCATTGTTTTGCGTCTGGCTGTCAATGGTGCTAACATATTTTAGCTCGTTCATGATGGTCCTATTTTACCTGCAAGAACCCGTGTTAGGGAACTCCCTCTTTTTTTTCCTTCCACCTCTGCCCCCGCTGTACCTTTGGGTTTCCCCATACCAGCGGTCTCCATTTATTAAGAGATATAAAATTTTGAATAGATAAATTGGGCCAGGTAACTTAGCCTAGCTCACCGAGCACGGCTAAGCATAAAAGTGCAACATTTGGGAGATTTAGTTTAAGTCCGAAAAGTCCTAGGGGAACCCGCAGCTGCGACTCCTTTGCCTCTATTCAGAGAAGTGGCAGCAAGAGCCTAATTAACTAGGCTACTAACGCCAAAATACTAACCTAAACTCACATAAATTCTCCCAGTTAGTGAACTCCCATAGACCATTCCGAACGGCCATCACCCAGAATACTCCATGGACACAGCAAGTCCTCAAACCACGTCTACCTGAGTACCTCTTTCCCATGCATTACAAGTGGTGTTTGCTTACAATATTATTTTGCGCAGACCAACACGTTTTCACCCTCTTAAGCAATTCCAACACCAGCAGATTACCTTTCTGAATAGTGCACAGATGGTATATTTCATCACACAAATTGCCTCAATGAATCGTCGAATTCAAGTCCGCGACTTCTCAAACTCTATAGTATTTTCCCTAATCTTGTCCAATCATACCACACCTAGCTCTTTTACACTCGCCTTTATTGGAAAAATAAAATTTAATTCTTGAATGACTTGATCCTCGAATGATAATGGCAATGGTTGTGGGGCTGTTTATGCAAGAAATATTCATGCATGAATTGCAATGAACCTTGTTTTGCAATGTGAATGCTTTTAAAACATAGCCCGAGGTTAAATTAAACCACTTCCCCAATGTCAGATCGTACTGCCCAACTTTCTTCTCATTTTCGTGACTCAAAACCAATGATTACTGATTTATTCACTCCTTGTAATATTTTTTCATTTCTTTGTCAGATTTATGTTTGCTGGTTCATTAAAAACGTAATTTATGTTCATGTACTGAATTCACAAGGTACTTTAGGGTGGCATTGTTTCTTCCCCTTGTCAATGGACGTTGGAGTAATTAGTTTAAATCAATATGGGATTAGCGTGCTGTGGAAAAAAACGTGCTTAACTTCTCTTGAGGGGAAAATATGTCTATTGCCATGATAGAAAACTATCTATATTGTTCTATAATATCACATCAGGTGTAAAGTAAATTCATGTCTTAAGCATATATTAATACTGCTCATATTTCAAATAGCTCCTTATTTATTTAGAGCTTCGCAACTGTGGCGATGTTGCTCAGAGAAAAAAAACTGTATAAAATAAAAAACGAAACAAAATTATTTAAACGAAAATAAAACAACAGAAATTGAACACGCTAAACAGAGATGCCACACAAAACAGAATTGAACACAAAAAACAAAAATGCAACACAAAACAGAGATGGAAACCAAAAACAGAAATGGAACACATAACAGAAATGGAAAACAAAATTGGAACTCCTTAGAAAATACAAAAAAAAAAAAAAACTTTTTAGCTACTACCATGTGAGGCAATTAAGTTAATATCCATGAATAACTTGGGCATTCGCCTGGGCATGAGGATGGATTTGCCGTTTTTAAATTAACAACAAATTTACCAAAATAATTATGAGCATGTATAAATGTTTAAAAAAATATGCCTTCTATAAAGAGGAAGAGAGGGCTATGCCCAGTTAGTGGTCTATATTTTTTCTGCGGCTCTCCAATTCTGTGGGAGTGCCGCAAGAATATGCCGATGACGTAATGGAGCACTAATTGAGATATAATTGTTGGTTCTTCTTTAAGCAACCGGTGACGTCACCAGCCCATCAACCAATCATAGATCCACCGCATTCTCTCTCTCGGCCATCACTTCTTCTTATCTATATGTACTTAGTGATAGAAAATATTATACAGTTATATTTTATCACCGTCTAGCTCTTTATGAATTATGTCTGTACTTACTGAAGCATATTATTTTATATTTATGTGTATACTTTATATTTACTAAAGTAATATACGAGTTAAGGTGAACTAAGAACAATTAAAAATATGTTTCGGGGTTAAATAAATATAGTAATACTAATGTTCTTCTTTACCGCTACTTCAAGAATTGCCGTTCTGAAAGTTTCTTACGTCTTTGTTTTGGATCAGTATCAATAAAAAGGCCATGTATTGTACAAATATACGTGAACACACACAAACACATTTGTAGAAGACAAGACTTGTTTATTGATTCTGATCAATTGGTATATTTACCACTTTATTGAAAATTATTCGAATTAATGTTTTTTTTTTTTAACTTTTATTTTTTTATTGGAAGGTTATATGATTGTTCTCCATTCTTTGACCAGATCTAAGTAATTTTGTAAATCATGCTGGCTATCAGCTATCTTCAAGACAAGGCAACATATATAAAGAGTGAAAAATTGAGTTCACTAACGCTCGAAAATTTACACAAGCACTTGTGTGACAACCTAATAAGAAGACGAAAACAGGAAGTCTACAGAAATGGTAAACTCTGTGGAACAATTAACGCAAAGTGGTTATATTGTTGAACAACATTTGTTACCTTTTATAAGCCAATAACTTCAACATGGTCGAGCGTGTTCGTTATTACTTGAATAAAAAAATATGGAATACTGAATCAGAAGACTGCATAGCAGTGAAGCGAATTATTGTCTTCCAGGAAGGTATTTGTCCTCCCCAAAAAATACATATATGGCAGACTCTTGCACTTCAAGCTTTTTTTTTTATTTATAGCTGCTACTTATTTTTAGCATGTACTATATTAGCAATACTCCGGATAGGATAAACAACAGACGCGCTTAGTTGCCAAAGCACTCTATTCTGTAGAAGACATTTGCATTTATATCATAAAGAGACCTTCAGTAAATTCTCAGACGCTAGCAAAAGTTTAAAAAACATGATTTGGTTAAAATAGTTCAGATAATTTAGGAAGGTATCAATTAAAATTGATCAGGAGAATACATTTTGGCAAACTTAACTGGAACTATCGGTCTATCAATTGTGAATCCATTGAACACAAAGCACAAACACGTTTCTTAAAATTGAGTAACCGATCCCCTGGTATCTTTGCGTATTGGGAAAAGTCGTGCCTCCCCGTTGACAGGCCCGCACTACTGTAAAACGTCTGGCGAAGCCGGCAACTTCAAAGCCCCCACAGTAATTGGCAGGTCTAGCGGCTAACAGTCTTGCGATTCGGGTTAGGATAGGGCAAAAGCCTCCCTATCAGCAAGTCAAGATCCGAGAGTCAAGGCAATTGAGTCACTTAGCCTTCCATTTAATCCCTCGAGGTGTCAATCTACTCGTGTCGTCATTACAGGCGGTGGGGAGGGGGAAGAGAAATACTCCAATTTAAATTGAATTTAAGGCCAATCAGTCAGGAAACCGAACTGTTTATATTTATTGTTCCATAGTTAGGATTAATTGCAAGTCCCTTGAAAAGGCTATGGAATCTAATGTTGTTTTACAACGTTAAATAAGAAGGTCTTTACTAATCACTTAACTAGCTTTTGCATCATTTCCATATGCCAAGCAACGAAAGTTAAATTCCAAACCAATTTGAACCTTTGCGAAAACCTATTTTCTCTAAAACGGGTAAATCAAAAGTTTTCTTGTAGTTCTTGATTTGTCCTGCATTTTTGTTAATGTACATATTTCTTGTATTACTAAGTGTTAGACTGGAATTAAGCAAGTGAGAGGGCGTGGTAATTCACTGATCGATGTTCAAGCCAGTTATAAAATGACACTACTTTCTATTATTTTACTAAGGGTGTACTGCAAGTAAAACTTTGAATGTATATAACAATTGCATTTAAAATTAGTACTTCAGTTAAGTAAGTTAAAAAAATGAATTAGTAAAAAAGATATTATGTATTTTAAAAATTATAATATTTATTACAACTTTATTTTAGGTATTTTGTAATGTACTGCAAGCAAAAAATAAAAATAAAATGTACTTTATTTAGTCTGAGTGTTCAGGTTAGTTAGTTTTACACAATACTACACTTTATGCAATGAATGGACGTAATCAGCGTGTAGTTGATCGCTGAAGAAAAATCAAGTCTAGTCTTTACTAAGGGTTTCTCAGCAATTGAGGATCTACTTTCTCAGTATGAGCAACATCTTCAAGTTTCAATTAAAATTACTCCCCTCTTCAACATATGTTAACGATAATGTTAAATACATACGAAGGACATTTAGAATGATACTTGGCAGTAATGAATGGGACTATCAAATTTTATTCATTCAAACTTAGGACTGGATAATTTACAGTTTCTATTGGATATTGTGTAGGAGAAAGACTTATACGCTGCCAACTGATGTTGCATAGCGAAGAGCACTACCGCCTTAATTAGAGATATTGCTAAAATGTATGCCTTTTTCCAGAAAATACATAATTAACTATATAAAAGTGGACGTTAATAAATAATAATAATAATAATATAATTAACTGTAGGTTGCTAAGGATAATTGAATCCAAGAATCAAATCTTCACTTGAGTGGATAGCCCAAGGCCCTTTTACATGTAGCGGTAATATAATTCAAGAAAAAACCCTGATGTCAATTAATTCGTTGTGTTTTAGTAACAATAAAGGCCGAGAACTAGTGCTACAAAATTATTTATTTCACAAACTTTTATATAAGTCAATACACAAACTGTGTATGTTCAAACGTTCATACTCATTTACTTAACGAATGTTAAATCCTCACATACATAATACATTTTAATCACAACTGTTTGCGGAGGAAAATGATAGCTTTTTGAAGGATGAACTGTAAATCTCGGAGAGGTTTATATGCGAAGCTAAAGCCAAGATTCTGGATAATAAGGACGTCTTGAAGTGTGACTTCCAGAGAGGTTTAACTGCGGTTCATTGCTATGCGCGCCACCTAGGAGCAATTGCGCTAGTCACCTTTACTGATAATTATGTGGCACTTAAATGTGAATTACTTTGTGTCTTCATTCCCCTCAGAGTTTTTAATTTACATCTTGTGGCATTTAATAGCAATATCTTCATTAGTTATGACAGATTCACCCGACCTTCATAGATCAAAATATTGCAATCGAGAATGGTTGCGAAATGCATTTTTATGGCCGGAGTATGAACTTGATGCATTACAACAGAGAATGAGTTTTTTTTTTTATAATATTCATTTAATAATGGCGAGAACCTTATAGTTCTTGGAAGCTCGTGCCTTTTGTAATTAGCAATTGCAGAGGTGTACTTTCTAATGAAATATGAGAAGGCTTTGACGTTTAATTTCTGATATGATAACAAATACTCCATTACTTTGATAATTCCACGAGAATGTTGTCTCCATTAGAGGCAATCATTTGTATTTCATGACAGATAATAGCATGCAATTAAATTAATTTGTCTTTAATTCCTGTCTCTAAGAATCAATGGTTGAACAAACGATCATTTTTCTCGTTTTTACTGTCAGAACTCTCTTCGACATGAGTTAGAACTCTGTGTATCAAAGACTGGACGCACATTACGTTCTAGTTTGCGTTTTCTTAATGTCTAACATCCGTCATTAGTCAGTTTATGCTGACTACAGAGGTATGGCTGCCTTACGATTTTGGTTTGAGCTGAGTTCCATCATTTTCTTGATCGGTTTCATGCGGAAGAGCTGAAACGCATTGTCTTGTGTCCTCCTGACCCTCTTCCCTTTGACGTTTGCCGAAAAAAATCAGGGGCGGCTTGTTCTTGCAAGCAGATAAAACGAATTATCCTTTAGAACCTGAGGGTAGGCGGCATGTTGCCTACTGTATTCTCAACATCAAGAGTCATTGATTCTTTCAAGGTATCTGGTGAACTTACAACAGACAAGTGGATGGAAAGACGCCTTTTGAAAGTCAAAAATCATTGTTAATTTTTTACAACCCAGTCTTAATTTAGAATGTAACCTTGATTGAGAACATGCAGATAAGAAATAATAGCAAATGATTTATTAAAAACATTTTTTTTTCATTTTCCCAGTATGACTCCCTGGAAAAAGAACGCGGCCTCACTTTGGTTTTATTTACTCGCGGAAGAAAAAAACCCGCTTACAATTTCAATGGAGCCATACTCCATTCATGGAAGGAGGCAGAGAGCTAGGAGGCGAAAAAGGACCGTTCCGAATCCGATTTGCTGACGATACAATCGGTGTGGCTGTTTCCGCTCGGCTTGGCGAACGAGAGGATTGGCCGTACCGTAGCTCCGGCAACTGTGGGAAAATGGCGGGGGGCGCGAATCGGTAATTCCCTAACTATTGTCCAGATATACCACGATTCGTCAGGAAGATAACTACTTCTTTTGCTCCACGAATTATGGTGCTATCGGGGAAGGCGCCGGAAGGGACAATATCGGTGTGAGGTTGCTAGGGGAAGCAAAACGAGAAAAGTACCCCTGTGCTCCATGGCTGCAACACAAAAACCATGGAAATAAAGGGAAATCATTCAGCTGATATCCAGCTGTTAGATGCATTATATCAGAGGTGTCGTCCTTCTTTTAAAACTCCCTTAGGGTGGATTTATTTTATGTAGACGGATGTTATTAACCAAGGAAAGATTCCTTCTAAATATAACGGCAGGCTCAATTTTACCAACTAGTTGGTACTTTAAAACATTAAATTAATTATATTCAATGTTTTTTAAAGGAATAATTTAATTCATTGCAATATTCCTAAGACCATTACAATAGTTCTATAAGACATCGAAGTCCAAACTTCCGAAGATGGCTTCTTTTTAGAGCTATAAGATCCCTTTCATCATGTATTTTTTTTCAAATTTTAATTATCATTTTTTTTTTATGATTTTGCTTTCACTTTGTTTTTATTCTACATTTCACATAAGGTTTTACACATTTGTTTTAATCACAGTTTATTTTTATTTCCTTCATTGAATTAACAAGACTGGAGACATTTATGATATACATAAATATATTATTTCTATTATTAAATTATTTTTTTTTTTTTTTATGTTTCGAATTTTACCATGAAATGCTGATTTTAGAAACAATCGGTATTTTTTATTTAATGTTTGGAACAAATAATTATATTTGTTTTTTTATTTCTATTGTTATAAATTACTATTTACAGATTTGTTTACATGTCGAATTCGTTTCAGTGGGGTTAATTGCTGAACAACATATGACATTACTGAAGTGGAGCATGAATGTTGCCAAATATATACTTGTCCAAGGCTGGTCTTATATACATGTTTACTTCTCTATCTCAACTTCAAAGTCTATACTAGGATTTAATTGTTCAAAGAGGAGAAACGCTCAATTTATTTTCGTAATATGTTATTTAGCCTGTATAGCTCGTGAATGATGAGCGATTCCCACAATAAGCGAGTACGAGCGCCATATAGGATCATGAGGAACCCATGTCCCCTTATCGCCGTCGAGTCTAAGTGGACGATGCCCGTTGTATAAGCTAGTTGCGATATCCCGGCTGACTAATGGCCCGGCCCCGGGACGCCTGTAAGTCATCCCCTCCTGTGACAGACGTACCAGGAGTTGCACGGGAAGTAATGATTTGTCTTCTGCTTGAATACGAACAGCGGCGGTAACTCAGGACGAGCCGTGCTAACACCCAAGCCTAGCGATAGAAAGTTAAACACACAAACACAGGCACACACACATATATACACACACACACACACAAGCACACTCGCTGAGTCACCTCCTTGGGGAGAAAGCCATATGTCATCTTCATTTATCAAATTTTAATGTGGCAGCTCTCAGAACCAGAGAATTTCTTTAATATTCACGTATTCATTTCACGAAGAGAACAAAATTTATTATTATTACATACTACAGATTAGTTTTAGCCTTCCTAGCTTTCGGCGAATTAATAGTCATTATTAATTCTTAAATAAATTATACAGGTCTCAAAAAATTGTCATAAAATATCACCAATAGCTTAAATAACATTAATTAAGAAAATTAATCATTTAACTCAAAGAATTCCACTTTTATTATACAGCTAACTCTTTAAATTCTTTCAAACTATATTTTTGGAGTTCCTGTGCTGCCAGAACTTTGAGGCATTGACAAATATACCTCTTTTATAACACACAAAGACAAAAAAAAAGCAATTTTAAACTAGGAATAAGTCTAAAGAGATTTCCGAAAATCCGATTTTTGCCACATGTCCTTTTTCCTTAGTTTTTTTTTAATTTTATTTTAAGTATGTATTATCGAATTAAATATAAATAATTGCGACAAGTGGAAATACTTTATTACTTGGGTGTGAATGTTCTCCAGATGGTTTTTATCTCTGGTCACAATAGATTAAAAATTATTGAATTCTTACTTCTTTCATCACTGTATATTATTAATGCATTAAGAAATAATGTGTAGTAAATATAATGGACAAAGACCCAAGAAAATGTAGGCCACATAAAATAATATTCAACAAAAATTAAGGTATACTCATAAAGACATCAAAAAGAGAACTATAATACCTTTTGTAGGATGGACAAAGAGGAGCTATGCTACATGGTTGGTAAAACATCACTGACACTCATATTAATAATCAATAAGTTTAAAACATTGTAATTAATATATTTTTTTTCAGATACAAGAGTTCGCGAGGCCTTTATTTTCTATGTTCAAACAAATTTTGTTGAATTTTAAATAAGCAATAAAATTCCGTAAAACTTGTAATTTTAAAGGAAAGTAGTGGCTACTACATATATCTTTGAAATATCTCAATGAGCTTCCTTATCCGATGTCGTTCTTCGGAAAATGCGTTTATGGAATTCATTTCAGATTTGCCTTATGGGAATGATGGATACATTAGACAATATAAATGGCCTTAGTTATTATAACAGGATATAAAATGCCACCATTGCAAACCCCTTTGGTTCGGGCTTGTTAATGAAGAAATTACAACTTCCCACATCGGACCTATAATAATAAATTCGACGTGCCTTAAGGTAGACAAGGAAGGCTGAGGGGTAAACCGGCCGGTCACGGCGTACATACGAAACAGACACAGGATCTATAGATAGGTGTGGGAGATAGCGGTTGCGTAAAACATACGTCAGACCGCGGGAAACAGAGAGAGACTGATGGGAGAGAGAGAGAGAGAGAGAGAGAGAGAGAGAGAGAGAGAGAGAAAAGCGGGGGTGGGTATGTTAATAGAATTACTGGGATCTGTGCTCGCGGCGATCCGGTAAACCGGCTTGAAGATCCTTAACCGAGCGAAAGGAACGCCCATAGACGCGGATCTTTACCTCACATATTACAGATAATATCTATCAGTGATAACGGACATTTCCGCTTTGGTGAAAGCTCATCAAGGAAGTATATGTTCGGCAATTTTTCGAGGCTGGCGAATATAAAGTAATTTTGATTTCGATAACTGTCGGTAAGAAGACGCTCGCTCAAGAAATAGTTTCGATTTGGACACAGTTGGTAAAGTCTCACAATTTTTTTTTCAGGTACTCGTAACACTTATTAAAAAGGTCAAACACTTTTTTTAAGTAACTTCTGTTATCTTATCTTCTCATTTGTAGGACACATTACCCTTTTAAAACTGATAAAGAAAAGGCTGACAGTAGTTAAGTCAACTCTATACTGTTTCGGCATTAAGTCCATCATTGGTTGGTTGCAGTTTCTGGTGTTTTGGGATTTTATCGTGGGGTTCATCCTCTATAAATTTGACTCTTGAATAACGGGTTGAGTTGTTGAATAGTGTCGACATTGTTTCTAAGGGTTTCAGCTGGATATGGTTCCTCGGATATACGTCTGGAGTTTTGGCTGAGTTCCTGGTTTCGGTAAAGCTTTGTTGCCAAAATATGAGCAGGTATAAAAAGAGAAAAAGAAAGAAAAAAAATATAAGAGAGGGGAGTAGAAGGAGTGGTTGTGACTGGATGGGCAGGGGTATGATGTAGATGAGAAGATCGTGCCCTAATCTGCGGTGCTTGAGAGAGAGCTGGTCCCCTCGTGGGTATTGTTTCGAGCACTTAGCCCATCCTCTTGTCTCTGTCTCTTACCGCCCCTACTTCAGGCCCGGCCTCTAAACCTCCTGGGGGGGGGGTGCTGTCACACTATCATCCTCTCGAGCGTTCTCTCAGTTTTTGCACGTTTAGGAAGTGTTGGGGTCCTTTTCATTCATTATCCCACCGCCTAAGACTTCTGAGATATCCTATTGCAGTGGTCCTCGTCAAATGGCGAACTCGCAGTAACGAGCTTGTATATCGGCATTGCAGCAGAGTCTGAAAATGTGTACAGACGAAGATTTGAGAACGAACTCAATTTGGCCGCCGTGGCGCCTTAGGAAAAACTGGGGCTAAGGTCTACGCTTGCTTGACATATCTCTTCAAGGTGTTTCCTGGTGACAGTCTATAAATCGCAGTTGCCCAAAATGTGGGATCTCTCTGCTAAGAAGTGGTGTAATGGCCTAGTTCTACTAAATTTAGGATATATCGTTTGCAAGCATTAGTTTCATTCGATCGACCTCTCCAAAAAGAATCCATTTTTCCCAAAGAGATGTGGTGGACGGTCGAAGGTAGATGTCAAGAGGAAAACACAGGAACTCACTGAGTGAGCCCGAAGCCGATCTCAGTCGAGACAAGCCAACTTTAATGGCACTAAAGATGGAGCTCTTCCTTTGAAAGCACATTGTCGCTTATAAATATTGTGTTTGTGGAAGGATGGCCTACTTTTGTATTTTCGTAAGCAAAAACAATTTCAAAAATAAATATTTTTTTTCTTTTTTTGTTCTAATCCTTTGATATATGGCTTGAGGTCGTATAAATACAATGGATACGGAAAAACAAAACGTATCCAACAAATTGATCTTTAGTGGGTTTCAAGCACAGTTTTAAGTCGTTAATGGTGACATTAAAAGGCAATTTCGCTATGCTCAGACAGGAAAACATTCTGTTTATGGAAATATCTTGATTCTACGTGATGACTCTTTACTACGCAGCGTATCCGTAGAGAGGGAGAGAGAGGCGGAGGTGCGTTCACTCGGTGTCAGAGTAGTTATCAGATGATCTCGGGAGATGTGATAAGAGCCTTATGGTTGATCCCATTAGGTATGTAAACACACTGTCATCTCCACTATTAATTATAGATTCCCCCCTGGCTGCCTTTCTATATGCCCGACTATATATATACACACACACCTAAGCCAGACCGCCATTCTAGAGCATTTGTCCTTTGATGCATACTTTTAACGTCAACATCAATGGAGGGGACATTAACATAAATAGAACCCAACTCGCCTGTTCCTTATCATATTATCAGATCAAACTCACGGTAGGTTTGTGAGTGGGGTACACATATGGATATGCCTGATGTGTGCTTATATTCTTTGAATTCTTATCACATTTATTACTCCACGTACTTTTGAAGTAACTGCTGACATATTAAACAGTCGCCACTAAAATGAATAATATCTTTCAAATGAACTTCACTAGAAATTAACTTCCCAAAATAATAAATGTTAAACGATTCTCTCGTATAATATTGTACGAGTAACAAACAATTTAAATATTTTACTCAATTTATAGAAATGTAAATTTATCTGTGCATATCCAAATGACTCAGGGAACGTCAATGAATGGTTGACATAAAAAAATGAAGGATGGTGATATTACAGGATTTTTTTCGGATAAGGAAAACCTCCTTCGGAAAAAAAGAAAGAAAAACTTTCTGAGAGGCATTAAGGATATAGTTATTATTTAGAATGTAAGACGTATATGAATTACAAATATTTATTTTAAATGTATGCTATTAAATCAAAGTTTATTTATTATTTAGGAAACAGATGGAATAGAATGCAGTACAATAGATGAGGAGGTATTAATAAGATATGTAATTTAGGAATCCTAATTTTTTTTTTTATTCATGATCGAATGCTTGAAAAAATGTTATATATATTAGAGGGGCTCAGGTTAGCCATGCGAGTCAAAGCGTTGACCTTTATCTCACATGGTAAACCTAGAGTGGCGAGTTCGATTCTCGCCTGGGCAAAGGAAATTATTTAGTGACGAAATTCATTAAATAACATCCTAAAATCCCACCCTGGCTAGAAAAGGGTGGTAACCTGTAGATAACCCGTCCTAATTAGCCTAAGTTGCAAAAAGTGGACGTTAATAAATAATAATAATAATATATACTCGTATATTAGAAATCAACTCATTCGTTTTAAATTTAAACGACATACAGCTCCTGATTACAAAATGCAGAGTTGATGTATACATAATTATCTATTACGTTTTTATTGATGTTAGATTGTTTTCATAGATGATAAAATACAGTTCCATTTCTTCTTACTTTAAAAATTAATATATATATATATATATATATATATATATATATATATATATATATAAATTCGTGGTCTTTACAGTATAAAAATCTCATTTAAACTTAACTGAAGTAAATCACATCACACAATACATAAGATATAAAGACATTTATGGTGGTCATTTCCTCAGTGGCTGGTAACAACATGATATAAGGGTCAAATTAAGCCGCGTTGCGAGACACCGTGCATTTTACAAGGAACCGGTTTCCGTCTCCGTTATCGTTATGTGTGTGGCTAAGATAAATTATGGAAGGATTACATTGTTAGACGTAAATTGAGGGAAGACTGCGCAGATACTGGCTCTGATCATGATGCAACATTATGGCCACATTATGAAATGTCAGTTGAGTTTAATGAAAAACATTTGTCTACGGTGTTTATAGTGACATACATTTAATACAGTTGAAAAATTATTCAGGAGCACTCTTTGTTATTGTTTCATTATTAACTTAAATTAATAATGCTTTAATGTATTTTTTATTTTGGGTTTTTAACTTTTAAGAAGGTTTCTTAAAATGTCATTGACATGATTATAATATTTTTGTTATGAGCTATAGCTGTTGTGACATGCGTATATATTTCTATTCAAAAAGAAAATGCTAAGCTTGTTTTTATCTTGATTTATTTTTTATTAAGTCCGAGCTAACAATTTGCTAACTTCATCGAAACACTGCTTCTTAGTATTTGTTTACTTTAGTATTAGGGATTTTTATTCATTAACTAGGGAAAAAATATGCTTGTTGCTTTGACAATAGTTAATAGATGATGTAAATTATTATATTAATAGTTACGGAAGAAAAAAAAATAGGAGGAAACCGTTGTGTAAAATAAATGACAATGAATCAATAAAAAATGAAGGGGGACTTTTATGTCATTTAGGTTAGACATTTGTGTGTGTACCTACTGGTTTTTCGGAGTTATGAGGAAGCTCTCCATTGACATTTTGGTTTCTTTTATGCCCTAACATTAGTAATAATATGTTTAATTGTGTGAAGCTCGTCAAATGTTGGGCATGACATCAAGCCTATCTTTTTTATTATCGAGTAAAAATAAAGTTATGTGGAGCTCCAGTGGTCTATTCTCAACATTGGCAAGAACGACGTTTAGCCGCCTTTTAGTCCATGAATTTTTTATTCAAGTGATGTACTAAATTTCCTCAGTTTGTTTTCTGTCGTTGAATACATTAGTTTGGCCATTTTGTTGTAGCACGTCTATTTTATTGTAGAGACAACATTCCTTTTTCTGTGTTGCTAAGGCTGCCACTAATTGCCTCAAATTCCACAATAATTGGAATTCCAGAGATGTGTTATTTTATTTTTCATGCTCCACTTTTTTTTTTTTAAGCCTTGGTATTGCCTTTCGTGATAATATTTCTTTGCACTTTATTGCCTTATATCAGTATTAAATGGTTCTAAAGCAAGCTACAGTTCACTAAATAATTTTTAAGTATGCGTTAGTTGACAATGAATAGTCTGTTATTCAGTTTAAGAGTTTATATGGCGTATAGTTCATTAAAAAATATCCTTAATCCCTTTCTTGATAACAGAAAGGAGAAGTAACATCCATCGCAATTAGCCTCAGACGCTACAAGATGTTGATTTTAAACACAACAAAAATTTCAATTTATCTGTCAATGCCGATAGATAATGTAGAAATATAATAAGTTTTCCATTGATGAATATTTACATATGTTGTGATAGTAGTGTGGATAAGTATTATTAGATAAGAAAGCTATCAAATTTGTTTTAAGATGAATGTGAGGACTATACTGAATATTTTGCCAGGGAAGAGGCTTTGTTACACCACTGAAAATGGCGCAATATGAAAAATAAAACCAGTGGTATTTTTACAAATTTAAATTGAGGCGTTACGGTCGGCAAAATGTGGGCGTAGACTTAGAATACGAGAGGCCTGTGGTTACTTGAGTTGGTACACGAAATGATAACTAGATGACCCAGCTGGCGAAGATCTGATTAGCGTTTCGCAACGGCCACAAAACGTGTCTTAGGATCTTGGAAGTTAGTGTTGGATTCCGATGTAATTTCAGCGCTACCAGGTCTCTCTAGCACAATCAGTTTTGAAACCCTCACAACCAATCACACGGCATTAAAACAGTCGGCAGTGGTATTTTCTCTCCGATACGATTTGTAAACCGAAGATTTGCCCCTGATATTTTTGTTGCTGTTTTTTGCTGATTGTCAAACCACAAAGCGAAAACTTGAGATAGGAGAGGGAGATTTCAGGTTTAAATTAACCACAATTTTATTTTAGATTGATTGCTAGTGTAATTTAAGTCCATATATAATTTATCACATCTTTAACTAAAGAAAATAAGACATGGATATAAAATAGGAAATTAAAAAAAAAAGAATAAACAAAAAATGATCCCTTGCCTCTCTCACAACTTCTACTTCTGATCGTCTGTAATAGCCTTAATATAGCCCATAAAAGACGAAGAGTTAGCTCGAATTCGAATTCCGCTTTTCGTTCAGTTCGGTTGTGCCATTTGTTTTCTATTTTGTTGACTCAAGCTATCGATTTATTTTGCAGAAATATGTATAACTGAAGTTCCTCTAAATAACAAAATATACAACTTTTATTATATACTTATTTGTCGAAAAACCAATGGGAAACTAAATATGACGAATTCGGATCTCGCTTACAACCCTCTAATTTCCCACCCCTGTCCGTCCGTAAGAATATTAATATAGTCCAAGTTGTATTATCTGCAATCAGCATACTGCTAATGATATTAAAATTCTAACTAATCGTTTAAGGGTAAAAAGAGAACAGAGAAACAGAACCCAAACCCAAATGTTGTTGAAATTGTTTTAATTTTTCCTGGAATAAAGAAACAGACTGAAATTTTCAGAATAAAAATAAATTGACATATGTCTGTGTATATACAATAAATATTTTTTTTTTGTAGCGCGGTCTGCTGCCTGTAAGTCCAAATCTGAAAGTTCATCTGATTTTTATTGTCTTTGGAGTTGTTTGAAGTGTTCAGAATTTTGGTGAGAAATATTTTGCAACCTCTTTTCTGGACAATGCTCTTAACAAGTTTGTTTGTTACAAAAATGTCCTAAAATTATATTGTTCGTTTTAAGTAAATGTAAGATGTTATAGCCACGAGTTAGATAATTCACAATTGTTTTAGAGCTTTTTAATAAAAAAATTAATTGCCACTAGTATTTGTGCCTTTATTAAAAAGAAAAAAACTATTCCTTATCTATTAGTACGTCACAAGTGATAGGGGAATTATCTAGCCCTGCAAGGCTCACATGGGAGCCTTAATTAGTGACAAACAGCCATAGAATTCTTCTGAATAGCTGCCGGTATTATAAAACTGTCACTGAAATAACACAAAAAAAAATACATGTGGCGATAAAGAAGGATAGAAAAAAATCTAATAGCCCCGACTAAAGAATGAGAAAGAATTGATGATTGTAAGTCGTGAAAGAGAGGGAAGTCAATTATGAAGACATAAAACTGTCAGATGATGTGACAGGACTGCCGGTCCCACAGCCAATAAGTTACATTAATATACAGAATATAAGTCTGAAGTAGACACGTTTCTATTTATAGGCTGGGTATATATTCTTATAAAGGCTTAGCGCTGACATAATTTCACACAAGACACAGTTGAAAAATATTTGTCATGTCACCGACCTCATACAGAGCATTTTCTTTAGGGAATTTATTAAATCACATTTGCAACTTTTTTAATACTTAGTAACTCCTTTGACATAAAAACATAGAAAAATCGTTTCAACCAAAACCTTCTGCTAATTATGTCCCAGCACTTATTTCGCGTAGAACATACATTCAAGATTTTTTGAATGCCTAGTACCCCCACTTGCCCGGTTAATAAAAAATATTTATGTTAATAAAAAAATGCTTGACATGCAGTTCTGTTTTAATAACTGAAAAAATTTAGGATGTGCCTTCATAAATAAAACTTTTTGAAATTCAAACTACAGAATCCTCTTCTGACATACGTTAATTTTGATGTGTGAAGAGTTAAAGAAATTTTGTTTTATGCTAATTATGAATAAGTCTACATAAATTGGGCGAAAACGATTTTTATAGAAATTGCGGGCCTTTTATGGAATTCGAAGCGAAGTGGAATCTCGCGCACTGGTCAGATTTACACAAAATTTGACGATTTTGTAAGTTTGAAGGTCTTCAAAATTAACGTTATTGGCACACACCGTTTCAGAAAACGAGCACGGGCGAGATAAATCGTTCCGTTTACGCTATAAATGATCAGATATTTTCTGATTCGTGATTTATAATTTTCACCTCACAAAACGGTCTCACAAATTAGTTTATCCTTGGCATCGGTAGATAGTTGTTTGAATCGGTTGGGTTTCCGAACTAAAAATTTGAGCACATTCAAATGATACACCAGCGGCTATAAATAATTACATACTAAGTTTTTTTTTCCTAGGCCATCGCTTCAGTTTTAAAAACACTTTTGCCACTTCTTCAGTAAATAAACTTGTTATTTGATTACAACTATAGTTCAATATAAATAAATCGAATTAAGCAAAGGCTTCTCGATAATAGTCTCTCTATTTTACTTTAAGAAAAACCTATGTACGACAATTTAAGTTAATATTTATATTACTTTCACAAAACAGAGAACTAATTATTAATTAATGACAACAGTAACCTTAATCAGAGGGCTAGTTAATATGACTTAAGACACAATATATACATTCATACATGACTAATGGTCCAAAATATATTTGACAGAAATAAAGCGTTAAACAAATTTATAAAAAGGCAAACTCACAGGTTTTTTTTTTTTTATTTTATAAACCTAAAATCATTCCTTTTGAAGAGTAAGTTGTTTCTAGTTTTATTGGAAACCCCTATTTCATTTCGTAATATTTTTTTTATATATAATTTTTTAATGACAAACTTCATTTGGGACCAAAATATTTGATTTGGTAATACTTCATTTTCAACTTGGGTAATTTTTTTCTTTGCTTGAATTAGCTTAAAATTTTAAGAGCTGTATATAGGTACCTTTGCAGTTGAGGTTTTAAAATATCGATTTACATATTTTATTTTTTTAAATATTGAATATTAAGTTTTCATTAATTTTTTTTTCTTAGATTGATTTTAGTGAGCTTGCTCAAACCTTTGGATATTTTTTATATGTTGTGATGAAGTGAGGGGGATGTGATAGGGGAGGAAAAAGTTTGACTAAGAGGAAGTGGCCTGGGGTGGTACATGCAAGACTTTTTTATATTCACCTCAGCACCGCCCTTATTCTATTTGAGGATATGCACATATTTAGTTGGTCCCTTCCACATAAACACGCCCCTAACGTGTCCCCTCAACCTATGCTCTTCCGGGTCCCTCGGTCATCTCAAATATATGGCCCTTTCAAAACAGATGTAAATAATACTCTTCCATTGAAAGACATAAACAATAAAGATAAAAAAAAAAAAATCCGAAACGCAGAACATGCGCTAACTAAGCAGGTTTCCCATATGCAGAAATGCCCCCTTAGATGAAATTATCTGCAATCTCAGTTCTCCTTTATTTCTTACCAAGAACGCTATGTAGAAAAGTATGTATATCTGATATATTAACAATAAAAAGGCGGTTCACCGTTTGTCAAACGGACCTGGACTTTGAAAAAACTCCACTCATGGCTAAAGGCTCTAGAAGCCATCCCTCAGTAACCTGAAGAAGCAGATAATTGCTTGGGATTAGATGAGCATGCGCTATAATATTTCAAAACGAATGTTTTCTTACTCTGTGTCCACGATCAACGGTTACTAATTTAATACTTTCTGATATTTTATTATTCTAGCGTTAAAGTGACTTATTCATTATCGGATATATGTGAATGTATATTTTTGATAAAAATGTATTATTATTCAAAAATAACTCACATTAATATGAGTAAAATTGATTGATTTGAACTGGATTACATTTGCTTGCAAAGGAAAAAATCCCAACCAAAGATTGTGATTTTTGAGAGTGTTTCGTGACAATGTGTCATCCTCACTACTCTTCAACAGTTGGTCCCAAGTGACTCTACAACTGTCAGCTTCTCCTTTAATATATATTTTTTTAATGTGCCCAGGACTTGAGCAACAGAAGCACTTTGGAAAAGCAAAGAAACGTGTGAGAGGAAAATTTTGTCTGAGAGTTGTTTAGCTGTTGTGGAGGCAGTAGAAAATTAAGGGACAAACACTCGACCCTGCAGGACTCCATTAATTTTGCCCTAAATGAATGATACTCCCCTTGAGGTCTCCACCCCTCCTCAGCAGTGGCTTTTTAACATTTCAATCTCCCTGGCCTTGTAAGTTGATTACTCTCAAGTCATTGTCTCCCACAAATGAGCATCGATCATCATCTTTAATTAAAACGAGTCTCGGGAAACGAGGAGCGGAACGAGGAAATTTGTATTTTACTTTTTTTTCCTTTACAGCCTCCCAGGGGAATGATTACAAATGTATTGTGCATTTGGATTTCTCGTCCTAGTATTATTATACAGTTGTTGTTTGCAGAGCTTGTAGGATTTAGCTCGTTGTCCTGTATATGGCGATTGGCCGATACTGAACGTGCAAAGAGCAAAATGTATATGAAGCCATTTGATTTTCTCTTAGCCGAGTGATTTTTATCCAATTACTTCTCGCCTGGGGCTTGGAGGTTGGGTTATTGTTTTTTGATTGGATCTCGGGGCCATGAAGGGGTACAACTTATATAAACAGATAACCCAATTCCTACAATCCACTGCTTTATGAATGAGGGTTTCCACTCCCAGTTTTTCATGGTTTCTTTTTCACGGCGAAACAAAGCACTTAGTCATTTTATATACGAAATATTTACAAATATCTTCAAAAATAAAACAACGCATATTTTCTCTATAAACTTCATTCCATTTAACAAAATGTTCATGATATTGACAAAATGTTATTTTAGGAAACTTAATAATTACAATATATTTCCGATAAGCTTGAAGGTACAAAACATTTGTAGAAATAGTTCGACTCCCTAGCAAACAAGAAAACCACTTTTTTTTTTTAAACACGTGGAAAGGGTATAATTAATCATGATTACACTTTTTTTTTAAGCTATGAATATTCAATAGTTGCTATATTATTCCAAATCCCGTTTAAAAACGAGTTAATTTGTAATATTTCAAAAGAAAGGCGCTTCTTTCTTTTCAAGGAGGGAGTTCAGGTTTCATTTTCGAAGATAAATTACTTCAGCTCTATGTGGGAGGTCTTTAATGTGTACAGCTTACGAGCGATACGCTGTTTTAACGTTTTAAAAAATGAACGCCTATTTCGTACAGCGAGCATTTTATATTCCTCGAAAAACCTATGTGCTTAATTGATGGTTCTAAAATAATTAAAGACCGAAAGTTTGCGTCACGAAAGCAAATATTTCATAGGAGGAATATATTTGTGCAAATAGTAATTGATCCTCAAGCCTCCGCAAGTCTCCTACCTCTACTCATCTAGTCATCTCTGTCTAGGCCTGCTCCTTTTCCTGACCACGCATGTACTATATAACATTTTATTGTGCTGCGTCTCGGGGTTCTATTGACAGCGTTCTACCGCAACCATAATTGTCAATAGCACCATAACAAGTACTTGTATAGAGCTTTTTTTCTTATTTACTTTCAATGCTGGTTTGTCACATATATATCCTTATCAGAGCTGGGAGAAGAATTAAGGATCAATGTAATTTACAGGAAAACAGAGCTTTAATTAGTGTTAAGATTATGCCTCTGTTCTTATTAAACAGATATGGGTCTATCGTCAATGTATTGGATATTATCCGCTATTATAATAAATAAACCCAACGTGCCTTGTATGTGATAATTACGTGTTTTACCAATGCGTCTCATCCCTTTTTCAACCTTATTACATGATATCTTGTTTCACTAAACCTTTTATCCATTTTTATTTTTCCAATTCCTAATGACATCAAATAGGTACCTTTATTATTTTGCTTGTTCCACTCCCATTGGTCGAGGTTTCAATACCAGAGACAGTAAGTAACATTCCTTATTAATGACTAAGATTGGTCTGACAGATTTGTCAGCAGACAACATTATCGGGCTGTAACTGCACGAAAGACCTTCGTACAAATCAATTGGTTACTTTTTAAGCCACGCCTGACCTCGAACTGTCACCGTCGTCTGTGTGCTGAGTGAGTGAGAGTGCGGCTTGAGTTTCACACATATCGATTTTCTGGACTCTTGTTCATTTCCTGAACGTTCGTGGGCTCTGGGTCTCCCCCTCCCCCTCTGAGGAGGAAGACGGATAGTCAGACAGTAGGGGGATCAGATTCCTCGGACGGCTATAAACACGGTTGGCGCAGAGCGTGGGTGGACAGGACGTACAATGGCTCTAGGTTTAGGGGTGTGTTTTAGCGTGAGGAGGGTACCCCATTGTCTAGGACTACCAAGATAATGTGGCCAAGACAATGCGGACAACACTTGACCGCAGTGCTTGCCTCTTATCTACCCCATGGGAGTCCGGTCTTGTCGCCCGACGGCTTTAAGGGCCTAAATTGATTAAAATTGTCAACAGGCAACTTTACCCGCCAATACCTGTACTAAACACCCTGCTGTAAATTAACCGAGATAACGTCCAACTACCGTATACAATGAGTTTTAACTTTTAACTGACCGCCCAAATTTTCAAACAAAACAGGATTCCTTTCTATATAACCGAGAGCTTTTAGTTGTTCCTACTCAGGTAAATACAGTATTTACTGAATACAGCTGCAGGTCTTAAAAAGGAAAAGAAAATGGAAGCATAATTACACTGTTTTTAAAATGTTCTTCCACAAGAAGTATAATTAAGACAAATCACTATTTTTATTTAAAAGATTGTTTTTTCCCATTTTTACCTTTAAATTAGATACTCGCAAGGAGGTTATTAAAAAGAGGCTCAGTCAATATTTCATACTTATAGACATCTGTCATATGTTGTTCCTTTAATTTTAATTGGCAAAACTACTTTAGCAGATGGTTTCTATTATATTTTAAATGACGGCCTGGTAGTCAAATTCTTTTCTACTTACGGGGTATATTTTAATTTACGCCTGGTTAATAACTCTGCTTTGTTGGGAAACAGTTTACAGGTGTTTTTTTTTTGTTCTTCGCAGCCCATTTCACAAACATATGTTCTTATCAAAAGGGAGAGAAGGAGGCAGTGTTCCTAAAACATTTTAAGAGGCCTAACGGGCCTGTTGGAAGTATGATGGATGCTTTTGGGATGACCGTGCTTATGTTTGGCCCATGACTCCGCCAGAGAGAGTAGCGATACTTGGGCCCAACAACGACCCTTGTTCAACACCATTGCCAGCAAAACTAGATCCAGCAACCATTACTCTTTTTCTTCTCACATGTCGCTATTTAAATAGACCTGCCACTGACACTAATGAGAACGATAATCTACTGTCATGCTCCGAGTCAGCTTCTGGAATGTCTCTCTCTCTCTCTCTCTCTCTCTCTCTCTCTTGGTCATACTTCTTTCTTTCATTGATACAGTGTCTTTCTTTTATCGCAATCCATTCAAAGAACATTATGAAATACGCCCTGTTACTTTCGAAGGCTTTTGGTATCAAGTCTTAATTAGGGGCGTATTTAGCTTCCAGTCTTGTTTTTCCATTTCTGTTGATTTGCTATACTCATCCGTAGTTTGCGCCCTGAATAGTTACTTGGAGTCGTTTTGAAAATTATTTCATGCGAAATTATATCCATTATATTGTATGAAGACAGCTCAGTTATTCTGCACCACTCAATCCTGGCAAATTCTCCAATAAACATTTTTCTAATTTAATATCTATTAAATATGGGGCTCAGGTTAGCCATGTGTGTTAAAGCGTTAGCTCCTAATCTCATATTTTAAATCTAGAGTGGCGAGTTCCATTCCCGCCTGAGCAATAGGAATTTATTTAGTGACGGACTCATTAAATAGAATCCATAGTACCACACTGGCTAGAAAAGGGTAGATAGTCCGTCCCAATTAGCCAAAGTAGCAAAAAGTGGACGTAAATAAATAATAATATCTATTATATTTAAATATTACTAACACTCGGAAACATCAATCTACAAAGAACCATTTGATTTGATTGAAGTCTAAGATTCATCAATGTTGTTTTAATTTGATCTTAAAACTGTCTTAACTACTTCTTTATCTAGTCATTTATCAAAAGCTGATATTGAGTCTGATACTCCAGGTAATCATTCCCTACTATACTACAAATTGGTTTATGAATAGTGAGGAACGCTTAATCAGGTTAAATAACATTCTTATAATAACAAGTCCAAATTTCATAATGAACACACAATACGATAAACTAAGTATTAAAAAATACCAATGAAGACATTTTCCATAATTTTACTTAATCGTGCATTCTCATCTCGGCCCAGAGTATGTTTCATGAATACTTGTTGATTCCATGGACATAAATGAGACTTGACTTCGATGGGAAACTGAAATATTACCGAAAATTCATAAGCCTATTTAGGTTTTTATTTTTATCAGGTTGTAAGAAACAATATTTTTAACCGCTGAAAAACCGATAAAGCTGTTAATCTTGCCCTGTCAAAGGTGTATAAAAAATTGAGGGTGTTCTAATCGAACTCATAGTCCATTTAGGGGAGACATTTTTTTTTTTTTTTTTTGAAACCATACAACCATAAATCTTTTCCGTCTTCCTTGTCACAATACTTCAATCAGACAACCAAGGCTTAGAAACTCTATTTCCGTGTACTCATTCCTATGGCGTTGTTTTCCGAACGTATTTGTGAATATCGTAAAAAAAAAAAAAAAAAAAAAAAAAAGAAACTTTGTTCAAAAAGTAGGAGTAGTTACTCAAGGATATCATTATTTAATAGAGAAGTTTTACTAGGCGATAATGTAAGAAAAAAAACAAGAGTAATAAATTAAGTCGTTAAATAGTAATTTATTAAGAATAAGTACCAGTTTATTTTTGTTTAAAGAAACAGTAATATAAAAAGACAATAATTTTTCTTTAAAGCAACGTAGGACTATTTATTCAAGTCAAAAGAGTTGTTTGATTTATTTTCATCCAACCAGACAGCCATTAAGAATCATTTAATTCTTAAAGCTTATTTAAATGAAACCTGAATCCACACCAATTAACGTTCAGCCAGGAGACAACTCAATTAGGAGATTCAAGCTAATAAAAAAGAGAAATGATTTTTTGCAAAATTTATTTGTTGAACATTTTTATCTGATTGTATTTTATTTTTATTACTTTGTCGTTTAGTGCTCAATTGGACAGGTGTTATTTTTCATGAGGACATTTTTTATTGGCACTGAAAAGTAATGATGCATTAGTTATTTATATTCATCTATGAATTATCATTAGCTCTCCTGTTTGTAAGTTAATAAATGTGATGAAAAATGTTATATCTGTATCATTATTTAGTCTTATTCACTTGGTTTCCCTTATAAATTTACAGGAATGTAATTGAATATTTTAAATATTTAAGGATTCGTGAAAGATCGCATATACAGTTTTACGCAGGACGAAAATGAGATCTTTTAAAATCTGTGTGTGTATATTAGTGGAAAAGCATTGTTTGGGAATTAACTCCTAATCTTATAATTATTATTAAATGCTGTTTTTCAGAAGCGATTGGCGTTTTAATTTGTAGGTAAAATATACCTCGTTACTGAAGCTGTGAACGTTATATCTGTCAGTGTTGTTGCGATTTTGAAATTCATTTTAGGCCCAGAATTTAAGGGGTAAATATTGCTCCACGCTGGAGGAAAAAAGTTTCTAATCTTGTTCCATCGTTTTTCTTTCCGTCATCTTCAAATAAAGTGTCTCTTGTTGAAAGAGAAGATCTCACATCTTATGAATTCAGAAAGGAAAAAAAAAAAATCAGTGTAATCCACTCCAAAATATACTTAATAAGTGTAGTTGAGAGGAGAGAGAAAAAAAAAGTCCTTCTGTCCTTGCACACCCACCCCTTCCTTATTATCCTTATTGATCCCCTCTGTTTATTTTTCATTACCCCTCACGGTTCGGAAAGGGGGCCTCCCGAAAAATTATTAAAGGTAATAATAGCGGTTGAGAGAAAATTTGCATCTACAAGGGGACGCCATCAGAGTGGGAGAGGAAGCTGTTAGCGGGAGCAAAGGATGCTACAAAATTTCAAACAATATCCTTTGTTTTCATCGGCACGGTTAAGCTAGGTCCTTTTCGGCTTAAGAGGCTCCTCTCTATCACCACCAACAAACGTTACGGTTTATCTTGTTTATTTATTTATTTTTGATATGATATGTTTCAGTAATATTTTAATTTGTGTTATTGATTCTGATATTTCTATAATTAAATCCTATCGCGCTAAAGTTCCAAAATGACTCATCGGATGGGATAATGATAGTCCGTTACGCAGGGGAAATCTGCTAAATACCGGTGAGTAGGAATGAGAGTTTTCTCAATACTGAATACTAAAAATTGAAAATAGCTCAATTAATATTTGAGATTCAGAAAAAGTGGATAGTAAAACATTTGCAATAAGTAATGTATGCATAGAAAATTAAATTTGCAATAAGATTAGTTATGTACAATTTTTTGATCCACCACATACTAACAGAGATATTTCGCATTTTCGTTTCCCCCCTTCCTCTACCTCGTCTGATAACAAATAAACAAACTTGATGTTTTTACACCATATGGGCTTAAGTCGAGTATATATGTATAGTTCTGAATGGAACTCATTTTCGTCAACTCGTTTGTAGGATTGATGGACTTTTAGAAACAATTTTCGAAAATTGTTTCTTCAGCAAAACCCCATTAGCCGATTTCTCTTAGGATAATTTGACATTGAGCATAACTGTGTAACCTGGAAAGCCTGGCAAAGAATAAATGATATAGGTTACTTAAGTAAGTGTTACTGCCATCCTTACACATTTTACAGTCTATTTAATGTCACTGCTACAGTTCACGACAGGCCATTTATCGGCGTTCGGACACAGTTTATCTATGAGGCAATACTTTATACTCTTACCGCGAACACTTATTATTTCAATGTTGGACAGAGACTTCGTGATTCGAGTCTAAAGCGACGGAAGTGAAATACTCACTGTCAGAACGTAATTCTGCAGAACTGCAACATAGGCTTTAAGCTTTAATGGATTTTTTTGTCGCGCGAAGGTCGAAAAAGTTGTTCGAATAAGATTTACATAAAGTTAAAATAGGGCAAGTCGTAAAACTTAACGTTTGTGAAAATACGAAATCAGAATAAATAATCCGACTACCACGCCCTCTGCCCTAGCTTGAATTATGCCTCTGCATGAAGTAATAAACTATGCCTACAGATCGTAAATTATATTTTGAAATAGTTGTAAACTGAGCCTATTGCAATTTAAAGAGTTTGTATCAGGTGTTACTATCCGATTATTTGATTTTGTTTTGAAATATGATTACGTGGGTGTCAACATATAGTATGTTATTTTTTCGACTTACTTTGTGTCATAACACCATTGGGTGAGGTGTGGGGGATTTCGTTCATATCAACAGTAAGTGAACTCATTTCTATATTTTAAATTTTATTTGTAATATCAACTGAGTATATATATATATATATATATATATTTATTTTAATATTCATTGGGATAAGTAAGCACTTCGGAAAGAGTAATTTTGAATTTTTATTGTTGATTTCGGATCCATCATAAAACATATTAATACCAAAATATAACGATTATGACTATTCTTGTCAATAAAATATATTTGAATAAAATTAAATGAGATTGAAAAAAAATTGTGATAACAATGGCGACAATGGAGATCACTGTAATTCATATCACAAAAGGGATAGTGAGTGTTCTAAATTTCGTTTGAAGTTTAATTCCGTATTCATTGGCTGCGTAGGTTGCAAATTAAAAGAGATATATTGGATTTTGTGATTTGGTTAGCTTTAAACATCTTCTTCTTCTTCATTAGGCGACTCTGACCAATGAAGCAAGATTTTTTTTTTTTTTTTTCAGGCGAAACCACAAATGCAAAGTGGTTTCAATGTCACAAAAAGTTCGACCACTAGATAGCGAACAAACAAATAGTTCTTATATTAGTGTTTGATTGTATGTATTTTATCACACTTTGAAGTTAAAGATTTTTCTTAAGAGTTTCTACCATACGAGCGACCCTCTGGTCGTTGTAGTTTCCTAGGACAAATTACATAACAAATCATGCAAACCTAAATGATAATATGCTTTCGGTTTCTTTGCAGGAATTCTTTGCGGGTTTAGAACTCGCCTTTGCTCCAGTGATGACATGTGATTTTTCACAATATTTTTCCGGTTTTCTAACCTCGATCTTGGGAATACACATGACACCACTCCAGCCAAGTCGAGCTGTAAACCCGAAAACCTGAATAAGGTTCGTTAGTAAAATAAAGAGCTCTGTAGCATTGCGTTCGGTTTCTATAATATTTCATGAGAAGGACCATTAATATGTGACTAAATACTCTCAAATAAAAGTCATGTTCTAATTAAACATACTACTGGAAGTTTTGTTCATTGTAGTTTTAATCTTCATACTCATTCCTAATATTGGTCTGGCTATGCAATTAACTAGGAAATGGCTCTATAACAATTCTGGATTTCACAATTCTTCCTGATACCTTTATTTGTGTATAGTGCAGTGCAGAAGGCAACAGGAATCCACTGCGTATAAGTATCCCCTAGGGACAAGAAAAAAGCGAGATCAATCATCATCTGCGGAAGAGCCGATGAAGAAGAACCTTGAGCAAGCGGGGTGCACCCATTGAGAACTGGAGAGCCGTAAGCCGATCCGACAGACTGACTGACTCCCGTAGTACCGGCAGACAGGACTAGATGTCGTGACCAAGCCTGGTCGTTATGCAAATATCCTAATTATCATCTGGCTGGAACTGGAGCAAGGTCGAGGCGGGACCTTCTCCAGCCTATCCTTCCGCCCCCTCTGGAGTCCCTCCAGCCCAGTCTTATGCATATGCACCTGTCAGATCGACTATAGATCCTTATCCATTATGCCCTTACGCCCTCCAATTATGCGCTGGGGTTGTTAAACAGCGACAAACAATGGCGGCGACCTCGTCTATTGTTAAAATATAGGGTGGAGTTCCAGATAAGTTGTAAATTATCTTAATGTCGAAAGGACTGTTCATTGTATTAATGCATTCTATTAAGATATAGCTTATTGTTTTAGTGCAATGAGTCTTTTATAAACCTAATTTGTAGTCTTATGGAGGACAAAACTACTTATTAAAATATGTTTTTATATAGTCTTTTAAATTCATTAACTGTACATATCAAATAAAAAACGATTAAAGCTATTTAAAAAAAAACCTTTAGTCTAATTATTTTTAACCTCAAATAAATTTGATTCGATTTAACTTTCCAATCACCTACTAAACACCTACATAGCCTAAACAAACGGGAATTGAATCCACGGTTTTAAGATTTTTAAGAAATACCTTTAAACGTACGTTTCTTACTTAAAAAGGCTAAATTCTATATTTTTTTGCTTCCGTATTTTCTTTATTTTTTAAATTTATTTTACTGTAAACGATTTTTTTTTATATACCGGCAATTTCATCTGTGTTTCGAAACGCATGGAGTATAATAGTGCCCTTATAATTGAAATTGAAATGAAATTAATGTCTGAGTTCTGTAGCATTTGTATCATTAATTTATTCAACGAGGGAGTTCTAAAATGGTCTTTCTAATCCTTTTTCAGTTTTCATACTTTTCTAATTACTATCTTTTTCACGTATAATCCAACAACACGTATTTGCCATACAAGCTTTGAAATTAAGAGACGTTAGACATGTTGGAAGACATAGTTTCAATAAAATAATCCGTTCCTCGAAAATCTTTTGAATATTGCATTATTGTGCATAAGAAGCTCTTTAAAGGATTAAGAGGAAAGAAAAAATAACAAACTTAAATATCACTGTTAGAACTGAATGAATTTAAAATTATTCGTTATTAGTCAACATAAATATTGATACTGTAGAATAACTGAATTTATTTAAGATCATTATAGCTATGCATTAAATATACAAGAAGTGTTTCATTTAGATACTGGCTATTTAGAGAAGAAGTTAGGGTAATTTAATAGGCAAAATATTATTTGAAATCTTGTACTTAAAGCTATATTTGCTATATTTTGTGTAGAGTTAACATTCAAGAAACATCCGTAAGATATCCTGTATAAAATTAGTTATATAAGGAGAAAATTTCATATATGTATAAATGCAAATGTCCCATAAAATAAAGATTATCGATAGATTATACATGGTTCCCACCCATAGAAGATGGCATAACTTTATTGAAAATAGGACAGTATATTCTAATTTCGAAACACGTATATATAAAATATATATACAGCTACTTCTGGGAGTATTTCTTCTGCCTCTAATGCTTTCCGTCTGAAGGAACACAGACTATAAACTTTCACTCTGACTCATGGTATATGCATGTAAGAGCAATAACACAACAACATCTAAAGCTTTAGTACCGTAGTAACATATTCCCGGGAATGGGATTTCCTTTGCCTACGTTAAAGGACGGTTTAAATTTATTTTTAATGTACATACAGGCCTTTTTTATTAACAATGAGAATGAAGTTGGAATAGTTTAAAACATATAAAAAATCATACCACGTTGACTGATTTTCTATTTATTTTTTTGTTTGTTAAATATTAATAACGTTATTGACATATTATGAATGCATGCATTGGCTAATGAATTAATTCTTATATATAACCATTAAAGGGTATTAGTTAAAACAATTTTAAAACTATGAGGCGGTCTCTTAATTTTCTTGTATTTATTACTTTTTAAATGGAGAATGGAAAGATTTAGAAATGGTGTATTTCTAAGAAGGCGTTAAATACCCCCGGGATGGTGTGAGATTTTTTTTTTTTTTAAACCATTTTCAATGTTATTTGAACATTTAGGATTCCCAATGGGAAGTTGATATTGATATATATATATATATATATATATATATATATATATATATATATATATATATATAATTTTCTTGGCCAAATATTAATTTGTGAAAATCAGAATTCCGACTGTGTGGAGAAAAAAGGAATAAAATATCAAGTTTCTAGCATTTCTCCAAAATGGGAAATAAAGACATTACTTAAGTGATTAGGTAATTCCCATGTATTATATGTTTATAAATAATCTGCCCAATACGGGGAAGAAGGGATACATTTTTTATCTCTGTATCTGACAATATTTACGGTAGAACTTTATATTTCGTTTATTAGAAGAATTGTTTCTTTTTTGAATGCTTAAGACAGAGGGAGGGGTAAATTCTAGTTGAAAAGCACTTTAAATTTCGATGAGCTGAGTTGTTAAACACTTACGTTTAGAAGTACTCACAGCCTCGTCGAGAAGAGGATTACAGTTTCCAAGAAGATGGAGGGTTAAAGGAGGGAATCATATTTTATGATAAGTGCTTTGAGGAACGAGGAGAAAATCCCGCCTTGTTGAACAAACTGCTCAATGATTCAAAGCATAAAGGAATCTTGAGGATAAAACCATTTATCGATCGGGACATAAGGAAGAAGGCCCCGGAGGGCAAGATGCATTTACACCCACGCGCAACCTGTATGCAGCTCGGCGACCCACGGCTTAGCTTGAACTTTAGGGGGTTTTCACTGTGCCGGGGTTATTTTTGTCCCGTTTAGGGACCCTACTTTCTATATGGGACTTAATCATGCATGCATTTATCGGACATTACTCTCTCCGAACATTTTGTATCGTATACCTGGTGGGAAAAGCGAGTTAGTACAGACAGAGGTGTTTTAATGATGTTAAGGAAGCTTATAATTGGAGATGGGCGATATAAAGTGTGAGGGGCAGGTCTTACAGGAACTATAGTGCCTTGAAATTAGATATACGGATTCCCGTTAATTTATTCCACAGCCTTTACATATATTTATATATATATATTAATGCTGTGCCTGGCTACAGTAGTGCTTAAAGTACATGGCTTTATGAAAACGTGAAAAGGAAATGGCTTCCCCATCTCTTTTGCTGGAGGAAAATGAAAATTAAAACGTAACGAAGATTTCTCTTTTCCGAAGACAGAATACCCCATACGGGAAATATATTAGACAGTCATCCCTCAGTAGAATGAATAGTCTGACTAAAGATAGTTATTAGGCTGATATACTGCAATAACAGTAATAAACTTTCCCCCTCTTGCAATAGCATAAACGGACGAAGTGCGCACAGTTCCTTTCAAGGTATTCCCATTTGAGAGGTCTAAAGATGGGGATAAAAATTTCCGAAAACGGCTAGGGAATAAATAAAATTTGTGTTCAAGGTAGACAATATACTTAGCAAAGGTCCCCTTATTTTTTCCTGTCATTCCCCTTATTGATCCTGCAAGAATTTAGTTTACAAATATTACTTAAAGGAACGTTGTAAGAAATGGTGACTAATTGTTTTTATTATAAATAACCGATTGGAACTAAATATTTATTGTTGTTTAGTGACAGCTTGCAATAAAATTAAATCTAAGTTAGATAATGGGTTTGAATTTAGATGTTGCTAGGTTTCGTAAGTAGTTTAAATTTTTGTATGTTGTAAAACATAGAAAACGGAATTATTTAAGTATAGTGAAGTTTAATTATTTTCTTAGACTTGACAGTATTTGTGATTATATCATTTCTATAATAAAGCCACATTTGTATTTAATGTGTCTGAAATCACGCATATAGAAAGAGCTAATAACGAAAATGTTTATCTTTATAATATAATTATAACATAATTCTGTTCTTTAATTTTGAACCAATTTACAAAATTTATAGGCAATTTAGACCAAGGTTACAAAATTGGCATGAACGATTTACAGGATAGAAGAACTATTGGATGAATAAAATGATTCGAATGTCAAACCTCGAAAGTAGTTCAGGAATTCATTTTGCTCTTGATTCGTTCAAACTCTCAATGACATCGTTCCTAATTGCGCCACTTAAAGGCACGTTTCCGAGAAGCAATTGTGCGCCCATCCGAATAATCAGAACAACTGGCCTACGTCATGAGGACAATAGGACTAAAAGGAGATGTTTTCCTGAGGCGTATGCCCTCCCCGAATCCCACCCGACTTCCTTACATTATTACTCATGATCTAATAGACACAGCTGATGGGTGAAGTAGCTAGCTGTAGGTTAGGTGTGTTAAGGAGTTGGTCTTCAGGCTCTTGACTTTTTTGGTTTCGATTCCAGCACGAACAAGGGAAATTTATTCAGTGACGAGCTAAATAAAACCCCTTTTCTCACCCTGGCTAAATAAATATGGCAACCGATAGATTGCGAGTCCTGATTAATCTTTTGATAGATTATGCACAATAATTAAGTTACGTATTAAATCTAAGGATTTGTGTTCTTTAACCTCTGTAGTATTGGACAGGTAAAAAAAAAATGAAATGACATTTTAATGAATATTCAATGAAAGAAGAAAACCGAAAGAAAAATATTCATTTTAATTTCACGTATTAAAATTAGTATCATGGTATACTAGATACAATATTTTTATTATTTATATTAAAAGTCTCATGAGTTTATTTGAATCTTCTTCTACCATTTGAACAACAGCTAGAAATTAACAATAAGTATTCTTTAAAAAAAAAAATTATGAAAATGCTAAACTTGAAATTCAATTTTCTCAAAACATGAGAAACGTTATCTATCACCTGCATCCACTCGACACTTCAATAAGTTACAGAAAATATTGTTCTTGGAACATTTGTGGTTAGATCTACACAAGCTATGACTGGCGTGTGTCCCTTTTGGTATTAAGATACAGGATTATAAGACATCTCTAAAACTATTGAATTGTGGAATTAAATCGTATGAATATGTTACGATTAAAATTAAAAGTAGAGAATAAACGTTACAGGTGATCCTATAGTATTGACAAGAATTTCCGCTTTAAACCACTAGGATACGAGAAGATTTTTCATTTTTAAACCACTTAAGACAAAACAAGGAATGTAAATTTTTTTTTGTTAAATAGACGACTAATAAACATGCTTATTATTAATTATTTTATTTAACAAAATTTAATATGAAAATAATTGTCACGTATGTACTTTTTTTTCTGACTGTGTCCAATGATGAATTACTGAGTAACGTTTTTATTCCTAAAAATAAATAACTAGCATATAAAAATAAATAGAACCTTTAAGTTCCTTAAGCCTGTTAATGCTTTTAATCTGGTATAAATATTTTTGCCAACTAATAACCCTGTGCGCAGATGTAGAATAATCAAAAACAAATAACTAAAATTGATGTATAACTATATTGTTATTATATAATTAACTAATTACTAATCGAAAGCAATTAAAGGGCTCTGCAATGGAAGCTATGATATTACTGCTCATAGCACTACTATGATTTGAGAGGGAGTGAGTCGGAACCTCTGAGACACACCAACACAAAGGCATAAGGTTCCAACCTGAAGACCACCCCCCAGAGGGAGGAGGCTCAAGGAAGACCTTTTCTTCAGCCTTCCTGATTTGAAAGGAAGAGGACAGTGTAAGTAGGGAAGTGTGCCCGTATCTTGAGGGGTAGATCTGCTGGCCTTTCACACGGAGCCGGCAACTAGTCACGGAACCAATAGGACGTGTAGGAGTTGCCTACAAACACACATACAGCAACATCTCCAATACACGTGTTATCTATTATGACCTACCTCTTATAAACGGACAGTATAATTTACTGAATTTATTAAATCACAGCGTTGGCAAATTAAAAAAAAAAAAGAAGTTGACCCCTCCTAAAAGGGGTTTTCGTTTTCACTTCCCTCGTGACTACGCTATTTTCTTATATGGTGAAATTTGACTGAGTCGAATGCCTAAATTAAATTCCTAATGCCATCATCACATTTCGCGATAAACTTTTCACATCACTCAGTTTATTAAAGCCATATTTCGTCTGATAGTCTTCAAGATGAAAACTGATTAAGATTGGGAGAAATGTTGTTTTTTATTTACAAACTCACTGCTGTATAATCTCAATACTGTGAGATAGAGTTAATAATTTAAAAAAAAAATTATGATACTATGAATAATTATGACGGGTTGTGGGGCGGTTACCACTCTTCTCTAGCCAGGGTTGGACTTATGAGCTTTTTAATTGAGTTTTCTACAAGGTTTTAAAACTACATTAAGGCCTTAACCCTCATGTCTAACAAGAACCATGAAAATTCTTCAATAGGTAGATTTTATTTATTATTTCATTGTGTAATTAATTACATTAAAAACTGACCAGAAAACAATAAGAAATATTTGTTCTCTTCGTGGATTTCTAGCCTCAAAAGATAATTGTTTAGCGCTTAAGTTTACATAATAAAAGGCGAAAAATCATTACGTCAATTAAACTAAAAGATATAAAATCTGTAAATAATAAAAATCCATTCCTCTTAAGGACATTTTTCATTGAAATATTGCTGATTTACATCCTTATAGACCCGTTTCTTAACATTTATATGAAGAACAAATCTTGTGGCTTATTTTGTTTGTAATTTTCTAACAGCACACGAAATTCTAATAGATTATTCCAATTAAATTATATTGATCTTATCTATTTATATTCAATTTCATTATGTGTTAAATCATTTCTTTAACTAACTCATCAATTCAACTGGCTCCATGCAATATGTTTTTGAAGTATTTTGGAAAATATGTTGCTTTGGATTACTACTATCGGGGTTTAAAGAAAAATAGAGACATTTTATACTCAAACATTAAGTTTTGTGTCTATTTGTAAGTTTTATTCAAGTCCTAGAGATAATTTTGAAGTTTCCCAGATATGTTAATGTACTGGGAGTTGAGTAATCCATTATGTCAAGAAAAAAAAAACATTAATTAGCTCCCGATAATTATTGATTAAAGTCAAATATAAAACATATTTCCCACTTAAGATTTATCTTTCGTCAGCGATAAGATCGTTTCTTATGTTTCTTATTTTGAACATTGTACTGCCGCGAATAACAACTGATTAGATAACAAATCTCAGTAACTCAGAAATAGTCCGTTAAATAGTTTTTATTGTAAGTTATGGAAAATTTCAGCTTTTTATAGCTGCCGTCTAATTACCAGTTGTACAGCATGTATATTTCCTTTTATTGGTACAACTGTCACATTTATTTCAGTGGATGTTCAAAACACTAGACTATCTACTCATTAATGTATTTGATTATTATTATCACATCCTCATTAAAAATTAATCAGAATGCAAATGGATAAGAAATAAGTTAGTAATAGCTCCAGTTCTAAAATCTTAACCTTTATATGGCATAGGATTTAAGTTGGAAGTCTCTATTAACGATGGGACATATAGTATTTTAAATTTAAGCTTTGGCATGTATAATTAAGTTGGTTTCTAGATCATGTTGATCATGGGCCACTGTATGGGAAATAGAAATTTTATTAATGACAAACTCCCTCAATAATAGAAATGGTTCACCCAATTCTGGTTTGAAAAGGTTGGTCACCTTTAGATAATCCGTCGCTATAGCCGAACTGTCATAAAATGAACGTACATGAGCTTTTTTTGTTGTTTGAAGAAATGGTTTTCTGGGTTGCTAAGGAATATTATTGTTATGTGTACTGGTGTGATCAGAAAATGTATTTAGTGTCGAAACCGTACAAGGAAGGACGGAGATGTAACATGTAGGCAGCTGTTCAGATTAACTTTATTCGTATGTAATGTGGATATTGATAATAATATACATTTAATTCAAGTGTCAGATATAAGTTTTATACAACTAATTACTGATAATACGTTCTGAGAATTATTATCATTGGGATTGTATATCTGGTAATTAATCCGGTGAGCAGGAAAACCTGGATTTCAAGGAAGGCCACGAGCATTTGCTATGGTTTCCTGTTGCCTTATGGATCGGGCCATCCAGCAATAACGGGATCCTGAGGGAAATTCTATTCACACCGATGAAGGAAGAAGCGGGGAAAATTTCACTAAAGGCCAGAGGTGTTAGATGGCAACTTCTCTGTAGCCTGTAGTAGGGTTTTGATAGGCGCTACCCGGTATGAATATTCAGAATTTAGTTGAGGAAGGGGAAATCTTGGGATTAATCACAATCCAATGCATTATTTTTTCACGCTTGTAAATACGATTTTGAAAATCCTCTAACTACTTATCTTTGCCTTTTTTCTATCTAGAGTTTCCTGTTAGCCGTAGGAGTTACTAGTACCGCCCGTACACAATGTACCTTAGCCGGACTGGAGACTGATGACCCTTTGGACCGCGGACAATCGTGAACCCAGCGACCTTGACTGTGGGGTCAGTGACTCAGGTCACCCCCTCCACCTGCGCCGGCCCAACCTCGATCGCAGACCACTGCCGGCCCTCCCCGCTCCTCGGAGGACACTCCACGAACTACTACACATCATTGACTGAGCCAAATCTCATTCAGGTTGCATGAATTAGACCACTTACCACCGTCATGACAATAAAGTGATTATTATTTTTATTTTTTATTTATTAACGTCCACTTTTTGCCACTAAGGCTAATTGGAACGGGTTATCTACAGATTACCACCCTTTTTTATCCAGGGTGGGATTTAAGATGTTATTTAAGTGGGATTTAAGATGTTATTTAATGAATTCCGTCATTAAATAATTTCCTTTGCCCAGGCGAGAATCGAACTCGCCACTCTAGTTTTATCATGTGAGATAAAGGTCAACGCTTTAACTCACATGGCTAACCTGAGCCCCAAATATATAAAGTGAATAAATACAAACGGTAATGAGTAATCTTTCTCTCAATTTACATTTTAGTAGCCTCTACAACGGAAAGCGTCTGAATTCTAAACAAACAAATCACCCAACCTCTCAGAGCTAAATAAATAGATAGAAATTTTCTTCACCTCAAAGAAAAACAATCACTGAAATATATTTGAATATAAGGTATTGAATTTATTGAAAACTATTTACTATATCTAATACTGTAATCTATAATGAATGAGAATAATTTTTATCTCAATCACTCATATTTTAAAAATCCAAGAACTAAAGGCGGGTGGGGGGGGGGGGTCAACCGAACATATTTGCATGTATCTCGTGTAATCTAGGCAAGGTCTCTTGATATTTGGCATTTAAGCTTCGAATAAAGTAGTTTATTATATAGCAGAGGATTGTTTATGTGACAAAAGTAGGAGTAGGGGGTTTGCTGCAGACTGAAAACTAAAAATTACAAATTTCTCAGTTAATATTCAGTATAGAGAATAAACGTGTATAACTATATATAGTACATTTAATTTGCAATAAGAGTGGTTCTGTACAATTTTTGGATGGGACGTAACTAGATATTTAAACATTTTGTTTAAAACTAAAAATGAAGTTCGTTAATGTCTGAAATCAGATCATTAAGAGAGGGGGAATTTAGAAAATTTGAAATATATCCGTTATTATATGTCGGATCGAAAAATTGTACAGAACCGATCTTATTGAAAATTTAATGTTTTATAATTATTGGTATAACCTTTTTTCTTTATCTGGAATATTCACAGAGATATTTTAGTTTTTTCTTTAGTTTTTAGCCTTCAGTAAGCCCCCTTCCCTACTCATGTCACGCTAACAATGATCTTTTATTTTATACTGAAAATCATATTAGTTAATAGCTAAAACTTAGATGGGGAATACTGGACGGGTTAGAGAGGGAGATTGGAAAAATAAAAATACCTCTTTTATTGTCGGGTTGAAAAATGTTATAGAACCTATCTTGTTAAACTGCTGTTGGACTACAATTGATGTTTTATACATTTATTTTTGTATCTCAAATATCGAGCGAGTTTTTGTTAGTAGTCTTTCAATCATACTAGTTTTCACCCGTTTCTACTCATCTGATTTTAATTTAGAACTCGAGAATACTTATCGAGAAAGGTATCGAGATTTAACGAGCGCGTTGGAAATCTGGTTCTTTTACGCAGCCCCATTTATTTATTATAAAATTGGCTTTGTGAACCCCTTTTATGAAGAAGACACCATTATGATCCCACAGAACCCATTACAAAGTACAATACCTTCTACAATTTTCAACAGCTCTTTTAACCGTTATATATTCAAGGAAGTTTAAGGATGGAAAGTGTGGTGACCCCCATCTATGCAGGAATAAATAGACTATTTAATATTTTCCCGAAATGGTTTTTTGAGTTGTAAAAACTGTGAAACGTTTTTCTTTAACTGCGTTTAACTAACCTCTTTGCATCGTAAATGCATTTAACAACTGTAGCAACTCCAATAAATTTTACATGCGCACTCCGCTATTGGAACAACTGAATTGCGTGTTGTCATAACTCATAAATTACACTTGCAGTTTGCATTTAAAACGTAAAATAAGAGTTATTAAATAACGATCAACGTTCAACACTTCTTGAATAGTTTTTGTAGACACTTCTTTATTACTGGTTCCATTATAATTTTTTTTTTTTTTTATTACTGGTTATATATAGAAAAGTAATCTACGGTCATTATTTATTTTTCAATTGCTTTCCCATATTTGTGGTTATAAATTTATATTTTTTATTTCATAGCTCAAGATTAAATGATTGATTTTAATAAACGATTTTAATTTTTAGAAACAATGTAATTTTACTTAAAATCATTACTTGAAATATTAGAATTCCACATACCGATTTCTAATTTTCATTAGATTCATTTTATAATTTAGTTGTTAGTTTATATCTATGCAGTATTCGATTTTTAATCGTACGTATTGGAACAAAAAATGAATCAGGAGGGTTACGTTATTTTATGAAATATTTTTGGAAATAAATTAATGATTGAATTATTAAATACCTTAGTTATATATCAATCACCTCCATAGAAAAATTTTAATTTCTCATATTTAAGTTAATACTTAAGTAAATAAAGATATTCTTGTAAACTGAAAATGAATTACAGTTCTTCCTCAATATTGAATTAAAAAATTGATAGTATTTTGCTGGAATATCATATTGTTTGTCCTCATGCAATTTATATCGTATTTATATAAGGTCCTTGGTACAAAATTTATAATAAAAAAAATTAAAATATTCTGGTTCTGTGCAACCATAAATGAGAAAAATATATGCAAAACTTTGACATATTGGCTATACATGTCTACGTCACTAATGGGTTTCATGTCAGATTCCATTCATGTTACGTAATCAATATGTTTTTATTACACCGTGGGAATATCGATGAATAGTATTTCCCGGGATTCGAATAAAAATTTAATAAATCAAACTCTCCCTTGGGGCACGTAACCATTCCTTTATGAATTTGTAAAGAGGTTCGATATAGTTAATAAAATACATTTATAGACCATAAATGTCTGCAGACTCTTATTGGAATATGTCGAGTACGCTCGATTCTGCGAAATAACTATTAATATGCTCCACTGTGGTCGGAAGTAAAACCATTTATAAAAAAAAAAAAAGAAGTGTTGTTTCTGTAATTTCCAAATAAAGATTTTAAGCAGTTATTCGGTGGAACGTTAACAAAATATTCAAAATAATTCAGATTTCAACAACGCGATGGACAAGAAGCGATAAAGCTAAAATTAACATAATGTTAAATATCCATATGTTAATTTAACATTTTGCGTACGTAACGTTTCTTTTGAATAATTTTATTTTAAGACATATCATAATTTCAATTAAATTAAATTTAAAACGCTTACATTAATAAATGTATTTTTGCTGTTGGAATTGTATTTTACATGAGTTGTTATTAATATTTTTAGTTTTCCGAATACTTGTACAAGTATTTTCATTATTGGGGTTAAACATTATTTTCTTTGCACAAGGAGTGAAGTGTGGTTTCTAATTTTTAAAATATATTAAATAATCTTTTTATTTTTTTTTTATTTTTTTATTTTTTTTTTGTTTTTAATATTTCTTCTTTTGTTTGCTCCTCACAAAAAATTATCAATTGAAGAAATTTTTATTTTAGAAATTTGGAAGTATTTTTCAATGATTTCTATATATTTTTTATATCTTTTTGAAAAAAATAAGGGACCGAAAAAGTTTATAATGTTTATAGACCGAAATAAAGCAATATAGAATTTCTGAAAGGACTTGAAAAAAAAAATGTTAAATTATTTACTCTATATTAAAATATTTATTTTATGTCTAAGTAATTTTTAACATTAATATTTATGGAGTTAAATAATTCATTAAGGCGAAAGTTAATTTCATTGTGTCTTTATTATTGGATGAAGTTATATAATTCTTTTACACTTGCGTTTGCTGAATTTGGTAAAAAGTGAGGTCGTTTCAAATTACGAAGGCCTTTTGGAAGTTATTGAGACGTGAGAGCTAAGAACGTCGCCGCATTGTGATGAACAATAGAGCCAGCCGTGTTCTCCTTGGTAATACCGAGGATGACAAGATGCGAAGTGAAAGCGAGCGGGCTATAATTTGAGTTACCCATGAAAATCGCTGATTAAGCAAGGACAAAGCTGTAATTCGTATCCAGTTATTATTCCGCAGAAAATAATGAGTAAATACCAGCCCGGAGGGGTAGAATCATGCCTGAAATCGGGATTGTGTTTCGACAACTAATCATGAAACGTCTTCCATTCATTAGACCGTGTTTCTAATTATCATCAATTTAGCACAAATCGAGTCTAGAACAGATTTTTTTTTTTTAACGCGGGCCGCTTTTCGCAAAACTCTAAACAGTCCGTCACGTAGGGGATGCATTAACTAAGCAAATTTCATACGTTCGTCACATATTTGCATTTATCTCAAAACGTAAAAGTTCAGTGAGAACAATATGTCGGTATTAAGGCTTCAAATAAAGTGATTCATAATATAACAGCTTATTGTTAATATGATATGTGTGGGGGTATATTGAAGACCGAAAACTAAAATATGAAGATATCTCGGTTAATATTCAATATAGAGAAAAATCATACATAACAACACTTATAGATATTTACATTTGCAAAAATATTGATTCTATGCAATATTTTGATCCGACGCATAACAACAAAGATATTTCGAAGACATTTCGAATTTTCAAAATTTCCGTTTCTAAACCCCCTTTCCCCATTTCCGATTTCATCCGTTAACGAACTTTCTACATAAAACGTTTTGATGTCCAGTTTGGTGAACGATTAAACAAAAATACGACCAATGGAGCGTTAACAGACAAATATATGTATATACAATTTTGAACGGACCTCATTTATGTCATCTCCCAGATAGGACCGATTGGGCATTTCAGGAAAATTTTCGAAAATCGCATCATGAGTACGACCTCAATAGCTGATTTCCCTCAAGGGAAATCTGCTAAAAAAATTACTTATTGTTTGGCTTGCAATAACTACAATTATTAAGGGGTTCTAACTTATTTGACGAAGAAAGTCAAACAGGACACCGTTGTAGCCTTTAGTTCTTTTAAAAAAATTGTAGTGAGTTTGAACTCGAATTAGATATCTATACTGTGTTGTACAGCAGCTTTTAAAGGATCAGAGGCATGCTTGAAAGTCGTAACCTTAATTGGAGTTTGCTACTTGATTAGACATGCACTGCTCAGTTATTACACTTTGCTAAGTGGACACCAAGGGAGAAGGCAGTCCATTATGTTATAGGCTATCAAACATTCATCGTGTGATTTAAAGTTCACGTTGTGACTGAGCCAAACTCTGTTTATTTTTCTGTTATTTTTTTTTAGTGTGGATTTTATGTTTATTTTTTGTAACATGAATCCGTTTTGTTAATCCTTTTCGTGTGTTTGGAGTGGAAGGGTATTTATACTCGTACGAGGTAATTAATTAAAACAAATGTAGCAATGCTCTGAGGAATATTTCAATTGCGTTTTTCTCCTAAACATTGAATAATTTATTGTGAATTAAATCTTGAAAAATCCTGTATCCCTTTTTACTCTAAATGTATTAATTTGCCTAAGACCCTAAATTGATTCCTTAGACCTAACATATACCCTTAATATACATTAAATATTTGAACTAGTATTGGCCCAAAATATGTAAATCTTTAAAGCACCATAGGCGCTGTAATAGTAACATAATATTGTTTGAGAACCCATTTATCAGGCACTAATAACACAACTAATGCACTCTAGAGAAATAAGTAATATTTCTAAATGCTTAGCATGACATTTAAAGATATTACCGGCATTAAATAAATAAATAAAAATCTAAAATATACTCGAATATTTTGCACATTATTTTCAATATGCAAAATAAATAAAGAACAAAACTTTTACATAGAAACTACTCTTTTACCACTTATCTACATGTAAATGTTTTAAGAAATACGATAGAATTCTGTAAAGGTTTATATAGGGTCGTAAACTTACGAAATCTGCTAGTTGACAACTAATTAAACTCACCTGTAACATAAAACATAAATAATTAGGAATAACTTTAAATAAACTGAAACTCATAAATAATGGACATAATCATAGGGCATGACAACGAGTGTATATATGATACTGATCAACTGATTATTGACAGTAACTCTTTTATGGCTTTGTATTACCATTTCTTCTATTACAAAGAAATTAATATTTCCATTGTAAATATGTTTCTAGCATGCCGTTGCTTATGTTTATAAAAATAAAATAAATACAAATGACAAGTCGTTTAAATGCAATTTCTTCTTTAAGCATTATAAGCTTGGAAGAATGAAACACCGGGTCATCAAAACAAGGAAACTGTTATAAACCAAAGCACTTCATCATTTTGAATAATGGTATGTCATTTCTTTCGATGACTATTCCTTAATAAGCTGTATGCTGTCATATTTAAATGCTAATAGGACTCCCCTGTTGTCACATAATAGGTACTAGAAATGTCAAGGGTTCAAAAATTATTTACTGTGGAATATGCTAATTTTTTGCCTGTTTCTTCTTGTTTTTTAAATTTTTGTCTTGATTGATCTCGAGGTATAATGTTATAATGTAATTTATTTCAGTCAAAAAACTATTCACATTGAGATAAGTTCGTTAAAAGATTAAAGTTGTATAAAAAGAACTATTTCAAAAAGGATTAAATTTTTAATTTCAATAGTTACCATTGGCGCTGTTAAGTTTTGATTTTTAAATAAGTAATTTTTCATTATTTTTAATTATAGGATTTGCGTGTTCACATTTGTCTACTTTATGTGTTTGTTGTTAATAAGCTTAATGTACTAATGTGAAATAAGCTGATTCTATACTCTTTGTAATCCAACGCATAATAGCGGAGATATTTTGAATTTTCGAAATTCCCCCTTTAAACCGCCCCTTCCACTGGTCGAATTTCAACAATTAACAAACTTGATCTTTAATTTTATATTAAACTTTTAAGAAAGCGTGTCATGAGTACGACTTCAATAGCTGAATTTACTTAGGGGAAACTTGAAAAAAAACAAAAAACAAACATACAATAGTACAAAACACTTAATTATTGGTTACCTATCCCGTGATTTATAAGGCACAGACCAATGCCCAATAATCCATGCACTGGTTCTAAACATCCTGATCTTAGATGCATGATCTTTTAAATAGCAACATTTCCTGTTCTTAATGGCCATGTAAAACGTTTACTGGGGTACAAAATGAAGACGAAATCGAGATTTTTTATTTTTATTCTGAAACTGGCAAACGTCTTAATTCTCGGTTTGAAGGGCCGTAACTGATTGCAGATGATAGTAATGCTCCAACTAGCGCTGTGAGTATTTATACGCTTGCGTATTCCCACTTCGAATTGGGACTGGGTGATGGTGCACGTATGCAAATGACCATTATAGCTCACTTCATTAGAATAAATTACACAGCCAGCGCGGATGCCAGGCGCAAATGTCAAAGATGCAATAAATAATTGCAATAAACTTTATACCGCGGCTTTAGGGCCGCATTGCTTTCTGCACCGCGTCATCTGCCGTCATGTCATTTTTTATAAACGTGAAAGGTGTGACAAAAATAAAACAGAGTCAACAAAGAAGGGTTCTAAAAGGTATTAAATAATATGAATGCTCTTTAAATTTCAATAACTAAAAAAAAAAAAAGAAATCAATATACAGGATGTATAAACTTCCTAACGTTTTGAGTCCCTTTTAAGAAAACGTTTTTTAACGTTTTGACAGCCTTTAAAAAAGTACAGCAATAAAATAAGCCTAGCTAGAGAAAAAAAATAATGATATTGAATGATACGATATGATTTAATTTATTCCAGTTCTTATACCATTTGAATTTATTATTACTCAAAATTACTCAATATTATATATTATATATATTATTTATTTTGGAACTGTACTTTGATAATTATTCCCTAGAAAATTCCTCCCCCTCCCCCTTCCAAATGGACGGGACGGGATTCACGTATTGGAAAAATTAAGCAAGGAAGTCAAAACATTATTTATTACATAAAAAATTTAACACTAAAAATATGATTACAAGAGAGGCTCACTTAAACCTTGCGTGCTTAATCGTTTGTATTAGTAAATTTGGATAACTTTGAATCGTGTGTTCGACTTCCGCGCACGAACAGATAATTTATTTAGTGGGGGGGGGGGGGTTTTGAAATAAAATCCGTTGACCCATTCTGTCTTGAAAACTGGATAATGATTTGGCTATACGTATCCATAACAGACTTATCAGGACTTTTTTGGTGGCATATCTAAAGCTATTTTATTTGTTGTTTATGTGGTTAATTCCACAGAAAACAGTTATCTTGGTCGGAAAGGCCGAATGATCTATTAACTGAGCTGTCCATAAAATGCCGGATTTCTACGGAAATGTCGACTTTATATTCACTGAAACCGGAAAAGATATTAGTGCCCAACAGAAGATAAGAAGTGTAGCTCAGTCTTGGACGAAGAAGACACCCCTCAGAACTATTGAAGCCTGTAGTGCCCGCAATTAGCAGTAGGTCCCAGGACACTTCCCCCCACTCCCGAAGGAAGGACTGGGCATAAATCTAAGGAGACAGGACAGATGCGAGGCTCCTCACGCCTACGTATTAACACCTAGGACCGAGGAACGCGTCCCAGGTGGCCCGAATCCCGATCTACAATGGATCTTCTGTAGGTATTTCCCTCACAACTTTTTTTTTTTTTTTTTCCCCACTCCTTTCTTCATTCTGTTGGAGCATCTGGCAAACGTGAAATCGAAAGGCAAATAACTACCTGACGAGTTGTCACTGAAGAATCCACCATTTAGTGTTTGGAAACACATCTAAAATTGAGTAAACCGCACGGTCCAGTCCCCTGGATACCTTTATTGGGTCGGCTAATATTAAATGAGAATGACGGCGAAGGTGCAAAAGCTATATTATTTTTTCAAGATTTATATGACTTTCCGAGAAACCAATAATAAGGATATACTATACGTAAACAAATAGGTATCATTATTTCTTAGGAAAATATGATCTGTATTTGTTGTATTTACAGGCGACTGGTAATTATTCTTGTAAGTTGGAAATCCTGTTTAAAGGAAGTGAACTATGGAGAGAAGAGAGTCTCAGAAATATTCGGTGTTTTCCGTTACCTTCTCCACTAGGCTATCTAGTATTAAAGGTTTCAAAATGAGTATATAAAGTTGAGTAGAGAATTGTTAGACAGCAATCTAGTAGGCTAATAAGTCTAAAACTTTAATATATCAAATCATTGAATTTAGAACAAATACACTGAACAGACAAATTAGTATTCCCTTGTAAGGATTTAATTATGATACATACATAACAGAGATACATTTTTTTTCGTTAGTTTCTCAACATTGTCTAGAATTGACAATGTTCATTCACGAAATTGTTATCTTTCTTAGTGTAGAAATGTTAGAGTCATTCCGAGTGATCAGAGAGACGAAGGAAAGAAAGCGAAGCATTTTGAAGATAAATTACACCTAGACGTCCAAGAGAAATTGCTGCAAAAAATACGATTCATCCATGATAACAGAATGTATTCAGCAATTTTGACACGTACAGTTTCAGTTACTTCTAACAAGCGGCATCAGTTTCAAGGAAGAGTTACGGTTTTTTTCCTTCTAGTCCGTCTGCAAAGTCACTACTATTATCCAGGACGAATGTATGGAACGTCATGGTCCATTGCTTTCTCCAGATGCCGCGCCTGAAAGTGGGTAACTTAGTTCTGGTTTTGCGTGGATTACTAGGATGAGCAACAATGGAGAAAGTTTAGCCGATTAGATTCCAATCACCAATCTACGGAAATTGGCTTCTTTAATAGTCACGGAACATTCAAGATTGCATACCATGAGAACGGCCGACTTGTGTTTTCTTCCAGGAAATCGTTAAAAGAAGTCAGAAGAACTAATATAAGACCAGACTGAACCATGATTAGTTCGCAGAACCTTTTAAATTGAAAGGAGACAAGAATGTATTTTTATAAAAAAGATTTTCGTCTTTCAAAGGCATGTTCAGGAATTTGAAATTAATAGGTTCAATAAGTATACAAAATGTTCTTAATTGCAACATCGTTGACGACGAACTTACCCTTCGTTAACAATGTTCAAACAAGATTGTAAACAAAGCAATATCAATGCAAAAGAGATTGGATCATTCACGAACTTAACAATCATCGTGAATTTTTGACCTACGAGTATCGTAACAGCGGAGAACTTTCAAGGACCTCTTTGATTGTATCTCGGAATTTAAACGTCACTGTTGCGAAAACAGTTTACAATACATGCCGACTCTTCATCTCCTCTGATATTTTTTGGCTCAAGGCCATAAGTTAACTCTTTCATTTTTTTTTATTTTTTAAATTGCTCGAGCACGCTCGAACCCGAATTGGCATTGGATTTTCAATTCGCGCAGTTCAAAAGCCGAAGAAGTAGCGGTAGTTAAAGACCTTTTGTTTACCTTATTGGGCTCTTATGCAAAACGGACTCTCCTTAACCGGAGACTATTGAGAAGTCATTTGGTTGAAACGAGGAAGTGACGGGACACCAAGACCTCATCAGGAGCTTTGAATAATGACGCGTTCTTGAGCGTGTGAATGTTCGAAAATAAACCAAGGTCCAGATATACGAAACAATTGAATTTGGAATAGTATTATTTTTATCACATTAATGAAGAATAAAATGACCACATAAGTAAGCAACAATTGAAATAATATCCCCCAACGTTTCCAAACTAATGATGCTTTTTAATCGTCGATTGCCTGATTTTGATTTTTTTTTTAATCTGGGAGCAGACACATGCGCTATCTGCTGGCGACGCTAGAAACTAAATTCATTAAGATAGGTAAGGTACCTATCACTGCTCCATTACAATTGATGTGGCATATGCTTAATATTAGACATTTTTGGCACCTTTATTTTATACTATAGGCAAGACAATTTTATATATGCAAAACAAGTTACTTCACAATAACAATTAACCTAGCTACCAATAGTTTTTAAAATAATGAAAGATGGATAGAATAAGACTTTCTATAGCTAAACCTAAAGGACATCTATGAGTCAAATTGAATGAAAGAAAACAGTTTGACGTTCGCCATAAAGTTTCCAACTTCATAGTTTCCCATTTCTTTCCTATTGGGACTCGGAATATCCAATAAAGAGAGAAGGATAATAACCCTTTGGAGGGGGCCTATAAATCTCAAAGTACTTTAAGAAGTCAAATTGTGGTGAGTTCAGAACAAGGAAGAACCCCTCCGGCATTTTAATGAATTAGTCGTTAGTGTCCGGCCGAGTACCGTATTAACGCCATCCATAAGCAATTATCGAATTGTGTTTAAGTAATGCGCCTTTCTCACTTGAGCACGGCTTTGCATTTATATATGGTACTTAATAATATCCTCAAGGGCAAATAAATATGACCTGTTACATTATGCATTTGGAATCGTGTTGGAAATTAAAGCGAGTATGATTTACCTGTCTGTCATCATGAATTTTTATGTACACGTTTGTCGCCGGGTTGATTAAATTGTTCGTGATATTTTATTTTAATTTTTAAATATTTATACAGAGGAAATTAACGTATCTCATTATTTTCCCCTCTCTAATTGCAATTCCTTTTATTGCTAGACCAATTAATTGGGAAGGAATTCTTTTGATTGGATACTGTATTTCAGAAGACCATTTTGGTATATTTTTTCTATGAATGGCACAGTTTTTATTGCGTATGTATTGAGCTATTGCTCACTTTAAACTAGTTTTATGCTTTTATATTTGATATAACAGGGCGCTCTTAAATTATGGAGATTTAGCATATTTGTCTACCGGATATATACCGGCCATATACATTTTTCGAAAGGAGTTGGTGCTTTATGGTCTCCGTTTTCGCAAAAAGTGGCCCCCCCCACTCTTCTAGAGCAGAACTTAAGAACTCACAACAATATGCCTTAACGCATAGAGCTTATGCCCTGGCTCAGCTGAAGAATATCGAAGTTAAATGGTCGCCCGGATGTGTACTCCTGCAAATCGGTAGGAACGAGGGAGACAGTGTTAACTAAAACTGTGCCTGGGGCGTGTGTAAAGGTTCGTCAGATCGATGGCTCCTTGGCATTTCCGTCCTGACATTTCACCCAATGGGGTGAGCCTGGGGTTGGGGAGGTTCCTGTCCGGAAAATGCCAATCACATTAAGAGCAACCATTCCACATGCAGCCTTTAAGATGAAATGTATGTACCCTGAAGAAGTACGCATATCCTTGAAGATTACCTTTGAACAATTAATATGGCTCAGTCGAAGCCGTCCAATCATCTCAAGAGAACATTAGTCTTAGGGAATTACTTCAGATATGGCAAAGAAACAACCAATTTGTGTCTTCAATGATCGTTATTCCACTTATCTAAACTAAGACATTAGAAAAAAAAACCGAAGCCAGGAGTTCATTGGTAGAACAACTGCTAAAAATTGGTCCTGCGCGCTTATGTTAACCTAAGATAGTGGTGCGTAAAAATGATGATTTTTGCTTTGCCCGGGGTCTGAGAATTGTTCAGTTCTGGACCAATTCTTGGTGATTTTTCTAGATTCAAAATTCCTCGTAGTGGCATCATAAACAAGCCAAGCCCAAAAGAATCTAGACGGGATAGGCAGATGATATTCGATGTTCGGGATTGCAGTTTAATTATCGTAATATATGTTCACTTGGAATTCTATAGAAATATTGAAACTAGCTTTAAAAGATCCCCTATCATGGACTCCGAGATGGTCCAAAATGATTCAATAAAGATCATTAATGACGTAATTAAAATTTACCTATTAACGCCCATTTTATGCAACTATTGCTAATCAAGAAGGGTAACCTATAGGTCATTACTAGTCAGGAGTGCGGGTTCGTTTTTTTTTTTCTGAATACGCTTGTCTATGAAACATAATTTAGCATAACCTACGATGAAAATTATGGATACACTGTTTTGCAGTTCTAAGCGCTGACGACGAACTACAAAGCCAGAAGGTTATCCGTCTTCTTTGAGGGCAAAACGAACCCCTGCCCCCTCAACCTGCAAATATCCGCATCACCGGTTTTACTGTCGGAGAGCAAACTTGCCAAGTTTGACGAAGCCTCTGTTTATTTCTCGTTAGAACGTGGATCTGTGACATAAACTCTGTTAAATGTTCTAACTACAGCCCAATGTAATCAGTCTCTCTAAGCTTGAGTTGAGGCTCAGATTTCAAACGTAAATAGAGTTAGTCCCTAATAAATTGATCTCCCATATTATTTTATGAACCGAAGAGAAAATTAGGTTTATTTAGTGAATATAGACACGGTACGCAATGCGCCCATTTCTGGTCACCTTTTGGGTGATTTAGTTAGTTCAACATTATATCTTATGGTATGGGATAAGGCAAAGGAAAAAGTATTCGAGTTGGTGGCTGTAAAGCCCTTTTCATAGAAAAATTGAATATGGCTACATGAAGAATTTTTTTAATTTCACCAAAATTATCAATAAGGAAATACAAAAGAACCCGATGTAGGAAAAGTTAACAAATTTTCATGTAGGGTATGTCAGAAAATTTGTTTATAGGGAATGTCAGCAAATTTTCGATTGTTATAAGAGGCTAATTGCGACTTAACCTATAGGAAATATACATGAAATCACCTCTGGAATTGAGAAAAAGTTGTTTCATAAGGATGTCCCTGTGCATGAGTGTGACTCAGAACTCAATAACTTTTGAACGGAAAATCTGGTATGCATGAAATTTGAAATACAAGCTATTTGAGGATCTTGGACTCACAGGATTGATGAATGGGATATGTTTTGAGGAGTTAAAAATACGATATTTTTGTTTTTGCATTAGCAATGTTCATAGGACCTTAAATTACCTCTTCTAATAATAACTTAAGAATTTAAGATATTGACAATTAAGATATTTAATTATCTCTCTTCCCTTAGGATATCCGTTTATACGAACTACATATATGTATAGTAGTTGCTATTGGTTGAACCCCATGATGTCAATTAAAAACAACTTCGCGATATCATTTTTTTCGTAAGTTGCATGTTCTGAAAATAATATTCATTCAAATTTATGTAGATATGCAGAGACTTGTTAGTATTATGACAACCCATTTAAACCGTTCCCATTGGATATTCGCTATTAACTTAGAGGAAATGTCTCCCCCCACATCCAGAAAAAAAATAGAAAATACGCCGATTCACAGTTAACTTTTTGAGTTCAGAGGTCTGCCGTGTCCGGGAGGTTTCGATACACCAGAATGAGTTCTGCCTGACTCAATATGCCACCCTTCATTTCTAAACTTCTCCCATTTTCGAGGTTTAAAAATCCTGGAAACTATATAATGGATATAAAGTTTAATGGAGTACGTGTTTGATAGGGGGTGGCTGAAGAGCCTGCGAACCATAATCAATTTAGGAAAATCAGAGAATAACCTAACGATAAATTAGCTTGGGCCGGCAAGGATTAATCAGAAATTATAGGTTTTAGACCGAGCGGCCAGATAACCTCTCCATGCTACAACATGCTATATAATTAATGAAACAGCTTTGTACGCCCTGTTCCCATTGAAGGCATATGTTAATAGCATAGACGACCACAGCCGATAGTATCGCCTTAAGCTTTATTTACATATGTTTTTACTCGGACTATGTTTTACTCATTGTAATGTATGTTTTGAAGGCGGCATTTATTTAAAGGCCCCATTCCCGAATGGGGTAATTCAAGTAATTTCATCAGTCGCAGCAGAAGAAATTGCCGTGTATGGTGTTTTACAAGAGCAGAGTCTTGGCCCATATATTCAGCGGTGTGGTTGCGTATCATCTGTTCTAAGGATTTATGAACGTATGGACAAGCATTCAACATAAATTATCTATTTAGTATTGAGTTCATCCCATTAAAGAAATATTAGAAGAAGAACATTTTTTTTCGAAATAAGTTACCATTCTCACGTTCACTCACTCAATGTAAAATTTTATATATCCTTTAAAAAAATGAGCAAAAATGATCCTCCGAATGGAAGAAAATTATAATTTTTATGGTGAGGCACAATTACAATAGTAAAATGTAAAATAATTAACACCATAAATTATAAATTTTGAAAAGTGATGCAATGCATTGAAGTTTCTATAATCAATATTAAAATATTCCTTCTACTCAAGATTGGTTTTTAATGCATAAATGAGAACCTTTGATTACGCTTGGCAAAATTTAACTTCGTCATGAATTTCTAAAGTTATGGACACCATGTTACTCTTAAGGTAACAGATTGATAATCAAAGACTTCTTGAAATCATTCCTCAAAATTGACTTTTGACTGTGTGTACAGTAGTACCAAATAGAGCTTGAATTGTATAATCATTTTCCTATATTTTCTTTCGCTTACAGGCCAATTAACTGTTTTCAACATTATTTTATGACCATATTAAATTAATATTTCTTATTTTTGAAATAAATCACCAACTTCTTGAATTAATTAACAAATTTTGTTTGCTTCTATGCTATCTAAAAAAGTTGTACAATTTAACTGTGTCAGTAGATCGGACAGCATTGGATCACGTTTTGTTGCTCTTGGTACAGTTACTTTGTTAAATTGCTATAGACACGATCAACCCTCAGACAACGATGATCTGAGAAGTATTTGTAGTCTATATAACTCACGAGAGACATTTAAATATTTTTCTTTTCAATTATTATTATGGTATATCATTATTATGTATTTTGATAACTGAGATCGAAAAGTAATTCTTTTAGTGATAAGAGCTGGACGCCACTCTTTCTAAGACTCCGGACACCTAAGACCCAGGTGTTTGGAGAAGGACCGGTGGGGTCATTGTCACTTCCAAACTCGCAAAAAAACTCTGTTTGACTTGTAGTCAATTGTGTTTGTGTTGACTGCTGGGCTCGGTCGAGTGGCGTAGCAGATGCTCCAAGCTTGAATACACTCCTAATATGTTAGCCCAAACAGGAGTTTAGATGAACTGAAAGACATATATTATTTCGTTGTATACAATATGTTCAGCTTTGCCAACTAACACCACTTCTAGCGCACTCGATGTGGGGCAACATTGAAACGTTCTTCTCCTGAAGGAAGTGTTTTCATATGCGCATACCTATTTACATAATTTTTTATAAAGACAACTATTAAACGTATAATTACACTAGTAAACCTTCAATCTTATTTATCCGACTCGCTTAAATGCATTTATGAATATATGTTTTAATATGATCCTTAGATGGTATTGTGCGTTTAAAAGCTCTCTTATGAAATACAACGTCTGTATAAGTTCTTGTAATATAATAAAGTGTACCGGAAACTCTGTATCATTTTCAAGATATATTTAACATGCCGCGTTGATAAAAGCGTTACACTATTTCCCGAAATAATCAAAAGGCCAGTAAATATAAAGACAATGAAATATTTAAAGTCGAAAAAAAAATCGTTGATTCTGTGTTGGAATTGGATTATTTATATTACCCAAGGAAATAAACTAATTTTTTTTCGGGTAAAACTAGCTTACTAAGGGAAAGCTTTAAAACAAGCATAATTGTTAACAACAATAATAAATTTTTCTTCCTTCTTAACTTTAAATATTTGTTTTAAATAGAAAACCAGTCATGCAAGAATTTAAAGGGAAAAAAAAGTTTTTATACTATTTCTTGAGTTCGAAACATTCCTGCTATATAGAAACTTTTATTTGATTCTGCTTGTCAACACGTACTTTTTATTAGCTTCAGGACAACTTTATCACAGAATCGTCGGATGATTAAAGGACATGAAATACTGAGTCCAGTCAGACGTGTGCAAGTACTTAATAAAACATGGCTTAGACTGAAATTGACTTTTATTGCTTTGAAAATGTGTAGGTGCACGTTTTATGGCGATTTTTTAATACTAGGGCTATTAAATGTCTGTTCTCAAATGGTTTTTAGTCTATTAATTTTGATTTTCGGTTTACTAATAATATGTTTGTTGGTTAATAATATGTTTGTAGATTTGTATTGCAGTTATGATTTCCTTAAAAGATTTAAGAATTATTTATTAATTAATAATTTACCTTTAATTATTCAAAGTCAAAATGAAAAAGATGTATTTACTTCGGTTTTATTGTATAGACAACTCAATTCAATAATCTGTGTTGAGTTGTGTTTATTTAAGCTAGTCTTAAGCAATGGATGATTTGTAACTTAACTGAAGGAAAATATTACAAATAAGATGAATTATTCAATAAAACTCAATTTATTTTCATGAATTAAATGAATAAAAGCCAGAATTATTTGGTTCTTTAGTACAGTCTGTCTATAATTCATCGCATTCCAAAAACGCAGGTTATCTGTTAATACTTAAGCGTCTGCAATGTTTGTAGGATTATTATAGAAGTCGGGATTTTAACGTCTCAACGTTTTAAATAAATGTGACCACCGTTGAAAACCGAGAACGGATCTTTACGTCTGTGGGCTTAGAGGAGGAATAACATATAAGATCCTAAATACTTCTGTATTTTGCGACGGATCCAACAATTGTATATAACACAAATCTTGTTGGCAAAATAAAGTTTGTATATTTGTGTCTAAGTATTTTCAGTAACCTCCAACCCCAGTTTGTGATTCTTACTTTCAGCTATTTTGTGGCTACCATATCGATGTTTATTTGCTCATTAAACGAATATCACACCGCTAAACAATGTTTATCTTATTTGAATTTAATTTCATTTTTATTATGGGTTGTGACTCCCGTCGTAATTAGCTTCGCAGTAGTCCTACCGAAGATGGGGCCATTCCTTCATTCCAACGCTCATAAGTGGCCATAATCGACGCCTTAGGAGCTTAGGATTACGGCAAGATTTATTAGGAGCTTAGTATGACGAGCGTTGACAGGCGTAGGGGTAGTTACTGAGCTAGACACGAGGGAAGTGGTGCCGAGTGCGCACATCCAGGCTGATATTAGATACTACTTGACTGTCTGACCTCTCTTGACTCCGACCTTAAACCTCACAAAAGGTCAGTTTGCTCATCCCTCATAGCCGACCTATACAGGCCCATTCTAGTCTCGTGCCGTACCTCTTAACAGAATTGGTCTATAATTAGCTCCATAAAGGTATTTTTATTTTCATTCTACCTGCACTTCCTGCATAAGTGAATAGGTTCTTCAAATAGGTCATTTTAAAACAGGTACTTCAGCAAGTGACTTTATAGCAGGTTTCCCTTTTCGAAACATTGCCTCAAATGTCCATCGATTGTACCCAGGAGATGACGAAAATGAAATCGGGCCAGAGTGAGGGGTGGGGTTTAGGGGTTTTAGGAGAATTTTGAAAATTTGAGATATTTCCGTTACTATACGCCAAATCGAAAAACTGTACGGAACCAATATTCTTGTAAATTTAATGTTCTATAAATGTTGTTACATTCATGTTTTCTCTGTCTTCAATATTAACAGAGATATTGGCAATTTTTAGATATCAGCCTTAGTAAACCCCCACTTTCAGTCATCGCACGTTAAGAATAAGCCAATATACCGTGGACGGTTTTATTCCAAGATTAAATTCCAAATATTGTGTTCAGCAAATCTTTTCTAGAAGAGTTACATGCAAATACGTTCTGATGACCGCACCGTCTTTTGTTCTTGGATTACTAATAATTAGCTCTGAGAGGTTGCCTCAGGTCGGTTTGTTTACAATTCAGGCGCTTCCTTTTGTAGAGGTTATCCAAATGTAAATTGTTACCAGTATGTATATTTATCTATTGTAAAACTTCACGTGGGAATGCTGCTTAGTTTACGCATTCCCTGCGCGACGGACTTTTTTAATGTGAAATTGTATCAGTGATCTTTAAATACAAATAATTTAAATTAATAGAGTTATGTGTTGTGGCTTAGTCGTGTATGATAAGATTTTCTTCTTATTAATCAATTCCAACTATATGCTACAACAGCTAATTCGGAAGGGGGTTATCTACAAGTTACCACCTTGTTCTAGCATGGATGAGACTAGGGATTCTATTTAAAGCCCGCATTGCCCTTCCGGGAATCTAGACCTCCAATGTTTTATATTAAACGTTACAAGGTTTTGGTAGTTGGTTGCGAGAGGTTATACGAGATAGGAGGGAAGTGGGAGCCCTGGAGGACCCCTTGATTGATCGAACAGAGACTGACAACGGTTGGGTTAGGACCCTTAGAACCTTGGCACTCTGCCAAGACCTTGTTCCCACCCCTATTAGGACCATCTACCTCCGGTTAGCTTACCAATTCCACCAAACACTCGACCGGCTGATTCAGTGCCTTTGGGACATTTCCAGACCACTTCAGTGCAGACGTATCTTTTTTGCCTTCTCTCATACCTTTTATTTATTCTGTTTTGATTACTGGTCTTTTCACTTGCATATCATTTAAAAGTTTCACTGAGGTGCTGGACAGTTAATTAATAAAGGTAGAGCCATATGGAAATTTTCCTCGAAAAAGGATATTTTCCGAATATGATTAAAATATAATCCTTAGATCAATAGCCTATAAAGAGCCACCAAATGGAATTTTCAGCCGTATTCTAGTGGCATTTCCAACCATAAAAAGCTACTTCTTTATTTAACTCGCTACTCAATAATTTAGTAAATGATAAGTGCTACAGAACAACGCATAGTAGCCCGAACTCGGCAACCGTGCATCATGTATATTTCAGTTTGAAGAACTACTCCTCAGAAGATATACAAGAAAAAATAAATCATTCTAGCAAAAACCATCATGCGTCAAAAAAACAAACATACAAATAGCTTATATTTTTCTATGTTATATGGCACCTTAAACGTAACTTTCTAAATCAAGATGGAAGGGAAAAAAGGAGGAGAGACTCATAGTGAAGAAGTGATTTGGGTTTCCATGCTGTCAAATTAGTGGAGTCAGTGTAAAAAGTGGATTTAGACTCAGGAAGTGCTTAGTTTTTTCAGTGATCATTAGAGACCGTAGCAAATCCACTAAAGTCCAAGGGAATGAAATGGCTTTTTTTCTCAGTTGAATATTCCAGAGGAAAGAGCGTGAATTCTTCCCTGACACATTTCAGAGCTGAAAAGACTTCCAGTTTGCCCATTACATTTGTGAGTAATCTCTGAAAGGGATACTTCTTTTGGGATGTGTATAGTGTCGAGTTCCCATATGAAGTAGTCAAGGTGAGTAGCCCCAACAAATCTAACCAGTCTAAATCGAAACAGGATTTCTCTAGCAGTATTTGATTTAATTTTTTTTTTTTTGAGAGAGAGAGAGAGAGAGAGAGAGAGAGAGAGAGAGAGAGAGAGAGAGAGTGAGTGAGTGAGTGAGTGAGTGAGAGAGTGAGTGAGAGAGAGAGAGAGAGAGAGAGAGAGAGAGAGAGAGAGAGAGAGAGAGAGAGAGAGAGAGAGAGAGAGAGAGAGAGAGAGAGAGAGAGAGAGAGAGAGGAGGGAGGGAGGGGCGAGAGACGCAGCACAGCCGACAGACCTTGCCCTAGTCCGCCCACGCTCTAGGAATGCGCCAGCCGATAGCTCGCTAACGGTCTCCACTCCCTGCACATCTCTGACCTTTACTCTTCTTCAACTCCATTCTCTAAATCTTCCTCCATCCGCCGCTTTGTTCTTTAAGCTTTAAACGCCAAAATCACACATGATGGGCATATCATTCTTTCGGCTATTTAAGCAATATTCTAGGTGTTCATACGCAAGTTATGCTCAACCCTCCTGCTTTGCACTACCAATTTGGCAACAGGTAAACCAGTCAAACCATTGAAAGTATATCGCAGACCTAAAAGACCTAATGTTTTCCACGTAATGGAATCAAGGATCTGTCCTTACTTATTGAAGTGTTACATTACCGCTGAATGAAAACCAGCAAAATCTATTGATTAGAATTACATACGTTCTCTTAGTGAATTATGATAAAAATGGGAATTCTTCCCAATGAGAAATATATACATATCGAGGAGAAAATAGTGAAATATCGGTAGTAGCGGGAAAACGCGGGCAGAGCCGAGGCGTTCCCACGAAGAGGGAGGAAGAGAGCAACTGTGTTATCTTGCGCGCCACACTCGGCTGGGCAAAAATCCCGATAGGAACCCTGCACTGCGGTCTGTGTGTTTGTGTCTCGTGGTGCTCGTTGTGATTTATCTTGTTAGAGATAGTCCCGTGGTCTTAGCGAGGATTAACAATGAACTCCCCACCATTCGAGCATTCCCCTCATTATCATACGGTACGAACCATATGATATTTTACTCTGCTATTCCGCAGGACGGCTGATAACCCCCAACGTTGAATTTAACCCCGGTTCATTTAACTCGAGAGACGATTAATATCAGCTGTAATGGTTCAAGGTGGTTGCGTTATTCATCGCCGGCTTAGGGTACTTTGTATATGTTATTTTTGATTGTCCTCTTTCCTTTCGGAGCTGAATAAAATGTCAATGAAAGCCCCCTTATAAAGTAACTCTTATCATTTCAGGAATAATAGCGTTTTGGCTACGTGCAAAAGGACGATTTATCGGGTGATGATCATTTGATCAAAACTTCGAATCTCAAAACCTTTCAAACATTTAACTATTTTATCTTGATTATATGCTACAACTTTTTGTGAACTTGAAGCAGCTCATAAATTCAACCGCCCGCTCCTTTCAGAATAAAGTCTGTCAGGTTATAAAAGAGCTTTTAAAATCAGCGTTTGATCAACTGGTCTGAAAAGTGGCCTGGCTGGTTAAAAGCTGTCCCGAATAGAACAACGGCTTTGACTTCTAGGACGAGTATTTTGAAATCGCTTTTCCTAATTATTCCCCCAAAGATATTTTATGGTAGAATTTATTACCTTAAACACATGAAATTGTTAAAAACTAGTAAGATTGATGTTTTGAAGGATGTAATGTCTTAGTCCTTATAGAGATATTCATAATAATATGGTAGTTATGTTAAAAGCCCGAATTTCTGCGACTGACTGAAAAGTTATTCAGAGTTCTATTAAAGTATTGAAAGTTCCAGTGGAACCTTTGTGTTACAAAGGCGATAGTTTTAATATTCTTGACTGGGCAATTTAGTCTCATTACTTATTTAGTCACAGAGCGAAAATGTGTGAAGTCTAATCAAAACATACACCACTAAAAAAAATATGAATAAAATGTGGAAATATTTTTTCTTGTAGAGATTTTGATTTGGTAAGCTTTGGGAGAGTATGTGATTTAGTTTTTTGGCACTAGTCTTATCCTGAAATCGATTTGATATGACCATCGGACCTGACTTCACAAAATATTTTTCTTTGACTCCGTATAAGCAGATGGCTCCATAGAAGTAGAAGCAGACAATGTAGTGATCGTGCTCCTCATGAGGCTTCGAAAGGACAAGAATCTAGTATAGAAAATGATAATTTAATATTAATTGAAGCATCCATAGAACTCCTCTCACAAAATCCTACAAAAACCTTTATGATATCCAGAAAACAAACTCCAATTTGGCCAAATTCAAAAGATATTACATTCTGTTTGATAGTAGCCAGTTTCAAAGATAATTGAAATACAGCCGAGAAGCTTATTTATTGCGGATAGGAATCTCTTGAGCAGATTTACTATACGTTTTACTCAGTTTTAAAACGATAGCCACTCTTAAATTATTCTACATGAGGAATTCCTATTTAATAACATCAGAGTAAACTAATCAGGCATATTGTACAACAAAACAAATAACTCTTCATGAAGGCATTCGTGCTTCATAGAAGGAACACGACCATTTTATTTGCAGGCGAACGCGGAACATGGCATGGGACGATTATCTATACATCTCCTTTAACCTCCGGCTACTTCAGGGTCTCTTATTAGTGAAATAACAAAGGGAGACAATAAATATGACCAAAGGTTATTCAGTGGGGGGAGAAGAGAGAGGGGAGAGAGAGAGAGAGAGAGAGGAGGGGAAATAGGAAAATGAAAAAAGAAAAAAAAAAAACCCTGATAGATTTACTCTCGCCTGGAATATATAGTACATTGCAGAGAGTCAGGATTCCAAGGAAAACTGGACAACTTCATTTCTTCTTTTTATGAGAGGCATTCCAACTATCGCGAAGTGCTGCTACTTACTGGAAATGCGTTGGCCGCTAAGTGTTCTTTATTCCTCCCAATGATTAACGTTCCGTTCTGCCATCTAGACGTTTCTATTAGCTCCTACAGCCTTCAGCTTTATCCACGTGGGTAAAAAAAAAGTCCTTCACGCTGGGGCGAAGCGAATTTCCCGGCACTGAACACTCAAATTCTGGGTTTCATAATTAGTACGAACGGAATGTAAAAAAGAGATGAAATGAATGCAGTGTACTAAGCGATTTCATAACATCCTATGAAAATTGCATCGACAGAAGTGAAACTTTACAGAAATTTGAAAATAACAAAGTAAGTAGTAAGTAAATATAACCTTTATATTCGAAGTATTTTATATAATTTATGTCAAAAAACTTTTCTTTTGAAACAAAATTGCTAATATAATTAATTAATTATTACGAATTATAATAAATAATTATATTTGTATATACACACATATAGATACGATTATTTGACGAATAATAAGGGAGATTGACGATTTTACTTCTCCAAATTCTAAGAACCACCTGTCAGATTTCCGCAGTTACTGGACTTATCTTTTAATTTTATATGAAACTCAATTTTACAGCAGGCAAATTAGTCTATATATCCTAGAAGGAAAAAAATAATGTTTAACAAAAATAAAATGATCATAGTATATTAAATATTATAACATTATGTATGAAATCTCAAAATGTTAATTACCTTTGAGACAATACAAATACGTTGATTACTGTTGGAAAGAGTTTAAAGTTTTAAAGTGACTACTAGACGGATTTTTCCCTGTACAGAAATTTATTCAGTTCAGAAAAAGACTTGTAGAAATGTGATATTGGTTACGGAACAGTTCTACCAGAGCGACCTTAGGAGCAGTGACAAATGTTTGACACACCCGACGCCCTAGGCGGTCATTTTGTGTATTTTTTACTGTCTTGGGAAAAAAAAATAACCATTTATTCTTTTCCATGCAAATTGATATTGCCTTGGGATACAAATTGTTTAAAATAGTTGCCATGAATTATTAAAAGCAATTTCTCACCTTTTTTTTTTTAGCACTTATCTTATGTGTTGTAATTGATTTGACACAATGATTTCCATAAGACTTTAACCTAGCAAGAAAATATTTTCTTGACCTTAGATTTACGAAAAGAGAAGGGAATATCTTTACCTAGACTATCAGCATTTTAATTATTTTAATAAAAGTAAGACTTTAAATCATTATTAATGTATTTTCCTCTGAATTTTTTCTTCAGAATTTCATTTATTGCTTAGAAATGTAAGATCTCATTGGAGCTTTGACTAAATAAAGAATTTCACCCTTTCTATTGTACTTTCCACAAATTATAAAGTCATTAGAGAGCCCAAAAACGTTTATTCGAAGTCGTAAATAGTCCTTTGAAAAAAAAGTTGTTTACTGATATTAAGAAGTATGTCAAGTGAAAATAGCATTATTTAATAAACAGCCTGGTTCAATAATGATTACTGGTATTACAGAGAAAAAAAAATAGAAAACCTTCTTTTATAGTATTTTTGATATCGAAATATGCGTTTTGCAATTCTTGTCACTGAATTACTATAAATTGGAATGATTAGTATTATCATATCACATGTGAAGTTTGCTACAAAACCATTTTGGATAATAACAGCTGTGAGAGGAAGCTCCCTAGGAGTTGTGGCATGTGCTAACATGTATGTTTGAAGATGCAGTCACTTTTATTTGCCCTCCTTCTCGGCTAACTTTGCGTTTTTTTCATGTTTGTGTTTGTCTGTTTGTATGTCTGACACCTGTTTGCTTCCGCCGTAAACGCACGCCTTGGGTTGACTCTTTTCTTTGTTCAGGGAGATCCGTTTGCCTTGCCTCAACATTATCAGCTGCTCATCTCCTATTATCACAGGAGATGACCTCAGCACAACCTCCGTATTATTCTGCCTTAGTGCTACTCAGATATCTCTTGTAAAAAGCCCCTTTCTTTATCTCTCTGTTTTACGGTTTTTATGAGTCTTACTTCCAGATTTCCACCGTGATAAGCCGCTAGGTAAATGAAACAGTACTTCTCGAGTTTTTCTTCCAATGACAACAAGATTATCACAATGTTTTATCCAGTAACCCTTTTGAAACATTTCAAACACACCTGAATATGCCTGCTCATTCCAAACTCGTCTGATTTTTGGATTAACAAGAAATTTATTTTCCTTTTGGTGTAATGAAGAACTATGCTCCCTTAGGCAGGGAGTGTTGAGCCTGGAACTGTCCGTTTAGGTGGAAATGTTTACTGTTTGATTAATTTCTTCATAACAGTGTAGCCGAACTTCAGCTTCACATATTTTCTGACTCATAATTTGTTAATTGCTTTATATTTCCATTTATTCAGTCTATTACTAATTGTATAGTTAATAACTGTCTTTCCTCACTAGATAAAGTTCCATTGTTGCTTCTTAGAAGAAGTAGGCATTCAATCAAAAAGACAGAACTGGCGAGAAATAGGAATGAATATTAATATATCCAATGCCAAAACTGAAAAATGTTATTTTTCTCACTGCGTTAAGACAACAGACATAATAATATGAATTATTATTATTTTGATGTGATCAGCGTTGTTTTTTGTACGTCGTAGACTGCGCTGAAAATACCTTAGCTTTCGAAAGCAGCAATACAAAATAAGCTCTCGTTATTTTCAATTTTACATCAGTGTTTCCTTTTCTTGCTGATGAATTCTGAACTAGTAAAAGTTGAATGTCCAACGAGATTTCACTATTTGGGGGTATCGTAGGGCTTTAAGTTAAGCAGTTTCATAATGATTAAACGAATCAATGCAATGTGTCTTTTTATAATTAAATGTTAAGAATTATTAAAAAAGTACGACTGATTCTTATTTCCAGAGGGAAAGATAATGTTAAGATGTGAAGCGGAGAGAAAACCGAAACGTGTTGCAGTCAAGAGGCGAAATTGTTGGTAATGAGCTTGGATTATGTGGTTCGGGCTAAACTGTCAGAGAATCTTGCACGTACTGGCAGCACACGACGCTAGAGGCAACACGCATCACTCGCACTACAACCAATATTATTGATAATAGTAATGGCAATGTTTACTTTCTTTACTATGTTTCTCTCTTATTCTTTCACCTCTTGGTCAATCTAGAATAGCGTATATAAGAGTAGTAAATTATACATATTTTGCCCACATCCCTGGTCCGTAAGGTAGGATGCTGCCAGGACGGAGATGCGTTCCATTCATAATCTTCGTGAGAACGTTTGGTCGATTTGGAAATGCGCACAAATCGATAATGAAATTGGACCATGTCGTATGTAGCTTGATGTTTTGTCTTTGGCCACTTCTAAATCAGGTGTAGGAACCTGTAAAATGTCAAACGATTGTAAGTGGATGGGTAACCGCTTCCCGCACATATCAAACCATGCCGGTGTCTACTCTTATTCATTAGACAACACCTCGTAGTGTAATGCTGTTGGCTTAAGGTCGACTCTCCATTCTTAGAGGTGTTATGACTCACGATTAATTTAATATAAATAGTTCATTAAAAAATAGGTAGTCACCATCAAAACAAATTTGCACGACTACTCAATCAGAAATATAAAAAAAAGAACAATAAAATACAACCTGAATAATAAAATTCGTTATTGTATTGGTCACTTCAACATTTTAATAAAAACTGGCATGGAAAAGCAAATCTAAGAAAAGAATAATCCTGAAAAATAAGTAAATGCACCATGAAAGCATTTCTATGTGACACATTGTCTCTGGTGTTTTGTTTTTTTTGTACCTTGGATGTAAAAAGAAAATATTTTCTAAGATGTTTTATCACAACAAGGTTTGCTACTTAGGACTTTTTTTCGGTTTTTTAGAATGTAATAAGCTGCATTGCTTCTTGTTCAACCTCGTGTTTTTCTGTATCTCTTTTCAGTGTCATCTAGTCTATATTTATCAAATCAGTATTCACTTTGAATACTAATTAATGAACGACTTGTATTATGCAAGTCATGTAATGGGATACAGTTTAAACGAAGAACGGCTTGTGTTATTAATGGCGTAAACATGAATAAGTTATTTCAGCAAAAAAAGGGCATAATAGAGCCATTATATTTAAAGGTTTTATACGGGATAATATCATTTTCTATTATATTCGAGTTTTATATTTGAATTGCAAAGTGCCACAGTATTATAACTGCTCTACTTTTATTTGTCCTTTGAGAAATAATCACATTACATATTGTGTGTAAAAGGTAACTGAAGTTTAATGAAGTATAGTCTGGTCGAACATATTTTCAAATCTAAGGGGATAATTTCTGAGATTTCTGTTAACATTTTTGAATTTTCTTGTTCGAAAAATGCTTATAGGGTTTAGCAGTAACTTAGGTCCTTAGAAAGGTCGTATAAAAAAAAAAAAATAAAAAAAATAAATAAATAAATAAATAAAAAAAAACAACTAAATACTTAAATTTCATTTCTACTGGAAAATTAAGAGTGTTTTTTTCGTTCTTTGAATGAAAGAAGAACATCATTTTGTAGGTATACTTTATTTACTTTTTTTTTTAATTTATAAAAAAAAACTCTGTATGTAAAATTTAAGCCTAAAGGCTTAAATTATTTGGTAAAATTAGTTTTTTATTAAGAAATATGAAATAATAAATAATAAGGGTGGTTACACATATAGCTTTATAACTGTGCAAACTATTTATTCTATCGGTTTGTTGGATGTATGGGTGATTCAAGTATACTTATTCGTAATCATATCTGTTAGTTTTTTATTATTTATTTTTTGTAGCTGTTGATAGTTTTAATATTTGCGCTTTAGTTGACCAGCACTCTTGTAGAACTCTTTGGTACAATCAAAATTCTGAATATGTTTTAGCAGGCTCAAATGCTGGGAGTACAGTATGGTATGTAAAACAATATGTGTATATGAGACGAACTGCTGACACATATGCATAGAGCGGTCCCTGTGCCAACATACAGACAGACCCGTCAGAACAAACATCGGGACGATATAAAAAGCGGAGTACATGACGAACCGGACTTGTTTGAAGAGGCACTCAGCTTGGCTAGGGGTCAGTACTGGACACGCGCTCCTCTTTTACATACTTAACTACCATTCCCTCAGTAATTCACACCCTCTTTCGAACATGACGGATTAATTCAAACCTCAATCATTGTTACAGTCTTCTTGAAGCATTGTGTCAATATATTATATTTTTATTATTTTTCAAACTCCCAAATAAGTTATAAGTTTATTCTTTCGGCTGGAGGTGTAATTTGGGATTTTAGCAACGGAAGACTTTGTTTGAAGAATTAGAGATATACCCACAACGTTATTACGGGGTAATGTAGCCTCTCACCGAGCTTCTCCCATATAATAGTAGCTACTCAATTGTACCACAATGTTATATAAGCAGAGAGAAAACGGTCAGAAATACAAACTCAAAACCCCGTAATTGCCTAGCTAAATAAAAATGAGTTTGTCATTTCAACATCTACAACACCACTGAAGAGCATCTCCACAATTAATTTTCTCAAGAGAAAACCAAATTAGTTCTGCGTTTAATATTTTCCCTGTGGCGTTTTAAAATTGCCCGAGCGACTAACAGTTCAAACAGCATTTCTGCTAAAAAGAAAGGTTTAGTATGGTAGAATGATAGAGACTTTTAATTACAAATCGTAAGCGGATCAGACCAGAACATTAAGTACTGTTGTATAATAGCCAAGCAATGGGGTAGTTAATAACGAACATCTCTACGAAATGGAGTATTGTCGAAATGGCAAAAGGTTTCAAATGATTTATTTATCCAATAAAATGTTTTTATCGCTGTGAGGTCACCAATCAAATAATCTTCCCCAATACTGAATAACTATATCAATATCTAATGCCTGTCTAAATCTATATCGTTATAATTTGCCACATCATATAAAACCATTCATTAAAAAATATATTCAAAAAAGTGTGATATGCCCAATTTTTTAATTTATTTTGCTTTCTAAAATGGGTTATTTATCATAGCAATGTAAAAGAGTTTCTACATGTGGGTGCCTTGGGCGCTTCATACCTGTATCCCAAGTTGGTTCATCTAATTTATAATATTTACATAGTGGGGCCTAACAGTGTAGCCTTTGCACGTGCCGTTGATACTGAAACTTTGGACTTACGGATATCAGTCACTGGATGTAGGGCTCACTTGAAAGAATGTTGATTCGTTATAGGTTTATATCCAGTTTTAAACGGAACTCAAATTGGACGTTTACGCAATCAAGTTAATAAGACTGCTTTCAATAACATATGTCAAGATAGTTCTTCAAGCTATTAGTAGTAGACTTGGCGCAGCCATGTCTTTGGAGTAACGAATAGCCTCTTAGCTATATAAGGCATGGAGTTCTTGAACACCAAGCCTAAGGTCTTGGAAGCCATCAGTCAGCTGGCAAAACGGCGCGTTAGACGGAACTGGACGTCGGCGGGTGACAGTCTGGCCAACCTTGCCAATGCGGACTGACACCATTCACGAGTCAATGGCAGAACCACCAATCAAGCTATAAAGAAGTTGGTTGCTAATTAACTGGCGTCATTCTCTGCTTTCCCATGTCCTTCGAAAGGAGCGGGAGTTAATTCAGGATATCATTGTAATGGACGCGGTTTGGCAAAGCGTTCCGGCTATGAGCAACAATGATATATTATTAAGAGACCGCCTCTATTAATCTTATTCAATATGTTATGTAAATTTTAACATATGACAGCCTCTATAGGTCAACGCAACCACATTCAACACCAATGCTGTGTATTAAGTGCTTGCAGCTTGTAACCTCTGAGCTCCGCTTTCTTGCGCCCAATTGTGATTGGCTATTTTTATAAGCCTACGCTAAACATTCCTGGTTGTCTAAATTCCCACTTACAACATGGGCAAGGCTGGAAGGCACATTAATGTTGTTGTCTGCATTCCTATAATGACTAATGTCTATCATTAGTAGGCTAGCAATTCTTTCTTTCACAACGGAGTAGTATAAATAAACATAAACAATAACAAAAATACCATCAGGTATTTAAAAACTTCACTTTTTTTATTAAAAAAATCGAATGTCAATGTTCCACTTCAGTCCTGTCAATGAACACCAGAAAGCTGTTGTTTAATTTGTTGTGATTGGCCTAGGGAAGGGAGAGGAAGTTTCATAAGGAAAAGGTTTTTATTTCTCTTCCGTCTTTTTTTTCCTCTCTCTCTACTTCCACCTCCGCAGGGAGTTCATTGTGTCAGAGAGTATGACATTTATAAGTGATGACGTCAGACGTTAACGGGGTTAAGGAGGGGATCGAGCAGACTTTACTGCTGAAGGGGGGCACAGATTGCTATCGACTAAAGGCACCCCGTGAACTCCCATCCAAGTCGGTGATAAAACATGTCAAGTTTGTTTTAGATCTCCAGAGCTCTTCGACCCCTCTCGAGGCGTACTCCAAGGACCCTTTTTTACCAGGAATTTCCGCTCCGTGTGTGTCTGTATGTGGTTGGAAACGGGAAGTAAAGTGATAGGGGGGAGGGGACTTACCACTTTGCCTGGAGGACCCACGCTGTCTGCGCTTCGAATCTGAATGAGCTTGCTCTTATATCAATATTAAGCCTTTTTGTGGCAACATTTTTTTTTCGTTTTTTTTAACCTTCCTTGTCTAAATTCTCAAAACGAATGTCAGTGTGGCCAAACCGGAGGTATATTAAAGTTGTAATTTCCGTACTCACACTGGGTTACAAGTATAGTAGGCCCTACCAACTCTCATTATACTTGGTTGCATTTATTGCTAGATATCCTCATGGAGAAGGAAACGTTAAACCACTGTATCTCCTTATGCTTCTCTTCGCTCTATTGTTCGTTTATATAGTAATGCTCGTGGGAACGAACAACGTCCCCCGTAGATAAATATAACATTCTGTTTAGCTTATTCAATTTATGAAGTACATATAATCATACTTACACAGCCTCTGAAAAGTCGCTTCGTATAGGCCAAAGTAGGCGTCGAACATTAAATCCCTATATTGGGACTCCTAAATAAAGTTGAGCTTAGCGATGCCTAATTTCAGTGATGTCGACTTGAATTTAAAGTATTTATAGTAAAGGAATCAAATTAAATTAATAAATAGCTAATTGCTGAAGTGTAAATTGCAAATTTGAATGGCATTGTTATGAAATTCCGAGAGGTTCCAACGTCCGTGTGTAAATCACCACACTGATTCAGACAGGTAATAAGTTAACAAAGAGGGATTGTTAAGAGAACCTGCTTCAAGCAAACTCCAGGGTTAGTGGGGAATTGAATGTATGAGTGCCTCCAAATCAGGAAATATCTATCCTGGACAGAAGGACTTTTAAGTATCAATATAGAGCATCTCATAAATCCATAAAAGGTCATTTCTTCACCCTATTGACTTGTAAATCGGCCGGGACTTATATCAATTGGACTTGGTCCCGGCCGATTGCTGATTAGGAATGTGACAGGAGCTGACTTACGAGCAGAGAGGCAATCAGTCGCCGGCTAACTGGTCCAGAGACAAACCTCATCTGTTGCCTGACCTTTGCACCCCCTTGGTTGTCTGAGTCACCCCCGCAGAGTCGTGGTTTCCTGCATCAATGCCTCTTATTAAAGCCCACCCCTGCAGAGGGCGCTCGTTGCTCTGGGGGATCCTCGCGGTTTTTTCAAAAGGGGGTCTCGCCTCATCGCTCTTCCTACCCTCCGCAATCCGATCTCACATTAGTTTACACCCCCTCGCCCCCTTTAAAGGAAACCGCAATTGGGCGTCTATGGGGAATGTTCTAGGGGGAACAACAACTGCTTTATCCCCAGTTTTTTTTCTCCTACTGTTTGGGACTGCACTGAGAATTGCAATAGGCAAGCCGTGAAATACTGCAATAATCAATGCTGTGACATATGGATGAGGTGAAAAGAATAAAATGCTAATAGTCATATATGTTATTGTATATAATTTTTGAGGCTGTATCTCGATAATCATCAAAGCTATGAGGCCGAGTGATTTAGGATGCATTATTATTTATTTCAGAATTGACAGTAATTATTTATTACTGATCTGACATATCTTATGTGAACTTTAACAGACGTTTTCTTTGGGCACAACCACACAGGAATACAAAAAACAGCGATACCTACATATGGACCTTTGATTGTCTGAAATCGAGACATTCAGAATTTCTGGTACAGGCTTTATTTCTTAATTCCGAAATTTTTTTATGCAAACATAATATTTTATTATATAATCTATGGGGCACTAAAAATCGAATTACGCTAATAAAATACAAAACTGAATATTCGAAATGAGGTATTTGATATTAATGCTAAATGTGAGTACTGCTAGTGGATGCTACCCTAACACCCAGGTCAAAAAAATATCTCGTGGAAGGGCTGCGTAAACTAATTGTGCACACATACTGGATTAACTCGTAGATTACGTTATCTCGTATTTTAATCTGTATTTATTCCTTAATAAGGATTCAAACTAAAGAGGATTTAAAATAGCAGAAAGGGAAAAATTTGAGTTGGTGGAAGGACGTTAAACCCAAAATGTGTATAACAAGAATTTTAGGACATTTTCCTATCAGCAAAACATTTTTTGATACGACACATAATAATAGCCATATGTACAATGTTGCATTTTACTACCCCTTCACTCAACTAACCTTCAGCCATTAACGAACTTGGCCTTCAGCTTCACATGAAAAAAAAAACCTCTTTCTGTTATTCCACGCAGTTTAGGAGGACCATTCCTCGGTTGCCTTATAAAAAGCCCCAATATGGCTTTCCAGCTTAGTTCCTTGCAATTATTCCACAGCCTTCACCCGACCGACACAGCAGCTGCAGAGTATTTTAGAAAGTTTCATTGGAGGAAGAAGAATAGAATAAGAGAAGACAGTAATGGGTGATAAGACCTTCTTATCTGTACTTAAGGCTTTATGACCGACTGATGAATATATAATTCTGTAAAGTCACTTCCATTTTATAGCGCGTTTCACTTTCAGTTGTAATTAACTCGTTAAAGCTAATATACGACATTCATATTTTTCAAATATATTTATTAAGTAGCTACATATTTATTATATAATTTAAAAGGCATTCAAGCCAACATAATTTCTAAATAAGGCGTTCATTGCCTAACGGTACGCGGAATGGCTTTGGAATACCATTTAGAACGTACTGTTAGGTTCCTTAACTGCAGCGGTGGCGGACTGAAAATGTGTGTTTTTTTTTAAAGAATGTTCGACATCAAAAGCACAATCTAATAGCAGTAATGCAAATTGAGCCCTGATGAATAAATGTCATCAGTGAATTTTGATCAAGCAACTTCAATGGATATGTAATATGAATGTGATATTTTTCGATCTAATGACATGATTTAAACAGGAGCAATTAAATCCCATCAGTTCGCAAACTTTGACAATGGAATATTCACGAGTATCCCAAGTTTGGAATTTAGCAGATTTCCCATTAGAGTAAGTCACCTGTTGAAGTCCCGTTTCATATAGGTTTCTTATTATGGGAGGAGTAGAGAATAAAGTATGAGGCGTAATCGGCGAGGAATTCCATCACGTGGAAACTCTGTTTAATTAATTTAGCGCCTGAATAATGGACTGAAATAATTCTGATTTTTACAAAAAGGAAATTAAAAATTCATCCATAACTTTGGATGATATGAAGGAAACAGTCCGCCAGGCAGGGGCTGCGTTAACTAAGCTGATTTCCCAAGTGAGGTACGTTTTACATTTATCTCAAGACTTAAAAGTTCAATGAGAACAATATTTGGTATTTAAGCTTCAAATAAACTACTTCTTAGCATAATAGAATATTGTTAATGAGTTGAATAGTAGGAGTGGGGGTTTACTGAAGACCGAAAACTAAAAAATGCAAGTATCTCAGTAAATAATCTAGATTGCGAAAAAATGTACATAACAACATTTGTACAGAACATTACATTTGCAATAAGGTTGGTTCTATACAATTTTTCGATCCGATGCAGAGATATTAAGAATTTTCGAAATTCTCCCCCTCTAACACCCCCCCCCTCCCCCTAATCCGATTTTAGCCGTCAACGAACTTGATCTGTCTTTTTGTATAAAACGATTATATATCAAGTTTGGTAAAGATAAAACCAAAAATTGGGACCACTAGAGCGGTAACAGACACACACACACACACACACACACACACACACACACATATACATCTGATACTTCCCCATTCACTCAGCAGTGTGAGGCTTTTGGGGAAAAAAAGACAGCATAATCCGTCCTTCTAGTTACTTTCATTTACCTTACATTTACTACGATAACAAAATTAAACTAAAATGTATTCGAACGAAAGGAAATATTGCTCTCAAAAGCTGATTTAACAGTAAATTGAACCTTATTGGAGTCTTTTATTTGCTTAATAAATACATTTGCACTTTCCAAGTTGCAATATTCAATTGAGTCTAATGACAAACAGCAGTAAATGGCATAATATATCACAATAAATAATGTTGTCTGAATTCTGAAAATAGAGAAAGGCTATTGGCTATTTTCTATCCGGGTGAAATATAAAAGCCAAGGTTGATATTATTTTAATTGCAGTAATAAGTGACATGTCACCTGAGCGAGGGAAAAAATACGAGAAAATATTTCCTGGTTAATATTGGAAAGAAAATGGAAAAATGCAGTGGTGAAATTATGCATCCACTTTTTTTTTATCGTACGATCTTTTATCCCGTGCTATGAATGACAACTTGCCGCAAATGATAATTACGCATAAAAAACTATTTTTATGGCTAGCAAAATCTATGGCTATCCCATCTCATATTTATTCATTTTAAATGGTCATATAGAAGGTAAACGTAAACAATGTTATGCACATTTAGGACATATTTCTTGGTTATTACGATTGCGGACGGACTATAAATTTATAAAGAGTAATAGCCTGCTCGTAGTTATTAGAAAGGCGACAATTATGGATTATATGACACGTGGAGAAGTATTAAGCGATTCAGAAAAAAAAAATAACGCTAATAAAACAGATTACAGAGTTTAAAAAAAAAATCAAATTATGCAGACAGGTGGAGTGCGGCGCAAACCATTTAACACATCGTCACCGAGAGAGGCTCGTCGTCATCCGGAATGAATTTAAATAGATAAATATTTTCCCGTTAATGAATTGTTATTTAAATAACAAATAAAGAGGTGGTGAAGATAAGACGAATTTATTGGCTTCCTTGTAGGCTTGTGGATTGCTCAATGAAGACACGGAATCTGCTTCACCAGACGCGGCCATACTTCATTCCACAGCCTTCTATGGTCTTATCGACATTAATGCCGTAATAGAATCGATACTCCGTCGCTTCAATACTCATTCTTTAATTAATAATATTCAATCTTAGATACATAACTGGGAAAATCCTTTTGTCGGACCTGAGCTTCATCATTTTAATTCATTAGCCGATACTAAAAATTAAATTCCGTACTTACATGCAGAATAAAATAAATTTTTTTTTAATTATAACTTTTTTATATTTATTTAATATCCAGATAAATGGCTTCATGAAATCTCTTATTTTTTCATTACCTTATTATAAAATACAGAAGATTAATGGAAAGTAAAAGAAAAAAAAATAATATTTGTAGTACGACCAGGCTGTGAATTTCTGATATTTGGACTTTATTTACCATTAATTTTCATTCTTAATTCGAATTCATTCTCAGAACCAAACATAAGTTTTAATTAATTTTAAAATTTTGGTTATTTGCTTTATTTATTAGTAGGGGCGGGGGCACGAAATAAAATCATTAAAAAAAATAAGAAATCACAAAATGAATATTTGAAATTGAGAAAAAAAAAAGTTCATTAACCAATATACTTAAATTCAATTTAAACTCAGGAAAAATACACTTCTTTTTAATTTTTATTCATTATACACAATAGAAAGAAGTAAAGTAAAATTACACGTAATTTTAACAGCTAGTTGAGGCACGCCGAGAACATGGGGTTTTGCAAGCTGTCAAATATACTGTTTAATGCACTGAGTGGTCGAAGAGAAGGTACAGGAGTAGGTTATATGCCATATTGTTTGTTTTGATGAAAGTTATTTTCTTTTATTTATTCTCTTTTAGAAAACATGCCTAGCATAATTGGCGCTTATTAGAAATAAATGAAAATCAATATATTTCGACATTAAGTTAGCTATACATTATTAAAAAGACAGTATCTTCGTTACACGCCATTAAAGTGAAATACTCAAGCGGATATGAATTGCATGAGAACTTTTTTTTTTCTTCCAATAAATTTAAATATCCAATAATACTTTTTGATATTGGTGAGAGTGAACTTTAATCCAATTAACCTTATAAGGCATTGCGTGAAAAGGGGGCATGTTTTTGTAATAGATTTTTAATTGATTCGCTTCAGAGCCTAAAAAAAAAAAATAGCAAGGCGTTCCAATCTCATAACGATCTAAAGCCTTAATTACTAGGCCTAAGGGTGTGCGGCGCAATTCCTATTTTTCGGAGCCAAATAAGGAAATGGTAATTTAGATAAGGAATCAAGTTATTGTTTGGTTTGTTCGTCAAATCAAATTATACCAAATGAAATTATAATTGTCATCAACAATGTAAGTCATTTGTTTTTCAATTTCTTTATGCAGGTATGGAGCGAATATGAATATGCATTATTTATGTCTGCTCGTGTACATTAATTATGCAAGTGTATGGGTGTATACATGCATACATCAACATGGATTGAAGAAACGATTTATTCCGATATATAGTGGAGCTAATTTTAATAATGGATTATGAACATATGAGGTAAACTGCCTTCTAAAGATTTTAGCTACGTCAGTGAATTTGCAAATGATCATTAATAGTAGAGACTCAGGAGAAATATGACCGAATAGTTCTAAAAATGATATTAGTTTATAATATATTGACAGCCTTTTTCCTACCATTTTTTAGTTGAAATTGTTTCGACTGGTTGAGGGGTTATTTACCTCTGTAGACCTTTTTGGTTACAAATTTATATGTCTTAAATTGCGACACACCTAAATAAATAAATAATTGTAAAATTTTCATTTATATGTCCCATGAAATTAGGTTGTCTTGATTATTTTTTGTTTATTTTCTTGGCGCTTGATAATTCATTCTTCTTACATCTAGTTCTTTGGCTTTTTTGAGAAAATCATTTCTAGAAAATTATATTTTTCTTCTTAATATAAAGAACTTAATGTTTGAATGCCTTCCCATAATTCCCGTTATTCCTGTTGCTCAGTAAACGTAACAGTGTCTTGGGACATATGTTAAGCTATTGTGTTTTCTGTTTTTAGTCTTTTTATTCCTTTCCTTTTTTTTCATTTTATATGTAAATAAATTGAGTTGATTTAATTAATATATAAAATTTGCATTGTAATGGTGCATACTGATCATATGGCAAGACCAAGGTTTCCTTAATAGATTGTATTTCTTCTGGGAAGGACTTGTCGGAATAGACTATATTTCTGAAGCTTCTACCAAGAAAACTGATTAGAAGTACCCAGCTGCTTTGTAAGTATATTGATTTCTATCCTTTGAAAGCTTACACACTCACAAAAAAAAATGAAAAGACCTGGGTTCCTTGGGGAAAAAAATCTTAACTCAGATAAGAACGTTGTGTATTTGAAGAATGGAGTTGACAAAGGGAGAGGCGAAGATAGAGAAGGCGGTGGAATCCCTATTAACATGTAAATCTTGGGAAGGGCTGATTAGATCAGTTAGGCAGTGGCTGTGACATTTCCCCCACCGCCAGGGAGCGCCAACTAATATCCGGCAGCAAGATAGCAGCACTGCTTGTTCCGCTACGGTCAGTCAGCAGTCAGCTGGACACTGCCTTCTACATCTACAGCTGTCCGTCTAGTCGGCTACATAATACACATCTACTATTGCTAATGCACCACACGTTTTAGGATATGTGTCCCACCTCTATCCAATCACAATCCGAACCTCCCCCCAGGCGTCAACCTGTCAGAATGACCAATGTAGGGGTCCACGATGAATTGAAAGAAATCTTTAGTAAGCAGAGAGGCTGTTCTTTTAAGTAATATAATGTTTGTATGCAAAAACTGTTGAGGTTATAATGCTATTAAATTTTACTGTTACTCATTGCTATGCAATAAAAAATATGAGTGGAAAATTTAATTGCAGTAGTTAATAGTTATGAAATGAGCTATTTTTGACAGTAAAAAAATCATAATCAAATTCAATCAAGTTTCAGTGTTTTAAAAAAATGCATAATTTCTTGGTTCTTACCGAAGAGGAAGGAATTTGGAACACATACCCGAGGGTGACATAATTTATATTTTTATAATCACTATTTTTCATTGTTATTCTAAAACCTCAAATCAAGTATACACACAAATAATCATTATATAAAAAGGGCTGCGTAAACTAAGCAGATTTCCCACGCGAAGGTTTACAATAGTTAAATATACATACAGGTACTCTATCGTGAATGCTCAGTAAATTTACAATACAAGTTACAATAATCTCTACAAAGGAAAGCGGCTGAATAGTAAACAAACAGGCCAGCCAGTCTCGTAGCGCTGATTAGATAGACTGGAAAGACAAACAATTAATGAAATATATCTGAATATAACATATTCATTTTATTGAAAACAATTTCCTAAAGCTAGTGGTGTAATTTGTAATGAATCAGAATCAGTTTTATCCTTAAAACCTTAAGGGAAATCTGCTAAAATTGCAGTTAAATTTTACAATGATGTCTGGGAAATTAGGATAAATTTGATTTGTTATTGTTTTTTAATTGTAGTGTGTTTTAATAGTATTATTTTATTAAAGTATTTTATAGAAATATAAAGTACATAAATAATGGTATGAAATATGATTTTCTTGACGAGCCTAAGTCGATATTTAGGCGAATACCCAATACAAGGATGTAGAGGTAAAACAAGAAAGATCAGAATAAGCCTCTAATTTACATACTTATAAGCATTCATGCCTCAAAAAGGAAATCGTATAGCCTATCAAAATTACCAAATCCGTGAATATTTGCAAAGCAGGTAAGATAATTTATGACAGCTATCGTAGAATTCACTACAGTAGACAAAAACATTCAATTAATTGTCAATCAATCCCAAGACACATTTAAACTGCGCTAAGATTTGAACGCCCATTAGAGTGATCGCGAGAATCTTGCTTTATTGTGATTGGCTATACCTACATATATCGATAATAACACCAAAGAGGTATGTTATTAAACAAATAACTTTCCCAAGGATTTCAAGGAAGCCCTTCTTCGCGTCAGAACATTCATCAGAACTAATGACACCATCAGGAGCTAATTCATTGTTCATCCCCGCCATTTTTCTCGTTTTATTCTCTGAAAATTTAATTTACTTACATTCTACGCGGTATAATTTTATAGTAGAATAAATGAGTAATGTTCCCCCCGGGGAATTACTATAGACAGTCATTCCATTACCATGCTCCCTTTCACTTCCTCAAACAAGTTTTTATGTTGACAATTGTATTACATCAAGCTTCATTTACGAATCAACAGGCGTTCTTCGTCACGCTACTATTGCTTAACATTCATTTTAATGATCAACAGGTTGTCATAAAGCTTTAACGCAGGTTCGCGTATGCAAATGAAATGCAGAGTTCTCAGGCAGAGGATGAAGGAAGCCTTCTCTGGAATAAACAATCCATTGAAAGGTGTCCGTTGAATAAGCGCAAAATAGTCGTAAATCCCTTTGGCTAATGGTCGCTTTAGCACTTCGTACGTTCACAAGTTTTATTATTCAGATATAAATTTAATCTATTGTATTTGGATAATGCCATATGTTGTTCGACTTAATAGGCAGTTATACTTGTACAGTTCGTTCAGAAATAATGAGAATGAACTTTGTAAAATACAATACAAGAGGTAGATTAGTATAACATTGAGATAATACTCATATTTGAAACAAATTTCTAAAAAAGGAAATTACAGAAAAATAACTCCCCGAAATTATGTCATAATTGTTTTTGTAATTTGTTATATGCGACTACATTTTTACTCAGGAAGTAAGAGTGTTTATACTATTAGTGATATTTTATTTGTTATGGGGTTTAAATATACATGTAAACATTTTGAACGGGAAAGGTGAGCGAGATATAGAAAATATTCTTGGAATCAAGCTGCATTACTTACAATTAGAATATTTTAGGGAATTGCCTTCAGTAAATTCATTATCGATGTTGGTCCCTAGATATATGTAAATTCCCCGAAATCTTCATAAATCAAAGTAAATGAGTATAATAAGATATTTCTAAAATTGAAGATATATAATATGTCTAATACCTCAATTGCTGAACGAAAGTCGTCACTCAAAAGTAATGATTGTTTAGCGCATCCATTTGAAATTTCAATATTGGCTTAAAGCTATCTTATAAGACAGCCTATAACAACAAAATAAGACACTGGGCGGGAATAAGAGACTACATATGTTAAAAAGACACTATTCCAATTGGCGTTTCACGATTTTTGAGTTATTAAGTTGTTACAGCACGTAAGCTTTTATTCAAGAACATTTGAACAAAGATTAAATTTAGCGCAGTCTAGTATTATTTTTTGTATATTTTGACACAAAATTTGCGTATCTACCCTCTCTAATTCTTAGCTTTAAATGAAAATATTCTTGGTTTTGATATTAGGAAAATATTTAATTTAAAAAGAAAAATTAAATTATCACTTAATTCAACAGAAGTTAAACAGGACAGGTTCTCTATGCATTGACATATTTCCTAACCTGGGTCACTTCATAAATTCCTGTTGCCCAAAATGGATTATGACCCATGATTCTAGGCTTACCAAGTATATTGATATCATATAAAAAAATTAAACGAATAATGCCATTTACTCATTTGTACATCAAGCAACAATGATTTAGAAAAACATAATTGTTTTTTGAGTCATATCTCAACTACATTTACGGGATTTTTAAAACATTTTAATATTGTATTATGTATTTATATATCATTTCTTTAAGTCTACAGAATATACTGGTTTTTGCTACATGAAATGGTTGGTTTGCCTCTGACAAAGGTTTGCAGCCTTTAACACCCGCAATCACATTCCTATCCGCAATGGGCAAGTTATTAGGGGGTCAGCCGATAGCGGAACAAAGCAGGAGAGGCAAAAATATCAGCGGAAACGTCATTTTCAGGACGGTCAATGAATAGCCCTGGACATCGAGAGACGGCTGGAATTCGGTGACCCGGGCTTTTCACGAGGCTATCGGCTGAAGAAAAGTCCGTCACCCAGTGGCTGCGTAAACTAAACAGATTTCTCACTTGCTGGTATAACTCATTTGTGATCCAATCTCACCACATAATCTCTAATTATGTGAAAAACCCCCATTAGTAGACGGGGGGTTACTGAAGGCAGAAAACAACAAAGTAAGAATAACTCGCTTAATACTCGAGTTACGAAAAAACGCATAGAATAACAATTGTAGAATACCAACAGTTTAACAAGTTTGGTTCTATAATATTTTAGAATCCGACTCATAATAACGGAGATATTTTAAATGTTCGAATTCCCCTCCCCCTAAACCCCGTGTCCATTCCAAGTCTGATTTCAAACAATAACAAATATTATCTTTATAACGAGAAATCTTAATTGATGAAGTCATCATCACACAAAAATTCGCATGTATCTCACAAAGTAATAGTTCAATGAATACTATATTTGGTATTTAATCTTGGAATGAAGTGGTTCATTTTATAGCAGGTTATTGTTAATATGACATGAGCAGGAGTGCGGGTTTACCGAAGGCATAAAACTAAAAAAAATGCAAATATCTCGGGTAAAAATCAAGATACCGAAAAAACCATATATAACAACATTCATAGAACATTATATTTCCTATATGATTGGTTCCATTCATTTCTTCGATCGACGTATAATAACGATATATAACGGATATATTTCAAATTTTCGTAACCCCCCCCCCTCCCACTGCTCCCATTGCAGCCATTAAAGAACTTGATCTTTCTTTCTACATAAAACGTTTAAATATCGAGTTTAGTAAAGATCAAACAAAAATTGCGACCGCTAGAGCGTTAACAAACACACACACACACATATATATATATCTGTGTGTGTGTGTGTGTGTGTGTGTGTGTGTGTGTGTGTGTGTGTGTGTCTGTCTGTGTGTGTGTAAATAGATATACAGTTTTGAACGAAACCCATTTTCTTGTGTCTCCTGGATAGGATCGATGGACGTTTGTGGAATTTTTTCTTAAGGGAAATCTGCTAATAAACAGTAGTTTGACGCTTCGGGCCATCAGTCAGAAGACAGCCGATACCGAGAAGGCAAACCTTGCCAGAATAAGCCGATAATAAGTGAACGATTATGAGCAGTAATGCCTGCTCGTATCGAACTAATGGTCTAAGAAGCAGGACCATATCATTTGTCATAGGGCTACCATTAGCGGCGATGACGTCTATCTGTCTCTTGGCCGATTATGTCATTTGTATGCGCCAATCATTGGCCAGCTCTTCATATAATGACTCTCTCATAGGACCAACAACCACCTGCCACTCTTTATCTATTGCCTCTTATTACATGAACTTCAACAAGGGACGACAGGCTAATTAATAAACACCAGCTGGGGAAAAAACTAAAAACGAAAATACTCTGGTGGTGATAAAAAATCTTTCAAAAACTACATAGCGCAGGGGCTGCGTATGCAAAGCAGATGTCCGTGGCATACGAATGACACCACAAATGGGTCGTACTAACGCAGATAACGTTCTGCACATTTTGTATTATATTTCTCCTTATCTTTTTATACTATTGTGTACTATTTCGTTCTTTGTAAAAATGTTACCTAAGTAAATAAGACATGAAAGCTACACCTTGAATGGAGGTTTCTAGATGGCTGTCACAAAAATACAAAGAAATCCGTTAATATTCTAGTTAAGAGACAAATGTACAGCGATGATTTGAATTTCATTACTTGGCTTATATAACACATGATAAGGGAGGTTTATATGATTTTACAAATTACTAACTCCTTCCGTTAAAGAACTTATGATTAGTTTTGTGACAACGTTTGCCTTTATGAGCATATTTCCCATGGGGGAAATCAGCTATTGAGGTTGTACTCATAGTGGGATTTTCAAAAAATTTCTTCAAAGGTCCATCAATCCTACATAGGAGATGACGAAAATGAGGTCCGTTCAAAATTTTATACATATTTGTCTGTTAACTCTCTAGAGGTCACACATTTTTCGATACCAAACTCGATATTTAAACCCTCTGGATTTGTGCTGGCTGGTGGAGGTCCATCATCAACGGAAGGATCAAAAAGGTCAAACACCTCCACTCTTAATACTTCTTTATTACAGGCAAAGTACTTTCGGGGCGAACCGTCCCATCATCAGTGCTCTAGAGTTGGTCCCTATTGAGCCGACATCTCCGGCGAGACTGCCTGTAATAAAGAAGTATTAAGAGTGGAGGTGTTTGACCTTTTTGATCCTTCCGTCGATATTTAAACGTTTTACGTAAAAATGAAGATCAAGTTCGTTAACGGCTAAATGTGGACGAATTGGGGGGTTAAAGGGGGAAATTCGAAACATCTCCGTTATTATGTGTGGGAAAGAAAATTCATATAGAATCAATCTTACTAAAAATGTGTCTTTCTATAAATGTTGTTATGTACGCATTATCTTGATCATTAACCGAAATATTTGCATTTTTTAGTTTTCGGCCTTCAGTAAACCCTCACTCCTGCTCATGTCATATTAACAATAAGCTTTTGTATTGGGAAACCCATTACTTAAATCCTAAATACCCTATAATGTTAAGCTTGAAAGCTTCAAGTCAGATTAGGAACGTATGATAGTAGAGTGGCTCCCCTAAATCTCTCAGGATTACCGTTTAAAATAAATATATTCCGAAGTGGTCCACTCGCTTAATTTTTATTTATATATACTTTCTCTTATATAAATGACCCCAAAAAAGGTGCTCCCACAAAAGAAAAATGTAATAAGCAGAAATGTCAAAATGATTTTCTAACATTTATTACGCTAAGACATCTTTCGCCTTACAAAAACATTTTGAGTTAAATGCAGTGTGGTATTCAATAGATTTTGTCATTCTTTTAACTTACTTGACTCAAACATTAAAGGATTAGAGAAGGTGAGAAACCTGTAAAACTGTTATATAGTGAATTAATTCTGTGGGACGGAGCACCCTATAAATTGTTTTCACTTTCCGCTTGGTCTATAAATTGTAATTCATAAACTAAGATTTATGAAGCCTGTTGGTTAATTTGCCCTGACGTTTGTGGGTTAATGAAGTGAAAAAATTAACATAAAACAACATTATTTCAATCTTTATGAGCGTTTAGTGTGATTAGGAATCAGGAGAGCGAGTGTGTGACGAAAAACGGAGGGAACCGCCCGCCAGCGTCAGTTATTGGCGGGAACAGTCTTGACCTCTCGCAGCTTCTACCGTCAGTTTATCAGTCTGACCCCCAAATTATAATTTTTTTTCCGGATTTTTTCTCCCCCCATTGCTGAGTTTCTCTTTGGGTGTGGCACTACTAATTTCTATTACGATTTTATTAAACTCTTATAAATAAATAATGCTAACAAGTAATTTATTAAATGTGTTCTCATGAACGAAATACATGGCATTACACAGAGTGATCCTAATTCTCGCTATTCAGTTCACTAAATGCAATGTTTAATTTGTTTATATTTGTCGTTTTCTTTGCATATTGTTTTTTTTAACTTTTAAATTTCTTTTTTTTTATTTTATTTCAATTCGATCACTAAATATAATTTTTCGGCGTCAACGCATAATGCTGCATAATATAGCCACAGTAAAGCCCCCTAAATACCATTTCGCACTTCAGCAATTCTTGACTACAGCTAGTCGTTTTTATAGTTTCACTCAGGCCATCAAACATATTTTATGTGCGTACTAGATTTTTGGTTGTTAAATATAATTTAATAATTTAAGGACTTTAGTTTTAATAATTTGTATGTTTATTTTTGGAAATGAGTTTTTGCGGTTGGCAATAACATGTTTTAAAATTATTCTTTGCTCCAGAAAACTTAAAATAAAATGCTATTAAGGCTACTGTCAGGCAATAGTCTGCTTAGAAAAAACCCTAGGATTCTTGGGAGAAAGGCAGTGTTATGGTTTTAGGGGTAAGTGATCAAGCGTGTTTTTTCGCAGGCTTATATATATATATATATAAAATTTCGAGATCGAGTTCTGTTACACCAAAATAGGACCCCCCCCCATCAAGGACTGTAGACCTATAGTATTTTCTACCTTCTCTATAATGAGTTTATCATGAGGTTTGGTCTACCTCTTAAAAAAGCCAATTTTTCATCTAAAACGGTACAACTGACATATCTAATATTTTACTCCAAGAACCGTTGGCTCTCCGACGTAAATATATAGACGACATCATTGTATCGGCGGGGAAAAACAACAAAAATAAACACAATCTCCATCCAGCTATTTAAAGTGAATTTGAATATTTGTTGGAATGATAAACTCGTAAGATTCCCATAGCGAGGAGGTGGCGGCGGGGAGAGAGATGGGTGAGGATGATTGGGTGGGAGGATCATAAATATGTATGGGTTAATGCACGCATATATGTGTGTTGGCGTGTTTGTTTGGACCCATGTTCGCGTGTCGGTCCGTCTGTCCGGCTCTCTCTGTGCTTCTGCTAACGGTTAATCCTTTTATCTCATCTGTAGTTATGGAGAGACAACCTGGAACCCTTCCCTCCCTATCTCAGATCCCAACCGCAACTTCCTATACTAAACCCTCTATCGTTAGTCGACGCTTTCATGCCTAAGGATTTGAATTCATTTTCATAGTGGACTTTTGATGGGCTCATTTCCTCTACGCCAATATTGCTATCTATTATTGCTTGACAGCAATTTGCTTCGATGCCAATCAATTTATTGTTTATACGTATTGCATTACAAAAAGGATACTACATTAGTTTATTTATATGCTAAATCAAAAACTTCAAAAGAAAAAAAAAACGCAATAACCATTCTATATGTTGTGAATGCCTTTTAAAGAAACGTCAGTAGAATTCCAATGAATCTGAACAAAAATCGGTATTTCTTCACCAACCTATCAAAAAATACACGAATTACTACTATATTATCACTTACAGGATTATAATATATAGAAACACTATTCTACTAAATTTACTTTATTAAAACTCGACACTTCACTCTACTGCAACGAATCATAAAGAATATAATCACTCTGAATGTACTCACCATCACTATAGACGAAGCCGTTCTAGAAAAAGTACGGGTATGTCACTGAAGGCTAGCCTTATCCTAGGTAAGGATAATCCCCTGATGAGGCGTTGAAGTAAAGATCATGAAACCTTAAGAGTTTTAATACATAGAATTAAGCAGAATCGCGTTTCTATAAATTTTGAACCTGTGCCTACGAATGATATTTGAGTAGTGTTTTTGGGCCATTCGTGAACCATAATGTCAATAGTACAGTAAATTAAATTTACAACAATCACGGAATTGAAGAAATATCAATCAGTTAAAATAGTCAAATTTTACAATTTATTAAATTAAATGGAATATTCTATTATGGGCTGAGTAAAAGGTTTTGATATAGTTGATTTGATTTTATTATCAACTATATCAAAACATCGTAGATGCTGTTGTTGAGATGTTCTAAGTGGGCCTTTTTTTGTGATTATTTCAGAGGTCATTTAGTCAACACATAGGCATTGATATAAAAGAATGATGAAATTGTTTCTGAGTGTACATTTCGAATTGGTATAATGAGTGCCCTACTCCGTTCATTTAATGTCTAAATTATTATTTACTTATTTTCTTTATATCATGTTTATATACATATTGGGCAGACGTCTCTCATCGGGGATTTGGTCGCCGCTTGGTCTGGACCAAGAGGTCATTGCGCTACTTAGGACCAATTCTTAAAGACACGAGCTCAATAAATGCCTCTTTCATTTTGATTAGTACTTCAAATATAGCCGAGATAAGAATTCATTTTTTCTATCAGTAAGTCATGGAAACATTCGAGACAATAATTATATCATTGTAACTGTAGAGACATCATCAGATTTGGCTTGAATAGGTCCATAAATATGTTGCCTTTATTGAAGTTGCCGCTCCGATCACCTTCAAGTCAGTAAATAACGGCAGTAGAAAAAATATCGAACAATGAACCAATATCGACTTGTATCCAGCTCGTAGATCTTGATTGAGACATAACTCAAAGCTCTAAGTAGAGAACTCGTGACAAACAGCTGTTATTAAGACTAATTCCAGTCTAAATTACATTGGTCGGCATGTTGTCCGAGGAGGGGGGGGGGTGACTATTCGTGGAGCATAAATTTTGTTGAACCGTTCCTTCACTAGCCGCGCGGCCAGTTGAGTAGAGTTTAAATAAGAAATGTTTCTTGTTTTAAATTTACATTTTTATGGGTTCGGAAGTGAGCGGGGCTGCGGAAAAATAAAAACTAATTCCTCCCAGTCAGTTTATCGTTTTTGATGGCTTTCCAAGGGCCTTGATGACGTTTAGGAACGGCCTTTTTCAAAACTAGTTTTCCTTAAGATCATATTAAAGTGTGTTGAAAATATTCATTTAGATCTATTTGAAGATAAAACATAAAATTGGACTCCAGTTTACTGCAATAATTAAAAGATTTTGATCTACCTAATAGTTTTACGACATGTATTACCATTTTACAGCTCATAAATTTCATTTTCTATGTACCTAGATTTCTATCCTTAGTCAAGGAGTGAAACCTATTAAGTGGTCTTAACTAGTAAAATATTTTTCCGCTTTTAATATATATTATCGATTAAAAAAATTAATAAATCTAAATCATATAGGTGTCTAACTCTGCACATAATTTTTTTACTTTATCTGTTATGTAGCTAAGGTCTAAATCTAACAATTTATTAAATTGTTCTTATATTCTAGCAATTAACGTTTTCATTAGTTTCAAACGAAGTGATTTAAAAAATGTAATATAAAATCAATATGTTTGTAATGCTACCCTGAGTTATGTACTCTATGAGTTTCTCTTTCATGGTAATCTAGTACTAAATAAAAATAGATGACCAATGTAAAAAAGGGTTATAGATTTGAGTGGACATTTCAATGAATTCCTTGTAATGAATTATATACAAATATGTACAAAAACGAGCCGTTATTTAAAACCTACCATGAACAAAAATTAAACCACACATCCTATCGATGAAATGGAATATTTAAGTCGACTCTCCGAAAAAAAATTCACTTATTTTATGAGCCAGAAGAAATCTAACGAATTGTTTCAATAAAAAAAAAATCCTGACTCTGTGAATTTTGGAATAATAATTTCACTAATCTGGTTTTGAAGGAGGACCTCATCAAGAAGGGAGAGCACCCTTGCCGAAAAAAAGAAAAGTAATGGTCCGGAAAAATGTATTGATCGCAGGACTTAAGATTTTTCCAAGGAGCATTTGGCTGGATGTTAAGAGTTTTTCGTAGTCATGTGAGCATTTTCTTAATTTAACGATTTTAATACATTAAAAAAATATTTATGAAACAGTTTAATGCTATTTTTGTTGACGCTTTTGTATGCCAACTTTCTCGTGATTCAGATTAAATGAAATCGGGTTTTCCTAAAGGCCTGTGTTATCGATTTCGAAATTATTTATACATGAAATAACATATTTAAGATTCGATGATGTATTATTTGACCGATATGACTCGCCTAAAAACAAATAATTATTTCACTTTTACTATTATGAAATAAATATTCCGTAGTCCAAATTATGTTTGATATTGACTATGAATTCGTCGTCAAACAAGAGCATCTTCGGCTAATGACTTATTTCTTTAATTAATATCAAGGGTTATAATTCTTAATCTCTGTTTAAAAAACTAACTAAAGTGATTGAAGTAAAAATAAATACTAACAATGGAATTTACATATAATAGCAACTGTTAGTTTCATGGAAGCTTTGTTCTCTGCAAATCTCATTTGCATTTTAAATGAACCAGTATTGCACTAATAAGAAATTCCTTCAATGCCACGTGCACCTCTATTGTAGGTTTAAGTTCAATTTAGTGGCATTTATTTTTTGTGTATATGTTTATCTTAATTCTTTATTAACAATATCATTACTATTGCTATAATTAATCATAGGAGTAAGTTACTCGTGAGACAAAGGGGTTCCGTTTTACAAATGCACATAATTTCTAACGGAACAATATTTAACAAGATTTAAAATTCAAGACAATGACAAATGCAATTGCTCCTCACTAACAAAACACAAAAGTTTTTACATATTCTCTATGACTGCTCCACATTCAAAATAGGTCCAATTTAATAATAAAAATAATTTTAAAAGGGCGCAATTGGCCCGAATCACTTAAAATATTATTTAATGAATATACTAAAAAACTCATACAGTTTATCAAAAGTATAGTTATAAATAAAGCAAAAATGCATTAGAATTTAAAGTTGATTATGAAGAATGAGAATTACTAACATGAGTAACGTCGGTTGAGTTTAAATTTATTTAATTTGTTTTTCAATTTCTTTTATTATTTTTATTTACAATTATTTCCCTATTTCACAACTTTATTTTATCGTATTATAATAATACATAAATTGTACATATAAAAATATATTTAAACATAACCATACATGCAATATGCCATGTGGCAAGGGAACATGTATTAAAATAAATTACTCCTCATAGGGTTACTATGAGGAGAAAAAATGAAAAAAAAAGAAAAAAAGGGTTCTGCTTAATGAACTTTGACTTGATTTGTGAAGGGTTTTCAAGACTTGTCTTTCCGTGCTACCACCATCCAGCATTCTCACAGAGGTCCATAACGATAATTAATAATTATTTAGTGGTGAAATTATTTACAAAGATACAAATAAATCTGTTATCCAGTTAATAAAACTTAATTTCAGTCGCTTATAGGTATACTTTATTTGAGTCAATTATGAGATTAAAGAGCACTAGAGGTTATAAACTATGGCTGGTACCATTTACGAGGTCTGAGGTAACGGTTCAATCTGATTGAACAACACGCATACGAAAAAAAATGAGTGAGATGGAGCTACCGAAATTTTTTTGTCGTTGCGGTTCCATAGAATAAAAAAAAAATCGAGGTCTATTTATCAGAGACCAAATATATCAGGTCTCCTGTTACACCATGAGTCTTGGGCGAAAAGAAAGTTGCCCCTGGGTCGAAGATTACACCCTAATAGTAGGTTGGAGCGTCTATTTCGAGCCGGGCCTGGGCTTCGGCAAACGGCATGTAAGAGAGATTGTTTCTCGGGCTCTCTGCCACTCGTGCCGAATTACATTTCCAATAATGGACTCTGCACAAGTCTAGGAGTGGGGGTAAACACCATTATTTTATTGACCGGACCGGTACGGGAAGGAAATTGGAAATAGATTTGACGGAATTGTGTCAGTCGAAATGTCTGTGATCCCAAGTTGGTGCCGACTATTGGAGTATGCAAGAGGTTTGGCCTAGATATTGCAGATGTGGTAATGACTTTTTTGTACTCTTCCGAAATAGATATATAATGGTACGGTAAGTCTGAAGCGATCGTGCCTGAAGCGGTATTGCAATTTCCAACAATGTTTGGTATTATAATTTTACACACATTCCCTTTCATTATAGATTTACAAAGAAAAAAAAATTACGTCCAGCCTCAAAGGCAATCTTGGTCCTTCAGAGTAGAATATGGTTCCGAACATGTAACAGAAGAATATTTAGTCAATGCCCAAAGCCTCAAGTAATTCTTTTTTGTTAGATTGTCCCATGCAGAAACAATTACTCCCTTTGTAACGCTGTCCTTCTCCTTCATGAACTCACAACAAGAGTGACTGTTTATTCTGGTATATAGCCAGGTATGAGGACTTTAGAGATTAGGTTTATTAGCTACTTCTCCCAGATCCAACTTTCCATAAATACATCGTGCACTCGAGAAAAATCAGTCACAAAGTACTTGATGACATTTACTTGCAAAACGTTACAAGTGCTACTCTAAGAGAAGTGGCCCAAGCAACTACAACTTGGCAAAAGTCTCGAGAAAACATATCTCGGAACTTTCCCGCTACAACAGCCCTCAATACTCTGGAGGTAAAATTAAAAATAGAGAAAGATAGAAAGTGACATAAATCGTCTCCTATATAAGTGCACCTTGTGACCATACTCGGGAAGGAAAACCTGAATTGCCGGTGCTGCGCAGACTCAATTGTATGTTAGTAGATAAGATCTAGGGGGAAGTAGGTTGGGCTAAGAGGCCTTTAGAGCTTTTAATGTTTTCACAAAAGGCTAAAGTCTTAACAAGGCAACTTAAAAGTCGTTATCGTGTCCGATTGACGGGAAACGCAAATAATAACCCCATTATCTGATGAATCATCGGAACAACGGCCCTTTCTAGAGAGAAGATTATATTAAAAGAAGAAGCGGGGCCTTAGCAAAAGAGGAATTATCTATTCAAATACATTCTGTCCACGTCCTGGAAGGGGTCAATAAATAAATGTACTGTGGTGTATGGTTAGTGTAGAAAGCGGCTGTGGGAATGGAGGCTCGCCCATATCGGTAGGAAGAAGAGTCTCTGCCGATTGGTAAAGTCACATCAGCTGTAAAATATGCAGAAAGTGGAAATACAAGGAGCCTGCTCATGATAATCCTTCGTCTGTCCAGATTCTGCCCTCTATACACACTTTCTCCAACCGAACCTTCCCACACTCTCTGGCGACCTTTTATAGGCACAATCCTCTGAATTAACAAAAAATCACTAATTAATTTTTGCAGAAATTAGATACCCAATGACTCATAAAAACTATATTCAGCAAAAATAAAATGATATAAAATAGATAAAGCTTTGTTTACTAAGCTGTGAATTATTAAAATACTACATTAAAGAACACGAGATTCTGTTGGAAATGATAATGTGAGTATTCATAATTTTCACGAAATATGAATTCTAAGTTTCAAAAAATTACAAAGAAAATTGAGACACATTTCAAATCTTAACATTTATCCACTTTGTCCAGTATTGCTAAGAACTCAATTTTCCATAATAACGGCTTTTTCTGTTAAGTATTAAACTTTTAAATGATCTCTTTTAGAAAGGTTTATAATTTTGTCTTTTCTACTGGATATAATATTTTTTTATTAAATGCATCTGGTAGTTTTGTGAATGAGAGTTGTTATATTCCAGATAAAAAATCAGTAAAAAAAAATGAGTTATTTATGTATCATTTTTGGTTTCGGTTATAGTTCACTAAAGAAAGTTTATTTTGTTAGCCACTTTAATTTAAGAGAGCCTATGTGTATTTTATTTTAATTTTAAAACAAATCTACTTCAAAGTTGATTTTAGTTTAATGTCGCTTAAGATGCAAATCGCTTATTATTTGGATTTGAAACGGTGTTTTTTTTTTCTTCTAGCAATATAAATAAAATATAACTGGATTATTTTTTGATAAATATTACTTTGCTGCGAGATTTCATCTAGACAAGGCCAAGAACAAGTGAAACCACTTCAGCCAGCGTAGTTTAGCAATGAAAACATCCCAACTAACAATATCCAATTTGAGGCTAACAAGTCCTTCTGCACGTATCATAAAATGTTATCAGATTCGCGGAAGGCTGAAGTAAAAAGATTTCTTTTCTGGTTTTTAGCCTCTTAAGTATATCTTCTCCATCGAATACATATTTTTTTTGTATGGTATGTGATGTAATACAGGATCCTTTCATCCCTATGCTATTTGTTTTATGAATAACATTATTGTACCCGCCAGGTAAACAAACACCAGGTAAGCAAGATAAGTCACACCGTGATTTACAACAAGTTCTGTATTAAAGCGAAAATCCAGCTGTATACACTGTATAAAAGTGTACTGTATAAAAGTAATTTTCCAGTGTTAGAAAAAACTGATTTAATGCCCACTTCTAGTTCAATTTCGTATTGATAGAAGAAGAAGAAATAAATTTTCACTTTAACAGTTCTTCATCTTATTTTCTGCAGGGTAACCCAATTTAATGCTAAATAATGATTAAATAAGTATGTTGTATTTTATCATGGTTTTAAAGATGAAATAGTTAATTTAATAGTTGTAGTATTTTTATTCACGTATTCGTTGTCAGATAAGAAGGTTAGATAGAAACACTTAACAAATCTTGTGAGTATGCCTTTTAATAACTTAAGTAAACCTGTCATAATAGTAATTATTGAAATTTAAAGTTTTAAGAGACGGAAATTTGTCCTTATAAGTACACAGTTTAATTTTTCCGGGTTACATCTAGCTGGAGGTTATCACCGTTTTCTAGCAAGGCTAAGACAAATGTTTTTATTTAGTTCCACGGGGAAAGAGTCATTATTTATGAAGAACGTTTCCTTTGAGCGCGAACTATTATTTTCTTTTAATGAGCGGTTTTAAAGAGAGTTATTGGATCAGATCAAAGGCAGTAATAAGGTGTTGGTGGATGTGCTGAGAGGAGAGGGAGCAGTGAGCGAACATTTGATTAAAACCGTAAGGCCCCCACTGTATATGGTAAAAACCCACATTTGCCTGTGCTCGGGGCGGGACGCGGTATCACGTCTCCTACGCCGAGGTATGCTGAGGTTCCTCTCACGTTGGCATAAGGCTCCGTTAACGCGGTTTCCATCTCGGACCAACTCGGCTACACAAGGGCTCTTGCGAACTCTCTCGCACTTTTACGTGGCGTAAAAAGAAAACAAAAGGAGTAAAGAAGAAGAAGAGTACGCGACTACAAGATAAGATTGAATGGAAAACATATATGTGAACTGTTAAAGCAAACCACTGCCCGGACACAATTTTCAGCGGTTAATGGTTTTTGTCTTAATGATCCTTGCTAACATATAAAACCGAAACAGTATTTCAATTTTTAAAAATCTGATGAGTATTTTAAATGACTCCATTATTAAGTAAATAAAATACATACTTTTTTAAAATTAATTAATGTGAAAGTGATCTACGATATCGCCTCCTTTATTTCTAAGAGGTAAGTAAAAATGTGCAATGTTTTATTTTCGCCCTCCTCGAAACCCTCTGAAATCGAAAAAATGTGGAGGTGCACCAGCAGATGTTACAGTAGACTTATATATGAAGTTTCATCACTGTAAGGCTTGTTGTTCAGTTATTTGAGCTCAGACGTAACTGGTCAAAGTGTGATCAGGAAGGTTCATAACTGCTAATCGCGTTGAAACCTCAAAACCGATCTTCTGAAAAAAAAGTTATTCGGTATTGCAAAACTTCCTTCGAACATGGGAGTAAAAATAAATTAATGTACAATTTCGATTCCAATTTCAAATGTAAAACCCCTGGCAAAAAGGATCATTAAATACGTTTATTAAAAACATATTCATGAATTAGAAAAGGGCATAAGCTGTCCAAATGTGTTTAAACAGTTTCTAAATCAACACGGCCATGGTTTCGATTTTCGTACTGGCAAGATAATTTATTTGGTGACGGACACACAAAATAGGATCCTTATGTCCCTCAGTTCTATAAAATACTTGTACATATCCCGTCCCGACTTAAGTTACTAGTATTTATTAGTATAACGAGTATGTTAATGTTTTTTTTTAGAATAGAGCTTATTACTCTAATAACTCAATAATTATTGCCCATAATTAGAAATTGTATCTAATAGGAGGAATTAGAAATATCAGAAGACGTGATATAATGATTTCCAAGAATCAGAGGTATGTAGAATAATTTTTCCTCTAGACAACATTTTTTAGTCTATCATTACAACATGCCATTTTTCTTTGCAATTTATACTATGGGCTTATGACCTTATTAATAACTTTTAAACTCCGCATTTATCAAGTAATTGAACAACTCTTCCAACTCTGCTTTTTCGAGATTAATTTATTCAGAATCAGTTATAATACATTCTGCCATTTGCATTACCGCAGTCTTCGCCCATTTATAACCCCCTTCATCGGATCCTAGTATAACAACCGAACCTATGAATGACGGATATGATATAGCCTTCATTTGCGAGTGTAGGCAATACCGCAGAGCCGTAATGCAGAAACGGGGTCAGAAGAAAAAATAATTCCCTGACACTCAAACCTTGTAACACCTCTTCATTAATTTACATTCCAAATTAAATTTATGGTTTAACTAAATATATTTTTTTTACATTCGCCTAATTAAAAGCTCTATATCCTGTTAAAGTGGGTTTTTTTTACCATAAGTTAACTTTTATTTAACGGCTTTATACATAAATAAGTTTTATCTCTCACTCTAATAATTATAAAATGGGTTTAGCATCATTACATAAGTTACTGATATCAATTAAATTGCAGTATAGTACGTCCTTTCATGACGAAACAACTTGTCAAGGTAGTTGTGTAATTATCTGATGGGGGGAAAAAATTAAATATATATCAGAATCAATTAAAATTCTGATATGTATGTATTTCTTTACAATGTCGTCTACTTTAAATTGAACATAGCAACTTTTTCAATTTGCGACAAGAATAAATTACAGTTATGGCTTTCGTAAACCTCTAAAATGCAAGAAACCCCACCAAAGAAGTACTACTAGGAATGGGTATCTTCCTGCTAATTATGGAGAAATGTATTTAAAAATTTTTGTCTTACAGTTCGTTTTAAAGTTTGAAGTTTGAAAATGTGATCATTCTCTGTGAGGTTTCCTTGATAGTGTTGAAGAAATCCTGTACGCTGTCTCATTTCTAGTTTGTGGACTCCAAAAAGTGTGCGTCTTAAAAATTATAACATTACTGATGATGAAGTATTGACTTTGAAAAGTGAGTTATCTTCTGACAAAAAAACTGATGACTCTTTTCTTTCAGCTCTTGTATGTCTCTATGATTAATATACACTAAAGAGCTCTCATGGAATTATTTTTTAGACTTAAATATATGTGGCGAAGCACTCTCTAGTTTGGGTATTCCTGGAAGACCAAGAAAAGGCCTCGTGACCTCGCCCCATTAAAATATCTTGAGTCCACCTGGAAAGATCTGATAGACCTTGAATTGAGGGAAAAGAAAGGTTTCATTGAGGCTGAAAAGGGGAGCTGGAGGAAGCGAAACAAACAGGGAGGCCCATAAAGAAGTGGACAATAGGGAGAGAGGTAGAGTGTGCGCAGTAGCCGCTAAGAGCCCTGCCAACTCTGGGCCTGCAGATAGTATATCTCGCTTAGGTTCCCGTTAGGGGGCACCACCACTTATCGGGGGTGTACTCCACTGTCGTGGCTTGAATAGCTAACACCAGCCACTGCCATCTGTATATATCGGCGGATCAAAGGGTGTGCTTCCTTTCTTAAGACTAACCCACTGTGATTTACTCACTTCTCTATTCGTCAAACCGGAACCCATATATGCCACCATATACGATTTAATTGACTTGAATCCTCTGTTTACCGTTTTTATATCTATTTGGCAATAAGCAGACATATTGTAAAGGTAGTATATTTTTTCTCCTTCCAAGAAAAAAAAACTGTAGATCAGTGGAGGCTTTACAACGGAAGCATAGCTTTTTATTACCCAATCCCCTTTAGAAACTATTCATTTTCATGACCCTAGATGGTATGTATATAAAACACTTGGAACTTAGAATATATCCTTTTTTCAAATTTGGAAATTTAACTTCTAAGTTAAAGGATGAGTTTCTACGTTTCTTTATGAAATAAAAAAAAAATTAAGTCAGTCGTACTCTGTTTCACACCTCCAGATTTTAACGAAAAAAAATTCTAATTCCTTTACATATTACTGTTAAGAATGTGGACAGGCTTTTCATTTCATTTTTAGTTGAAAGTAGGCTACTCAGAATAAAGCTAATTTTAGGTATTCATTATTATTTGTATTAATATCAACAAAAGTCAATTTTAATATTTATTTTTTTAATGTTTAAACGAAGAAAAATTGCGAAACTAATGGAAATAACACTCATATTAAAGTACTATTAAGGTCTTAGACATCATTTTGTCATTATGAAAATTTTCTGCGTTTAGATTTGATGTATAAAAGATAATACTGATAGATATAGGGACCAGGAAATCTAAAAATGAGTATTATATGACGTCAAAACTGAATATAGATTTCTCTATACATAAAGTGTTCCGGGAGCAAAGTAAGTTTGTAGGGATGAAGCCTTACAGTAGCTGTGTTTGGGTCGCTTTTTAAAGGGTGAAATAATCGCATTTAGTACAAAATTAGCAACACTTGAAGTAAGTGCTATACAGACAAAGTCCAGGGCGAAACATTTTTGTAAAAAAGTATTAGCTCTGATATATGATTTGTGTGATTAGTTTATAAATAATTCGTTGTTTCAAGAGTCATTTAAGATATCTATTTTCTCATGGCGTAATAAATTTTATGCCCAATGACAATAAAGATTTATTAATGTCCATATCGATTGCTTAACGTAGAAGAGAGACGGTATCCTTCCTTATGCAAGTCTGTCTTTCTACATACAACACCAGTACTGTTTGTTTGCAGATAAAAATAAATCTTGCAGAGAAGAAAATATAATATATCACCTTCAATGCTGTATGCAAATACTGCTCGAACATTTACAAATCCGTTTCGAAACGTATGAAAAATATCTTGATAAACATTGAGCATGCGGGCGGTAGGGGAGGCGGACGTCCGGAGGTCCAGACTGACCCTTGGGGGGTTAGGCAAGGGTCAGGACACGCACGGAGAACGCAGCCGATCTGGGTCAATGCTGTCAGGGCGCACTTGCGACACTGAGCCGGAGGGCTTCACGCCCACCAGTCCAAGGGTACGCATGGTCCAAGCGCAACGCAAACTGAGCAATACTATAAAGTGCAAGGTGAGAGATGAGCAAAACATAACCGGCCGATATCAATAGTAAATGGGTCGTAGAATGTTAAGAGCTAACATTTCCTCTCGTAGGCCTCCTTCTACATAATGCATAAAGAGGGTTCAAAGTCACCCTAATACAGCCCCTAAGCTGTTTACAACTTTTAAATCGGTTCATTATTCAACGCGTCGAGGTATCAGCTATGGATTATGTTGCGGGCTAAAAGCTGAAGCGTGACCTACGAGTTGCTGAATATAAACCTTTCGCTGAGAGTGGCTTTAGCTTGTTTTAATATCTAAGAGATGTTCTTTACTAGTGACTAGTTGCAACAGCACTATAGGTCCTTACAGTTTGGACCTCTAGCCTCCCAAGGATGCGGTCACCTCTGCCAAGGCCCACTACCCTAAATCAACCAAGCCCAGGAATGCGTAACCTTTCCACTACTTCTGAGCCTGACAAATACAATAGTGAAAAGTTCTATCGGTGGATATCACTCGGCCTAACTGGAATCAGTCTTCTCCATCATAAGCCTACTTCCACAAAATTGATAAAGACGATTTGAAGCCTGTCAAACAGCACCCAGTAAATCGGAACATTATTCAATCTAAGGATGCCATTCTGGCCTGAATGCTGGAGCTCGTGACCTACGAGTTTGTGAATGTAAGACTTTCGGTGAGAGGAACCTTGCTCGATTTAATATCCAAGTCAATAAAAGCGGTTCCTATACTTGAATCTTGGTCATGCGGAAGATGCATTTATTTAAAACTTTTGGACTATGCACATTCATAACAGCTTTTATTTATTTATGATTATATTAATTACATCCGTAACGATTAAATTTGTTTCCCAAGAAGCAAATCTACTACTCATCTTTGAAGCCCACATAAATTATTTGTAAAGTGACCTTCAAGGTTAAAAATAAGTTATTTTACTCAACAGTTGGAAACGTATTGTTATTTATTTAAGCCAACGTATGCTATTGCAGCCTATTTGGGCTATCTACACCACCCTTTTTCGGGTGTAACTAAGGATTTTATTTAATGAGTTAGACACAAAATAAGTTCCTATTACCCACATGGGAATCAAACCCATGGCTCTAGGTTTAATAAGTGAACTCTGCGTCCCCAATAGGAAATTTAAAAAGAAATTTAAGAAATCGTTATAAGAAATTTGGAGTTTCCTATAATATTTTAGGCTATAATAATCTAATCGTCGGATCATGTGTCCACAGTCATTTTACGTGGCTAATTTTTAAATTAAGAATTAACTGAAACCATTTACTGTTTTAGTCTTTTAGCTTTTTGGCTCAATTGGATGATAATTGAACGAGTTCCTGTGTGCAATACACAATTGCTAATAAAAAAGTATTTACCAAATTCGGTTATAAACACTTTATAAACCCCTTTTCAATAAAATTAATGACGTTCCGAATGCTTTATTGTTTAGCAAGCAATCTCCTAGAAACTGATTTTTATTGCACATTTATAAAAGTAAGTTACATATTCCTTTGATAACATTTACATCAAATACCAGTGAACATTATCGGGGAATCAAATTCAATTCATGTGCAAAAGAAACCATAATGGAAATATATTACAATATCTACACATTCTTTGACGTAGGAGCAGACCTACCCGAAACTTCTCTTGCGCAACGCAAAGGTTATACAAATAAATTATTCTATCGGGCCTGAGAATGTGACGTCACATCAAATTTCGATTTCCACTCCTTCCTTGTGTCCTTTCACTCTTCGCCAACTGTAGGAAACGCCGGTCTGAGGTTCTTTCGAAGAATATACAGTTTCTAAGCCATCATTTTGAAACTGCCCGATTGGCCATTGAGTACCGGCATCGGGAAAGGATTCCGCAAACTCTCTATTCAATTTCCCAATACATAATAATATAGTCTTAAGCTATTTGCGTTTTTCATGTCGTCCCGTCTGGGGGAAAAGTAAGTGATAGCCTTGAAGTGGAAGTATGAATAGGCCCGAAATTGGAAAATGCGGTGGAATTTTCGAATCCAACAGAAATTGCTCTTCCTTGAAGTTTAGTGCTTAGTGATATCTGGATATATTGATAGATTGCACTTCTTCTTACTTTTATATGACTAATAAGCCATCATCAAGAGGACCTTGAATTTTTTATTACTACCCAAGCTAAATTCCTAGATCGAATTGATTTCATAGGCGCATTGGATAAAAAAATTCATTATGTTAAATCTCGCTAATTATTTCCGTTCAGTAGTAGGCGTCGCGAGGTCTCGATGGATATATGTATTTTTCTTTCTTGTATGAACAATATTTAGGCTTTGAAATAATATTAAGGGGCGTACTTATTCGTATGACACATAATCTCATAATTTCCAAATAACATGAACACCCAGCGATAAATTTTTATGGTTATTAATAACGCAAGGCAGTCATATCTTATCATCCTTAGCCCCACCCTGGCTAGACAATGGTGGTAATCTGTAGATTATCCCTCCCAATTAGCCTTATTAAAAAAAATGGACGTTAATAAATAGTAATCAAATCATATCTTGTGACTATAAATTCTGCAAAAATGACACTTTATCGGATTTTTTTGTGGCTTTTAACATAAGACATTTTTCAAATTATCCGTTCCATGTCACTGTTATAATCCATTGCTTCAGATGATACACATTTTTGGAATTGTTAATTATTTTTTTCTTGTCCTTTTGAACTTACCAAATTGAAAACCCTTCTTGTCCCTCCCCCCAAAAAAGCGAGCAATTAAATTAATAGGAGCGCCTGAGCAGAAAATACACCGAGGAATAGGCAAACAAAGAGAGCGGGAGGTGTATGGGGCGTCACGTAGAGGGCGCCAATTATTTCGCTGAAACATGGGCTCGCCCAGACATAGCGACCATTGTCTTTGGGCTCTCCTTTCCTGACTCGGGTCTTAACAATCCGATTTGGGCAACATGCGCTCAAGACGACGATTTCAACTAAGGGCCGCGTCAAAAGCCAAAGTCGGTGACGATTCCAAATTCGACATAAAAAGTTTCTTTTTCTTCTCCTGGAAGTTCACTAGAAAAGTTCAGTTCCATATGTTCTGTTAAAAGGACTTGCTCATCAACTCAGTTGAAGCTGGAATTCAAGAAGTTGAGGATCGCGAAATTTGGTCATATTTGAGAAGATCCATTTTATGTAAATCTTCATCATCATCACAACTTCAAAGTTGTCATTAGTAACGAATTCTAGATGACGATTGCTTCTGTTATATTACTTTCTTGTCATATATTGAAATTCCGTATTGTAGACCGTATCAAATATAAATCAAATCTTGAACTCACATAAATAAGCTGTTAACATTAATCAACAGGTGACACCCAAACACATTCCAGAGTGAAAAAGTCTTGCTAAAAAGCAATGATGAGACCATTATTACATGGAGTTTATGAACCAATGAATTCGTTAAAGACTTTTGTTTAAATGTTGTTATCCAAAACATAAGATTTCATTATACTAATCTTTTGGAGGTACGTATCTTGTTGGCATTTAAAAACTCAGAAATGAAATGGTTTTTAATTTTTTTTTTTTTTTTATCAAAGCCCTGTATCACTTTCAGAAAAGAAGAAAAGTTGTGGAAGAACTTCCTGCCGATAACCTTCATCCTTCTGACGTACATCAAAGAAAGAGAGCTCCTCTTCATTAAAATGAAAGCACAACTTTTCTACTCGTGAGATATCATTTAGACTGCTCCGTTAGAATGGGATTCATATTTTTAAAATCAACCCTGCTCAAAAGATATCTCACACGAGTTGTCAGGCAGAGATGAGCATGGAGTGAGGTTACCCTTTTACAATTTGAAAACATTCTGCCGACTGGGGAGGGGGAGTCCGAGTGAGGTAGTTTAAGGGAGATAACGGATGCGGGAGGCGTTACATTTGTCAACACCTCGTATAAAATTCTGTTTTCCTCCCTTTCCTCAGAGTCAAAAACACCCAATAATTGTGACTGTCGACGATAAGGGTCGGCGAACTGCGAGAGAGTCCCTTGTGTCCGGCGACCAGAGCAAAGGGGGCTCTGGTTTTGCGACCTAAACTACGCTCTAAACCAGTCAAACTCAGTCCAACGGTCAGTCCTTTTGTGAATAGGCAGAGCGCACGTTCCACGACAGATAACACATCGCATTCAATAGTCCATTTAGTTCATCAAAGTAGTTCATTAGTGGCTGCCAGCACTGCCTTCGACAGTCTGACCATTCAGCTGTTCATAGCCTCCCCACAACCCTGTTTCAGACCAGATTCTATCTCATCTGTCAAACCTCTATTCTTAACCCGAAAATGATGTAGAAATGTCAAACTAAATTCATCAGATCCTAATCAAAAGTCCGATAAATGCGGCTTGAATACCCCGCGCGTAATTGCTCCTAGCCTTCGGGTTATATTAATGAATTTGTTATAAATTAATAGTGAAAAAAGATATGTAGCGGCGTTTTAGTGGGGTATATTATTGATTTTAGGCCTTAAGCTGACTCACAGATATCTAGCAAATCAATGCGGCCACAAAGTCCAGCGTTTTACTATCTCCTGAAGCAAAGAAATGTGGACGAGATGTTCTCTCCACAATGCCCATACTATATACTTTTTTATTCTGTAGATATTTGCTGATAAAGAAGTAAATTTTTATGTTTTCATTTAGATTCTATTTATGGCATTACTGAAAAAAACTTCAACTATAATTATCAAGGCAAAATGAGTGTTTTTTGTAATTATATCCTCTCTAACTGAAATAATGGACACGGTGAATGTTATATATCTAAGGTATGTTTGAATACGATGTCATATTAGTTTCCTATGCTTAATAGTTAGATGCAGAGTCATAGTCTCTGAAATATAGAAAAATCGGTATTACCCCACTTATTGGACAAAAGACTTTCCTATCGATCAAATCAAAATTCACCAGAGGAACAGTTTCTACTGAAAATTTCTCTAGAAAAGTACAAAAATGGACTTGCAGTTTGATAAATGTTACTAGACACAGTTTAATGACGTGTAGGCTGAGCTAACAGCTGGATCAGAATGTCAGTGCAGTGGATACAAAGGAAAGTGAGATACTGCCTGGTTGTAGATCACTCATAATCATTGAGAACACAGCTCCTTGAGATCAAGATTACTAGTACGCACAGTAAAGCCGTTTCAGCCGACAGCTACAGCCATGTTTCCCTATTATAAACGACCTCAAACCTTTCGTAATGTGAGCTGAAAACAAATCATAGAGTTCTAGCTAAGACTTGGGAGTAGAATAAGTCTCTCTTACCTGTCGTGAATAAGACGATGGCCTTGAGGCAGGAGTATTCGGCAGAATCGACGTGTAGCGCCTTGAGCTTCTCTACCTGCTCCTGGAAGATGCGTATGTGGTCCATGAAGGCTACGACCCTGTCTGCAGCCATGGGGGATGCGTGGAGACCAGCTGCGGCGAGGAGGGGCGCCACGTGAAGTGGCATCGAGCACTGCGATGCGTTCAGCACGAACAGCTCGGACCAGACTAGCCGGAGCAGTGCCACCTGATCCGTCATCTGGTAGAACAGAAGCAACACTTTAGTACAATATTGACTGGCTTGATAATGCTAACTACAGCATGCGTAAGGCATATCTCTACAACAACAAATACAAGAGTTGATACCTGCCACCCAATGTAAAAAAAAATAATTGGGATTTGTATTAATAGGTGAAATATGCAATAATTCAAAAAATGAAAATCTTTGGCTCAAGAGCCCAGGAATGGGCAAGGAACGCCTGGGCTAAGTATCATGTCATTGCATTTTCAGATTTATCTCCAGAAAGAATATGTCTTAATATGTCAAGAAAAAAGTGTATTTCGGTTATTTATAAGTCTGCATTACCTGTTATAGTTAAATAATGAATTTCCAGATATCTCGGCAGTAAAACGCATTTCTGTCAATTTTGAAGCTAATAGTAACAGTTATCTTAAAGTATTTAAAAGACAATGTATAGCTGCTCATAAAAAATTACGTCAAAAAGATGTAAATCCAGGACTGCATATAACAGTTGGAAATATCGCCGTAACATTAGCACTGAATGTGTTGAAAGCTAAAGTGCCATAAATATTCCTTTCCTTTACTACACCAACTTTCTACTTATAAAACTAATAGAGGTAATAGGTGAAAATTATCTTTGGTTGGATGTAGATGTGAAAATGAAGATTATTATAGTCACCATAGAGAAACCACCATGATATTTAATTATGCAGTATCATCCTCAATATATTGAAGAAATTGTCAAAGAACCATTAAAAAGAAAAAGTACGGTAAACAAACTTTTCCTGCTCAATATACGAGTAAAAGAGACTTTCAACCCATGCAATTACATAATCTTTGCAAGGAATATTCAAACAAAAAACGAGAAAATAAAATAAAAACTCAATGGGCATGCTCTTTTATAATGATCCAAAAATATACCTACGATTTGCCTGGCCTTTCGTCCTTTCCACATTATGGCGATGCCTTATTCTGCCTTAAAATTATTATACATTAAACATATTATAAAATTGGTCTGAAGGCAGATTAGTTATCAATTGGGAATCAGACTGGTCTTATTTCATACAGAAAACATTGTTAGGACTTATATATAATAGTTGGGACAATGTAGTCTCCATTTCATTAGGATTCTTCAATTTAAACCGTTTAGGATTATGAATGTCTTCAATCAATTTTGTGGTTAAGTTACTCAGATGAAGTTTTACTATGAATGAGCATTCATACTGAAAAATAAATTTTAATAACAATTTGGGGTGTAAGATTTAGTGGAAATCGATTTTTTTTTAATCTAAGAAAACAGAAGATGCAATTGTTACTTATGAGAAAAGTGTACATCTTAATTTTATTTCAAGAGGTTTATGACCATAGGTTCTTCTAGTTTATTAGCGGAGCAGAGTTTTGCTACATCCCAATAGTGATATCGGCATCTTTAGATGTTTAGAAGTATGTGTCTTGCAATATTTTTGAAGTGCTACGAACAATATACTAGACGAGCGGACTTGCAGGAAGATGCATATTGTAATATCTATGAAATGTTTTGACTACAATTCTCGAGAAGGAATGAGGGACTTATCCTGGGGAATCGTAAGTTGAGTAGTGGCTTTTGATGTTTACTTTTTTACAGCCAAAAATGTCATTAAGACCAATAAAGGAGAGAAAGGAATTCTCTTTTTGAAGGGTTGTTTATATTGACATTGGTGAGTGACAAGCTGATGATAAGTCTTAAAGTCTTGGGATGTTTTCATTGTCTGGATCTGGAGATCGTTCTCTCAATTGGTCCACGTCTGCCTTCAGACCTAGCGTAAAGCGATTCGTACTCACCTGAAGCTCGGGGAAGAAAGGTATGTTGCGAGCCCACTCTACGGCAGAGAAGAGAAGCCTGGCGGCGAGCTCGCAGATATTGTCGATGCCCATGATGTTGTTGGGCTGGACGCACTGGCCGTACCTGGAGGTGGGGTAGGGCTCTGCCCTCAGGAGGAGGCTGATGTAGCTCGAGAGGTAGGAGTGGCCGTTGAAGCCAGCAGCTGCTGCCGCCGCCGCAGCCGCTGCTGACACAGCTTCGCCGTTGGTTAGCGCGAACTGGCCCGGGAGGGGAGCTGGCTGGCTTGGCGGGACTCGTCCTCGCTGCACCGCTGGAACAAACATTGAAATAAAAGGTATGTTTGAATCGTCCCTGGATATAAATGAAATACATGTGAAATGGTAGGCACAAGGTTAAGAATTGAATATAAAGTATGAGATCGTCTGCTTATTAAAGAAATCTGATGTGGACATCATATGACTCCTTATACAATTAATCCCTAAAACTGATAATACCACAGATCCGAGTGAAGCCTATGGAATCCACAAAACTCTTCTATCCGCTGACCGAAAATACCCCTTGCAAGCGTGTAAAGGCACCTCTCAAGGGCAAGAACTGTAAAAACCAAACTCCACCACTTACCAAATGTTAGAATATGAATGGTAACTGAGAACAGTCCTTTTAAAGGCGTTTATGCGCCGGGAAAGACCGCAATGTCCTTCCAGAGGACCAGCCGCAACGAGAGTGTTAAGATCTTTTTCTGGGAACATAGAGAAACTGCAGGGCATTCTTTCTGTATGGGAATTTTAGCCACAATATTATTAGAAGTGCCTTAAGAACTTTATACTTCCATTTCTAGAGCGCAAGATCCTAGGGACTGCCTACAGGGATGATTCTGGCCTGGAACCCTTTTTACAGAACCCCACCTTTCTTCTTGCCTTGTAACACCTGATGAGGATAACCTAACCTCCTCATCTGAAGGTTTTAAGAGCATATTATCAAAAGCACTAACACCTTCAAATATTTATTGATGAACCATGAGTTATTGATTTAGGTAAACATGGCCTTACTTTATCTGATTAATTGGAATTCATTTTCCAGATATAAAATCCACTGGATTCGATTGAAACTAACGTCTAGTTTCTCACTCACTAAACCACATTCGACCACTTTCAATATTTTCCTGATTATGTATGCAAATACGAACAGTACATTTGCTAAGAATTGAGCTTAGAAACGTTAGTTTATAGTTTGAAAGTATGCTTTAGCTCCCTCTGTTATTTCGTTAATTCCCTCACATCTGAAAATATTGCTATTATTCGTAAATGATTAGAAATAATGATAAATAAAATACCAATAAAGTTAATACAAGATTATACACAGCTGTCACTTTAAGCACACTTGGTACACAGCCGTGAATTGGCTCAGGTAGGCAAAACCGCATTACTGACACATTTTAAATATCTCAAGTCAATATTTAGTTTTTGTAAACGTTTTAATTAAAGTTGTTTTAGTACGCGCTATGACTTGGAAAATATTGTTAATTCAAGAAAATACAATTATATATTATTTTTTTAATAATTAATTAAATAAATTGGCTGTTCGCTGACTTAACGTTCAACATTATATGAGTCTTGCAATATGAAATTATTTTCCCTCCGAACCACTCGAATTATCTCCAACATTTAGAAAGTCATTTCACGGTGATAAAAAAGCGAAGCTTAGTTTCCTGTTGGCCTATCGCGCCAGCGCATTGGTGAAAACTATCTTTTTTCACGGACACATGGTCAAATTGGATAAGTGAAGAAGATGAGCGAATATCGGTACGGTCGCCCGGGGCGGGCATGCCGTGCTTCCAGCTTACACATCGTACCCTAATTCCCGATGCACGAACTAGCCTCAGGGACACTTTTCACACGATCCAACTCTCAATGCTGCTTATAAACATTTCACTTCGCATGCTTCCGATCACTATCTCTTATAATCCACAAGTGTTTATTGTGCTTGATGAAAGTGTTTGTTCGTGTAAAAACGCATTGAAGCATAATCCTTTTCATCAGACTTCTTATGCTATTTAATTTTTCATTATATTTGTGATTCTGGAGATACTTCAGTGAAAATATCTACACTCTTTGGCCTAAAGGTCTCTCTACTAACAAGTAGATTTTTGAGGTAGGTCCTTACCTTTTGTTGACTACAAACTATGATTATACAAATGAAAGCAAATATTAGCAAAACTCTATGAATCTATTTTGCACAAAAACAAAATCAGAACAAATCATACACTTTTCAGGAAAAGGCGCTAATCAAATAAAACCATGTCCTTCTTTAACTCCATATTATTATTTGCCTAGGGCTCAAATTAGCCTTAAGTGTTAAGGCGTTGGTCTTAATAATCTTTGAAAAAATTGATTAGTGTTTGCGATTTCAGCATGGGCTAAGGGAATTAACTTCGCGACGAACTCTCTCCTTCCTAGCCCCAACCTGCCTAGAGAGAGTGTTAACCCGTAGATAACCCGACCCGATAAGCCTCCATGTGATAAGCGGAATCCAATTAAAAGTGAAGAAATAGATACGACTTTATTGTGCCAATTTTCATTGTTAACAATAAAATATAGTCTTGAAGACTATTTAGGTAGTAGGAGGTTCAAAACGATGTGATACAGTTAAGGACCTTTGCCCTGAAGGGGCTTTACTATTCAGGGAAACATGTAGAGTTATGTAATAAAGTGACTTTCTTCGTGAGTGAGATTGGATTATAATTTTAAAATAGAACCCTATTTCATCATGTTTGCGATCCGCATTAAGCTGTGTGAAAAAGAAAAAAAAACTCTAGTTGCGAACAGAATAAAAGAACTAGCTCCTTCCTTGCCTTGATTTTTTTTATATTATGAAATATTTTTGTTCAAAATAACATCTCTAGGAATGTAATGGATTTCTCGAGTGTCCCATCGGAGTGTGACATCGACAGACTTCCTGATTCGATTTGATAGTTATTCAATTGAACCGGGATCATAGCTCGGACTCCAGATCACGACTGGTTTGACCATATTTTTTTTCCGTCCCCCTTTTACAATTTTCTCTCCGGAGGTCCTCTCCAGACCAGGACGTGACGAGAGGGAGGCGGACCTTTCATCTTGCCGCTCGTACGGCACGTTCGAACTGATGACCTCGCGACAGACAATTAACACATGTCGAAATAAAAGATTTCAACCTTATATGACGCAGCTAGTGTTCGCACTACCAATCAATCATATCTCATATAAAGAAAGAAAAAACTTTAAAAAAAAATTGACACTGCATAATTGATGTGCATTATATATTGAAAACTAAACACCAAATTTGACCAATATCATTATTTATCACGTTGTTAAATATTTAGTCATAGGCAGTTCTGAATTATGGTTCCGTTATAACAAGAGATAAAGTATGCACTTTAGTTGGTTATAAATGTAATTCATTAATTATTAGCCAAATATTTAAAAGTACTAATTGAGTAAGGGAAACAAGAATGAATTTTACTATTCCTAAACGAATGGTTAATTAATGGGTCTACATTTAAAATATTATTCTTATAATAAAATCTTAAATTAAAACGTACCTATTATGTTAATTAGTTTTACCAAGAATAATTTTTATACATTTTTAGCGAATAGTATTTAGAGTCTAGTAAATTTTGATTGTACTTATTGATGAACGAATAAAATATGGCGGAAACTGCTATGAAAAAATCAATATTTTACCAGATCGAGTTCTGTTTCTTTGATTGAAAGATGTGCCCTTTAAGAAAAAATAAAGACTCTTACCAGTCCAACTCACAACTTATTTTAAAACTAAATCGCTTTCAGTTAATGAAATGAGCATTTTCATAGTTTGGACTGGTATGATGTATTACTGAGTTCAAACGTATTTGAAGTATGAGTGTACAAACTATTTTATGTTCCGTTCATTGTTCCTTATTGTTAAATATAAAATTGCTAGTTAGACTCGCCTTAAATCATGTTTTTTTATTAATAGGACTAGGGAGGAAATTTCCCTGTAAAAAATCCTTCTAATCCTGATAACGTTTCTCTAAAATAGGATGTGTCTTTGAATATTTATTGCAATGCGGAAAAACAAATGACAGAGAAATGGCCAGTCAAGGAGGAGAAATGATTATTCCATTAGGATTATTTATTGGTATCGTGGGCGATGAAAAATAATAGAATATAAACCATATGATTTAAAAGAGAAATTCCCCCATCGGGATTTTGAAAGGAAGATGACCTGTCTTTTTATGAGGTAGTAGATAAAAGGTATGAAGGAGAAATAATTAATTTCGGAGGAGGTCGTGTTTTTGCTGGATATCGACTCTGGCCGATGAAGCAAGGTCACGTCTGACCCAGAAGACAAGACATCCCATCTCCTACACACAAACATATACGAGTTTCTCCCTAATGCAGTGTTACTAATAGAGAGAAAACACCATGTCTTCTCCCTCAAAAAATCTGTGAGATATTAGGACGCGGACGAGTCCCAAAGCTGTTCGTTTAGAAAACATTTAATTTGCCTTTTACAACGGGTTTTCTCCAAGCTCGTTAATATTAATGGGATGATGGGACGATTCAGAATTAGCCCCGCCGTTTTGACGGAGGATCCGACTACCAGTGGCTGCAATCTTCTTCGTTAGCGCCGTTAATAGAAAAACCCCAGCTGTTTGGGGCGTTAAAGCTTCGTGATTGAGCGCCGAGCGCTGATTATAAGACGGAGATGATCCTGGGGTTATCATTCCGGGCACTAAATGCCAGGGGATTTTCACTCCAATGGATAATATAGCAAGACCAGATAATTATTTCGGGTAAACTCGAGAGCTGCCACGTTCAAGGGCGGGATTCGCACACTAAATTTCAGTTATCTGTGAGGTTAAAGGGCACCAAAGTTGGGCTTCCATCCTTTCCACCCGTGTCCCCACTCAGGATCGCATAGCAATGGGTTACCAGTTTGGCTCCTCGTTTTCCTCACGACGAAACCCAGTAAACGTATATCGAAATCAATTTATTGTGTCCCCAGTTTCCCCACTGACGACTCAACAGTATATCTGCACCCATATTGTTGGTGTATTGAAACACTAGAGATTCCGTAAACTAACGCTCCTTCCGACAAAGCCTAGAGGTAAATACACCTTCTTAATAGAATTATTTCCTCATAATCAGCCATAGCTGTTTTCCCCGGCCCTCTTGTTTGGCTACCAATAAACGACCCGTAATCATTCTTCCATTACGATCTCCATTAGGACTGAAAAATCAATTCGTTTCATTCGCCCATTAACCTTGAGATCACTCATTCATCATTCAAACTACCTGCTACTCCAGCAATCTACAATCTTTGGGCAACTCAAAATTAGTATAATTCCCATAGGATTATCTTATTATTTTTCTCCCGCCTTTATTAATTATTTTTAACAAACAGGAACGAGCGAATAAATAGATTAATTGTTTAATTAAAATTACAACATTTCAAAGTGTTTTGAGATCAGTTTCTAAGACTTAAATTCAAAAAAGGATGGGTTTTTATAGTAAAAGATAAATTACATTAAAAAATATCATTAAACGTCCCCAGCAGACATCCTTTAGAAATCAATGAGTAGGTATTGTATGAAAAGAAAAAAAAATGTGCACACAAGACAAGGATATATATTTCTATAAAATGATTTGTAATTATGGTGTAGACATTGTACATTTGCGGTGGAATTCGTTATCTGTATAATATAAGATTGCCAAATAACTTCAGAAAATGACATTTTATAAGAAACGGGTTAAAGCATGGATCTAATGTTTCCTTTAAATTAATTTGGTTATGAATTAGATATCAAGTATTTTTTTCTAGTGATCAATTTATCTGGTCCCCACTCTTTTTTCTTTTAATAAATTATGTATAGAGTAAAAAAATACTATTGAGTACCTTTCTGGAATTTTAGTGTACCGGACGTGTGTCTTGAGTGCATTTGCATTCAATAGTTGGCCATTTATTTATTTTTTTTTTTTTTTTTTACGATGGAGTTTCTGGAAGAGCCATAAAACAGGACGGTGCATGAATGGGTATTTTACTACCTGGTACCCCTGATCAGACACCATGTTGATGGACCCCCGACGGGTCGCTCCAGCAATCAGTCTGGATCGGCTGTGAGGTTCCAGACGGAGCTATAACCCTCTCCAGGAACATACATATAAAAGGCGGCTGCCACCCGTCAAGAGTTAGGACCTACCTCTGCTATCAGATACCTCCTCGAGTTATATCGACACCTCTGCTACTGTGTCACCTCTCGCCGGCTTGCTTTACAGCCCTGAGCAACCTCTTCTTCTGGTCACCGACAGTTTGTTTTCATAAATACCTTATCCGATCTACCATCCTTCTAGTACTAGTTCTTGCGAGAGGACACCAGCCGCAACACGGCTTACTGGTTAAATATTCACAGCGCTGTATACATTAGAGTTTATTACCCAATACTCATGTAGCGAAATGAGATAACAAATGCGAAAACGTAAAACGGCTTTAAACGGTAATACATTGCATGGGAATGTGCAATGATAGCCTTGATTTATTAACATAACCGTCGAGTAGCACTACAAGAACAGGTTATTTCATAATTGTTTATGTATGAGAATAATTTAAAACAATGTTTTCAGATTATGAAATTCTAATCTCATGTACATCAAATTGGTATGCCTTGGAAGGTAGACGAAATTCAAAATTAATTTTACACGTATATAAATTGATTTTTTTTTCTTTTTTTATTTATGTGACTCTAAACTCATTCTGTCATTGATTGTGTAGGATGGTAGTCATTATAATTAATTTATCACAGAGTCCAAGATATTAAAATAAATTGAAAAATGTAATGAGTAGCTAACTAATTTTTTTTTAAATACATCAGTATTTATTAAAGGTATACATTTGCTTGAATATATATCAGCTAAATATACATTTATTTTGGACAGGAAATTAAACCATTATTAGACAACATTTTTATTTTTGCGTTTCACAGGTAGCTTTAATTAAAGCAATAGTTGTCATAAATTTTAGTTTACAAATTTACAAACGTAGCTTGAAAAATTATAAACAGGCCTAAATGTTCTAGAAAGCACTCCATGTACTCCCCCATAGTCAAATATGTTTTATAAGGCATTTGCAACTAGTGTGTTTTGTATAGATATAATCAAATATATGGATATGTTAAGGTACAAACTTTGTACAAATATAATTACAAAATTGATGCAGTTGACTCACATTTTATAGTACATACTTTATTTTAAGTAAGAATATGATCATTAGTTATAATTAAGATTCGAACGATTTATTTATTTTTTTCCATCCTGGCCAGTGACGACGGATCATAGAAAACTAGTTTAGAAGGTTCATTATATTAGTTGGAAATAGAGTGCGCCGAATAGATTCAGAAAGACATAAATGCATAGCAAAAAGCGCAGCGTACAATCAAGAAGAAATCCTTCATGAGTGATCAAGGACACCTAGTGAGCATTTTTTTTGAACAGCTGTTCCATACATCAAACTCTCACGAGCAGTGTCTCGATACTTGCATTGTTTATTCAATTACATGCTCGTACTTCATTATTTTCTATTTTTCTTTGTGTTGGTTCGTTCTCATATAAACTCTGCTAATCACCGTCTATTTATATTGCATTGGATAATTCTTCTCAACTTATCATTGTCTATTTATATTAGCTTAGAGCTTACTGGAATTATTGCTTCGACATTGCTGACCGCGTGGGAAACTGTGGGAAAGTGAGTCACTTTACGGACCTCCATGTAATTATCGTTCCAAGAAAATAGTTATGCAATAAATTCCATCATCAGTTAAATATATTTATTCCAGTAAAAATTAATATTTAAAGTTTTTGCCAGTTTTTAGTAATTCTTATTGAATTTTTTGTTGTCATTATTAGAAAGGTGCACTTTTAATTATTACATAACCAAGCAATTGAATTCCTACGATATTAATAAAAAGAACTAATTTGGAATTGAGCGAAATGTTGGAAGTACAATTTGCTTAATAAAAACAACGATATATATGTACTGTAATATATTTAATTTTCTTATTGTCGATTTTTGTATAGTGAATTTCATTAAAAGAAAAAATTACTATTATACAGAACTTATGTTGTAATTCTTAAAATAAATATATTTTTAAAATTTGATGTATGGCCTTGCCCACTGAAATCAATAGAAATAAAATATCTCTAGAAAAGGTGATTTTAATAACTTTATAAAAGGTTTGGTGCAAGTGCAACGAATATTGAACAAATACCAGTGTAACTAATTTAGTACTTAGTTACTATATATTTAGATAATAGTACTGAGGTTAGTTGGTTTTTAGGGTGTTGGCATTAATACTCCAATTTTCTTTGAATTATGTGGAATTAACTTAGTAAACGACTTTCAAAAGAAAATTTCTTCCATTCTAGATAAGGGTGGAAATCCATTCCAATTAGTTTTAGTTGTTTGACGCTGTTGTTGATATAAAATGTGTACAAATTTGCAAGAGAATGTTCACAGAATAGGCTCAGAACGTTTGGGTGTATTATTTTATTTTTTTCGATTTAATCTTATATTTTGAAAGTTCTAAAATAAAATAATGCGAAGAAAAATAATAGTATTTCGTATTTCTAAGTCCCTCCCAAGTTAAAATGACTTTTAGGAAATCAATTCAAGAAAGTTATTACCAGTTTATGTCTATGGAAATAAGGTTTGATAAACCTTGTTTTTATGTTATTAATATGATAAATGTTACTTGCATGTCTGCAATATTGTATCTAGAGTTCCAATTATGGCATCGTGAAGCACGGTCACACTCATTTTTAACTGCATTGAAAATGTTGTGACACCATCGCTGAAATGCACTTTAGTTGCCGCACTTTGGCGTTCGTTGCACTATTTTGTATTCCTTGTGGAGTACTTGGCTTGTGAAATCAGTGCAACAGATTCTCTGACAACTCTTCACGAATCCATGCAGATTTTATTGAACTCCTTTGCCTCTTGTTACATCGGAAAACCGGTTTTTCCAAGAAGACAGATAATGTCCAAACGTGTGAATGTGATGAAGGGGGGGGGGTCAGTAAGAGATGTATGTTTCGGATAAGGAACATAACATTCTGCAATGGTTGTTAAGATTGTGCGAACCGCCCCAGGGCCCTATAATCATTCACTTGCCTCCATAATCGCCTCACTTTGTGTGTTATTTTAATTTCACAGCTGTCAAGTGGAATTCCTACTCGGGCTTTAGTTGCGTTTTCAAACTGTAATTTGGTCATTTTAAACATCTTCTCAAGTCTAATTATAGAATTAGCCCATTTATGGATGGTTTTATATATTAGTCGCGTTAGAGTTCTTTAAATAATATGTTTAAAGTAATAACAACTCACATACAATTTGCTAATGAGATTAATTAAATTTATATCAAACTAATGGACAATAATTGTCTTATGTAGTGTAACTTCTGCTCTGCTGGTGGAGGAGCATTGCACTGGATTTTTATCGTAGAAGAATTTGGTTTAGCTGTACGGTTACTGGGCCTCCAGGTTCATACTTATTCAAATTACCACTGTGCCTACTCAACATGTTGAATCCATGTCAAAAAAGGCATTTGATTAAGGAATGTTTCAATCTAACAGCTTGGCCTTCCCACAATGATTTTCATGGGTTTATTTTATGGATTTAATGGGAACAGTAAGAGACATAAGTAAATTACTCGAATACCTTACAATGAACTATAAATTTAAACTTTATGTGCCTAATAAAAAAAAAATTAAAAAAAAAAGAAAGTTATTTGAAGGAAAGCTAAGATATCAATTCATTAGTCAGAGCTTTAAAGTGAATGCTCTAGTTCAAAAGATATTTCTTATATATTGAACTTAATTGAAATTTATTACAAATGAGAGTTTTTTTTTTTTTTTAAATGTTTAGTATTCAGATAATTCGAACAATGAATGACAATGAAGTATAAAATGAGCTATGGAACATATATAGATTTCTAATAAAGCTATTATAAATAAGAGAAGTTTTCGTTCTTGTGAATTATTTCAATTAATCTTTAACTACTAGTGCAAATTTATGAGTATTATCAATGAATTTGAAAAAAAAAATCATATTGAATAATTGCTTTTTTTTCTTTAATGCTTTTGAGCAATAATTCATTGATTAAGAAGGCAGCAGACGATAAACAGTGTTTTAATAACGCAGAGCTGGGCATTGTTTGTTAAAAGCACAACAGAGCCTGTAGCAGCTGACATATCAGCTGATTGAATGGAGATAGAATAATTTTTCAATTTGTCCTTGCTCTCCCCCCGCGGCCGATATCATCGGGAGCCATGCCAGCTGATTGGACTGAAGTCCTTCTAAGTGATTTGTGCTTTCTTAATGGAAGCTCCGTTGGTAGGATCGGTGTGCGCGACACGACCCGGCCGGGTTAATCGTAACAAATCAGAGACTCTAGGCTCTGTGCTATTAGCCGTGAGTTACTGTAAATTATACACCGCTCGATAGTCGAGGAGCTTATGACGGATGGTCCCGCCTTCATGTCGTTATTAGGAGAACTGATCGGCCCAATGATCAGCTGTTTTGCAACGGATAAGCGAGATTGTAGAAGATAAACAGCCTTTGTTAATGAAATTAATGAGAATATAAAAATGAAAATGAAAAAAAAAACCGCTTTATCTGGTTAAAAAAAAATGTTCAGCACAAATTGCCGACTAAATTCTGCTATTTTACCCCTCCCCCCCATCTCATAGCTCATTACTTATTTCTTCTCATAATACTTAGCCTTAACCTTTTCATAATGAGAGATTTATGCGTTAGTAACTCTAAATATATTCAGCCGCCCAAGAAGTTGTTTCAACCCATAATTAGTCTCAGATGTTCTCTAAACGGCATTATGAATGTGGACCAATAGCAAGTTAATTATGTAAAATAATGCAATAAGTTCACGTGCAATATACTTTTATTCTGAACTTGTATGGGATTCTGCCTGTAATATCTGCACATTCTGAAAAACATCCTGCAACCTTAACATTTTTGAACACAAGATTTTAAATTAAAACTTTTAACATAAATATAAATAATTCAAAAATTTTATAAAATGCACAACTATATTTTTTTAAAAATGTTCTTACTTATTAATATGACTATCTCAATTGCTTAATATTATGCGATGTCTTATGATGTAAAAATAATGCCTAAGAGACCACATATATTTTAATTTTGTCTAATTTCGTTATACTCGAAAGAAAAGATAAGATCAAAGTTATCAAGGTTGATAAACACTAGAACAATAACGGAGACTTTAACGGGCGCAGAGTTTCGGAAGTAGAAGCTGACTTATCGACGTCAATATTGTGCTATATTCAGACAATTAAATATCTAAAGAAAGTAATTAGATATATTATTTATATTACCAGTTACATGTAGTTAGGATTTATGGCAACAAATTTTTCAATTATTTCCATTTTCATGTACTGTAGTCCAAATTAGTTGATTCATTAGTAACTTTGGTGACAGATTTATAAATTATCCAATACTTATGAATGTTTAATTAAAAAAAAGGAGTATATATCGTTATTACCTAACATTATTAGAAAATTCAAATAAATCCTCATTCTATAGAACGCACAAAAATTGCCATGAGTTCATAACCAGCAACATATTAAGACCTAGAAAATACATATACCCAAAAATGGTGAACACTTTTGGAAATAAGTTTTATTGGGCAACTCTATGTCCATTTTTGAAAGTTTAAAATATGTGGCAGCTGTCTAATATGCAGTGTAATGTATAAGCTGTTTAATTATTTCTTGGCATTTTAATAGAGTTTGTTCCACAAGTGGGCTTATGTGTATATCTAACCAAGCATTTTTCAAAGCAATTAATACGTTGAAGGAATTTTCTGCCTTTAACCTCGCACTAAAATATTAGTACAGGCGGTTTTTTCATTACTTACAAAATGAAATACAGCACTACTTGTAAATAAATTTCATACTATTTGCTATTTATTTAATTTATTTATTGCTGCCATCATTTATGGAAAATTATTCTAATTTATTAGTATGAGATACTTATTTTGGGTTTTTATATTTTTTTTTTCGTAAGAGGTTTCTCAAACATGGTCTACACATGTTTTATTAACAGGTAAAATTTGGAAGATATTATTTAAGCATGATGTACAGCCGTCTGTACTGACTCAAGAAAAAAATTAATGATTTCCGTATTTTGTTTATTTACTAAGTAGGCTATAGATTCGTGTTATATGTTATTTTTTATATATTGTAAAAATATTATTTCGCAGAGTGCATGGACTATTTTAAAAGATTTTAGCATTAACGAGTTACTGTTGTATTAGGACTACATTATCTATTACAAATTTTTGTTTAAAAAAAAATTATTTCTTTCATACCTGGAAAGAGTAGATTGTAGCAGTGGACTTGTATTTAGACAGTTCAGGTTTTAATCCTGTCAGTTTCGTTTTATTTTGAATAATCTAGACTATTCGTTAATATGTGCCTACTCAATGGAGGATCAACTTGAATAATGAAGGAACGAATTTAGTTAAAGTATGTCACAAAAAAGGACAGGAAGTGTGGTTGAGCCAAATTAAGTTTTTGTTATTTGATCATAATATTAATACAATTTATTTGATATAGAAACACACAGAAATATGAAAGGATAAAACTGTTACAAGGAAGTATAAAAGAAATACTCAACGCAGGAAAACGTGACACGGAACTCGAGTAATTTAAAAATTTGAAAAGAGAGTAATATTTTAAAGGTTTTTATATGACCATAATTGTATTATTTTGACAGCGTATATTTATATTGAAGAAAAAAAAATATAGTAGTTACCGTCAAAGAAACCGGTTAGTTTCTTGATGTAAATGACCTCGTTGATGTATATCTTTCTTCTGTATTTGACATTGATTTATATAACGAAAACGCAAGTCAACATTATGCGCAATAGGTTAAAGCTGATCTTTGATGCGGGTGATTGCCTATGCATAATTAAATATAAAGCAAATTGAAATAAATCATATTTTGGAACGGTAGCAGTCCGATTGGAAGAAATTCCGCTTCTGGCGTAAAAAGTTCTCTAATAAATTATTTGCTTATCATTACTCTGTCAATGGTGGTGTATAAATTATAACAGTTGGTTTAAACTATGTCCGCACGCATTAATTCCAAGAGCAAATTTATTCGATATATAATGTGCATAATGTTTATGTATTATATGTGGTTACCTCGATTATTTTATAGTGAGGTATGTCTTTATCAGTGAAAAAGGGCCGGTTACAGGTGTCTTGTACTGTTTATGCAGCGGGGAGATGGAAAAGTACTAAACCAGCCACCAAATTATTGCATTCAGTACCTTTAAAAAATCATGAGAATGAACGATTTTAAAAGAGAACTTTATCATTTTTTAAAGGTTTGTAATCTTCGATCAAATTTGAAATTGATTTGACTCCGTCGCGCCCTCTACTCTTCAGGCTCCATTCAGTTTGACTATATATTTGTTGATTCTCTTGCACGAGTTCTCCATTGCTAGATGAATCTTAGCATACCGGCCAGGCATCACTTTCGAGACCAAAACCCTTAAATTCTCCCTACTGCATTCTTCTACGTTAACAACTGATTAGCCCGTGTTTCCTTAACTTTTTATTACTTGTATTTCTACCGTTCTGTTTTCCGAAGGCTGATACCTTATTTCTCTTCTCCAATTCCGTGAGCATTTCCTTGAACATATACTTTTCTCATTCAACGGAACTCCAAACCCCCGTGATTACATGAAGGGAATTTATCAAATTAATGAGATTACAACGCGCTTAGAAGAGATATGCTTTAGCAATAAACCACGTCTACTCTCACTAAGCACCAGTATCTGCAGTTAAAATCATTTCGACGTAAATTAATGATCATTTGAAATACAACTACAAAGCATCAGGGAACCATTAACTTCTAATAGCTGGAAGTATTGCGTCTCGCAACATTAAATTAAATAAATTTTGAAACCACCTTGAAGTCCTCATTAAGTCAGAAGTGAAGTATCCGTTTACCTTAATAAGGCAAGGCTAAAATTATTCCTCCGTACTCCGGAGGCGAACAGTATACAACTCTTTAGCATTGACCGGTTCGTTTAAGAAATACTTAAAAGGTATTAACACTCCCGTAATTGCAATGTTGGAGGTAGGCGTACAATATTGTTAGCCAAGTCGTGATCAACCTTTCAAAACCTGGGTTCATTAGTTGTACGAGAAGATTATAACTTTTCATCTGAAGTTAAATTTTATAATAAAGTATATCAGTATAAATAAATAAGAAAAAAGTGGTAAAATAAGGCCATGTATAAATTTATTTTTGGTGATTTGACGGTCGAAATTTATGATAATTTGTATTATAATCTTTAAAGCAATTAGTGATCAAAACTGTAAAACAATTTCTCTAGAATAGAAAAGTTCACGTAAGATGTGGTGCAACCACCTGCAGTGACTTTTCCACAGTCCTGCTTGTCCGAACCCATTTACGTCAAGCAAATCTTGGGCTTATTCTTAATCCCAGTAAACAAACTCTCTAGAAGCCTTCCACAAAGAAACTGAATAATGCTCATATCATCTGTGGCTCGAGCCAGTAAGGTGACGTTATCTTCACATTATATTCTCTATTTTTCTGTTGGTAAAAAGCCTGATGGCTACAACAAACCATATTTACTGATATGATTACTTTATAGAAAATTTGCTAAGTATGGACGGCCTTGATAAATGACTAGAATCTCCTAGGGCAGCAGCGTATGGTAAGCTTAAAGAATTGTAATAAAAACATTTTGTAATATGTATTTTATATTCTTTGTAATTCTAAATTAATTAATACTGGATTATAATATTAAGAGCAAATTCATTGATCTATAAATCACCATTTCATTTATATTATTGATATATTATTTATTTGCTAGGATATAAACTTCAGAAGGAGGCAAATAACTCCTTATTTGTTGGAAATAAAATTTCACAATTAATATATTGATACGCGATATCTTTCGGATTTTCCCTTTGATCTTTATTAAGGCGTGGTGAATATGTTATGCCATAGATATTTTTATATGCATTTCCGTATGTTGTATTAGTGCAGTAGTAACATTCCAGTTGTGTTCCATGACTGTGTAGAACTGTTCTACCCGGTAGTTCATTAAATCGTTATCAGAGAACGAATCAGGAAAGGAGATATTGATCTGAGTCGTGGAAAGGTGCCTGAGGCAAGTTGCTGAGACCTGCATGTATCATTTTGCTCTATGCAAAAACCCTATTAGAATGAAATATATCAATGCACTTAGTGCGTATATTATGTATTTTATTTATAACTATATACATACTGCAGAATGTAGATCAATTAATTGCCATTCAAGCTTCGTTAGAGACTTTGTTCCCTAAAGCATTAAGGACCGATGAAGTAAGTTTGTTGGCTTCTAATATTTCTTAATTTCTGAGGCATGAGTTAATAGTTCTTTGCTTTGAACAGGGATTCATAGATTAGGTTATCAACTCACTGGTTCCATTATCAGTTTGTCTATAGTTCAGTTGCCGATTCTCCTGAATACTATAGAACATTAAAGGCGTGTTCCAGGTGGCAAATGTCCACCTATCCTTGCCAGTACATGCCGAAGATGGGGCCCATTAAATTTACATATATGCATACTGTTTATCTAAAATTAAGATTTTTAACGGCTAAAATTAGCCAAAAAGTGGCGGGGTCTTAGATCAGGCGTAAAATTTAGAAATCTTCTTTACGAAATTTGGTTGGATTAACACTCATAATTGATATTCCTTACAAAGTAATTTTGTACTATCCTTTCTTTAATATTGTATTAACCGAGATCTTTATAGTTTTTTTGTTTGCAGACTTCAGTAAACCACCATCACCTTTAGAATTTGTATTAAATATTAGTTGTTTAGCTTAAGCTGTAGGAAAATAATGAAAGGAGACGTATGTAAGTAACTCCATTACGTGGGAATTTTGCCCCTACTTGACAGGACTTTTTATGCCAGAGAAAAAATTTTTATTGGATTGAACTGAGGTAATCTCATTGACCAGACCATTTGTATTTTTTTTTTCCGTTCCAAGAAGTAGGTAGAGGTGTTGAATGAATTCAAATCCTCGAATGAGTTGCTCATCATTCTCCTCATGCATAGGCCACTAACGAGAGGCCAATCGAGTTTTTTGTGCGCACATCGAAGCCATTACCTGGACACTTGCTCTGCCGGGATAGAGGTTGCCTGGCGTGCCGTACCTCCCTCGCAGCCCGCCTCATTAGGAGCTGAGGGCGTTAATAGTGGTGTCGACCATTGTACGACCGTCTGCTCGTCTATGATTTATCGTCTATCGTCTCTCTCAGTCTTATTGATGGTCGGCAGAGAGAGCTAGCGGCGGGGGGTCCGATACACGATCCCATGATCCTCCTAGTCTACCTCTGTGGTCTCGCTCGTCTTATAACTGTCACAAGTGAAGACCGTTTGAAGAGGTTCTTCGGTAATCACTCGAAAGAGAAGAGCGACAATCGCACTTTGAGGTTCAATTTTAAAAAGGTAAGCAATATACTGGGGCAGTCCAAAAAGGTAAGCAATATGCTGGGGCATTTTAAAAACATAAGCAATATACTGGGGCATTCCACAGAAGGTAAGCAATATGTTGGGGCATTCCAAAAAGGTAAGCAATATGCTGGGGCATTCCAAAAAGTATTCGTTGCGAGACAATCTCAGTCCATTAGAGTGTCATCTTCAGTCCAGAAGCTCAGTCTTTCCTCCTAGCTCTACCCAAGCTATCCGAGCATCTCAAAATATATATTCTCTGGAACATTGCATTCACGTTTTGGATGCAATACACCCAACACATTTTTTTTTACCCCTGCTATTGGATTCGTATCTATTAACATAAAATATTTAAAGTCGAACTGAACTGGGGAAGGTCTTGTAGGAAACAGAATGGACCCGATCAGGCTTCCCAAAGACATGTTCCATGGGGTATGATTAGGATGGTCTTGAAACCATCTTTAATAGTCTGTACTGAATATTAAAGATGGTAGATAAAACTCACATTGATTGTATCATGTTGATATGTTAATATACAAAATGTGAGCAATAATTGCAAGTAATTGTGAACGTTTTCATGAAATGAGTCTATGACAATTGATTGGCACAATACGCCACCGAAGATAATGTCATGTTATAGTGGTAAAGACCTTTTACATCCACGATATATATTTTTTTTATTGTTCAGCTACAGAGTTGTTCATATAATAATCATATTATAGAATATTGACTATCTTGATAGCTATTCATCTATAATAAATGGACGTATGTTCTACTTTATGTTCAGATGTCTAGATATCTGTTTCACGACAAGTGCTCCTTAGGCACCTCCTACTTAGTAATGCCTCATCACTTATGCCCTTTAAAGGAAATAGTGTTTATCTAGTAACCACTGTTTCTTTTAGATCATTTAATACGACGAACAAGCTATGGTTTTTAGATTGTTAATCTTTCAATTCAGCTGAAACCTTCGTAAAAGGCAAAATTTGCCATCCCAAGAGAAACCCAAACTATAATCAACTAACACAGAATAAACGTGGATACAATGCGGTTCAAATATTGCACAATGTAGAAACCATTGGTCCCAGGGGTTACGCAAGAAAGCGAGTTATAACTCACCATTTGAAATGACTTTATCGAAATGGATAACTTCAATCACTAGCAGGGGTGTCAATAGATTGACGTTATTATGTACAAATTGTTACGAGTATCTTTGAGGAAGCAATTGCAATCTACACCCAATCAAAATATGACACAACAAAACCTAACTTATGACAAATAATCCTACTCACAAGTTAACCAAAGATAATAATATTAAAAATATTTTCATTCAAGGAGTATTTACAATTGTCATTCATAATAGCATCAATCCACGAATTAACGAGCAATAAGCAACAGAATAAATGGTTGTGTGGCCTTGAGTAAAATGAACATAACAGAAATCCATGTCCTTCGTGACTTTCTAATCATGATTTTAAAACTGTGTGCGGGTCTAGTAAAGCGGAGCCTCTTGAATGACTAAATGTATGTAAACGAGAATTTTTAAATACAATTATAATAACAAATTTTATGGAAATAGTTTTGACGTTTACTAATCTATTGGTTTAGCCATGGAAATATAACGTACTTTATTTATTCCGCTCTTAATTTGTGTTAGCTGAAGATTATTTCGAAAGTATCCATATTCTTGTACTTCTAAAAATCGCAAGATATTTTTGCAGGATTGATATTTAAGAATGCGTTTGTTGTATTTAAGGCGAAGCCTTGTTGCTGTGCAAATGAAAATGGAAATTCATGGGTTTACGGTAAAACATTAGGGAAGAGAGTCACTCATTTCTACTTGGCCTGTTAACTAACAACAAAGGCGCCTGGAACACTCGACATTGAAGAGAGGATTCCACCTGAGGAAAAAATGTTTTGTGTTTGTGCAAAGAACATTGATCGCCTGCAATGCCAAGTGGTCTGAGATTATTTTGACAGAGATGATTAATTGAGCACAGAATACACGCGGGATTTATTTCTTTATATGTTTTAAACTGCTACATTTCAGATGTTCCAAATTTAGTTATTCAATGTTCAAGGAGCGAATTAATTAGGCGAGTCAAATAGGATATCAATTAAACGTAATGGTCTATCAAGAGAGAGAGAAAAAAAAATACGATTTCGGACGGTTACGTCACACTAGCGCTTTTGGAATCTTGACCCTTCCTGTGAAAATTAATCAAGAGCGCGAACACGCACGCATACGGGATTATCTCTGGCGTAGGTGGAAAGGATTTAAATTGGACGAGCCCACTGGGGCGAGGAGGGAGAAAAACCATTAAACTAAAACACTTGCGTAAAGGGACTGGTCAAAAATAACATGACTCGGATTATGGTATATATCAAAGGGGAGTTCCCACGATCATTATGCAACCAAGAGGAAAAGATAATAGCCTGAGCCGTGTGTTGTACCCGGTGAAAGGTAGCCGAACCATACGGGTAATCCTTCTTTAGGCCGTAATCTGGCCACCAGCGAATCCACAACCGCCTCTATTAGTGGCTTTATGGCCAGCGTCTCACGTATATACTCAGCCGCATTACAAATTTTATTGAGAGTTGTTTGTTCTTGAATTGCGGGAACCTTATAGATCTTTTCAATGATTCTTATTTCTGCGCCGTAAGATACAGATTACGGTCTTTATTGCCAATCACTGTCGTTGATGGTTTTCGCTTTCTCCTTTTTCCCAGAAAATTATTTTAGTGCAAGCAGAAGTTGATTTGTATTATTAAATGAGTCGATTTAGTAGTTTTGATCTGGTCAGATGTATTTATGGTTAATTACGTAAACTAAAAATGAGTGCAGCAATAACATAAGACAATACTTCAATAGAAAATGAAAAGCTATGATTTTTCAGGTTTTAGATAACGTCTCTTTAAATCCAAAGCGATCAATTGGTAGGAAAAAAGTTTCATAGAATAATTGAGCACGATAAGAAATAAAGGGACTTTGTAGAATAGACATATATTAAAAGCAATCCATCTCCAGTTTCATGAAAGTTGATAAAACCTGGAATTCAGTTAGATGACGAGACTAAAGTAGAAGTTCGATTTGCTTACAATTGTGTGATTTTTTTTTTTGTGGTAAGGTGCAGAAGAATTACTAGAACTTTATTCGAGGCGTATTAGACCAATTTCAACTTGCATTCCTTGCACTTCATTGTTCAGATCTATAAGAGTTTAGAAACCGTATGTATGTAGCATTTTCAATACTAAGGAAACCTCCTATCACGACGGTTTTCATTTAGAGAGTTACGAAACTGCAAGCTCCATTGCCAATCCATTGCATTTAGGATCACAGGACTAATTTGTTTAATACTGCACGTTGATTTGGTAAGGTCTTCAGTTTACAGTCCGAATCTCGACCAATGAGTCTAGAAGCTTTTGCTTTTTGAGAATGTCGCCTAAATGCCACGTTGTAAATGTGAACTATATTATCTAATGGTTTGGATCATTCATCCACAATCAATCATAAGTCGTACAAGCAGTCATAAACCAGTCATATTTCGTTTATCTCGATGACATCTAAAGGTTATAGATTGTAGATAATTCAATCGGTCTATTGGTACACTGAGCGGGCCTTCTACTTGTTGGTGTTACTACAAGAAAGGAATATGTTTTTTTATGCTGTACTGTAGAAGCAAAAAGTATATGTTGGTATTGTTGCTTTTTCCAATGAGTCTCCTAGTTACTGCAAAAATTATAGAGTATAATTATGTTATTTATTCTGGTAAATTTCCATTGGGATCCCAACAACTGTGCTATATTTCTCCCACTCCTGGTTTTCCTGATGAAGTCCCTTAGGCGACCGGAGAGGAATTGCTGCTGTTAAGCCCTCCAACATTGGTAGAGGAATGCGGCCCGTTGGAGAAAACCATTAATGAAACAGCTCTGCTGAATTAAGTATTCTGGAGTCGAACAAGGCCCGCGTGGATTTAAATAGCAAAGTTATGTTTTGTTTTCTTATTACAAATAAGAGATAATTTCGAATCGGCCGCCTCGCACTAGAGCTGAGGATATATGACTACACACTATATCGTGCTTTTAGCGTGAGGATCCAAGGTGCTGGCTCTCCCAGGTACATCTACGGCACGGTGGGCTCTGGGAAGGTAAGCCACTAACATCTGGCCTAGCTGGACTGTCTTGTTTTAGCTTATTTACTGAATCTTTTATACTTAAAATATAACTTAAATATGTCAGAGGACTTCTTACTTTTTAAGCGTGTCGGACTCCACGATATTTGATCAAGTGGAAAAAAAAATCGTTCAGATTATGGCAAACAAAACGGTACGTTCCCCCACAATGGCACCTGGTTCCTTCATTAAAATCTATTTGATACCTTAGAAAGAAAAAATAAATAAACATAAAAATAAAAAAAAAAACAAATATCTTTTGGTTCATGAGGTTTTACTAGCTAGTAGTTAATAATTATTATATCGTCGTGGGATAAACCATAAAAAAAAGTGGCAAACGTCATCAATTGTTTTCATTATGCAGTTTTCACTAACGAAATAACTCCCCCCCCCCTCATTGGTGATTTGCCAAGAACGGAAGGTGTGGACATAATACTATATCGTTATTCCAGTAATCTTCCATTAAATGAATATTCATTCTCAGAAGTCGAGTTCTTGCGTAGGCTGATTGAATAAGATTATTTCTCTTTTACAATATTTTTTCTGCGCACATTCAGGACTCAATCTGGAAGTCCTTCAATCCCAGTGTCAAACTCCTCAATGTCCTTTTCATTTGAGCATATGCAAGATGAGTCAAAAAACAAAAATATCACTCTGCCTTAACTATCTCTTCTTATTTTAAGGTCTAAGTTAATAGTTTATTATTGTAAATAATAAACGGAATTATTCACTCAACAAAAATTACCCGACAGGCCACTGGTGATATTTGAGACTTGCTTCCAAAGGCTTGGCTCACGAAGGATTTTTTCGAACTTAATAAACGATTCGTGCCCATGCTCAAGGCTTGAGCCAGTGACACTCACCTTGATAAGAGCTATTTATTCTTTGATGGCAACATGGCGTAATAGAATAATTATTTTCATAAAGTGTTCAATTACAGAGCAATATGTCCCACATTCAGAGACCAATTCACGAGGCGTGGCGAGAATCAGTAATTCTACACCCTGGCTCTATTACTGTCATTACTTTCCCGAGTCAGTATTGCCATTCCGCAAATACCACAGACCAAGGCTGCTCGCGAGTGATCACAAGATCCATACATTGAAATCATGGCAAATGAGTTTTCTCACTTGGTTACGAAACCAAATAAGCTCTTGCTAAATGATAAACAGCAATATATCATCTAAGTAGAGTTACGCCTGATTTCAATATCTATAATTAAAGATAAGGAATCGACTTCTCGAGAAATGGTTGTTACACTTGTTTGAACCAATTATTCCGCTATTAGATTTCAAGAATAGTTCACACGTCACATTCGTAAATGGCTCAGACGTTCTTTCAAACGTTTTCCGGAGAGGATTCTCTGAACGTAAATCAATTAACAGGACAAGGTCGATGGTCTAGCTATGGAGTTTGGATGAGCGATAGTAAATGAGTCAGTTCAGGATCTTCTGGACACGTAGTTCATTATGTCATTTGTATAAATTAATATTCTTAAAATTAGTGAATCAGCCTTTCTTTAATAACTGCTCATCCACCTAATCCTTTATTTATAGAATGCAGGATTTTGCATTTATATATTGCATTAAGGAGTAAAAATTACATTTGCATTTATAAGCAGTATTTACGATCGGTTTCGATGACACCGAGGTTAAAAATCTTCAGGCGAAGAGGTATGTGCGGGATAAGTCTGCGTCGTATCAGTACAAGACCTTCACAACATTCGAATGAAGCATTGGGCCTTGGGTAGTGATAATAACAAACTATTTTACTGAAACTGGGCGCTAAAAATACAAATAATTTTATAGTACATATTTATTTATCTCTGTAACATACCTTATAACATACATTACAATTATATTCCAAATTCTCTGGTTCTTATTCAGTATACATTATCTTATATAATGATTTCACTGTGTATTCAATATAATACGAATTTCGAAGTTGGACGTCTGCTTCTTTTTATTCAAAGAAGCCTGAAAATAAATACAAAATATGTTTGGCTTGATTCGCGACATCCTACCATACGAGTATACACAATATTATAGTCCAAAGAATGCTATTTGTTTATTCTAGAAGCGACTAAATTGCCTTACGATGCTGAGTAGGCGACGGGGAAAGCAAACAAATTTGAACCTCTTAAAACTCTTTATAAAATTTAGTGCGGGATCACGGATGTTGGAGATAGCTATTTAAAATGTGGCGCTAAAAGTAATGCCCATTAATGTACGCCGGCCCTCTGGCATTATCCGCGCTGAGTGTATTTAATTGGATACTGAGATTTATCTAATATATAGTTATGCATCATTAGCAGTTATTAAAATGTTAATGGGTGATTTCATAATATTTATATAAACGACTACTTGATTTATTCTGCTAAAATAAACCACTCCCTTTGCGTTCCAACACCAACATACCGGCTGTGTTCTGGGGCTTTGTACATGAGGGTGTGTGTGTGTGTGTGAGAGTGAGCGAGAGAGAGAGAGAGAGAGAGAGAGAGAGAGAGAGAGAGAGAGAGAGAGAGAGAGAGAGATTGAGAGTGTGTGTGTGTGTGTGTGTGTGTGTGTGTGAGAGAGAGAGAGAGAGAGAGAGAGAGAGAGAGAGAGAGAGAGAGAGAGAGAGAAAGTGAGAGTGTGAGAAAGAGAGGGGAAAGAGAAGAGAAGTAAGATTTAGTGTAGGGTGTCGAAGGCTCTTAAATCTGATCGAAGTATGTACATAATACATTAGCACATACACGTACTTGCATTAAGGCTGTATACAGTAAGGCAAGACCTATCGCGATATGCAATTTTCAAGTGCTATCTCACACTTCCAAAGGTGGAAAGCCTCAGTGAAATGCATTCTATTATGCATTAATATGTTTACGTTCCGACAAAAACATGAACACACAGATTACGGACACGTGAAACACATTATAAATAATCTGTGTCTCTTTACACAAAATTTTCATTGGTAATATATGAACGCAATATTTTATTTCTGGTTTAAAAATATACTTCCAACCGTAAGAATTATTTTTTTGCCTTTACGTACTTTATAGGTTCTATACACGATGAAGAACCCAGCCCCCTCCAGGTCATGAAGCTACTTTTTTACTACTTCATCATGGAATAAATCACATTTAACATCTTCCCACTGCAGATTCCGTAGGCCATAACCACAACGCAGACCTTCTTAATAGCTCATTTTAGGTACGTACACTACGCACAATTCTATTTATCTCACCTACTAATATTTTTTCGTAAGTGTCTTTTCCTCCCAGGCCAGATGAGCTCGCCAGTTTTCCTTTTATGCAGTCATTTTTCAATGGCCATTCTGTGATGAATTTATACCATTGGCCTTCTCCTGTGAGTTTTTTACAAGGCGACCGATGATACTTCTATGCTACGCAATTGCTTTCAGAAACTTGAAGGGTGTGAACAGAATACTTGAACACTCCCAAAACGACCGAAGACTGCTTTTCTGCGCCTTATCATTACCACTACCATCATTATCATTTACTTTAAGATGCTATACGCAGGTGTCGACAGAATGCTCTTCCTTGACAAAGTATGTCTAGATGAATCAAAACTGATTTCATGAAGCGCCATCCACAGAACAATCGTGGAATTGAATTGCTATGTGATAGGTAACATATCTTAGGAACTCGGCCCTGATCGTATCAAAATCCTAGTTCTTCCCAGAAATTTGTTTAGTTCAGACCACACCTACGAGACAGACTTTTCACTTCCTTTACAAATCATTAAGGCTGGACAGACGGACATTAAATGTAGACTTGGATATTATAGTCTAGTGGGATGAGGCCGTTAACCAGCTTCCCTATAGAGATCCCTGTATACAAAGGGTAGGTTCTAAGTGCCACAGGTTACGACTATAGATTAACATGATAACAGCCCAGCCCACCGACGGAATATCCTCTTCACAACAATAGATAGGCCTCCCTCTATATAGCTTTACTTAAACCTATTACTCACAGTGATTTAGAACTAATAATGAAATTATAAATTTTTACGTTATCCATAAATCAGATGGGCTCAATAGGGTAAAGGCGCTTCCCCCCCCCCAAATCATTCATTGCTTAAAAAATATTTATTTGCTGGGCCTAACGAAAACATTCTACAAGGAAGTTGTTACAATATCAAACCTAATTATTGTTTAGTCGATCAGACTGTAATCTATTCACTGAATATCTAACTCGATAAAGTAGGAAGTGATACATTTCTTCAACTGAACAACTAGTCTGACCCAGTTGCCACACCGAAATCGCGACCGCATTTCATGTACACCTAAATTATTTTCATATTACTTTCTACTTATTGAATATTTTATTCTTTATACATGTTTACGGACGGCACTGTTGCGAAGTAAGGAACGGTTTCATTGAACTATTTTAAGAAGGTTTGAAAAATAAGTGGTAAAGTTCATAAAATTGTGTGCCTTTCAAATTAGTGTTGCAATTTTTCTACAGGATATTCTTTCAATTGACGGCATTTCTTGAATGTTCCACTATAGATAAATTAGATACATTGTGAGCTTAATTGATTAGAAAAAACATCACTGGAAATAATCTTAATTTTATGCATTAGCCTTTAATTAGAAGCAGACTGGTTGCACACGAGCTTGAAACAGCTACAAGTCCGGTCTGACTCGTTCCAAGTCCACATCGATCAAGCCGGGACTTTTTATAGATATTTTCACATATTTATAATCGCAACTTTTTGCTGGAATAAAAGCCGCTTCTCCAGTTGATATCCAGCTCGTAGACTTCATAAGACACCGCTGTAGTTTACGCAACTCAATACGGTGATTTTTTTTTGTCCCAGTAAGCATTAGTAATGAACGCTTGACAAGGCTATATTGAATAATTGGCCAGCTAAACCTATTCGAAACTTTTCATTTTTTAAATGACTCTTAATTACTAGTGCACAATTCATAGAGAAACGCATAGCCCATTAATAAAAAATAGTGGAACAGTTATTTAGTGTTGTAAGATAAGATCATATGACCAGTTGAGGAAATGTCTGAGTGGCTGTGCACTTGTAAGTAATTTATTTCTTTTTATTACTTCTAGTTTAGTGCATACTTTCTATGAATATATATTTTTTTAAAGGAAAATGACCTTTCCTGAATATAATTTCCTCATTTTTCATAATAAGTAGTTGTCAACTCTGTTTTAAAGTTAACTTATTTATTTTTTAGTCATAGGTGCTATAAGTGGGTTGTATAGTTTTTCTATAGCAATACATGTTGACTGGAATGGACTAGCATGGGGTTGGATACATTTTGTATGTTAATATGTATAAGTTCAACAGGGAGATAAGGATGAGCATTCAATAAACAGAGTGAACTTTATATTTCTTTTATTTTCCGAAGTACAATATACAAATTAATTATTACGAATAGGACTTCATAAAACATTATTACAATAACTCCTACCAATTTAATTAAGGTGTTCTTCTATCAGACCTCTTTTGAGTATATTATAAAAGAAAATAATGTAGATATAACGTTTAAGTGGGGGCTTAGGTTAGCCGTGTGAGTTAAGGCGTTGGTCTTAATCTCACTTGGTAAACCTAGAGTCGTGAATTCGGTTCTCATGTGTGCAATAAGATATTATTTACTGAGTTACTCATTAAATAAAACTCTGACTAGAAAAGATAAACCGTCCCAATTAGCGTTAGACGCGAAAAGTTGACGTTAAAAAATAACATTTATAACTTGGTTCTTTTCAAAAAGCAGCTCCACCTGAAACATTACCGGTGTCAATTATTGACCAAGCATGAATTGAAGTCGCAGAGAAAATCTTCTGGTTTCTAATCTTTCGACATGGTCATACGGCCTCCTGCAACATGTAAAAGCGTTCCCTCTCAGCTGTGATTACCACTTATTCTGCCAATTATTTTAGAAAACGTGTATTAGGTAAAACAAGGACAGCAAAATCCTGAGCCATAATCATCATTTGAGATCCCTCTATTAAACAAGAAATAACTTGTGGTTCACTCTCGGCTTTATGACATTTTCTCGGTGGGTGGTCGAGTTATGAACTATTTTGTGTTAACATTTTTTAGTACTACTAGTAATAAATACTATCAAATGGCAGAAATGATTTTGAGAAAAGAGACAGTTTTGTATACATCAATAAGTATATACTCTCGATTTAGAAACCCCTTCTTAAACGACTTAGAAAGTAAAATCTGTAAAAATGAAAAAAAAAAAATAAATAAAAATATCATTAAATTGTTATATGTGATCAACTTGTTACTGAATTCCAACAAAAAAAATCGCGTGTACATAAGTGGTTTCAATTATTTATAAAATATCAAGGAGCTATAGGAAACGCAGGTCGTGCAGAATTGCTGAAGAGGTAATTGTACGTTTTGTAAAATGGCAGTCAATCAACAAAATTAATACATTTCATAATTATAGATAGAAAAGACATTGATTGAAGGTTAATGTTTGGGATCAGGGTTTGATATTATACAATAAAAGTTCAAGTATGTTTTATTATTGTATTTTGCCAGTTTTTTTACCTAAAGGACTATGCTTCATACATCATGAAGGCCAAAAAAGGATTTAATACAAAACGTTTTGATGCACTTGATTCCAAATTATTATTACATTTTTTTATTTATTTATTAACGTCCACTTTTTGCAACCAAGGCTAATTGGGACGGGTTATCTACAGGTCGCCACCCTTTTCTAGCCCGGGTAGGACAAAGGATTTTATTTAATGAATTCCGTCACTAAGTAAATTCCTCTGCCCAGACCGGAATCGAACTCGCCACTCTAGGTTTACCATTTGAGATTAAGGTCAACGACTTAACTTGCATGGCAGACCTGAGCCCTGAATTATTACATTTAAAAGTGACGTACCTCCATTCTAACACAACGAATTACAAGAATCCTGACCATAGTTTATACTTTTTGTTTAAAAAAAGCCCTATTGAAGATCTTTTGCTTTTCTAGATGTAACATCTTTCCTAATATGAAACTTCAACATACTTAGGCTTGACTTTTTTGGGTTATGTTGTGCAAACATGGCGTCATAACTGGTTAAAATGGATTCAGGGAGGATAAAAATTTTTAAGATTAAATTACTTCCTTTACATTACTTTACAAGGAAGTAAACAGTGAGACTGAAAACTATAGTTGTAAGATGAATACAGTTGAAAGTAAAAATTAAATTACTTATGAACATAAAAAGCATTAAAAACTTAGAAATTAAGTCATATGGAATAGTAATTTTTTAAAAAAAAAACCAGCCATATTGATGATAATGAGGAAGAGTGCCGAAGGACACAGCTTATCTAATCTAAAACCAGTAGCTTTTGCGCCTGCGGGCTATAACAGAACATAGAATTAAGTATACAGGTTTTTCCCCTCCAATGTAAACAAGGACAGGCTATTCAGAGGAGCAGAATCTTTGTTGCCGGCCAATATAAACGTCACAGGTACCACAAACAATTTATTCAAAAATGAATAGTGATAAACGCGGAGCCGATCCTTCCGGAGGGCACTTATCCCTACAAGAGTTGATAATTAAATCTGTGTTGATAGCTATTATTATTACTGTAGCCACAGAACCGGTCCTAGCTAATTAATTCACGTCCAGTTCGTATTATAATGCACTTTTTATTATTAGTTTTTAATTCGCTCCGCTTTTTATTATATCACACCCATGAAGGTATTTCATTCTGCCTACATGTAACTGTTTTAAGAGATACAGGCGTTCATCTTGAAAACTATTTATGAAAGGTGATATTAAGTATTTTATACGTATAATTTGAAAAGTACTTGATTATATAGCTTGTGTAATTAAATATATGAAACTCTCCTGTTGATCGTTTTAATAATTGAGCATAATTGATATTAAAATCTACAAGAATAAATTATAAAATTTGTTGCTAGGAATCGTTTTGGAAAGCAAGAGACAATTAGAAGATCCAATATATAAAAAAGAGGTCATCAATATACAACATTTAATTATATACAATACAAAAATTAATTAAACACGATACCATTTGGAATGACTAAATCAGTCCCATTAATTTACGTGAAAATGATTGGTTACAAAACGTTGACATAACATTCGGTTCAAGTATTATAACCTTTTAAAATTTATTTGTGTTAACAAGATTAGTCCCATATTACTACTAAATTTAACCATTGAATTTAACTCCATTACTTTTTTCATTATATGATTGACTAAATTTCAATTTCAATTCATTTTAACAATTAAATTGTATCTTACAAGGAGTACTCCAGCCTATGAGTAATAAATATATTAACAAATGGTTCAGGTATGCACATATAACACAGTATATTCCTGTGTAAATACAACGATTTTTTTTTTTTTTTAACAATTTATTGTAATTTATATATATATATATATATATATATATATATATATATATATATATATATATATATATGAATCAGTAGAGTAGCTTAAGAGATTGATGTCAGTATCTTGCACGGTTGGCCTTCGAGCAAACACGTGAAGTAATAAATCACGTGATGTCGACAGTGCATTCTCTAGAAATGTTATTTTCTAACTGATATTCTAACCGTTACTGCCATTCAAATAACAGGTAATCCTACGTTGAGGCTATGAACAACTCGATTTCAATTATTACTCTAATCTTTTAGTTATGTTATAGACCAATTTTTACAAGATTAGACCTAATTATATTGACTTTTGGTATAATATTGACATTGATATTGGTGGGGAGGGGATATACTGACTGACTTGGGTATTTAAATTAAGCTATACTAATCGAAATGTGTTGTGTGTCTGTTATCGAATTTATAAGAAATATTAGTCACGCTGAACCTTACTTTGATTTGAATCAAAGTTATATTTCGTCATGGCTTTGATTGCTTTTGGAGTCAGTTTTTTTATTTATTTATACCCTTTTAAACCCTTTAATGAACTAATGAAAGCGTATTAAAATTCCTTAAGTATAGATGAAAGAGCAGTTCCATCATATAACTATTGATCCAAAGCTATAGAATGGGTTTCCATTTTATTTTATCTAATTTAATTTAGTGACAGGAGTAGGATCATAGTCCGTAATGGGTTGTTAGATTATTTTAATTTTTTTAGGTATCTACTCCGGTTTGTAATATTTCTTAATTCTTCATGATTATTATTAATTTCTAGAATTTCGCCCACGATTTCATCCTCTTTGACGTCCTGTGTCTTATTTCGCTTTTCCTCATGTAATCCTTTAGGAGCATTGGTTTGGTGAGAAGTGTTTTGTACTAGACTATATAAATCAAATAAAAATATGCAAATAACGTTTCTAATTTTGTAATAAAAAAGTTTATTGACGTACCACCATTGCAACTTTTGATTACTACGTAGGGATGTTAGCTAACACAAAGAACTTAAGAGGAAAATAAATAATAATGTTTAATATTCGCGAAGAGTAAGGAAAAAGGTCAAAAGAATTGTTCTTAGACAACAATAAAGCTCTAAAAATAACAGTGTACTTAATTTCAGAATTGTTCCTGCTATAAATCCAGGTACGGTTTTTAAAGGACTTGCTTCAACTTGTTATATTTTATACCCTCCAATCTATAATAGATAGATTGGACAAAAACGTCCTTGCTTCTCGGCGTTTTAGTATCCTCAATTTTGTGATTGAAATGCTATTGATAATAATGGGGCAATATAACTTCTCGCGGTAGTTCAGGCTTCTTCAAGGACATCTTAAAACTGATTGAAAGGGGAATTATGCCCCATAATATAGGTGTTGCCGGTGAAAGAAGCATACTATTAAGAAGACTAATGCCCCGAGTAGTTTCACCAGCCACCTTCCTTCATTTGCATATAGATCGCCCCCCAAACAATCTCATCTTGTGCGAGTCAAGACTCCAGGAAGCGCTATTTACAAGCCATCCGGATTGGACACACACACACACACACACATATATATATATATATATATATATATATATATATATCTATAGATAGAGAGAGAGAGAGAGAGAGAGAGAGACGGGTGTGTGAGTGTATTTTACGGACTTAAGACGCATGCAGTATGTAAGTATTTTTTCCTAAATGAACCATTATATGATCAATTGCATTGTCAAAGTTTAACATCTAGCACCATTGACTGTCGAAAATTCGGAATTTCAAAGCGATCGTCTTTATGTTGTCTAAATAGTGTAATGATGTTTTGAAATCACTATTGGCAGACTAGAAGTCCCTTTGTTTTGGGTACACGTGCAGCCATGAATTTTCGTCTTAAGAAATGACTTGAAAAATTAGAAAATTCAACAAAAAATATCCAGCAAATCCGTAGAAAGGAACTGCACAACCCACCGAGAACAATGAAATAGCTCGTTGTACATAAAAAAATATATGAATTATCATATATTTTAACATATTATTTGAGAATTAAATAGTGGATTGAAATAGACCATTCAAACAAGAGTCTTTTAAAATATGAAAATGAGCAGTTTATTCAATTCAGATTATATGTTGTAGCATATACTAAATGTAGACGCAACTTAGATTACGAAGTTGAATAAATATAAAGAAAAAAAATATTATCGTCCATTTTTTGTAACTAAGACTAACTGAGACGGGTTATCTACAGGTTACCACCCTTTTTTAGCCAGGGTGGGACTATGGATTTTCTTTATTGAATTCCGCCACTCAATAAACTCGCCACTCTACTATAGGTTTACCATGTGAGATTAAGATCAACGCTTTAGATTAAGATCAGATGGCTAACCTGAGCTCCTAAATATAAAGATAATTGATTAATGCATTACAGTATAGAATTATAGGTACTATAGAAAAATAGTGTGTGGGCTGCTGATTACTTTTACTTTACCTTTTAGGTTTTTATTATATAACATTGCTTTTAGATCGGCTATATAGTAGTTTTTATAGCCTTACTACAAAGCGAAATGCCGACTTGTGACAAAAATGGTCAAAGGGCGTCCGAGAAAGGAAGGATGAAACACATGTGAGTTTTTTTTACAAATGGAAGAAGGGGAAAAATAATGTAGTTGGGAGAGAAAAAAAAATGAAGTAAGTCTGAGAACACACAGAGACAGAGGTAGAGTGGCGAGAATGACGAGGAACAGGATAAATGGGGTTTGACGAAGAAGAAAAAAACCGAAGAGAAAAAAAGAAGACCAAAGGAATAGGCCGAGTTAGTGGCTATTAGGATAATCGCTTATTTTGGTCCGAGCAACCAGCTGGCTTAGAGACATCCGGCATATTTCAGCCAATCAATTCCCTATTTGAAAGAGTATTAATACTCATTCCTTGGAGAAACCATTTGCTATATTTTTTTAATATATTTTCTTACATTCACATGTGTTTAGGTTTTGCGGGTAGACGTTTTGTGTTCCTCAAGAAGGTCAATTACCAGAAAAATTTATTACCGTTTGACACCAAAAGTAGTTACCTTGAAAACTACTGGCAACAAATGTTTTTTATGCTTTTTTTTTTGTTTGGAGAGTGGAAGTGGTTAAGTGGTTTACGATCTCGATTGCTGTACTGGACGGATGGATACTGCAAACTACAGTTTATTAGCCGATCGGTTATCTGACTTTGAGGTTAGACTTCTATCCATTCTCCCTCCACATCGCCAGTCAATTGAGTAGCTATTGGAATAAAGAAATAGCGGACTGACGTAACACAACAATATGGCTATGAATGTGGAAATCTATGTGGGAGAGGCCATTCATATGGCGTTATTCCAAAGATTTTGGTTTTATTAACTTCCACTTTGTTCTACAAAAAGACTAATTAGGACGGGGAGTCTACAATTTGCCACCCTTTTCTTTCTAGAAGGGGACTAAGAATTTTATTTTATGAGCTCCTCAATAAATAAATTACAATTGATCATGTGGGAATCGAACTCCGGAGCCTAGATTTACGAAATGTGATTTATACCACTCCCTTAACTCACTTGACTCACCCGAACAGTTAGTTAGCTTGAGTAAATTCTAATTTTTTCACATTAATCTCATGACGTGAAAGTATTGCACACAAGATTACATACTGAGATCAACGAATCTTAATTGTCTTAATAGTTCTAAATCAAGATGAGTTATGTACTTGTTTACAAATTCTATTTGATTTTTTTTTTTTTTTGTATTTATTGAAATATTGGCCTTTTTTTAATGTGCTTTCAATAATGAATGTAGTATAATGAGAGCTCTGTGATATTGTAGTAATTCAGCGGAGTCGTCCTCGGACATTTTAATGTTCAACTTCACCACAAATAAAGTCAGAATAAAGAAATAGCAAAGTCTTTTCACAGTTATTATAGTGCTCTAAATATAAATCAAATAAAAACATCTTTAACTTATAATTAAAATGCTTAAACTATTAGTGATTTTCAAGAAACTAAATTATTAGCACTGTTCGGACCTTTCTTAAAACTAGATAATACCGAACGAATGAGTCTGAATCTATTTTTAGGATTATTTCAATTTAGCTAAAACCTGCCGCACTTTTTACATAGCCACATCTCCTTTTTGTTTATTGACATCATTCGGTATCCGGCATAATCGCATTGTTTCCCTAGAATAAAGTGTTTATGAGCAATCTAAAAACTCATTCCCTATTTATGTCTTCATTAATGAGGCTAAAATATATAAATATTCATGTCTCGATTCTTCCGTTATCGAATGTTGTTATGCTAATAAACCGTTTATTTATCGTGAATAGATAATGATATCGCAACGATTAAAACACTTATCCCTCTGTTGCTAGGGGAACCACACATCATTAGATGTGCTAATGCTTATCTTAATGAAACAGAAAATTCTAATGAAATATGAAAATCTTCCCTAGAGAGTTCCATTTTGATTCTAATTATAGGCAGAGAACACAACTTCGAAGGACAGTGTTAGCATAAAATGATACAATATTCTTAGTGAAATAATTAAAGTTTAACTACTGCAGGTAGAAAACTTATTTTTATTATTCAATTTATGCTTGTTACTAAGGCTAATCGGGATGGGCTATCTAGAGGATACCCTTTCCTAGGCACGGTGGGATTAGGGATTTTATTTAGTGAGTTTGTGTTTGATTAAATTCCTATTGCAACGTGGGAATCAAAACAGAACTCTGGCAGAATAACCAACAGAACCAATGTCTTAACTCAAATGGAAAAACCTAAGCACCACTTTTATATGTGTTATTTCAATGCCAAGAATCAAACCAAAGTATTTCCTGGCGAACCAAAAACAAACCATTGATCTTCTTATGACGTATTTATGTAACTGTATCGTTCAATCAATAGTCTTAAAAAGAGTTTATTAGTTGAAAATGAAATGCTGTTATTAGTGAAATATAAAATCGAATGATAAATACATCATAACATCACCATTTTACATTAAATAATTTGACAACTATAATTGTAGACTTGTAACAACCAAACGGACCAGAATACAAGAACCCGACCAAACTATTGGAACCGTATCGGATGCGCATGGGAATCTCTGAGAAGTTATCGGGTCGGCGTAGTTTTTGCCACTTCTCCGAAGACTGCTCATGTTACCAAAGGTGCCCTGATGATCTT